>CM062813.1:518225277-519680529 GCA_031772625.1 Pinus tabuliformis | reverse complement strand
AGGATGTCAAGGCAACATGACTCCATCATGGTTGTGGTTAACAGGTTCAGCGAGATAGCTCACTTCATTGCAGTGAAATCTACTAATTCAACAACTGCAGTGTCTCAAGTATTCATTAAGGAGATAGTGAGGTTGCATGGAGTTCCCAAGAGGATTATATCAGATACAAATGCCAAGTTCACTTCCAAGTTTTGTGTTGAGTGTGTGTTATATTCTTTCCATATGATTAGTCGCATGCGCGGGGGGGGTTACAGGGTGGGTGATAAGCAGTCGTCGTTGCGTCGGGCGCAGCAAGGGGATCACAGGGAGGGCGTAGCCCCTCTTGTCGGCGGGTTTGATGGGGGCAATAGCCCCCTGTATGGGGTCCAAGGCAATGCCTTAGGAAAAAAATTTGGACCCTATATTAGGTGGCCAGACCTACCTATGGTTTTGTGCATCGGTTTCGCACATGGTTTTGGACATGATGATTTTCTTTCCATGGTATTTTGTAGATTCGATCAAGAGAACTACGTTTATGTTATAATCCAGGGTTAATGGATTAGGGTTTATAAAAGCTTCGAAATGTATATATATGTATTGTAACATTGAGAGGAACATAATGAAAAATCAATCTGGTAGTCCCAGATTTTGGATCGAGGGGAAATCTCTATGTATTTGTTTTGTGTTTCTCGCCATTGTATATTCTCTATTTTTTAAGAATGCGTTTGCTGGTAATTTCTGTATAGGGTTAAAACCTACATTTTGGAAGGAGTTGTTTGCAGGCTTGGGGATAGAGTTAGCTTTCAGTGTATCTTATCATCCGCAGACAGATGGGAAGATAGAGAGACTCAACAAGATCCTTAAAGATATGTTGAGGATGTATGTCATGCATCAGAAAAGGAAGTGGGAAGAGTATCTTCCACTAGTGGAGTTTGCTTATAGTAATGGGTATCTAGAATCCTTGAAGATGAGTCCATTTTAGGCTCTCTATGGGAGGAGTTGTAACACTCTTGTCAATTGGAGTGATCCAGTGAGCAGGGTGTTGATTGGCCCCGATATGTTAAGAGAGATGGAGCAAGAGATGCAAGTTATAAAAAAGAATTTGAAGTCGGCACTGGACAAGCAAAAGTGTTCAAGAATGTAACTAGTGTCCATATTCATAATTGTATTTGAGTCATGATGTAATTTATTTGTCAAAAGAAAGAAAAATAAATATTATTATTAAAGAAATTGACTTATTAAAGCATGGGTTTCATGCTTGGGTCAATTGTTTTCAAGTCAAAGCCTCTGTTGGAGGCTTCTAGGGTTTATGTCAAGTGTCCTTATCCATGTCATAATGTAAAGAACCCTTCTTGGGATTTATTTGTCAAGAAAGAAATTCATTTTCATGTAAATTAGGTCTTCTAGGCCTCCTCCACCAAGTCGGCCTCAAACTAGACAAGTCGGCCTAAATTGAGGGGCAGAAACTACTATATAAAGGCAACAACTTGACCTCATTTGGAGCACTCATTTACCAAGTCCGATTTGCAATTCCTAGTGGAGTCAAAAGTGTGAAATTCAAGGAAGAAGGTGAAAAGGGATAGTGAAGGAGAAAGAGGTATATCTCAAGCATAATAAGTTGAAATTCTCTCTCTCTCTCTCTCTCTCTCTCTCTCTCTCTCTCTCTCTCACACACACACACACACACATGTGAAGTTGCTAAGTTGCTGGAAGGGTCGAAACTTTTGTGCTGTTGTTGGGCCGAAATTCTATTGTTGGGGGTTGAAGTTTTGAAGTTGGGAAATCGAATTCCCGGATTGTTGTTGGGCTGTAGTTGTTGGACAAGAAGAGACTACTGAGGGTTGCTTAATCATTTTGGAAGGTTGACTTGGTGGAGAGAGATGGAGCAGGAGATGCAGGTTATCAAAAAAAAATTGAAAGCGGCACTAGATAAGCAGAATTGTTCAAGAATGTAACTAATGTTCGTCTTCATAATTGTATTTGAGTCATGATATAATTTACTTGTCAAAAGAAAGAAAAAGGAAATATTATTATTAAAGAAATTGACTTATTAAAGCATGGGTTTCATGCTTGGGTCAATTGTTTTCAGGTCAAAGCCTCCATTGCAGGCTTCTAGGGTTTATGTCAAGTGTCCTTATCCATGTCATAATGTAAAGAACCCTTCTTGGGATTTATTTGTCAAGAAAGAAAATTATTTTCATGTAAATTAGGTCTTCTAGGCCTCCCCCACCAAGTCGGCCTCAAACTAGACAAGTTGGCGTAATCTGAGAGGCAGAAACTACTATATAAAGGCAACAACTCGACCTGATTTGGAGCACTCATTTACCAAGTTCGATCTACAATTCCTAGGGCGATAAAAAGTGTAAAAAGTGTGAAATTCAAGGAAGGTGAAAAGGGATAGCGAAGGAGGAGGAGGTTTATCTCAAGCATAATAAGTTGAAATTCTCTCTCTCTCTCTCTCTCTCTCTCTCTCTCTCTCGTGTGAAGCTACTAAGTTGTTGGAAGGGTCGAAACTTTTGTTCTGTTGTTGGGCCAAAATTCTGTTGTTGGGGGTCGAAATTCTGAAGCTAGGAAGTCGAATTCCTGGATTGTTGTTGGGCTGTAGTTGTTGGACAAAAAGAGACTATTGAAGGATGCTTAATCATTTTGGAAGGCCGACTTGGTGGAGGAGGAAGGTCTATTGGTCTAAGGTCTTGGTCCATCTCATTTTGAATTACTGAAGGAAGAGTTCTTTGACTGGGTTTTCCCCTATATAGGGGTTTTAGCCCTGGCTGAGTGCCTACACCTGGTGTCCTTGATCTTTATGTTTTGGTTTTGGTGAATGCTTGATAAACAAAGATAAAAGAGAACATAAAAAAGTTAATAAGAATACAAAGACATCAAAGTAATTATCAACATAAAGAAAATCTTTCTGCCTTTTTGATTTTCTAACATGGAATCAAAGCTAAGGTGAAGAAGAAGGAAAAAGGCAGGCTGAAGATCTATTGAAAAGAGAGATATAAGAAAAGGAGATCAAAGGGAAGTCATTAAGGAAAAAGGATCATATAAGGAGATAAGTATATTATATACAAGATCTATGTCAAACTCAATGAAGGGAGAAAACAAACTAAAAGGAGCCTCCAAGGACAAGGCCTGGAAAAAAAGGAAAGATCTTATTCTCGAAAAGAACAAAGTTTTGAATCTTGTTCAAGGAAAAATCAACAAGCCTACAAATGAATGAAGTGAAGTAGAAAAAGCAAAGTTCAGAGAAACTAAAATCTTGGCCATGAACCTAATAGTGGATGGAGTAAAGGATAACCTCATCCCATACATATCCAACATAAATTCCACTCATGAAATGTACGAAGCTCTCTCTAAACTATTCACCATCAAAAACATTGGTCAAATAGCAAGCCTTAAGAATGAGTTGAGAACTATTAAGATGATAAAAGATGATACTGTATCATCCTACTTTATAAGGATATCTAGAATCACTCCAAGCTATAGATGAAGTTGTCCCAAAAAAAGAGCTCGTAATTATTGCTCTTCTAGGACTACCAAAATCTTGGAGTGCTTTTGCATCAGGACTTATTGATATTAGTAGGATTGTCATTTCATTGAATTACTAATATTTAAGACTTTGTGTGTCGATTATGGAATCTAGGATTTATGACAAAAGCCCGACAAGAAGTTGAAGTCTAGTATGTAAAGAGATGTAATCTTTGTTGATTATGAACCTAACTAGGCTTAGGTGTTTAATGTCTAAAGTGAAAATGCTTCCATATGATTATGATATGGTTAACTTCATATATATGCATTTTGGTTGTGCTTGCTATTCAAGTTCGCAAGTACATAATCTTCAAAGATGATGAAGATGCTCGTATAACAAGCATGATCAAAGGAAGTTATAAGAATGATGATGATCAAGATAACCTTGATATCGTAAGAAGGAATAGAATCCATGAAGGTTCTCCGATGTTATAAAAGAAGGAAGTAGTCAATCTCCCTAAGTTAAGAGGGAGCCTGAATAAAAGAAAGGGTATATGGTCAACAGGAGCGGAAGATGGAAGCAACTTTGCATTTAGTTTCTAGGTGCCTGAGATCTGAAAAGAGTCTGCTTGTGGACGATCTTCTGCCCATACCTCAATGGGGGCTCAATGACTCAATTCCTCTGACGGTTTTGGGTTGGATGGAGGTATTTAGCCCTTAGGGCTTCCGGTTTTCAGGAAGTTCAGCGAACTGTCGAGGGCGACTAACGCAACACTCACCTAGACAGGTCAAAGAGCCTGTCAAACTTGCTCGTTGCTTCAGCTTGAGGCAAAACCGGTCGAGCAATGGCGTGTCGTTTTCCATTGATGGCACGACCAGGGAATACACTCATGCGAGTAACCCTCCTGCTTCAAGCGACGAATGGAATGCAAAGCAGTATGAGGGTTCGGTTACATCCACCATCGATCTACAACAACAGCTAGTAAATGAGGCGCTCAAAGCCAACGGATCCGGTCTTGATTCTTCCTCTATCTCACACGATCATCCCTCCTCGGCCGTTTTTCAGAGCTTCCCTCTACCTTTCGCACAGGGGAACAGCAACAAAGGCAAAACAAAACCCATGGAATATTACGCCATATATGCAGCTAACAACATGGATCTAGACGGACTGCTCCCTGCGCATCCTCTCCATAAACCTGGAGTACTCACAACATGGTCAAGGCTCGGCTCCGATATGATCCTCTCCCCCACGAAAGGTAGTTGTACTCCCAGATCTGACAAGGATCCAATAGATCTGGGCAACCAAAAGACCATTGGGCATAATTACTGGTCAGATCCAGAGCGTAAATCATGTCAGCGCATGAAGCAAATCTGGATCTCAGCCCCAAAAGGCCGAGAAGGGCATGAACAAGATACATTAACAGGAATCTGGGGAGCACAAAATCGTCCGCTGCTTATAACAACTCATAGAGGACCTAGCTCTCTAGTAGACTGTAGAACATGGACACATGCAATGGACAGAACTGGGGTATGTCCCACTGCAATACTACCACGGCCCAGATCCACGAAGAAAGGAACAGTTGGGGCACCGATCTGCCCAGATCCATCAGATTCAGATACACTGGCAGCAAATTGAGCCCTATCTCTGACAGATCCACCCAATACTGACCCGGATCTGGTCCAAATATTCATTAAAACGCCGGAAGGAAGGAATATCTGCAGGAGAATCGGGAAGGGGAGGCGAATCGAAGACTTAAGGTACGAAAATCAGACTTACCTACGCATACCAGCAAGCATGCAAAACCTGATTTACTCACGACAGCCTACAAGATAATCGCACACTACAGGATTATGGTATTGTCTCAGACTCGAATATCATAGTCAATCTGCGATTGCGAAGTGGATGCTCCAGAACCAGTTCAAAGGGTATGCGCACTTTTAAAGATGCAGTCAAAGGAAAAGAAAAAGACCAAACCAAACCAGCATCGCCCCCTGAACTACCAGGGTGCTACATAGTGACAAAAATCTCAGAATCCTGCCTTCACAGTTTTAAACCCTGAGGTAAATGGGTTGTATTCAGATTTCCTTACCAAACCAGTGATATGCGAATTTAATGGTTTTTGGCCTAAATCTGATCTTTTGCAACAGTGGATATTTGATGCATGGACACCAAATTGTGAAATTCATTTATACTCCAATGGTTTTTTTATAGTCAAATTCACTACAGTTCAAGAAAAAAAAATATCCTCAATAAGGGACCATGATTTTGGGGCAATGCAAGGCTCTTCATGGCCCCTTGGTTCCCAGACTTCGATGTTAATACAATGGTGGTATCAAAAATGCCTGTTTGGGTCAGATTACACAATCTCCCATTACACTTTTGGCATCATAAAGTTTTAGAAAGAATAGGGAACTCCCCAGGAAAGTTCCTAAATATTGATGTGAACAAATTTACAAGGGGCATATTCACTTTCGCCAGATATGCATCGAAGTAAACTTAGTCAAGGACTACCAGACTGTATTCCATTGATTTTCAATAATATACATTGGACTCAACCATTAGATTACAAAAACACAGCTTTTCGATGTCGTGGATGTTTACAAACAGGCCACCTTCACAGTGCCTGCCCACAAGCTAAAAAAGACCCCAAAAGGAACAAAAAACAACACAAAAAACCAAAAGGTGGCAATGCACAGACCCTTTGGAAGAAGAAACAAGACAAGCAAAAGAAATAGAAAATAATGCAGAAAAGGATTTACAGAAGGAACAGAACAGCACACAAAAGGAAGAGATAGATAACATCATTGCCTACACTTTGAGGCCCAACAACCCCTTGCAGCATCAGGAAGTCCCAAATAACAGGAACGGAAGTAAATGGCAGAGAATATCCTATAAATACAAATGAAAATCCAATGTCCATTGTAGCATCCACTCCCAACACTGGAGGTTGGAGAAAAGTGGAAAAGAAGAAAGGTGGAAAAGAATAGGTTAGCTGTAATTTTTTAGTTTTTTATGTATTCTGTGAAAACAGAATCAGCTCATATGCATATGCTCTTTAGCATCTACAACATGTAATTTTGCTCATCTTATAAATAAAATTACGATTTTTTCCAAGGAAAAAAAAAAGGGGTATATCTCCCCCGTTAAGAGGGAGAGCATATTATAAAAGTGAATACTTTGAAGTAAGCAAAAGTACTATCGATAAATATTCATGAAGTTGCAAACGAAATATTTGAGGAAGATCTAAAGATGTATTTGGTGCTACTAAAAATTTGATAGAAGAAGAAAGCTTCTAACAAATTATATATGAATAACTTGATGAAAGCAGCATCAAGATTATTAAGGACCCCGAAGGTTTGAGTTTACTTGTATATGTATATTTGAAAGTATATTATTGATTGGGGTTTGTATTTGAATAGGGAAATATCTCCATAAAGAATGATGAACACTTGGGAAACATGCTTGGACAAATGGATATATCTAGTTTATTAGGGAGAGATGAAGCATTTAATGGTGGATGCTTTGGATACGAACCTAGATCCCTGGGTTGATGGTGGTTAGCAAGCCTAATGGTACCTAAACTACCTAAAAGCTTGAGTCCCCACCCGGATAGAATACCCTGATCAGGTTTCTAGTCTGCAGCACTGAGTGTGCTAGAACTCTTCATAGTTCATTTTGGAGATCTTCCATGTACCTCTATATATTTGTAATTATATATACCTCCCTAGTTAAGAGGGAGTGTTGAAGAATGTAACTAGTAATATATACCTCCCTAGATATTCATAATTGTAATTGAGTCATGATGTAATGTATTTGTCAAAAGAAAGAAAGTAAAATATATTATTAAAGAAATTGAATTATTAAAGCATGGGTTTCATGCTTAGGTCAATTGATTTTAGGTCAAAGCCTCTATTGTAGGCTTCTAGGGTTTATGTCAAGTGTCCTTGTCCATGTCATAATGTAAAGAACCCTTCTTGGGATTTATTTGTCAAGAAAGAAATTTATTTTCATGTAAATTAGGTCTTCTAGGCCTCCACCACCAAGTCGACCTAAACCGAGGGGCAGAAACTACTATATAAAGGCAGCAACTCGACTCCATTTGAAGTACTCACTCACCAAGTTCGATCTACAATTGTTGGGGCAGTAAAAAGTGCGAAATTCGAGGAAAAAGATGAAAGGGGTAGCGAGGAGGAGGTCTACCTCAAGCATAAGAATTCAAATTCTCTCTCTCCCTCTCTCTCATGTTTGAAGATGCTAAGCTTTTGGAAGGGTCAAAACTTATGTTCTGTTGCTGGGCCAAAATTTTGTTGTTGGGAGTCGAAGTCCTGAAGAGGGGAAGTCGAATTTCTGGATTGTTGTTGGGTTGTAATTGTTGGACAACAAGAGACTATGTAAGGTTGTTGAATCATTTTGGAAGGTTGAATTGGTGGAGGAGGAAGGTTTATTGGTCTAAGGTCTTGGTCCATCTCATTTTGAACTACTGAAGGAAGAGTTCTTTGACTAGAATTTCCCCTATATAGGGATTTTGGCCCTGGCTGAGTGCCTACATCTGGTGTCCTTGACCTTTGTGTTTTGGTTTTGGTAATTGCCTAATGAACAAAGATAAAAGAGAACATAAGAAAGTTTATAAGAATATAAAGACATCACAAGTAATTGTCAACATAAAGAAAATATTTCTACCTTTCCGATTTTCTAACAAGAGCTATACAGATCAGCATAGGGTATTCAAGGAGATTCAGGGTGGAGCAAATGTGTACTTGCGTATCAAGCTCAAGAAGAGATCCTTGAAGATTGGGTCATGTGCAAAGTTTGCACCTCACTATTGCGGGCCTTTTGAAATCTTTGAAATGATTGGACCAATGACATATAAGCTTGCTTTGCCTCCATCAGTAAAAGTCCATGATGTTTCCCATGTTTCATTGCTTAAAAGGTATATACGAGGTGTTGATCATGTGATTGATTGGTTTACATTGCAGGTGGAACCAGAAGGAGAGTTCTAGCAAGAGCCTCAATGTATCCTACAACGGAAGAAGCTCATGCAATGAAGCTACATGGGAGACGGTTGATCAAATGCAGGCCTTATATTCTTTTTATTTGCCGGATGAAGCAAATGAGTTTTTGGTATATATGTGTGTCTATGTGTGTGTGTGTCATTGTAAATACTGCAGCCAGTTGTGTTTATAAAGCTCCAATAAGCAATATGTTAGTCATGTTTTCAGCAATTTGTCATTGTAAATATTGCATTGAGTTGGGTTATAAAGTTCCATAAGCAATATGTTTGTCAGGTTTAGCAGTTTTGCTTGTCATAAGTGTCAGAAAACACCGAGGACGGTGTTCCCCCGAAGGGGAGGGGTTTGTAACAACCCCGGGTTAAAGTTCCATGTAATAAATCGACATTAGAAAGGCAAAGATAAAACCAAAGACATAGGACACATATTCCAAGTTGAATGAAGGAAAAAACATTACATTGGGGTCCACTTATGGTTAATTATTTATTGGCTATGGAAATTGGCATTGGCAAGAGGCATGAGGCAATAAATGGCAATTAATACAAGAAATAAAGGAAAATAAGAGAAAAGGAAGATGAAGAGACAAGAATATGCATGGAAGGGAAATTGAAGAAAAAGGAAAGGAAAGGAAAGGAAAAAGGGAAGAGAGAACATTTAGTCATTCATTGATGATTCACCTTTGGAGAAGAGCAAGAGGAGAGCAAGAGAGAGAGCACTTGGACACAAGGAAGACACGAGCAAGGAACAAGAAAGGGAGCGCAAGAGGAAAGTTGGATAGCAGTAAGCAAGGGCCGAAATCAAGCAAAGAAAGAGCAGCCAGCAGGAGGATTTTGCAGGCAACAGGTTGCATGTATGTTTATCTTGTTGGGATTCGAATGCATGGTTCATGCATTTGGTTTATTGATCATTTTGTTGTCATTGGCATGGGATTTGTCTGGATTGACAGTGGTGTACAGCCTTGCCTTTGTCACTTCATGCATAGCCATGATGTATTGGGTTAGTGGGTTCCCTTTGATTGAGCTTTGGATTGCCGATAAATTTTGGATCTCGTTGAGGTGGTTTCAAGAAAAAACCCAAGGGTTGAGGGTGTGGATGGTTTCCTCTGGAAAGCTCTTGACAGGTGGGTGGAGACAGGAAAATTCCTCTGGTTATGGTGAAGAAATTTTGAGGCATCCAAGCTTGTTTTGGTTTTGGTGATTTCTAGACCGGTTTAGGTGAAATCACTGTGGTTGAGGGTGGAGGTGGTTTAACCTCTAGATTCCCTGGTTGGTTTTGTTTCGGTTTATCCCATGTGATCCCACATTCAAGCTTGGAATATGGCACGGGGGTGATTGGATGAAAGAAATATTTGGTTCATACCAATCTATGGTCGGGTGGTACGTGGAAGTCCCTGACTTGGTTGGCACTATGCATATGTTAATATGTGTTATTCTTTATTAATGATCAATGAGCATAAGTGTTGATTCACTGTTGTTTATATGACTGGTTTGTCATGGCTTCATTCTAGTTAAATGTTGGTTACATGCATGGTATATTTCTTATTATATGATGTGCTCTTGATCTAGATCTAATTCATGGTTTGAAGGGTCATGGTTGATTTATATGAATTTTGCATGTGCTAATCTGTGTTTTAATGCAGCTGGTGCGAGAGGGCAGTGAGCCTTCTCGCTGAAAATCTGATGAACTAATGAAAACAGTGAACAAACTATGCATTCATGACCTACAGGTACCATAGTCACAAAGTGTTTGTATAAATGAATAATTTGGCCCTCCAACTTCTCGGGGTCATAACTTTGGCATACAATCTTCGTTTGGTTATCATAATAACTCGTTTCCAAGATCTCGATGAAGAGACCAAACAAAGAATTTGTGAAACATGTTTTAGAACCTTTCCAGTCTCTCCGTTTTCCCTAAAAATGTAGTTTAGGCCCTTGAAACAGCCTCAGAAGTTTAGGACCCAAAAAACTGCTAAAAATAGAAGGTTGTGTTAAGTTTACGAAAACGAAACTCAAAGGAAATAGTGTTGGGTCATGTTAGGTTGATAATAGTGTGATCATGTGTCATTGGATGTTTACAGTCAGTTCTAGACATGTGGACCCATTTTCCGTAAGTGCATCTTGGAAATCAGGTCATGCATAGTAAAATATCATGTTTACCCTGGTGAGTAGGTTAAAGTGGGTAAATGTTGGGTGGGGTGTTACATTAAAAAACGCGAATAATTGTTAGTGTAAAAAACTCCCTAGAGTGAAATTCTTTGCTAAGAATCAAAGGCTTACCTAGATATGTTTACCTAGAACAGTGTTATTGCTAACAAGAACAACTACTGCAAATCCAATATCTTAGGGTAAAAGCTTTAAATGACTAATATGAACAAAACCATTCTTAGTCTTAGACACTGCATTCCGCACTTTTTTAGCAAAACTGAAATTCGTTGAACCTCAAGTATTGACAAATTTCTAATGATTGTGCAAAATAAACTATACAAATCATTACAATATTTTTTTAGTTAATTTTAAAACATTAAACATGCAGATATATCTTTTGACTTGATGCTGAACAGTATATGATGGTCTTATATGTTTTCAGGAAGTCTAAAATACGCTTAATTCTATTTCTCAATCTTAATTGCAAATTTTATCTTTGCTTTTTGCACCAGCAATTTTTTTCAAAAATTATTGCCATCAAACTCAAACATGAAGAAAAACCACATGACCTAGTTCTTAGGAGGACCTGTTTTCATCCATATGTCATTTCCCTTTTACCGTTCTATTAGCAGAAACGTAGGGATCACAAAACCTCAGGCAAAGATTCCGCCCAACAAGGAACCATACCTTAGTAAGTTGACACAGGCTAAAGTATTTTATTTACAAACCATAACCTAAAACATACCTTATATAAAGGGATCCAGAAAAAATATCCCATTAGATTTTTTATTTACCTTTAGATTCTTATATATAAAGCCTTTGGTGTTCTGAAGATGGTCCAGAAGTCTACCAGGAGTGCCAACCAATAGGTTTACTCCTTTAGCAAGTCGCTCTGCCTCAACTCTACGTGCAGCACCTCCTATAACTAAACCATGAGTCTGTTTATGGTATTTCATGAGATCCTTTGCCACACCATATATCTGTCATACAAAGCGTACAGGAAGACAAGTTTTAGTATTAACCTCCAATACAAGTGAATCAACACTTAGCATATATTACAAAAGAAATGCTCAAAGTAAAGTTGTGGCTTTTTAGATATTTATGCATCAGAAATAGGTTTTCATTTTCAATATCTCTTGTGTGAACTTACCAACCATCACTTATTTTATTATCAATAAGAAAAGCACTAGACAATCAATCTGAAATAAAAATATAGCCTACAAAATTACAAATAAAATCTCAAGTCTCCAGACAATATCAAAGCTTGAAATATCAGCAGTTGATCAAGAAATAAAGCCAGACACAATGGATTCACTGTAAAACATGTTTTCAATCTGCAAGAAAATGTCCGCAAAAAGAGACACATAGAAAAGTGCCTGAAAGAAAGAACAGTGGAGAGCAACTACAAGGTAGCAAGTATGCAATGAAGTTATATTACCACATACTTGTATCCCTAACCCAATTTCCCATGCAAATAATTTGACAACAATTCACCCAATAAAAGGACTGGAAAATTTCTAATTTTGCAAAGATGTAACAATTATACCACCCATAAATATTTTCTCTAGAGTTTCATAACTCCTGCAACAGGAAACTTTCGCACAATGGTATGTAATCTGTCAGAAGGTATTTTTGGACTATGTCAAAGGCTTTTTGGAAGTGGAGAAAATATCAATTTCCTTCTTGTTGGCTTTGTTTCATTTCTTCAATAATGCTTCTCAAGAATGTGGCTTATAACTTTAACGTTGACAAATCTCAAAGGGAACCTGTTTGACCTACCTCCTTGCTGCATCAATTATATGTCATTATAAAAAGATGTAGCGCATAACATAATAGCTATAATTTTGGACTTTCTGTATCTTATCAAAGATTCTTACAACTAAAACACTACCTATTTTACAGATGAGTTGGATAATTGTGAGGTGATGTTACATAAAGTTGGACTTTAAAACATTGGTTGCTTTACCTCGATTCTGCATGAACCTCTCCAAGCACTTATTTAAATTAGTGTGATCCAAAAATTATGATTATTACAAATAAAAACTGGAGTGGTATCAGTTGCTCAGCTAATTCAATTGCAATATCCTATTGGTCTGATTCCATAAACATTTAGAACAATATCCATGATTATCATCTGACCGTCAAAATTATATACCATAAAAGTAGTTTCTGGTAGATAGTCCTAACCCATGTTTTAAAACTCCGACTCGGCCGAGGATCGACTCCGACTCCGACTCCGACTCGGCCGAGGATCGACTCATTTCCGACTCCGACTCGGCCGAGGATCGACTCCGACTCCGACTCCGAAAAGGTAATGACCCGGCCGGCTCGATTTCAATGACTCAGTCGTTGTAAAAAATACATTAAATATTTATTTTTTTTATTAAAAAACATAATTTTAAATATTTTAAACATAATTTTAAAGATTTTCATTCATGTTTCCAAACACACAGCATTATAATATAGATGGAAGACAACATATGATCAAAGTAGGCTCATCAACCAATCCACTATATCAAAATGGTACCCAATGGCAATACATAGTCGGCGACCTCCAGAGACGTGTCCCTTCAATCAAGCAACAAATTGTGTATAAATAGAGACCTTGACCTTGTCACCTTTACAACTGAGGGAAAACAAACTGGCAAGCTGAAAGTGGTGGCCATGTGTTTGAATTTTCCACATAAAGCTATGCATCCTGTATGTTTGAATGCTAGTTAGATTGTAGGGTCGGCATTTACCATCTCTAAACTTCTGGTCTCAAAACGAACCACCTCTCCTCCCTTGGTTTTTCATTTTCTCCCTGGGATTTCCATCTGATTATATAAGGTGCAACACACCCTTTCAACTTTGATCTTGTGCCTACACTAGGTATGTGGAAAAGGGGTTGAATGACAGTACAATTAAAGAAATGATAACACAATGAAGTGGGGTGAAAGCGCGATAAATAGATCCAACTAACATGTTTTTCATAAAGTTTTAATGACTTTTGGGTTTTGGGAAATATCCATTGCTTTGACAACCCTTTTCACATGCCAAATTGGAAATGTGGGCATATAGAAAGGAAATTAGGTCAAACTAACTTAAATTTTGTCTGATTGGTTATGTTGGACATATATCAATGCATTACATAAAAACCCTTATCTTTCAAAATATCTCAGACATAGAACAATAACACGCGGGCATTTTCACAACAATTACGCAACAAACACACATACATTCATTTACTGGGCAATGTCTGGTCAGTTTTCTAAGAAAATATATGGCTAGAGAGTAGATTTCCTACCTTAGACAACATGAAAACTTGAAAATTGCATTTAACATTTGAAAAAATACCAAAAAAATGAATTTTTTTTATGTTTTTACGCTGCCCAGCCGTCCCCTTGTGACTCGGCCGAGTCATATCGGACCTGGCCGGGTTGACCGAGTCACACATGACTCGGCCGAGTCATATGGATGGCTCGGCCGAGTCATGTGTGACTCGGTCAACCGGACCGTTATTTGGCCGGGTCAGTCCTCAGGCTATTGAAACGGTTCGACTCGGCCGAGTCAGTTTCGAAACGGCCGGTTTGTAAAACAGTGGTCCTAACAAATCCTTACATGAGTATGCATGTTGTTTGATAATAAGCTGACCTGTACAAATTGTAAGCACAATTACCCAACTGACGCATAACTTACAAAATGTGGTTTATAAATTTAACATTTACAAGCCTCAACGGAAACCTGTTTGACCTACCTCCTTGCTGTATCAACCAATCAATCACAACTCCCTCTCAACGAGGGTGGACATTCTGCATCACACAAAGCTTGTCTCTGAAGTATTCAAACTTCACTTTAGATAGAGGCTTGGTGAGGATATTTCATGTCTGCTCATCTGTGGATATGTACCAGACTTCCACTGCTCCTCTGTACCATGTCTCAGATGAAATGGTATTTGGTCTCCATATGCTTTCACTTGTAGTGAAAGACTGGATTCTCTGAAAGCTTCACACAACATTGATTATCACAGTATATCAAAGTTGGCTCTGACTCTAGATCAAATAACCCTACAAGCAATTTTCGAAGCCACACTGCTTCACAGCTTGCATCACTAGCTGCATTATATTCAGCCTTCGTTGTACAAAGTGCCACTGGTAACTGTTTTCTAAACCATGAGATCATACCCGATCCTAAACCGAAGCAGCGTCCTGATGTGTTTTTCATGTCTACTGCACTCCCTACCTAGTCAGAGTCTGTATAACCTTGTTGCTTTACTTCATCGTCCGAGACATATTTGAGTCCATATCCAACCATACCGTGCAAGTACCTAAGTACATGCTTTGCTGCTACCAAATGTAGATGTCTAGGCTTGCTCATGTAATGACTCAATGTGTTCATTGCAAAGCATATATCTGGCCTGGTATTAACTAGGTACATCAAGGATCCGATCAACTATTTGTACATCGTGGGATCTACGAAATCTAAGAAGAATCACTCAAGAACTTTAGATTCGTAACCATAGGTGTGGGCATGGACTTGCAGTCCATCATCCTGAATCTCCGCAACATCTCAACAGTATACTTTCCTTGGCTAAGGAAGATCTATTCTGATCTCTGCCACACTTCTAATCCTATGAAATAGTGCATTAAACCCAGATCCTTCATTTCGAACTCTGAAGTGAGCTCCCTCTTGCACCCATCTATGAGCTTCTCATCCCTTGTAAGAAACAAATCATCTACATATAGTACCAATATCAAGGGGCAACCATCTTCAACCTTGTAGTAAAGGTTGGGATCTAATTTACTCTTGGTAAACCCCAAGCTCATCAAATAACTGTCTATTCTAGTATATCATGGCCCGGGTGCCTGCTTAAGCCTGTACAAAGCTTTCTTCAATTTACAAATATGGGACTCCTTCCCACGAATCACAAAACCTTGTGGTTTCTCTATGTAAAGTTCTTCTTGAATTACACCATTTAGGAAGGCAGTCTTTACATCCATCTAGTGTGATTTCCAACCCATAACAGAAGCAATAAAGATGATAAATCTAATATAAGTGTACCTGGCTACTGGGGCAAATGTTTCATTACGATCTTTTCCCTCTTTCTGGGAGAATCCTCTAGCCACAAATCTAGCCTTGTACTTTTCTATGCTACCATCTATAGCATGCTTGATCTTGTAGATCCATTTTGAAGTCACCATTGACTACCATTTTGGTCTCGAAACCACGTCCCACACATCATTTTTCAATATGGATTGGTACTCTTCCATCATAGCATCCTTCCACACTTGTTGTTTTGCGGCTTCCTTATAAACGGAAGGTTTTGAGTCAATGATCTCACTCATTAACACCACATAGCTGGAAAACTTGTGTGATCTCTTGCTCTCTCTGAAGGAGCCTCTTATAGCTGCATGTTTTTCTACTTCCTACATGTTCCTCTGGAGCCATACCGGTCTCTTCTTGATGACTATAACCTCTTTGGGTGGATCTACCGGTATCTCTGGCTCTATTGTCTCATCCTGATCTTCTGGGATATGTTCTTCTGGAGTAGAGTCAATCATCATTGTATCCTTGGGAGCCTCTTGCTCCTCTCTATCCTCGTCCATGTGAGACTCTCTAGATTTCTTGAAAGTTTCTTCTTCATCAAAAGTGACATCTCTGCTAATCTCAATCTTTCTCTGTTCGGAGATGTATATTCTATAAGCCTTTGAAGTCTCACTATATCCAACAAAGGTGCCCTTCTTTCCTGAAGGCTCTAGATTCGTTCTCTTTTCCTTAGGAACAGGTATGTACACTGGATAGCCAAATATCCTTCTGCCCATAGATACATGGGTAACTTCTGGTCATGGATCATTGCTTTCACTGCCTCTACAATTGATTCGTTCTTTCTCTCTACAACCCCATTTTGTTGGGGGTTGTATGGAGTTGCCAACTCCCTCTTAATACCTGCTTCTCAGCAAAAGTCTTTGAACTCATTTGAGGAGTATTCAACTCCATTATCTGACCTCAAAACTTTAATCAATCTTTCAGAGAGATTTTCTACTAAAGCCTTGAATTCTTGAAACTTATTGAAAATGTCATATCTGAATGCATAATGTCCAAGATCCCCTTGGATCTATTGTCGCTACTTGGAAAACTTCCCTTAGCATCTTTGCTAAGTGAACAACCTTTGCATACTCCATCATGCTCCACCTACATATTTGGTAGACCTGTGACCATTTTGCTCAAAATTGGCAAGGCTCTGTAGTTGAGGTGAACAAGTCTTCAGTGCCATAGCTCACTAGAGCTAATACTATTGTCTACAAGAGCTTGTGTTGGGTGTCCCTTTAATTTATACAATTCTCCCTCTCAAACACCAATCACATCGGTTGAATCTATGCTTGAACCCTTAGACCATAGAAGGACTTGGCCATCAACAAAAGCTATTCTAAAGCCTCGATCTTCTAAAGCAGAAATAGAGAGAAGATTCTTATTTAAATCTTGTACAAGCAATACATCTTTTATTGAAATGGAGTTACCTAAATCAAGTTGGTAGGATGTTTCTCCTACTCCTTTTACTGCATGCTTTGAATCATCTCCAAGTTCCACCTAAAGGGATGAACTCCTTTTTGTCAAATTTGTAAGAGAATTTCGAAACCCAGTCATGTGCTTGGAAGCACCACTGTATACTAGCCAACTATTGCTTCCTTGAGTGATAATGCCTGTGAGAGTTGAGAAAAGGACATACTCTTCATCTTTTGTCACTATTATCTTTTACTGAGAGGTTGACCATATTTGCTACATATGCATGATGTTTCTTTTTTCCTTTCCCTTGAGAACATTGGTAAGTAAAGTGTCCCAACTTCTAACAATTGTAACACCTAATCTTAGATATCCTTCTTGTGCTCTGGGACTAATATTCTATTTTTCTTCAGATTGTTGTTTCTTCTTTATTTTCCTTTCTTCACATGAGCAGCAAGAGCTTGATTTTCTTCATAATTGGTCTTGTGTGCCTTGGATATCAATCTTGATTCTTCTTGAGCACAATCTATCCATAGCTTATCAAATTTAGGTAATTTCCTTCTTGCACAAATTCCTTCAACAAATGCATCCCAAGAATCTCCAATAGCTACTAGTTAATCCTTGATCTGAGAAATCCCCATGAAGTAGGTAAAAATCGAATTTGATTTGTTCATCATTACATTTCTGAATTGATGCCTTAGAGTTAGCTTCCTGGTTGTATTCTTGCTTTCATTTAATCTTGATAAGGCATCAACCATTTCCTTTGGTGTCTTCAATTCTGATACACGAGGAATTAAGTGGTCTTTCATTGAATCTAACATCCACTTGGCCTTGATCACATTCTCTTATGCTTTGCCTTGGCCTCTTACTCTTACAGTTCGAGGAGGTCTTTCTTGACATAATCCAAGAGCTCATTCTCTTCTAGGATGAGAAGTATTTTACGCTTCCATGATTTGAAACTATCTGCTCCATCAAGCCAATCTTCTACTCTGAGATTGGACACCATCTTGTAAATGGCAAATTAAATTAACTTATTTCCAACTATGTAGTGTTTGTCTTAACATGCACTTCACTTTAAGAAAGTCTTTTGTTTTATTTTATATGGTAGGAAATATCATGGGCCAATGGTTTAACAAAACCATGGACCTATAAACCACCAACTGTTAAACAAAAAAAAATTACAAATACATAAATTCTTTTTTTTTTACGATGTTGTTTTGGCAAATACCATGGGCTCTTTACCAGCACTCTGATACCATGTTGAATTTTTTCTTATTTTTAGATCTTGATAATTATTGCCTTATGATCAATAATTACACACTTGAAAAATTCTCAACCTTAATTTCGTTTTTATGATTGAGTAAATATTATTTGATTGATATAAGATATACGAGATATTATTTATTGATGTTTGATTACAATTGGGGACCCTAATATATATACATATCGGGGTGTCTTCCATTAATAGACATGTCTTTGAAATAAGATATGTCTTTTCTTTTTTATTATTAATTAATTATTGATTATTTATATCTATATATTATATATAATATAATATATAATATATAAATATATATTGTTGTACATAATATAATATATATTACATTGTTGTCCGAAAGGGAATACCTTATATAAAACATCAACAAATGTCATAAAGAGTGCACAAGAGAATATATTGTATGAACAATATGAAAGCCACCTCTAAGATTGAAGTTGTTATTGCCAAAACAACTCTTAAGGACTAGCGAGAGTCTTTTGTGTAGTAGTAGGAGATATGAATAACAAGGATAATTATAGAAAAGTTGTTAGTGCCCATCTTGATCCTAGGTGTGTACATGTCTTGAGAGCCAGGATATGAACCACTGAGTTGTTGGTTAGTGGCTTTGTTAAATTTAAATCAAGATGCGTTATGGATTCAACATTGCAGTAGCATTCAAATGAGTTGTCTTATGTCTCCTGACAAAATGTATAAGTAATCACTAGTGAGAACAAAATTTCAGTAACATCATATATAAATATATAATATTGAGCAAATATTGTTGTAACTAATTTGCAATGCTAGTTGTATTAAACATACACATACATAAATATGCAAGAGTGTGAAAATTTCTAAACAGAAATTCTATTACTGTAGCAACTGATTTATTTCACCTACTTATTATTCCCAATAAGTTATTTACGAAATCTCTTCAGTAAATATTAAAATAAATTCTACTACAGATATCACATCATTATACAGAAATAAACATATGCACAAGAATCAATCACATCAACACAGTTATTTTTGAACAATTGTCCCTGGAAAAACCCAACGCAGGAAAACCAGTGCAATAGAGGAGGGATTTTATTGATCTTCAGCAGCAATCGCTTTTACAAAAAAATTTACATAGACACTAGGAGAAAACACCTAAGACTTTCTGACACCCTGGAGAGTTTCCTTTCTCTACTGCGACAGCCCTGCATCACTTTGTGTGGCTCCGCGCAACTCTGGTCCCTCTCTACGTCATCCCTACGTCTCATTGATCTACGTCATCCTTGCGTCTCACTAATCTGCGTCTCCCTCTGCGTTGTCTCTCGAACTCCCTGCGTCACTCTTTTGAGCTCCTTAGACTGCTGCTAATCCCCCTCTTCCTCCACCCTACAACTCTACTTCTGAAATCGCTCTCCTTCTCTTTGAGAATCGATTTTCCTTGATATACTGAGTATCTGTTGGTGTGTCTCCAAATGACTCTCAAGTCTTCTCTTATACTTTTCCTGTTGATGAATCAACGTCCAAGATTAAGTCCCTAATCAACGACGAAGATTAAAACAGACTTGATCCTCCTCCTTAGAAACTTCTCATCCTTATCTTTATTAATACCCATTAATATTTTTATTTTCCTAAGTTTAGACTTAGGAACCCATTACAAATATTAATTAGTTTAATAAATCCTCATCCCGATGGAATTTCTCAAAACGATTTCTGGGTCTTGAAGATCACATGTGCATTAGCCTCTCCACCAATTTTCAATTTTTCATGGCTAGAGCACATCTGATCCTACCACAAATCAACACTCTGTCTTAGCGAGGAATGTACTCTAGTAATGTTCCACCACTGAACATCACACTGATCCTTCCACACCGATACCTGTGTTGATGTTTGGCCTACTGCCCAACATCCATTGCATTGTTGCTTCCTGTACTGCTGCCCATGGCTCTGCCACTGCCACTGCTACATCTGTACTACAACTCCCTCTCAACATGCTGCCCATGATGCCCATAGCACTACCACTGCTATCTGTGACACTGCAACTCCTGATACTTATCCATTTCTGTTACTGAAATGGATTCTTTACCATCCCCATCTTCTCCCTGAAATAAACAAACTTTGTTCTTCCTAGGGCCTTAGTGAGAATGTCTGCCACATGTTCTCCGGTAGGAGTGTAGCTCAATCGTACAACACCTCTTTGGACACAGTCTTTGACAAAGTGACACCTTATATCAATGTGCTTTGACTGATCATGAAATATTGGATTCTCTGAGGGCTTGATGCAACTCTGATTATCACACATGATCCTGGTCGCGTTTGTCCTTCTATTGAATAGGTTCACAAGCAACTTTATGAGCCATATGGCTTCACACAAAGCTGTGCTCACAGCCATCTATTTTTCTTGAGCTAAGCTCAAAGTTACGAATTTCTGTTTCCTACTGCACCAAGAAAGTCGTCCCTGATCCAATGTTGAAACAGTACCCAGTGGTACTTTTCCGATCTACAGAACTTCCAACCCAATCTGGGTCAGTGAACCCACTCAGTCTAATGTCATTGCCTCTGACGTACAATATTCCATGCTCGATTGTTCCTTGTATATACCTGAGAAGTTGAGAACATGTTTGGCGGCTGCCCAATGCACCCTCTTATGTTCTACCATGAACTGACTGAGGGTGTTGACAGCGTAACAAATGTTTGGCCTGGTATTGACCAGATACATCAGGGGTCCTATGAGCTACCTGTACAAGGTGGGATCAACATCTTTGTACTTCTGATGCATCAATCTTCTTCCAGTTGGTGATCATTGGAGTAGCCATAGGCCTACAGTCCTGCATCCTGAATCTCCTCATGATTTCTGTAGCATATCTCCCTTGTCCAAGGAAGATCTCACCCTTCTATTGCCAAACTTCCAACCCCAGGAAATAGTGCATTTGTCCCAAATCCTTCATGTCGAATTTTATGGCTAGATTTTTCTTGCAGCCCTTGACGAACCTGGATGATCCTGCCAAGAAGAGATCATCCACATATAATACTAATACTAGAGGCTCATTCTCTACAACCAAATAGTAGAGATTAGGATTTGCATCACTCTTGACGAATCCCATCTTCTGCAAGTAGCCTTCAAGTCGGCCATACCAAGCTCTAGGTGCCTGTTTGAGCCCATACAAGGCTTTCTTCAATCTGCATACATGAGATTTTTTCTCATGTGTCTCAAAGCCTTCAGGTTGTTCAACGTATATTTCCTCTTCTATTACCCCGTTCAGGAATGTCATCTTGCCATCCATCTGATGAATCTCCCACTCCATCTGTGCTGCAAGAGACATCACGGTTCTAATAGATGTATACCTGGCTACTGGGGCGAAGGTCTCTTTGTAGTCTATTCCTTCCTTCTGAGCATACCCCCCCTTAGCCACAAACCTGGCTTTGTATTTCTCCACATTAACGTCTGTAGCATATTTGATCTTGTAAATCCATCTAGATCCTACCATTGATCTGTCCTAAGGCCTAGGCACCACTTCCCAAACATCATTCACCATTATAGAGCTATATTCCTCCACCATCGCATCCACCCATACTTGATGTTGAACAGCCTCCTGAAAACTGGGGGGTTCCTCATATGGATCATTACCCTTGTTACAAGGGCCCACAGTATTCAGCAGCAGTTGGATCAGTGTTCAAGATGACGCAATCAGATCTTGAGGGACAGTTGTAGAGCTAATTGCAGTCAGATGCTAAGGTGCGCAGAGCAGTTGCAGCACAGACAGTTACTCAATGGACAATGCAGATGCTAGTTGCAGTCAGAGACTCAGGAGAGTTGTAGAGCTAATCCAATGACAGTTGATTCAAAGATTAGTTCTCAATTGCAGTAGTTGCAGCAGCATGAGATTAGTTGCAGCACAGAGTAGAATTGGTAGCAGTACAAGTGGTACAATGCAGTGTTTATAACAGCACATATGTAAGGTGGTTCAGCTAGAGAGTGGCAAATGAATCAGAGTATTCGCAGTGGCTTGGTGGGCAGTGGCAAGTTGTCACGGTTGTCAGAAATTGACAACGTATGGGAGATGTTATGAGACAGTAGAACACCTTCCTCGCTAAGAGGGAGTGTTAGTTTTTGTAGCATAAGACAAGTGTTCTAGTCTCGACTTTGGTCAGAGATGCTAAGAAACACAAGATCTCCAAAACCCAAAAAAAAAAATCGAGAGAAAACGCCCAAAGAGAGCTCAATTAAGTTAATTGATCAATAATTAAATGATTAATGAACAGCAATTAATTGAGATAAGGGACAATGTTCTAGAAACTCACACGGATTGAGTTTGAAGATGATTTTAGTCGTTAATGGGAATCTACTCATGGTCGTCGGTTCACCAACAAGAGATTATAAGAGCATCTCGATGGGGATGGAGATGACACACTTGTGAGGTCGAGTTCCTTGGCAGATTGAGTTATCCAGCTACAGAGGTTGAGCAAGGAAGAAGAATTCGAGCCAGAAGGAACGCATGAGTGAGAAGGAGCAGCAGAAGTGAATTCCGGAGGAGTTTCCAATTCCAGAGAGGCAACAACAAGAGGTCGAGTTATTCGACTGGAGGTTGCACAGGTAGCTTCAGAGGGCAGTTCGATTTGGCTGAGGAGGAGGTCAATTCAGGTGTCGGAGGCCGAGATAATTTTCTAGAGGGTCGGTGAATCACTTCCAACAATAGCAGCAGGAAAGACGTCTTGATCAGAGGCATATTTAAGCAATGCGAGTTACAACAAGCGTAGCATATGCGCAGGGATCTTGGATAGCCAAGTTCAAGTGGCTAGTTTGCAGCCAGATTGCTTGTGGGGAAGCTAAATTTTCCCTTAATAATTTTGGTCAGATTATTTGCAGAGGATTGCCAATTGGGCATCCAAATTGTACTCAGAAAATTCATTGTTGCATAATAATAATAAAACCCTCATCTATTGCACCTATTTTCCCATGTTGGGTTTTTCCGAGGATATTTGTCCAAAAATAACAGTGTCAATTCTATTGTGTGTGCTCTATTTTTTCTCAGTTCCTGCTTTATTTTCCACAATATTTTTATGGTGAAGAATTGACACTGTGATTTATTCGTTGTTTGTCGTAGCAAATAAACTACATAATTAATCAGTAGGAAGAATAAATTTCCACTTGCTACTTTTTCAGGGAATTTTCACATATTACAATATATGTGACCATTGCTACATATTAACAATATCACCCTCCCATAAAGGTCATATTGAAAACAACCAATTGTCCCAAAACATGAACTTTTCTCGACCAAACTTCTTGTAGGAGATGTGTGCAACAAGCCTTTGAATGGAGCAAACTGTAAGCTACTGAATATGATGATAGTGGAAGTAACCTAATAGAAATCCTGCAAACTAGTATCCACAACCTCACACCCTAATGCCCCTTGTACACAATATATCCCTCTAAAATTCACTCCAAAAATTAGGATTTGGAACTTCCACAAAATTAGAAGTAACAAGTTCTAGCATAATCATAGTTTTGAACTTTTGTATTATGCTTTAGATATGTAAAACCTTCTTTGTTTGTTCTAGGTTTCACTATGATATTTTTGGAAAGTCAAAGGTTATAAGAAGTCTAAATGTTTTGGTTTTTTAGATTCAAAAGCAATCTGACTCAGATTGCCTCCATGTCCAAGTATCTCTGCTAATGAAGCCTCATCCTTAGAAATGTTTGGTCCTCAAGAGGGAGTGGGGAGCCAAGCGGCTGGAACCCTAACGGCCCTGGCTCCTTGGTTCATTCCTCCTCATCCTCGCATCTTGCAACCATCTTTCTATTCCTTGGTGAGTGTTACTATTTGTTGCAAGTTCTCACGCAGTGCTTGCTAGGTGTGGCTTCTCCACTGCTTCTCGTCGTTGTCATTTCCCTGGTCTATCGTTGCGTTCCGCTAGGTGCTAGAGTTGTTAGTTTTTGTTGGGCTCCATGGCCCTCTTTTTTCACATCTGAGGTTTTGCTTGTCACTGCCATGGTCTGTGGTTGTTGGTTTCTTTCTCGCTCTATGACTCGGTCTTTGTTGTAGACTCTTGGAGTGTATTCGTGGCTTTGGGAGCGACCTTCTCTGGTATTTTCTCCTAGACTGTTAGAACCCCTTGATGGGTTTTTCAAGCTTGATCTAGGGTCACCGCAACCTTTTGCCCTTGTTTCTTGTTGGTCGGGGGTTTAGAGTGTCGCCACTCTACTGCTTCGCTGGTGTTGGTGCAGGGGTTGTCATCATTTTGTCCAGGGTTCATGGCCTTGTTTCTTGCCACCTGATCTTGGGTGTGTTCAGATTGACAGAACCCCTTATGGCTTCTTTTTTGGTGCCTCTTTTCTATTGTTGTGGAGTTGGGAATTGAGGGGGCGTGTTTAAGAAGGCTCCTCCACTGCTCTGGCCAATTTCGTGCCTCTTTCTACACTTTGTGGAGGAGTTTTGCTCTTGGTCTTGCATGGTTCCTGCCAGCTTCTTCTTGTGCTTGCAACTCAATTTTTTCTAGGTTTTTGGTGGCCATGCTTAGCCTATTGGTTTTCCTCAGATCCCTTAGGGTTTGATTTCTCTAGGTTTTTTTGGGGTTTTTAAGGACTATCTACGTAGCTTGTGCCCATTTTTCTGATAAATGCACTTTTTGGGTGTATCTGCAAAATGTAATTTTGTTTGAAATGAATGAAATTACGGATTCTTTTTTTCTGTGGAAAAAAAATGAAGCCTCATCCTCTGTACTACCTTTGTGCCCTAGCCACATCTTTTTATATTTGAATAAAAGTTTCCCAATTTCTGTAAACCAGCAAAAAAAAACATTGGTTTTGATGAAAGAAAGAAAAATGTTGCAAGTTATTTCCACTAGAGTAATGCTTATGGACTAGACCTATTCAACTTATGTTGGAAGGCCATGTATAACATTTTTGAAGTGTGGTGTACATATGATACCAATTTCATGTTTTGTCCAAATCAACAAGATTCTCTGCTCAACTAATAATTTGTATTAAATTGGTAAAAGGAATTACGCCTCAAACATTTGATGTTCAATGCCTTTCAAAGGTGATGAAGTATATCATGTATCTATAATTCATAGTAATCCTCAACTACAACTTGTTTATCAAGTTATATTGTCTATATGTTGCCTTTGTTTTCCCTTTAATAGCCATAAGCTTTGGGCTATTTATTTGGCAATGTTTGAGTGTCACCAAATGTTATCAATTGTTTCCCATAGTTTTATAAACAAATCATTAGAGGAAAAGGAGATTCAAGAAGAATGAAACCTTGGTGCTTTGAGTGACACCAAGTGTTACCAATTGCTTGTCATACATTTATAAATGAATCATTAGACGAAGATGAGATTCGAGAAGAATAAATCTTTGGTCCATACTTTAAAGGACATAAATTAAAATCAAGAGAATTTCTTTGTACCTAGTAGAATTGTATTGGTATAAGAGATAAATTTTAGAAGGAAAAAAAGTTGTATTCCTGTCTTTTTAATATTCATCCCGTATTACATGTTTAAAATTTAAATACTTCCATCTTTTAAGAATCAAGTGGGTCATGGTTGAATATTTAATCATATATCCTAAATTATTAAAAAGATTTGCATGGAAAATTTCTTGCTTGTATAGTGATGAAATAAATAATTAATTCAACAGTATAGTACATAAACAAGTAACATAAGATCATTCAATGCAATATTCCTTTCCAATACAACGTTGTAATTCAATACACAATGAATTTAGCAATAACTTCAATATCAGTCACAAATTTAACTATGCAGATATTACCCTAGTCTCTTACAGAATAATCTGAGCTGCCTTATGCTAGTACGCAGACTGGAGTAACAGTACAACAGAAGCCCTAACTCAGAGGTATCCGACCTGAGCTCTGCTATAGAATTTGATCAAGAACTCTGACTCCCAATTCCAGAAAAAGGAGGAAACCAAGCTATCTCAGGGCAGGATCAAACTGCTCAAGAAGAAGACCGAGTTCTGCCTCAGAATTTCCCTAACTCAGCTACCATTTTGTCACAGGAACAACAAAATACCTCAGGAACTTCTATAGAAGCAGTCACCCAACTCAGCTGCAGAGATACCCGAAGTGCCTCGAGAAGAGCCACTGAAATTGCCTTAGGAAGGCCGAAGTGCCACAAAGAGAGGGCTAAGTTCTGCCTCAGGGAGGCTGTAGTGCGACAGGGAGGGGCGAGTCCTGCCTCAGAGAGGCCACAGTACCACAGAGGGGGGATCGAACTGTGCCTCAGGAAGTCGAGATGCCTCAGAGTTGGTCACTGTGATTGCCAGAATGACCTTCCGTTATTCTGCCCAGATGATCCATCCAATACAGCGAGTACAGCACAAAAATTAATCATAAACAGTCCAGGGAATTGAGCTTCAGCACTTGATTTCTCACCAACTTTGATAGCTTTAGATAGTTATTTCCCTGTTTTTCCAGAACATAATAGAATAGAAGATAAAATAGAAGTTTTACCAACTAGGGTGGAATCTTTCACCACCGAAATTAGTAAGGGAAACGGGTCTTAAAACCCTCAAAGCCTCAGGCTCAAGAAAACAGAGACAATTCAATTCCACAAGCTCTATGCTACCGCCCTTCATCTGCAACTATCAAGCTTCAATGGAGCTTGAGAAATCCCACCTGAGGGCCAAACAAAAAGCAAATCTATGTCCTAGTAATTAGACTATTGGCCACATTCTCACCCTAGAGTCATCATAGAGGAGGCAAGGCACCGCTCTTTGAAAGTCTTTTGCTGCTTTATAAACTTCTAGAAATCATTTGACTCAATCCTATGTAGTCCCTTTTTCAATAGCTTGGAGACATTAAAACATCAAAGGCCCTCATCACCGCCATTTTGCATCTCTATGAGTTCATCCTTGCCCACCTCCATAGAACTCACATGTTATCACTTTTTATTCAACACACCATTGGGGTGAAGCAAGAGTGTCCTCTCCCCACCAAGCTCATTTTGGATATATAACAGTGAAATAAAGTCCTTTCAAAAGCATATTCAGTCAGGGTATTGTTGTCTTCTTCATCTAGTCTCCATCACCATTCTTCTTTTTGAAAATGATGTGATCCTCCTGGCCTCCACCCTAAAATGTTTGCAAAGATAGTATCCAATATTTTCTGATCTTCGGCAATTAAAGGTCAACCCCAGTAAAACCATGGTGATGATATTCAATGGCTCAACAAAAGTCCTCACAAACTTCCATTACTTTTATTGCAAGGAGGAGGTTAAGATTACCACAACTTATGCCTGGTTGGGAGCCCAATTTTCAAGGCCCAAGTTTAGGTTGGCAACCACTCCAACCCCATATCAACAAGGCATACACATCCCTTGCTCTTCTCAAGCGACAATGATTCCAAAACCATTTTCGAGACATCTTGTCCATGATAAAACTCATGAACTCTATCATCAACCCACAATTCTTTATCATTCTAAGATGCGGAGACCTAGCATGCTTAAGTTGCCATGGGCCAAGATGGATAGCGCACAAACACTCATGCTCTAGTTGTTAGTTGCTCGTAATATTATTCATGAAAAGTTTGCAACCCAACCCTTTCGAACTTGAGACGATTTTCAAATTGGCCTTGCATCATATCTTGCGAGTCTTAAGAGGTTTCAAGTCTTCCTCAACCCTTTCAAGAATTCTTAAGGCACGCTAGATATCTCTTGCGAAATAAGCGAGGGAAAAATGGCATCATCAAAGATGACATCTAGAGGCAATATGTCCAAGTCAGTTGACTTAACCCTCCATAAGGGTTGAGGCCCAAGATGACCTTCTATGTAGAACACTTCTTAGCACTCAAAGACAGACCCATTGTTCAACTTCCTTGCATGCTCTAGCACCGGTGCAATTGCTCATGATCCCTTGGTGCCAAATTTGAGTGGGTTCTTATAGGCTGCAAGTTCAGGTCGAGCATCAGATTCCACAAGAGGACAAGATTTGCAAGTTATTTCATATGGTGGAGATCAAGACAAAGTATCAATTTATTTTCCAATGTCCTATCTATTATGAGATTCGACAGCACTATTATTACCTCTTTACAGAGTCTCAAAACTCCCTCTTAACCTTTTTTGGGTACCCACATCAACAGTGCTTAGCCTTGGATTTTTAGGAGAAACTAGCTCTATGAATTTCAGAGATATCAAATATCTCAGGTTTTGGACAATGGAATTATCAACCGGCCTCATTGTCTAGACATCTAGAAAGCCTGTGTCAATCAACCATCAGCCTCATCATTTGAGATCTGAAGAGACCACATCCCTCTACTATGTCCATCAACCCATGTCCCTCTATTATGTCCATCAACCCATGTCCCTCTCCCACGTCCATTAGCCAGTGTCGCAATCGGTTGGCATGCATGGTTGTGCCACAGCCAACAACTCGTGATTGTTTGCGACTGATGGCAATCAACCTGTGCTTCTTAGCTTGCATCCTCCCCTTGATCGACTTCCACAGTCCAACAATTGTTAGGCCCCCAAATCAAACTCTTGATCCAAACCTTACCAACAGCTTATACTACTCACACCCCCCCCCCACTCATCATTATATAACAGTCAAGTTGTTGTCCAGCCAAGGTCGAGTAGCTATTTGTGAAGAGTTTTTCAGTTCATCCTTTGTCTCTCACAGTGGCATGGCCAAGAACAAGGATTTGTAAACACGCCCGGGTTTACCACAATCGAGCTCCTACCTTTTCTAAAGTTCAAGATTTTGTGTGCAACTTTGAGGGAGATAGACACCTTTGAGTTGTTGAAACTCATAGGTGCTGCTTTGGAGCATGAAAAGACAGAACTCCAAGCCAAGGTGGTAGACCTCAAACATTTGGTCTCAAAGATGAAACAAAATGAAAATGTATGTTTACAAAACCCATTGATACACCTCCAAACTTGGACTTATTCACTTAGCCTTCTACATGATCCAGTTATATACATGTTTATGAGGTTGTCCTATTATTGTACCCTTCTTTACTTCATTTTATCCTAGATTTAGCTTTGGCATTTTCTAGGAGTTGCATTTGCACTCCCACATTGTACTCGTATTGGTTGTATCCTTCAGTGCCATTGACCTATTTATGGTCATTCTTTGGACATTAATAAAATTATTTTATCTTATCTTGTGAAAACAGCAAGACAATAAATAATAAAACTTCCTTTCCAATTGTGAAGCATTAGGCTGCCTACTTGCAGATAAATTGTCTCTAGAACCACTAAATATATCAACCTTGCCAGATTTTGCAATTTTGAAACAAAGGATATTACACTAACATCCATCTCTACTTTGTTCACTGTGAAGCATGTCATCTATATTGAATTAAATGTGAGAATGTATACATAGAGGATCGTTTCAGCAAGGAATAAACAAAAATATGTGTTTAAACTTTCAACCATGTTTCTACATTGCTGCACTTTTCAAATATCATAAATGTTAACATGCTTGTCATGTGTACTTACATGGAATCCATTAAGCTATAACTTTTTCCAATTGTTAAAACTATCATTTAAATGGAGAACAGTGTCCACTGTCAGTTGACAGATGTTTTGAACATTCTAAATGCATATTCCAAATGCAAATAGAATCTTATGCTAAAATTGCATAAGAAAAAACTATAGAAAGCTGCATCATAAAAAAAAATAACAAACTCCAAAAAGTTTGATAGCAATCAGAAAATGCCATTTACGTACTCAAATTTCACCTACATTTAAGACAACATCACTTTGAGAAAATACTACCTGCATGGCAAGCTCTCAGGTTGGGGAAATAATGATTACATCAGTACCATTGCGGGGTGTACAACATATATGGTATAACAGCTCCATGGTTAAATGGAGAAAGTTGTTAATTTTCGAACATTCTAAAATGCATATTCCAAATGCAAAAAGAACCTTATTCTAAAACTGCAGAAGATTAATATGTAGAAAGTAACATCATAAGATAATAACAACTCAAAAAGTTTGATGGCAATCTAAACACCCCCTTTGCTTACTCAAATTTCGACTACATTTAAAACATCATCAATTCAAGAGATACTACGTGCATGGAAAGCTCTCGAGTTGGGGATATAATGATCACAACAGTACCATTGTGGGGTGTAAAACATATATGGTATAACAGTTCCATGGTTAAATGGAGAGTAGTGTTACTTTACAGAGGTTTTGAACATTCTAAATGCATATTCCGAACGCAAAAAGAATCTTAATCTAAAATTGCAGAAGATATATATGTAGAAAGAAGCATCATAAGATAATCAAAAACTCAGAAAGGTTGATGGCAATCTAAACACGCCATTTGCTTCCTCACATTTCAACTACATTTAAAACATCATCAATTCAAGAAATACTACCTGCATGGCAAGCTCTCGAGTTGGGGAAATAATGATCACACCAGTACCATTGCGGGGTGTAAAACATATATGGTATAACAGTTCCACAGCTGGAATTAAAAATGCAAGTGTCTTCCCTGAGCCAGTCCTTGCAGCTCCCAAGACATTGGAACCTTTCAGGAGCTCTGGAATGGATCTGGCCTGAATCTGCATTCATAGATTTATAGAGTCAACTGCATGCTCAAAACATTTTATATTACCATTTAATAGAGGTTCTGAATTGAAAATCATAACTTATCCCTCAAGAGGTGAAGAACAAAATAACACGTTTTCTTGATGAAAGAACTACAGCCTCCTGATATACAGCTTTAGCTGCAAAGCTCATTGGAGCAACGTTCTTTACTTCGAAGTAACATTACAAAACATACGAGTCAACAGAACTGTTTACTGCTGTGAATCATACCTTGTATAGATTTAGGACCTTACCCTACAGTTTGAGAGAAGAGTGCACATTATTTAGAGGTGAGGCTAAAAGAATTTTAAGATGCCCATCAAGGTTCAATTCTTGCTGTGGTCTGCCACCTGATCAACGAGTTAAAAAGGCGAGAGACGAGGTTCAAGTCCCGAGCAATTTTGATGGAATAGATTCGTGACAGACCTGGAACCTAAGCCAAAGAAAATCCATGTTATTCACTGCGGACCCTGAGCTCAGAGCATGTTTCCTGAAGCATATCCAAAACTTGAAGGAAAGTCCCCCGTATAGACCACAGAGAGATAAAAAAGCTTGCCTCTCTCTGTTCTGTTTGCTGAGGTAACAGTTCCTGGAACCCAATCGTTTGGTGGGCAGGTTATGTCCGGACTGTTGTCAGAACGGAGGACACTCCTCAGCTCTTTGGTTTACCTCTCCAAAAAGCGCTTGAGGTTTAGGGTTTAAGATTTAGGGATCAGGTTTGTCGGGGGCAATATTATAAGAGGCTTTCAAGGATTGGGGATTAAGCTTTATGGTTGTGAATATCAAAACTAGTACTCTGTCAGATCAGTTTAAGGATTAGGGTTTGGAGTTCAGAGTTGTAAGGAGAAAAATTATTAGCCTAGCGTCTGTCGTCACTATCTGTAATTCTTTGCTAGTCTACTCTGATGGCGGTCATTCCTACTTCATGAACATCAAAGTCTTAATTCTAATGAAAGGAGTAAAAATAGGGATAAAGGCTACAGCGAGTACCTCTGTCATGCTCTCAAACCCCATATCTTTAATAGCATTAATGGTCGGCTCCGACAGCTTTAGAGTGCCAAACGAAACAGCGCTCATGATACCCGAAACCTCTGCAGTACCTCCTTCGAGCTTCTCGATGGAGAATTTTATCTTTTTGGCTTTCTTCTTCTCAGCTTTTTTATCGCCACCATTGTTTAACTCGTCAATATCTTCACTCTCCTGATGTTTTTGTTCGCCATCCCGTTGCTCATCTACAACATCAGGCGCATTTTTCCTCTTGTTTTTCTTTTTCTTCTCTTTTTTTGCTTCGCTAAATCCTTCACCGTTTGTTTCATCACAGCCTTTGACTCCATTGCTTTCAACTTCGCCGCCGTTCTTGGGTTCCTCTGAACCGTCTTCGTTTCTCTTCCGAATTTTCTTCCTTTTCTTTAATTTATTAGCACTGCCGACTGCGCCGTTTGTTGCTTCACCATCGTCGCAAAGAGGATTCGAACCGCCTATCTCCTCCTCCATTGAAGCGGTGCCTTACTGCCGATTCCCCCCTCCTTCGATAACAGACTTCGATGACAGACTTCTGTTGATTGCAAGCTCCGGTCGCAGTCGTGAAGACTACTCTTTACCCTATTGCTGCGAGAGAAAAAAAAAAACAAAAAAAAATCTTTTCTTTCAAGAATATCTTAGGTTAGGCACATCATTTAAGAATTCTTAGGTTAGGCACATCATTTAAGAATTCCCGAGAGAGATTGTGGGCGTATAAACCATTTCAAGATGTTAAAATTCATATTTTTGTGGGTATTTTAGGAACTGTGTGTAAACTGGTCATTTTCAGGAAGGGAAGCGAGTATTTGTGGGTGATTTGAAGGAGTTTGATTTAATGCTTTATTGTTTTTACAGGAGGGGATAAGGTTTAACAGATAAGTAAATAAATTTATTTATTTTATAATTAGTTAATTATTGTATTAATAAAAGTTAATTAGTATATATTTATTTAGATATAGATTTTTATTATTTTAAATTTAAATATGGATAGATTTAAGTTAAAAATTATACATTTTTCCAAAATGTTAATATATATTTATATAATTATTCATTATTTATTTTATTTTATTCTGTACTATAATAAAATTAATTTAAAATATATATATATATATATATGTGTGTTTTTTTAGATGTAATATTATGTTTATTGGTTTGTTTATAAGTTTATGTTTGTTGGTTTGTTTGTAACAATTTCTTTCCAGTGTGCTAAGTTATATAGGATGCAAACAAGAAATGTAAAGTTCAAATATTTTTATTCTTTTAAGTTTCAGTTTTTGTTTATTTGTTTCTTAATCATATTTTTTTCTCTTTTTCTTTCGGTTAAGTTATATACGGTAGAAGAATCTTCTTGTTAAAAAATTTACTGCATAATATAAATAATCACTGAGAATCACTGAGAGGAATAACTATAAAAATAACCAGCAACAACCATAAACACGAATGTTTATCCGGGAAAACCCCAAATTCGGGGAAAAACTCAACCATAATGAAACTTCATTATCCTTGGCCAAAACCCTGGCCAATCCGACCAAATGAGCCTTCACCGCTCACCTCCAGGTCTTGCATTACAATGAAGTCCTTCCAGTCTTTTATAAGCTCCATTACATATAATAGCACTAGCAGAACACTATGAGTACACAATACCATGTGCCCCAAAACCATCACTGTTTAACCTGGTCAACTTTGACTCTATCCTGAGTCAAGTTTACCTAACAATTCCCCCCTTAAACTTGACTTGGGGTTCCTTGACTAACTCCATCCAAACCTGCTAAGTGAGACAATCCTGCTTACTCTAGCTCTTACCCCCCGGGGTATTGTTAATCTGACATCCCCCTATCACCTAGGTCTAACCCAGACTTTACCGGTGATCACCGAGGGGTACACATGCCTTACCAGGTCTTACAGTAGTATTCCCATTTAGATGCAATAATTTTGAATTCATTAATTTTTTTCGTTTATTGTTGCTGCTATTCTGACCCATCTTCTCTCAATTGCGGGCATCCTTGTTTTGTTTCTTTGCTGCCTTCTTGCCAAGTTTAAATCCAATTGATCAAATCTGAAGCCCAATGGGCCGTCTTAGTCCTTCAACGCAGGCCCTGACCACATCATTGATCCATATTCATACCAAATCTAAATTCAATTATCTCTTTAACCATTTTCAACGATGATCTCATGAGCAATAACAACAAAATTTTGGGCTGATCCTTTTATCCATTGGGCTAAAATAAATCCTTCACTGAAGACGTACATTCGAAGCCCAAACTCTCAACCATGGCTCTGATACGAGTTGTTAGAAAATTATATATTACGGAGCAATGGAACACATAAAATATTGCAGAAATATAAACACAGAAAACGCACAAAACAAGAGAGACACAGATATACGTGGTTCACCCAGTTTGGGCTACGTCCACCCCGAACAGCCAGTCCTTCCTTTCTATTATCCAGCAAAATGAAGAGACACAACCTACAGCAAATCCGTTGTAATATCCTCTGTTTTCTCTCACAGTCTCACCTCTCTATTTCTCGCTCACAGAATACACATCTATCACACATCCTCAAATACAATACCCTCATATAAAGAGAGGGGTTGCCTTCTAGGGCAAAAAACCCTAAACTAAACATAAGTTCTACCATCAGATCATCCGCCTAATGAACGGCCCAGATTGACTAGAAATTACTATACTTTTACAAGGCAATTTTACAGCTGTTTTTAGCTTCAGGGGCAGCCGCCCCCCCCTGGACCCCCCCTGCAGCGAATATTTTACGAGCGGCGTTGCCTTCCCCATTTCGAACTAGGGTCCTATGTGGCGATACCTTTGAATATAGAAGATAATCAGGCTCCACACCCAACACTTCTCTCGATTCTTTTAGCACTACATCAGAAGAAGACGTGTAGGTCTATATGGGCCAGTATTTTAAATCAGACTCATCAGAATGCCCATGCTCAGATTCAGATGAGTGTGCTTGTCATGCTATATACAGAAGTGATCTTGAGTATTACACCAGCTCCAGTGAAGAAGAAGAAAAGTTTAAGCCGCCAAAAGAAAAAGTTCTTATGGCATCTACTGAAGAAGAAGCAGAACTGAAGATTTTATCCCAAATAAGGGCAATGGAAGAAGGAGATATGAAGAATCGCCTGATTGAAGCATTCACTGACCAGCTCAAGAACAAAGCTTCCAAAGAATCAGGTAAGAAGCCTTTATTTATTGATGCATCTTATGAAAGAAATACTAAATCATTTCAAATGCATCATCAAAAGCCAGGAAAAGTGAGATCACTTACTCTTGGGGAAGTAAGTGGTGAAATCCACCATCTCAAAACAGAAATCTCTGCAATCAAAGCTCAAATTGCAGAAATACAGAAAGGAAAACAATCTGCAGAAGAAAAAGGAGATGATTCCTGGAATCCTACTGCATATCACCAAGAAGTACAGATTGCTGAAGGAATGCAAGATCCACATTTTGGATTTAAAGATATGAGGTTGTTCACAATCACCTATCAGCAACATCATGTTAAGGTAAAAATTTGCATCCAAGGAAAAAACTTTCAAATGATTGCATTATTGGATTCTGGTGCAGATATTAACATCCTTAATATCAAAAATATTCCAGCCAAGTACTGGGTTTCAGCTGAAAGGGAGGTGGTAGGCCTTGGGAACAAGAAACTCCAATATGAAATTCCCAAAGCTTCATTGTGTTTTGATACTCATTGTGTGCACATGAAGTTTGCTATTGCAGACATTCCTGTTGACTGTATATTAGGAAATGTCTTTCTAGCTGCAGTAGAGCCTCATGGCTCAGCCAGGCTAAAAGGAGGGAGAGCCGGTTATTTCATTTCTGTTCCTACATCAAAAGGCAGGAGAAAGAAAATTGAACTCCCTTATGTTTCAAGTCCAAGGATTTCAACAATGGTCCAAGCCATGCAAAAACTGGAAAAAGCAGAATCTCAATTAGCAGATCTCAAAGATCTGAAAGGCACACTAAGGGTTGAGGAACAGCTAAAATTACCCCAAGTCAAAAGAAAAATCCAAGAGTTGAAAGAAAAATTGGAGGAAACATGCTGCTCAGAAGAGCCAAATGCCTTCTGGCATAGGAAGCAGCATACTATCAAGCTGCCATATAAAGAGGGATACACTGGAAAACCCTGCAAAAGTAGAGCTATCCCGATGAGCAAAGAATATAGGGATCTTTGCCAAAAAGAAATCCAGCAATTGCTTGATAGAAGACTGATCAGAGAATCCAATAGCCCCTGGAATTGCTATGGATTCTATGTGAATAAGAGAGCTGAACAAATTAGAGGAATTCCCAGGCTTGTTATAAATTATAAACCTCTAAATTCAGTTCTAGCCGATGACACTTATCCGATTCCACACAAGGGAGACTTGATCAGAAGGATTGCAGGCGCCAAGGTATTTTCAAAATTTGATCTCAAAGCAGGATTCTGGCAGGTTGCCATTGATGAAGCTGATAAATTCAAGACTGCTTTTAGTATTCCAGCAGGGCATTATGAATGGAATGTCATGCCATTCGGCCTCAAAAATGCTCCCTCAAAGTTCCAGAAAGTCATGGATGATATCTTCAAGCCATACTTTGATTGGCTAATAGTTTATATTGATGATGTTTTAATTTTTTCCAAGAATATTGATGACCATTTCAAACATGTAAATATTTTCTTGAAATTGGTTCAAAAGAATGGATTGGTGCTGAGCAAGAAGAAGATAGAAGTATTCCAGACTTCTATAAAATTCTTGGGACACACAATTTGCAACGGACAAATTTCTCTGCAACAACATGCCATCGAATTTGCAGATAAATTCCCAGATGTGCTTAAAGACAAAACACAACTGCAAAGATTTCTGGGTTGCCTAAACTATGTCAGCAATTTCTACCAGGATTGTGCCAGCGACAGGAAGGTGCTCAATAAACGACTTGGAAAGAACCCCCCTGAATGGTCAGATCTTCACACCAGAGCAGTCCAAGAAATCAAAGCCAAGGTAAAATCTTTACCTATTTTATATGTAGCCAATGATCAAGCTTTTAAAATAGTTGAATCTGATGCAAGCATGGTGAACCCGAAAAGATTGGGATATGCTTTCTCGCTAGGTGTAGTGGAGATATTGTAATGTAATTAATGTCTTGTAAACATTTTGACTATATCAAAATTTATAAAATTAAGAACGAAAAGATTGGGATATGTTTTAGGCTAAATTATCTCACACGTGTAAGGAGAATTAGGGCTCTCACTACTGCTGGAAGACCAAATATTACAATCACTCTAGAGGTCTGAACTTGGGTGGCACAGGGATCATATTGCTAGCCAAATTGTTAAATAAGAAGTAACTCATGGGGCAAAGAACAAAGGAGGACTATTTCTCCATATTCTCACACAAAAATAGGTCAAAAGAGAAGTTATTATTGCTGGAAGGCAAATTTGACTGAGGTTGACTTTGTGAAAGAAAAACTCATAAAGGACAGGCATTGACTTGGTCTTGGAGGGGTCTTGTTCAAGGGTCTAGGTCTTGGAATTTGTCAATTGAAGATTCTACAAGAGGGTTTTCCTCTCATTTGGAGAGGTTTTGGCCCTGGATCATCACCTATATCTTGTGTCCTTTTTTCTCATTGCTCTTTATGGTTTGGTATCTGTTTAATGAAGAGAATACGAATAATAATCAAGTGAAAGAAGAAGATTATCAAGTTAAGTACAAATACACCACAAACAACTATCAAAGTAAGAGAAATCACCTATGCTTGCTGCCCCCTACAGTTCTCAACATCGAACCAGAGCTAAGGTGACAAGAAAAGGAAGGGCAACTTTAAAAAGGACACTCAAGGGTCAAAACACTAGAAGATCATCAATAGAATCAATCATCAAAAGGGACCTCTCATCTCAAAGACATCACAAGGACAAGGATTACATCATCATCTTGAGGAATGAAGCTACTAAAGAAGACCTCAAAACCCCTAGTTCGTTCAAAGAAGAACTCTACACTTGAAGCATTCTTGGAAACCTCACTCAACCATCACATCGAAAAGAAGGAGACCTCAAAGACCCTATCAAAGAACTACAATATAGAGCATCGTGAAGCCTCTCCATCAAAGAAAAGCAAGAAGAAAGGCGTTGTCATCATCATCAAGGATTCAAGGTGATCTCCCTCTCCTTGAGTGAAGGGTCATTTTTGAAATAAGACATTTTCATCAAGAATTCATCTTCCACTATGTTGAGGGATTAAATCCCCTAGGGTTTTGGGTCAACACCCTAGTAGAGCGGGGGTTATCTACATTAAAAGACAAGCATTCCACACAGCCATGATACTTAAATAAGCAAACTACGCGAAGAGAGGTGCACCTGGGGGTCCTTTGTTCGGGTAGATCCAGCTAGGGTCCAAACCCTCTTGGAGTTCCTCTCGATCCTTGAACCTACAAAATAGCCAATTCAAAGAAGCATAGCAATATATAGACAAAGTATCATATGGAAATCAATTTCATAACTTATTGAAAGATGGTTAATTATACACTGAAACAATTATTCATATGTAAACCATAACAATAACATCATATGTATAAAGAAGATTGATTTCGGGAACAAGACAAATGTTTCTTTATTGTAGATAACTAAAACAAAGCAAGGAATGATATCACCTGAATCTTCCTCTTGCTGGCTCCAAGCGAAACCGTCCTCTGGGTCCGTCCAATCCAAAGTCTTCAAAAGGCTCCTTCCATGACTCACACGAGGATATCTCAACTAGTGAAATGACATCATAACTCAAGGAAACAAGGGTTTCATGTAGTGAGGGGAGTGCTGGAAGCACAGGGATCTTCAGACTTGATCAGGGATAATCTCAGCAGAGTAATTCTCTCTCTTCTCTCCTTCCTTAGGCCTTCCCATTGAAGCCTTTTTATACTTCTCTCAAAGTAGATTTTTAGTTGGGAACAGTTGGGCCACAGGCACTAATAGGTAATCAACAGGTAAAACCCATGATCTCCGCCCGAAATTAAGGAGATTTAATTTTTTTAAGTGTTTTAATACATATACACGGGTTGGGTATACACAGACCCACATACACACGCGTTTAGATTAGGGCAATGTTGCGTACAGGGAGTAAAACATTGTTTTTTAAGTATTTGGACCAAGTCCGGAAGGAGGGGTTGCCCTACGCCATAAACGCAGCACCACAAATATCAAGAGTGAGATTTGAAGCTATAACACACTATCAATATCATCATCAAGATCAAGAAGGCAGCAGGTTGAAGATATTTTCATCAATGAGCATCATCACAAGTAAGTCTATGTATGTCCACATATGAATATATCAAAATGTATTTTGGCAAGGAAAGCAACAAGTTGGTTGGGTCACAAAACATTCTTTCATGGAAGAAGAGGGCAAATTTGATCCTCATAGAAAATGAAGTCATAGAACATGGATTGCTCAATCACTAAACCTCCAAAGGAAGTAGCTGAAGCTCTTACGAAGTACATAAAAGGGGAAGTAAGGGCTCAAAGGATTCTCATAGATTCTATTAAATATCCCCTCACACCCTATGTATCAAAGTTGGAGACATCAAAAGTAATATACGACAAACTTGTACAATTGTTCTCCGTAAGTACTGCAGGAGAAGTGATCTCATCAAGACAATAAATCTACAATATGAAGATATCAAAAGAAGGAATAGCCTCATTCTTTATGAGGGTGTCAAAAATAGAGACCAACTACAAAAGTTGGGAGAAATAATGTCAAATAAGGAAATGACCACCATAGTGCTCTATGCAATACCAAAGGAATGGGGCAACTTTACATCGAGCATCTATGGAAAGAAGGAAGCTACACCATTCAATGAACTTTGGTCATTGTGCAAAATTGAAGAAACCAGGCTCAAGGAAAAAAATGATGTAGGATCAAAAGAGTAAGCACAAGCATTTGTTTCCATGGATAAGTGAAAAGGAAAGTTAGGAAAGTTTGGACCTAAAAGAAAAAATATGTCAAAAATTCAATGTTATGGCTATCATGAATATGGGGACTACTAGAGATATTGTCCTAAACTCAAGAAAGAAAATCACAAAAGAGGAGGGGAAGAAGCTCGTATCACTGAAGAAGTATTACTTATGGGTAGAAGAAAGTCATCTAGTATATAACTCATCATACATCATTGGAAAGGAGCATTTGCAGGATGAGGATAATCAAGATCCTTCGTTGAAATCTTCATTCGAAAGTTTATCTTTTGGAAGAAGTAAGTATCTTGCTAAGAATTCCACCTTAGATGGGATTCATTGTTTGGTAAAATGATTGTTTGATGAAAAAATAATGCAACATGTCGAGATGGTTGAAGTACTCCCAATCAAGGAAAGGAAGTTGTTGAATGAAGTCTAGATGATCAAAAGGAAGAAATGAGGCATGTATGCATATGTTTAATAAATTGAATCATGTGATCAAATAGTTGCAGACAACATGGATACTCTACCTCGTGAGTATGATCAAAGGAAAAGGATTTGTTTCATTGGAAAGATGCATGAAGGCATGGTTCACATATTGACTAGATGAAATCAACATAAAATGTCCTCATATGGAATATGAGGTGGTTGACAAATATGGAGGAACTGTGGATGGAATTTTATGGGAAACAATATGTGAAGAAAGAAAGAAGAGATTGTAAGAGGTGCAACCATGGAAAAGGAATCAATATCCGATGACTAGAATGACCTGGTATGATTTCTCCATGGAAAGGGTATGAAGACTCTAATGAAGTCTGAAAGGAAGGAGACCCTTGACATTGAATACCTTGGAGATATGTCAACATGTATGGAGGATATTGATGTTGCAACAGAAGGATGTCATGATGAAAGGCCATCACAAGAGGTAATTTTAATTTGATGTTCATTTTTTGCTTTTGAACAACATCTCTATGGGTTAATGCAGGGCTACTGGAAAATAGTTGTAGATGTCACCTACAACTAGCACTCATGTGGTGGGATAGAAGATCCTAAAAGAAACATGACATGGAAAAGGTAGTTGTATTAAGAAAAGCCAGATTTGGACTAAAAGATCACTTTCTAATGAAGAAAAGGATGACATGACTGACATTGTTCATAAAGGAAAGTGATGGATGACCAATGCCCTATAAAGAAAAGATGAAGGATCCATAATATTGAAGAATAAATTCATGACATCGAAAGGAGGATCCCTACAAGCTACTATAGGTACCATGATCTCCAACCAAAAGAGATAACTAGTGCTGGAAATAGGCCCCTAGGTAAGAGGGAGTCTGGAAGCAAGTTTTTAATTAAGAAGGAACTTGGGAGCAAGTCCCTAGCTAAGTGGGAGCTTGGAAGAGTCCCTGGTTGAGAAGGTGCTTGGGTACACTCCTTTTATTGGAATGGGTACATTCTTTCATAGGAATGGGTATATCCTCCATAGTTGAGAGGGAGAGATAAACACATCATTCTTGTCCTCACTTTGGAAGAAAGAATGGATGATTAGGTAAGCATTTGACATCCAATACTCTTTGAGGATGTGATAGGGCATCCAAGATAAGAGTAGTCATAGAGGACCGATATTATTTGAGGACTGGGAATCCAAGATAAGAATAGTTTGAGAAGGATATACCTTGTGAACACCCGGTTGGGGTATTTTCCTTAAGGGGTAATGATGAAGGTGCATGTAGAAATTTTGAATAATATAACACTTATTCACAGAGATTATCCTGATTATACACTATTGCGGAATGCATGCATAATACATAACCTCCTCTACGTTGATCATCAATTTGCAGAATTAAAGAAACAATCGCATGCGCACATTGATACATCAATACACATATCAACACAGTATGTAATGGGGAAAGCATACGGCTAAAAACCCCGAACTATCTGTATATTATAATGATAGAGAACATGTAACAATACATAGTACAATACTCCTCACAAGTACTCAGTACTATCTCCACATGTTACACACAAACTAGCTCAGATCTGAATCAAGTCACAGGTTCAAATCTCCTCCACTATTTGCCTGCCTCTACTGTGCAATCCAAGTTGAGAATAGGAATAATCCAAGCTCATTTTCCCTTTGGTTGTACTGCTCAATCCTCATTGGCAATCTCCATCAATGATTGTGCAAATCTCATGCACAACTATAGTCACAATTGATAGCAGTCTCACTCTTTCACCCACCTCTAACACTTGTCTCCACTGAACTGTCCATGCACTGAGTTAACTGATGTATTCTTTAGGTGATTTATGAGTTAATAATTAGTGAATTAATTAATAATTAATTCACATCACTCATCACTAGTGTATTTGCAGTTAGACTAAATACAACTAGTTCAACTAATTCAAACTGAACACAACTCGATCAACTCCTTAATCAACTCCACCAAACTCAATCACTTGAGTTCTAACTGAAGTCCATCATGCAATAGCTCAACTAACCCATAAGAAAAGCGTATTTCCTTCTGGCAGTTGCATGTGCCACATCTGTAGCTCGAACTGAAGTGCTCCAAGAGGATAAGATAATGTTTATAATCCAAATATTATTAAGAGCTAATAATATTCGACTGTTCTATTTTTAGACTGACAGTCTAAAAATAGACTCCGCCCATATGTCTAAAAATAGAAGTCCATCTATTTTTACCGACATGACCAATCATCCACAAATAGCATCCTGCAACTCATAGACCATGATCCATATGTCTAAAAATAGACATAGTCTAAAAATAGACTTTGCGCCAAAAATAGCCTGCAGGCCCACTTAGTGAAGGCGACTTCTTTTCACTAAGCTCCATCATCTTGTTGCTTTTTCAACACTCCCTCTCAACAATATATGGATTATCTGCAACCCCTATCCTGCCTCTGTGGTATTCGAATTTGCTCCTGGTGAGCGCCTTCGTCAAGATATCAGCATCCTGATCCTCCGTTGGAATGTATGAAAGTAACATGATTCTCCGTTGCACATAATCTCTGATATGATGGTACTTGATGTCAATGTGCTTGGATCTATCATGAAATACTGGATTAGCCGAGAGTTTAATGCAACTCTGGTTATCACAATAAATCACAATAGGCTCCAAGTGTGACCCGAACAACTCGACTAGGATCTTCCTCATCCATATAGCCTCGCATGCAACCAAACTTGCTGCCATATACTCGGCCTCTGCTGAATTGAGTGCCACAGATCTCTGCTTCCTGCTGTGCCAAGAAACTGTTGTCGACCCGATACTAAAGATCCTTCTAGATGTGCTCTTTCTGTCCGTTGGGCTCCCTGCCCAATCTGCATCCGTGAAGCCACACAGCTTCACCTCATCCTCCTGTCTGTACCACAATCCATATCCTGATGTGCCTCTGAGATAATGCAATACATGCTTGCTTGCCTTCCAGAAGAGCTTGGTTGGCTTAACCATAGCTTGTGAAAGCTGGTTAACAGCATAGCATATATCGGGTCGTGTATTGACCAGATACATAAGTGACCCCACCAACTGTCGATAAACAGTGGCATCCACTACCTCTGCTGAAGTAGCATCCTCCTTCCTCCAAACTCCAGGAAGAGGAGTATCAACAGGCTTGCAGCCATGCATGTTGAACTTCTCCAGTATCTCCCGGGCATACTTTCCTTGAGAAACAAATAATCCATCACTGCGCTGCCAAATTTCCAATCCCAGGAAATAATGAAGGAGGCCCAAGTCCTTCATCTCAAACTCTCTAGCAAGATCCTCCTTGCATGAAAGTATCAACAGCTCATCTCCTATCAAAATCAAATCATCTACATAAAGTACAATGATAAGCAACTTACCCTCCACCACAATCTGGTATAGGTTAGGATCCGCCTCACTCTTGGAGAATCCAAGTCCGGTGAAATAACCGTCTATCTGTGTGTACCAAGCACGAGGTGCTTGTTTCAACCCATACAACGCTCTCTTGAGCCTGCACACATGCGACTCGCTGCTGAAGATCTTGAAACCTTCGGGCTGCTCTATGTACACCTCCTCCTCAATGACTCCGTTGAGGAATGCAGTCTTCACATCCATCTGATGAATGTGCCACCCCATCTACGCTGAGAGAGCAAGAATCGTTCGTATGGAAGAATACCTTGCGATAGGTGCAAAGGTCTCCTCATAATCGATCCCCTCTATCTGCGAGAAGCCTCGGGCAACAAATCTTGCCTTGTACTTCTCCACACTCCCATTAGCTGCCTGCTTCACTTTGTAGATCCATCTCGAACCCACCACTGATTTCCCCTCCGGTCTTGGGACAATCTCCCATGCACTGTTTCTAACAATCGAATCATACTCTTCCACCATGGCATCTACCCATGCGGGATCCTCCACAGCTTCCTCGAAAGAGGATGGCTCAGTCACAACACATTTGCTCATAATAGCCATGTATGCAGTGTACCGATCAGGTGACTGTCATTGTCTGCGCTGTCCTGTAGGTGGTCCTACAACCTTCTCTGCATCTTGAGCCAGTCGCTCAGCTTCTGTAGTGCGCTTTCGCCCTCTGATGGTTTGCGCTGCATGAGTGGTCTCTTCCACTCCATGAACTTCATCTCGTGGCTAATCCATGTCCTGAAGCTCATCCTTAGGAACTAATAGCTCCTCATCTGCATGCAAGTGTGGCTCCCTCTCAAGCGAACACTTCATGGCTTTCTCCTCCCGAAATTTGATATCCCGTCACACAACAGTCTTGCGACTATCTGGCAAATACACACGATAATTGTGGGGTGTATTAGTGTACCCCACAAATCCCAACCTCTGTGGTCGGCTCCAGCTTCTTCTTGGCATCCTTCGTCACATGCATGTAAACAGGAGAACCAAAAATCCTCAAATGGGAAATATCAAGCCTCTTACCAGAATAAACCTCCTCAAGTGTACTCATGCCAAGTATCTTGTGAGGACAATGGTTCTGCACATATACCACAGTATTGCATGCCTCCGCCCACAAGTGAAGGGATAGGCCTTGATCATGTAACATCGCCTGTGCAGCACCCATGATCGTTCTGTTCTTCTGCTCAGCAACCCCGTTCTGTTGTGGGTTATGGGGAGCTATGAACTCTCTTCGAATCCCTTTTGTGCTGCAGAAGTCCTTGAAATCGCCAGAGACGAATTCACCACCATTGTCGCTCCTAGGAGCCTTCACCTTCTTCCCCGATTCCTTCTCGACCAGTGCTTTGAACTCACAGAACTTTGAGTATGTCTCGCTCTTCTTCTGCATGAAGAAGATCCAGCACTTCCGAGAGAAATCATCAACAAAGATCACATAGTACCTGTGCTTTACTGTCGAAGCTACTGAGAAAGGTCCACACACGTCTGTGTGAATTCTCTCAAGGATCGTCGTGGCACGACTATCCTTCTCGTGAAAGGTGGCTTTCATAAATTTTCCCAAAATACACCCCTTGCACTGATCTGACTGCGCAAGAGTGCCTTTAGGAAGCCCAGTAGAAATCTGCTACAGTATCTTCAAGGCTCCATGGTGAAGGTGGCCCAATCTCCGGTGCCACAACTCGCCATCATCCCGGCTCACCAATCCTTCTGCCCTGCATGCCATTGTTGCGCAGCCATCTACATGCAATTGATAAAGGTTCTTGACTTGAACCCCTATCTTCCGGGTTTCTCTAGTTGTCTTACTGCGCAGGAAAGCCTTTCCCTTGCTGAAAACAACATCATATCCCTTATCTTCTAACATCGCCACAGAGATAAGATTCTTCTTCAATCCTGGAACATGCATCACTTCCTTCAATACGAAGGGTTTACCAGACTCCTTCTCAAAGGAAATGGTACCAATACCGATCGCACTGTATCTACCATCATCGCCCATCTCGATGTGCACTCCAAGACCTTTCTCATCCAAATCAGAAAACAAATCTCGATCTCTTGTCATGTGAAAAGACGCACCACTGTCCAAGAACCACATCGATCCCATCACACTTGATACCAAGCATGTGATCAGAGAAAAATCCAGCTCAAATTGCGAGGCTAAGGCCTCTCTCGCTGCAGATCCAACAACTTGCTTATTTTTCTTCTTCTGCAGACAATTTGTGGCATAATGTCTGTGATGGTGACAGTGAAAGCACTTCACCTTGGACATGTCCTGCTTCTCGCCTTTCGCACTGGAATGAGAAGCTTTCTTGTTCTTCCCCTTCTTTGCTTTGGCAGCCAAAGCGCAATTTTCTTCTTCAGATGCCTTTGATGAAGATCCATCCCTGGTATTCCGCTTGATCTCCTCTTGCACAAGATCTGACGAAAGTCTCTCCCATCCTGGCAGTTTCTCCTGACCATTGACAAAGTCCTGATAAGAATGCCAACTCTTCGGAAGACCAAGGAGAGCCAAGCTCACCAAGTCCTCATCATCGACAGTCACCCCCACACTTCCGAGCTCATCCCGGCATTGGGTGAACTTCGTGAGATACTTGGCATACTGTCTCCTTTCTCACACTTAATGTTTCTGAGTTTATCCTTGAGCGCCAACTTCCTCTAGTCGCTCTTGCTTTGGAATAAATCCGTCAACGCTTTCCACATCAAGTATGGAGAGGCCTTTCCATGCAGGTTGGATACAATGTGATCCTTCACGCCCTCTAACAGAATCCTTCGACACTTTGATGTCTTCTTTTGCCAAGCCTCAACGTGAGCAGCATCAGTAGGCTTTGGGACCTCAGCCTCTATGAACTCCTTCAACCCATTGTCATCTAACACTACTCCATCCTATCTTTCCATGCAATATAATTAGAGTTGCCTTCAAGTGCATACTCCAATCGCAATCCGTTGAAAGACATTTCAACTTTGACACCAAGAAAACACTGCTGCAAATTCGAATTCCACCAACTCAAAACTCAACCGCTTCTAATCTACAATTCGTGAAAACAAGGTATTTCTCGTACAGAAATTGACTGTGTGGGCATTTACCGGATATCTCACCTTCCAAAAGAAGGAGGAATCCAGAAGCTACCTGGCCCGATTACAGACTCTGCCTGAAGAAATAAAATGTAATCACTTTCTGAATAATAGATCTGATGATCAACTTCGCTTCGATACCATGTAGAAATTTTGAATAATATGACACTTATTCACAGAGATTATCTTGATTATACACTATTGCGGAATGCATGCATAATACATAACCTCCTCTACGTTGATCATTAATTTGCAGAATTAAAGAAACAATCGCATGCGCACATTGATACGTCAATAACACATATCAACACAATATGTAATGGGGAAAGCATACAGCTGAAAACCCTGAACTATCTATATATTATAATGATAGAGAACATGTAACAATACATAGTACAATACTCCTCACAAGTACTCAGTACTATCTCCACCTGTTACACACAAACTAGCTCAGATCTGAATCAAGTCACAGGTTCAAATCTCCTCCACTGTTTGCCTGCCTCTACTGCACAATCCAAGTTGAGAATAGGAATAATCCAAGCTCGTTTTCCCTTTGGTTGTACTTCTCAATCCTCATTGGCAATCTCCATCAATGTTTGTGCAAATCTCATGAACAACTATAGTCACAACTGATAGCAGTCTCACTCTTTCACCCACCTCTAACACTTGTCTCCACTGAATTGTCCATGCACTGAGTTAATTGATGTATTCTTTAGTTGACTTATGAGTTAATAATTAGTGAATTAATTAATAATTAATTCACATCGCTCATCACTAGTGTATTTGCAGTTAGACTAAATACAACTAGTTCAACTAAGTCAAACTGAACACAACTCCATTAACTCCTCAATCAACTCCACCAAACTCAATCACTTGAGTTCTAACTGAAGTCCATCATGCAATAGCTCAACTAACCCATAAGAAAAGTGCATTTCCTTCTGGCAGTTGCATGTGCCACATCTGTAGCTCGAACTGAAGTGCTCCAAGAGGATAAGATAATGTTTATAGTCCAAATATTATTAAGAGCTAATAATATTCGACTGTTCTATTTTTAGACTGGCAGTCTAAAAATAGACTCCGCCCATATGTCTAAAAATAGAAGTCCATCTATTTTTACCAACATGACCAATCATCCACAAATAGCATCCTGCAACTCATAGACCATGATCCATATGTCTAAAAATAGACATAGTCTAAAAATAGACTTTGTGCCAAAAATAGCTTGCGGGCCCACTTAGTGAAGGCGACTTCTTTTCACTAAGCTCCATCATCTTGTTGCATTTTCAACAGTGCATATAAATCATTAGTCTCTCCAACATTGTGTTATGATCTTGTGGAGAGATATAACTGTTAGTCAAGGCTTTAATATGTGACAATGCTAGATGACACGATGCTATACAAATGCATTACCAATCCGAATTTTCTTGTGAGAGTCCTTTAGATTGAGAATATCGAAGTACCTTTTATGGATTATAAATACCTCCCTAGTTAAGAGGGAGTGTTGAAATATGTAACTAGGTTCATTCTTCTTCATGACATATGTAATCATGATTTTATGTATTTGATGTGAGAAAAGTAAAATTATTATTGTTGTCCTTGAGGCATGGGTTTCATGCTCAAGGAAATTTATTTTTTAGGTCTAGCTCCCATCGTGAGCTCCTTGGGCTTGTCATTGAGTCTACAAGTCAAGAAAGTCATTGTCATGTATGAATGACCCATTTGGGAATGTTACATATTGTGAGAAAAATTATAGGATTAAAAGAAAGAGTAAAAAAGACCCTCCAAGGCCTTGTCAACATGCTACAATCAAGTCAGCCTTTCAAGAGGACATGTTGGCCTAGGAATGATGTCAAGTTGGCCTAAAAGCATCGGAGAGGAGCCTATATATTGGAGGAATCGACCTCACTAAAGAGATCATGGATATAGCTATCAAATCAAGAAAAGGAGTGCGAGAAAGAAGGAACTAGAAGCCTCTTACATAGTGAAGAAAAGGAGATAAGACCGAAAAGATTGGGATATGTTTTGGGCTAAATTATCTCACACGTGTGAGGAGAGTTAGGGCTCTCACTGCTACTGGAAGACCAAATATTACATTCACTCTAGAGGTCTGAAATTGGGTGGCACAGGGATCATATTGCTAGCCAAATTGTTGAAGAAGAAATAACTCACTAAGCAAAGAACAAAGGAGGACTATTTCTCCATATTCTCACACATGTGGCCTAAGGTTTCTTCAGTAAGGCCGAGATGCAGTCAAGATATTGTAGGTCCGAAAAATAGGTCAAAAGAGAATTTATTACTGCTGGAAGGTAAATTTGACTGAAGTTGACTTTGTGAAAGAAAAACTCATAAAGGAGAGGCATTGACTTGGTCTTGGAGGGGTCTTGGTCAAGGGTTTAGGTCTTGGAATTTGTCAATTGAAGATTCTATAAGAAGAAGAATTATTGCGGGTTTTCCTCTCAGTTGGAGAGGTTTTGGCCCTGGATCATCGCCTATATCTTGTGTCCTTTGTCTCATTGCTCTTTATGGTTTGGTATCTGTTTGATGAAGAGAATACAAATAATAATCAAGTGAAAGAAGAAGATTATCAAGTTAAGTAAAAATACACCACAAACAATTATCAAAGTAAGAGAAATCACCTACACTTGCTGCCCCCTAGTTTCTCAACATGGAATCAGAGCTAAGGTGACAAGAAAAGGAAGGGCAGCTTAAAAAAGGACACTCAAGCGTCAAAACACTAGAAGGTCATCAATAGAATCAATCATCAAAAGGGACCTTTCATCTCAAAGACATCACAAGGACAAGGATTACATCATCATCTTGAAGAATGAAGCTACTAAAGAAGACCTCAAAAACCCTAGTTCGTTCAAAGAAGAACTCTACACTTAAAGCATTCTTGGAAACCTCACTCAACCATCACATCGAAAAGAAGGAGACCTCAAAGACCCTATCAAAGAACTACAATCTAGAGCATCGTGAAGCCTCTCCATCAAAGAAAATCAAGAAGAAAGGTGTTGTCATCGTCATCAAGGATTCAAGGTGATCTCCCTCTCCTTGAGTGAATGGTCATTTTTGAAACAAGACATTTTCATCAAGAATTCATCTTCCATTATCAATATCATCATCAAGATCAAGAAGGCAATAGGTTGAAGATATTTTCATCAATGAGTATCTTCACAAGTAAGTATATGTATGTCCACATATGAATATATCAAAATGTATTTTGGCAAGGAAAGCAACAAGTTGGTTGGGTCACAAAACATTCTTTCATGGAAGAAGAGGGAAAATTTGATCCTCATAGAAAATGAAGTCATAGAACATGTTAATGGCTCAATCACTAAACCTCCAAAGGAAGTAGCTCAAGCTCTTACATAGTACATAAAAGGGGAAGTAAGGACTCAAAGGATTCTCATAAAATCCATTAAATATCCCCTCACACCCTATGTATCAAAGTTGGAGACTGTTGACACCTAATCCTCATGATTGGGTGAATATAATGTAAATAGATAAATAAGTAATATGAACAGTCATTGGGAGATGAAGTGAACAGTCTCTCCCTCATGTATATAATGAAGACCTACCTGAAGGAATAAACATGAATCATTTTTGCCTTGAGGAGTTACTGCCTGGCCTGACATGGTATCAGAGCTAGCTCCATTTTTTTAGCTTTTATGCCCTTTGTAACTCTCTATTCTGCTCCTCTGCTCTCCATTCAAAAGCATTGTCCATATGCTGCCCATATAATACGTTGCCCATAAACATTGCATACAAAGCGTTGCTCCATAAACATTGGTGTCAGTGGCCTGAACGATGCTGCCACGCTTCCTCTGCTGCAACGTTCTTCGCGCGGTTGGTTAAAACAAAATTAGTTGGGTGACGGTTCCAAGACCGTGTAGAAAGTTTGAATAATAAACACTTATTCACAAAGATTATCCTGATTATACACTATTGTGGAATACATGCATAATACATAACCTCCTCTACGTTGATCATCAATTTAGCAGCATTAAAAACAATGAAACATCAATCGCATGCACACATTAACACAGTATGTAACCCGGGGAAAGCATACAACTGAAAACCCCACACTATCTGTGTATTATAATGATTGAGAACATGTAACAATACATAGTACAATACTCCTCACAAGTACTCAGTACTATCTCCACCTGTTACACACAAAACTAGCTCAGATCCGAACAAGTCACAAGTTCAAATCTTCTCCACTGCTTTGCCTGCCTCCATTGCACAATGCCTAGTGAAAATCACGTGAGCACAAGCTACAATTGCCTTGATATTGGCCCACATTGCGTAGTCCTCATTGGCATAACTCAATCCATGCATGTGCACAACTGATAGTCACAACTCACCCTTTCACTTACCTCTAACACCTGCCTCTGTTGAACTGTCCATGCAATGAGTTAACTGATGTATTCTTTAGTTTTTTTATGAGTTAATAATTAGTGAATTAATTAATATTTAATTCACACAAATCATCAATAGTGTATTCTTTAGTTAGACTAAATACAACTAGTTCAACTAAGTCAAACTGAACACAACTCCATCAACTCCACATCCAACTCCACAGAACTCACATGCATGAGTTCTAACTGAAGTCCTCCATGCAATAACTCAACTAACACATAAGAAACCACGTGATTCCTTTTGTCAGTTGCATGTGCCACATCCGTAGCTCGAACTGAAGTACTCCAAGAGAATAAGATAATGTTTAGAGTCCAAATATTACTAAGGGCTAATAATATTTCACTATTTCTATTTTTAGCCTAGCAATCTAAAAATAGACTCCGCCCATATGTCTAAAAATAGAAGTCCATCTATTTTTACCAACATGACCAATCATCCACAAATAACATCCTGCAACTCATAGACCATGATCCATATGTCTAAAAATAGACATAGTCTAAAACTAGACTTTGCGCCAAAAATAGCCCGCGGGCCCACTTAGTGAAGGCAACTCCTTTCCACTAAGCTCCATCATCTTGTTGCATTCTCAACACTCCCTCTCAACAAGATATGGATTATCTGCAACCCCTATCCTGCAACTTTGGAATGTTCTGCATGCAACACATTTGCCCGGTCCACTTGCTCCAACAACACTTGGAACAAAAACACTCCCAACTGACCACTCTATTGGGCTAGGAACATACTCTGATGCTGAAGCTCTACCTGCTGCTGACAAGTGCTCTCTCTGACATCTGCGCTACTGCAACATCTCCATGCATCTCGCACCATTGCACACTTCTCTGTGCCACCTAGCACTGTGTAAAACACTTGTGCCTCTCGCATTGCTGCAGCCTGCTAGCTATGCGTTGTCCTGGGATTCCCTACACTGTCACTCTCTCTGTCGCTCCATCCGCATCTGTCTCTACCCAATCAGTCAGTTCCTGCTACTCCACATCAGGGCTCCCGTAGCAAGGTCTCATCCAAGAGGTCGGGTACCTCAAGGATCTTGCCCCTCCTCCTTAGGACGATCAATCCACATCACCCCACCTCCTACCTAGAGGTATGGCTGCATGCAATCCCTCAGCCCACCTGGCTCGAAGTTTCCCCCTACTGGAGGTCTCTGAATGAGTAGATGTCTCTACTCGATATCCTCTCAGCTTCCCTTGTTATGGTTGCTCCACAACCTCCTGAAGCTGCTGCACCAATCGTGGCTCGTCCACAATCGTTTGAGACTTCTTCTGGCTCTGCATGTTGAGCGGTAATATACGCTCCCTCTCAACCACCAAGTCTCCATCAGTTGCCTCGCTGCTCAAGGCTTCGCATGCATCTTGAACCTCAAGAGCATACAGGTTCTTGACCCGTGAACCAATCTGCTTCACCTGTCTAGTGATGATGTGTCTAAGGAAAACCTTTCCCTTACTGAAGATTACATCATAGCCTCTGTCTTCCAGCATAGCGATCGACACCAAGTTTCTCTCCAGTCCTGGTACATACTTGACATCAGTCAAGGTAAGGCGAGCTCCATGCTCCCTCTGAAAAATAACCGTGCCTACACCTGAGACATTATACTTCTCATCATTACCCATCGCTATGAGTATCTGGAGATCTTTCTCCTCCAAAGTACTGAACAAACTTTTGTCACCGGTCACGTGGAAAGAAGCTCCACTGTCAAGAAACCAACCACTTCCCACCATGGATGAAACCATGCATGCGAAGAGTGTGAAATCCAACTCAAATTGTGAAGCAAGTGCCTCACCTTCAGATCCTTCCCCGGATCCCTTCTTGGACTTCTTCTTTGGGCAACTAGTAGCATAATGGCCCAACTCATGAAAACAAAAGCATCTCATCTTCGACTTGTCAACCTTCTTCCCATCATTGGAAGAACTGGATTCAGAAAGAGAACCCTACTCCTTCCCCTTCTTCACCTTACTCGCTAAGGCACAATTCTCGTCATCATGCATGGATGAAGAACTGTCTCTTGTGCTCCGTCTGATCTCCTCTTGCTCAAGATCCGACCAAAGTCTCTCCCATCCTGGCAATTTCTCCCGACCATTGACAGAGTCATGATAGGAATGCCAACTCTTCAGAAGACTGAGAAGAGCCAAGCTCACCAAGTCCTCATCATCGACAGTCACCCCCACACTTCCTAGCTCATCCCTGCATTGGGTGAACTTCGTGAGATACCTGGGCATACTGTCTCCATTCTCACACTTAATGTTTCTGAGTCTATCCTTGAGCACCATTCCACCAGCTCAAAACTCAACCGCTTCTGATATAAAATTCGTGAGAACAAAGTATTTCTTGTACAGAGATCAACTGTATGGGCATTCACCGGATATCTCACCTTCCAAAAGAAGGATGAATCCAGAGGCTCCCTGGCCCGATTATAGACTCTGCCTGAAGAAATAAAATGTAAACACTTTCTGAATAATAGATCTGATGATCAATCCCGCTTTGATATCCTGTAGAACTTTTTCTACAAATCAACCAGCTCCGATACCATGTAGAAATTTTGAATAATAAACACTTATTCACAGAGATTATCCCGAGTATACACTATTGCGGAATACATGCATAATACATAACCTCCTCTATGTTGATCATCAATTTAGCAGCATTAAAAACAATGAAACATCAATCGCATGCACACATTAACACAGTATGTAACCCGGGGAAAGCATACAGCTGAAAACCCCACACTATCTGTATATTATAATGATTGAGAACATGTAACAATACATATTACAATACTCCTCACAAGTACTCAATACTATCTCCACCTGTTACACATAAAACTTGCTCAAATCCGAACAAGTCACAGGTTCATCTTCTCCACTGCTTTGCCTGCCTCCATTGCACAATGCCTAGTGAAAATCACATGAGCACAAGCTACAATTGCCTTGATATTGGCCCACACCGCGCAGTCCTCATTGGCATAACTCAATCCATGCATGTGCACAATCTCATGCACAACTGATAGTCACAACTCACCCTTTCACTTACCTCTAACACCTGTCTGTGTTGAACTGTCCATGCACTGAGTTAACTGATGTATTCTTTAGTTTCTTTACGAGTTAATAATTAGTGAATTAATTAATATTTAATTCACACAAATCATCACTAGTGTATTCTTTAGTTAGTCTAAATACAACTAGTTCAACTAAGTCAATTTGAACACAACTCCATCAACTCCACATCCAACTCCACAGAACTCACATGCATGAGTTCTAACTGAAGTCCTCCATGCAATAGCTCAACTAACACATAAGAAACCACGTGATTCCTTTTGTCAGCTGCATGTGCCACATCCGTAGCTCGAACTGAAGTGCTCCAAGAGAATAAGATAATGTTTAGAGTCCAAATATTACTAAGGGCTAATAATATTTCACTGTTTCTATTTTTAGCCTGACAGTCTAAAAATAGACTCTGCCCATATGTCTAAAAATTGAATTCCATCTATTTTTACCAACATGACCAATCATCCACAAATAACATCCTGCAACTCATAGACCATGATCCATATGTCTAAAAATAGACTTTGCACCAAAAATAGCCTGCGGGCCCACTTAGTGAAGGCGAAATCTTTCCACTAAGCTCCATCATCTTGTTGCATTCTCAACGGACCGTGTGCTGTGTGCTCGGAGGATTGCGTGTAAATGGTATGTTGTGTCGTACCCTGCGTTGAATGGACTTTTGGATTACTGCTCTGCGTTTGACCGTGAACTTCATTGAACTGTGCACTGGTTGTGTTGGTCATGGTCTGCGTGTAAATGGGGTGTAAATGGTATCGTTGTTCGATGTGTTGATAAACTGTGAGCATTGGAATGGACTTTCCTGGTGAGCGCTGGATGAAAACTATTCTAAAATATGGAAGCGTGGTGAGACCCATACCGGTATAGTGCGTTAACCTTTGTTGTTTTTGAAGACCGTGCATTCCTGGTGTGCGTTGGTTTTAACTCCATGCTGCATTGTTTGTATGTTTAAATAAAAAGAGGGATCGTAAGGTATGATGGTGTATTATTGGTGCAATACATATTTTTACATGAAAGCATATGTTCATGTGTGAAGGCCGTGTTATATGTACGATCATCCTTATGATTAATGTGTGTTTGATTAGAATGGAGTAATAAGAATAATAATATATTATATGGAGTAATAATATATTATTTCGAATGGGAATAACAAAAGTGAATGTGACATGAAATTCATTAAGTTTTTTTATGGCGATGTGTCATATGGTATAAAAAAACATATATGGGTATATGGAAGGTATAGCATATATATTTGAGAAGTGGAAGGTATAACATATATATATTTTTCTATCAGCAGAAGTAATTTTTTTACATAATGCATTCAATCATATCCATGGTGGGAATTGTTCTCACTGGCAAGGAGAACTATCTTGAATGGTCCCAGATGATAAAACACATCCTAATTTTCAATTAGTTGTGGAAAGGAGTGTGTGTCAGAGATGGAGACAATGAACCAGTGCAACCTACCTTAGACAAAGAGCTCATCATTTGTGAAAACAAGAACAACGAAGCTTATGCTTTAAATGCAACATCTGTAAATGAAGAGGTGAGTCGCCATATTTCGTCATTTTCAATTGCCTTTGAAGCCTTACAAAAGCTGAAAGAACTCTATGACTCACATTTTGCACTTGAAGTTGTTCAACTCATGATTAAACTCTTCACTCTTGAACTGCAAAATAATGATGCTCTCACTTTTGCATCTGAAGTAAAGTCAATAATGCATGATATCAAATCCACTAAGGTTGAATTGGATATTCCTCTTATCGCTTTTCTCAAGGCACTTTATCCTACTTACTCCAATTATCTTGAGTCATTGCAAGCAAATGGTAATCTCAAAGATATCACCTTTGACTCTCTTGTGAAAAAGTTTGCTAAAAGAGAGAAAGCTTTTGGAAAGAAGACAACCCTTGAATCTTCTGAAGAGGTTGTGTGCCTTGCTCATAAAGAAAATCATCCTGCTCAAGATTCTTCAAGAGGAAGAGGTGGTCGAAGAGGAAGAGGAAGATATTTCAGAGGCAGGGGAGGCAAACATTCTCAAGGAGAAAAGGCAAATTTGCACTGCATTCGATGCAAAAGAAATGGATCACATGATGCCTCTACATGCAAGCTACCATGGGACAAAATTGAGCAGAAAATAAACCAACAGAAAGGTAAAACTAATGATACAGACAAAGGTAAAGCACCTGAATCCGCTCACTATGTTGTGGCACAATGTAATATTGGAGTAAATGAAGATTTATTTAATGCTTCACTTACTTCTTGGAAAAATGATTGCTGCTTGATTCAGGAGCAACCTGCCACATGACTCATAGAAAAGATTTTTGTGAAGGATTTACTGACAATGTCGATGGAGCAGTATACTTTGCAGACCAATCAAAAATCAAGCCATTAGGGCTTGGCACAATCAAGCTTAAACTGCCTGGTCTTCCAGACTTTCTTCTGCACCATGTTCTATATCTCCCACAGCTGAAGAGAAACTTATTGTCCTTGGTTCACATCCGCCAGCAAGGTCACTCCATTCATATGTTTGATGGCAAGCTTGAGGTGAGAAAAGCATCTGACCACTCACTTGTCATGAGGAGAATAGAAGAAGAAAGGCTTCTCAAGCTGCAAGGAACCTCTACTCGTGGACAACATTTCTCATACAATTATCATCATGAAGAAGGTACACTTCCATCAAGTTTATTATGGCATGCTAGATTTGGACATTTGAACTATGACAGTCTCCGCTTGTTGAAGAAAAATGGTGTTGCTGGTTTGCCTACAATTCCTAGGAAACTTAAGCAATGTGATACTTGCATCCTAGGAAAGCATAGAAAACGGTCTTTTCATGATTCACATTCAAGAGCACATAGAAAACTTGAACTCATTCATTCAGATTTATGTGGTGCAATGTCTGTTCCTTCTGCAAATGGAAATAAATATATGATGACATTTATTGATGACTGCCCCAGAATGTGTTGGGTTTATTTATTGAAGAACAAATCTGATGCTTTTCAAACATTCAAGAATTTTCATAAATGGATTGAAAATGATGCACGATCTCATATTGGGTCTATTCACACTGATAATGGAAAAGAATACACATCAAATGAATTTGAAAACTATCTTCGCCAACATGGGATCAAACATCAAAGAACCGTACCTTATAATCCCCAACAGAATGGTGTAGCTGAAAGAATGAATAGGACAATCTTAAATATGGTACGATCCATGCTCTTCTTCAAAAATGTAAAGATAATGTTTTGGGCTGATGCTGTTCTATGTGCTGCATATATAAAGAATAGATGTCCATCTAATGATATTAGAAATAAGACTTCATATGAAATGTGGTATGGACATGTTCCTTCGGTAAAGCATCTCAGGGTCTTTGGTTCCACCTGTTATGTTTTGATACCAAAGGTACATAGAAACAAACTTGGTGCTAGAAGTTATAAGTGTATCTTCCTGGGGTATTCAAACACCTCCAAAGCATATCGTCTCTATGATGAAGTAAATAAAAAGTTTGTTGTATCTAGAGATGTAATTTTTCTTGAATCATCCAAAACTGACAATGTTGTTGAGCGCCAACTTGATCGCTTGGATAGATTAGCAAAAGCAAAATCATTTCAAGAATTTGATAATCAGATTCCACATCTTGAAGGGGGGATTCCTATACTAGATCAACATGTGGAATCTTCTTCTAAAGAACACTCTCCCCCGCATGAAACTCCAACAACAGATGATGCTTTAAGTGATGTGATTGATAGAATTTAGAGACTCAATCTTGATTCAGTCCCAACTCAATCAACGGAGCAGCCTGGACCATCTGAGAAAGGTCCCCCAAAGTGGTTGACAAAGACACTTGAAAGTGCATCCTGATGAGGTTGGAAAGACAGGAACTAGAAATTCAAACCAGCAAAATGGAGGTGATGTGGATGACTCTAATTCACCTGTTGATATGGATGTTTCTGATGATTGTGAATTGAACTTGTCTAAAGATTTTGAACCAACTTCCTTCAAAGAAGCTGCTTCTCATGATGAATGGAAAGAAGCGATGCAAAAGGAGTATGATGCCCCCATAAAGAACGGCACTTGGAAGTTGGTTGATCCTCCATTAGGAACCAAACCAATTGGATGCAAGTGGGTCTACAAGAACAAGTATAAAGCTGATGGCTCACTTGACAAGCACAAAGCTAGGCTTGTGGCGAAAGGTTTTGCACAGAAGGAAGGGGTTGATTATGAGGAGACTTTTTCCCCCACAGCAAAATGGGCTACCATTTGGACACTCTTTGCCCTAGCAGCTCAGAACAGTTGGAAAGTCCTTCAAATGGATGTAAAAACTGCTTTCGTGAATGGAGATCTAAAAGAGAATGTTTTTATGTCCCAGTCTGAAGGATTTTCTGTGAAAGGACATGAACATAAAGTATGCAAATTGGTGAAGTCCTTGTATGGACTCAAACAAGCACCGCAAGCTTGGTATGAAAAACTAACTGAGCATCTTCTGAAACTCAATTTCAAACATTATGATCTTGATGATGCAACTTTATTTGTCAAGAAAGTTGGCAAAACAGTTGTATATCTTGTGGTATATGTAGATGATCTTTTGATGACAGGGAATAATGAAAGCTACAATGCATCCATAAAGAAGGAATTGGGGAAAAGTTTTGAAATGACTGATTTGGGCTATGTTCATTACTATCTTGGCATTGAAGTAACCCAACATCCGAAGTCCATATTTCTTTCTCAAAAGCAATACATTGGAGATTTGTTGAACAGGTTTGGTATGACAAAATGCAATCCTCTTAGTACTCCAATGGAACAAAACTTAAAGCTCACATCGATTGAAGGAAAAGAATTTGAGGATGCAACAAAGTATAGACAACTTGTAGGAAGTCTCAACTACCTAACTACTACCAGACCAGACATTTCGTTTGCTGTTGGAATCCTCTCCAGGTTTATGCAAAAGCCTTGTGAGGGACATTGGTCTGCTACAAAAAGAGTTCTAAGGTACTTGAAGGGAACTCGAGACTTTGGAATCAAGTATACACAGGTGGACAACTTCAGCTTGATTGGATACTCTGATTCAAACTTCGATGGAGACAAAGAAACTGGGTATCTACTTCAGGATATGCTATGAGTCTTGGATCAAGAGCTGTCTCTTGGAGATCACGCAAACAATCAGTTCTAGCATATTCCACAACAGAAGCTGAATACGTGGCAGCAGCTGAAGCAACAAAAGAAATTGTGTGGCTCAGGAAAATTCTTGAAGATTTGCAGGTAAAACAAGTACAATCAACTCCACTCATGATTGACAATACCTCTGCAATAAAGTTGGCCAAGAACCCAAAGTTCCATGATTGAACGAAGCACATCAATACTAAATATCATCTGATTCGACATCATGTTGAGGCCAAAACAATCCATCTCCGTCATTGTTCCACAAATGAGCAAATTGCAGACATCTTCACCAAAGCGCTTGGAAGAGAAAAGCTAGAACGATTCAGAATGATGCTTGGACTCACCAACATCCCTTCAGATTAAGGGGGGAATGTTGACACCTAATCCTCATGATTGGGTGAATATAATGTAAATAAATAAATAAGTAATATGAACAGTCATCGGGAGATGAACTGAACAGTCTCTCCCTCATGTATATAATGAAGACCTACCCGAAGGAATAAACATGAATCATTTTTGCCTTGAGGAGTTACTGCCTGGCCTGACAGAGACATCAAAAGTAATATACGACAAACTTGTAGAATTGTTTTCTGTAAGTACCGCAGGAGAAGTGATCTCATCAAAATAATAAATCTACAATATGAAGATATCAAAATAAGAAGGAATAGCCTCATGCTTTATGAGGGTGTCATAAATTAGATACCAACTACAAAAGTCGGGAGAAATAATGTCTAATAAGGAAATGACCACCATAGTGCTCTATGCAGTACTAGAGGAATCAGGCAACTTTACATCGAGCATCTATGGAAAGAAGGAAGCTACACCATTCAATGAACTTTGGTCATTGTGCAAAATTGAAGAAACCAGGCTCAAGGAAAAAAGTGATGTGGGATCAAACGAGTAAGCATTTGTTTCCATGGATGAGTGAAAAGGAAAGTTTGGACCTAAAAAATGAAGAAGAATATTTCAAAAATTCAATGCTATGGTTGTCATGAATATGGGGACTACAAGAGAGATTGTCCTAAACTCAAGAAATAAAATCACAAAAGAGGAGGGGAAGAAGCTCGTATCACTAAAGAAGTAGTACTTATGGGTAGAAGAAAGTCATATAGTATATAACTCATCATATGTCATTGGAAAGGAGTATTTGCAAGATGAGGATAATCAAAATCCTTCGTTGAAATCTTCATTCGAAGGTTCATATTTTGGAAGAAGCAAGTATCTTGTTAAGAATTCCACCTTAGATGGGATTCATTGTTTGGTCAAACAATGGCATGATGACAAGATAATGCAACATGTCGAGATGGTTGAAGTACTCTCAATCAAGGAAAGGAAGTTGCTTAAGGAAGTCTAGATGACCAAAAGGAAGAAACGAGGCATGTATGAATATGTTTAATAATTTGAGTCATGTCATCAAATAGTTGCAGACTACATGGATACTCTAACTCATGAGTATGATCAAAGGAAAAGGATCTCTTTCATTGGAAAGATGCATGAGGAATGGTTCATATATTGACTAGATGAAATCAACATAAAATGTCCTCATATGGAATATGAGGTGGTTGACAAATATGGAGGAACTATGGATGGAAGTTTATGGGAAACAATATGTGAAGAAAGAAAGAAGAGATTGTAAGAGGTGCGACCATGGAAAAGGAATCAACATCCAATGACTAGAATGACCCGGTATGATTTCTCCATGGAAAGGTTACAAAGACTCTAATGAAGTTTGGAAAGGAAGGAGACCCATGACATTGAATACCTTGGAGATATGTCAATATGTATGGAGGATGTTGATGTCGCAACAAAAGATGTGATGATGAAAGGCCAGCACAAGAGGTAATTTTGATTTGATGTTCATTTTTGGTTTTTGAACAATATCTAGATGGGTTAATGCAGGGCTACTGGAAAATAGTTGTAGATGTCACCTACAACTATCACTCATGTGGTGGGATAGAAGATCCTAAAAGCAATATGACATAGAAAAGGTAGTTGTATGAAGAAAAGCCAGATTTGGGCTAGAAGATCACTTTCTAATGAAGAAAAGGATGACATGACTGACATTGTTCGTGAAGGAAAGTGATGGATGACCGATGCCCTACAAAGAAAAGATGAAGGATCCATAATATTGAAGAATAAATTCATGACATCGAAAGGAGGATCCCTACACGCTGCTATAGGTCCCATGATCTCCAACAAATAAGAGATAACTATTGTTGGAAATAGGTCCCTAGGTAAGAGGGATTCTTGAAGCAAGTTTTTAATTAAGAAGGAACTTGGAAGCAAGTCCCTAGCTAAGAGGGAGCTTGGAAAATTCCTTGCTTTAGAGGGTGCTTGGGTACATTCCTTTTATGGGAATGGGTACATTCCTTCATAGGAATGGGTATATCCTCCATGGTTGTGAGAGAGAGATAAACACATCATTCTTGTCTTCACTTTGGAAGAAATAATGGATGATTAGGTAAGCAGTTGACATCCAATACTCTTTGAGGATGTGGTAGGGCATCCAAGATAAGAATAGTTCGAGAAGGATATACCTTGTGAACACCCAGTTGGGGTCTTTTCCTTAAAGGGTAATGATGAAGGTGTCGATAAATCATTGGTCTCTCCAACATTGTGTTATGATCTTGTGGAGAGATGGAACTGTTAGCCAAGGCCTTGCTACATGACAATGTTGGATGACATGATGCTATATATATGCATTACCAATCCGAATTTTCTTGTGAGAATCCTTTAGATTAAGAATATCAAAGTACCTTTTATGGATTATAAATACCTCCCTAGTTAATGGGGAGTGTGTAAATATGTAACTAGGTTCAGTCTTCTTCACAACATATGTAATCATGATTTTATGTATTTGATGTAATGAGAAAAACAAATTTATTATTGTTGTTCTTGAGGCATGGTTTTCATGCTCAAGGAAATTTATTTTTTAGGTCTAGCTCCCATCGTGAATTCCTCGGGCTTGTCATTGAGTCTACAAGTGAAGAAAGTCATTGTCATGTATGAATGACCCATTTGGGCATGTTACATATTGTGAGAAAAATTATTTGAGTCAAAGAAAGAGTAAAAAAGATCCTCCAATACCTTGTCAATGTGCTAGAATCATGTCGGCCTTTCAAGAGGACATGTTGGCCTAGGAATGATGTCAATTTGGCCTAAAAGCATCGGAGAGGAGCCTATATATTGGAGGAATCGACCTCACTAAAGAGATCATGGATACAACTATCAAATCAAGAAAATAAGTGTGAGAAAGAAGGAACTAGAAGCCTCTTACATAGTGAAGAAAAGGAGATAAGACCGAAAAGATTGGGATATGTTTTGGTCTAAATTATCTCACACGTGCGAGGAGAATTAGGGCTCTCACTGTTGCTGGAAGACCAAATATTACAATCACTATAGAGGTTTGAACTTGGGTGGCACAAGGATCATATTTCTAGCCAACTTGTTAAGAAGAAGTAACTTACCAAGCGAAGAACAAAGGAGGACTATTTCTCCACATTCTCACACATGTGGCCTAGGGTTTCTGCAGTAAGGTTGAGTTGCAGTCAAGATATTGCAGGTCCGAAAAATAGGTCAAAAGAGAAGTTGCTACTACTGGAAGGAAAATTTGATTGAAATTGACTTTGTGAAAGAAAAACTCATAAAGGAGAGGCATTAACTTGGCTTTGGAGGGTTCTTGGTTAAGGGTCTAGGTCTTGGAATTCATCAATATAAGATTCTATAAGAAGAAGAATTTTTGTGGGTTTTCCTCTCAGTTGGAGAGGTTTGTAGAATTTCCCACTGTAAATCACCAGATTATGCAATATACTAAAGCAAAATACTTGATCTACTTCTACAAACAAACTTGCAGAAGCTTAATCGATTATGAGCAAGATCAAATAGAACACATATAACAGAGAATGAGAAATCAATCACACATGAACACAGAAGAAAACTCTGGGGAAAGCCTCAGCTAAAAACCCCGATCTCTGTATTATCATACAAGTGGAAATATGTCTGGATTACACAAAGCTTTAGCTCACAAGCTATCCGGCTCTCAGTACAATCCTTCAATGCTGCTCATAGACTGAATAGACACAACATATGCCTTCCCTCAGTCCTCCAAGCCTCCTATTTCCTTGCGCAGTTTCTCCTAGGTCCTCTGGCTTCCACTTGTGTGAATTGACCTCTCACACAACTCACCAAACTCAAAAGTAACTGCGTAATCTGCAAGGAATGAATTCCTTCTGCATGTAAGGGATATCCTCAATGGAATATTCTTGCAACGATAGTGGCTGTCCCATCATCTGATCTCAACTGGGTCTCCGACGGAACTGACATGCATGAGTTATTTATGAGAGAATATTCAGTTATTTGAAGTGTAGTAGTTACATGCATGCATGCATTAACTAACTGAACTGACAATCAGTTCCACAAACTGTTGGAACTAATCTAACTAGACTTAACTCAGTTAACTGAGCTAACTAATTACAACTCAAAGTACAACTCATCCTGATCTCCTTAGTCAAGGGATAACTTCCTTAATCAAAGGGGAAATTGTTACATGTCTTCACATAGACTTCATGTTTGATTTTCTCCAACTAATTAACTCAAGATGAATTAATTAATTATTTTTCAAACAGCTACTAAAATCAAATTCGAATTTTAATTCTCAATTTTAGTTCCGGGACTAACTAAAATTGGAATGTATCCCGAAATGCTATTTACAGCAGTGCTATTTTTAGCATTTTTTTTTCTATTTTCAACACTTCCTCTCAATAAGAAAGGGATTATCAGTCACCCCAATCCTGTCTCTGTGGAACTCGAACTTGCATTTTGACAATGCCTTAGTCAAAATATCTGCATCCTATTCCTCGGTCGAAACATACAGCAACAACATGATCCTCTTCACCACACAGTCTCGAAGATGATGATACTGGATATCGATGTGCTTGGACCTGTCATGAAATACTGGATTCTCAGAGAGTTTGATACAACTCTGATTATCGCAATAGATCACAGTTGGATCCATCCTCTGACCAAACAATCCAACTAGAATTTTCTGCATCCAAATGGCCTCACATGCTGCCTGACTAGCAGCCATGTATTCAGCCTTTGCTGAGCTAAGTGCAACTGACCTCTGTTTCCTGCTGTACCAAGAAACTGCAGCTAAACCAAGGTTGAAAATTCCTCCTGAAGTGCTCTTCCGGTCTGATGGACTCCCTGCCCAATCTGCATCTGTGAAGCCTTGAAGCTTCACTCCCTCTGTCCGTCTGTACCACAATCCATACTGAGATGTGCCTCTGAGGTATCTCAGCACATGCTTCGCTGCCTTCCAAAACAACTTGGTTGGTTGAAACATAGCTTGACTCAACTGGTTCACCACAAAGCACAAATCTGGTCGTGTGTTCACTAGATACATCAATGAACCCACAAGTTGCCGATAAACAGTAGCAGCTACTACCTCACCTGAAGTAGCATCCTCCTTCCTCTAGTTACTAGCTAGAGGAGTCTGGATGGGCTAGCACTTCTCCATGTGGAATCACCTGAGTATCTCATTGGCATATTTTCCTTGAGACACAAATACTTCCCCATCTTTCTGCCACATTTGCATGCCTAGAAAGTAGTGCATGACACCCATGTCTTTCATCTCGAACTCCCTTGGAAGGTCCTCCTTGCAAGACTTGATCAATTGATCATCACCTGTCAATATCAGATCATCAACATAAAGAACAATGATCAATGGCTTACCTTCTACCATGATGTGGTAAAGGTTCGCATCTGCTTCACTCTTGGTGAAGCCCAACCTTGTGAAATAGTTGTCGATCCTGGTGTACCAAGCACGAGGTGCTTGCTTCAGCCCGTACAAAGATCTCTTGAGTCAGCACACATGTCACTCACGATCGAAGGTCTCAAAACCTTTCGGCTGCTCAATGTACACCTCTTCCTCAATCTTGCCATTGAGGAACGTAGTCTTCACATCCATATGATGGATCTTCCAACCCATCTGAGCTGATAGTGCCAACATCGATCTGATAGATGAGTACCTTGATACATGAGAAAATGTCTCATCGTAGTCGATCCCCTCGACCTGTGAGAAACCATGGGCAACAAACCTTGCCTTATGTTTCTCAACACTGCCATCAGCTACTTGCTTTACCTTGTAAAGCCATCGGGAAATCACCACTGACTTGTACTCCGGTCTTGGGACAACATCCCAAATAGTTCCGAATGATGGATTCGTACTCCTCCACCATAGCATCAACCCAGACTGGTTGCTGCACTTCTTCCTCGAATGAAGAAGGTTCAGTCTGTACACACTCCTCAACCAAGGCCATGTAACCAGTGTACCGCTCAGGTGACCTCCTCTGTCTGCTCTGGGAGGATGGTTGTCCCACATTCTATCTCGCATCCAACATCAACCTGTCAACTTCCCTTGAGCATTTCCACCCATCTCTGGAAAACTTTGCATGAGTGGATGTCTCCACTCTCGGATCCTCTGCATGTGGCTGCTCCACATTAGTCTGAGGCTCCTCCTCCTTAGGAACTAAAAGTTCCTCCTCTACATGCAACTTGAGCTCCCTCTCAAGTGATACTCGCATGGCTTTTTGCTCGTCGAACTTCAGATCTTTGCGTACCACTATCCTCTGACTGGTAGGCAAGAACACCCAATAGTTGTGGGGTGTATCAGTGTACCCCACAAGTATCCCCAACTCAGTTGTTGGATCTAGCTTCTTCTGGGCATCTTTGGTCACATGGCAATAAACTGATGATCCTAAGATCTTGAAGTGACTCACATCTGGTCTCTTCCCGGAGAAGGCCTTCACTTGTGTCTTCATTCCTAGTATACAATACGGCTTCTGTTCTACAAGTATACTGTTGTATTGCATGCCTCAGCCCACAAATGAAGTGGTAGGCTTTGTTCATGCAACATCACTCGAGATGCTCCCACAGTCGATCTGTTCTTCCTTTCAGCCACCCCATTTTGCCGTGGGTTATGGGGTGCCGTCAACTCCCGTTTAATTCCTTCTGCTGCATAGAAGTCCTTAAACTGTTGGGAGACATACTCTCCACCATTATTGCTTCGCAAGGCCCTTATTTTATTTCCAGATTCTTTCTCTACCAAGGCTTTGAACTCACAAAACCTTGAGAAGGTTTGATCCTTCTTCTGCATAAAGTAGATCCAACATCTACAAGAAAAATCATCAATAAAAATAACATTGTACCTTTGTTTAGCGGTGGAGGCTGCAGAGAATGGTCCACACACATCTGTATGAACTCACTCTAGGATTGCTTCAGCTCTATTGTCTCGATCATGAAAGGAAGATTTTGCATACTTACCCAAGGTACAACCTTTGCATGTATCCACTTGCTCCAGTTTTCCCTTGGGTAGTCTGGTAGAAATCTGCTGCATGGTCTTCAAGGCGCCATGGTGCAAGTGGCCCAATATTCTATGACATAGCTCGCCAACATCTTGGCTTTGCACCAACTCTGCTTTGGAACTCAATGTAGCACAGTCGTCTACCTCCAGCTTGTAGAGATTCTTAACTTGAATCCCAATCCTCTTGGTCTGTCCAGTGTCGATATGCCTCAGGAATGCCTTTCCTTTACTAAAGACTACATCATAGCCTTTGTCTTCCAGCATAGTGACAGACACAAGATTATTCTTCAGACTAGGCACATACTTTACATCAGTCAGGGTGAGAGGAGCTCCATGCTCCCTCCAAAACATAACCATACCTTCACCTGAAACACGGTACTTTCCATCATCACCCATCTTAATGCGCATCTGGAGGTCCTTCTCCTCCAAGGTACTGAAAAGATTCTTGTCGCCGGTCATGTGGAATGAGCTCCACTGTCTAGGTACCAAACACACCCAGCATCAATGAAACCATACATGCGATGAGGGTGAAATCCAATTTGAACTGTGAGGCCAGTGCCTCACCATCTAATCCCTTCAAGGATCCCTTCTTGGATTTCTTCTGTGGACAATTTGTAGCATAATGGCCCTCCTCGTGACAATGAAAGCATCGCACTTTTGATTTGTCAATCTTCTTCCCACCATGGGAAGAACTGGATTTGGAATGAGACGCCTTCCCTTTCCCTTTCCTCACCTTACTCGCTAAGGCTAGATTTTCTTCATCATCTTGCTTTGATGAAGATCCATCTGTGGTGCTTCTTCTTATCTCCTCCTGCATCAGATTCGACCAAATTCGTCCCCAATTTGGCAGTTTCTCTCTTCCATTTACCGAGTCTTGGTAGTTATGCCAGCTCTTAGGAAGACCGAGGAGAGCAAGACACACCATGTCATCATCAGTTGTCGTGATCCCTATACTTCCAAGCTCATCCCTACAGGTGGTGAGCTTGTTCAGATGTGTAGAGATCGTGTCGCCCTTTTCACACTTGATTTTCCGAAGCTTGCCTTTCAGCGCCAGCTTCCTCTGATCGTTGTTATTCTGATATAGATCCTTCAATGTTTTCCACATTGAAAACAGTGTCTCCTTCCCATAGAGACTCGAGACTATGTGGTCTCAAACTCCCTCCAGAAGGATTCTCCTCGCTCTAGCCACACATTTCTTCCATTCCGCCAATTCTTGGGCATTAGCAGTTGCTGGCTTGGGGACTTCTTGATCAATGAAGTCCTTCAACCTGTTGTCCTCTAATGCCGCTTCCATGTGATCCTTCCAGGCTATATAATTCGAGCTGCCATCAAGGGCATACTCGAGTCTCAAACCGTTGAACACCATTAGTGAAATTTGAGATGTGATAAGAATTCGAATTCTATAATCAGGAACTTCAAACTTTGAACTTTTCCCTTCTTTGTATACTGTTCTTTGCTTTGATCACCTTAGCTCCGATACCATGTAGAATTTCCCACTGTAGATCACCAGATTATGCAATATACTAAAGCAAAATACTTGATCTACTTCCACAAACAAACTTGTAGAAGCTTAATCAATTATGAGCAAGATCAAATAGAACACATATAACAGAGAATGAGAAATCAATCACACATGAACACAGAAGAATACTCTGGGGAAAGCCTCAGCTAAAAACCTCGATCTATGTATTATCATACAAGTGGAAATATGTCTGGATTACACAAAGCTTTAGCTCACAAGCTATCCAACTCTCAGTACAATCCATTAATGCTGCTCATAGACTGAATAGACACAACATATGCCTTCCCTCAGTCCTCCAAGCCTCCTATTTCCTTGCGCAATTTCTCTTGGGTCCTCTGGCTGCCACCTGTGTGAATTGACCTCTCACACAACTCACCAAACTCAGAAGTAACTGCGCAATCTCCAAGGAATGAATTCCTTCTGCATGCAAGAGATATCCTCAATGGAATATTCCTACAACTGATAGTACACTGTCCCATCATCTGATCTCAAATGGATCTCTGATTGAACTGACATGCATGAGTTATTTATGAGAGAATATTCAGTTATTTGAAGTGCAATAGTTACATGCATGCATGCATTAACTAACTGAACTCACAATCAATTCCGCAAACTGTTGGAACTAATCTAACTGGACTTAACTTAGTTAACTGAGCTAACTAATTAAAACTCATCCTGATCTCCTTAATCAAGGGATAACTTCCTCAATCAAAGGGGAAACTGTTGCATGTCTTCACATAGACTTCATGTTTGATTTTCTCCAACTAATTAACTCAAGATGAATTAATTAATTATTTTTCAAACAGCTGCTAAAATCAAATTCGAATTTTAATTCTCAATTTTAGTTCAGGGACTAACTAAAATTGGAATGTATCCCGAAATGCTATTTATAGCAGTGCTATTTTTAGCACTTCTATTTTTAGCATTTCTTGTTGCTATTTTCAACAAGGTTTTTGATCAGGAATTTATCCAGGACAAAGGATTAAAGGTATTACAGACTCGTGCATGGATATGCCTATGTTACTTTATGCAACGGATCGATAATATTGCGAAATACACAGACACTGAAGCAATTAGAGAAAACACAACAGTAAAACATTTAAATACAACAAGTTTAATAAGGAGTTCACCCAATGCTCCTGGGCTACGTCTCCTGGTCCAGCCTTTAGTGGTGGCCTCTCTATTATGTTTTCAAAGCAGAGTTTTACAACAGTGAGCTCAATTTGAGTCTCACTCAATAGATATAAATCAGTAGGACTGGACTTGGATCCCCCAAGTCTCTGGAGTACACAGACTCTCCTTACTGAAACTCGACCTCTGTTGGTCACAATAGTATGAGCCCAATCTGAGACTCATACATGATAGGCCTATGCCGAGGAGTTCGCTTGAACCTCTCAAGCCTTCTCGGGAGTATACAGACTCTGTGACTCTCTCTGGCTCTGTCTCGATGTTGCCTTTGCTTTGCAGGTCAACTCGACTTACTTTCTCTGTTCTCTGCTCCTAGCTTTCTTTCTCTCTTTTCTCACTGCTTGCGTTGTTTCTGTCAATTCGTGGCTTTAAAGCCAATCTACTTTCTAACTGTTCGTTTCCACTTCCCGACGCTCTGGTTCTCCTGCCTCTATCCGTTTGAATTCCTCTGTTCTACGTCATCATCACTGTGTAACGCCTTACAGGGAGGTGGCCACCTGTTTCATAACGAACTGAGTGTCAATTCTCTTGGAAATGTTTGAACTACCGTTATTTCCGTTTAACTCCCAGAATGCCCATGAACATGATTCCTCTACCAACTCATTGTTCATGCCAGACTTCAAACCTTTATACAACTCGGCCTGTTTACCTCGTTGAATCTGGTCATCCATCAGATTGCATGTCCGCCGTCGATCTGGAGCCTCCAGATCTTATGGTCTCCGTCCATATTGGGCAGGTAAGTTGCATGACGTTTACCCGTCCAATGTGAGCATTTTTCTCTCTCTTTTGCCGGACGCATGGCGCCCAGTGTGTGGCATCGGGCGGGACTCGGTTGAAACCGCTTACCGCTCGAAGCCCTTCTGATATCCTGCCCCTTTTCGTGTGGGACCGACCTCTGATGGAATCAACGAATTCCGTATGGTTTTTGACTTTCCGGGTCCGGGTTGCTCGGGGCTTTTTCTTCTTTGAGGGGTTTGCCCGACGATATGTGATTAACAACTATCAGAAACCTCCCCTATTTCTAAAAAAGGCTTCCCGTTTTGCTGTTTCGTGACAGCGCGCGTTACCATGGTCCAACGATTGGCGTGCTTGAGCGAGGGTCCTCGTTGTTCAACGTTGCTCCAAATTACAACTGTTCGAGGATATTTCTAATAAGCTCGACCTTTGTAAGACTTTGAAACTTTGGCATGAATTTTACAGAGTTATGAAAACTTAGAGAGTTCTTTAGGATCTAATTCGGATCATTGCTTTCCCACTAAAAAATCTTTTGGACCACCAAAATTTGGTTTTTAAGCATCAATCAAGTGAGGGTACAGATTCCTCGCTTGCCCAATTTCTATCCATTTTGCACTGCTTGGTTTTGAACCTTTGAGTCCAATCCTCAGGTACTCAAAATTCCCCTTGCACGTAGTTCTCACCTTCCTGTCCAGAACTGTATCTTCCTGCAACTCATTGAGATATTCAGGCAACAGATCATCAATAGAAGGCAATTGACTCTGCTCTTCGAGATCTTCAATCAATGAAGGTTCAAATAGTCTCAAGCTATCTACATTAACAACTGAGTAGATGTGCATGTAAGCTGGTAAATCAAGGCGAAAAGCATTCTCACCAATTTTCTCAAGTATCTTGAAAGGTCCATACCTTATTGGCTTCAGCTTCTTACCTTCACCTTGCATTCTGTCTTTGCTGATATACAGCCAGACTTGATCACCAACTTGGAAACTATGCTTAGTTCGATGCTTATCATGCCTTGCCTTGTACTTGGCTTGGCTCTTTTCCAGCTATTCTTGTACTGCCTGGTGAATCTCTTGGATTTGTTCGATGAACTTGGTTGCCTTGTCCACATCACTATGTCCATCAACCGCTATGTCTTTACCAAAGACAAAATCCAAGGGAGACCTTAGTGTGAAACCAAAACAGGTCTCAAAAGGAGATCTTTGTGTAGAAGAATGTTTAGCTCGGTTGTAAGCATGCTGCACATAACATAAATGTTCATCCCAAAGCTTGGGATGCTTGCTGCAATAGCCTCTGAGCAACTGGAACACTGTCCTATTGACTACCTTTGTTTGGCCATCTGTTTGCAGATAAAAAGCTATGCTCTTCTTCAGTCTGGTGTCCATCAATTCCCACAAACTTGACCAAAATTTCCCAACAAATTCGGTATCTCGATCAGATATAATGGAAGTGGGTAATCCAAAATGAGCCCATACATGATGAAAGAATAACTTTGCAGTTTGTTCAGTTGTAATCTGTTTGTTACAAGGTATCAAAATACACATTTTGTTGAACCTATCCACAACAACATATAAATAGTCATGACCTTTTGTAGATTTAGGCAGTGCCCCAACGAAGTCCATAGAAACACTTTCCCAAGGATGAGAAGGAGCTGGTAGTGGAGTGTACAAGCCTAGTTTCCTATTGCTGGGTTTGCTTTTAGCACACATGGTACACCCTCTTACATATCTAGAAACCGTCTCATTCATTTTTGGCCAATAACAAAATCTTTGCAGCTGTGCAACTGTTTTACTTACACCAAAGTGACCTGATATTAGAGAAGTGTGTGCTTCTCGAATTATCTTTACTCTTTCTATTTGTGGAATGCATAAATTTCCAAAATGATACAAGAGTTGGTCCTTAACATGATAATCCAATTCTCCTACTTGTTTGCCATGACTTAAAGTTGCATATACATCTTTAAAATCTATATCTTGAGCATAAAGTTCAATGTAGCTTTCATGCAATACTGAATTATGCTTAAGTATAGTGGATGCATTTATGATTGGTCTGGGCAACATATCTGCAACTTTGTTGTGTATGCCCTTTTTATATCTGATGACAAGATGAAACTGTTGTAGAAAACCCATCCACCTATGGTGTCTTGATTGCTGCAACTTAGTTTGTGAGTGTAAATATTGAAGTGGTTGATGATCAATATGTATAATTGTCTCTTTGCCCATTAAATAATGTTTCCACTTTTTCACGCTCTGTACTAATGCATACAATTCTTTATCATATGTTGGATAATTAACTACTGCAAAATTAAATGTCTCAAAATGATAACATATGGGTTTACCGTGCTGTATCAACATTGCTCCCATGGCATAGTCACTGGCATCCGTTTCAATCTCAAATGGTCTTTGAAGATCGGGCAGTGCTAGTACTGGTGCTGTACTAATCTTTTCTTTCAAGGTGTCGAAGGTTTTCTGCTGTTTGCCTCCCCACTGAAACACCTTGTCCAATCCTGTTAAAGCATGTAAGGAAGCTGCAATTAGGGAAAAGTTAGAAATAAACTTTCTCCAATACTGTGCTGCTCCTAAGAAGCTTCTAACTTCTGTAGCAGAGTTGGGTTTAGGCCAGTTTATAATCACTGCAACCTTAGAGGGATCTATCTTCAATTCACCACCCCCTACAATATGACCCAAATAATTCAAAGATGTTTTGCCAAATTCACATTTTGAGAGCTTAACATAAAGATTCTCTTTTTTCAAAACATCTAGAGTCTGCTTGACATGCTTTAAATGTTCTTCCCATGTTTTACTAAATATAAGAATGTCATCTAAATATACAATGACAAAATCATCAATAAAAGGTCTGAGTACATCATTCATTATTCTCATGAAAGTAGCAAGAGCATTAGTTAAGCCAAAAGGCATAACCAACCACTCATACAATCCCTGCTTTGTTTTGAAAGCAGTCTTCCATGCATCTTGCTCTGCAACTCTGACCTGATGATAGCCACTATGCAAGTCCAACTTGGAAAAATAAACAGCTTCTTTCAATTGATCTAGTAGATCATCTATGCGAGGAAGGGGATAATGATTTTTGATTGTTATCTTATTCAGTGCTCGGTAATCAATGCACATTCTCCATGAGCCATCTTTCTTTCTCACCAAGACAATTGGAGACCCACATGGCGATGTGCTAGATCTTATGAACCCTTTCTCGAGCAGCTCCTGTACCAGCTTCTTGATTTCTGCATTATCTAAAGCAGACAACCTGTACATTCTGATGTTAGGCAATGGAGCATCTTGCTGCAAATTAATATCATGTACTATTTCCTTTTTGGGTGGCAGACATTTAGGTTCTTGAAATAGTATATCATATTATGAAAAATCAGCTTATTGTTTAGCATTACAGCCCTCAAATACATTGGTTTTATCAGGTTTCTTTTCCTTTACAACCATCAGTAAAAATTGTTTGCATGAATTTACAATTCTTTTCATCTGCCCTGAGTTTACGAGAGTATAATTATTCTTGAGTTTATGAGATCTTACAATATATTCGATTCCATCTTTAATGAGTTGATACTTGTTTTCAGCTCTATAGAAAATAGCTTTTCTATCATACAAGTAAGGACTTCCTAAAACAATTCAACATATATCCAAGGGAACAATATCTAACTCAACCTCATCTACAAATGCTGACCCAAAAGAAAACCTAAGTTTACATTGTCTAGTCACTTGTAGTTGTGCTTTATCACATAACCAACATAATGGATATGACTTTTTGTGAGGTGTGGTTAGTAATCCCAACTTCTTTACAATTGCTTCAGAAATTAAATTTACTTGTGAGCCACTATCAAACAAAGTATCAATCTTTTGATGCTTGGAAACAACTCGAATATGAAAAATGTCATTTCTTTTCTTCTCATTTTCTTCATTGTTAGTAGATTGTGCAGGATTACTAGTAGATGCTTCAGAATTCTTACCTTTTATACCTGTGGCTGCAATTGTTGTTTCATCTCCTAAGTCTGACCCCAAATCCTTTTGAGTAGCTGCAACAGTCTTCTTCTTTTTCCATCGTACTTCTTGGGTTTCAGCTCCAGATGCAGAATCCAGCAGTGTTCATCATCATGCCTATCCTTCTTACAGTGAGTGCATGAAGTTTTGGTCTTTGTACAATATTTGTCTTCCTCTCTTTCCATTTCTGTTTTCTTTTCTCCTTATTCTTGCTTGCAGTGGGTTTTGATGATCCCCCAACTTCTGGGTTCACATTCTTGCCTCTAGCCTCTAGATGTGTAGCTTGAATAGATACCTCATCTATGCTAGTGGGATTAAACATGAGAATAATGTGCCTTAAGTAGCTCTGTAGACCACCTATATACTTCAGCAAAGTTTCAAGTGAGTATAAAGAAATTCCTAGAATCAAAGCTCTTTTCCTAAATTCTTGAGTGTAACTTTGTACACTTTGCCCTTTTAATTGTCGAAGAGTTTGCCAACTCATCATGGCTTGCTGCATATAAGCTAGTGGATAGAACTATTTTTTAATTGCAAAAACAAATTCACTCCAGACATAAAGAATTTTACCATGCTTCTTCATGTCAGCGTGTGTCCTGCCTTCCCACCATACCAAGGCAGTGCCTCCAAGGCATAGGCTGGCCAACTAAATCTTACTATTGTCTGAATCAATGCTCTGCACTCTGCAATAAACATCAATCTGTCTAATCCAATTATCCAGCTTCTCTGCATTCAACTCTCCATCATATATTGGTAAATCAAATTTAACATCTAATTTAATCAAAGATGTCTTCTTTTTGTTTTCAGGGCTACTAGGAGGTGTGGGAAGTTTTTCTTCTTTCCCTTTGCCTTTAGAGTGGTCATGGAGGAGAGATTCTTCTGCTCCTTTATCTCATTTGGAGTTTGATGAATCTTCCTCTCTACCTTTCTTAAATTCTCTATACATTTCCTCTACCATGGCTCTCATGGTCATGAAACTATCCATGAACTTGGGGTCTGATTCCAAGGGACTTTCTTTTGACATTTTCCTTTTAGGATAGACCCTTCCAATTTCAGGGTTAGTTTTAACCAACTCTCCTTCTCCTAATTTAAGCTTTGTTCTAGTTAGCATTCAACAACAAAATCCAGCACAAGCTTGTCTAACCTTAGTAACCTAGAGCTCTGATACCACTTGATTTGGAATTTATCCAGGACAAAGAATTAAAGGTATTACAGACTCATGTGCATGGATGTGCCTGTGTTACTTTATGCAACGGATCGATGAGATTGCGAAATACACAGACACTGAAGCAGTTAGAGAAAACACAACAATAAAACATGTAAATATAACAAGTTTAATAAGGAGTTCACCCAATGCTCATGGGTGCGTCTTCTGGTCCATCCTTTAATGGTGGCCTCTCTATTATGTTTTCAAAGTAGAGTTTTACAACAGTGAGCTCAATTTGAGTCTCTCTCAACAAATATAAATCAGTAGGACTGGACTTGGATCCCCCAAGTCTCTGGAGTACACAGACTCTCCTTACTGAAACTCGACCTCTGTTGGTCACAGTAGTATGAGCCCAATCTAAGACTCATACATGACAGGCCTATGTCGAGGAGTTCGCTTGAACCTCTCAAGCCTTCTCGAGAGTACACAGACTCTCTGACTCTCTCTAGCTCTGTCTCGATGCTGCCTTTGCTCTGCAGGTTAGCTCGACTTACTTTCTCTGTTCTCTGCTCTTAGCTTTCTTACTCGCTTTTCTCACTGCTTGCTTTGTTTCTGTCAGTTCGTGGCTTTAAAGCCAATCTGCTTTCTGACTGTTCATTTCCGCTTCCCAATGCTCTAGTTCTCCTACCTCTGTCCATTTGAATTCCTCTGTTCTATGTCATCATCACTGTGTAACGCCTTACAGGGAGGTGGCCACCTGTTTCATAACGAACTAAGTGTCAGTTCTCTTGGAAATGTTTGAACTGTCGTTATTTCCGTTTAACTCCCAGAATGCCTGCAAACATGATTCCTCTGCCAACTCATCGTTCATGCCGGACTTCAAACCTTTATACAACTCAGCCTGTTTACCCCATTGAATCCGGTCATCTGTCAGATTGCATGTCCGCCGTCGATCTGGAGCCTCCAGATCCTACGGTCTCCGTCCATATCGGGCAAGTAAGTTGCATGACGTTTACCCGTCCGATGTGAGCGGTTTTCTCTCTCTTCCACCAGATGCGTGGCGCTCAGTGTGTGGCATCAGGTGGGACTTCGTTGAAACCGCTTACCGCTCGAAGCCCGTCCGATATCCTGCCGATTTTCATGTGGGAACCGCCTCTGACGGAATCGGCGAATTCCATACGTTTTTGACTTTTCAGGTCCGGGTCGCTCGGGGCTTTTTCTTCTATGAGGGGTTCGCCCGGTGATATGCGATTAGCAACTTGTTGCTAATCACATATCAGAAACCTCCCCCATTTCTAAAAAAAGGCTTCCCGTTTTGCTATTTTGTGACAGCACACGTTACCATGGGCCAACGGTTGGTGCGCTTGACCGAGGGTCCTCATTGCTTGGCACTGCTCACAAATTACAACTGTTTGAGGATATTTCTGATAAGCTCGACCTTTGTAAGACTTTGAAACTTTGGCATGAATTTTACAGAGTTATGAAAACTTAGAGAGTTCTTTAGGATCCAATTCAGATCAGTTTTGGCCCTAGATGATCGCCTATATCTTGTGTCCTTTGTCTCATCACTCTTTAGGGTTTGGTAGTTTTTTGATGAAGAGAATACGAATAATAATCAAGTGAAAGAAGAAGATGATCAACTTAAGTAAAAATACACCACAAATAGTTATCAAAGTAAGAGAAATCACCTACACTTGTTGCTCCTCAATTTCTTAACAATACCTATGCCTAGCCGGCCTTGGGAATCCATCTCCATGTACTATATGTTTGGCCTTCCTTCTACCAAGCATGGTAATGACTGTGTGTTTGTATTCGTTAATAGATTTTCGAAGATGGCCATATTGGCTTCCTGTAAGAAGAGTATCACAATAAAAGCCATTGTCGAGCTCTTCTTTGAACGATTGTGGGTACATTTTGGGATCCTGCAGATTATCATATCAAATTGGGATAGCATGTTCCTAAGCGCATTCTAGTCAAGCCTTTGGTCATTATTGGACACTAAGCTCACTAAGTCGACTGCCTTCCATCCCCAAACTGATGGCTAGACAAAGGTTGTCAACGAGATGATAATGCACATACAACACATATATAACTCAAGGCATCAAAAAACATGGGATGAGAGTTTACCCTATGTTCAACACAGTTACAACAGATCTCTCCATAGCTCACTTGGCCACTACCCCTTTCAAGTAGGTTTGAGATTTCAATCATTGTCCCATTGATGTTGCAATGCCTCTTGCAACTACACACGCTAAATTTTCACATGTTCAATCTGAAGCCAACAAAGCCATCAAGTTTATTGAACACATTCCACACGTCCACTAGTAGGTTCAACATATCTTAGATAAAGCCAATACTAAGTACAAACAATGTCGTGATCAACATCGGGTGCCACATAAGTTTCAAGTGGGAGACAAGGTTTGGTTGCATTTGTAGAAGGAATACCTTGCAAGAGCCCATCAAAAGCTTCAACCACTTTGATATGGGCCTTACACCATCACCAAGATTGTGGGTGACAATGATTTTGAGGTAATTACACCCCCATTCCTTGGTTTGCACCCACTATTTAATGTGGACTACCTACAACTATACTTTTCACCATTCTTGGACACATCATCCATTGCCAAGCAGCTGAAACCAACATAACTCAACCTAGATTACATTGAACAGGCCACAACTGATAAGATCATGGACACAGATTAAGAACACTCACCAACAATGGATCTAACTGTATCGGGTTGCTAAATCCAACTAACTCCTGCACTAAGGAAAGCGACTTACAAGGGACCAAGTTCAACAAAAGTTTCCCCATCTCTTGGAGGCACTCACCACGATAGGGACCATTGCTTACTAAGGGGGGAGGACCGATCCAGGTGGATATTGGTGGCCACCTGCCTATTCCAATTGGATCCTGAACACTCATGTTTGTAATCGAAAGTTGTTGTCCTTGAATAGACCTTTCTAACAGGCTATCGTACTTGCCAAACAAAGATATTATGCCAAAGTTACGACCTAAGAAGTTGATGTTCCAACTAACCCCATCGAGGCCGATAAGATTTTGGCGCTTCATTTCCTAGGGTTAGGTTTTTGGATTATTAGAGTTTCTCATTGTTTCTTCATGGTAAAAAGGCCTCACAACATCATTGTAATATAGTTCAGAAGGCATGTAGAAATTACATCTCTTCTTAGAGACAAGCTACCACTGCCGAGCTAGTTCACTTTCATTTTGCATGTAAACAATTTTCAATATTTTATATTTATTAATTGAAGTTTAGATTCATTATATCTCTGTATTTTTGTTTAAGTCTGTATTTCATTTCGTTCCTTCATAAATCCAAATCAAGTATCATGGTTGTTTATACAAATACATCCATTTAGAAATGGAGTTCTTGGACATCTCCTTGCTTGGTGCAACATACTGATATGCTACCAAAATAAAGCAAAATTTAAACAAAATAAGTGAGACTTTGGATATGTAAACTCGAAGCAAGGAAAAGGCACCCCAAACCATAGAATAATGGATAGAGTCAAGGTGAAATGACCCATGACAACCCATCAAAGACGCTAGAAAAGAATAAAAATGGAAAGACAAATAAAGACACAGGAAAATGGTGTGAATTCCACAAGATACCATCTCATAGCACAAATGAATGTTGATCTAGGTGGCTCCATACAAGCTGAAATTCAAAAGCAGCTTCAGAATAACTAAAAAATCAAAGTCCTCAGATTGAAGCGAAACTAGGACCAAATCATTGTGCTCGTTGCCCTGATTCCATTGGTGCGAATGAAACTCAAATATGAGTTTGTATGTTAAAGTTATAGCTGGTCAAAGTTCGGGTCAAACTTGGCCAAGTGACATTCTTAACAAGGCAACAATTTGGTAGTGTCCTGACACACAAAATCCGGCCACCAAGATGGAAAAATTTGTTGCCTACTTAATTTCGCCAATGACTCATAAAAATCGGTCAATTTTTTTTGAATTAAATGGGGTGGCAGGAGGTTAAACCCCCTCACCCCACAACTCATTGAACAATTGCATTACATATATATGGTTCATTGGCCAATGCCCATACCCAAAACATTATACGTTGAGGCGGATGGGGGTTGAACCCGCTTGAAGTCAGCGGTGGTGTCTGTTTGAGTAGCTGAGATTTGCAATTTTTGGCCATCCTCGAAAGTGGAGGTATATTATGCAACTATGTCATGCTTTTCTTTTGATTTGCTAAGATGATGTTTTTGTTGTTGAGATCCTTGATTACCATTATGTTGAGGGATATTTGTATGCCACATCTTGCAAGATTTTATTAGCTTGTCATGCTGAAGGAATTCCCATTTGAGTGAGAGTTCCTATAGGGAGAACGTCTCATTGAGAGACATGCCACCTTGTTGAGGGAATTTTCCCATATGAGTGAGAGTTCCTAAGAACTTCTTGTGGAGAGACATGGCACTCTGGTTGAGGGTATTCATCCTTGCAATGACAAAGAACATACCATGTACATCATCATAATTTGTAGTATTTAATGAAGCGAACTCCCCACCCTTGACACCAGGGCCTGGAGATGTAACCCACACTGGGTGAACTCCGTTATCAATGTGTTTGTGTCCTTTGATTTGATGATTGTCATTATGTTTCATCTTCTTTACAGTATGCACATGTGGCTTTTCATTCTTTTCTCGATGCAATTCTACTAACATCACATAAGTAAAAGATCTTGGTTAATTCCGGTAGCTGAAGAGATTCGGAACAAGTTTGGTATTAGAGCTGTCTTCTCATTGATGTGAATTGCGAATGTGAACAATTGAATGTGTGTAAAGAAGGGAAATGGAGAACCATAAAGATCTCTATGAGGACCTCCTCAAGATGGCACACATGGTGGACATAATGTATGCAAATTATGAGGAGAATATGGCAAGAGAGGAACAACAAGAAGAAATAGCAAGGGACGATGCTCCATCTACCCCTTCGAGTGAACATTCATCTTCTTCACCATCTTCTCATGATTCAAATGAAGAGATCAATCAAAGCCTTCAAGCAAAGAATGTTGAATTGAGGACACTTATACGAGAAGAAAAAGAGGATAAGAAAAGATTGCAGCTTTGTTTACGAGCTGCAGAAGAGGCCTTTGAAGAATTGAGGCACAACGAATGTTTAGCGAAACCATCATCACCTTTTTTAGAATCGACAACTGAGGTAAACAGTGTTGATCATTCTTCAGTTTACTTTTCACATGACACTATTTTTGTTGGAAACATGGAGGTACCCATTTCAGGAACATGCATGAGACTCCTTACCAAGATGGGGTATAAAGGAGGAGGACTTGGTGTTAATGGATAAGGGATGACTCAACCATTATAGGTTGTCTTATTTTTCAGGTTTGGGATACACTGAAGGAGAGTGCTCGAAGGTATTAGAAGCTTCCAAGATATTGTCGAAGCCATCAGAGAAAGAGAATGATGGGAACACATCACCATCCTCACATGACAGTGCACATTGCAGAGGAAGAGCCAAGGGAAGCTCTCATCACCAAAATTGCACTAGAGAAAGTCGAGAGAGGTATAAACAATATCATTATTCTAAAGTTAATTTTGATTACAAGCATGTTAATGATTGACATAAATCATGGCGTAGAAAAACATGTAGTTTTTGTGGTTTACACAACCATGTGGTTGCTGAGTGCTAGAAGAGAATGGCAACAAGAAAGAGGATGAGGCGTGAAAGGCCTTCTCCACATCAGGAAAGGAAGAAGATAAATCAGGTTTGGAGGAAGAAGACTTTTCGCAGTCATTGCAACATAGGTGGACATCAAAGAGCCACGTGTTGGAGGCTCCATCCAAAGTAGTATCTCAAGGACAAAGTGCCCATGCAGGAACTCGTTGGAAAAGTTTTTGAACAAGCGAATCCGCCACAGGGAGATGATCCATTCACTTTGATGAGTGAGATATGGTTTTACTAGATTTGATAACTTATCATGGTTGCATTTTTAAAATCATGTGTTGCAATTTAAATTGTGAAAGTTATGATGTGTTTTCCATCACTTAGTGAAGCAACGATGATGTTTTGGTCTTATATTGATAGCTAGGGTATTGATTTCTATTCTAATGTAAACTTGACCAAAGAGTGTGACTTATAAACTCTTGGCAAGTATGTGGATGCTTGGGTCATGTTTTGTCATTGAGCACGTAATTTGCAAATATGTACTACAGGTTTGCAGAGGATGCATGTGTCGGCTCATCACTTATGGCTCTGAAGAACAAGGGTGAAGGAGAAGGAAGTGTGACCTGTCAAGACACTTGTGGTGCAGACAATGTAACACAATAGTTGCAGATTATGTTCATGCTTTTGGAGGACCAAAATCTCCTCAGTGGGGAGGAATGATCTAGGTGGCTCCAAACAAGCTTAGATTCAGAAGTGGCTTTAGGATAACTCAAAATAAAAGTCCTCATAATAGTAGTGCTTGTCGCCCTGATTCCAGTGGTGCATACGACACTCAAATATGAGTTTGTATGCTCAAGTTATGGCTGATCAAAGTTCGGGTCAAACTTGGCCAAGTGGTAGTCTTAACGAGGCAACAATTTGGCAGTGTCCTGGTGCATGGAATCTAGCCAGTGGGACAGGCGAATTTGCTTCCTACTTAATTTCGACAGTAACCTTTAAAAGCAGATCGAATTTCTTTTGAATTATGGTTTAAAAAAAAAAACAAAAAAGAATATAATTGGGGTGGGACACTGCCACACCCAACATCGCATATGTATTAAATGGGGTGGAAGGAGGTCAAACCCCACTACCCCTCAACTCATTAAACAATCACATTACATATATATGGTTCATTGGCCAATAACCATGCCCAAAACTTTATACATCAAAGCTGACGGGGGTTGAACCTGCCCACCCATGTGGGCTGGCCCCTAATGGGTGGCCCCAAAATAATGTATCGCCATCACAAAACGTGTTCAAATTGCAATATATGCTACCACTAACAGTGCCTTCCATATGTGAATGCCTCCAACGGTGTTGCAACCACCGGTGCACAAAAAAAAAAACAAAAAACAAAACAAAACAAAACAAAACAAAAACAAAAACAAACAAACAAACAAAACAAAACAAAACAAAAAAAAGACAAACAAAAAAACAACCAAAAAAAAAAACAACAAAACAAAAAAACAAAAAAACAACAAAAAAACAACAAAAAAAAAAAAACAAAAAAAAAAACAAACACACTTTTCAATTGGGGGTCGTTGGGGTTAGAACCCCCAACTACCCATATCAAACTTAGCGCGTTCACTAATAGGCCAACGACCTCACCTTGTTAAGTCTGCCCAAAAAACTATACAAGAGTTCAATCACTCATTCGACCGGGGGCAGAGCATGGAGGTCCAAGCGGAACCCTGAGCAAGCAAAGGGTGCAAAACCTTGAGCAAGGAGAATCAAGAGATGACAAAAAGATTCCCTTAGATGATCAGAGATGCCAATGTCAAGATTTGACAAGTTGATAGTCATTATTGCACGTTTTCTTGCCAGGGGTCTAACCATGTAGTTAGAATCTCCATCTGAAAAACATAAATTCAGGGGTCCAACAACAAGGAACCTTTGGAGAATCTTGTGCAATCTAAAAGATTCCCTTGGAGGTTGATTTTTAACCGAGGCAGAATGGTGCCAACTTTATAGTCATTTTTCACAGAATTTCATAGGGAGCATAATGGCATGCTCAAAATCTTCATCTGAGCAGCGAATTTTTCGGCCATATTAAGGAAGGAAGCTTTAGGGGAATCTTCAAGATGCTCGAGGGTCCAAAATTTGACGAAGTTAGAAAGGGGAAAAGTTTATAGTCTTTTGACATGATTTTGCACCATGAAGTCAGCGGTGGTGTCCGTTTCAACAGTTTAGCTTTGCATTTTTTTGTCCATCCCCGAAAGTGGAGGTATATGATGTAGTTATGTCATGCTTTTCTTCTAATTTGCTGAGATGATGTTTTTGTTGTTGAGATCCCTAATTACCATTATGTTGAGGGATACTTGTATGCCACATCTTATGAGATTTTATTAGATTTTCATGTTGAAGGAATGCCCATTTGAGTGAGAGTTTCTATAGGGAGAACGTCTCGTGGAGGGACATCCCACTCTTGTTGAGGGAATTTGCCCATATGAGTGAGAGTTTTTGAGAACGACTCGTGGAGAGACATGACACTCTGGTTGAGGGTATTCATCCTTGTAATAATAAAGAACATACCATGTACATCATCATAATTTGCAACATTTAATGAAGCAACCTCCCCACTCTTGACACCAGGGCCCAGAGACGTAACCCACACTAGGTGAACTCTGTTATCAATGTGTTTATGTCCTTTGATTTGATGATCGTCATTATGTTTCATCTTCTTTACAATATGCACATGTGGCTTTCATGCTCTTTTCCATGCACTTCTACTAACATCACAAAAGTAAAATATCTTGTTTAATTCCGGTAGTTGAAGAGATCTGGATCAACTATCGCACAAAATATTCATTGGTGGTCAATATGAAAGCTTAATACTTAGATGTAGGTTCTGAATCTGAACTAGACCCTGACAAGGGGAAACAAATCATCGATGCAGAACGTAGTGCCACCATTGCTACCACCAAGGTGCAGCAAAGTGAGCCTGAAGATACGAAGGAAAGTGAGCGTCTCTTCCTCTCACAAAATGTGAGTGAAAGGGTCTTCGTTGTGTTTTATTGTCGATGGTTATAATCAAAAGAACCTCATCTTAGCATAGATCGTTAAATAGTTGGGCCTATCAAGAAAACCACATTCGTAGCCATACACCATCGGGTCTATGGATAATTACACACATAAATAAACTATAAACCCTGGAATTGCAAGCACTTTGCACAACATAAATATTCAATAATGAAATCAATTAAATACATAGAGATTTGAGCACAAATCTTGATTAATTTATTTGTGCATCAATAAAGAATCATTGGGCTCTCGTGCTAGGGATCATGGCCCTCGATCAATAGTACAACTAGTATACATAGTATACAAAACTAGGGCTTGCAATATGCTTCTTCAAATTTGCAATCTGCCCAAAAAGACTAGAACAAACACACATGACTTACTCGTTGATACAACCATTTTATAAGCATTAGCCCTTTCTTTTCTCAATTGTATTGACACCTGGATTTACTTTGCCACCACCACATAGTGTTCTAACTCCTTGCACATCTTTGTCATTTACTGTTGCGCACAACAAGTAAAAGACTTCATACTTCTTATATGGATCAAGTCCACAATACAGGCTACTCACAGTAAGTTTTGTCCTTCTAACCTACTGCATAACTAGCCATCAAACAAATCTACTACTCACAATCTATTAGTCCTTCAACTATACTATACATCAACCCTTATAACACGATGTTCATAATTTCAATTGTGAATAGACTTCATGATCAATGCTTACCCCTCTTCCCAACATAGAATAGTAGCCTCCTGCAGACTTCTTCAACTTTTGTTAGTTGTTACAAACCCTCACAAGGATTCACTACTACTAACTGAGTGATCTGATCCATTCTAAGGCCATTAAACCTTACTATCTTTAAAGTGAGGCACTCTTAGCCTCCTCCTTTAACAAATATGAGGCCCTTTTATACCTGTCACGAGATAACATTGGTATCAGCCTCTTCCTCAGAGTTGTATCCCTTCTTCTTGAATAGATATGACTTTTAGCCACTCTAGTTTTGACATGGCCTGCTCAACAATCCACAGAAAAATCATATGGCCTCTTCTAGCGATTTTTGTGTCCTCAAAACTATTATAAATCGACTCGTTAAAGGCATACTCTATTCACACATGGAGAGATGTTATTATTTTACTTCGAAAAGCTTCCTTAACCAATCCCCACTGGTTTGTGGCCTAAATCTCCTATTTATTGGTAGCCATAAAATACTCAACCAACCTCTCTTAGCTCCTACGGTTCCTATAAGATCTTTGTTCCTACTTTTCCATCAGCGGGTAGGCTTCTTTAGGCTACAACCATTGTTCTCTATGCCTATGACCTACCCCATGACCCATGACCTTCTTTTCCTATCCCATACCAACCTCCAAATGGACCTCAATCCTCTTATTCTCTTAGGAAGATCACATCGCTCCTTTGCAACCACCCCTCCCACATTTACCCAATTTCACTGGCCTGCCAGGGTAAAAATGAGACGAAGAGTTACTATGAAATGACCAACCTCCTAGCTCTAGTTAAGGAAGTGGGGTCTACAATGACCACCAAATAACAACTCATAACATTCCTTAGGGCTACAGGTCACTAAGGGGCGAAAGGACCACCCCAGGTGACCAAACGTTGAGATGGGGTTGATTTTCTCACAAATTAACCCCCAACCACATGCATGACAAGGCATGGGTGTAGTTGAAGGCCTCCAACTGCACACACAACACTACCTGGTTGTGGTTGTGACCCAAATTGTCTAGTTTAGAGGGTGTGGTCCCGAATTTTGAGCCACCATTCCTGATTAGACTCCAAACCACTGCCCAAAACTCAGTGAGACTTTCCAAAATTATAAATAACATCAGGACTAATCCATTCATGCAAAAATTGATCAAGGACTTGACCTAACCAAGCCTAAACATGAAAACCATTTCATCTAACATATGGTGAATAAGTAATCTACAAGTCATGAATGCTTATCTGAACACAGGGGTATGAAAATTATCTAAGAATCACCAAGAAGGTCTAATGCCCTCTCATAATAGCTACAATAACATTTGTTAATTCATGCATTCATTAACCATTCATCAACCAATCAAAACATATCAAGATCCATAACTAGAACCTATTATGGAACCATGCTTATAACCAACATATAACTAGAATAATAACCATGATATAACAACCATCGAAGCCACATAATATCAAGTACTAACACTTATAAGATACAATAGGAAAAGAGCTCTTATTAACATATGCAAAAACTAACGAATTCAGGGACTTCCATGTACCACTGGACCATAGATTGGGTTGAACCAAATCTCTCTTTCAGCCAATCACTCCTGCGCCAAATTCCAAGCATCAATGTGGGATCTCATGGAATAAACCAAGACAAACCAAACTAGGGCTTCCAGAGGCCAAACCACCTCAACCCTCAACTAGTGCTTCCACCTCACGGTCGAACATCACTAAAACCAACTAGATTAGTCTCTACACGAGCTATCCAGGGCTCTAAGAACTAGTAACTCGACCCACAACCTTCTAGGGCTCCAGAGCATTTGTCCAGCTTGGCTCCAGTACTAGTAACTGAACCTATCAAGGCTCTAGATAATTTTTCCAACCTAGGATCCAGGACTAGTAACTCAACCCAAACTGTTGTAGGGCTTCCAAATCGTTTGTTCAAATTCACAACCATAAGGAATTATGAGCACCAACTAGAAACAATGAAGTGGACAAACCCACAACACCATGGAAATCCATGTAATGGAAAGGTAAGGCTAAAATCACTGTCAATCTAAGTAATCCTCCATGCCAATGACAACTTATAACCAAATAATCACATGATATACCATGCATCCATAAATAAACAAGGAGATCATACATGCAACCTGTTACCTGCAAAGAAATTTGGTTGTAGTTGCTGATATTGTTGTCCCCTTGTGATTTCTTGCTTTCCCTTGCCTTCTGTCTCCAAATCCAATGTATGGAAAAGTGCTCCAAGAATGCTCTAAGAAACTCTAAGTGTGCAAGAGTATGAGAGAGTGAGAGAATAGAAGAGAGCTTCAAGTTAAAACTGACAAAAGCTAAACCAACAATAAGCTGTGAAATGATCCTCAAAATCCTTTTTATCATTGAGACCTCTATTTTCTTCATTTTCCTTCAATTTTCCTCACATGCAAATCTGTGACATTTCGTCTCCCTTTTCTCTTATTTTCCTTTATTTTCATAAATAAATGCCAATTAACGCCACTTTTCCTTTGCCAATGCTTTTTCTAATTTCCATAGCTATAAATTAATCACCAGCGATATCCATCACTGTGTTTTGCCCGACATACTTGGAATATGTGTCCCATGACCTTGGTCTTATTTTATTTACATGGAAAATAAAACATGGGTTGTTACAAACCCTTCCCCCTGGGGGAACACTGTTCTCGGTGTTCAATGACACCTATAAACCAGCAAAACACATTCTTCCCATGGAGCTTTATAACACAACTCGATACAACATTTACATCATATTATAGTACCGAAGACATAACCAACATATCATGAACACCATACCCCTTATTGGAGCTTTATAACACAACTCGATGCGGTATTTGCATACATATGCATATATAGACATAACCAAAACAAAACATCAAAACATATATCAAAATACATACGCTCAACCAGCGAATAGAAGGATACTTAGCCCGCACATGGTCAACCATCTCCCATGTAGCTTTTCCGGGCCCAAAATGCTTCCACTGCACTTTAACTTGTTTGATTTCTTGATTATGGAGCATGAACATATTTCACTACAAAATTCTCCAAGGTTTCTTTTGGAATTCTTTTTCTGGTTCCACATGCAAAGTAGACTAGTTAATCACATGATCAACATATTTCACATACTTCTTAAGCAATGACACATGGAAAACATCATGGACTTTCCCTGTCAGAGGCAGTGCAATTCCATAATCCACTGGTCCAATCCAGTCAAGGATCTCAAAAGGTCTGTAATATCGAGGTGCCAAATTAGCACGTGATCTAATACTCAAGGAGATCCCTTTGGGATTAATGCACAAGTACACATGTTCCCTAGCCTAAAACTCCTTAAATACCTTGTGTTGATATACATAGTTCTTCTTCCTACCCTGTGTTGATTTTATATTCTTCTTGATAACCTGCATTTCTTATTCCATATCTGCTAACATATCGGGTCCAATCAATATCCTGTTCACTAGATCACTCCAATTGATTGAAGTATTACAAATCTGCCCATAAAGTGCCTCAAACAAACTCATCTTCAAATATTCCTAATACCAATTATTGTACGCAAACTCTAAGAGCGGAAGATACTCTTCCCACTTTTGCTATCGATGCATAACATACATTCTTAACATGTACTCAAGGATCCTATTGACCCTCTCTGTCTGTGCATCTATCTATAGATGATAAGTTGCACTAAAGGGCAACTTTGCCCCCAAACCTGCAAACAACTCCTTCCAAAACCTAGAAGTGAACATGTCATCTCTGTTTGACACAATATTCCTAGGAATGCCATGCAATCTCACTATCTCCCTGATGAAGACCTGAGCTACATCTCTATTTGAATTCGTAGACTTCACTTGAACGGAGTGAGCTACCTTAGTCAACCTATCAATCACAACCATAATAGATTCATGTTGTCTAGATGTCCTCGACAAACTTGTAATGAATTCAATGGAAATGACTTCCCATTTCCACTCTGGAATCAAAATCGATTGCAGTAAACCATGTGGATGCTTACACTATGCTTTTACCCATTGACAACCCAAACACCTTACAACAAGATCAACCACCTCTTGCTTCAAGTTCGGCCAATGGTAGAACTTCTTAACCGTTGTTAATGTCTTTTGATATCCAGGGTGACCTGAATATGGCTTAACATGAAATTCCCTCAAGACAAGCTTCTTGAGTTCACTGTTGTTCGACACATAGATCATATCCCTAAATCTCACCAAACTATCTACTGTGAGATGATAATATACATCTTGTTCACCTGTAACGTGTTGCTGATACCTATCATCATGTTGTCCTGCCTGCAAGATCTGATCCTGTAAATCTATCCCATATGAAGTCATAATTTCTATTTGATTTACGTGCACTCTTATGCTAAGAGCATCTGCAACCTTGTTCTCCTTACCCTTAATGTACCTAATCTCAAAGTCAAACTCACTGAGCATGGAAAACCACCTAGCTTGCCTAGCATTCAGATTGGGTTAGTAAAACAAATATCTCAGCCCACTGTGATCACTCATCAACACAAACCTCCTCCCAAGAAGATAGTGTCTCCACATCTTCAATGCATGAATGATTTATTTCAACTCAAGGTCACGCGTCAGGTAGTTTTGTTCATTCTGATTCAACTTCTTAGACTCATAGCACACTACCCATCCTTCCTGCATCAGGACTCTACAAAGTCCTCTCTTGCAAGCATCTGTAGATACCACAAAATCTTTGTCTAGATCTACAATATTTAGAATTGGAGCATTTGTAAACAACTATTTAAATTGCTCAAAACTAGCTGCACATTCCTCTGTCCATTAGATTTTCTTCCATTTTTGCTACAAGGATGTAATAGGATAGGCAATCCTTAAGAAGTTTCTGATGAACCGCCTGTAGTAACCTGCTAGTCCCATGAATGATCTGAGCTCATCCACATTCCTAGGAGTTTCTCACTCCATGAAAGCTCTGATATTTTCTGGGTCCACTACTATACCTTCCTTGGAAACCACATGCCCCAATTAGTGAACTTTCATTTGAAAGGAACTGCACTTACTAAGTTTGGCATACAATTGATGCTCTCTTAGCAATCTTAACACTATTGCTAGATGTTCTGCATGCTCTTTCTCATTCTTAGAATATATCAATATGTCATCAATAAATACAATCACAAAATTGTCAAGATAAGGACGCAACACACTATTCAGCAAGCACATGAAAGTAGTTGGAGCATCAGTCAAACCAAAAGGAACCACAACAAACTCATAATGCCCATACTTGGTTCGGAGAGCAGTCTTGTAGATTTCCTCTTCTTTAATGCATCCATGATGATATATTGATCTCAAATCAATCTTCGAGAACACTGCTACTCCCTTCAAATGATCAATCAAGTCATCAATCCATGACAATAATCATCACCTTGTTCAACTGCTTGTAATCAATACATAAGTTGAGAGTACCATCCTTCTTCTTCACAAACAATAATTGTGCACCCTATGACAACACACTTGGCCTAATGTATTCCTTGTCAAGCATTTCATTTAACTGCAACTTCAGCTCCTCCAACTTTGGAGTGCTCATCCTGTACGGTGCCTTTGATACTGGTACTAGTCCCAACATCAACTCAATAGAAAAGTCCACTTCCCTATGAGGCGGTAACTATGCAATCTCTACTGGAAACACATCCTGAAAATGTTGCAAAACTAGATACCTCTTCAAGACTTCTGCGTCATGAACGTCCTTTCCTTTATCACTAGAAATATGAACTGCAAACAATACACATCCTTTCTTTCCACTATGATTTTCCTGAATAGTTGTAACCATTTTCACTGATGTAGACTTCTTCTTACCCTGCAAGATTCTCTTCTCTTCATCATCATCTAAGCACTCAATAGCCTTATCATAGCAATCCACTTTAGTCCTATGAATGTACCACCAATCCATACCCAACAACAAATTGTATGATCCCAACAAAAGTACATTTAGATGCGTTGATGTAGACACACCGTTCAACTCAAATGCATAATATCTTACCCAATGATTAACTCTTTTCTTAATACCTGTACCCAACTACACCAACCAAGAGTCTGCATGCACTTATTTATTCAAGCAACACTTATCCACCACGTTAGGACTGATAAATATAGTTAGATCCAGGGTCAATCAAAATAGAAACAACTTGATCACAAAGCTTACCTTCCATCTCGATAATACATGCCTAATGATTAGCCGGCCTATTATCCAATGATGGATAAATATGAGGAATACTCTATACAACATCCCCAATTGTCTGTGCCTCCTAAGAACTATAAATTTGTAGTGTTCGACCCTGATGCCGTGGATAATCTCTCCTGCGGTGATCCTTGCCACAAGTCCAAAACTGTAAAGGCTTCCTGCCATCACCCTTGTTCTGCTCCTCAAGTCCTCTGTCTATTGCATTGAACTTCTTATACGATGCTGCATTCTCCTTGTCATCTGTACCCTGAGGTTTTCCTCTCTTCTTAACCCACTTTCCCTTATTCTTATCATTAGATTTCCAATCCTGCTTAGACTCAAACGTATGCTTTGATTGCTCGTAACAATGCTTCAAATTTCTGATGGCTTCCTCCAATGATATAGGCTCATCAAACTCAATCCTATCTTTGAATGATATCAACAACCCACTGATGAATTATTGAATCTGTTCTTTCTCCTCCTTAAGATAAAGTACATACATAAATAAATCCAGGAATATGCTAGTATACTCCTCATCGGCCATAGATCCCATCTTCAACTCATAGAACTCCTTTGCCCTGTCATCATAGTATCATTCAGACATATACTTCTTCTTGAAAAGTCTCTCAAACTAACTCTAAGTCAGCTCCTCTTCTCGAATGCCTCTGACATTCTTCACATCTTCCCATCAAATCTCCACCTTGCCTTTAAGACTAAAAGTAGCTATCTTGGATTTCATATTCTCTGAGTAATCATGCAATCTAAAAAGCTGTTCATCCCAAGAAACTAGGCTTCTGCGTCTTGTGACTTGATTTCTCCATCAAATGTAGGAGGATTTATTTTCTTGAACTCCTCTGGAAAGTATTGCTTCTCACTCCTCCTATACGGATGGTGATGACGATGACGATGTTGTCTCTCTGAACCAGAACTAGAATATAACCCACGGTCATTTTCCATCCTGTCAGGTGTATCCAAGAACATACCATCTCTGACTATATCATCCCTGTCGAACTTCTATCCTGATTGAGGCCTGATTCCATATGCCCCATTAAGCCTTTCCTCCTATCCATGATTGATCCTATGTGGTCCCTATCTCTGCAAACCTGATAGACTTTGAAGGATGACTGCATTAACATCTGCTTGCTTTTCCTATGCTCTAGAAAGTCTTTTATGTTACTGAATGATCCTGTCATTATCTACCTTACAACTTCTGATCTCTTTTTTCAAACTTATCAATGTATTTGCTATGTTAGGGGAGTACTCATCACCATGTTGTTTATCAGATCTATAGGGAGAATCACATGAACTATAGTCCACCATTTTACTTGTCATCTTGATCCTCTACTTCCTACAAACATACCATGTCAGGTAAACAAATATAAAAATAATCAGCATACCTTAGTGAAGTTCAGGGCAGGCTATCTCGTCTACAAAATCTCCAGATTAGCACGATACATGTATATACAAAATCATATCAATATATAGACATAATTCATATTGACACCAACTACATACAATTACCATCACAATGCATGCTTAGCGAACACATAAACAACTAACATGCACGCATGACAAACATATTATACCCATCCAGTCCAAGTGTTGAACCTGGGAGCTCTGATACCAATATGTGGTATTAGATATCACCCAAAGAGAACGAAAACTACTTTGATACCAATTTGTAACCACCACACCCACGTTTACCCAATTTCATCGACCTACTAGGGTAAACATGAGGCGAAGAGTTAATATGACATAACGGAACCTCCTACCTCCAGTTAAGGAAGTGGGGCCTACAATGACCACCAACTAACAACTCATAACATTCCTCAGGGTTATAGGACACTAAGGGGCCAAAGGACCACTCCAGGTCACCAAACCTTAAGTTGGGGTTACTTTTCTCACAACTTCACCCCTAAATGCATGCACGAAAAGGCCTAGGTGCGGTTGAAGGCCTCCAACCACACACACAACATTGTCTGGGTGCGGTTGTGACCCAAATTGTCCATCTGAGAGGGTGCGATCTCGGATTCTGAGCTACCATTTCAGGTGAGCTTCCAGACCACTACCCAAAACTCAGTGAGACTTTCCAGAATGATAAATAACATAAGGACTAAGCCATTCATACAAAACTTGATCAGACTTGACCTAATTAGGCCTAACAGTGACACTCATTTCGTCAAACATATGGTGAACAAGTAATCTACAGGTTATGAGTGCATATCTGAACATAGGGGTCTAAAACTTATCTAAGAATCACCAAGAAGGTCTAATTGCCTCTCATAATAGCTATAATAAAAATTTTTAGCTCATGCATTCATTAACCATTCATCAACTAATCAAAACATATCAAGATCCATAGCTAGAACCTGTTATGGAACCATTCTTATGACCGACATATAACTAGATAGATAACCATGATAGATAACCATCAAAGCCACACAATATCAAGTAATAGTACTCATAAAATACAATAGGAAAAGAGCTCTTATTAACATATGGAAAATCCAACCAAGTCAGGGACTTCCGTGTACCACCCGACCATATATTGCGCTGAATCGAATCTCTCTTTCAGCCAATCACCCCCGCACCATATTCCAATCATGAATGTGGAATCTCATGGAATAAACCAAGACAAACCAAACTAGGGCTTCTAGAGGTAAAACCACCTCAACCGTCAGCTATTGATTCCACCTCACAGTCAGACATCACTAAAACCCAGCCAGATCGGTCTCTACCTAAGCTGCCTAGGGCTCGAAGAACTAGTAACTCAACCCACAACCTTCCAGGGCTCTAGAGCTTTTGTCCAACCCAACTCCGTGATTAGTGAATCAACCCACCAAGGGTTCTAGAGTGTTTGTACAACCTAGGCTCCAGGACTAGTAACTCAGCCCAAGATGTTCCAGGGATTCCAGAGCATTTAGTCCAACCCACAACCATAAGGAATTATGAGCACCAACCAGAAACGATCAAGTGGAAACATGCAAAACACCATGGAAATCCTATAAATTTCAAGGCAAGGATAAAATCAATGTCAATCTAGGCAATCCTCCATGCCAATGACAACTCATAACCAAATAATCACATGCATATACCATGCATCCATAAATAAATAAGGAGATAGTACATGCAACCTGTTACCTACAAAGAAATCCAGTTCTCGCCGTTGATCTCGTTGTCCTCTTGTGCTTTCTTGCTCTCCCTTGCCTTCTTTCTCCAAATCCAATATATGCCAAAGTGCTACAATAATGCTCCAAGAAACTCTAAGTGTGCAAGAGTATGAGAGAGTGAGAGAATAGAAAGGAGCTCCAAGCTAAAACTGAGAAAAGCTAAACTAGTAAAAAACTGTGAACTAATCCTCAAAAGCCTTTTTATCATTGGGGCCTCTATTTTCTTCATTTTTCCTTCAATTTTCCTCACTTGCAAATATGTGACCTTTCATCTCCCTTTTCTCCTATTTTCCTTTATTTTCATAAATAAATGCCAATTAATGCCACTTTACCTTTGCCAATTTCCATAGCCATAAATTAATAACCAGTGATACCCATCATTATGTTTTGCCTGACATTCAACTTGGAATACATGTCCCATGACCTTGTTCTTATTTGACTTAAATGGAAAATCAACTAGGGCCTTCTTCAGGCTGCAACCATTCTTCTCTATGCCTACGACCTATTCCATGACCCACGACCCTCTTTTCCTATCCTAGACCAACCTCCAAATGTGCCTCAATCCTCTTGTTTTCTTAGGAATATCACGTCGCTCCTTCTCTAGCCCTACTCGACCTCTTGAATTGAATCCTCTAGGTTTATCATGTGGATCCTCTAGTTTATCAAGGCTACATCCTTCTAGCCCTCACCACATAATGAAGTCCTTCTCATGGATGCGTGTAATGAGCCTCTCCTTAAGTTTCTTGTATAATTAGTTTCTCTTAGGTCCTAAACCCACATCCTTGGGTCCAAAACCCCACTTTTTTGTAAATTACCCAACCAACACATTTTTCATGGGTATCCTTCTTGGAAATACCTCCCAAGCTACCTAAAATTCTAACAGGCTCCACATAGGGCAAGATCTTCATTCCAACCAACAATGTCTCCTACCCCATAGAATCAAGCCTTTCACAGACGAGGTATTGTGTGATGTTGCTCCCCTTGAATTTTCTGATGTTTTGTAGGGCTAATTGTACTTGTGGAAGTGTCATGTTGTTTATGAGTCTAGACCTCGTACTGTTATTATTACTTTGAGTAGAAAATTATAAATGATACCAGTGGTAGCACAACTTACTGCCATTTATTTGATCTCTTCTAAGCAACGTGGTAAATTCATCTCCCAAATTTGGAAATTTGTCTTCCCCCTAATTTGCTCTCAAAGTAAGGGGAAGATCATGGCCACATCCATGGCCTCCACATAAGGCTCCTCTGCACAACAAAAGTAAGTGGATAAGGTTGTGGAAGAGTATAGAGACATCTTCTCCTCATTCACAAGGGTACCTTGGCACTCTCATGTTAAACATTCAATTGATCTAACCCCTCGCACACCTCTACCCAGTGGGCCATTCTAATGCCACTCTCGTATGGAAAATGAGGAATTAAGTGACATATCTAGGAGATGCTGTAAAAAGGGCACATTTGACCAAGTTCCTCACCCTGTGGGAGCTCAATTATACTCGTGCAGAAGAAGTATGGAATATAGAGACTTTGCATTAATTATCGAGCCCTGAACAAGATCACAATCAGGAACATGTACCCGATTCCATAGATTGATGATCTTCTTGACTAGATTAAGGGGGCCAAGTACCTTAGCAAAATAGATTTGAAGTCCAACTATCAACAAGTTCCAATATAACACATATGTGTGGAATACTACTTTCAAGTCCAAGGAGGGTCTTTTTGAGTGGTTGGTCATGCCCTTTGGTTTAAAAAATTCCCCCACAACTTTCATGATGTTGATGGATGACATCTTGTGAGCTTTCACTAACTCATTTGTGGTTGTATATCTCGATGATATACTCATCTTTAGTAAGATTTGGGAAGATAAAGTGCAACATATTTAATAGATCCTGCATACTTTGCGGAAACACAAGCTATGTGCTAACTTGGAAAAATTCTCCTTTGGAAAGGACAAGGTCCAATATTGGGGTTACATTATTGATGAGCAAGGTGTGCATGTGGATCTAGCTAAGATCCAAGTCATTCAAGATTGACTGGCACCAACGAGTCTCACAGATCTTTGCAACTTCTTGGGCCTCGTTAATTTCTACCAAAGATTCATGCTGGGCTTCTCTCATAGCACTTGGTCCTAAAGTCAAGTTACTAAGGGTGGAGAAAAATAAAAGTATTTTTGCTTCAAATCGCAATAGATGACATTTGTTGAACTTAAACACCACCTTTTCTTTGTACCAGTCCTCACCTTGTTAGACCTGCAACAACCATTTGAGATGGAGACAAATACCTCCAACTATGCTATTGGTGCAATCGTCACTTGGCAAGGGCATCCAAAGGTGTATTAGAGTGGGACACTCTCTCATACTATTTGAAGATACCCCTCCTATAATAAGGACATTTACTCCAATGTGAAAGCCTACTAGTAGTGGAGACATTACATTCTGGGGAAGGAGACGATCATCCACACAAATCAATGACCTCTTCAATTTATGCAGACAAATGGGAGATTACAAAATGATTTCCATCAGAAATGGTCCACATATATGAAATAATTCCATTTGAACATTAAATACAATAAGGGTAGCACAAGTCATCTTGTAAATTGCCTCATCTATCCCTCGATTCTGGTACTGACCACTATTCTCAACTCTTATGGGCACAAGATTTCTAGATGGCCACAACTACACAAAAACGATCTAAAATTCACCACCATATACCAGATGTTGATTGAAGGTAAGCAAGTTCCATACTTCCACCTCTGGGATGCACTTTTATGTTTCTCGGGACATCTTTATGTTCCTTCAAGCAAGCATGCCAAGATGATTTGGGAGGCGCATTACATAGGGTGGAAGGGAACTTTAGTGTGGAGAAGACAATGGTGGTACACTAGAAGTATTTTTATTGGTCGAAACTATGACAAAATGCTTGCAAATATATCAGATCCTGCACTACCTATGCCATTACCATGCCAACCATTAAGAAGCAAAGCATGTACACCCCTTTTCTTACTCCTTGTTGGCCTTGGGAATCCATCTCCATGGACTATATGTCTGGCTTTCCTTCTGCCAAACATGGTAATCATTATGTGTTTGTGGTCGTTGATAGATTTTCTGAGATGGATATATTGGCTACCTGTAAGAAGAGTATCACATCAAAAGCCATTGCCAAGCTCTTCTTCGAATGGGTGTGGGTACATTTTTGGCCCAAAAACCATCATATTAGATTGGGATAGGAGGTTCTTGAGCACATTCTGGTTGAGCCTCTAGTCATTATTGGACACCAAGCTCACTAAGTCGATTGCCTTCCACCCCCAAATTGATCTCCAAACAATGGTAGTTAACAAGATGATTGTGCATATATTACACATGTACAACTTGAAGCATCCACAAACATGGGATGGGAGTATGCCCTATGTTCAACACAAATACAACATATCTCTCCATATCTCAACTAGCCACAACCCCTTTCAGGTGGGCCTAACATTTTAATCATTATATCCCATTGATGTTGCAATGCGCCTTGCAACTACATAGGAAAAATCTACACATGTTCAATCCAAAGATGATAAAGCCACCAATTTTATTGAGAAAATTTAGCATATTCACGAAAAATTTCATGATATCTTGCATAAATCCAATACTAAGTACAAACAACATCATGATTAGCACTGAGTGCCACACAATTTCACGTGGGAGAGAAGGTTTGGTTGCATTCGCAGAAGGAACACCTTGTAGGGGACCATCGAAAGATTCAACCACTCAGTTATGGACCTTACACCATCACCAAGGTTGTGGGTGATAACACTTTTGGGCTCAATATCTGCCCATTCCTTGGCCTGCACATAGTGTTCAACGTGGATTGCTTTTGGCCATACTTTCCACCATTATTTGACACATAAAAAATTGTACAGTCGCTGACATCGATAGAGTTCAACCTAGAATTCATTAAACAAGCCATGACTAATCAAATCATGGAAACACAGACTAAGAACACTCGTCAACAAAAGATCTAACTATATCATATTGTCAAAGTATGCCATCTCCTACACCAAGGCAAGTGGCTCAATAGGGACCGAGTTCAACATAAGTTTCCTCATATGATGTAGGAACTCAACGCAATGGAGACCATTGCTTCCAAAGGGGGGAGGAATAATCCAAGTGGATATTGGTGGCCACCCATCTGTTCCACTGACTCACAACATGATTTTCCTATTTTGACAATTTTAAGTTCCCAAACTTTTGGAGTAGTTTTGAGGCCCTAAACGATTTTTTTTGGGGAAATGGGAAAACATCAAACTTTCATCAATATTTCATTGATATTTTTCACTCGAAATTTCTTCTCCTTTGATATACCTTTATAATAGGCTATTGTGAGCACCAAATATAGATCATAGGTTAAAGTTACGACCCTAGGAATTTGACATTCCAACTTACCCCATCAGGGCCCATAAGCCTTTGGCGCTTCATCTCCTAGGGTTAGGGGTTTTGGATGTTTACAATTTCCCATTGTTTCTTCATGATAAAAAGGCCTTTAAGCCTCATTGTAACACAATTCAAGAAGGTGAGTAGCCGTCGTATCTCTTCTTAGAGATCAGCTACCATCGCTCGAGATAGTTTTCTTTCATTCTCCATGTAAACAATTTCAACATTTGTTATTTATTAATTGAAGTTTAGTTTCACTGTATCTCTAAGTTTCTATTTTAAATCTATATTTCTTTTCATTCCTTCATAAACATGGATCGGTGGTATTAGATCGATATGCTCTTTTTTTTTTTCTATGCATGTCCAGGTAGTTGGGACTCAAACTGCTTGAGCCCTTGCAAGACTATCCTCACTGACCCCTATAGCATCCCATAGTGGAAGAAAAGAAAGATGAGGAAGTGGGAGATACTAAAAATTGTTACTTGAAGAAGCCCTCGAGTGACAAAGAAACAAAATGATGGATAACTTTTCCCAAATCCTTTGGTGAAAACCAATACGCGACGTATCTTCATTCACTAGCCACTTCGAAGGTACCACCCCCTTTAAGATACAATTTAATTTTTATATTCATATATTCAAAGGCCAGATAGATGCACTTGCTCTAGATAAATGGTTAAATCTTCTAGAATTATATTTTCCATCCATAATTTTTATAATATAGAATTAATTACTTTTTCACTGCTTAAAGACACCCCACGTCAAGGAAAGGTGAGAAACTTACAATGAGAAAAGGGTCACGAAGGAGCCTAAACTATTTTCAGTTGCACCCTCTTGGAACTCTTTCAAGGATGTTGTTAAGGAATAATGTTATACTATTATAAGCCACGAATACAAATATATAAAATGGACCACACTATGGTAGGAAAGGGACCGATAAGTCCCAGAGTTCACGAATATCTTTCATACCTTGCACACAAAGTTGGGCAATAAGGACTTTGAGCGACATTTGGTGCTCAATTATTGTGGTTGTCTGCACAAATACATCCAGAAAAAAATGGAGTTCCTAAACATATCCTCTCTTGGCACAACATACCAATATGCTACTAGAATTGAGCAAAAATTTAAACAAAAGAAGTAGGAGTTTGGATGTTATGAAACCAGCTCAAGAAAAGATAGAAAAGATAGATCAACGCCTTAGAATTCAGCCTCTTCGAGGGGGCAACCTCCTTTACATTACATAAATGAACAATTCTTGGATGATACAAATGACAAAACCTCCTTTCTATATATAGGAGTCTAAGGAGTCAAAATATAATCCAGCCGACCTAACAATAATAATATAAAGCCACAAAAATAACAATAGAGGGATTCTATGGGGCACAGAGATAACAAAATGGGGGTAATAGGGGCACAACAATATAAATAAGGGGTATAACTACAATAGTAATGGGATAATCACTAGTATTATAGGGACCCAACATGCCCCTCTCCTTCAAAAAAGTGTTGTCCTCAACGCTTGAGTAGTTCTGGATACTTCTGCATAAAATTCTCATCCTCCCATGTGGAATCTTCAGCTGATAAGTTCTTCCACTTGATAAGATACTCTGAAATTGATCGATTTCGTAGCTGTCGAGTTCTTGTTTCTATGACTGCTTTCGGTTCCAATATAATTTTTCCTTCCTCGTCAAGTTCTGGCAATATTGTTTGAATTGGGAGCTTGTCACCTATAACCTTCTTTAAACATGAAACATGGAAAACTGGGTGCAATCGAGAAGCTGCAGGAAGCTCCAATTTGTATGCCATAGTACCAATCTTTTCCAACACCTTGTACGAACCATAATACTTTGGTGATAATTTATTATCCTTCTTAGCTTGCTTTAGGGACATTTGCTTATATGGTTGTAGCCGTAGGAATACCCAATCACCTACATCAAAACTTCTTTCACTGCGATGTTGATCTGCCTGTTGTTTCATTCTATTTTGTGCCAACACGAGGTTATCCTTTAAGAGTTGGAGGACTTGTTGTTGATGTTCGATGTGATGTTCCACTGCCTGAACCTTAGAATTTTCTCTTAAATATGATGTGATGGATGGTGGTTGATACCCATAAAGTGCCATAAATGGGGTCATTTTTGTTGCTGTATGGAAGGAAGTGTTATACCACCATTCAGCCAGAGGCAACCATTTGACCCATTGTGTCTGTTTATCAGATACAAAGCAACGAAGATATCCTTCCAAACATTTGTTTACTATCTCAGTTTGCCCATCAGATTGAGGATGATAAGATGAGCTATGAGCTAACTGAGTACCAAGACAAGAAAATAATTATGTCCAAAAATTTCCAGTGAAAATGGGATCTCTGTCACTTACAATAATCTTTGGGTTTCCATGTAGCTTTTGAACTGTTTCCATAAATGCAGTAGAAACTGTACTGGCTTTAAATGGATGTGATAATGCACAAAAGTGTGCATACTTGGTAAGTCTGTCAACTACCACCATGATGACACTCTTTCCCTCAGACTTGGGTAAACCTGTGATAAAATCCATTGAAACCTCCTCCCAACGTTGGCTTGGAATGGATAAAGGTTGTAATAGACCTGGTGTCTTAATTGTTTCAACTTTATTTTGCTGGCAAACCAAACATTCCGCCACAAACTTTTGAATATCTGATTTAAGGCCATCCCAAAAAAATTCCTTCTTAACCCTGTGGTAAGTTTTTAAAAATCCTGAGTGCCCTCCTAAGGGAGAAGTGTGCAATTCCATAAGAATCTTTTGTTTTAGCTGGGAATTCTTACAGAGGTATAAGCGATCTTTGTACCATAACGAATCATTTTGCCAGCTAAATGTATCAGAAGTACTGGAATCTTGTTGTAGCTTTCGAATAAGTGCCCACACTTCTTCGTCATTCTTCCATTCCTCCCTTGCTTCGTTTATCCAATCTGGTTGGATAATAGAAATGGCACACAACAATGCTTCCACATCCTCATCCTTTCTTGAGAGTGCATCTGCCACCACATTTTGCTTCCCTTTTTTGTAGATGATTTCAAAGTCATAACCCAACATCTTTGTGACCCACTTTTGTTGCTCTTCAGAGGATAATCTTTGTTCTAAAAAGTATTTAAGGCTATCATGATCCGTTTTTACCTTGAAGTGTCTTCCCATTAGGTAGGGTCGCCATTTCTTAAGTGCATGGAGTATTGCCAACATTTCCTTCTCATAAATAGCTTTGCTTAAAAACTTTCCCTTGATTGGACGACTTTCAAAAGCAATGGGTCTTTCATCTTGCATTAGAACAGCACCAATTCCATTTCCTGAAGCATCACATTCCACAATAAAGGTTTTTGTGAAGTCCGGTGTAGCTAAGACCGGTGCTTGGCACATTGCCTCTTTAAGATGTTCAAAGGCCTTTGTTGCTTCTGGAGTCCATGAAAATGAATCTTTCTTCAATAATGTTGTTAGAGGTGCTGCTATTCTCCCATAATTCTTAACAAACTTGCGATAATACCCTGTCAACCCAAGAAATCCTCGCAGATGCTTTATGGATGTGGGGATTTTCCATTCCTTAATGGCTTTAATTTTGCTAGGGTCTACCTTAACTCCTTCATGAGATACAATATGACCCAAATATTCCACCTCCTGGACTCCAAAGAAACATTTGGATCTTTTTGCATATAATTGTTTCTCCTCCAATAGTTGTAGCACCCTGTCAACATGTTCAACATGATCCTTCCAAGACTTGCTGTAGATTAGTATATCATCAAAAAATACTAACACAAATTTTCTAAGGAATGGTTTGAAAATTGAATTCATCAAACCTTGAAATGTTGAAGGTGCATTGGTAAGGCCAAAAGGCATGACCAAAAATTCATAATGACCCTCATGAGTTCTAAATGCCGTTTTCGGAATGTCTTCAATCTTCATTCTGATTTGATGATATCCCGAACGAAGATCCAACTTGGTGAAGTAAATTGATCCATGCAATTCATCCAGTAATTCATCAATAACAGGAATGGGGAACTTATCTTTAATAGTGAGCTTGTTGAGCTCCCTATAATCCGGACACATGCGCCATGATCCATCCTTCTTGTGCACCAATACTACTGGAGCTGAGAAAGAACTTTGACTTGGTTGAATTATACCAGCCTCTAGCATTTCTGCAACCATACGTTCAATTTCACTTTTTTGGGCATAGGGATATCTGTACGGCCTGATGTTTGGAGGAACACTTCCTGGAATCAGATGAATAGCATGATCATGATCACGCATAGGTGGGAGACCTTTGGGAGTCTCAAATACCTTGGAATGATTGTCCAGGACTTTTTGGAGATCTGGAGAAATAGATGATTCCAATGTGGAAACATCTAGCGAACATAATTGTGCAATTACACCTCTTTGCTCCTTTTTAAGAAGCTTTGTCATGCCATTAGAGCTGATTATCTTTCCTGGTTTCCCTGCAATACCCCTTAATTCAACTTCCTTTCCTTCCGTAGAAAATTTGATGAAAAGTTCTTGAAAATTAAAAGCTATTGTACCCAAGGATTGTAGCCATTGGACTCCTAGTACAACATCAGCACCTCCCATTGGAATGGAAAGCATTGGGCTAGTCAATACATATTCTCCCATGGATAGCTTGATATTATGGCACTTTCCAGAGCAATTTATTGTTCCTCCATTTGCAATCATCACTTGACACTCTGGTGCTGGATATAGGAAGCAATTCAATTCTTTTGCTACCCTACAATGAATAAAATTGTGGGTGCTTCCTGAATCAATCAACACTATTACCTTTTTCTTCTTGATTTGTCCTTCTATCTTGATGGTTTGAGGAGTGGTAATTCCCGCCAATGCATTACAAGATATGGTCGGATTTATTTGTTCTTCATCTAGGCTTTGTTCCTGGAGTATATCTTCTTCTTTTGACCTTTCTTGCTCCTTTTCTTCTTCCTCTTCACAATCTATGTAGAATAATTTCTTCTCAGCACACTTATGACCTTTAGTGTATTTGCTATCACAACTGTAACAAAGCCCTTTTGCTCTTTTTTCTTCCAATTGTTGTGGTGTCAACCTTATAGGTTGTGGAAGACTAGGGGCAACAACACTTCCGTCTTTATAGTTGTGAGTGGTATGCTTCCTGGTTGCCATAATTTTTCTTTCCATTTTTCTTGCTAACCTGAATGCCTTCTCTAATGAATCAGGTTCCCAAAGGCGAACATCATGTTGGATATTATCCTTTAAAGACCCTATGAACACATCAATCCTATGCTCCTCTGGAATATCTTTTACCCTTATGTTCAATTTTTGGAACTCCTCAATGTGCTCCATTACTGAACCCTTTTGTTTGAGACTTATCAATTGGCTAAAAAAAGTGTTGCTTTTTGTATCTTCATAATGTGCTATCAATTCTTCCGTAAAAATTGCCCAAGTGATAAATTGTTTACGAGAGCAAAGCCATTGATACCATACAAACTGATTTGGTTCCAAATATACAGTTGCCATACGTACCTTTTGTGCGTTTTGCACATTATTGAGATCGAAGAATTGCTCCATCTGTAATATCCATGTGGCGGGATCCTTGCCATCAAACTTCCTCATATCGATTTTTGGAATATGGTGATTCTTCGATCCAACATTAGCGTCTATGGAATCATGATTAACATTTCTTTTGTTCTCATCATGAGTTTCCTTTACTACCTTTTCACCATTAGTGACCCTTTCTTGTAGCAACTTCTTCAATTCTTCCATATCTGTCTTCAAATCTATCTTCAAATCTGCCATGTCTCTCTTCAAATCTGTCTTCGAATCATCCATCTTAGCTTCCATGCCCTTTATCTTAGATTCCACGCCACTTATCTTAGCTTCTGTTAGCTTTTGTGAGCGTGACATTTGTTGCACTTGTTCTTGTAATTTTGATATATCATGTAGCATTTCTTCTTCTTCTTCATGAGTCATGCTAGAGCTTTCAGGTTCCTTACTAGGTGCTTTCATTTTCTTTCCTCGGGGCATCAGTTACCGATAATAATGCTTTACTATGCCCTTTGAATTCTGTTAAACCAAGCTTACACAAAAATTAAAAAAAAAACTACACACCTTTTTTCACTTTATAGAAGCCTGATATTGAATTTGATGTATCTCTGTAATTTTGGATCATCCAGTTCTGAAATTGCTACCTGTAGTAGCCTTCTGCGTCCTCTTTCCAATGCCACAAGTCTGAGCCAAATTGGATTCTCCAAGGAAGAGTTATGTGAAATCTCCCACAGTGACTTGCTTTTAGACTGGTTCAGTAGAGCGAACTTGTACGACGTGCCACGAGTCACTGTTTCAACCTTTGAATCTGAAACACACACAAAAGAAACTACAGTCCGTCCTCTTTCTGCACCTTTTTACGAAATTTCAATCTGATCCTCAGAGAGATAGTTATGACGATTTTCCCCAGGTCACCTGTTTTGAATGTAATTCAGGAGTCTGCAAAAATGCAAACTTCCTCAGATTATATCTCCGAAAATATCGTGCGAAAAGATCTGAAATTCGGACCCAAGGTTCAGCGCCAATTCTTCTCAAATGGGTTTTTTTTTAGACTTCTGAAACATCACAGAAAAAAAGTTATAGCGAAAATGCCACGATGACCTGTTTGGAGCAGCGAAACCCTAGAATCCAAAGCTCTGATACCAAATGTTATGAAACCAGCTCAAGAAAAGATAGAAAAGATAGATCAACGCCTTAGAATTCAGCCTCTTCGAGGGGGAAACCTCCTTTACATTACATAAATGAACAATTCTTGGATGATACAAATGACAAAACCTCCTTTCTATATATAGGAGTCTAAGGAGTCACAATATAATCCAGCCGACCTAACAATAATAATATAAAGCCACAAAAATAACAATAGAGGGATTCTATGGGGCACAAAAATAACAAAATGGGGGTAATAGGGGCACAACAATATAAATAAGGGGTATAACTACAATAGTAATGGGATAATCACTAGTATTATAGGGACCCAACATTGGATCAATGAATCAGAAGCATTACAAGGGGATCCATACAATAAAAAATAAAGGATAGGGCCAAGATGGAATGTCCCAGGGCTAATCATCAAAGCCACAGGCAAAGAATATCAATGGGAAGATAAAGAATGACACGTAAAAGTAGTGTGAGTTCCAAAAGATCCCCACTCATAATTCAAATGACTGTCAGGTTAAGTAGTCACTGGTGGATGAGAGGAAAGCTTCAAAGTTAGATGCAGGTTTTGACTCTAAACTAGGCCCAAACAAGGGGGAACAAACCATCGATGCAAAACTCATCACCACCATTGCTAGCATGAATGTCTAGCAAAGCAAGCTTGAAGATCCATAGGATGGTGAGTGTCTCTCACTCATAAATGTGGGTGAAGGGAGCTCTGCTACCTTTTATTATCGATAGCGGGAGTCAAAAGAACCTCATTTCAATAGAGGTCGTTAAGTGGTTGGGCCCACTGACAACATCACATCCATAGCCATACACCGGGTGGCTCCACCAAAGGAAAGATCTCTATGTCAACCAACAATGTCACATGCCCTACAACATCAAGCCTTTCACAGAAGAGGTATTGTGTGATGTTGCTCCCCTTGAAGTTTTTGATGTTTTGTTGGGCCAACAGTAGTAGAGACATTATATTCTACGAAATGAGATGATCATCCACATATATCATTTACCTCTTCAATTTATGTAGAGACAAAGGAGGTTATAAAACAATCTCCATCATAAATGTTTCACATATATGCAACAATTCAATTTGAACATTAAATGTAAGAAGGGTAGCATAAATCACGTTGCAAATTTCCTCATTCAGCCCATAGTTATGGCACTGAAAATTGTTCTCAACTCTTGTGGGAACGAGACCTCTGGATGGCCGCAACTATACAACAATGGTCCATAATTTGACCCCACATACTAGATGAAGGTGGAAGGTAAGAAAGTTCCTAACTTCCACCTCTGAGATGCATTATTGTTTTATCAGAGACACCTTTGTGTTCCTTCAAGCAAGCATGCCAATCTGATTTGGAAGGCACATTATAGTCGAGTATCAAGGAATTTTGGCATGGAGAAGACAATGGTGGTACTACAAAAGTATTTTTATTGGCCAAAACTCCAACACGATGTTTACAAATAGATTAGTGCCTGCACTTCGTGTGCCATTTCCAAGCCAACCATTATAAAACAAGACCTATACACCCCTCTACCAACTCTTAGTTGACCTTGGTAATCCATCTCCATCGACTATAGTTCTAGCCTTCCTTCTACCAGGCATGGTAACGACTATGTATTTGTGGTCATTGATAGATTTTATTAGATAGCCATATTGGCTACCTGCAAGAAGAGTATCACAATGAAAGCCACTGCCAAGCTCTTCTTTGAACGAGTGTGGGTACATTTTGGGATCCTGCAGACCATCATATCAGATTGGGATAGCAGGTTCCTAAGCGCATTCTGGTCGAACCTCTGGTCATTGTTGGACACCAATCTCACCAAGTCGACTGCCTTCCAACCCAAGACTGATGGCCAGACAGAGGTCATAAATATGATGATTGTGCACATATATGCATTTACAACTCGAATCATCCACGAACATGGGATGAGAGTCTCTTGTATGTTCAACACAAATACAACATATCTCAACATAGCTCAACTAGCCACAACACCTTTTAGGTGGGCCTGGGATTTCAACCATTGCGTCCTATTGATGTTGTAACACCCCTTGAAACTACACAGAAATAATCTACAAATGTTTAATTCGTAGCTGATAAAGCCACCAAGTTTATTGAACGCATTCAATACATCCACCAACAACTTAATGATATCTTGCATAAAGCCAATACTAAGTATAATCAATGTCATGATCAACATCAAGTGCCACACAAGTTTTGAGTGGGAGATAAGGCTTGGTTGCATTTGTAGAAAAAACTTCTTGCAGGGGCCCATTGAGAGCTATAACCACTCCGCTATGGACCTTACACCATCACCAAGTCTAGAGGTAATAATTCTTTTGAGCTCAATATCCCTCCATTCCTTGACATGCACTTAGTGTTCAATGTGTACCGCCTTTGGCCATACTTTCCACCATTGTTGGACACATAAAAAATTGTAGATTAGCTAACACTGACAAAGCTCAACCCAAAATCCATTGAATAAGCCATGACTCATCTAGTGTGGGCATCCTTGAAAATATTTCTAATGGTTCCAATATTGATACCTTGACTATCTCTAACAAAAAAAAACGACATTTCTTCATTTCTTCTTTTATTTTTGCTTCTCGTTTCTCATATTAATATTATTATTCTCTTGACACTATTTCCTTAGGATTTTTTGTCCTGATGATGGATCCACTTATGGACCCGAAATGTATACATTCTTAAAAATGATTGTGGTAAATCCAGGTTTTCAGATTACAAGCCATCACTGATCATATTATGGACACGCAAATTAAGAACACCGGCCAATAGAGGATCCAACTATATCGGGTTGTCAAATTAGGCTAGCTTCTGCACCAAGGTAGGTGTCTCATTAGGGACAAAGTTCAACAGAAGTTTCCACATATCATGCAAGCACTAAACACAATGAAGATAATTTCTTCCTAAGGGGGGAGGACTGATCTAGGTGGATATTGGTGGCCACCCACCTATTGCATTGGCTCACGAAATGATTTTCCTATTTTGGCAGTCTTTAGGTCCTGAACTTCTGGAGCCATTTTGAGGCCCTAAACAATGTTGAAAGTTCTTATCCTTGTATAGACCATTCTAATGGGCTATCATGCATGCCAAATGGAGATTGTATGCCAAAATTATGACCCTAAGAAGTTGACATTCCAACTTACCTTATCGTGGCCCATAAGCCTTTGACGCTTCATATCTTATGGTTAGGGTTTTGGATTTTAGGGTTTCTCATTGTTTCTACATGATAAAAATTCCTTTGAGCCTCATTGTAACACTCTACATGATAAAAATGCTTTTGAACCTCATTGTAACACAATTCACGAAGCCGAGTAGTAGTCAAATCTCTTCTCAGAGATAAGCTATCGATGCTCGAGCTAATTTGCTTTCATTCTACATGTAAATAGTTTCAACATGTGCTATTTATTCATTGAGGTTCAGTTTCACTATATCTCTGTGTTTTTGTTTTAAATCTGTATTTCTTTTCATTCCTTCATAAATCTGGATCAATGGCATTAGAGCAGTCTGCTCTTTTTTTGTTTTTTGTTTTTTGTGCATGTCCCCAACAAGGATGGGGTATAAGGAGTTGGGACTCGAATTACTTGAGCCCTTTCAAGACTGTCCTCATTGACCCTGACGAATTCCCATGGCAAAAGAAAAGAAATATGAGGGAGTAGGAGATCCTATCAAATTATTGCTCGAAGACGCCCTCGAGTGACAAAGGAATGAAATGATGGATAACTCTTCCGATATCCTTCAATGAGTACCAGTAGGCAAGACGTCTTCATCTAGCATCCACTTTGGAGGTGCCACCCCCTTTAAGGTAGAAGTTAATTTTTATATTCCTATATTCAAAGGCCAAATAAATGCAAATGCTCTAAATAAATGGTTAAATAAGTTGGAAGGATATTTTTCATTCCATAAATTTTCTAATATAGAAAAAAATTCTTTTGCACTACTTAAAGTCGCCCCCCCATATTGAGGAATGGTGGGAAACTCATAGTGAGAAAAGGTCCACGAAGGAGTCTACACTATTTTCAATCACACCCTCTTGGAACTCTTTTAAGGATGTTAAGGAATACTTTTATCCTGTTGGAAGCTATGAAGACAAAGATATAAAATGGACCACACTACGACAGGAAAGGGACCAAGAAGTGCCAGAGTTCATAAATATCTTTCATAACTTGCACTAAAGTTATGTATCAAGGACTCTAAGTGACATCTATTGCTCAAGTATCACGGTTTTCCACAAAAATACATCTAGACAAAATGGAGTTCTTGAAAGTCTCCTTGTTTGGTGCAGCTAACGATATGCTACCAAAATCGACCAAAATTTTAAACAGAAGAAATGAGACTCTAAATTTTTGAATATGAAGGGGGGAAAGGGCACACCAAACCGAAAAACAAGAACAGATCCAAGGTGGAACAAAACAGGACAACTCGTTGAAGCCACAAGCAAAGAATAACAATGGGAAGATGAAGAAAGACATGGGAAAGTGGTGTAAGTTGCATAAGATCCCCACTCATAGCACAAATGAGTGTTGCTTGAAGAATTCACGGGTGACCGAGATGAAAGAGTTAGAGTAAGATGCAGGTTCTAACTTTGAAATAGACCTCGAAAAGGGGAATCAAATCATCCATGCAAAACGTAGTGCCATCATTTCTACCACCAAGGTCCGCAAAGTGATCTCAAATTTCTTGAGGAAGGTGAGTGTCTCTTCCACTCACAAGTGTGGGTGAAGGAGGCTTTGCTGCTTTTCATTATCAACAGTGGGAGTCTAAAGAACCTCAAATCTTGCAGGTCGTTAAGAAGTTGGGCGTACTGAGAAAAACACACCTGCAGCCATACACCATTGGGTGGCTCCACCAAGGGCGAGAACTTCACATTAGCCAATAGTGTCTTCGAACAACATCAAGCCTTTCATGGACGGAGTATTCTGTGATGTTGCTCGGTTTGAAGTTTGTGATGTTTTGTTCAGCTAACCATACTTGTGGAAGTTTCTTGCAATGTATGAGTCTAAATCTCATAATTTTAATATTACTTTGGGAAGAAAATTGTAGATTATACTAGAGGTAGCCCTTCCTATTGTCATTTCTCTAATCTTTGCTAAGCAACGTGGTAAAATCATCTAATAGATTAGGGAATCTGTCTTCCTCTTAATCCACTCTGAAAGTAAGGGGAATACCATGGAAACATCCATGGCCTCCACACAATGCTTCTCTGCGAGACAAATATAAGTGGATAAGGTTGTGGAAGAGTATAAAGGCATCTTCTCCTCACCCACAGGGTCACCTTTACACTGTCATGTCAAGCATTCAGTCGTTATGACCCCCAATACACCTCTACCCAATGAGACAATCTGCTGCCACTCTCTTCTGCAAAACAATGAAATAAAGCAGTAGATCTAGGCATTGCTACCAAAAGGGCACATTTGACCAAGTTCCTCACCCTATGGGAGCTCAATTGTACTTGTGAAGATGAATGATGGGACCTAGAGAATCTGCATTGATTATCGAGCCTTGAAAAAAATCACAGTAAGGATCATGTACTCGATTCCATGGATTGATTACCTTCTTGACCAGCTCAAGGGGCCAAGTACTTCAGCAAGATTGATTTGAAGTCCAACTATCAACAAGTTCCAACAGAAGCCACAAATGTGTTGAAGATTGCTATCAAGTCCAAGGAGGGTCTTTTTGAGTGGTTGGTCATGCTCTTCGATTTGATGAATGCCCCTGCAACTTTCATGAGGCTGATGGATGGAATCTTATAGCCTTTCACCAACCCATTTTCGGTTTTATATCTCAATTATATCCTCATCTTCAACAAGAGTTGACAATAGCACTTGCAACATATTTGACATGTCCTGCATACTTTGCGGCAATACAAACTATGTGTTAACTTGGGAAAATTCTCCTTTGGCATGGACAAGGTCCAATATATGGGTTATATTATTGATTAGCAAGGTGTGTCTGTGGATCCAGCTAAGATCCAAGTCATTCAGGATTTTCCAACCTTGATGAGTCTCACAGAGCTTCGTAGCTTCTTGGGCGTTGCCAATTTCTACTGAAGATTCGTGTATGGTTGTTTTATATCACTTGGCCCTTAAATCATGTTACCAAGGATTGAGAAAGAGCAAATATTTTTTGGTCTGAGTCACAATAGAAGGCATTTGTTGAACTGAAACACTACCTTTTCTTTGCACCAGTCCTCACCTTACCAGACTTAGAATAGCCATTTGATATTGATATTGAGACAGATGTGTCTGACTATGCTATTGGTACAATCCTCACTTAACAAGGGCATTTAGTGGCCTATCATAGTGAGACACTCTCTGATATTATTTGGAGATACCCCACCTATGATAAGGAGATGTATTCCATCGTGCAAGCCTGTTGACAATGGAGACATTACATTATGGGGAAGGAGACGATCATCCACACAGATCACCAACCTCTTCAATTTATGTAGACACATGGGAAGTTACAAAACGATTTCCATTAAAAATGGTCCATATATTTGCAACAATTCCATTGAAAATTAAATACAAAAAGGGTAGCACCAATCACATTTTGGATTGCCTCAATCGACCTCTGGTTGTGGCACTGAACACTATTCTCGACTTTTGTGGGCACAACACCTTTGTGTGGTCACAACTATATAAAAATGATCCAGAATTTGCCACCACATATCAGATGATGATGGAAGGCAAACAAGTTCCAGATTCCACCTCTAGGATGCAATGTTGTGCTATCCGGGACATCTTTGTGTTCCTTAAGTGAGTGTGCCAAGCTGATTTTGGAGGCACATTATAGTTAGGTAGCAGGGAACTTTGTTGTGGAGAAGACAATGGTGGTAATATAGAAGTATTTTTATTGGCTGAAACTCTAAAAATATGTTTGAAAATATATTAGGTCATGTACTGCCTGTGCCATTGCCAAGCCAACCATTAAGAATTAAGGCATGTACACCCATATTCCTACTCCTATCCAGCATTGGGAATCCATCTCCATGGACTATATGTCTGACATTCCTTCTAAGATGGCCATATTGGCCACCTGCAAGAATAATATCACAACAAAAGCCACTGTCGAGATCTTCTTCAAATGAGTGTGGGTACATTTTGGGATCCCGCAGACCATCATATCAGATTGGGATAACAAGTTCCTAAGCACATTCTTGTCGAGCCTTTGGTCATTGTTGGACACCAAGCTCACCAAGTTGACTTCCTTCCACTCTTAGACTAATGGACAGATAAAGGTCGTAAAAATGATGATCGTACACATATTATGCATGTACAACTCGAAGAATCCATGAACATGGGATGAGAGTTTGCCCTATGTTCAAAAAAACTACAATAGATCTCTCCATAGCTCAATTGGCCAAAATCCGTTTCTAGTGGGCTTGATATTTAAAAAAATGTGTCCCATTAATGTTATAATCCCCCTTGCAACTACATAGGCATAATATGCACATGTACCAAATTGCTATGGAAGCCTTTTGGTTGGAGATGTTGAATATCGTCTTCATTCACAAAGATAACCTAATCATAGTAGGGGACCTGAATTTCATCTTTTTGAGGAGAGAAGTGTGGGGTTAAAATAGAAGAGGACAGAGATTGGATGGTTTCTTTCATTATTGGTTGGAATTGACTAGTATGGTGGATATAGAGCCTTTGAGGCTAAATCCAACATGGTTAAACAATATAAGAGGTGAAAATACAGGAAGGAAGAGACTGGACATATTTCTCATTAAAGATTCTCTTCTGCCTATATGTACATTTATTCATTCTTTGATAAGCAATGAAAAAATATTGCATCATAGACCAATTTCCTTGGAAATGGGTGAGGTTGGGAGGAGGCATTATCCATTTCAATTCAGTTGAGGATGGCTTGATGATGTTAATTTCAGGGCTCTTGTTAATTTGGTTTGGAAACATATAGATAGGTTGAGGACAGTACCTCCTATGGATCATTTTTCTTGGAATTAGAAACTTGTGAAGGAAGTTGTATGCAAATGGTGAAAAAAGAAAAGGAGGAGACTTATGGTTCCTTGGATAAAATAGAGGAGAAAATTCCATATATGTATCTTCGAGGAGATGGCCTTTTAACTGATTGTGAACAAAAGCAAGTTAGAGAACCAAAATCCAAAAAAGTAGGAATTTTGTGGGATCAAGAATTATATTGAAAACTTAAAAGTTGAGCCACTTGGATCGTTGATGGTGACAACAATAATAAGTTTTCCCACACGTATGCTAGTCATTTGTAGGGTTGTAAACTACACTGAGGAAATTTTTACATTGGATGGTTCGAAAGTTGTTTCTTCCTTTCATGAAATTGTGCTGGAAGGAGTCAAATGTTAGGAGAATCTATTTGAAGGCAATGGTATATAAATATTATGGATCAATTGAAAACTTTCTGAATATAAATATTATGGATCAATTGAAAACTTTATGAATATAAATATTATGGCATTGCATTTCCTTGTTGTCGCATGCATGACACTGTTTCTGCACTAACGGTCGCTGTTGTGGCGACTCGCTTCAGACACTTCATTGTTTTCCCCTTTTATTGAATCCTGCACTGACTGTAATCACATGCATTTTTATTCACTCATGTATGCACCATCCTTGCACATGCTTTCAGTCCTTACTGATTTTTAATCGTCCATCGACCGGTTCTGAGCTGCCTTGGCTCAGACCTTTCCTTGCTCAGCTTGCACTGCACATTTATGGGATGGAAGGATTTTCCTTGCTCCCAGGAATTGCACAGATCTTGCCTCACACTAGCCTCGGAGGTTATGCTCTGCACAGTTTTGAGAGGCAATTCCTCAGTTGGCCCCGGGATGACGCAGTGCAATTTCTTGGGTAGCAGTAATGTTGACTGAAACTGCGCATTGCGCAGTTCTAGTCCTCAACAGGCTAAGCGAGATTATGCTTTGCACAGTTTCAACAGTCAGTCAACCAATTGCAGCCTGGTCTATGCTATGTGCGATTCCAATAGTAGGTCTCCCAACCTCTCCTTGGAAAAGCTGTGCAATTTTCCTAATTAGTTAATTAATTGTGTTGCATGTGAGTTCTCAAGTTGCTTTTGGTTTTCAACTGACATTTTGCTTGCAATGAGCATTGCTCTGTCTCCAAGTATCATAGGTTTTGATCAGTCTCTTAATAGTACAGGTACAATGGCTTCCGAGAGAGTAGGGTCAAAGGACACCATTGAGAGCACAACTAGAGAAGTGGTCAAGCAAGTGTATGTGAGCTTGCCCATTTATGAAGATACTAAGTTGTTCATAGACAAGGAGATCAAGATCACATGGTAGGAAATCAATGACATCTTTTCTGTATATTTTCCTGTAACTTCATAGCTCATGTAATGTACTTAAACACAAGACAAGAATCTACTCTACTCTTTACAACGGAAGCCCATAAAGTTCGATGAAAGCAATAATCAGTAAGAGGAAGGTAATCAATGGCACATAACACAATATTTATTCGGGGAAAGCCACAACTCAAAACCCCTACTATCTATATTGCATTAATTAGAAATCCAAGATGAGAATGCAATGCTTGTTCTCACAAGAACAATCCTGCACAAGTATAATCAACTCTCAGCTCAGAAGCTAGCTCAAGCCAAATCCTTAATCTATTCTGGTTCTCTCTAAGCCCCTATTTCCTTGCGCAATTCCTAGGATGAATAGCCAGTATTTAAAGGGAATTCATGCTTCAAAAACATCGCAATCCTAATTAGGTCCTCCTAATTGCATGCACGATCTCTACAAATCAGTAAATCATACAACCGATAGTAAACTGAGTTATATAATAACAACTCAATTTAAACTCATACTGGACCCCTAAAATTTAGGGAGAACACTTACATGACTTCCAAAAGACTTCCAACTCGAAATTCCTAAGTTAATTAAGTTAATTAAACTTAATTAACTATTTACAAGTTTCTATAATAAAAGAATTACAATTTAATTCAGAATTTAATTCAAGGAGAAATTAAATTAGAATTTCTGGATTCTATTTTTAACATTTCTTGTTGCTATTTTCAACACTCCATCTCAACAAGAAAGGAATTTAATTCGATCCTGATCTTGAACCTTTGGAATGTTCTGCCTGCAACACTTCTCTCTAGTGTTGTTGCTACAACAACTCCATAGACAAAAAAAAACATCCAACCTGAATAAGTATGATGCATCTGTCATTAAAGTTTCTGACTGCTACTACCTCTGTCGACTGAAAACTTTGTGCTTCTATTGACTCTGCCATTCTGCACTATTGTCAACCCTTCTCTACGCTCTTCAGTATCTGGCTGCTCTAGCCTCTGTCACGCTGATCTCTGACTGCATCAATCACCACTGATTCCTCATAATACTACGTACTTTTGGGCTCCTGCAGCAAGGTATGATCCATGAGATAAAACCTCTCAATGGACCCTGCCCAATTTCAACCCTCTTCAGACTATCACTTCACATCGCCCCACCTCACTCTTTGAGGTATGGCTACATGTGCTCCCTCTACCCAATTGGCTCGAAATTTACTCCTACTGGAGGTCTCTGTATGAGTGGCTTCCTCCACTCAATCTCCTCTTTGCTTCTCCAATTGTGGTTGCTCCACAATTTCTTGAAGCTGCTTCCGAGGCTTCTTTTTGGGCTGCATGTTGAGAGGTAATTTACTCTCCCTCAAAACCACCAAGTCTCTAACCTTTGCCTTTATCCTCGAGGCTTTTCATGCATATTTTATCTCAAGATCATATAGGTTCTTGGCTCGCACACCAATCTGTTTCATCTGTCCCGCAATCACAATTTTTTTCTTAAAAAATCATTGATTTTAAATCGGTGATATCTCCCTCATCCGAACTCTGATTCAAAAGTTTTTTTTTTGAATTTGTGTATTTTTTCCCAAGGAATTCAGATCTTCTATTTTTTTTGAAAAATTTCAACAAAATTCTTTAGATCTTCTATGCAAACTCACTGCCAATAAAATTCCTGCTCCTCAATGTACCCACTGGCAGCCTTCTAGCTCCATTAAGAAGTTTGCACATAGGGTCTTCTGGATCTGCCTTGAACTAGAGCTCCATCAATATGCAAGGAAAAATTCAAATTCTTCTCTTATATATTGTCATCAACTTTGATACCATGTAGATTTTACTATGGATCTAGCTCTGATACCATGTAGATTTTCCTATGGATCTAGCTCTGATACTTCTACTTTCAACCAGTGGAAGCCAATAGATCGATGAAAAAAATATGAACAAGAAAAAGGTAATCAACGACACATAACACAATATTTATTTAGGGAAAGCCACAGCTCAAAACCCCTACTATCTATATTGCATTAATCAGAAATCCAAGATGAGAATACAATGCTTGTTCTCACAAGAAAAATCCTTCACAAGTATAATCAACTCTCAGCTCACAAGCTAGCTCAAGCCAAATCCTTAACCTATTCTGCTACTCTCCAAGCCCCTATTTCCTTACTCAATTCCTAGGATGAATAGCCAATATTTAAAGGGAATTCATGCTTCAAAAATAGCGCAATCCTAATTAGGTCCTCTTCCTAATTGCATGCATGATCTATACAACTCAGTAAATCATACAGCTGATAGTACACTTTCCCTACACTCTAGTCTCAAATGGGTCTTTCTCTAAACTGACATGCATGAGTTTCTCATGAGGGAATCTTCAGATAACTTGAGTGACACTTGTGGTTGCACCAATGCACCAACTGACTGTTAGTCCTTTATTAGTTCCACAAACAATTAGAACTAATTTAACTGACCATAACTCAATAAATTGAGTTATCTAATTACAACTCTAATTAAACTCGTACTGGACCCCTAAAATTTAGGGAGAACACTTACATGACTTCCAACTCAAAATTCCTAAGTTAATTATTAAACTTAATTAACTATTTACAAGTCGCCATGAGAAAATAATTACAATTTAATTCAAGGACATATTAAATTGGAATTTATGGATTCTATTTTTAACATTTCTTGTTGCTATTTTCAACATTTTTAGGCCCCTTGGAGGAGAATCTGGAGGGCCGCAGAGTCTATGTCAACATACACAAGTCTGGCTTGTACCGGGTTGCATGCACGTACCCTGCATTTCCATGCGCATACATGATCCACTGGATTGTCTCGCATACTGATCCAGAGACAATGGTACTGAGCAGTGTCAGTGGAACAAAACTTGCTACCTTTAGGGCAGAGAACTTTCAGGAGATGTATCACTTGCCGCAACTGGTGAACAAAATGGATGCACTCTTCACCAATCCCAGCAGTAGTGCGAACTCAAGAGACATCTTGAAGAGCTAGATAAGAGAGCCATGTAAGTTCAAGACGACACCCAACTAGGTATACAAGACAAAGACACTGCGGAAGGCTTATTAGTTCTTGGTCATCTTCGCATGCCACTTGTATGGCCAAGAGAGTATAAAACCTTCCCTCAGAGTTGGGTGATTGTGTTGAATGAGCTGGCGAACAAGGGTTACGTTTCAATTGGCACGACATTTTGGCTCTCTAGCTGAAGGAACAAGTAACAAATTCCCGACATCCACCCAAGGGTCAACAAGCAAAGCTCTTCATGTTCTCCTACATTCTTGATGTAGTCTGTGCCCGTCAACAGTTCCCTGGCTTGGGTTGGGCATGAACACCTTCAAAAACCTCTGTGCACATCTATTGCAGGTTGTTCTTTGAGTGCAACTTCCGTGGAGTTATACTACAACTGTTATACCACTTCGTCACCCTGGTGTACAGGATGATCTTTGAGCAAGATCTGCCTTGCAAGTCACATGCAGCGATGGAGGCATTGGTTAACACAAAAAATTCGTATGCCTTACCCCTTGAAACCTTCATCTGGATGTAGAGTGTGGAGAAGACTCCACATGTGTTACCAAAGTTTTCCATGGACAAGTTGGTCTTGCAAGGGGTTACATCCCACATCTCGACAGGGTTGTCAGCGAGACTGCACGAGAAGAAGAAGGCACCTTGGGCCGCTCTTCCTTTACAGATCAAGTTGTATGAGATCCAAAGTCTCAAGCATGCTAAGGTTGAGATGAAGGAATTCAAAAGGTTCACCTTCGACACTAGAAGTTTCAATCCATATGACCCGCATTGCTTAGTGAAGGAACACTGTGCGAGAGTGTATCACTTGGATCCACGGGGCATGTCATTGGCCTGAGGAAGACCCATGGAGATACTGCTATAACTCCTCAAGGCTCAATGAACCAGTTAGAGTGGCTATAGAATGGTTAACAACACACAAGGCAACAACACTTGACATGGCAACAACTACAATAACAGCACAGGGTAGCAGACTTGTGCATGACAACGACAAGAGGAATATTTCCGACGACGCAGAGGCAGAGCAAAGCTACAAGTTCAGGGAAGATCCAATTGTAGTAAGAGAAGCTTTGGATATTGAAGTAAAGTAAGCGACAATGCAACAAAAGGATTGCACAAAGACAAAGGGAGAAGCAAATACTGGAGGAGGCAGAGAAGAAGTTGCAGGAGGTGAAGCAAAAACTAAGTGGAGAACAAGAACTGTGCAGAAGGGAGAAGGAAGCGTAGCGGGAAAAAGAACAATAGGAAGAGAAGTGTGTACACATTGATGAAACTGCGCAAATATAGGTTATGGAATCATAACAGTTGACAGATAGAAAACACAGTGAGTAGCCGCAGGAGCAAGAATTCGCTTAGGAGATTGAACAAATGTTGGAGCAGATGGACACGAATTTGGTTCAGCTGTGGCAGGATCATGATACAAACCTCATGCCCAAAGACCCAGAGGTCACTCCACATGCTTCACTAGATTCGGGAGCAGATCAAGTCCCAAGTGATCAAGGAGACACTAAAATCCTTGAGGACAATCTAGAAGTAGATGTGCACAACATATCCTTTGATGAGTCACAACACAGAGTTGTATAATCACGTAGAGTGCCCACTTTGGATGACAATGCATCTCCTGCATAGGTTTAAGAAAGAGTGATCGTGTCCGATGTGCGTAGACATCCAACTGCATTGGCCGATGCTACAAAGGCATATGCCAGAGCCACCAGCTCAAGTGTGGGATTCTTGATAGCTAAGATCGAGTGCATGGCTAAGGAGTTGTAAGAAGCCAAGCAGAGAGAAGAGCGAGCTAAAACATCCGCCAGGTAAGAATGAAGGAAAGCGATACTTGCTGAAGTATTGTCTCTCGAGACAGTCATGCAGAAGTTGTATGTCAGGTTTGTCACCGTGCATAAGCAAGTTTTCCATCTTAATGGTTGGTAGTAGCGCTGTGCTAGGAGAGCACACATCTTGAAAAACATACACATTGCTGTAGATCACATGCATATATGGACAATGAGGTATAGGGTAGCCCCGTTGTACTTTCCAAAGATGATGAAGCCAAAGGCAGTGGAGTTGAAAGCACACATCCAGAGTCAGATCCAGAACTATGAGGAACTCCCATAGCTCATCACCAGCTTACAGGCTTTGCATGCACGAGTGTTCAGGAGAATGGATGTCATTGTGAGCAAGCATGCGATCCCATCCATTGGCACACTCACTGAGGTGAAAGCAAAGAACCAAGTCCGACTGAAGCTAGACATGTACTTCGAGCAGTTGATACGCATAGCCACCAGTGCAGATTTGCAAATGAGCGCAGACACTATGCACCAGTAGGTCACTGGTCCGACTACACTCAAGACCATGATGCACATGCTACATGATGAGTTGGACAAAGGTTCCAGATCAGTGTACTCTAATACTACAGAGGTAAGAGTTCACTTTCAGAAGGATGTCACCACAGAGTACATGGACACCATAACAGACTACCAAGCTTGGCATCAGTTCGCCCGCAACGATCACCAAGAGGATGTCGACAAGTTAGTCTTCCCACAACTGTCTGAGTCTCAGTGATGTCTTGTATGGCTTACTCAAGTCCATTTTTGCCTCACATGGGTACATGTGTAGAATGTATTGTAAAGATGTTGTAAGGTGAAAGACCAAGTTTCAATAGTACAATGTAAACAATCATGTGTAGGTCGAAAAGTCATGAGGGTAGTTGAAAAATCAGAAACGAGAATGTCAAGGTTTACCCCATTCTTTGCTATATATAGAACCTCATAACTCATTGTCAAGGCTTTTGGGAGCCAAGCTTCTGATAGGTATAACTTATAGAAAGTTTGGAGTGTATTGTAACAAGCCTTGGCTTCTCCATAGTGTAGAGTGAGTACTTCTCTTGGAGGAGAAGGCGCCAGTGATTGTAACGTTCCACTATTGGGGTAGTGGCTGTCATGGTTGTATGTATGATTGGATCTTTCAATATTTTAATATAAAAAAGCCAACATGTATCATGCATGTATTGTTATTGTAGTTCGACTATTCTGGTTACTCTAACAAAGTATGTAGTTATAACTTACGAATGTATGTATGGACTATTTCGTATATGTTTTTATGAATATCATTGAAGCGTGTTGTTGGTTTAACTTATCACTTTAGATTGTCGACTATTTTGCTTTCCATCTTGTGATGTCTTTCATCTCATGTGTTCCCTTTCAAGCTGTGTACTATTACAGGCTTCTAAGGGGCACACTCCTCTCCCCTTCCGTGTGTTAGAGCCTTTCCATGCATCTTCCCTAACTTGCTACAAGGTCACACCCTTATTTCCAATAGTTAAATCTTAATTACCTCTGCATGGAACCACAGTCAAGGCGATACCATACTACCCATTATTAGGAATCCTACTCCAAACAGTTTGAGGTCTAGTTGGGACTTCTTACTAGGGATATCCCTTGACATGTTGGTGGGTCTAGCACCGTCAACATCTTCCAAAGGTCATTTTGTCCCTGTCTTGTAATTCTAGACCTCTTCCGCAAAATTGTATCTTTTGATAACTCTCCTTGAGCATTTGGTGCCAAATATTCTAAAAAAGGTAGGACTTGTTCCTCTTGATCTAGCACGGAAGGCTCATAGAGATTCAAATTCTCCACATTCACAACTGAGTAAATGTGCATGTATGGGGGTAGATTGAGTCTATAGGCGCTATCTCCCACCTCTTCTAGTATATCAAAAGGGACATATCGCAGGGCCTTAATTTTCTTACTAGGACCCTGTAGCCTCTCCTTGTTTAACTATAACCATACTCTGTCTCCAACCTTAAAAGTCTTCTTTGTTATGTGTTGATCATTCCCGGCCTTGTATTTTTCCTATGCCTTCTGAAATGTGTATAAATTAATGTGTAGATTCACAATTACTCATGAAATTTACTCAATCACAAGACTTGAGGCTACTCTATTGATTTGCGGAAGTTAATTCACCATCTAAAAAAAGAATCATGGACATACAAAAGGAAACATTACACATACACAAATATTTATATAGGGGAAAGCAACTACTCAAAACCCCTTACTATCTGTATTGCACTAATCAGAGGACAAAGAAGAAATACAATGCTTGCTCAAGCCTGAGCACACCCTTCCACTATATAGACTATCTCTCCACCTGACTGACTGAAATTGGCCTAACACTTAGCCAATTTCAAGCCTTTCGAAGCTCCTATTTCCTTGCATTGTTCCCTTGCCTATTTTTTAGGAATTTCACACCAAGGAATTGTGCAATAGACTTAGGTCAATCTTTGACTGCATGTAACACATGTACACATGGGAATATACTACAACTAATAGTACACTGCGTTGGAATCTCCATCTCAACTGGGTAACTCGAATTATCTGCATGCAACAATTATTTTGGGTTGATTGATCAGTTAACTGGTTGATCAATGAGTGTGGTTGAAGTTACATATCCACAACTTGACCTCCACTAGTTCTTCTGACAGTTAGAACTAGTTAAACTGACAATAACTAAAATTAACTAAAAGAGATTGCTACAAATAAGAAATCAATCATGTAGAATTGATATCAAGCGCCTCCAACTCCAATTTACTGAGTTAACTGAGTGACAAGAGCCATGTCACCTCAGTTAATTACCTCCAAGTATTCTACTGAAATAGAAATTCAAATTTTAATCTAGTTTGACCAAGGCAAAGTCAAAACTAGATTTTCTTGCTATATTTTCAACACTCCCTCTCAGCAAGAAAGGGATTATCAAATACCACAATCCTCTTCTATGGAACTTGAATTTTCCTCTTGCCAATTCCTTTATCAAAATATCTGCATCTTGTTCCTCTATCGGAATGTACTATAACAACATAATCCACCTCTACACACAATCTCATAGATGGTGATATAATATGTCAACATGCTTGGATCGATCATGAAATATTGGATTCTCAGAGAGTCTGACACAACTTTGATTGTCATAGTAAATCAAAGTAGGATCCATCTTCTGACCAGATAACCCAAGAATCTTTCTCATCCAGATAGCCTTACATGCTGCTTGACTTGCAACCATGTACTCTGCTTCTGCTGAGCTGAGTGCCATAAATATATACTTCTTGATGTACCAAGAAACTGCTGTGGACCCAACACTGAAAAATCCTCCTGATGTGCTCTTCCTGTCTCATGGACTCCCTGCCCAATCTGCATCTGTGAAACCTCACAACTACACTCCCTCTGTTCGTCTGTACCAAAGACCAAACTGAGTAGTGCCTCTGAGGTAGCTCAACACATGCTCTGTTGCCTTCCAATATAGTTTGGTTGGCTTAACCATTGCTTGACTCAGTTGGTTAATTGCATAACACATGTCTAGTCATGTGTTCACCAAATACATAAGTGAACCCACAAGCTTCCTATAGCTGGTAGCCTCCACTACTTCACCCGAATTAGCATCCTCTTTCCTCCAGTTACCTGCTAGAGGAGTCTCCATGGGTTTGCAATTGTCCATGCAAAACCTATGAAGTATCTTGTTGGCATACTTGCCCTGAGAGACAAAAAATTCCCCATCTCCTTGCCATACTTCCAAACCAAGGAAGTAGTGCATGAGGCCCATGTCCAAAGGAGACACGCTAATGTGAAAAAGTTATAGCCCTAAAAAATGCTATTTGATGCCTCAAAATGATCCCAGAAGGTTTCAGACCCTAATTTTCCAAACTATGTCTCACCAATAAAAATGGTCCTATGAGCTTATGCCCACTAGTACAATGACCCAATTCATATCACACCTCCCTATTTTGGGAGGCTTTGGGTACCCAAAATATTCCACTGAATAATGTGAGGAAATTTTTCCTCTACCTTCTTTTGAGTGTATCATTTAGCTTTGTCTCAAAGTTGTCCTTTCAACCTAATCTTCCAAAGGTCATTTTGTCTCTGTCTTGTAGTTCTGGACCTCTTCAATAAAATTGTATCTTTTGATAACTCTGCTTGCGTATTTGGTGCTAGATATGCTATAAAAGATAAGACTTGTTCCTCTTCATGATCTAGCATGGAAGGCTCATAGAGCTTCAAATTATCCACATTCACAACTGAGTAAATGTGCATGTATGGGGAGTCTATAGGCGTTATCTCCCACCTCTTCTAGTATATCAAAAGGAACATATCACAGGGCCTTAATTTTCTTACTAGTACCCTATAGCCTCTCCTTGTTTAACTCTAACCATACTCTGTCTCCAACCTTAAAAGTCTTCTTTGTTATGTGTTGATCGTGCATGGCCTTGTATTTTTCCTATGCCTTCTGCAGTGTGTATAAATTAATTTGTAGATTCAAAATTTCTCATGAAATTTACTAAATCACAAGAATTGAAGCTACTCTACTGATTTGCGGAATTTAATTCACCATCTAAAATGAGAATCATTGACATACAAAAGGAAACATCACACATACACAAAGATTTATATAGGGGAAAGCAACTGCTCAAACCCCTTACTATCTGTATTGCATTAATGAGTGAACAAAGAAGAAATATAATGCTTGCTCAAGCCTGAGCACACCCTTCAACTATATAGACTATCTCTCCACCTAACTGGCCCAACACTTAGCCAATTTCAAGCCTTCCAAAGCTCCTATTTTCTTGTGTTGTTCCCTTGGGAAATTTCCCCTATTTTTTTTAGGAATTTCACACCAAGGAATTGCACAATAGCATTAGGTCAATCTCTGATTGCATGTACCACTTGTACACATGGGAATATGTTACAATTGATAATACACTGCCTTGGAATCTCTATCTCAACTGGGTAACTCAAATTCTATGCATGCAACAATTATTTTGGGTCGATTGATTAATTAACTAGTTGATCATTGAGTGTGGTTGAAGTTACACATCCACAAGTTGACCTCCACTAGTTCTTCTGACAATTAGAACTAGTTAAACTGACAATAACTCAAATTAACTTAAATAGATTGCTACAAATTAGAAATCAATCATGTAGAACATAACTCAAGTGTCTCCAACTCCAATTTATTGAGTTAACTAAGTGACAAGAGCCATGTCACCTGAGTTAACTGCCTCCAAGTATTCTGTTGAAATAGAAATTCAAATTTTAATCTAGTTTGACCAAGGAAAAGTCAAAACTAGATTTTCTTGCTGTATTTTCAACACTCCCTCTCAGCAAGAAAGGGATTATCAGATACCTAAATCCTCTTCTATGGAACTCAAATTTTCCTCTTGACAATTCCTTTGTCAAAATATCTGCATCTTGTTCCTCTGTCAGAATGTACCATAACAACATAATCCGCCTCTACACACAATCTCATAGATGGTGATATCAGGTGTCAATATGCTTGGATCGATCATGAAACACTGGATTCCCAGAGAGTCTGATACAACTATGATTGTCACAATATATTAATTTAGGATCCATCTTCTGACTAGATAACCCAAGAATATTTCTGATCCATATGGCCTCACATGCTGCTTGACTTGAAGCCATGTACTTTGCTTCCACTGAGCTGAGTGCCACAGATCTCTACTTCTTGTTATACCAAGAAACTGCTGTGGACCCAACACTGAAAATTCCTATTGATGTGCTCTTCCTATCTAATGGACTCCTTGCCCAATCTTCATCTATGAACCCTGGCAACTTCGCTCCCTCTATTTGTCTATACCAAAGACCAAATTGAGTAGTGCCTCTGAGGTATCTCAACACATTCTCTGCTGCCTTCCAATATAGTTTGGTTGGCTTAACCATTGCTTGACTAACCTGGTTAACTACACAACACATGTCTGGTCGTGTGTTCACCAAATACATAAGTGAACCCACAAGCTTCTTGTAACTGGTAGCCTCCAATACTTCACCCGAAGTAGCATCCTCTTTCCTCCAGTTTCCTGCTAGAGGAGTCTCCATGGGTTTGCACTTGTCTATGCGGAACCTATGAAGTATCTTGTTGGCATACTTGCCCTAAGAGACAAAAAAATATTCCATCTCCTTGCCATACTTCCAAACCAAGGAAGTAGTGCATGAGGCCTATGTCCTTCATCTCAAACTCTCTTGCAAGGTCCTCCTTGCAAGAGTTGATCAGCTGCTCATCACCAGTAAGGATCAAGTCATTGACATATAAAACAATAATTAATAATTTACCTTCTACCACAATGTGATAAAGGTTTGCATCCGCTTCACTTTTGGTGAAGCCCAAACTAGTGAGATAGTTTTCGATCCTGGTATACCAAGCATAAGGTGCTTGCTTGAGTCTGCACACTTGCGACTCTCTATCAAAGATCTCAAACCCCTTTGGATACTCAATATACACCTCCTCCTCAACAACTCCATTAAGCATTGTGTCTTCACATCCATCTGGTGGATCTTCCACCCCATCTGTGTTGACACTACTAGAATTGACCTGATGGATTAATACCTTGCCACCAGAGAAAAGGTGTCCTCATAGTCAATTCCCTCCACCTGAGAGAACCCCTTGGCCACAAATTTGGCCTTGTGTTTCTCTATGCTCCCATCTGCTGCATGCTTTACCTTGTAAAGCCATCTTGAACCAATCACTAATTTGTCTGCTAGTCTTGGTTCCACTTCCCAAACACTTTTTTTGAAAATGGAATCATATTCCTCTACCATAACATCAACCCATACTGGTTGCTCTATAGCTTCCTCGAATGAGGATGGCTTTGTCTCTACCAACTCACTCATTAGAGCCATGTAGCTAGTGTACCGATCCAATGACCTCCTCTGCTTGCGCTGTGATGTGGGTGCTCCCACATTATCTCTAGCATCCTGCAATAATATGTCAGCTTCCCTAGTTCGCTTCCTTCCTACTCTGAATGTCTCTGCTTGAGTGTATGCCTCCATTCTTTGCTCCTCTGCTTGTGGTTGCTCCACAAATTCTTCAGGTTCTTCCTTTAGAGCCAAAAGATCATGATCATGCTGCAACTAAATCTCCCTCTCAAGAGAACACCTCATTTCCTTATCCTCATCAAATTTCACATCTCTTCTGACCACTATCATCCTAAGAGATGGAAAGTACACACGATAGTTGTGAGGTGTGTCTGTGTACCCCACAAATATGCCCAACTCTGCTGTCAGATTTAGATTTTTCCTTTCTAAGACGACAGTAAATTGATGATCTAGAGATCCTAAAGTGTGACACATCTAGTTTCTTCCATGAAAAATATTCCTTTGGTGTACTCATGCTAAGAATCTTGTGAGGATTCCTATTCTGCAAATAAACCGCGGTGTTGCATGCTTAATCCCACAAGTGCAGAGGTAGGATTTGGTCATGCAACATCACCTGTGCTTCTCCCACAACACTTATGGTCTTCCTCTCAGCCACCCCATTCTGTTGTGGGTTATGGGGTGATGTAAACTCCCGTAAAATTCCTTCCTTTACACATAATTTTTTAAACTCATTTGACACGTACTCACCACCGTTATTGCTCCTCAGAGCCTTCACTTTCCTACTAGTCTCTTTCTCAACAAGTGATTTAAACTCAACAAATTTGGAGAATGTCTGGTTTTTCTTCTAAATGAAGTAGATCCAACACTTCTGTGAGAAATAATCTACTAATATAACATAATACCTGTGCTTGGAAGTGGAGGCTGTTGAGAAAGGTCCACAGACATTAGAGTGGATCCTTTCAAGGACTGCATGCACCCTGCTATCCCGATCATTGAAGGTGGATTTTGTGTACTTCCCCAACGTACACCTTTTGCATGTATCCCACTACTCTAGTGCTCCTTTGGGGAGGCCTATAGAAATATGCTGCATGATCTTCAAAGTGCCATGATGCAAATGGATAAGTCTTCTATGCCATAATTCATCGACATCTCAACTCTGCACCTTCTCTGCTTTTGTGCTCAATGTTGCACAATCTTCCACATCTAATTTGTAGAGGTTCTTCACTCAAACCCCGATCTGCTTCACTTGTCCCGTGGCGATATGTCTCAGGAAAGCCTTCCCTTTGCTGAATATCACATTGTAGCCACAACCCTCTAACACATATACGAAAACTAGATTCTTCTTTAGACCTGGTACAAAGATCACATCCTTGAGCCTGAGAGGGGAGCCAGACTCCCTCTAAAAGGTAGTGGTACCAATATCGGTTGCACTATACCTTCCATCATCTCCCATATTGATGTGCATCTGGAGATCCTTCTCCTCCAAGTCACTAAAAAATTCTTTGTTTCCCGTCATGTGGAATGAGGCACCACTGTCGAGATACCACACACTACCCATCACTGTGCTTGCCATGCATGTAATGAGGGTAAAATTAAGTTCGAACTGTGAAGCCAAGGCTTCACCTGCTTCTCCTCTTGTGGTCTTCTTGCTTGCTTTCTTGTGTGGACACTTCGTTGCATAGTGCCCAAATTCATGACAATGAAAGCACTTAATACTAGACAAGTCTTTCTTCTTGCCCCTTTGACTCAAATATACTTTGGATTGGGATTTAATCCCTTTCCCTTTCTTTTCCTTTCCCGCCAAGGCATAATTCTCCTCATCCTCACCCTTGGAAGAGGTCCGGTCTCTTGTGCTCCGCCTTATCTCATCCTGTACCAAATCAGACCACAAGAGTTTCCAATTTGGTAGATTCTCCCTCTTGTTCACAAAATCTTGGTAGCTGTGCCAACTCTTGATAAGGCCTAGAAGGGCTAGTCTCATCAAATCATCCTCTGCTATAGTAAAACTAACTTGACCAAGTTCATCACAAAATTGTGTGAACCTTCTCAGGTACTATGGAATGGTTTTGTTCCTCTACATCTTGATATTTCGAAGCTTGTCCTTGCGTTCCAATTTCCTGTGGTCACTACTATTCTGGAACAAATCTGTCAGCGCTTGCTACATTGCATACAAAGTCTATTTCTCGTGGAGATTGGAGACAATATGGTCTCGTACTCCCTCCAATATGATCCTCCTCGCCTTAGCAACACACTTCTTCCAATCTACTAGATTCTTAGCATCAACTGTTGTTGGTTTCAGAATATCATTATCAATGAATTCCTTCAACACATTATCCTCTAGTACTACCTCCACAAGGTCTTTCCATGAAACATAATTAAGGCTTCCCTCAAGGGCATACTTGAGCTTTAATCCATTGAAAGTCACCTTCTCAGTCCTGAAGAAAACATGAAACCTGATCTGCAACCTCAAACCTCCTGCAATGATAACTTCGAAATCTCTGCTCTACAGTGATTCCAACTCTGATACCATGTACAAATTAATGTGTAGGTTCAAAACTGCTCATGAAATTTACTAAATCACAATACTTGAATCTACTCTACTGATTTGTGGAAGTTAATTAACCATCTAAAACAAGAATCATTGACATGCAAAAGGAAACATTACACATACACAGAGATTTGTCTAGGGGAAAGAAACTGCTAAAAACCCCTTACTATATGTATTGCATTAATTAGAGAATAAATAAGAAATACAATGCTTTCTCAAGCCTAAGCACACACTGCAATTGTATAGACTATCTCTTCGCCTGACTGACTGAACCTAGCCCAACACTTACCCAATTTCAAGCCTTCCCAATATCATATTTCCTTTGGTTGTTCCCTTGGGAAATTGACCCTCTTTTTAAGGAATTTCACACTAAGGAATTATGCAATAGCCTTAGGTCAATCTCTAATTGCATGCACCACCCGTACACATGGGAATATGCTACAACTAATAGTACAATGTATTGGAATCTCCATCTCAACTGGGTAACTCGAATTCTCTGCATGAAACAATTATTTTGGTCTAATTTATTAGTTAACTCATTGGTCACTGAGTGTGGTTGAAGTTACATACCCACAAGTTGACCTCCACTAATTCTTTTGACAGTTATAACTAGTTAAACTAACAATAACTCAAATTAACTGAAATGGATTGCTACAAATTAGCAATCAATCATGTGGAACTGAACTCAATTGTCTCCAACTCGAATTTACTGAGTTAATTGAGTGACAAGAGCCATGTCACCTCAGTTAACTACCTCCAACTATTCTAATGAAATAGAAATTCGAATTTTAATCTAGTTTGACCAAGGCAAAGTCAAAACTAGATTTTCTTGTTACATTTTCAACATAGTGTCTCCTGCACCCGTATACAAATTTTCCTTATCTATTCTACAATTTTTTCAGCCCTCAAGGCATATTTTGTAATGTCCTCCCTTATTCCTTCGTGCTACCCATATGAAATATCCAAAGGTGAAGGTGGCAAATATTGAAAACAATTTTTGAATGGGGACTTACGAGTAGAAGTGTGAATTACTCTGTTATAATAGCGTTGTATATATGTAAGATTTTCATCCCAGGTATTCAGATGATTTTGATTATAACCCCTCAAAAACTGCACCAAAGTCTTGTTAACTTTTGTTTTCCTGTCTATTTGAGGATGGAATGTTTTAGACCTCCTCAAATTTGTGTCCATCTTCTCCCACAATGTTGTCTAGAATGCACTAATAAATATTGTGTCCTTACCTGAAATGATGATCCTTGGTATCCCAAAGTGCACCCAAACTTGTCCAAAGAACAATTTTGTTGTTTCTTGCCCACTGATGGTAGTCATGTCCCTTCTTGGTTGTTCGTAAACCTCCCACAAAGTCCTTGGAAATGATTTCCCAAGGATGAGTGGTTATAGGTAAGGGACAATATAGAACTGATTTCCTATTACTAGGCTTTTTGGTATACGAAAACATGCATCCTCTTATGAGCCTAGCTACATGTTCTTGTATCTTGGGCGAATACACATACCTTTGCACGCTGGCCACTGTATTCCCTACAACAAAGTGCCATGCAACCTTGGAGGTGTGAGCCTTCTAATCAATTGCAATCACTCACCTTTAGGAACACATTGCTTATCCAACCTATAAAATAACCCATCCTAGAGATGGTAGTCAATGGTGCTATCGCTATCGTGCACATGAATATGACTGTACAACTTACAAAAATCCTCTCTAATGTCCTCATCCTATGAATATGCCTATATGTATACATCATGGGTGAATGGATCCATGTGCATTCGAGTTTCCAAAGTTGTGATCTTTGATGTGGGTGGCCTTGAAAGCATGTTAGGAAACTTGTTTGTGCTATCCTTCTTGTATTTGATCAAGTCTAAATGAAACTATTGTAGAAACCCCATCCGTTTGTAATGCATGGTCTGTTATAAATTACTATGGGCCTACAAGTACTGTAGTGGCTCATGATCTATGTGTATTACTGTCTCCTTTCCCATCAGATAGTGCTTCCACTTCTTCATAGCTTGTGCTAGGACATAGATCTCCTTGTCGTATGTAGGGTAGTTAAGAACTGTCCCATGAAATACTTTAGAATGATAGCATACATGCTTTCCTCCCTGCGTAAAGACCGCTCCCCTAACATACCCACTCACATCTATCTCTAATTCGAAGGGATGTTGCAAGTTTAGTAGTTCTGGAATTGGTGCTTGACTAATCTTCTTCTTTAACTCCTCAAAGACCCTTTGTTGACCCTTTCCCCACTAGAAATTCTTGCTACTTTTTGTTATGGTATGGAGTGGTGTTACTACTACTAAAAAATGAGGCTATGAATTTCCTCACGTAATGTGTTTCTTAATCCAAATGTCCGAGGCACCGTAAGTAAACAATCAGATATATTGGACAAAATCCAAATATTCAATGTTTCTCGTGGAGTAGCCTTGTGGAGGAGTTGGATTCTTTTAAGTTCTGGATATGTCCAATGGACAAGTTAAAGTGGAAGCCATCTAGGGTATGGCCCAATTCGAGCTAAATTTGGAGAGGGTCAGATTAATACTCCATTTGGTAGAGATCTGAGGTGGCTTAAAAAGCTTAGGCTTCAGATACACTGCGATGGTGTATGTTGTGGGTGATCTGGATGCATCCAGGGATCCATGAGGTTAAAATGTTGTAAAAACTTAGGAAACCCATATTGCTCCAATAACTAGATATAAGTAAAACAAATGATTTACACATTGAGGGATGAATTTGTGGGGCTCGTGGGCTAGGTGATTTGGCAGGTTCCATGTGGACTTATCCATGACCATGTGGGGCTCGTGGGCTAGGGTATGGCCCAATTCGAGATAAATTTGGAGAGGGTCAGATTAATACTCCATTTGATAGAGATCTGAGGTGGCTTAAAAAGCTTAGGCTTCAGATACGCTGCAATGGTGTATGTTGTGGGTGATCTGGATGCATCCAGGGATCCATGAGGTTGAATTGTTGTAAAAACTTAGGAAACCCATATTGCTCCAATAACTAGATATAAGTAAAACAAATGATTTACACATTGAGGGACGAATTTGTGAGGCTCGTGGGCTGGGTGATTTGGCAGGTTCCATGTGGACTTATCCATGACCATGTTGGTGCCAAGAATGATGTGGAACCATTAGGGTGAGGTGGGGTTGCCACATGGGTGTCACATGGCAGTTCCTTGCCTATGAGGTAGGGATAAAATGACCAAAATTTAAACGGGCATATCTTTTGATATGCACATTAGAGTGAGATAAAAATTATATCATCGAAAATATCTCGACGAGCTCGATCCATTGGTGGTATCAAAATTTGATTATGAGAACTTTTGAGATCAAGGATTTTTGTAACCTCATTTCTATAACACACCTTGGAGGTTGATTCAGTTAAAAGTAACACCTCACATAAGCCTAGAAAATTCTAAGGGGGTGTGAGGGAGCATTACAGAGTGGTATCATAGCACCTAAGTTCAACACTTGCACCTAATGGGTCTCAAAGGATAAGTTAAAAGTTACAATGTGTAACGTCAAAGAAGGATTTCAATACTAGACCCTTGGGAGAACAAAATTGATCTCCATTATCGATATCCCAGAGTCTATGGTGTTTAAGGATTATATTTTGTTGTGGGTAAAAGTGTGTTGGTTGTAGCATTTTGGCTATTGTGTGTCATGTGCATGCGTTAATATCAGAATTGTGAAGTGAAAGTTAAAATTTGAGCTTAAGGTTTAATATTGAAATTAAGGAGGCTTGCATGCTAATGATTAACATTTATTTTGATAAGTTGTTTCCATTGTCAACCCCAAGTGTTAGCCTAGTTGGTCAAGTCCCCATCGTTAGAAACATCTTTGCTATTAAGAGGTCAAGGGTTCAATTCTCTCTACACTCTCGTGGTTAAGTTCTGAGGTTGAGCTGAAAATAAGTGATCCTTTTGGGTAGATTTTCTTGGCACAAATATTCCATGGACGTAGTGGTCATCAATCTCCGAAACCACGAACCACATTGACAAAAAAATTGTCATCATTATATTGTTTGTTATAAAATTTAACATATACTTTTAAACTTGTAGATGTCATGGTTGTTAATTGTTTTTTCAAATATGTTGATTGATATGGGCATAAACACGATGATGTGCCATTTTGATATGTCACTGACACAGGTTTTAGATATTTGAACAATAGTAGACAATGTGCTTCATATCATCATACTTAATATTGGCATGACAAGGTAACAATTCAATTTGTTTATGCTAAAATAACTAACAACTATGTGTGCATGGTAGAAGATAAGAAGATACAATTGCGACAACAAAATAAAAGGATGGACAACAGTAAGGTACAACATAGAATGGACCAAGTCCATCATGAGAAAGAAGGGGAAAGTTACCTTGATAGAGAATAAACCTTTAGGAGCTTGAAAGCTAGGTTGAAGAGTTGCAAAGTAGAGAATGAAAAGCTCACGAGAAAACAAAAAAATAGGAAAACTAAACACAATGTTGCTAAAACACCTGTCATATGGATGCAAGAGTTGTTGCAACATGCATCAAGCATCAACCTCTAAAGATATAGAGGAATGTCATGCTGACAAGGCTAGATAGGAACATCATGAGGTTGGAAAGAAAAGAAAGCCAGTTTCACGTTGGAACTGTGGGGAGGCACATTTGAAGAAGAACTGCCCTAGCAGAGAATGAAAAAATAAGAGTAGTTCATGTGAATTCCATAACTCGAGGGACTGAGTTTTTTGTGGGTTAATGATTGATGGGAATGTTTTTATATGTCTTTGTTGTTATTGTTGGCTTCATATTTTGTTGTTTTGTTTGTTGACTTTGAGCATGGTCATGATACATTGTGTTGTTATTATGCATTGCTATTGTGATATTTTTTCTGTTCTTCTGTTCTTCTTTCCTTTTGTGTTTGGTATTGGTTGGTTTGTTGGGCGTGGAAAGGAAAGAAAAGGAGCTCCAGAGAAGATCTTAAGTAAATCAAACTAGAGTGCAAGACCCAGGTTAAACCTTGTGCACAAAATAAATGGCAGTGAGGGGACCACAGAAAATGACTGGACAACTAATGTGGACTTGGTTAAGTCCATTTGAACAAAATAGACACCAATGTGATAACCAAGAAAATGGCATAAAAATCAAATTTTCCTAAACCTAAATAATGCATGGCTGATATATATATTTCTATTGTATGAATATGTAAGTGACGAGAAAATAGGATAAAGGCATGATGATGTTGTTTGGTTTGGCAGGTCATTAGTTGAGAACCATCATAGTAGTAAGATAAGTAATTAATATTTAAAAATTTATGATTGTGTAAATGGTATGAAAATAGAATTTTCTATTTACCATGTTTTGAGTAACAAAGTGAGGTTATTGAATGGATTCCATGTTGTATGGAATATCCATTAGGAAAGTGAGAAAGAATGACCTACTGTTGATGATTATCATCACTAATATGCTATGATTATGCTCATGATAGTTGTGGTGAGCACGAATGAAAATGATACACGTTGGAGGTTGATAGTGTATGCTTAGCATGGATGAGGACATGTTGGAATTGAATAGAGATGAAGATGCCCTTATGAGGTTTTCATTGAAATTTATGAATGGTTGAATTAATGAATCTATGAGTAATGTGCGAAGCTAAGGTCATTTCAGGAACTGTTGAGTATTGCAACAACAAGAATGTCATCAACAAACCAAACCCTTCAAAAGGCTTCAGTTGAAAGAGCTAGTAGTGGCAATCAAGGGATTAAGGTAACAACAAGCCACAATAAACATGTAAAGGAAAGGAATTGGGTATGATTTTCTTTAGCTGAATTTGAAAACTATTATTTCAAACTAATGCATGCTCTGCATCATACTGAGAATGGTATGATCAAGGGGGGAAGCCTTTGATGCAAAATTTTGTAATAACTTTTGTAATGAAGGCCAAGTGGAGGACTAAATTAATCATGAATGCAGAGGTGTATTTCTCATTTTAGACCGATTGGTCTATCAGAATAAACATTTTATTGCATTGTGAAATGCGTGGAATAAATGTGATACACATATACAGTGCAATGTTAATGTCATTTAAAGTTTTCCGAATTCAGCTGGAGTGATAGAATTCTGATGAGTATAATAATTCTAAAATGACTTTAGGCTATTGTTAATTATTTCAATTACACACACACACACACAGAAAAAGTATTGGTTGATTGAAGAATCAGATTGTAGGCAAAATTTTGAATGCGGCTCAAGATCAAAACTTCCATGATAAATGACACTACTTGCAAAGGATCCCAATAACATGACTAAATATCTCATGCCTTTGAGATGAGATTAGGCTTTTAAGTGAAACAAAGCTAGGAAAATTATTTTTTTTGTTTGAAATTTTTGAGTAGATCTCATGGGAAAACAAATGTTGCGACACAAGTGAAATGATTGAGCTAGGAGCTCAGGAAGAATATTGTCATGAGGAATTTACGACATTTGGCGCTTTGTTTATCTCATGGCAGTAAGTAAAAAATTGATTACTTGACTATAAGGCTCCCTGAGTAGTGTAGTTGAGCACGCCAAATGGGTAATTTTCCATAAGAATCCATCCACGTGACATCAGAGCATGATAAATAACTATTGGGATGTAAGGATTTAATGACTACCCCATGTGGGAAATACTTGGGATAGGTATGCTACCTATACTAGTGGTTTCTTGGGCCTGTATAGGACATTAGCTGACGGGGACCCATATAGGAAAGCCTTGGGATAGGTAGACTGTGCATAATGGGGGTTACCTAGGCTTGGATATGTCAGTAACCAATGGGAGAAGAAATATGCCCATGCTCACTAGGATGTGAGCATGAGGAAGTCATTTGGGAGTTGCACAAAAAGACTACGCGAAGTAGTGTGACCACTGCTAAGTGCTTCCTTTCGCTGAGAACTACTTAGTGAATTGGATTTCAGGATGGACCTATACAAAAATACTACATAGAGAAGTATATTCATAGGTAGAGACGTGTTGTGGATTCCTGTAGTGCTTAATAGCTGGAGACATGATCTATCTTCATATGAGTTGGATTTAAAGACGAAACTAGCTAGAGAATGAGTGGAGAATTTGACTTATAAGTGCATAATAGGTGGAGATGTGCTCTGGATTCCTGTAGTGCTTAATAGGTGGAGGCATGTGTTGGTTTCCTGAAATACGTAGCAGCGAATTGTGTGGAAATCGTTTGGTAAACATAAAGTTAAAGACTGTGTGGAACTATGGGGTGTGTACACCACTTAATGATTACAAAGTCAAGGAATAAAAGAGTAACCATAGAGATAAGTATTAATTACCAGATTGAAGAAAGTCTTTGTTTAAGTTGTGATTTGAAAATAAATTTAAAATTTCATGGTTAAACTCATAAATAAACATGCTGATAAAGGTATGTTTGGATTGATTTAAAATTTATGATGAAACTCATAAGACTCATATGCTTGTGATGTAGGAGGATCGATAAACCATCTAGCACAAATACATGAGGCTCACTACAAAGAAAACGACATCAACTCAATAATATGAGATTGCACAATAGTAGCACATTGGGGTAGAAGACTTTGGGAACTAGGCCATTGTGGTGACACTGGAACCCTAGAAATGTAATGATCACTATGAGGTATGCCTTAACATGTGTTGTGTTATTAAATCAAGGAAGGGGTATGCCTTGGATGAGAATTTTTGTCCTGTGTGAGGAATCCTTGCCAGAGGATGGATTGCCCAAGGGACCAAGGAAGTAGTGAAGGGGGTGCCTAAACTTGGAAGCTGAGTGGCTACGTAGAAGAGGAAAATGGATCACCTGAGGGATTGAGGAAGTATAGAAGTGGATGCCAAAAATTGGAAAGTAAATTGGTTTTAAAGAATCATGTGCATACTTATTGGGACCAAAGATGCAGTAGGTGTGTCCCTAGAAGCAATGAGCTGAATTTGTTCCCTAAAGGAGCACCAAGCACATTGGATAACATGGTTGGACACTGGAGGCAGATTGCACTCCATAATTAAGTGATTAAGTAGGTCGAGGTGCGGTGGAAGCACTGCATACCAGATGAAGCCACTTGGGAAATGGTTGATTAAATGAGGGTATCATACCCATTTTTTGTTGTTGTGTATGAAAATGTAAATATAAATTAAAATATAATAGAGTTGTGTATATAAAGCTGGTTGTAAAGTATGTGTGCGAGTATAGAACACCAAGGACAATGTTCCTCTAAGGGGATGGGGTCTATAACAACTATTTTTGGTTGACCCCTCATATAAATAATTTTATGTACAATTGTAAATAATTGTGGAAAAATATAAAAAATTACTGAACTAAGGAGAGGACATGGATTCACAACTTGAGAGGAGAAGTTATTTGAGGAAATCACCAAATTCAAAATTCTGCATTTATTTTGCCACCTATCTTCCTATGAATTAATGGACACACTGATACAAACATTGAATAAGTATATGGGCTTCGTGAGCACAAGATGAGCCCATACCGTTCCTTAATCTCATGGAACATGTTGGTATGGTCAACACACAAAAGGAAGGGACATGTTAGACAAAGAAAAATACGTGCAATAGGAAGGTTTACGGGCATGCTCAAGACAATGGAGGCGGATCACACTCTGGAATTAAGTGATCAAGTAGACCGAGGTGCGGCGGAAGCACTGCATACCAGATGAAGCCACTTGGGAAAGGGTTGATTAAATGAGGGTATCATACCCATTATTTTTTGTTGTGCAAGCAAATTTAAATATAAATTAAAATATAATAGAGTTGTGAATATAAAGCTGGTTGTAAAGTCTGTTTGCGAGTATAGAACACCAAGAACAATGTTCCTCTAATGGGGTGGGGTCTATAACAACTCTTTTTGGTTGACCCCTCATATAAATAATTTTATGTACAATTGTAAATAATTGTGGAAAAATATAAAAAATTATTGAACTAAGGAGAGGACATGGATTCACAACTTGAGAGGAGAAGTTGTTTGAGGAAATCACTAAATTCAAAATTCTACATTTATTTTGCCACCTATCTTCCTATGAATTAATGGACACATTGGTACAAACATTGAATAAGTATATGGGCTTCGTGAGCACAAGATGAGCACATACCATTCCCTACTCTCATGGAACATGTTGGTATGGTCAACACACAAAAGGAAGGGATGCGTTAGACAAAGAAAAATACATGCAATAGAAAGGTTTGCAGGCATGCTCGAGACAAACATGGGTTTGAAAGACACTTAGGGACAAGCATGAAAAATAGGAACAAAGAAAGGTATACATAGCAGCTTGATAGAGCATATGCACGAAGAGAAGGAGATACACAACAAGACGTTTTGTGAGTATGCTTGACATAGAGCAAAAGTTTTAGAAAATGCACAAGCAGACAGAGAAAGGAAGACACTGTAATAAATGGCATGTAGGTATGCATGGTTGAGAAAAAGACAATTGTTTAAAAGAAGGAGCCTTAGTGGGTTTGGGAAATCTTTTTTGGTTGCAGGTGGAACCATTGTGTGTTCTAGACTCCTGTGGTGTTTTTTGGAAGGAGGAGCCATAGTGGGTTTAGGGAAACTTGTTAGGTTGCATGTGGAACCATTGTGTGTTTTGGACTCTTGTGGTGTTGTTTAGTAGGAGGAGCTATAGCAGGTTGAGAAATTATATTGGGTTGCATATGGAACTTTTGTGTGTTTTGGACTCTTGTGGTGTTGTTTGGTAGGAGGAGACACTAAGTTCTAGACTCTTGTTTGGTTCAATAGGTGGAACCACGATGTTCAATAGATTCCTGGGTGGTTTTATTGATTAGTTGGTGTACATTTACCTTGATTAGTTCACTCCTAAGGCTTTGAATCTAGCTCGGGGTGGTAAACTACAAGAAATAATTACAACGTTGTTGGCCTAGTTGGGTGGAGATTTGAAGTCCCTCCCTCGATTTCCAGTCATTCCAATATTAATAAGATACGTAGATTTACTTGCACACATGTGTATACATATATTTGCATTGTGAATGGTGAATGTTGTTATGTATTATAGCAATGGGTGTATCAATGCTATTCGTGAAGAACATGGTAATACCTATGTATTGTAATGAGAATTTCTTATGATTATTCTCATGGTGTGAGGGACTTGCATATCCCTACAGTTGCTAATAGTTTCCTAATTTACCAAACTATTTACATGATAATGTATGTCTATCTAAGAACCTTTGCAATTAAGTTGTTAATATGTTGAATATGGCAAGCTAAGATTTAAAATGAATTTCTGTTGCTAAAAGGCTAATTGGTTGCTTTCTCTAGTCAAGGCAAAATCAATGAAATAATGCACGATGTATTAGTGGATATGATGGCAATGTTGCGATTCATTATGTGGAGGATTTGGTGCTATTGTAATTGAAATTACAGAGTGTTTTTAACCATGAATTGGCTAGTTTCAATGCCTTTTGGTAGGCAAGTTGATAATTGCTCGAGTATATTTGTCTATGGAAATCACTTGAACCAATTATGCTTAAATAATGGAATTATTCATGTCAGCATTGATGGTATGGGAAAACTAGGTTTCATGGGCAGAACCTTGGAAACTCCATGAAATGATTGAAAACCATTATGGATCTAAACAAGACAAAATTTCGCATTATATCCAGGCTTTGGGAAATAATCCCAGAGCTTTGTATCCGAGCTAGATACACTTTACGCTTCCGAGCCATATATGGGTATTTGGGGAATTTTCCTTAGCGCATTTTGTGGAGACAATGGATTCGAAAGGGCCTGGATGTATTCGTGAAGAAGTTAAGTGGAAGATACATCCAGGGTGGGGCCTAGTTGGGCTAAACCTTCGACAGGCTAGTTGTGGGGGTTAGCATGTAAGGATATCCAGGGGTGGCACAATGTTATGCAACCCTCTCACAGAAAAGATAGATCAATGACTTAAAAATTATCCTCTTCGAGGGGGAAACCTCCGTTATATTACATAAGTGAACAATTCTTGGATGATACAAATGACAAGACCTCATTTGTATATATAGGAGTCTAAGGGGTCATAATATAATCCTAGCCTACATAACAATAATAATATAAGGGAAAAACAATAACAATAGTGGGCTTCTATGGGGCACAACAATAACAATACAGGGGCTACATGGGCACAACAATAACAATAAGAGGGATACACTAGTATTTTAGGGACCTAACATGCCCCTCTCCTTCAAAAAAGTGTTTTCCTCAATGCTTGAGTAGTTCTGGATGCTTTTGTATAAAATTCTCATCCTTCCATGTGGAATCTTCAGCAGGTAAGTTCTTCCACTTAATGAGATACTCTGAAATTGATCAATTCTGTAGTTGTCGAGTTCTTGTTTTTGTGATTGCTTCAGGCTCAAATATGATTTTTCCTTCTTCATCAAGTTCTGGCAACACTGTTTGAACTAGAAGCTTGTCACCGATAACCTTCTTTAAGCATGAAACATGGAAAATTGGGTGTACTCGGGAAGATGCAAGCAACTCCAGTTTGCATGCCATAATACCAATCTTTTGCAACACCTTGTAAGGACCATAGTACTTGGGTGATAATTTATTATCCTTCTTAGCTTTCTTGAGAGACATTTGTTTGTATGGTTGTAACCATAAAAATACCCAGTCACCTACGTCAAAACTTCTTTTACTACGATGTTGATCTACCCATTGTTTCATTCGATTCTGCGCCAGAGTGAGGTTATCCTTTAAGAGTTGGAGAGCTTGTTGTTGATGTCTGATGTGATCTTCCACTACTTGAACCTTATAATTTTCTCTTAAACATGATGTGATGGATGGTAGATGATATCCATAAAGTGCCATAAATGGAGTCATTTTTGCTACAATATGGCAGGAAGTGCTATACCACCATTCAGCTAGAGGCAACCACTTGACTTATTTATCAGATACAAAGCACCGAAGATATCCTTCCAAACATTTGTTCACTATCTCAGTTTTCCCATTAGATTGAGGATGATAAGATGAGCTATGAGCTAATTGAGTACACAGACAAGAAAATAATTTTGTCCAAAACTTTCCATTGAAAATGGGATCTCTGTCACTTACTATGACCTTTGGATTTCCATGAAGATTTTGAATTGTTTCCATAGATGCAGTAGAAACTGTACTGGCTTTAAAAGGATGATTTAATGCACAAAAGTGTGTATACTTGGTAAGTCTATCAACTACCATCATGATGACACTCTTTCCTTTAGACTTGGGTAAACCTGTGATAAAATCCATTGAGACCTCCTCCCAACACTGACTTGGAATGGCTAAAGGTTGTAACATACCCGGGGTCTTAATTGTCTCAACTTTATTTTGTTGGAAAACCAAATATTTTGCCACAAATTTAAGGCCATCCCAAAAAAATTCCTTCTTGACCCTATGGTAAGTTTTTAAAAGTCCTGAGTGCCCTCCTAAGGGAGAGGTGTGCAGTTCCAAAGGAATATTTTGTTTGAGTTGGTAATTCTTACAAAGATATAAATGATCTTTGTACCATAATGAATAATTTTTCTAGCTAAATGTATCAGATGTACTGGGATCTTGCTGCAACTTTTGAATGAGTGACCACACCTCTTCATCATTCTTCCATTCATCCTTTGATTTTGTTATCCACTTCGGTTGGATAATATAAATGGCACAATGAAATGCTTCCACATTCTCATCCTTTCTTGAGAGTGCATCTGCAACAACATTTTGCTTCCCTTTTTTGTAGATGATTTCACAATCATAACCCAACATCTTTGTCACCCATTTTTGCTGCTCTTCTAAAGATAATATTTGTTCCAAAAATTATTTAAGACTATCACGATCTATTTTTACTTTGAAGTGTATTCCCATTAGGCAAGGTCACCATTGCTTTAGTGCATGTAGTATTGCCAACATTTCATTCTCATAAATAGGTTTGTGTAAATAATTTCCTTTGATATGACGAAATTCAAAAGAAACGGGTCTTCATTCTTACATTAAAACAACACCAATTCCATTTTCGAAGCATCACATTCCACAATAAAAGTTGTTGTGAAGTCTGGCATAACTAAGAATGGTGCTTGACACATTGCCTCTTTAAGATGTTCAAAGGCCTTCGTTTCTTCCGGAGTCCAAGAAAATGCATCTTTCTTTCGTAATGATGTTAGAGGTTCCACTATTCTCCCATAATTCTTAACGAACTTGTGATAATACCCTGTCAACCCAAGAAATCCTCGAAGATGCTTTATGGTTGTGGGGATTTTTCATTCCTTAATGGATTTAATTTTGTTAGGGTCTACCTTAACACCCTCATGAGATACAATATGACCCAAATATTCCACCTCCTGTACTCCAAAGAAACATTTGGAGGTCTTGAGCACCCTGTCAACATGTTGAACATGATCCTTCCAAGACTTGATGTAGATTAGTATATCATCAAAAAATACTAACACAAATTTTCTAAGGAAGAGTTTGAAAATGGAATTCATCAAACCTTGAAATGTGGAAGGTGCATTAGTAAGGCCAAAACGCATGACCAAAAATTCATAATGACCCTCATGAGTTCTGAATGTTGTTTTCAGAATGTCTTCAATCTTCATTCTAGTTTGATGATATCTTGAACAAAGATCCAACTTGGTGAAGTAAATTGTTCCATGTAATTCATCCAAAAATTCATCAATGACAGGAATGAGAAATTTATCTTTATTAGTGAGATTGTTGAGCTCCCTATAATCTGGATACATACACCATGATCCATCCTTCTTGTGCACCAATACTACTGGAGCAGAGAAAGAACTTTGACTAGGTTGAATTATACCAGCCTCTAGCATTTTTGCAACCATACGTTCAATTTCACTCTTTTGGGAATAAGGATATCTATAAGGCCTAATGTTTGGAGGAACACTTCTTGGAATTAAGTGAATCACATGATCATGCTCACGGATAGGTGGGAGGCATTTGAGAGTCTCAAACACCTTGGAATGATTGTCCAAGAATTTTTGGAGATCTGGAGAATTAGATGATTTCGATGTTTGAACCCCTAGTGAGCATAATTGTGCAATTACACCCTATTGTTCTTTCCTCAGAAGCTTTGTCATGCCATTAGAGCTGATTATATTTCCTAGTTTCCTTGCGATACCCCTTGAGTAAAATTCTTTTCCTTCCCAAAAGCATTTCAAGAAAAGTTCTTGAAAATTGAAAGCTATCATACCCAAATATTGTAACCATTGGACTCCTAGTACAACATCAACACCTCCCATTGGAATGGAAAACATTGGACTATTCAATAAATATTCCCCCATGGTTAGCTTCATATTATGGAACTTTGCAGAGCAGTTTATAGTTCCTCCATTTTCAACCATCACTTGACACTCTGGTGCTAGATATAGGAAGCAATTCAATTCCTTGGCTATCTTACAATGAATAAAATTATGGGTACTACCTGAATCAATCAACACTATTACCTTTTTCTTCTTGATATATCCTTCTATCTTGAGAGTTTGAGGAGTGGTAATTCTTGCCAATGCATTACAAGATATGGTCGGATTCATTTATTCTTTCTCTGGGGTTGGTTCCTAGTGTATATCCTCCTCTTTTGATGTTTCTTGTTCTTTTTCTTCCTCCTCTTCACAATCTATGTAGAATAATTTCTTCTTAGCACACTTATGCCCTTTAGCGTATTTGATATCACAATTATAACAAAGCCCTTTTTCTCTTTTTTCCTCCAATTGTTGCGGTGTCAACCTTTTAGGTTGTGGAAGACTAGGAGCAACAACACTTCCATCTTTATAGTTGTGAGTGGTAGACTTCCTTGTTGCCATAATTTTGCTTTCAACTTTTCTTTCCACCATGAATGCATTCTCTAATGAATCAGGTTCCCAAAGGCAAACATCATGTTGGATGCTATATTTTAAAGTTCCTATGAAGACATCAATCCTATGCTCCTCTAAAATATCGGTTACCCTAATATTCAATTTTTGGAAGTCTTCAATGTGCTCCACCATTGAACCCTTTTGTTTGAGATTTATTAATTGGCTAAAGAGGGTGTTTCTCTTTGTATATTCATAATGTGATATTAATTCCTCCATAAAAATTGACCAGGTGACAAGTGGTTTACGAGAGAAAATCCATCTATACCATACAAACTGATTGGGTTCTAAATATAAATATGTAATATGTACCTTTGTGAGGGTTGCACATCTCGTAGATCGAAATATTGCTCCATCTGTAGTATCCATTTTACCTATCCTTGCCATCAAAATTACTCATATCTGTATTTGGAATGTGGTGGTTCTAAATCCCACATTGGAGTCTCTAAAATCATAATTCATATTCCTTTTGTCCTCTACATGATTTTCATGGATTACCTTGTCACCATCGAGAAGCCTTTCTTGCAACAATTTTGTCAAAACTTCCTTCAAACCTTCCATGTCTTCTTTTAAACCATTCATGTCACCTTTTAAACCATCCATGTCGCCTTTTAAACCATATATGTAACCTTTTAATTCATATTTGGTTGTTGTTTTTGAGAACGAAATTTGTTGCACTTGGTACCGTAATTTTGATATATCATGCTAGAATTCTTGCTCTTCATGCGTCATAGTAGAGCTTTATGAGGGCTTAATGGCAGTAGAATTATTTTTCTTAGGAGGACTTTAGAACCCAATATTGATATTTATGCTTCAATATTCCCTTGGAATCACTTCAAATTGATTTTTCAAACAAAAGTTATGCAATTTAAAAAGCACACACACACCTTTTTCTTGCTTTTAGGGGCTTGATCTTGAAACGGTTGTAACTCTATAATTTTGGATCTCCAAGTTCTGAAATTTCTTCTTGTGGTAGACATCTTAGTCTTCTTTCCAACCCCACAAGTTTGATGGAGTTTGGATTCTTCAAGAAATAGTTATGCCAAATCTGTCATGATGTCCTGATTATGGAATGGTTCCATAGATCGAAGTTGTACGTGATTCCACGTGTCACTGTTTCACCTTCGACCCTTAAATCAATATAAGAAAAACTATAGTTCGTGCAATTTCAACTACTTTTTACATAATTTAAATCCGATGATTGAAATGAAAGTTATGACGCTTTTCCCTAGGTCACATGTTTGAGATTGAATTATGGAGCCTGAAAAAACCCCAAATTCCTCATACCATAACTCCAAAATTATAGCGAACAAAGATTTGAAGTTTTTACACAAATTTCACCAAGAGTTTGGCTCCATGTGGTCAAAATTTCATATTTTGAAGCCTAATATAAAAACGGTTATATCGAAAATGCCAAGATTACCTGTTTGAAGAAGCGAAACCCTAGAATGCAAAGCTTTAATACCAAATGTTATGCAACCAGCTCACAGAAAAGATAGATCAATGACTTAAAAATTATCCTCTTCGATGGAGAAACCTCCTTTACATTTTATAAATGAACAATTATTGGATGATACAAATTACAATACCTCCTTTATATATATAGGAGTCTAAGGGGTTACAATATAATCAGAGCCTACATAACAATAATAATGTAAGGGAAAAACAATAACAATAGTGGGCTTCTATGGGGCACAACAATAACAATATGGGGGCTACATGGCACAACATTAACAATAAGGGGGATACACTAGTATTATGGGGACCTAACATACACTAGGATTTGGTGCTATTGTATTTGAAATTATAGAGTGTTGTTAGCCATGGATTGGTTGGTTTCAATGCCCGTTGGTAGGCAAGTTGATAGTTGCTTGAATGTATTTATCTACGGAAATCACTTGAACCAATTATGCTTGAATTATGGAGTTATTCATGTCAACATTGATGGTATGGGCAAGCCAGATTTCATGGGAAGAGCCTTGGAAATTCCCTGAAATGCTTGAAAACCATTATGAATCTAAATAAGATAGAATTTCGCCTTATATCCAGGCTCTGGGAAATAATCCCAGAGCTTTGTATCCGAGTTGGATACACTTTATGTTGCCGAGACATATCTGGGTATCTGAGAAATTTTCCTTGGTGCATTTTGTGGAGGCATTGGATTCGAAAGGGCCTGGATGTATTCATGAAGAAGTTAAGTGGAATACACATATGGGGTGGGGCTTAGTTTGGCTAAACCTTCAAAAGGCCAGTTGTGGGGGTTAACATGTAAGGATATCCAGGGGTGACACAATTTCAAATGCTGGAGGCACCATATAAGTATATAGTTAGATCTATTGGATAAAATCAGGATATCCACAATTTATCACGAAGTAGCTTTGCAGAGGAGTTTAATTCTTTTAAGTTTCGAATATCTCCACTAGACAAGTTAAAGTGCAGGCCATTCGAGGTGGGGCCCATTTTGGGCTAAATTCGAAGAGGTTTGTATTAATACTCCATTTGATAGATATATGGGGTGTTGTAAAAAACCTAGGCACTAGATACACCACGATCCTGAATGTTGTGGGTGTTCCAGATGGATGTAGGGATATGAGAGGCTGAAATGTTGTAAAAACTTCGGAAACCCACATTGCGCCAATAACTGGATATACATAAAACAAAGGATTTACATTCTAAGGGATGAACTTGTGGAGCCCATGGGATTGGTGATGTGGCAGGTGCCACGTGGACTTAGCCATGGCCACACTGGCACCAAGATTGACTTAGAACCACCAAGGTGAGGTGGGGTTGCCACATGGGTGTCACATGGTAGGTTCTTTCCTATGAGGCAGGGACTAAATGACCAAAATTTAAATGGGAAAATAATTTTTGATCCAGGCATTAGACCGAGACAAAATTTATATCACTAAAAATATCTCGACAAGTTTGATCCAATAGTGGTATCAAAATTTGATTCTAGGAAATTTCAGGATTGAGGAATTTTGTAACCCCATTTCCATTACATACCTTGGAGGTTGGGTTAGTTAAAAATAATACCTCCCATCAGCCTGGAAATTTCTAAGGGGATTGGAGGGAGCATTATAGTGAGTCACATGAGTTGGTGGAAACAAAGTATTGTATGATGGTTTGGTCACACACTCTGACAAGTTGGGGAACTAGAGAAGCATCATGCCAAGGGAATTGGGGTACATTTATGTTGTAATTGGGTTGGGGCTATGTAATATTCTTGTAATAGGCTATGTGCCTACATGTTGTAACAACTAGTCAAGCCAAGTTTGTGTAACACTATATTTGATATAATAAACTAAGTATTACCCACTTACATATCATTAGTGTTCCTTTGTATGATGTATTGCATATGATTGGCATTTGATTTTGGTTAAGTGTAATAACTAAAGTAAAAAATTAACTAAGTAAGAAGTAAAGAAAGACATAGTCCAAGTTGAGTATGACTAATGTAGGAACACTCTTGGCTGAAAAACATCGGTACTACATGGTTAGAGGTCAACAAAGCACCTATATCCATGTGGTTCCTCTAGGGTTGTGACACTTCCTCTCTAATATTATTATTTACTTTCTACAACACTAATTCTTGTCACTTTTTGAAGCCTAAGTAAGAACCCCACTCATGAAAATGAGAAAGTTGAAGAGAATAAATAATTCTTAAACAATTTGAGGAAATATCATCCATTGAGAACTCTAGCACTAAGAGTGTAACAATCTTTGGGTTTGACTTGATCAACTTGAATTGTTGAGTTCAAGCGAACTTTTGTTGTAATTCAAAGGCACTTAGGCACAATCGAAGTTGGAATAACACCTTCTAGTTCATAGTGGCACCATATGGGCCTTTGTAGTTGGAAATGCTAGAATCATGTGGTCTTTTGCTTCATGATTTCACTTTTACTAGCTTGTGATTTGGAGCTCACGTGAAAATTTATCTTTAATTCTTTTTAAGTAATCACGATCTCAAACCATTTAATTATATTAGTTATTTGTTGTTTGACTATAGATTTCTTTATTCGACATAATGATTTCCTTATAACTCTATTTAACAACAATCTCAAAATAGTGAAAAGCATTTTTCCATGTAACCTTAATCAACTGTATAGAGACTAAAAATAAACACACTATACTAAGAACAATATTTCAACAACTTATTCAAACATTATTGACTTTGCAAATATTGAAATCTATGCAATATAATAATGAAATCAAAACAATACAATGCACTGAATAACTTAAGAAAATGTAAAAATCAACTTATTTGATGAGAATGTAAAAATCAACTTATTTTATGAGAATGTAAAAATCAACTTATTTTATGAGAATGTAAAACTCAAATTTAAATTTAAATCACAAAAAAACATAAAAATTCCATATTAGTGCAACAAAAATCCCAATTTTCAAAAGAAATTATTTCACATTTTATTAATATTATCATATTTTTTTTCACAAAATAAAAATATCTGATAATTAATTATTCATTATCTCAATATTAAATTCCCTATAATTATATCTAATATTTATATTTTTCTTTTAATCTATATTCTACTTTACAAATACTAAAAATAGATATTTAAAATATAATCAAATTTGTGTACTATAAAATATTTAAATCAACAACATTATAATAAAAAATAGATATTTAAAATATAATAAAATTTTGTGTACTATATGAACATTTAAATCAACAACATTATAATAAAAACCATTAACGAGTAATGTTATTTAAAATGATCAATTTGATGAGTTTTTTTTTTTTTTTTACATAATGATATTAATATAATAAACAACATATTAATTAAAGGATTGTATTTTGTCTTTTTAACTCTATAATATTTTGTTATTCAAAATATATATATTTTTAAATTCAATATTTCAAAATTTTATAGAGTACTTAAATTCACTCCAACAACTTAGACTTCTAACAAACCATTTAAAGAAATAAAAAACAAAAACCCAAAATTTTTAAAAATTTAATACTAAACTTTGACTTTACCATGAATACAATCCATATTCAAATGGAAAATTATGCACTTGCACGTACTATAGAAAAATCTTCAATTGCTTTCTCTGCTTTTGCAATTTACTTCTGAACACTCCTAATACGAGGAAGACTTCAACGGGCAGCCATCTTCACTGACTCTTTAACGCGAAAGGGTTAGTGGTGGATCCTTAATCTCAAAAGTGTAAGTGGTGGATCCTTAACTTCAAAAGGGTTTTATGAAGAGCCTTCATCTTAAGTAAGACAAACAAAAATTATGGAGGGATCAAACTCTAGGAGAGAAAATTAGGGTTTTATGAAGAGCCTTCATCTTAACTAAGTAAGATATAAATTATGGAGGGATCCAACTCTAAGTAAGATATAAATTATGGAGGGATCAAACTCTAAGGGAGAAAGAAGTGCTCTGGAAAAGGGTCGCAAGAAAAAATTTCAAAACAAAAGAAAATCAAAATGTATTTGGGCAAAATCAAGGTGTTTTGAGTGTCTTTTAGGATTTGATCTTAACTAGATTTCACAATGATTATTTTTAAAGTCAGAGTGATTGACATATTCCTAGATAAAAAAATTAATCTATCTAGCTTGAGTGATTGGCTTTCAAATGTTTAGGGACCAAGGCTGGGATATATGTCGTGCTTCCATATCCTAGTAAAAGGTTGCATTATCTTTGAATTCAAATCGAAGGTGGATTCTAAAGTGATGTTAAAGGGGTTGTGGCTTTGGGGGAAGTCAAGTCTTGTTCTTTGTTAGTGGTATATAGGCTTCGCCCGAGACACAAAGCATTTTTAGTAAGGCATGTGTGGCTCATGCTTCTTGGACTCTCACCACAGTTTTGGACTAAGAAAAATCTTGGTGAAATTGGGTATGTACTTGGAAAAACTCTATTGGTAAGGAAGATCAACTAAGGCTAGAATACTGACGCGTTGCAAGGGCTCTTGTGGAAGTCGACATTAACAAAGGGCTAGTGGCAAATCTAACAACTAGGTGGAGGGATTTTTCCTTCTCTCAACCCCTAGCTTATTGGGGAGTGCCCTTTCAGTGCACTAGATGTAGGAAGCTAGGGCACATAATGTGTGAGTGTCCTTTAAAAGTAAACCATGGGGTTAGGGGAATAAATTTCAACAATCCAGAGATTTCTATGGGATCAATAGAAAATGAAGGGCATGTAGATCAGGGGATTTCCTCAAGGGACAGGGTTTCTCTAGAACGAATTAAAAAATAAGAGTCCTTTTTAGAAGTTGAAAAAAGCAAGCAAGAGGTTGCTAAGAAAAAGCTTGCTCAATATTTGGTGCTTCATCCATAAATCAATCAACAAATCGATGTTATTGAAACTCCAGGGTGAGAGAGAAATTCGATGGCTTTTTTCCGCTAAAGAATTAGAAGGAAATAACTTTAAGGATTTTGTAGAAATTGAATCTTTTATTAAATTGGAAGAAGGAATTAACAACCGAAATTCAATTTAGGACTCAGATCTTCAAGACATGGTTTTTCCCTTTGATAAAAAAATATTGAACGTGTTAGTCGAATACTTAGTTCAAAGATCCCTTAAAGAAACGAAAGTGGTTCAAAACACAAAAATCAAGGGTATCGAAAGTAGTGGTGTTGAGATCTCGGCTTGGGAAGGTTTGATCCAGGAGAAGTCAGTGGTGAAAGATGATTTAGGAAAACAAATTTGGGGAATTATTAGGAGTTATATCTTATTTGGTGTTAATGATATGCATAAATGAACGAAATCAAGAAGATGCATCCCGCGTTAATAAGAATAGGATCTTTGAAACTCTCAAAGTAGGGTTGCATTTACATAAGGAGAAGGAATTGGAAAGTGGCATGTTAAATGATTTTCCTCTTCTTAAGAAAGGTCCTTTCATGAATTTTCTTTCTTCGATAGAAGGTAAGAGGTCCATGTATGAGGCTAGTGGATTCAAATTATCCCCGTGGAAGAAAATGTAGAAGAGAGGATTTTTCATATCAGAGAGAGGGGAACAAGGAAAAAGACATATGTATGATCATGCCTCTTCATTTCTTACTTCCTTCCTTCTTTTAGGGCCCTTAAAGCAGAGCGCCTTGGACCAATAATTACTTAATGAAGATTATGTCCCCGAACGTGAGGAGATTGGGCGTGTCTCTTAAGAAAAATGTCCTTAAACAATTTTTCTTTGTCCAGAATCCAAATGTTGTGTTTCAACAAGAGACAATGTGTTTGAGCTCAAAGATGATTGATTTGTTTTCTAGTTTACTTCTAGGGTGGAATTTTTGCTGTTGATGCTTGTGTATTGATAGGAGGATTGCTCTCTAGTTGGTCCCCTATAGTGAGTTGGTCTCTTATGGAAGGTTTTGTTCCCTCAACCAGGTTTCCATTAACAATACTAAATTTTTATGGACCCTATGAAAATAGGGAAACTTTTTGGTTCGAGATGTTGAATAGTGACTTCATCCACAAAGATGACCTAATCATAGGAGGGGGCTTGAATTTCACCTTTTCGAGGAGAGAAGTGTGGGGTAAAACAGAGGAGATAAATTGGCAGGAATCAACTAGTATGGTGGATATAAGGTCTCTAAATTTAAGTCCAACGTGGTCAAAAAACAAAAGAGGTGAAAGTGTAGTAGGGAAGAGATTGGACAAACTTCTAATTAAAGAGTCTCTTCTGCTTAAATGTATGTTGATTCGTTCTTTGATAAGTAAGGAAACCATATTGGATCATTAACCAATTTACTTATAAATGGGTGGGGTTGATAGGAGGCACTGTCTATTTCAATTCAACCGAGGATGGCTTGATGATGTTAATTTTTTGGCTTTCGTTCATTCGAATTGGAAACATATAGATAGGTTGAGGAGAGTACCTCCTATGAATAAATTTACTATGAATTTAAAACTTTTGAAGGAGGTTGTATGCAAATGGTCAAAAAAGAAAAAGGAGGAGACTTAAGGTTCCTTAAATAATATATAGGAGAAAAATTCATATTTGTATCTCCAAGGAGATGGCCTTTTAACTGATTATGAACAAGAGCAAGTTAGAGAACTAGAATAAAAAAAGCTGGAATTGTATGGGATCAATAATTATATTGGAAACTGAAAATCCAAGCCTCTTGGATTGCTGAAGGCGACAAAAATAATTAGTTCTTCCACATGTACGCTAGTCATCATATGGTTGTAAACCTCATTGGGGAAATTTTTACATTGGATGGTTCAAACATTGTTTCTTCCTTTGATGGAATTTTATAGGTAGGAGTCAGATTTTATGATAAAATGTTTGCAGACAATGGGCATATAAATATTATGGATCATTTGAAAATTGTCTAAATCTTCCCTCGATTTCTCATGGATAAAGAATTAGGTCGGATAGGGAGACTTGCTACAGAGGATGGAGTTTTAAAGAAGATTCCCAAAGGCAAAAGTCCAAGGCCTGATGGTTGCATAATTATTCTTGTCCTTCTTTTATTTGACGGGGAAAGATATCTTAGAGGTGGTTGAGGATTATAGAGGAAGTGGGTTTGTTTATGGAAATATTAATGCCACTTTCCTTTCTTTAATTACTAAGATGGTAGAGCCTAAGTCTTTTAATGATTGTAGGCCGATATCCCTATTCAATTATTTGTACAAGATAATCTCTAAGATGAATACTAGTAGGCTAAAGGTTGGTTTGTCAAATCATATGTCTTTGACTCAATTCGACTTTCTCTACAATAGGCATATTCATGATGCAATCAAGACAATGTGGGAGGTCATTCATACAATCAAGGCTTAGAATTTTCCATCTTTGGTGATGAAGATTGATTTGAAAAAAACATATGACAAAGTGGCTTAGTCTTTCTTAAGATTGGTTTTAATACAAATTGGTTTAAAATTTGAAGTTGTGTCTTCGATCTTGGTTTGCATTCGATCTGCTAATTATACAATTCTTATTAATGGTGAGCCTTCTGAATTCTTTAGGGCATATAGTGAAACACAACAAGGATGCCCCTTGTCCCCTTTTTGGTTTTTGCTCACTATTGAAGGCTTAAGCAGGTTAATAATGGAAGAAAAGGAGAATGGCAAAATTAAATGAGTAGAAGTCGACCCTCATGTGGTGATAACACATATCTTATTTTTTGATGACATGTTATTATTTGGTCAAGAGAATGTGGATGAATGGACGATGTTTCAAGAAAATTTGGACTATTTTTATAATGCCGCAGGCATGGAATTAAGCCTTGATAAATCGATTGGTATTAACAGTAACCTAGAGGAGGAGAATCTAAAATCCATTAAAGGTAACTTTCCTCTCAATTTTGGTATGTTAAATGATGATTTTAAATATCTTAGATATATCCTTAAACCAAATAATTATAAAGTAACTAATTGGTTCTCGATTATGAGGAAAGTGGAAAAACATATTAATCTTTGGTGTAATCAGTGGGTCTCTTTAGGAGGCCAACTGATTCTAGTGAAATCTATTATAAAGAGCAATTTGTTTTTTTGGCTAACCTTAGCCAAAATTCCCAAAATCATTTTAATGTTGATAAGGAAAATGAGTGCTCGGATTTTATGGAATGGAAAGAATAAAAAAAGAGGTTTGTCTCTGGTGAAGTGGGAAAGATTGGTAATTCCAAAAAAATATCGAGGTTGGGGCCTGAGAAATATGGAATTGTTCTATTTAACTATTGCTGCAAAAAGTGGATGACAAATGCTTTTTGAAAACAACTTGTGGAGCTCAATCATGAGGTTAATATACCTAAAGGATAAATCATTGGAGGTATGGTTAAGACAATAGTCAAAATCAACTAGGGGAGGGTTAATGATTTGGGGAAATGTGGTCTGAGGGATACAAGATATGGAAAAATGGATCACAGGGAAAATTAATAATGGATGGAATGTATTAATTAGACGATATCCATGGATTGGGTGTCGTGTTAAGCACATACTCTCTATGGATATGGCAGATTTTCTAAATTCTCATGGTGTTTATTATATTGCGCATGTGGCTAGAGATGATCCCATGGATTTTGATGACCAAGTTTGGGCTTCTACTCAAGATTTACAAATCCTACTAGTTTTATAGGTGAATGGAATATTTTTTTGTTGACATTGGGGAAAGCAAGTATTTTTTTAAATAGGGATAAAGAAGATATTATTTCTTGGTCTAAAAATAAGCAATTTGGGTTTATTTCGATGAAGTAGGGATACATTCTATTGATTCAACAAAATATGACCTGTGAATCAAAATGGTCGTTTAATTTAGTTTGGAAGGGTCAATGACCCTTGAAATCTTTTTTTTATGACTTCTCCTTGAAAGGAAAATTCTCACATGGCATGTTTTAGCAAGAAAAGGATGAGAAGGTCATGGATTCTGTATTTTATGTCATCAGAATAAGGAACCTATTGACCATTTATTTGTTTTTTCCCTTTTGTGAAGTCTGTTTGGATAGAGGTTTAGTTCATCCTAAAAATAAAAAGTTGGTGGTTTGGTAAATCTATTGAATAAAGTTTGTGGCTTTGGGTTCATAGATTTAGTTTGTTCTCTTTTAAATTTCTCTTGGTGTTTGTGATGTGGGGCATTTGATTAGGGAGAAACATAGTTTTGTTTTAGAATGATAGTTCTGTTTTAGAATGATGTTTTATGCTCGACAAAATTGCACATAATTCTAGACATTACAACAAATCCCTATGATTAGGTTCCTCTTTAGCTCCCTTTTTTGCTTCCACTGACTCTTTTAGTGTATTTTTCTCCACCTTTTTGAAAAAATCAGCGTTATCTATTGGGATGGCACTAATTTTGCTGTTTTTTAATCCAATCATAGGTAGTCAGCGCTATTTGTCGCTGAATTTAGCCTCTTCCTTAGTTCCTAATGTAGCTTCATGTATAGCTTCTTGTGTAATGTCCTATTTTGCTCCTGGTTATGGCATGGTTTTTAACGTCCATTTTAGCTTCCTTTGTAGCTTCATTTTTAGCTTCCTCTGTAACATCGTATTTTGCTCCTTGTTATGGATTTGGATATGAATTTTTCTGTTGCACATGCTAAGGACAACTATTGTAATTAAGTTGGTGGGAGGAGTGTATGGTATGTATCATATGATACACTATGACTGTAGCCAAATTCAGTAATTACCATCAAGAGGATGCACAATAAACTTATCCTAAATTAATAATTACCAATTGCCACCGTTACTCCTGTTGTCATTTCTGAAAAGTAATGTGACTACTTGGAAATCATTCATGGTAGTTGTCATTTATTATTGAAAGCTTGAATTCATTGAAAGGGTAACCTTAATTATTCCCTACCTATTGCCAAATTTCATTCGACTGATATTCTATACCCAAGTGTTTGTATTGATTAGGTGCCAGCTTGTAAAAGTCTCTAAAACAACCATGGGAAGAGTAACAATCCATCATGAACCAGACTCCATTGATGCACTGCTACACCATCCAAAAGCCCTAGAAATATTTAGGAATGCAGGGTGGTTAGTCTACTTTGAGAAGCTATAGGGTTTCAATGAATATATTGCTATGGAATTCACACAGGTTCTATAGAAGCATCATTCATAGGTTAGAGAATTCAAAATTGCTGTTACAGAGGAAATAATTCCCAGGGTGACCGATTTACCTCATACAGGGGCTCGCTGTTTTTTTAGGAAAATAGTAGTCCCAACAATTAGGGCAAAATTTTTACAGTGGGGAGAGGAAGTAAGGAGAAAGGGAAGAGGTATTGAGGGAACATCCCTTCCTCACCCTTGGGATGGTGTGACTTTATTTATTCATAAGTTCATTACCTGTAAGGAATGTTTTGGGATAATATTCAATTATCATTTTCAATTATTGACACATCTCTATAATGGACAATTGATAAATCTGCCTTATTATTTGCTAAAATATTCACAATATATGGCAAAGGCGGTGTATATGGAAAAAAATCTGAAGAGATTCTTAATAAACCATGTGCTCATAAAGTTAATCATAATTCACTTACTGCAATAGCAGGGAATCACATGGACCGATTTATTGGAAAAGTCACATGCACCAGCCACTGAAACAAAGGAAAGTGAAACTAAATAAAATAAGGTAAGTGCTGAAAAAACACCAGAAGATAGAGAAATTACACCTCCTAAATAAACTAGAGAAGGTACACTTCTTAGATAAAGAAGAGTAGTTACAACTCCTAGACCCATCGCAGAAACAATAAGAGATGTAGTTCCATAGGAACGTCTGCTGGTACATATGTTGAAGGAAAAAGAGCATGCACTAAAGAACCTATGGATATATCCAGTGGAAAATCTGAGGATAGTTATCATGGATGCCTTATTGAGGAAGAAGGGCTTGAGGTAGAGATTGTCGAAACAAGGGCACCTGCAATAGCTTCAGCTGAAGCAGGGGTTCCTGAAACAGAAATGCCTAGGGAATCTAAGGAAGTATCTGAAAAATCTACTTCTGTACAAACTACAATGAAAAAGAGGAAATTTAAGAAGCCAAAAAGTGAAGAATAGGAGGTAAGTGTTGAAACAATACCAAAAGGTAGAGCAGTTCCACCTCCCAGTCAAAGTAAAGAAGCTACACTTCCTATACAAAGAAAAGCGGTTACATGTCCTAGAACCCATCGCAAAAACCCTAAGAGATGGAGTTCCATAAGAACATCTGCTTGTACATCCACTAAAGGAAAAAAAATCATGCACTAAAGAACCTATGGATATATCTAGTGGACAATATGAGGATAGTTATCATGGATGCCCTATTGAGGAAGAAGGGTTTGAGGTAGAGACTACTAAAATAGGGGCGCTTGGAACAACGTCAATTGAAGCAAGGGTTACTAAAATAGAAATTTCCGATGAATCTAAGAAAGCATATGGAAAATCTACTCCTGTATAAGCTATGGTGAAAAATAGGAAATTGAAGAAGCCATTGGGTGGAAAGAATCCCAATAAGAGAGTACGGGTAATTGTTACACCATCAACTACCCCAATATATGAGGAATGTATTGATGTAGTAGAACCAAATGAGTCCGAGGGACAACAAAATGAAGAGAAAGAAGATTAATTTGTAAAAGAACATCCCTCAACACTAGGAATGTTTTGGAACAAGGTGATGGATTAAGAAAAATCAAACTTGAATTTTAATAGTTGAAACTTGTAGTTTCTTGGTTAAAACCCTATAAGTAAGGCTGGATGACCTTATTTTAGTAGTAATTAGGTTTAAATGTTTTCAAGGGATAGATAAAGAGATATCACCTAGGGTTTGCAGGGTCTATTTTAGGTTTTTTCTATATTGTACATATTTTTTAGGGTTTTAAGTTTAAGATTAGGTTAAGTGACCTAGTTAAAACATTTACTCTAAAAAAATTTGGGTGCCATTTTAATACAAAAATGACATTTACTATAATTTATGAATAACCAGTTGCATGATGAAAATTTGGTCAATTCTACCCATGAGAAAGAAGTGATGGGCATTTTACATGCGATCAAAATCTTCCAACCATATTTTTAGAAGTGTTATTTTTGATAAACTGTATCTTATATCTAAATATTAATTTTGAATTATTAATTATGTGTTTGAGAAAAAATATGAGTAAAGGAGCACAATTAAATCACCTTATCAATAATTTTATTCACTTAATAAATTTTTCTTTTCTTTATAAAAGTCATTTATAGAAAAATAAAGCAATAAGTTAAAAAAGAAATTTGTTTGCATGAGCATTCCTCATGGTTTATTTAGCACACATTTTCACATTTAGCGTGCATTCGTCATGGTTTATTCAATGTGCATTCATATAGCGTTCCTTGAACCTAGACAATGATGACCTCAATTGAAACAACAATGTCCCCTTCCCCGCAAACAATTGACACACGAGGTTCCGAGGAGAAGTTCACAGTAAAAAAATTCAAAGAGTGCGCTGATACATGGAGAGATACAAACAATTGTCCACCAAATATGCTAGATATCATGATAAGAGTAGGGGTTTTTAAATTTATATTTGTACAGTTCAATTTCCAAAATGATGAGATAGATGAGGCCACAGAAAAGTATGATGATAAAACTATGGAATTAAAAATATTTGGGTAGAGGATTAGTATGGACCCTGATCTGGTTGCAAGAGCAACAAAAATTCCATGCAAAGGGGGAGCAATATTTAACTCCAAGAAAACCCCTAAGCTAGAAAAGATTGAAATGGGTAGTAAAATATGTGGGAAAAAGTATCTGTTTTGAGGAATGGATTAAAAATGCAAGATGTTCCCCAAGGACTATACAAATCCTTGATTCAAGTTGTCCTTAGGATAATTATGAATCATCACAAGCTTGATATTTTTGGTGAAAACATGAGGCTAGCTATTCATTGGGTTGAAAGAATGACCATAGATGTCGCTCATCTGTTGGTTAGAAAATTACGTTATTCCTTGCAAGAAATTAAAATTAACAAGGTTAAGTTTAGTTTCCGAGGAACACTACAAAAAATTATTGATTTTTATTGACCCAATTTTGAAACAAGGGCTCTTAAAACTTACATTAGGAAATCAAAACCAAAGAAAACCATTGAGGAAGAACTTGAACAGACTCCGATTGAAGGTGTGGAAAATTTTGTTGATATAGTTTTCCATGTTGAAGATATAACTGCTAGTGTTCTAGTAGAATTACATGTGCGTGTGGATGAAGATGAGGAGAAGGAAGGTATGGAACATTATATGGAAACATGTAATGATGATTTTTCTATAATAGACATAATTCCTTCTAAACAATTGGCACCTCAATATAATTTCCCTTTTATGGGTGATTCAACATCTACATCTCCAAGTTTAAATGTGCATAGTCCAACATACAATTTTGATAACAAATTTGTTTTCTCAGTATATGATAGAATGATCCATTACAAACAAGTTGAATGGAGTATTCTTCCTCTATATATAGTTATAAGGAAAAGTGCGAACTAAAGGAGAAGGATATTGTTGAATGCTTGAAGAAGATTAGAGTGTTGGAATAAAAAATTATGCAAGAAACACAAAAATCAGTGAAGGACATAGACCCCAAGGATAAAGTTATTGATGAATTGCGTAATCAGGTATCCATAATGAGCAACGAAGGTATGAGGGAGATAGATGAACTACATGCAAATTTCAAAAAAGTTCAGGTTGCATATGATGAAAAAATTAGTGAACTTGAAGAGGAGTTGAGAAGAAGGCCAAAGGTTCTCAATATACCTCCATTGACAACTTCACGACTTTTGAGGCTAAATTGGTCAAGTTATTGAATGAAAAAGATAAATTTATTGAATATTTAAAGGCTAAAATTACAAATAAATCTAAAGATCAAGACCAACAAAAGCATGAATCACTCGTTGAAGAATACAAGAAAAGAGTGACCAATTTGGAGAAAACCTATAATAGGCAAGCTAATATGTTGAGAGAGAAATATCTTGAAATTGCTTAGGAAAAATAGAATATTAAAGAACTTGAAGAGGAAAAATATTGACATTTTATAGAAGGTGGTACTGAGAGTGGGGATAAAGGTAAGGGTAAAGGTAAAGGTACTACTGAAAACTTGACTAAACTGAGAGGGGGGTGGGGGGTGAATCAGTTTAGTCCATTCATGGACATTAAAATTCTTTTATTTAAACTCATTAACTAATACATTAAATGAGCATCTTAACAAATAATGACCAGTAAATTGAATATTTGAACAACAAGTAATAAGAAAACCAAAACATCACATCAACACATAATAAAAACACATATGGACACTAGATATAAGTGGAAACACATAAAGGGAGAAACCATGATTTTGTTATTCTTGTGATGCAAATGCAAACTCCTACTCCCTTATTACATTTGATTTTCTGTAGGCTCCAACCTACAAGAGGTTGCTACCTCAATTTTATGCAAGCCGCAACATGCAAGGAAGCTCCAACTCCCATACATTTTCTATAGACTACAAACCACAAGAGGCTCCTACCTCAACAGGCTCCAACCTGATATTTATCAAGCCACTACTTGAAATGAGACTACGATCCCCTGATGAAAACAAGAATAAACAATGTGTTGGTTTACCTGGTCATCAATTCCACATATATCCATCTTCATATATGCCTCTTCTTCCCTTCAAATCTGCTTCACATAAGCTTTGTATGTGCCAGGTAACTAATGCATAACATCTCAATCAACTCTCACATTCTTTAACACTCTAACCAACCATCTCTCCAACCTTGCACAAATTTATAAATGAACTTTGATGGTTGTTTGTGTTCCACTCATACGAATATGAAATGACAAAACTTGTCTCTTTGCATTCCAAGGGTGTCTCTTCAATTCCAAAACTGCTTAAACTCTTGAATATTAAAATATATAAAATGAATTTCATCATACCCAAATGTCATTCATTCATATTCTTCATGTCAATAAAATAAATAAATAACATGCAATAATACAATCTTGCATTCATATTCAAATAGCCCTGCATCACAATATTTTTCCATGTCTTTGCCTTTGCCTTGCATCATGTCTTTGTCTTTCCTTTGTTATCATGGAGTCTTGCCTTTGCCTTGCATCACAACAATGATCATGCTTTTGTATTTCCTTGCATCTTTGCATCAACATATTTTTTGAAGATGATATCTAAAACATTTATGCAAACATTCTCACAAAAGCATCAACATCACCCTAAAGCAACACAATCTAAAACATTTTCCATTTTACTTTGATGCTCCTTTTCCATCACCCTTGTTCTTGTTTATGCATATCAAACATGCCTTGCTGCAACTTCTTTGTTGGAAGACTTATCTTGCTTGTTACTCTTGTTCATTTGTGCATACATTAACTGTGCAACCATTTTTGCATAAATTAATTGTGTACACTTCTTGCTGCTCCTTACTGCTACTCTTTTTCCTTTGCTGATCATGTTGCTCCTTTGCCTTGCTGATTCTCTTTTTCCTTACTGCTGCTCTTTTTCCTTTGCTGCTCCTATTGCTCCTTTGTGTTGTCGCTACTCCTTTTCCTTTGCTGCTACTCCTTTTCCATCAATGACAACAATGCCATCAATCTCCCCCTTTGGCATTGATGGAAATTATCCTCCCCCTTTTGTTTTGAGAAGTATCTTCCTTACCTTTGCTTACCTCCCCCTTTGACATCAATGACAAGGGGTTTGGAATTTAGGACATGAAATTATAGCACATATTTTCTTTGAAAAATGTCCCAAATAGAGCCATCATGCTCAAACTTGTATGGTAAAACAATGATTCTATCAAGCACAATATCTGGGAGATCAAGCCTAGTAGTAAACTCTGCAACCCTCATCTGATTACTAACCATCTTTCAAACCTGCATAATGTCCTTCATGCTTGTCACTTCCATTTTCAAACAAATTTCATTTAGATAGGATAAAAGGGATACAATCACAATTTAAGAGCAGCTTTGGCCATTGCTACAACTCCATCAAAGGACTTTTTACCACCAATGAACCCACTAATGTGAACAAATACACAATCAGGGATGACACATTCTCCAGAAAATTCATCATCTCGTAAACCTCTCCATGATTGTGGTATAGGTTTGCGGCTTTCAACTTTATCTAGTGAAATTGCAATGTACTCTCCATTTCTTAACTCTAGAATCCTCATACAAAACATATGTTCTCAAAGGCTCCAACTTTAATTCCTGCTCAAGCTTCTGAAGGCAGAATTGCTTTAGAACAACAATCCAGTGTTGGTTCCGTCACATTGTGCATGTAACATATATCATTAAGGAGGTCGTAGTAATCAATGGAAAAACATTGTTCTAAATACATTTGGCAAATAAACATCACTTCTCAAATAACGTTGACAAATTAACATTGTTTGGCAAATAAACACTACTATTCAAATGAACACTGCTCCAAATAGGCTTCAAAATGTATTAACATTGCAAGAACGCATTGGATAGACACATTGCAAAGCATTGTAAGAATTTTGTTGGGAGAACACTTTGTAACGCATTGCATTGTTGGATTTATAAGGTTGTTGAAATCATGTTGGAATATAAGGGGCATCATAATAATAATAATAATAATAATAATAATAATAATAATATGTATGTATGTATATTACTTCAATGTTTGCAATGAAAGATGGAAAATAATAATGCATTATAATAATATAATAATAACCGTGCAATATTATCATGGCAATAACATGTTAACGCTGCTCCAAGAATGAATTTGTATTAATGCAGAGCAATCGCTCCATGTATTGTAATGTATCAACCAACAACCCCAACAAATAGGCAAAGAATACCAACACAATATGACCCATGTCTAATATCAATCATATACCAACACTATGCACCAACTTATTCACCAAAACTATTCACCATGATAACCAAGATAATATTCACTATTTACCAACATATTCACCAAAATAATATTCACCAACATATTCACCAAGATAATATTCACTATTTACCAACATATTCACCCAGATAATATTTACCAAAGCTTTGCACCAAGATAATATTCACCCGTGCTATTCACCAAAATAATATTCACTTGCAATTCCAATAATGATTTACCTGTCAAATAAATTCTCATGCATCATGATAAAAATAAACACTAAATATATCCACATATGAATTCCACTCATCATCAAATCAGGCAATGGTTTATATAAACAACTCATGGTTTTTCTTGATAACCATTTTTCTTGCAAACCAAACCCATTACCAAACTGTTTAGAAAACTATGTGCTCCTTCTCCAAACCATTCATGGCTTAATTCCAATCAATTCCACATTGATTCAATATATCATAAATGGTTTAATATATATCGTTCAAATATATATATATCCTAGTTCCAATATTTACACTCTCCAAACAATAAAGGAAGTCTCTTGAATCGATATATAAACATTATCCGAACGATAAAGGCTCTCAAAATAAATAAATAAATATATAAAATGCTCCTCTCCAAATTGTAGCTCTCAAATTATGTGCCAAACCATATGCTGCTCTCGAAATAGATGCTAGAGTTGAACGCAGAAGTTGATATTATCAATGGAGTTTAATGTGTGTAAGATGCATATATAAAGCCATTGGATACTAGAGTTTGAAAGGATATGATAAAATCCATGAATGGAATGTTGCATATGGTGAATGGAACGCTGCATATCAATTTTGCATATGGTGAATGGAATGCTGCGTATTAACGCTGCATATGGAGGATGAAACTCTCTCCATTAACGCTGCATATTAACGACACTAGTGAATGTAATGCTGCATATTAACACTACATATGGAGGATGAAACGTTGCATATTGAACACTGCCCACTAACGCTGCATATTAACATTGTAGCGACACCAGTGAATGGAATGTTGCATATTAACGTTGCATATGGAGGATGAAATGCTACATATTGAACATCGTCCATTAATGCTATAGCTACACCAGTGAATGGAATGTTGCGTATTAATGCATTATATAAACGTTGTCTATGGAACAATGCTGCATTCAATAAACCCATTATATAAACGTTGTCTATGGAACAATGTTTCATTCAATAAACCCATTATATAAACATTGTCTTACGGTGAATAGTTGTCTTAAAATGGAACATGATAACTCATTAATGTTGCATTCAATAAAAGAATTATATAAACGCATTTTATAAACTTTGCATTCAACCACGCATTTTATAAACTTTTCATTAACATTGCCTGCAATTGTACCAACAACTTGACCTCTAGGACTGCTAGGGCACAAAACCCTATTTTTTTATGAGAGACTTCTCAATGCTATGCCTCAACGCTTATGCAATACCACTGTAATACCATATTAACTCTTCTCCACACTATTGATGTGAAATCAATGTTGGGGACACCTTTGTAATATTTTATAGGGCATTCATTCGATTTCAACATTGGATGCAATGCTTTAAAAAATGCGTTACATTATCACTATCAGCCATTATATTAATAGGTAGCTCTGAATAATTGAACCATGAATTTACATCCTTCCATTCTTCCCCGAATGATGCTCGATAGTCAATATTCCAGTGTCAGATAATATTATTCACCCAATGATAGTCGCACCAAATAACATCATTCATCTAGACATGATATAGGTCAAGCATATTAATGCGGTAACACTCCATTCAAAGGCTATTCAGTATCTAGTCAATGTGTAACGCTCCATTCACTGTGAACGTTGTAGTTTATTTTATGCTGGGGCTTTGTAATCAATGTTGGAGCATGTATCAAATTCATCATTATATTCCAACACTATCCATTCAACCATTTGTATTATAATAATACCATTTATACCATCGCTATAATGATCCCATTGCAATAATAACATTGTGCCAAGAGTAGTGATATCACAAATAAGGTTGAGCCAAATGAGTCTATGCCAACATATAATATAAAAATCAACTCTAATATTTATATAAGGCATTTGTAATTCGTTCCGTATTCTGCAGGTGTTGTAACATCCCTGTTTACACTTGGCTCATTGATTAGTCAATCCCTACATACATATAAACCTAACGTTATTTGTTAGCATGTGTTTATGTCTGTTGTTGGTGTATGTAACACATGTTAATCATGCTTCCTCTATGATTCTACATGTAGCTTTACTGGTAAAAGGTTCTGAAGTCACAATGTGTTGGTTCATTCAATGCCGGAGCTATCCTCCATCTCTAGTGTTGGTTGCACTTTTTTCTTCCCTCTTTTGAATTTTATTCTCTCACATCCTTGTTTAGATTCCCTTACAAATTTCAGAACCAGTATGGGCATGGATAACTTCAAGAAGGCAAATATTTGTATCTTGGTAAACAACTAGTGCTAGTTGAATTCATTGCTTTTGTCCACAACTAAAGTTGATCCCTTGCTACTCAATTTCAATATGACCTCTTCTAGTACAAATACCCTCTTTTTTTTCTTTTTCCTCCTTTTTTTTCACATTCCATGTTTGATGCAGATTCCAGTTCATTCCACTAATTTGTGTTTGATAGGTTCCAACTGCTACAAAGGAATAAAATCTTCTTAAGCCTTGTAGCAAGAGCTAAAATCAGGCAGAGATAACTCCTCCATTAGTCGGGTAGCCTATAGCTAGCAACATCCAATCTATATCACTGACTTGCATTAAGACTTTAGAATCTGAAGAAGATTGCATAAGAAATAATGACAAAGGTTGAGGAGAGGACGAGAACCCCTAATTCTCAATTTCATTTTCATGTGCATGTGCTCCCTCCATTTTCTACTTATGCTGGTCTTACTTCCCTTTTCAATGTTGATCATCCCAATCTAAATCTTGATCATGAAACTAAGTCTTTCATTGTTTCTTTTCTCCTCTTCTCTCCCCCCCCCCCCCCCCCCAACTTTTTTTTAATATTTTTCGTTCTCTTCTCAAATGTAAACCCAATGAGACTAAAGTGACAATATTTGTAATTCTAACCACAACATAGATGGTATTTCCTTAATATTTCAGTAGCAATGACATATTTTTCGAATTTGGCTTCATTTATTAATATATGTCTTGCTTCAGTTCTTTTTGAGCTCTCTAGAGAAGAAAATAACATCATTTCATTATTTTTCTAATTTAAAAGTAAAGCCTCTCTACCAACATCTAACTTTCGTGTCACACGGAATAAGTCGATCTTGCGGACAAGATAGACCTTCCTAAAATCTAAAGAAGACCTAATGACAAGCAAACCAACCAGACACTATCTTTCTCTAAATATGCTTTGATAAACAATAGCAAACAAGTGTTTTTAGGGCCTACCTTAGGTCCAACGCAAGCTTGTGGATGCCCTCGCTCCTTCGATCCAAATGAGCTCCTTTGTCGCGAATCTGCAAACACAAACAAGGAAAACAAATTAAATAGCACCTGAAAAGCCAATTGCATAAAACATATTTAACATGAAAGTCAAGGAGTCCATGAAACAAATAACATGAGATACTTGTTGAGAAAAATGAGTTTGATTGTATTAATTCAAAAGAAGAAGAACTTTACAACCTTTGCCTTGACGCTGTACAAGCTCCTCCCAGGGTCCAGCAAGAAGTCTCCTCTACTTTGACAAGTTTCACTCACTCCCCAATGAAGCCAAAAAGGTATGTGATCTCTCCTCTTAAGCTCAACTAGGAAGTCTTGATTTCACCAGCATTTACCCTAAAAAATGTTCAGCTTCTAACCTCCTTAGCAACCAGCTCAATGCCTGTATTTATAGTGCAATGGAGGGAGGTTACTAGGTCCTCCTTCAAAGGGATAAAGCCCTCCTTCAAAGGGATAGCTCCTCTCATCAAGGGATTAGCTCCTTCTCTTTTGGGATGCATGAACCACCTCAGAGCGAACAATCCACGTCAAAATTCCTTCTAGAAACCTCTAGAATTAACCCAAAGTGAGTTTTTTAAGATAAAACTTGCGCCTTTTGACTTTCACAGGGGTCCGCACCTACACCGTTAGGGACAGAGCGAGCAGGTCCGCAGTTTTTGTACACAGAAGGTGCGGGACCGCAGGTGACAGTGAGAGAAAGTGCAGAACTAGAGTTACATTGATTTTTAATGTCTTTCTCTCATTTTCAAAGCTTGACTTGAAGAGCTGAGGTCCGAGACTTGCTTAGGAGGACAGTACAAGTGATGATAGACCCATACTGACTGCAAATAATCATGGTGACGATATTTTTGTGTAACAGATTGCCCCCTAAAGTGCGAAGTCTGTAGTAGATGAGGATTTCTTATCATTTAGGAAGAGTGAAGTACTTTATCATTTCGAGGATCATCTTGTGGAGAGCCTAGTTGGAACCTGTAAAAACATTCAATGCAAGATATATATATGAGATCATATCATCGCTGAGGTAGGCATTCCCATACTCAGATCAAAACTGACTAGAAAAACTAACTACTGCTCTGATATAGGAATGATCTTGTAAAACATCACAAGTAAAGACTCATGTGGATACAGTATGGACGCAGCGATCTATTTATATAATGAATACAAAATTCCTCGCAGCCTGGATTGTGGAAACTAGATCCAGGGTCTTCATTTCTACTTCCCGAAACAGTACGATTCTATCCATGCGAATGAATGTGTTGATGTCGAACATGGTAGAAACCACTTGATTACCAGTCAATGATGTAAACTGTTAACAAGTGTGAGAGAAACCACCAGTGATGTCAATGGCTCTCAAAGTACCCAGTACAATCCATGAGATGCGAATAAATGTGTTGATGTCGAACATGTCACGGAATCCTTTGATCGAAAGTCAATGATGTAAACTGTCGTCAAAGGCGAGAAACCTGCCATTGAGGCATGCAGATCTCAAGGTACTGACGATTCCTAGATCATCTTTCTAGATAATGAGCTGATGTCGATAGAAAGCGATCCGTCGTAGGCAAGCCCACAACACGAAATCATAGATCAAGTTGAAGAAATTTAGTTGCAAGGACTGACTCAGGGATGGTCAAGATGGATGACAAATATTTTGCAGATGAATGGCTTATTGGCAGTGATCTCTTGAACACATAACGACACGACAGATGGCTTGGTGACAATTGACCCAAAGTTAATACCCAGAAACCGGCTGAAGACTTTCAATGTGGTTTGATCAACTATTAGGCAAAGGATTTCCCAACCCAGGTGAATAAAAGTGTCGTGTTCAAGAGTGGTTACAAAGTATGACAAACAGGCTCATTTTTCTCTCTTTTCCCCCACCATTTCTGGCAAGTACCTCTTTATTTTTGACAAGCTTGAGGAGGATAACATTTTCTTGATTATAAGCTCATCCTTCGGATGAGTCCAACTTAGTTTAAATTCGAACCCTAAGAAGGAGTGGTTCGTTCCTGTTTGTAATTGAACAGGTCCTTTACTGTGAAATTTTAACGAGTCCAGTATAGGAGAAACTCGGCGTTTTTCAATTTTAGAGAGTCTGAAAAAACTTAAGAAGACTCCAGGGTTGACCTTTTTCGTAAATTTGTGTCTCCCAAGCCCGAAAAAGTATAAAATAATACTTGAGAGAACCGCTTGATCTTTTACGACCAAGGAGTACTTTTCGTCATTAGTGCCTTTGACCCGAAAAAGTAAAAAAGCGATCAATGACACGTCGTTTTATAACCGATATCGAATTTGAAACGACAAAAATCCGGCAATCTTTTCATGTTTTTACGGTCGGAAAAGAGCTGTAAGTGGACCGTCTTTTAATTCCATTTTAACGAGTTTAAAAGAAACACTCGGCAATCTTTTCATGTTTCAGGAGTCAGAAAAGAGCTTAAAGGTGACTCTAAGTGTTTTTTCGTCAAAAATGATAGATTTCGCCTGAATAATCCGTTATCTTGCACAAAAACACAAACATTACTCATACCTGTTTGAAATAGATAAAAATGTTACAAAATACCTTTTCAAAGTGAAACATAAACAAATTTGCAATTTATTTACTCAAAAAACTTATAAAAAGGGCCTTTGTCAATTCATTTTTACCATTTGAGTTTGGGTGAGAAAATAGTGCTTTTGCTCAGAAAACTTCCCGTGAAGATTGCAGAAAATCCAACCGTCGGAATCGAACGCCGTCTTCTCCAGGTAATCCACATCATCCCACTCTTCATTTTTAACCGTTTGATTTTTTGTTTTAGTCATTTATTTCATTTTTGGGAGGGTTTTTAGGCATAAAACCCGCGCGCGGGGGCCCGCAGGTTTACCACTGCTGGCCTGCGGACCCCGACTTTTTCTCCATTGGGAAAAAGCTCGGGGTCCGCACCTTCCATGTAGACAAAGTGCGGTCCCACGCACTGTGTCTAACCTGGAGGGTGCGGTCCCCGTCGCAAGGGTTTTTAACCCAAAAATTCTCAAAAATGGACCAATCAAAATAATTTCTAGCAATTTAATTTATCCTTATACTTGATGCAGAGAGTACATCATGCTAGATTGGCGTGAACGAGAGCATGAGGACGTGGATGCTGCCGCATGGAATCATCAGCCTTCACTTGATGCTTTGAGGGCGTGCGGCTTGTACAAATTCTGGGCCATTCCTGGCATGAGGGCTCAGGTGGATTTCTTACAGTGGATGGTTGACAGATGGAGCGTACAGGACCAGTGCTTTTTCATTGGCGGCCACCAGCTCGAAATCGAGCTGGCGGACATATATTTCTTGACTGGTTTGCCTAAGAGAGGCGAAGACTTGACTCTGTTTGGGGCTAGGGCAGGTGGCCAGTCTGTCGATAGCCTCAGGCTAGAGTACTGCAACAGCCAGGCTAGAGACAAAGGGATAGACATAAAGACCATATCCCGTCCTGAGCTCATGGTGATTGCGTTCACTGTCACCAGACTTTGCGGAGCTGCCGCATTACATATTGCCACCGGATCCCAGATGCGTATGGCAGTTGATTGCTTTCGAGGCACCATCTTCAACTGGTGCGATGCTGTGTTGGCCAATGTGAAAGGCCAACTGACCAGGGCCAAGAACGGACAACTAAAGACCTTTGGTTATGGGGCTTTGGTCGTGAGTTTTGGCCTGGAGAGGGTTCCTATGCTGATCCCGCAACACCTTACTGTTGGAGCTGGGCTTCCTCGAGAGCCCAAACTGATGCGATGGGTCGCAGTTATGGCCCGTCACCCGGACGAGAGGACAGAGGTTGCTCGATTCAAACCTGAGTATTTCCAATGGCTGGAAAACCAGGTCTTTTCTATTCAGGACTTCCCTTACGCTGGGATAGATTTTCGTGGTGACCCAGACATGGTTCTTCCACCAGGAGAGATGTGGGATGAGTCAGGTAAAATCCTTTTCAACATTTTTCTATTTTTATTTTTTTTATTTTTCCATCGTGTCAAAACTGATAGTAAAAAATTTTCAAATGCAGATGTGGGTCCACAGCGACCAGCCACTCTCCGGCCTTACGAGAGGAAGCAACCAGTTGCACCCGCGCCAGCCCCACAGGACGAATCAGCAGAGGTTTTGGCCGAGTTGGAGGGTCATCTCGAGCGCTTGACAGGAGATATTCCTGAGACCACTATAGATGACATTCCTCGTCGACTTCAGCGCTATGTGATTGGGGTCCCGGGACCTTTTAGGAGGTTCCTTTGCAAGGTGGCCCGTGTAGTGGTTTCTTATAGAGATCATCACCAGTGATAGGATGATCGCCTATTGTGGGCACATGTGACATTTTTGTTTTTTGTACTTATCATTTTTGCCGATCATAAGGTGTTTTTCAACCTATGATCGAGGACGATGTATTTTTTGACACACTCCTATATATATATCACTATTACCGGCTTATCTTGTAAATCATGTTATGGAATGGTTTTAAATTTACATGTATGATTATTGCAAATGTCTATTTAACATTCGAGAAGCAATTGCATCTGCTAATGTATTTAAAGATCTTGGAATATGCTGATATTCAATATAATCAAATTCACGTTCCAAGAGACGCACTCTCAAAAATAATCTCAATAACACTGGATTTCTAATGGCATACACTCTATTAAGCTGTAATACAACAAGTTCAGAATCTAACCTCACTATCAAACTCCGAATCCCAAATGAAATAGATTCAGATAATAACTCAATCACTGCACTATACTCGGCAATGTTGTTCGTTGTTTGACCGAGGCTTACCCCATGCATAGATACTAACTCGTCAGAGGGCGAATAGATAACCCAAGCTGCGGAAGAGATGTTCCATGTATTACGACAAGCACCATCAGCGAAACCAATGTATGTTTGGAGAGGCATCGACATCTGCAATATCAAGAGTAAAACCAAGATAAGCAGGAATAATGACGAAAAACACTCTCTAAGCTAAGCACACTGTTTAAACTAAAACACACCAGCTAGAAAGAAAAACTATCCTAACTAAAAATCTCCATACCCATTCTTTTAAGCATAATACCTCTTCAAGTAAAGGCCATTTCTAGGTTTACCCAAAGAGTCCCCGTCAAAGTCTACCAATTCATAGGCCCCTTTGGCTAGCTTTTGCTTGACAACATAGGGACCATGCCACATAGGAACGAATTTTCCAGCGCCTAATTTATCATTAGCTTGATCGTAAACTAAGACTAGATCTCCTTCCGAAAAATTTCGAGGGGTCACATTTCGATCATACTGAGCTTTCATTCGTTTTGCGTGAGTCTCGATCGCCAATGCAGCATCACGTCGATTCTCATCTAATTGAGCCAAGTATAACAAACGCTTTTCCTCTTCAGAAGTGGCTGGAAGTAACTCGATGGCCATTTGCAGTGACGGGATTTTGCATTCAATGGGTAACACAGCTTCCAAACCATAGACTAGTTGGAAAGGAGTGAACCCTGTTGATGTTTTTACTGAAGTTCGGTACGCCCAAAGTGCTGAAAATAACATGTTGTGCCAATTCGACCGATGAATCCCAATGATTCGTCGGATCATGATAACTAAAACTTTGTTGATGGATTCAACCAGACCATTCGCTTGTGGATAATAAGGGGTTGAACTATCGTGACGTAAACCAAGCTGGCCTGTAAGTTCGGTCATCATAACGTTTTGAAAATGACGTCCATGATCAGTGATGATTGCTTGTGGGACACCAAACCTAGCAATTATATGATTGAATACGAAAATTGCAGCTGTCTTGCCATCTGCCTCAAATGTAGGCATCGCCTCGGCCCACTTAGTAAAATAATCTACCGCAAGGATGATATACGCATGCCCCCCGGCCGAGTGAGGGTTACATGTAATAAAATCGATACCCCATTTGGAAAAAGGACCAATGGCAATTATAGGGTGGAGAGGAGCAGGTGGAGCGCGCATCTTACGATAAAAAATTTGGCAGTTGTGGCATTTTCGGACCACCGTAATACAATCTTTAAATAAAGACGGCCAGAAGTAGCCAGCGCGCAATATCTTTTGGGCTATGGCAAACCCAGACATATGACTGCCACATGCTCCAGAGTGACAGTCATTTAGAACCCTTTCAGCTTCCTCGTGAGTTAAGCAACGTCGAAAGACAGAGTCCGCCCCACGGCGATAAAGAGTATCTCCAATAATCCTGAATTGTTGGGACTGGAATCGAATTTTTCGACGTTCTGACCTTGAAATTTCTGGCCGAAAGGATTGGGTCTGGAGATAAACGATGATATCCCCATACCACGGATCTAAAGTGCTGATTAGAAACAAGGATTCGTCCGCAATGGGCTCCTCCGCCACAGTTTCCGTGTCAGCACACGGGAAGTCACACATTAACTCCGCAAAAACTAAAGATTTCTTAGACTTAGATTTCTTAAATTCCAAGTCAAACTCCTGCAGGATAACGATCCATTTAGAGTACTTGCCCCCTAGCAATTGCTTGGTCAAAATGTAGATCATAGGGTTGCAATCCGAAATTACCGTAGTTTTACGTAGTAGAATGTAGTGACGAAAACGTTGGACAGCTTGAACAGCTGCCAATGCCAATTTCTCCACATGTGAGTATTTTAGCTCAGTTGGATTTAAAGTTCGACTAAGGTAATATATCACATGTTCAGTTCCGAATTCATCTTCCTGAACTAAGACCATTCCAATGGTGGAATGAGAGGCGGCGAGATACAAGAAGTAATCCTGGTTGTAGTTGGGAGGATGCAACAATGGTGCATGGGTCAACGCGTGTTTGAGTGCATCAAAATATTTCTGAGCTATCTCATCCCAATAGAATGGAGTATTTTGCTTCAACAACCAGGTGAAACCCTTTGTAACCTCGGCGTAGTTAGGAATGAATCGTCGTAAAAAGTTTGCTTTCCCTTGCAAACTTTGGAGTTGGCGAAGACTCGAAGGAGGAGGCAATTTGATGATAGCTTCAACCTTCGAGGGATCAACGCGAATGCCGGCTTTCGAAACTACAAACCCCAACAATCGACCCATTTCTATACAGAAGACACATTTGTGTGGGTTCAACCGAATACGATAATGCCTACACCTCATAAAGATTGCTCGTAAATGGACAAGGTGATCAGCTCGATGTAATGAATGAGCAGGCAAGTCATCGAGATAGGGTTGCACAATGTGCTTGATGTCATGAAATGCATAAGACATGGCCCTTTGAAAAGTTGCTCTGGCATTCTTAAGCCCAAAAGGTAACTTGCAATAAGCAAATGTCCCCCATGGACAAATGAAAGCCGTTTTTGGTTGATCGGCAGGTAGAATATTGATTTGATTGTATCCGGAAAAACCGTCCATGAAGGAGAATATTTCACTGCCGGCACAATCATCAATGATTTGATCGATATAGGGAGTTGGGTAATTGTCCTTTGGACAGGCTCGATTAATGTCCCTATAGTCGATGCATATTCTTATTGTTCCCTGCTTTTTGTTAACTGGAACAATATTCGATACCCAATCCGTTAACGGGATCAGATAAATGAAACCTGCTTTCAATAATTTTTCAACTTCTGCTTTAATTGCAGCAGCTTTTCGTGGGTGAATCTGACGCAAACGTTGCCGGACGGGTTTAGCGTCCGGGTAAGTCTTGATCTCATGAAAAACAATCGCGGGATCAATTCCTGGCATTTCCTCATAGGACCAGGCAAACACGTCGCAGAATTCTTGAAATAGGGCCTTATATCGCTGAATTTCGTCATCTGTACACGAGGCACCTATATGAATGTTCTCAATAATTCCGGGTTTAACCGAAATGTCAATAGGAATAGTTCGCGAGATGTTTCCCAAATTTAACTCTGAATCAGGATGTTTCATTGGATTCTGAGGTTCCTTGACATATTCAGTTGTAAAAATTGATGAGAAATCATTTTCAAAACGATCATCCTCAGGTAAAAACGAAGATCTGTGATGGAGATCTTCCCATGGTAAATCATCTACACATAGGATTTCACGAATTTGCTCATCAGAGTGAACAAGTTCAGAAAACGTGGTTAAATCCGAGGTTGATGTGAAAAGTGATTCCTCACGGACCACATTCATTAAGTCATTTTCGGTTGAAGATGGGTCGGCAAACGACTGCACGGCTTCATAGGCAATTTCATATGGACTCAAAGGCATGGCATTACCAAATGAGTCTATCTCAGATTCAGAAGGAACGATCCAAGGATCATCATAAACAATGGTGTCTGATGTAATCATATGAATAGTTGCAAATGAAGACGATGCGTTGATTGGAGGAAAAGGAAAAGTTCCCAGTAAACCGACATCTTTAACTAGTCCTACTCCAACATCCTTATATGGGATAGTCGTTTTACCGACATGCTGAATACTCTCCGAAGAGGCTGGGTCGGATGAAAAGTAAGCCAGCTGGTCTATTGTTACGATCTTTCCATTGTGTGGAAACTTTATTACTCGAAAGACCGATGAAACGACCGCCGTCATAGCGTAAGACCAACTTCGACCCAAGAGAAGGTTGTAATCTAGAGGGGCATCAACCACCTCCACATCTAGACTAACGGTTTTTCCTTCAACCCCTATAGGCAAATCCTGTAGAATGCCAAAAGGATGAAACCCACAGCCATCAAAGGCCTTTAGAATTGTCGGGGATTGATTTAGCGAAGGAGAACCAAGCGATCTCCAACACTGTATCGACATAATACACGTTGAGGCTCCCTCATCAATTACAGTCCGATGAATAGGCCTGTTTTTGACTATCACTGGTATCTGGAAAGCCATTTGATGAGGCAAACACTATGTACTATTTTCTAGATCGAAAATCATTAGGTTCGAGTCCTGAACATCAACAGCTCCTATAGCCGACAAAAGTAATTTACGTTGTGCTGGACATGATTGCAGCACTTCCAAAGCCAACATTGCTGAGGGTGAAACAGCTAAATCCTCAACAATGTTATAATTCTGAGCCGCTCTCGCATGTGGATTGAAAGCTGACTTTCGAAGTATACCCTTGGCGGGCGGTTTGATTACCAAGTCTGGATTAGGTTTCTCGATCTGTAGTGGATCGGAACTGGGAGCTGAGGTTGATGGATTAGAATGAGAAGATTCTGCTTCTTTACCATCAACATGACTTTTACTACCATAATCTTGCGATCGAGTTGCAATCCTAACATGGGACATCATCAGTATGGGTTCTTCATTGGCATTCGAGGATGAACCTATCATCTTACTGTCTTGAGCCGGAAAAGGATCCTTCAAAACAGCAGGAGTTTGGGAACCCTTGACAATCTTCGCAACCTCTGCACGATGAGGGCAGTCTCTTGTAAAATGTTCATCATCACAAATGAGACAAGGATAACGAGGTTTGCGCTTTTCATCATTGGATTCCGCCTTTTCAGGTTTCTCCTTTGAACTTTTGTCCATTTTATTCTTCTTCTTTCCTTTCTTCTTCCCACCGGATTTTGATTTGGCTGTAGATGACTCTACAACGTGAATATCGGCGGAGATTTCTGCAGAAGAATCTCCTGTTGGGGAATCAGGCAAGGTTATGATATGGGAAGAAGTCTTGGAGGACTTCTTCTTACTTTTAGTGTTAACCGTGCCAATCATACCATCGGCGGCATGAGATCCCGAAGGAGTTGCAATGATTTGATTTTGCTTGGGAAGATCGGGGATTTTTTCGTGTAACGTACCTGACTGAGTATAGACCAAGTCAAGGTACTGTGCTTGAGCAATTACTTGCTCCTCAGTAACAACTCCGGCTTTAGCAACATCTTCAGTGATCTTTGGCAACAAAGATTTTACAAACCACTCAGCCAAGATCTGATCCGGAATAAATACCTTCACTAAATGCCGTCGACGTCTCCACTCATGAATGTGATCTGAAATGTAAGTGGATGTCGATTGTTTTAGCGAAGTTAACAATTCCGTGCCATTGTCATATCGGACTGGCAACTGAAAATGAGTTAAAAATGAGGTAGCTAACTGACTAAAATTATAAAAAGTGCCTCGCGGTAACTCAATGTACCACTTGGCTGCGAGACCAATTAGAGTCACACCAGAGGTGGTAAGTCATCACATGGTTTGACGGGTCCTCTCCTGATTTACCTTCGAACTTGGGAATGTCACTGGGCAACTTATTCGGCATTGGCGGCCAAAACGGAAGATAATTAATGGGATCGTTCGTTAGGCGCGACAAGTCAGGTAAGTCCAAAGTTGCGATAAACGGTAACTACCGATTAGGATCCCTAAAACTCTGGGTCATGAGACCAGCCCCAGGAGGAGGATATCCAGGATAACTAGGAATAGGAATCGCGTTCGGGATATTGTATCCTCCCGGAAAACCAGGATTAACCGGACCGTACTGGGGTTGTTGAGGTTGTTGATAAGTGTACCCAGGGTACGGTTGATACTGATAGACTGGCTGCTGCACAACAGGACCGAATTGGTACTGTCCCTGGTACGGTTGATAAGTAAATTGTGGTTGACTTGTGACAACCGTACTTGAACCAGGTTTTCCTATAGGTATTTGAACCGAAGTTTGAATCGTAGATCCAGACGGTGGTAAAGATGTCTGAGGAGTAGATACAGGAACAGTAGAAACCGGAGCTATCGATACTCCAGAAGTAGGTGGGGTAGATTGAACAGATGTTGCGGCAGTTGTAGCAGTCGTTTGAGGCAGAGTACGAGGTGTACTAGGCCCAGGCTGAGAAACTACCGAAGGTACAGAAGTTTGAATGTTAGACTGGACTGGTTGCTGGGGTGTACCAGAAACTAAGGGTTGTCCAGTTTGAGATGACAACTGTACACTTGGCTGCAATACCTGTTGAGCTTGCGATGGATCCCACACTATATTCATTCCGGGGTACTGACCCATAACTGGTTGAGAATACTGAGGACCATAACCGGATTGAGGGTAGGATTGATAATTGAAAGGTACATTTCCCGTTCCTTGAACATACGTTTGACCGGAGGGTGGTTGGAAACCTTGGTTCGAGTATTGACCTTGGGGTTGATACCCTTGAGGCACATACTGATACTGGGGTTGACCTTGAGGTATAAATTGATACTGGGGTTGACCTTGGGGTACATATTGAGTCTGGGGTTGACCTTGAGGAACGTACTGTCCCATAGGTATGTACTGTCCTTGAGGTTGCCCCCAGATGCAAACTGTGTACCTTGAGGTTGCCCCCCAGGCGGTAACTGACCACCTTGAGGTTGCCCCCCAGGCGGTAACTGACCACCTTGAGGTTGAGGATTTGGAATAGAACCTGACATCATGAGAATGTCTTCTACGCTCAATGGATTAGTACCATTGTTTCCAGTTAATAACCCTTGCTCAATGGGTTGAGGAGATGCTCCCGAAAAAGTACTAGAAAGTGACTGATACCCGAAGGGAACAGAAGGACCGCCGTACAAAAAGGATTCGGGCGATTGAGTAAACATGGATGTCTGTCCTGACATATTTACGAGAGTATAAAAACCTCTAGGTGTTGGGTGATAAGGAGCACGAGGTGGTGAAAAACTTAACCCTAAGTTTTCTAAAAAATTAGTCAAAGAAAGATCCCAAGAATTGCTCCTAGGTGGACTGTAAAAAATTGATTCACGCTCACTTAGTTCAATAACAGGTTGATTTTCAAGGATAGGGATGCCTACTTCTTCTTCCGGAGCAAGTTCTTCAATAGCAATAAGTCCAGAAGGAAGATCTTGGGTGATTACTCTTTCTACCCTAGGTGAACCAGGACCACTAGAAGTTGGAGAAACAAACCCCGATGTCGGAGTAGCAGCAAATTCACTTTCAGGCTCGGATATTTCAGGTTCTTCACCTATATCACTAGTAGATGAAAAGCTACCAGCAATTTCGGAAACAGACACTGACTGTGGATTATAATCTGCTACTAACGGTTGAAAATCAGGATGTACTATCAAAGAAGATTCTCCTTCCTCAGGTGACCCAACTCTACTGTCTCTAGGAGTTACGAGGACTTTCAAGCCTTCAAGCTGGCTCGGTACTTCCTCAGGAGGTTGGCCCCGAAGTCTACGGGACTTCCTCAGTAACTCAGCCACGTTTACAAACTCAGGAGACTGGCCCCGAAGTCTACGAGACTGTCTTGGTAATTCAGCCACAATTGAAAACTTTTAACTACTTCACACGCAAACAAAGTAAAATCTCAATGAAAAGCACCTAAAGTCTCTAGAGAACCAAAAAAATTTGAATCACACGCCTAAAGAATCTAAGAGATCAAACACACACAAACAATAACTTTCTGTACTGAAAACACTAGTTGGTGATGAAATCCAACGTCGCAGAGTTCAATACAGAAATGGCGGTTGGAACAGTTACCCGGGAAACCTGCTTAATGAATAGACTAGCACAAGTTCCTCCACTTAATCGTCTCGAGTGAAGTGAACCCCCCAGAAAATCCAAGTGAGTCTAGCCGACGTCTGCTCCAGGTACAGTGGGATCTTCCCACCACTGTCACCTCAGGAAGAGTCCTAAAGAATATGGCCACTAAGGTTACCAACTGAGACAAATATACCTGGGGGAACAGTCTACGATCCGATACACACGCAAGGGCAGAGTAGCAAGCTCAATCCCCTTGAAGGCTCCTTGACATAATGCAAGGTTTACCAACAAGTGACCCCAGGCTCCTCGACAATGGTTAATCCAAGGTTTACCGTTTTTAATACGTGAATATATGGAGTCGTTCCCAATGAGGAAGGATTGATTCCCACACTGGTTCGGACATGATCTCGTGCTTCTCCTTTAAGAGGAGCTTTCCCAGAGCATAAATGCAACAATTGGATTTCTTCCCTACCACAAGATACAACTACTTGTTTGTTTTTATTGTCTTGGAGAGTTAATTACTCTCCTACTCCAAGACACTAGCCTAAGCTAAGTTGGTGTATCAGAGCCCTAGAAATAAAAACGTTACTAGGTGAATTTTACTTTAAGCGTTAATTTTAGTGGTTTTTGTTTAAGTCCAAAGGTGCGGAGATGAAACTCGTGGTATGAAGACTCGACTCAAAATCACTAAAAATGCACCTAAGATGATTTAAACAATCTTTTTCTCTTCGATGAACTTCTAAACTAAGAAAGAGTTTGAGAATGCAAATACTTTGTAAACACAAATATTTCTCAATTCAACAAATTAAAAGAAGAGTTTTTGTCCTTTTCCAATGCACTCAAAACGAGACAACTAGTTATTTCACAAAAATTTCCCTTTTTCGTTTCAAAGCACTCAATCACTACAAAACAAACTTTTTCCAAAAGAGATTTTTATATTTTTTAATAAACTACTCAAAACTATGAAAATGACTAACTTTGAGATCTACAAATTATAAAAACCTATTTGAAGTCAAAGCCTACTAAAAGTCTTTTTTAAGGATGTTTTACTTAGCTAGATGTAAGCTAAGGACCAATTTATGCAGAATCACAAATAAGTCAAGAACAACCAATTTTGTTTTCTTTTTGAAAATGAAAATCCAAACTCTCAAACACAAGCTTTTCGAAGTTTTGTAAAGAGAAAACTCAAAGCGGATTCCTCAACAAGGGGAGATTTCATAAATGGTCAGACTCATAAGAAGGCTGGTAGACACTAAGGTGATCTGAAGTCCCTACAGCTTCTAAGCTCAGAGCCACTACACAACCAAAATGAAAAACAAACCCAACAAGCAAAACTCCTAGGAATTTCACTTAAAACCCTAACACTAACGAAATCAATCTAAGGAAAGCCTCTGACAAGTTATATGCAGGTCTGGGCAGTGGATAACAATTTCTAAACAAACATTAAGCTGACTAACAGAGGAAATCTTAGGGTTTTTCAAAATTTTGACAGGGTCCGCAGGCCCACAGTTGACACAGGTGCGATCCCGCTCTGTGCTAAAAGCCAAGCTGCGAGTAGGTACGCACTGTGTCAAACGGCTAGGGTGCGGTCCTCTCCCAAAGCTATGAAAAACAAAAAATAACCCTGGATCTACAAACTCTGCCCAATTTTACACACAACAAGCCAAAAACAGAAACAAAAACACAGTTTCTCAGGTCAAAGTAAAAACAAGGAAAACAATCAAGTCCCCAGTATGGTCGCCATTTTGTCACATGGAATAAGTCGATATTGCGGACAAGATAGACCTTCCTAGAATCTAAAGAAGACCTAATGACAAGCAAACCAACCAGACACTATCTTTCTCTAAATATGCTTTGATAAACAATAGCAAACAAGTGTTTTTAGGGCCTACCTTAGGTCCAACGCAAGCTTGTGGATGCCCTCGCTCCTTCGATCCAAATGAGCTCCTTTGTCGCGAATCTGCAAACACAAACAAGGCAAACAAATTAAATAGCACCTGAAAAGCCAATTGCATAAAACATATTTAACATGAAAGTCAAGGAGTCCATGAAACAAATAACATGAGATACTTGTTGAGAAAAATGAGTTTGATTTTATTAATTCAAAAGAAGAAGAACTTTACAACCTTTGCCTTGACGCTGTACAAGCTCCTCCCAGGGTCCAGCAAGAAGTCTCCTCTACTTTGAAAAGTTTCACTCACTCCCCAATGAAGCCAAAAAGGTATGTGATCTCTCCTCTTAAGCTCAACTATGAAGTCTTGATTTCACCAGCATTTACCCTAAAAAATGTTCAGCTTCTAACCTCCTTAGCAACCAGCTCAATGCCTGTATTTATAGAGCAATGGAGGGAGGTTACTAGGTCCTCCTTCAAAGGGATAAAGCCCTCCTTCAAAGGGATAGCTCCTCTCATCAAGGGATTAGTTCCTTCTCTTTTGGGATGCATGAACCACCTCAGAGCAAACAATCCACGTCAAAATTCCTTCTAGAAACCTCTAGAATTAACCCAAAGTGAGTTTTTTAAGATAAAACTTGCGCCTTTTGACTTTCACAGGGGTCCGCACCTACACCGTTAGGGACAGAGTGGGCAAGTCCACAGTTTTTGTACACAGAAGGTGCGGGACTGCAAGTGACAGTGAGAGAAAGTGCGGAACCAGAGTTACATTGATTTTTAATGTCTTTCTCTCATTTTCAAAGCTTGACTTGAAGAGTTGATGTCTGAGACTTGCTTAGGAGGACAGTACAAGTGATGATAGACTCATACTGACTGCAAATAATCATGGTGACGATATTTTTGTGTAACATTTGGTCTCACCATATCTCTTATCTCTTCTATGACATTTTATGGGTTGCTCTCCCCCTGAGATGGTCCTGCTCTGACACTGACTCGATGACTACTTTCATTCCCTTAACTAGCTCCCCCTGAGAGAAAGATGACTTCAATTTGTCATTGAAGTTTCAGGTTGCTCCTTTTCCTTTCTCTTCCATACCTTAGTTGGTTGCCTTCTTGTGTCTGCATATTCTTCATAGTTTGGTCTGCTTAGAGATGTTATCATTAATTGTCTAGAGTTCTTTAGGGTATATAACAACTTGCACTCTTTGGCCATGTGGCCAAGATTTTTACACAAACAACATTTTATATGACCAAGAAATGGCGAAATTGATTTGTATTTTCTTGAGTCATTTTTTCTCTTCTTTACATACATTTTACATTCAACAACCTTATGGCCAAACCCATTACAAATATAACAGTAACCATAGAACTAATTTGTGTACCTAGTGGATGGTTGTCTTCTGCGTTTTCTTGCTTGAGGGAGTCATCTTATTTGTTGCACCTTCTACCGATTATTTTTGATCTGCTTTCTCTTACATTCTGCTATAACATGTCTATGTTCATAATAAGAAAAACATGTGATATTTTTCATAGGAGAAAATAATCTCCTTTGAGATATTCTGAATTTGTTCAACTCATTTTCAGGAGAGAATGATCTTCTTGCAATGAACCCTTTCTTCGTCTCATTCTTTGGCTTTTGATATTATTTCTTGTTTTTGTTTTCTTCTTTATTAATCATGGTGCTTGTCCCTTCTCCTTTAGGTTTTTTTAGGAAATCTTCATTATCATCTTTAATATCCGCCTTTTCTGATTTCTTCATGGAGGCAACCTCCTCTTCTAGCTGCTTACACAACCTATTCTTTTCTTCTAACTTACTTCTAGCTGAATCAATATCAACTTCTAATCTTTTACAATGTAGGTCTCTCTCTTTGAATTTACTACTCATAAACTCTTCTATTCTCCTTGCTTCTTCAATTTGTGTCTTCAAGCTGTCAACTTCCTCCTTGTACTCATGCTCTCTCTCATCACATATCTACACCAGAATCTTCAAATATTTGTTTTTATTCTTCAATCTTTCTATGTTATCCAGAGATAAGACAAGCCTAGCTTGATTTTCATCTATCTTTTCTTCCTGAGAGTAAGGTACATTCAAACATGTAGAGGTTTCATTTAACTGAACACTTTCCTTTTGACAATGGTTTTTCTCCTTCCTCTTTCTCTTTTCTTTCTCTGCACTACTGCTCCTAGCCTCTCCATGCATGAGCTGCGATATATCCTAGATTTCTTTTGCAGAAGTTAAATCTATTATTGTATCAATATACTTATTATGAAGATTGTTAAACATGGCACATTTTTCTTTAGCATTCCATTGTCATTCTTGCGCAGAGGGGGAGTCATTACGGTAGCCATCACATACAAGTTTCCATACACTAGGTCCATAAGCTATTAGTTTAGATTTTACCTTATCTCTCCATTCATGAAAGTTTCTTGCACTCAACATAGGTACACTTTGATAGTCCATGACTCAACTAGACCTACCTTCAAGGTGTTAGGATTATACAAAAGGGACCTTGCTCTGATACCAATTGATGGAAACTTGACTAAACTGGGGGGGTGGGGGGGATGAATTAGTTTAGTCCATTCATGGACATTAAAATTATTTTCTTTAAACTCATTCACTAATACATTAAATGAGAAGCTTAACAAATAATGACCATTAGATTGAGTATGTGAACAACAAGTAATAAGCAATCCAAAACATCACATCAACACATCATAACAACACATATGGACACCAGATATAAGTTGAAACCCATAAAGGGAGAAAACCATGATTTTTTTTATTGTTTTGATGCAAAGGCAATCTCCTACTCCCTTATTACATCTGATTTTCTATAGGCTCCAACCTACAAGAGGCTGCTACTCAATTTTATGCAAGCTGTAACATGCAAGGAAGCTCCAACTCTAATACATTTTCTATAGGCTACAACCCATAGGAGGCTCCTACCTCAATAGGATCCAACCTGATATTTATCAAGCCACTACTTGAAAGGAGACTACGATCCCCTGATGCAAAGAAGAAAAAACAATGTGTTGGTTTACCAAGTCATCAAATATGCATATCTCCATCTTCATCTCTACTCTTCTTCTCTTCAAATCTGCTTCACATAAGATTTGTATGTCCCAGGTAATTAATGCATAACATCTCAATCAATTCTCACATTATTTAACACTCTAACCAACCATCTCTCCAAACTTACACAAATTTATAAATGAACTTTGATCGCTGTTCGTGTTCCTCTCATATGAATATGAAATGACAAAACTTGTCTCTTTGCATTCCAAGGGTGTCTCTTCAATTCAAAAACTGATTAAACTCTTGAATATTAAAATATATAAAATGAGTTTCGTCATACCCAAATGTCATTCATTCATATTCTTCATGTCAATAAAATAAATAAATTACATGCAATAATACAATCTTTCATTCATGTCCAAATAACCCTGCATCACAACATGTTTCCATGTCTTTTCCTTTGCCTTGCATCATGCCTTTGTCTTGACTTTGTTATCATGGAGTCTTGCATTTGCCTTGCATCACAATAATTATCATGCTTTTATCTTTCCTTGCATCTTTGCATCAACATCTTCTTCGAAGCTGATCTCTACAACATTTAAACAAACATTCTCACAAAATCATCAACATCACCCTAAAGCAACAAAACCTAAAACATTTTCCATTTTACTTTGATGCTCCTTTTCCATCACCCTTGTTCTTGTTTTTTCATATCAAACATGCCTCGCTGCAACTTCTTTGCTAGAAGACTTACCTTGCTTGCTGCTCTTGTTCATTTGTGCATACATTAACTATGCAACCATTTTTTCTTAAAATAATTGTGTACACTTCTTGCTGCCGGTCTTTTGCCTTTTCTGCTCCTGTTGCTCCTTTGCCTTGCTGATTCTCTTTTGCCTTGCTATAGAGGAATGGAGTTAAGATGTTAGGGGGTTAATGTATGTTGTTTAGGGGGTTAATTTATACCTAGAGGATTTAGAGGTTAGTCATGGGCTTTTATGGAGCATTATTAATAATTTTTTAAAGTATATTATGCAAAATATGACATTACAATGATGAATGCAAAATAAGATCAATATGTTTTTTATTATGGTCTTGATTATATATCTTAGAAAGTGTCTCACTTCCTACATGTTAAGAAAAGTAACATATTTCTTAGATTTTTTCAACATATTCTTAAATATCTTGATAAATTGCACAAGATCATCATTGATTTGATGTCTTTGTTTATTGGTCTCACCTAAGTTGTCTTTCTTTTTGTCTTTGCTTTCCTTATATATTATATTTGTAAACTGTTGTTATATAAACGTTTCAATATTTACTATATATACTAATATTACTTTATTGATTGTAATTGTATAGTATTGCCCCCCTAGGGCATTGCTCAACAATGAAGAGGTGTTTGTAATACAAATGTCTGTTTAAGAACATGGAGTGATTGATATTGAGGATCAAACTGATGATCCTATGGAAGAAGAAAATGATGTTGATAACATAGTTGAAGGAGAGAGGACAAATAAATTGATCCAAGAGACATTTAATAATGTTGGAATGGATGATGATGAAAAACAATATGATGACAGTGCCTTTGATTTACCTATACTTCAAATGACAAATAAACCTCTTTACGAAGGCTCAAAAACATCTCTTCTCTTAATGCTCTATAATTGTTGGTCAACTTAAAGGTGGTGAATAGTTTGTCAAACACATGTGCGACACAACTCCTAAGGTATATAATATATTTTGTGACATTAAGTACTATATACATGATAAAGTAATTAATTTTCTGTTGTTTTTATTGTTAGTACGTTGATGTACATCATTTCAATATTTTGTAACGTTTGGATCACTATGTACGATTAATATTGTTTAGTCCATTAACCAATACTAAGCTTTTTATGTTGCATATTACTAGGTAAATTTTTGTTACCACATCACATGTTTTACCTCGTACTTACCAAGATTTACATGTCGTTATGAAAGACATTGGAATGGAGTATCAATCTATTCATGCATGCCCTAATGATGATATTCTCTATTATAAAGAACATGCATTAAAAGAAAAATGCCCAAAATGTGATGATAGTAGATATCAAACTGATAAAGTAACAAAAATGGTGCCTCGCAAGGTTCTTCGTTATATTCCTATAATTCCATGTTTGCAACAATTGTTCAAGTGAAAAAGTGTAGCAAAACTTATGGATTACGATGCAAGGAATAGAAGTGAAGATGGTGTTCTTCGAATACCTACAGATGGATATTCATTTAGGAATATAGAGGAAAAGTGGTCAGTGTTTAAAGAAGAACCTCATAATATTAGGCTTTTATTAGTAGATGACGGTGTCAATCCATTTAGAGAGGCCAAATCTACTTACTTGGTGTGGCCCATTTTTGTTATCAAAAATAACATTCCTCTGTGGAAGTCAATAAAGAGGGAGCACATAATGTTGACAATGATTGTTCTAGGTATTAATTTGCTTACAATAAATTTTTTTAGCACAATAACATCTTATTTGTCTTGTTTGTTTCATAATTATGTCTTATTATTTTTTGTTAATTTACTCATATATGTTCAATTATGCCTTATACTTATGTCTTATATTTTTTTTCCTCATATATGTAGTAATTATGTATTATATGTTCAATCAATTAGGTAAGCACTAGGTCAAAGATATGAATGTATATTTCGAGCCTCTTATCGATGAGTTAGTGGGGTTATGGAACAATGTCACTATGTATAATATCTCTAGACCATTAGTTGCACAAAGAGATTTTGAATTCCATGCAATGCCTGTATGGACAATTTACGATGCCCCAGGGTTAACACATTTCTATGGTATGTTATAACGTTACCCTGCACTTTAATAATGTTTAATTTTATGAAGTTCATTTCAAGTATGTTTTTTAAATAGTTCGACCTTCATTGTACATACTTAAAATAATTGATATAAAAATTATTCCATCTCTTGCAGGTCTTCAAACAAAGCATAATTTTTCTTGTCCAATTTGTGGTCCTAATATTAAATATCATCGTTCAAAAAGCTTAGGAAAGGAGGTGTTTGATGAGTATATGCACTTCCTTTCTAAGAACCATAGGTATTGAAGTACTGAAAAACATCTTTTCAATGGGAAAGAAGAGATTGGAGTAAGACCACGAAGAATGACACCTCGTGCATGGAAGTTGCAATATAATAGAGTCTCTCAAGGTATGGATCGAATTGTCTATGTATCAATATACATTATATGTTTGAATTATTTTATCTTTTTATGGGACTTTATTCACTGTACTAATTTATTTGATTATATTGTTGTTATAATATCTTTATCTATGATTCATGTTGTAGGTCATAAAGGCATTAATAACAGGGAACTTCCATGAGGAATGAAAAGTTATCCTGAGAAATTCAATAGACTCCCCTACTATGAACACCTAGAAATTATTCATTTGTTTGATATAATGCACATCGGAAATAATGTAATAGAGACCTTATAGCGAATCTCAAATGGAAGGAAAGATAAAGAAAAAATTGTCAAGATTTGTAATGACATTAAGGAGGCTGACCATGCATTGAAAGTGAGATTCATTTAAACAACAATGGAGATGACCAAAATATAAGCACCCTTCCATGGCTATTGATAGAGCAACAAAGCAAACATGTTAAAGAGGTTATTGAAAAAATTAATTTTCCAACAGGATTTTCTTAAAACATAAAGAATATCCTAACAAAGAAAGGTGAATTAGGTGGGGTAAAAGCTCATGATTGGCATATGTTCATTAAGGTAATTATTTTGGTGTATATATAATTTATACAATGGTGAAACATTTTATTAATTAATGTTTTCTTTTTTTCTACTAATTTGGGAAAAAAAATGATCAATTATTGCTTTTTTTTTTATAATATGTTCTACCTTTATTTTTCCCAAAAACTTTGACAACAATGTCAACAATGTCAACAATGTTATATATGATCTTAGAAAATACATGAGGTAAGTGAAGATTTATGTGCAAACTGTAATTTGTTCAATAAGTTGTTGTGTCGCATATTTTTCAATGCATGTGTTTTTCTTGTCATCATGTACTATATTATTCTTTTTTTGTTGAAACCTCTGATTTGCTTGCTTCATTTGTAGATGGTTTTCATCTAAAGAATTAAATAAAGAAGATACAAAGTATTGGAGAAAAAAAATTCCTCGTCTAATTTGTGAAATGAAAAAGTATCTACCTCCGACATTTTTCAATGCACAAGAACACTAACTCATACACTAAGTCGAGGAGATTGAAAAGTGTGGACCTATACACACAAGATCAATGTGGATATTTGAGAGGCACTTGAAATCACTAAAGGATTTGGTCAGACAGAGAGCACGTCCTAAGGGTTCTATAGTATATCAAACCATGGCTTATATTCATCAATATAATGATGAAATAGGACAAATTATTAGTGTATTCAATCACACTTGAGAGGTCAACTCTGTGACTGACGATTTTGAAGGGGAGCACCTATTGGGGAAAGGTAGAATGAGCAAAGTGAGATGTAAGTCGATAGTGGAGATTTATAACACATTTGAATTATTTATTTTTATTTATATCGTACTTATTTAATTTTTAGTCTTCCTACATAATCCATTATTACGAAGGTATACAATGGTAACTAATATAATATATGAATCGTTTTATTTTAATACAACCGGTCGAGACTGGGATGCAATACATTTATACATTGCAAACAATAAAGATTGGATGAAGGTATGGATTGGACAATGAAAACAAGCTAATAATGGTACGTTATCGTGGTATGGTTTGTATTCATTGGTCAAAGAAGCTCAACGTTGTGGAGATACCAATCTTACACAAAGGGAAATTGATTTATCATATGGTTTAAAATATTATCAGGAAAGCATATTCACCCACACTACTTAATTTTTTTACAATTATATTGATTCATATGGTGTGGTTTTTTCTTCATTTTCAAAATTTGTGAGTATGAATATGCATGCCTATCAATTGACAATGCATTTTTTTTTATGTATTTGATGTATTTCAGTTGAAATACCACAACAAAAAGTGGTGCAATGGCCACAAATTTCGCATCAAAAGGCTGGATGAAAAGATGAAAATTTTTGATAGTGGGATAACTGTAGTATTTCAAGTTATTAATGTTCCCTCTAGAGGTGACAAACATCCAGAAATCTCTGAGAATCGATACTATGGGTATCTGCATGATATACTTGAGTGTGACTTTGAATCCTTCAAAATAGTTATGTTCGATGTCAAATGGTTTAGGCTATGAATCCATGAATGTGACCTTGATAGAACTGTTATTGAACATGCTAACGGATTTACCATGGTTGATACAAGGAATCTTCAGCCAAGATCAAAGCGATATTCTCTTACAAGTAATTGTGAACATGCATTTTATGTAGAAGTTTCAGGTATATCAGGTTGGTCATATGTTGTTAGATATGATTCTAGAGGAAGGACTGTAAAGTATAATGTAGTGGAAGAAGATGAAATTGAAGAACAAGATGATGTATAGGAGTAGGGGGTTCATGTAGTGTCAGGCAAAGATGTTGAAGAAGTTAAAGGAGTATATGTTAATCAAGACAATTGTAATTTGGATGAACTATATGATATTGACATCATGTCAGATGAAGAACTTGAAGAAGTTGAACCAAATGTAGAAGAGCATGCTCCAGATGATGATATATACGACGAAGATGAAGATGATGACGATGATAATGATGCCGATATGGTGAATCCTTTGTACATGAATTTTGAGTTGGATGATACAGATGATGAGATGGACGAGGAAGAATATTAATGACATCAAAATGTTGAAAAGTATGAGGTATGAATTTATATGTTTTCAGTTGGTTTGTTCTCTTTCGTTCACCTTAAATTTTTATTTTCTTAGTTTTTATGTTTTAATGTTACTATGTTTCTTTCAAATATATTATAGTAGATAGATTAGGTATGGGGAATTGAGAGTGATGTGGGGGTGGGATAGGGGGCCATATGAGCTTCCACCTTCATGTGGTTGGCCTTGTTAAGTAGAGAATATATTATTCTTGAAACAAAGAGAAGCTCATTTACGTTTATACCATAATTTCCAATTTTCACTTTAATGGTTCGTTAAGAAGATGTACTGGACGAGTTGGGCGACGAATGAACCAGGTGATACAGTGGTCAAGAAGACATGCAAAGTAAGGTCAGCCATGACTACCCATGAATTTATTTCCCACTAGGGTATCTCATAATGATTTTTAGAAAATTGACTAAATTTATGTTTAGGTGTTAAAAGTTGATTTATAATTGATTGATTATGCAACATGTGCGTAATAACAAATGGTAGTATTTGTTGTTATTGATGAGCTAATGATTTGTGATGACTTATTTGCATAGCAGGGCGAACACCCATGCCCTAGACACACTTGCACGAAGGCAGAGTGCCCGAGCGCTATTGCGGGCATCGCAAGCTGGGCATGCCAGGACGTCCGCCTGGTAGGGGTGCTTGTGTGATGAGTTAGTGGGTCGACCTGACTTAGAAAGGGGCTCCCACATAAAAGAAGTAAGGCCGGCCCATGACTACCCATGAACAAAGTTCCCACCAAGGGGTCTCATAATGATTTTTAGAAAATTAACTAAAGTAATGTTTGGGTGTTAAAGTTGGTTTATAATTGATTTCTTATGAAACATGGTACTAATAAAGTATAATATTTTGTTATCATTGATGAGCGAATGAAGGCAGGGCTCCCGAGCCCCCATGGGGGCGTCATATGCTGGGCATGCCAAGGTACCCGATGCCCATGGGGTCGTCACATGCTGGGCATGCCAAGGCACCCGATGCCCATGGGGTCATCACGTGCTGGGCATGCTAGGGTGCCCGATGCCTATGGGGGCAACACTTGCTAGGCACACTAGGGTGCCTGCCCGATAAGGGCATCCGTGCGATGAGTTGGTGGGTCATCCTAACTTGGAAAGGGGAGCCTGCACAAAATAAGTAATGTCGGCCCATGACTACCCATGAACAGAGTTCCCACAAGGTGCTCTCATAATGATCTTTATAAAATTAAGTGAATTAATGTTTCGATGTTAAAATTTGGTATATGTATCTTTTGCGCTCCTCGTGTCAAGCTTATTGTTACTTGTTTCGTCCCGACCTCGAAAGGGGAGCTTGCACAAAAGAAGTAATGTCGGCCCATGACAACCCATGAACATAGTTCCCACAAGGTGCTCTCATAATGATTTTTACAAAATTAAGTGAATTAATGTTTCGATGTTAAAAGTTGATATATGTATCTTTTGTGCTCTTGGTGTCAAGCTTATTGTTACTTGTTTCAAGCCTACCCATAAGTACCAATCCACCACTTAATATTTACCAATTAGTTGAAATTATGCTTTAATTAATTGACCCCACACAAACTGAGCTGTGAAAGGGGTCAACATTGAAATTTTTTCAATTTATGCTTGTATGCATTGAAATTTGACATGGTTATAATAGATATGTGCATTGGCATTATGGGAGGGTTTGAAGAGTCATATACGAATATGGGAGGGTTTGGAAAATTGTATAAGTTAGTAATATGTTTTGAATTATTATTATTTTCTAAAACAAGTTTTGGATTATTATTTTCTAATATGTTTTGAATTATTATTATCGCCCTAGCCCAAGCCCGCCTCCACCCACCTCTCCGTTACAAGAGGAAATATTGCGTCTGCCATTTCCCTAACCCAAGCCCACCTCCGCTCACCTCCGAGATGCAAGAGAAAAGCTATAATAGATAGTATTGATCCATACTATGCTATAATAGATAGTGTAGGTTTTAACCCCGTATAGAAATTACCTGAATACGAATTCTAAAACATAGAAAATAAACAATGCGAGAGCATAACACATAAAACACATATACATAGAGATTTTCCCCTGGATCCCAAAACTGGGACTACCAACTTGATTTTTCATTATGTTCCTTTCAATGTTACAATACCTATTTATACATGCCGAAGCATCCAATACCATGGACCAAAAACCATCGCGTCCAAAACCATTGCGTCCAAAACCATGTATGAAAAATCATGCACAAAACCATAGGTAGGTTCGCCTAACCTAATATAGGGTCCAAAAACAAAATTTTCTGGGGCGCTGCCCCGGACCCCATAGAGTGGGGTTCCCTGCACCCCTCAAACCCCCAGTGACCAGCCCTGCTACGCAATCGATGCAACGAACGTAGGAATTTACAGGGTAAGTTCCTCAGACAGAACACCAAAGGACACCGCTCACAAACAGATCACAGATCAATACACCAGTACTTTTGACGTGGTTAAAACCCTCAAAGAGGGAAACAGTCCACGGCCTGAGCCAACGCGGCCACTTCAGGCAATTTATTAATAAAAGAATGAAAATTTACATAAGCTTTTCTCATGGATGGTTAACCTACAAATGACCCTCCATTCTCTTTAAATAGAGATCATGGACCAATAGGGTGTTAAGCCATGGATCAAGTGTCGATAATACCGAGGAGAGAATGAACCGTCAGATCACTACATATCGTGACCGTGGGATTGTAAGTTACAAAATGTACATAGTAAAGAAACACACTTTACCTAACTCTATACTAGACCAAGTTATACTTAACTATTTCCTATGTGTCGGAATATCCTAACATCCCCCCTTAAGAACAACTTGGGATAGGATTAAAGGATTTACAAATATGACACAATAGGAGAAGGAAGGAGGCACTAGAGCCTATCCCCCCTTAGTGACAACTTCCTGAACTCCAACCATAATTCGAAGTTTAGTGAACTTTGCCTCTGTGAGAGCCTTTGTAAAGATGTCTGCAACTTGATCATCTGTTGAACAATATTGCACTTCAAGAACATGGTCATGGATGAGCTTTCTGATGAAGTGCATGTGCAGTTCAATGTGTTTGCTGCGCTGATGTTGGACTGGATCTTTTCATAGTTGAATGGCACTTTGATTATCACACCAAAGTGTAGTCGGATGTTGCTGCTGAAAGCCAAACTCTGACAGGATCTGACGAAGCCGCAAGGATTCCTTACTAGCTTCTATGACACCACGATACTCTGCTTCTGCTGAAGAAAGAGAAATGGCACCTTGTTTCTTGCAAGCCCATGTAATAGGTCTTGAACCAAGAGTGAACATATAACCTGCAGTAGACTTCCGATCATCAGGGTCACCAACCCAATCGGAATCAATGAAACCAACCAATAGAGGAGATGCTTCGGCACTGTAATGAATCCCAAACTGAACTGTACCTCGAACATAACAAAGTATTCTTTTAGCTGCTTTCCAATGACTTTCACATGGGTTTTGCATAAACCGAGCAACAAGGTCAACAACAAAGGAAAGGTCAGGACGAGTATGGGTTAGATACAAAAGTTTTCCTACAAGTTGACGGTATAAGGTAGCATCAACTTCAAGAGAAGTACAAGTGGCTGAAAGTTTGACTCCAAACTGAAAGGGAGAAGGGGCTGGCTTACAGTCTTCTATGTGAAAATGGTGTAGAATATCACAGGCATACTTGGACTGAGAAAGGGAAATACCTTCCTTGGATTGCAAGACTTGAAGACCAAGAAAATAATGTAAGTGTCCTAAGTCTGTCATTTCAAACTTCCTTTTAAGGCTAGACTTCACATGGTTTATAAGGTTGGGATCACTACCAGTCAGGATAAGATCATCAACATAAAGAACAAGAATGATAAGAGACTTGCCCACTTTCTTGGTGTAGACAGTATTGTCAGAATGACACCTAGAAAAGCCATTTTCTAAAAGAAAGCTATCCATTTTGGCATACCAAGCTCGAGGAGCTTGCTTGAGACCATAAAGGGATTTCTTAAGCCGACATACAAGGCTGGAGTCTGTTTGTATAAAGCCAATAGGTTGTTCCATATAGATTTCTTCATGCAAGTCCCCATGCAAGAAGGTAGATTTAACATCCATCTGATGGACTTCCCATTTGAAAGAGGCAGCAAGGGAAAGAACAAGGCGGATAGAGTTCATTTTGGCAACTGGGGAGAAGGTTTCAGTGTAGTCAATTCCTTCAACTTGTGAGAAACCCTTAGCAACAAGACGAGCTTTATGTTTATCAACCTTCCCATCTGGTCCATACTTGGTTCTGTAAACCCATTTGCATCTAACAAGTTTTCGTCCCTTTGGTAGAGGAACAAGATCCCATCTAAAGCTTTATGTTTCTCATCTGGAATATGGGCCCATGCTTCACTTCCAAAAACACGAAAATGACTTAGATCTGGTTTAATTGAGCTCCATGCTTCTTCTGGAGTGATATTCTTTAAAACCTTAGTAGGAGTGCGATTTATTATGTAATTTGCACAGTTAATTGCTTCTGCCCAATAATTAAGACTAAGTCCTTTAGATTGAAGCATACAATTAGCCATTTCCTTTAAGGTGCGATTCTTCCTTTCAGCTACACCATTTTGTTGTGGAGTATATGGAACAATATGTTGCATTTGAATTCCATGCTCAGTGCAAAAGTTGATGAAGTTGTTTTTAACATATTCTCTGCCATTATCAGATCTTAGCTTAAGAATTTGATGTCCAGATTGTTTTTCAACAAAGGCCTTAAAGGCCAAGAACATGTTAAATACTTCACTCGAGTTTTAAGAAGTATACCCAAGTGCGTCTGGAGAAATCATCAATGAAAGTTAAGAAATACTTGTAGCCAGAGAAGGAAACAACTGGAAGTGGACCACATAAATCACTATGCACAAGCTGTAAAGGGGCTGAGGCGTGCCAAGAGGCACGTTTTTCAAAACTGTCCCGATGATGTTTTCCGAGTACACATCCGGAACAAACACCATCTCTGCAAGATACCATTGGAAGACCTGTCACCATATTTTATTTACATAGATTCTGAAGAGAGCGATAGTTTAAGTGACCAAATCGCTCATACCAAAGTTTGCTCACTTCATCATTATGAACAACAAATACTGAGGGAAGATTTGATGACCCAAAGTTGTGAAACTTATACAACCTTGTAGAATCATCAACAATGCCAGTGGCTAAAATCTGTCTAGGATCTCTTAGGTCCTTAATTACAAAATCGTGAGGTGAAAATTCAATGATTTTACCTTCACCTGAATGGGTTATCTGATATACAGATAGAAGGTTGCAGGATAAGGTTGGAACACATAATACATCATTAAACTGACCATTGTCTATATGAACAGTTCCAGTCCCTACAACACTAAGAGATATATCATCACCAACATATATATTTTTGGTGTTACAATCATTTAAAGAAGAAAACATGGCTTTGTTTTTGGCCATGTGATAAGAAGCTCCAGAATCAATGAGCCACTCTGAGAATGAGAAGAAGAAGATACATTTAGTGCATAGCCAGACTGAGATGCTTGACAACCACATGCAGAAAGTGCCATTCCTGAAGATGAAGTTGAAGTTGAAGAGTGCTCCAAATGGATTTTATGCTTCTTCATTGCTGCTTCCAAGGCTTCCATCTTCTTAAAGCATCTGGATTCTAAGTGGCCATCTCGATTACAAAAGTTGCAATGTCTATCAGTCTTCTTCCCTTTGTTTTTATTTGTTTTATCATTTTGTTGAAATGATTTTTCATTTTGAGGCTGAAATTGCTTAGGACCCTTGTTTGGTTTAGGACCATTCTTTTTAGGATACAACTTCTTAGGATTCTTTGGATTTGGTTGCTGCTAGGTGGCTAACGCTTTCTTAGAAGAGTTTCCAAGATTAAGAAGACCAAGGTGTAAGAGTTTTTCTTGTTCTCTTATTAAAGAATCACAAAAAGAATCAAAGGAAGGGGACTTGTAGTCTTGTCCTTGAGAAATGAAGGCTTCTCTTGTAGAATGGAAGGTGGAAACAAACACAGAGTAGGCTGGTCCCAACTTAGTAAGAATGGAATATATAAGGTTACTATCTTCTTTCTTAACCTTAACACCTTCCAAGAGAAGTCTAAGGGTCTTGAACTTGGACAAAAAATCTTCAATGCAAGAAAAATTATTGGGGTCCAATGTAAGCAATTCATTTTCAAGTTGATGGGCTCTAAGTTCATTTTTAATTCCAAAGACTTTAGTAATCTGTTTCATTGCTTCATCAGGGGCATCAAGTTCTGCAATATAGAATCTAAGATGTGGAGAAATAGACATCCCTATCAACCCACGTGCTTGATCTTGCCTATTTTCCCATTTAGCTGCCTTATCTTCATCTTTCTGTTTGGTTTCTTGGCCTGTGGCTATTCTGTAGAGACCTTTACTTCTAAGTAAATCCACAATGTAGGACCACCATTGGAAGTAGTTGGTGCTGCCAAGAATAACTTGGCATGGACTTTCCATTTTAACAGAAACTAAAGCTATAGATGCTGAAACTAAGTGTTCCAATGGAAAGATCTCGAAAAATTAGGCCGTTTAAAAAAAAACCGTTCTGAAAATGGCTTCCAGATGAAGAAGTTATGGCTTTTTGAAAAAAAATTGATGAAGATGCCGACGAAGTGCAGGAATGTGCGGAAATGAAAAAAAATGCCCCCTTTCCAACAAAAAGGAGACTTGAACTCAAGACCTCTACTCTCATAAATTAGCTTTGAACCAAGTGAGCTATACAAAAAGTTTGAGAGAGAGAGAGAGGGGGGGTTGAAGCTTTGGGTTGCGTGCTTGCTTTGAGAAAGCTCTTTTTCCCTACAAAACAAAAAACACAAAACCCAACACGGACATACAAAAAAAATGAACCTTACGGCTCGAAGTTAGCTTTAGCTGGAAACTAAATATTTTCCTCAATGTTTCTGATTTTCCAAGATCACACTAAGGCACAGCGGAAAAGAGCATACGCATGAGAAAAATCCTTCCTTTCTGTTTCTGATTTGCCCAGATCGCACAGAGTCGCGGGGCAAAGAGCATACGCAGAAATGAAAGGTATAGATCCGGTAATAAAAAAAAGCTAAATAAACTGAAACCGAAATAAACAGAGAGAAAATAACTGTAAACTGCAAATAAACACTGTATAGCTCCAGATCTTAAAAATGACGCAGCTAGGGCTACTGGAAACCTTTTCGCATGAAATGAAAGGCGTTCCTCAATGGAAAAGATGCTCCCAACACAATAGAGCAGTCCTATCGGCCCGAAAGCAGTCAGAAAAGTAGATCTAGGAAATGGTAGTCGGATGCAGTTCTACCGGCTTCAGATTTGGATCACCAATGGACGCGACCCTCAAATAGCTCTGCTACCATGTTGGAATTTTCAGGGTAAGTTCCTCAGATAGAACACCAAAGGACACCACTCACAAACAGATCACAGATCAATACACCAGTACTTTTGACGTGGTTAAAACCCTCAAAGAGGGAAACAGTCCACGGCCTGAGCCAACGCGGCCACTTCAGGCAATTTATTAATAAAAGACTGAAAATTTACATAAGCTTCTCTCATGGACGGTTAACCTACAAATGACCCTCCATGCTCTTTAAATAGAGATCATGGACCAATCGGGTTTTAAGCCACGGATCAAGTGTTGATAATACCGAGGAGAGAATGAACCGTCAGATCACTACATATCGTGACCGTCGGATTATAAGTTACAAAATTTACATAGTAAAGAAACACACTTTACCTAACTCTATACTAGACCAAGTTATACTTAACTATTTCCTATGTGTCGGAATATCCTAACAACGAAGGGAGGGCTCAGCCCCCCTTCTAACCCCCCAGTTTACTACGTTAGCTAGTCATGGAAAGAATATAACACAACCCAACATTCTACCACTTGTTGTTTTCTTTCCACAGGGGGCCACATGAGAGCTTAGTCATTTATTCAGCCCTGCAACGCCCATTGTTTCTCTACACCAAGAGAACTTCTCAGAGCTCACAGATTTTGTCAATGCATCTACAGTATTCTTCAAAGTGTCCACCTTTACCAGCAACACCTTTTTGTCTTCTATCATATCCATCACAAAGTGATACTAAACATCAAAGTGCTTTGTCTTTGAATGATATGCAAGGTTCTTTGCCAGAAAAATTGCACTTTGGTTGTCACAGTCTATCCTTATAGCTCCCTGTACTAACCCCATACTTGAACACAATCTTTGCAACCAAACCGCTTCCTTTCTTGCATGAGTGGCTGCCATGTATTCTGCCTCTGTAGTTGATAGTGCCACTACAGATTGTTTCTTACTCATCCAATTGACTGCACCTCCAAATAGGTTAAACACATACCCACTTGTAGATCTTCTCTGATCCAGATCTCCAGCCCAATCTGCACCAACAAAGCCATGAATATCCAACACTCTGTCTGGTCCTAGTCTTCCTTGGTAGCACAAACCATAACCACTAGTGCCACGCAAATACCTGAAAACCTGCTCACTGCGATCCAGTGCTCCTTCCCTGGTTTTGACATAAACCTGCTCAATACTCCCACTGCATGTGAAATGTCCGGTCTAGTACAAACCATCGCATACATCAGGTTAGCGACTGCACTTGCATATGGAACACGGGACATGTCCTCTTCCTCTTCTTGTGTCTTGGGACACTGTTCAACAGATAACTTTACACCTACATGAATAGGAACCTTCACTGGTTTACTGTCTTGCATATTAAACCTCTGCAATATTGTCTTGACATACTTCCTCTGGTTTAACCAGAGCTTCCTCTTTGTTCGATCTCTTTTAATTTCCATGCCCAAAATATAGTTTGCATCACCAATATCTTTCATGTCAAATTTGGAGGACAAATGGGTCTTCAAATCCTGGATAATTTCTTTGTCATTTCCAACCAGCAACATATCATCCACATACAAGACCAGATAAATAACACGATCACCAATTAACTTAAAATACACACAGTGATCTGCTTTGCTTCTAGTGAAGCCAAGTCCCCGTATAAATGTATCAAATTTTTGATACCACATCCTTGGTGACTGTTTTAACCCATACAAAGACTTCTTTAACTTGCATACCAGTTCTTTCTTACCCTTCACTGCAAAACCTTTAGGTTGCTTCATGTAGATCTCCTCTTCCAGATCCCCGTGAAGAAATGTTGTCTTCACATCCATCTTTTCTACCTCAAAATAAAAAGCAACAACAACAAATAGAAGTAATCTAATAGAAGCTACCTTGGCAACAGGAGAAAAAATATCACTAAAATCAATTCCTGATACCTGGGAATAACCTTTTGCTACCAACCAAGCTTTGTATTTCTCCACCTTTCCTTCTGCATTTTTCTTCTTCTTGAACACCCATTTGCTGCCAATGGGTTTCCTTCCAGCCGGCAACTCCACCAGATCCCATGCCTCATTTTTGTGCAAAGATGTCATTTCATCAACCATGGCCTCTTTCCAGAGTTTTCCATCCTCTGAATCTACTGATTCCTTCACAGTTCTGGGATCATCATCAGTAATAGATAAAGAAAAATTTGAACAGAAAGCAGATGGACTATACCTTTCTGGTTGCCTTCTTTCTTGAACTGATCTTCTCACACTCGGAGTTTGTGGCTCTTCATCTTCTGATTCCTCCTTTGCTGTAGAGTTTGAATCTTCCTCCTTAAGCTCAAACTCTATCTTCTCAGGTTCCTTTGGTTGGACTTCATGTTTAATAACATCTTTCACCTCTATGAACACCACATCTCGACTATACACAACCTTCCTTGTTACCGGGTTCCAAAGCTTATAACCTTTTAAACCATCCTGATACCCAATAAAGATGCACTTTTCAGATTTACTATCCAACTTTATTCTTTTCTCCTTTGGAACATGTACATATGCATCACATCCAAATACCCTCAGATGTGAAAGAGAGGGTTTCTTACCAGTCCATACCTCTTGTGGAGTCTTATCCTCCAACACTGATGAAGGTGATCTGTTGACCAGGTAACATGCAGTCTCCACTGCCTCTACCCAGAATTCTTGTCCTAACCCGGCACCATTGAGCATGCTTCTTTCCCTTTCCATCAACGTCTTGTTCATTCTTTCTGCAACTCCATTTTGCTGAGGTGTATATGGAGTAGTCTTCTGCCGTGATATACCACACTTCTTACAAAATTCTTCAAATTCCTTACTACAAAACTCTCCACCGTTATCTGTCCTCAACACCTTTATCTTCTTCTCTGTTTGGTTTTCCACCAGAGCCTTAAATTCTTTAAACCCGTCAAAGACTTCATATTTCTTCTTAAGGAAATATATCCATGTATTCCTTGAGAATTCATCTATAAATGATACATAGTACACATACTTACCCAGTGATGGAACCTTCACAGGTCCAAACACATCACTGTGCACAAGCTCTAATCTTTGTTTCGCCCTCTTACCACCAGAGGGGAAACTCACTCGATTCTGCTTCCCATATACACAATTTTCATAGAAATCAAAATCCAGAGAGCTATTACTCATACCTTCTACCATACCTTTACCATGAAGTATTCGAATGCCCTTCTCTCCAATATGTCCAAACCTTTGATGCCACAACATGGTCTTCTCTCCAAAGACCACTAGATTTTCTGCTCCACTTTCAGGAACCACGGAATTGTTGCACCCATCAACAACAGTGCTACCTTGCAGATTGTACAGAGTTCCAATCTGAACTCCCCGCGTCAATACCAGTGCTCCCCGAACCATCTTGCAGGTGTCCTTCTCGAACACTGTTTTTACACCTGCATCATCTAACTTGCTTACAGAAATCAGATTTTGGCCAATGCATGAATATGCAAAACACTCGGAAGTGTTCTAACCCTTCCACCTTACAACTTCAACTTTAATTTTCTGCGACCAACGATTCTAGCCTTCCTATCATCCCCTAAGAAGACATCACTACCATCATATTTCTCATACTCACAGAACCACTATCTATGGGGGAGTGAAGTGAAAGGATGCACCTGAGTCAATCAACCATGCCTCATGATCTACATGTGTACTTGAAGAAGTCAAGTACACATCCCCACCTTCATCGGAGGTGGTTTTCACCTCTGCAGAAGGAGCATCATCAGATCGTTTCCTTTGTCAGGAGCTTTAGATTTATAGTCCCTTTTGTAGTGCCCTTCCTTTATGCATTTCCAAGAAACCACCTTTAAAGGTTTTCCTGGAGATTTAAATCTCCCTCTAGATTTAGATCTCCCAGTCGATGCCTTATTTTTGTTTATGTTTTGGGACCGTCCTCGTACAGATAAGGCATCACCATTCTGGATCTCCATATTTTTCCGTCTTATCTCCTCCGTCAACAAGGAGAGAGACTATTTCATCAAACTGAAAGGCAGTTGCATTGCTACCTATTGCGATAACCAAACTATCCCATGAATCTGGTAGAGAACACAACAAACTGATGCACTTATCTTCATTTGAAATTTTAATATCAACAGATAATAACTGACTTACCACAGTATTAAATGCGTTCAGATGATCTGTCACTGAGTCTCCATCTTTCATCCTCAGGTTATACAACTTTTTCCGTAGGAAAAGTTTATTCACCAGAGACTTAGATTGGTACAAAGTCCCCAACTCGTCCCACAAAGCCTTAACTGTAGCTTCCCCCGATACATTCAGCAATACTGAATTTGAGACACACAATCATATTGTGCTCTTTGCCTTCCGATCTAACTTCTTCAATTATTCATCAGACACTCGCGATCCACTGATATTTTTCCACCAACAGATCCTCCATCTTGAGTTTCCACAACTCAAAACTCTGACCATTAAATTTCTTGATCTCTATCTTTCCACTGCTTGCCATCTTCTTTTACCACTAGTATCGATCTCGCAGATCTCCCACTAAATAGGGTCTACCACAGGACCGAGCGAAACCCCTCAGCAACAAAGGCGTCCCCTTGAGGCCAAAACAACTTTGATACCAAATGTAGGTTTTAACCCCGTACAGAAATTCCCTGCATATGAATTCTAAAACACAGAAAATAAAAAATGCAAGAGCATAACACATAAAACACATATACATAGAGATTTTCCCCTGGATCCCAAAACCAGGACTACCAACTTGATTTTTCATTATGTTCGTTTCAATGTTACAATACATATTTATACATGCCGAAGCATCCAATACCATGGATCGAAAACCATCACGTCCAAAACCATGGACCAAAAACCATCACATCCAAAATCATGTGCGAAAAATCATGCACAAAACCATAGGTAGGTCTTCCCAACCTAATATAGGGTCCAAAAACAAAATTTTCCGGGGTATTGCCCCGAACCCCATAGACTGGGGTTACCTGCACCCCTCAAACCCCCTGTGACCCACCCCCCCGCGCTACGCAATCGACGCAATGAAGGGGGTGCCCCGCCCCCCTTCTAACCCCTCGGTTTACTATGTCAGCCCAAGCCCACCTCTGCTCACCTCCAAGATGCAAGAGAAAAGATATAATAAATAGTACTGATCCATACTATGCTATAATAGATAGTACCATGAAGAGGCCTAGAGTTTTCTGGAAAAAGTGTGGTAGAGTCCCACCCATAGGCGTCAACACTTGTCAAACATTGTATTTTCTTCCAAGGTCTTTGGAACAATGAAGAGTCACTTGTTGTGGATGTTTCTAGTGGCCCGAATTCTCTACCCTGGGTATGTACTGTACCTCTGTCATTTGAAACCCTTCGTTATCGGTTCACCTTTGCAACATATACTTCTATGGAGTCCCCTATTGTGAAACCTATGATTAGAAACTACAAGTGCTCCATTTTAACTATGAATGTGCTAAAGTAGGCTGACATATGATATATCCTTCCCATAGAATTGGAAATTAACACGAAACATTTCCCATAGTTCTGATCAATATTGTATAAGTTGCCACATTTTTATAAGTAAATACTAGTTCCTTGGAAATGGCTGTATGGTTTGAATAAATTTATGCACTAATTATTAGAGTGGAACATCATGTGCATAATTTAGTGGTTTTCACAACTAGGCAGAAGTATGGGTGGATCAGAAGTTCCACTAAACTATAGAAAACATGACTATTATTACTACAGATACTGGTTTTAAGAAGATGATCCATTTTATTGGTAAAATACATGAAGGGGATCATCTCACCCACCATTTTCCACTCATTGATGACATACACAAGTACTTAGTTCAATGGGGTTCCACATCGCATGAACCTACTATTCTAAAAATATTGTTTCCTCCACTGTAGCAACAACTTGTGATAACTAAGCCCCCACCCCCACAAAGGGGGAAATGTGGAAATATATAAAAATGGGAGTTCTACCTCAAGTGCATTTGTTTATTTATTTGTAAAAGAAACTAATTCATAAACTCAAGCTTGCAATTATGATGCATTAGGAAATATTCCTATTACAAATAATTCATTAAATTCACAAACTAGTTCCCTCTCCACATAGAGAATCCACATGTTGACCCTATTCTATGTGTCCCACATGTATTTTGAAGAAGTCCTCCAAAATTTCCTTTTAGCAAGGAAGGAATTGTTGAATGAAATTAGTGACATCTGACACATTTCATTCAACTTAGATTGAGAATGGAATGTGATTTATTCGGAATAAACATTTATTGTTGTGTGGGTGATGAAGGAGCCTCGATTCGTGTCATGTCTTCATCTTTTATTTATTTATTTTGAGGAAAAACCTGTGAACAGTTTTGAAACCAACGTTTCGGACTAGCTTAGTGAATCCATCATCAGGGCAATGAGATTTGTTTTTGAGAAGAGAGAGCATGAAAATTACGGAGCTTATTAATAGTTATTTGAAAAATATTGCTGTTGTCTTCATTAGTAGTCGGCTTATAATGGTAAATTAATTAATACTTATTTAATTTATTTATTTAGATAGGTATTTATTATATATTATTATTATTTATTTATTTAGTTATAATTTTAATATATTATTGTTTATATATATATATATATATATATATATATATATATATATATATATATATATATATATATATATCATTTATTATTTAAATTTCAAATAAAATAAATTTATTATTTATTTATTATTATTATTATTATTTATTTATTAATTTATTTTTATTTATTTATTATAAATAAATAAAAATAAATTAATAAATACCTATTTATTTAGATAGGTATTTATTATATATTATTATTATTTATTTAGTTATAATTTTATTATATTATTGTTTATTTATATATATATATAAAATTTATTATTTAAATTTCAAATAAAATAAATCTATTATTTATTTATTATTATTTTTAATAAATACCTATTTATTTAGATGGGTATTTATTATATATTATTATTATTTATTAGTCCCTGTCGGGGACTATAAGCGATCGATAGATCGCTGACTTTGGGTTGACCGCGGCGATATTTGGAAATATTTAGCGTTTTTCCTAAGTCGAACTAAGGTTTACGGGCGGAGAGGGTTGGGGGTCTTATTACGCGCTTCGCATGGTTCGAGGCGAATGGCACGTGGCGCGCGTGAGGGGCACGTGGTTGCATGCGGTCTGGTGGTGTGATCGGCGGCCAGGTGTCCGTCCTCGAGATGCTGGAACGTTCGGGGTGTGTTTTACTGTCTTCGCGGCATTTGGGTTGGCATTGTTACTTGCTTGTGTAGCTCTGCGGTCTGTGCGATGTTTGGTCTGCGGTAGAGTTCCTGCCTGCCCGGGTATTGTTGCTTGCAGTCTGTGCGATTTTTCGTCTGCGGTGGAGGCTTTGGTGAGTTCGGCTACTGTGTGGCCTGCATGCAAGAGTCGATGGCATTCTGGTTGAATACTGAGGGTTTGTCTTCTGGTTAGATACTGAGGGTTTCTCTTACGTGCATGCAAGAGTCCATGGTTAGTTGAACATTATAAGTTAATGGCATTCTGGTTGAATACTGAGGGTTTGTCTTAGCTGTGGTCGGCATGCGCTATGGTGGTCTGATCGGCGGCCAGCTGTTCCTGCTCGACATGCTGGAAAGTTCGGCTTGGGTTTTACTGTCTTCGCGGCCTTTGGGTTGGTATTGTTACTTGCTTGTTTAGCTCTGCAGTCTGTGCGATTTTTCGTCTGCGGTGAAGTTCCTGCCTGCTCGGGTATTGTTAGTTGCTTGTTTAGCTCTGCAGTCTGTGCGATTTTTCGTCTGCGGTGGGGTTCCTGTCTGCTCGGTTTGACTTTGGTAAGTTCGGCTACTGTATGGCATTCTGGTTAAATACTCAGGGTTTCTGTTACCTGCATGCAAGAGTCCATTGCTATTTGGGTTTTACCCTGTTCGCGACCTTTGGGTTATTATGATTACTTGGTTGTTTAGCTGCGCGGTCTGTGCGATTTTTCCTTTCTATTTATTCTATTGTCTGCGGTGAAAACACAATGCGGTTCCTGCCTGTTGTGTTAGCTGCATGCAAGAGTCCATGGTTATTTGAGCATTATAAGTTGATGGAATTCTGGTTCAATACTGAGGGTTTGTGTTAGCTGCATGGGTTTTATGCAAATTTGGGTAAATGTCTGCGTGAAGCTATGATTCTTAGTTGTATTGTTTAGAGGTTAAGTTCGGCTACTGCATTATAAGTTAATGGCATTTGGATTATTATTGTGAATACTGAGGGTTTGTCTTCTGGTTGAATACTGAGGTTTTGTCTTACGTGCATGCAAGTGTCCATGGTTATTTGAGCATTATAAGTTAATGGCATTCTGGTTCAATACTGAGGGTTTGTCCATGGGTTGACGGAGGCGATTTTTGCAAATATTTGGCATATTTCCTAAGTCGAACTAAGGTTTACGGGGCGGAAAGAGTTGGGGGTCTTATTACGTGCTTCGCATGGTTTGAGGCGAATGGCACGTGGCGTGCGAGGGGCACGTGGTTGCATGCGGTCTGGTGGTCTGATCGGCGGCCAGGTGTCCGTCCTCGAGATGCTGGAATGTTCGGCTTGTGTTTTACTGTCTTCGCGACATTCGGGTTGGTATTGTTACTTGCTTGTTTAGCTCTGCAGTCTATGCGATGTTTAGTCTGTGGTAGAGTTCCTGCGGTAAATGTCTGCGTGAAGCTATGATTCTTAGTTGTATTGTTTAGAGGTTAAGTTCGGCTACTGCATTATAAGTTAATGGCATTTGGGTTATTATTGTGAATACTGAGGGTTTGTCTTCTGGTTGAATACTGAGGTTTTGTCTTACGTGCATGCAAGTGTCCATGGTTATTTGAGCATTATAAGTTAATGGCATTCTGGTTGAATACTGAGGGTTTGTCTTAGCTATGGTCGGCATGCGCTGTGGTGGTCTCGTCGGCGGCCAGCTGTTTCTCCTCGACATGCTGGAAAGTTCGGCTTGGGTTTTAATGTCTTCGCGGCCTTTGGGTTTTACTGTCTTCGCGGCCTTTGGATTGGTATTGTTAGTTGCTTGTTTAGCTTTGCACTCTGTGCGATTCTTCGTCTGCGGTGGAGTTCCTGCCTGCTCGGGTATTGTTCCTTGGTTGTTTAGCTCTGCAGTCTGTGCGATTTTTCGTCTGCGGTGGGGTTCCTGCCTGCTGGGTGTGGCTTTCGTAAGTTCGGCTACTGTATGGCATTCTGGTTAAATACTGAGGATTTCTGTTACGTGCATGCAAGAGTTCATGGTTATTTGGCTTTTACCCTGTTCGCGACCTTTGGGTTGTTATTGTTACTTGGTTCTTTAGCTCTGCGGTCTGTGCGATTTTTGTTTTCTATTTGTTGTATTGTCTGCGCTGAAAACACAATGCGGTTCCTGCCTGCTCTGAGGATTGCTGTTACCTGCATGCAAGAGTCCATGGTTATTTGAGCATTATAAGTTAATGGCATTCTGGTTGAATACTGAGGGCTTGTCTTAGCTGCATGCGTTTTTATGGAAATTTCGGTAAATGTTTGCGTGAAGCTATGATTCTTAGTTGTATTGTTTACAGGTTAAGTTCGGCTAATGCATTATAAGTTAATGGCATTTGGATTATTATTGTTGCTTGGTTGTTTAGCTCTGCGGTCTCTGCGATTTTTCCTTTGTATCTGTTGTATTGTCTGCGGTGAAAACACAATGCGGTTCCTGGCTGCTCGGTTAACTCTATCACAAACGTTTGGTTGCGGTTGTGTTGTTCCAGGTGCAGCTTCTATCGCTCGACTGTGTGCTGTCGCTTTGGTAAGTTCAGCTACTGCATTATAACTTAATGGCATTCTGGTTAAATACTGAGGGTTTCTGTTACTTGGATGCAAGAGTCCATGGTTATTTGAGCATTATAAGTTAATGGCATTCTGGTTGAATACTGAGGGTTTGTCTTAGTTGCATGGGTTTTATGGAAATTTGGCTAAATGTCTGCGTGAAGCTGTGATTCTTGGTTGTATTGTTTAGAGGTTAAGTTCGGCTACTGCATTATAAGTTAATGGCATTCTGGTTAAATACTGAGGGTTTCTGTTACCTACATGCAACAGTCCATGGTTATTTGAGCATTATAAGTTAATGGCATTCTGGTTGAATACTGAGGGTTTTGTGTGCAGACTTCATTAACGAATTTCGTCATTTGCACATTTTCTCATGGTACTGGCATAGGCTGCGTTGTGCATGGATATGGTCTAGACGAGAAGGAATTCGAACGCTCGGCTTCGTTGCAGGTACGGTGTTATTCTACTAATTGCTTTTTGTCAATTTGTTAGTGTTTTAATTTTTGCATTGTGTAGGTTTATGGTCCAGTTACTCTAGGTTTATAGTCCAGTTACTCCGTCATCCCTGCTGGGGACTATATGCGATTGATAGATCGCTGACTTTGGGTTGACCAATGCGGTTGCTGGCTGCCGTGATACTCTGGGTTTCTGTTAGCTGCATAGGTTTTATGGAAAATTCTGTAAATGTGGGTTTCAGCCACGATGTGACTTCGTTATCATTTGAGCCGAGTGGACCTGGGCGAAGCTATGGTTCTTGGTACAGATTGAGTCGCAGTCTTTTGTAGTTTGAACTGTTTTTGCACATGAAGATCTAAATAAATTGGGGATTTTGAACTGTTTGAAATGTTAAAATATTGAAGATTGCAGTCTGTTTTGTAACTGCACGGTTTGCTATCTTAGGCGTGTATTCAACGTTTTTCGCTCGTATAATTTATGTATATGTTTACTTTGGTCCATAATGTTTGTTCAAGTTTGTAATTCTGTTATGCATGTATGAATATTCGACTCTGATATTACTCCTAGAACGGAAGGTTGCTTTGTTAACAACTTTGTTAAGTTCATTTAGTTAATGTTAAGTTCATTTGCTTTGTTAACAAGTGCTGAATTGAAGATTTGCTATATTGGTACTAGATGTTGTTCATTTGCTGTTGCTTATATATTGGATGAAATGTTTCGTTTGCGAAGATTATAAGCTTTTCTGTGATACTGAGGGTTTCTCTTAGCTGCATGGGTTTTATGGAAATTCCCGTAAATGTCAGCTTCGAGCACCATGTGACTTCCTTGTCATTTGGGCCGAGATGGCCTAGGTGAAGCTGTGGTTCTTGGTACAGGCTCTGTTGTGCATGAATATGGTCTAGACGAGAAGCAATTTGAATAGTCGGCTTTGTTCCAGGTACGCTGTTATTCGACTAATTGCTTTTTGTCAATTTTTCTATTAATTGCTTTTTGTGAATTTGTTAGGCTTTTAATTTTTGCATTGTGTAGGTTTATGGTTCAGTTACTCTAGATTTATAGTTGAGTTACTCTGTGATTGTTTTAAAAAACATAGATATTTAAGCTGTATTCAGTCATTTATATCTTTTCTGTCACTCAATTATATTGGAATTCAAATATGAAGTTGTCATTGTTTATTCTGTGTTTACATTAATATTAATATTAATATTAATATTATCAATTGTTATAATCATAACAACAATATTATTTGAGATGATCCCAACAAGTAGAAGTTGAGTAATGCATGCAACTAGCTCCGTATAATGATGAATCAAGACATTTTGTCTATTTAAACCTTAGATTAAAATGTCATCTTAGCTAGTTATAACCAGATTGGTTCTCATATGATGTTCAACTACCTTATTCTGCTCAGACAGAAAAAATTATTTTATTATGAAAACAAAATTACATTTATTATATATGTTCCTGCATTTCACAGATATGCTTAAGCATAGGAAGTGATAAAAGTATTGCTGGGAACATATCTTGTTTCATAAACAGTTTCCAAAAATGTCAATATGACAGCCCTATCATAGTCATTCTAACATATATCGAAGCTTTGAAGCGAGTTCTATCTCATAAGAAATTAGCTGCTAGATATGTCCATAAACAGTCCCATAAAAAAATATAGATATAGAGATATGCTTAAGCATAGGAAGTGATAAAAGTATGGCTGAGAAGATATGTTGCTTCATAACCAGTTTTCAAAAATGTCAATATGAAAACCCTGTCATGGTCATTCTGACATACATCAGACATTTGAAACCAGTTTTGTCTCATGAAGAATCAGGTCCTAGATATGTTCATAAACAGTGGCATAAAAAATTATACATAGATATTCGCATTTAAAACACATTCCATCAGCTCTCCTTCCACTCTCTGTTGAATGAGCCAAGCTCATGCTACCAAGTGTAATCTTGCTTTTGACAGTCCATCAGTTTCCATGTTCCTGTCTTTGTAAACATGTTCAAACATAATCTGTTAAATACTCTGTTTAACGAAGTCGAATCTCCTGAAATATAGGTTGAAGTTTATAATTATCCAATCAATTTGTTCCATTCATCGAATTCACCACAATTTGTGAATCATCAAAGATCTGTAATTTTTGGGCATCTTCTTTCACATGCGACAATTGCCAATAGTCTTGGAACAATTTGCTTAGGCAGATTGTTACTGTGTTTGCCAAACCTGCCCTTTGAATATATTACATGTTCATCATTTATATGGATCATACCTCCAGTGTCGCATAATGATGGATCTTCTTGAGAAGCGTTATGGAATTATGCTTATGCACTGCTTGTATCTGGTTCTCAATGCCTTGTTTGGGTTCCTTGATCCTTGAATTCTGTTTAGATCCATATGGTATAACCATATCCAAATGCCATTAACTTATAATGCAGTAGCCGAACTTAACCTCTAAACAATACAACTAAGAATCATAGCTTCACGCAGACATTTACCACAGGAACTCTACCGCAGACCAAACATCACACAGACTACAGAGCTAAATAAGCAAGTAACAATACCAACCCAAATGCTGCGAAGACAGTAAAACACAAGCTGAACATTCCAGCATCTCGAGGACGGACACCTGGCCGCCGATCAGACCACCAGACTGCATGCAACCACGTGCCCCTCACATGCGCCACGTGCCATTCGCCTCGAACCATGCAAAGCGCGTAATAAGACCCCCAACCCTTTCTGCCCCGTAAACCTTAGTTCGAATTAAATGAAGACTTCAAAAATTTCAATTGCATCTCAAGTTGCATTAAGCATGAAGTAATGATATTGATAAAGTAAAATATCATTATCCTTGAACATACACATTTTGAAGACTGCTTTGTAAAAGCATTGTTTGCAAAAATAAAAGTTGACACATTAGAAATTGCAATACTCATTATATATGCATTGCCATATGCAAACCTAAACAATATCCTCAACGTCATTGCAAAATCCTTATACCAGTTAGATCTAAACAATATCATAGTTATACTAGGGGACTTGAATATTGATATGGTGCATTGCAATCAAAAAACAAAGCAGCTAGAAACCTGCATGCAAAACTACAATCTTCATTTCCTAGTTGACAAAACTAATAGCATGCACAAATCATTGATTGACCATGTTTCGGCAAATCTAGGCAATATAAACTATAGAATTTTCGTATTGGATGCATATTGGTCTGACCATGATATAATATCTCTTGTCCTTGACCTATGATATACACATGAAACAGTTTACAAAATTCCAAATTTTGACATTTTTGCAATATCTCATTGCTTTTACCATATCTATTTTACTAAAGCATACTACAATATCTTTTTGTGGTAAACGAAGTGATAACAGCATACATAGTATGCATTCTATTCTACATTTACATATATGGCGTTCTGTATTGATCAATGCAACTTATGCCAGAGACAACTTTTTCAATTAATCAACAGAACTATCCTATCATAAATTTGCAGATATGACCCCATCTATTTATGCATGCAGATTCTGCTAGTAAAACCCTTTTCAATTGAACAGAACAACAAAGAAAAAAGAACAACAACATGCAACATAAACAAACACAGTATATTCTTTTTGCCTTTCCTTTTGTATGGATCTTGTCTTCTTGTTCAAGTTTTACTTTCATATGTTCTTTTGACTTGTACTAAATATGTCTTGCTATTCTATAACATAGCATAAAACTTGAAAAAGGAAATGAAACAATTGAAGAAATAGAATGCATAAGCCAATTAGAAAGCGCAAACAAACCACTTGTTTTGCAAAGGTATGTCTATGAGAACTACACAAAAATGGTAATTTGTATTTAGAATATTAATGTCTACTATATATGCATTCTATTTTTATTTTTACATATGTATGGTTCTATGGTTTTAATGTTCTTGTTCAGTTTTTACTTCTAGTTTGCACTAAATATATGTTACTATTCTATAACATAGCCTAAATCTTCAGAGACGAAACGAAACAATTGAAGAAATAGAATCCATAACGCAATTAGAAAGGGCAAGCCAACCAATTGTTTTGCAAAGGTATGTCTATGACAACTATACAAATATGCTGATTTGTATTTAGAATAATAATGTTCAGCAAGGCATGTCTATGACAACTATACAAATATGCCAATTTGTATTTAGAATGTTAATGTTTAGTATATATCCATTCTATCTTTACATATGTATGGTTCTATGGTTTTAATGTTCCTTGTTAACTGTTTACTTCTATATGCTCTTTGAAATTGAACTAAATATATGTTCCTATTCTATAACATAGCATAAATCCTGAAAAAGGAAAACAAACAACTGAAGAAATAGACCACATAACTCAATTAGGAAAGGCAAACCAACCACTTGCTTTGAAAAGGTATGTATGGCAACTATACAAATACACTATTTGCTATTTAAAATATTAATGTTTACTATATATATCTCCTCTTTTTACATATGTATATTTAAATGTATATATGTCAGATCAGGCCACCAAACCCCCCTAAAGCTTCTCAATGCCAAAGTCTTTCCCAAAGAACGATCTCCCTTTTTCAACGAAACTGCAAATGTTTGCATTGGTAGTTTTGTTGAAAAAGGGGCATCGTTCTTTGGGAAACACTTTGGCATTGAGAAGCTTCAGGAGGGTTTGGTGGCCTATCGATGAGAGTCATGTTCAGTTTTTGCTAACTTCATTAATATTTTTTGCAAAGCTGTACAAGACAATTGCAAAAGCCAACTCTGGTAAGCAATTGCAAATAATCGAAGAAATAATAGATGTTGACAATTACAAATTCAGATTGCAATGCATTTTGGCTGACAACATTGATATTGTATTAAAAAGAAATGGTCTTTTTAGACTAAATGCATTTTCATATACTGTAGGAGATTGTCTATTTGACTCGTTCGAAATGCTTCTACATTTTCGTTATACTTCAAATGAATTGCGAAATGCGTTAATAGACCACTTTCTTTTTTGCTTAAAGAACAATGACGTTGAAGCAATACAGTCATATCAATATGAAGTAGCACCTGAGTTCCTATACGAGTTACATCGTGTTAATGATATTGGTACATATCTTCATAAAATGTGTTATTCTGCATCTACAAATATAAAGGAGTCTGAACAAGGTTTATGGGGTGATACCTTTTGCATACGTTGGTTAGCTAAATGGCTAGATATATCAATTGCATTAATGTTGGAAACCACTTTTATATCAGTTTGAATCTTCTGGTACATTGTTGACGTTCTGTTTTACTTGGTGGTGCATCAGAAGAAAAACAGCTTCAATCAGGGTAAAAGGAGGCTCAAGTTAGCGTGAATCTGAAGTTTGATTGCAGATACAATTCTGTAACGAGCAATAGCATTGCATACGATAAAACACCTTTCAGCAGCTTGATCTTATATTGAAATTGTGTTCTTCCCTGCTCACATAAGGCAAGTGCAATCTGCAACTATTTGATGCTTCTTTCTGTTTGCAAGTATTTCAGGTTTTTTTGCAAATACCTTATCCAGACATCTTTGTTTTATTTATGGCTCAACATATTATTAGATGCAAAATTGAGTTGAGATGTTTTAGGTTACACTTCCATGTTATTTCAGTTTTGCATAATTTGACTGTTGTTTTGACTCAACTAGTTTATTTGCATGAGCAACTGCACTTGATGATACAAAGTGCAACTCGTCACAGAGCATCATGATGATGTTACATGTGTTTATTCTTTCCCAAATATTTCTGTTAGCTTATCTAAGTTGTCAAATTTTTCCATCGCATGGAGCACCGCATCAAATTCTGTTGGATTCAGATATAGATAGAAATGACTTTTTTGCAATTCTTTATCTTCTAAAACAGAACCGCTCAGACTTAAACGTGAAACTACATTTATTTTCTGCTTCACTTGCTTTTACATATATGTCTCTAAAACTTTGCTACGTGTTAGTCTGCATTCTGTGTGCATTCTGTTTTAGTTTAATTGCATTCATTTGACTCGAGAATAAAAAAACAAAGATGATGACACAGTTATTAGTCCCTGCTGGGGACTATCGATCGCTGACTTTGGGTTGACCGCGGCGATATTTGGAAATATTTGGCATTTTTCCTAAGTCGAATTAAGGTTTACGGGGCGGAGAATAAGGTTTATTTGGCGTTTTAAAATAAGCATGATAAAGAATGTCCAAGCAGTAAGTTTACCTCAACCCATTTCATTTTTTATATCATTTGAAGTGCACTTCACACACAGTGTTGTGTATGCAGAAGCTACCTTTGGAGTACTTCGGCAAGCGGACTTAAAACTTTTTATGAAACCCGTGCCTAAAATTTCTAGTCGTTTCTTTGCATTTAATTGCCTACATCCTCAGCATTGTGCAATATTTTCAGCCAATGTTTCTATTAGACCTCATTGAAAAGCACATGCTACAGGCCTTGTTCCAAAAGTTTATGGCTTTGTAGCCTCACACTTTTGATCTCTCCTTCTGCATTCTCATGTTTAGCTAGTTAGCGTGAATCTGAAGTTTGATCGCAGATACAGTTCTGTAACCAGTAATAGGATTGCATATGATAAAGTACGTTTCAGCAACTTGATCTTATTTTGAAATTGTGTTGTCTAATTGGCAGGGATGCTGTACTGACTTCTGATATGAGGCACACAACAGTTGCCAATATTAGAATATTACAAAGAGAACAGCTTCCTCGGTGTGCTTTCGAAACTGATCAATTGGTTCAGGTATGTACAATACTCACTTTCTAATAAATTGTTTTTGCAAATCAAAACAGATCTTGTCAACATTGCAAAACTGCAACAAGCCATCTTAGGCATCTGTTTTAGTCTTATACAGCTTTAGTCAACAAAGCAACCTTCCGTTCTAGGACTAATATCAAAGTCGAATATCCATAGATCCATAACAGAATTACAAACTTAAAAAAACATTATGCACCAAAGTAAACATACACATAAATTATACAACCAAAAAACCTTGAATACACTCCATAGCTTGACTCAGGTCATCTCGTTCCAAATGCCGGTCGAAACCGACATTTACAGAAATTTCCATAAAATCCATGTAGCTAAGACAAGTCCACAGCATCACGGCCGGCAGAAACCGCATTGTGTTTTCACCGCAGACAATACAACAAATACAAACGAAAAATCGCAGAGATTGCAGACCTAAACAACCAACTAACAATAATAACCCAAAGGGCGCGAACACAGTCCGATTCATACCAACGTTACACAACGGCTTGGGAGTCACCGGACCAGATGCCCTTCACCTCCAACGATGCGAGGCCCCCAATAACACCCCAAAACTTTTCCACCCCCAAAACCAGCCTTTCCAACCTCCAAAACCTTGGTTCGACTTAGCTTATGTGGCTCATAAAAGCCATGCAGGTAAGAGAAACCCTCAGTATTTAACCAGAATGCCATTAACTTATAATGCTCAAATAGCCATGGACTCTTGAGGCAAACGAAGAGACAATACTGCTGGACCTACGAAGCAGGCAAGACTGCACAGTTAAACAACCAAGTAACAATAATAACCCAAAGGGCGCGAACACGGTAAAACCCAAGTCGAGTAACTTTCCAGGATCTCGACGAGGGACAGTTGTCCGCCCACAAGACCACCACAGACGAAAAATCGCACAGACTGCAGAGCTAAACAAGCAACTAACAATATCCGAGCAACCAGGAACTCCACCACAGACGAAAAATCACACAGACTGCAGAGCTAAACAAGCAAGTAACAATACCAACCCAAAGGCCGCGAAGACAGTAAAACCCAAAGGCCACGAAGACAGTAAAATCCAAGCCGAACTTTCCAGCATCTCGAGCAGGAACAACTGGCTGCCAATCAGACCACCACAGCGCATGCTGACCACAGCTAAGACAAACCCTCAGTATTCAACCACAATGCCATTAACTTATAATGCTCAAATACCATGGACTCTTGCATGCTCAAATAACAAGCTCAATTGTTGATGCCTTGCTATGAACACACTTTATTTACTGATCATGTTTTCTTTGTATGGTCAGATTTCTCATGCCAAAGTTAATCTTCTTGAAGTTAGACCAGGAAAATCTGAATCACTGATTGAAATTTCAGGCAATCCACAGCAAACAAGTGCACCAATTTTGTATGCAGTTCTTGATCTCCCTCCGACATTTTCCAACATTTGCCAACAATTCGTCTACTGTCCCTCTGTTGCTACTTTTTGATTTTGATTTCTTAGAACAAAAGCAGATTCCTTGATTCAATTAAATTTCTATTTAAGTTAATTAACCATAAATCTGTCTGCAAACACGAACCCCTGCAGTACTAACTATATGCTTTGTTTCAAAATTCAGTCAAATCGCAATATAAACAGTATTGGCAATTTCTCTGAGTTTGAGGACCCAATTCTTTGTCAACAGACTTCTGCCAGGTTTGAAAGCTACACAACATTTGCAAAATTTTGTCAATTGCTACTATCATAGTGCTTTTGCTGATCAGTATTTCTGTGCTAATGTCCTTGGCATTGTATATCACCTTTGGCAGTGTGACAGCAGCTGGTCAGCTTATCACAAAAACTACAGTTGAAGTTGCAACATCTGAACGCACAGTTGCAGCCATTCTAGGAAAGTCTGGAAATGATCTTGTTAAAATTCAGCAGTATAAAGAAGCATAAATTTCTGCAAATTCCATGGGATCCCTTTCAACTGAAATTTTTGAAATATGCAGACTTGGAATGAAGTGCTGCCATTGCTGGCAAAATGACATTGTATTGACAGAATGGCAAAATGTTACAGCACAAATGCTATGTTCTTAAATGATCATCTTGTATGTGAACATTCATCTACTGGAATGTTGCATTAATTATTAGTTAATAAAAATTGGCATTGGCAGTTTTTATTTTGTCTCTATGGCTCTTGATTCATTATGCTAATGTTTAATGCATTAATTATTAGTTAATAAAAATTGCATTGGCAGTTTTTATTTTGTCTCTATGACTCTTGATTCATTATGCTAATCTTTAATTAAATTTCAATATCTCTGGTCCAATATTTTTTCATTATGCCAATGTTTAATGCATTAATTATTAGTTAATAAAAATTGCATTGGCAGTTTTTATTTTGTCTGTATGTGAACATTCATCTAGTGGAATGTTGCATTGCATTAATTATTAGTTAATAAAAATTGGCATTGGCAGTTTTTATTTTGTCTCTATGGCTCTTGATTCATTATGCTAATGTTTAATGCATTAATTATTAGTTAATAAAAATTGCATTGGCAGTTTTTATTTTGTCTCTATGGCTCTTGATTCATTATGCTAATGTTTAATTAAATTTCAATATCTGTGGTCCAATATTTTTTCATTATGCCAATGTTTAATGCATTAATTATTAGTTAATAAAAATTGCATTGGCAGTTTTTATTTTGTCTCTATGGCTCTTGATTCATTATGCTAATGTTTAATTAAATTTCAATATCTCTGATCTAATATAAAAATATTATTATTATTTATTTTTATTTAATTGTAATATCACACTCTATCTTGCATTGTTTAAATAAATAATGCATTTTATGATTTAAATTACCCATATAATATTAAATACTGCTTATCCATTCATATTTAATTATAACTATTAAATTATTTATAGTTTTAACTAAGTATAAATTTGCTATAATATTTTTATTATTCAGTATTCATAATGGAAAGACTACACTTCCAATCACAAAGAAATAAAATTCCTTGAATAAAAAGATTCGCACATTGAAATGAACTGTTATCTATTTTTTATTTAAAACAGTATTAATTGAATATGACTTTCATAATTTATAACATGTAATATCATTTCTCCCAGTTGTATTAACCTGCAATAATTAGCTTATGGCAAGGCAAGCCTTTCTTGTCACCAGGTATAAAGTTTAATAACATAATAACTTTTAAAAAATCAAGCTGTCAAAACATTATTTCTAACTAATAAAGAGTAATTTGAAGTGTCAAAACATTATTTCTAACTAATAAATAGAGTAATTTGAACTGGTATAGTCAATCTCCATTCTTTTATTATTTTCAATTATCCCAAATTTCGTCATTCTATATGTCATCATATCTCCTATGTTTATGTTATGTCAAATAAATGAATTATATTAAACTATACTCCCTAATTAAGATAATCACAAAATAGAAAAACAACTATGTTTAGTGCCATCTGTTTATCTGTGATGTAAGTGCCTCCATTATACTTTGAAAAAATTTCAATAAGAAAACTAACTTGCTTAAATGGAACACAGATATTGCAAAAAGCAAGAGTATACAACACCAAAAGATAATGAATTTTTTCTTGCAGGTCATGATCAATTTACATTTCGACTTGTAGAGTTTAAATGTTTTTTTAATTTTAATATGTTTATTTTAGTTTTTAATTTATAAAATAAACTTATCAAAATTGCTTTGCTATTGTACTTAGATACTATATTTACTAACCCAAAACTATAAAAAAGACCAAAAGTCATGTCCTTTTGCATCACAACAAATTACTAATTAAATGCAACAAATTACTAATTAGAGATTAGATGCAGGGTTTATTTTCTTTGCTAATTAGTAATTGGACAAATTTAAAGTTCACACTAAAGTTATGATAAACAATATTTTTAAATAAATATATCTTTTGTTCTTTTGACCATGGAATAATTCCCCAATCATTGACATTAACCCCAATGGAATCACTTATGTCCAAACATATTACTAGATATCTAATCTTTCAGTTATGGGTTCAAGACTCCATAATTTTTAAATGCTTAAGTTTTTCTTTGACTTTCGACAATCATTTATCTAAATATTGAACACTCTCCACCACGGATTTAATTAACAAATTTATATTCATATTAATGTTTATTTGCTCATTATCATTTTATGAATATTTCCATAATATTCAAATGTAAAAAAATAACAAAATTCTATCTTTTATGCACCATGAATTCATTATTATGCATTTAAATATATTTTATACCCCATGCTTATTAAAATACATTACTTACTTTAACACTCTCTAATTCTTCATACATTATAATGCATTATTATTACCTTTTATAGTTTTTCCCCGTCAAGGTTTCCATGATTCACTCTTAAATTTTATTACATTTTAATTATTAATCTAAACACTTTCTAAATCATGACACATTGCAAAATTACGTCTAAAACTATTCTTACATTTATCACAATTCTTACTTAACAAACGCAAACTTCATTATATTTCACTCATTGCATAAAGTCAAAAAGTCCATACAACAATTCGCTATCGAATTCGCTAAATCTTAATACAAATAAGCATGCCTACAACACACTAGTAATGCAAACCAGCTCTAATGACAATGCAAATTAAACACCTATTAAATCTCATCATAACAACTCACCAAACCCTTCTATTAACCGGCAGGGACTAGCGCCACAACAGTGGCTCCTTGTTTATTTAATTATAATTTTAGTATATTATTGTTTATTTATATAAATATAATAAAATTATAATTAAATAAATAAATAATAATAATATATAATAAATACCTATCTAAATAAATAGGTATTTATTAAAAATAATAATAAATAAATAATAGACTTATTTTATTTGAAATTTAGATAATAAATTATATATATATATATATATATATAAACAATAATATAATAAAATTATAACTAAATAAATAAATAATAATAATATATAATAAATATAATAAATACCCATCTAAATAAATAGGTATTTATTAATTTATTTTTATTTATTTATAATAAATAAATAAAAATAAATTAATAAATAAATAATAATAATAATAATAATAAATAATAATAAATTTATTTTATTTGAAATTTAAATAATAAATGATATATATATATATAAACAATAATATATTAAAATTATAACTAAATAAATAAATAATAATAATATATAATAAATACCTATCTAAATAAATAAATTAAATAAGTATTAATTAATTTACCATTTATAAGCCGACTACTAATGAAGACAACAACAATATTTTTCAAATAACTATTAATAAGCTCCGTAATTTTCACGCTCTCTCTTCTCAAAAACAAATCTCATTGCCCTGATGATGGACTCACTAAGCTAGTCCGAAACGTTGGTTTCAAAACTGTTCACAGGTTTTTCCTCAAAATAAAAATAAAAAATAAAAAATTCTATCAACCTGTATGGACTCCCTCTTTAATGTCTTCATCTTATTGGAAAGATTTGTGTTCTCCATATTTGGTTTCCTCATGCACCATGTTGTAGGCATTTGATAGCCATTCATTTCAGCCAAAGGGAGTCATCTCATCGTTTCCCTTTGAGATAGGAGGCACATCTATCAATGTAGAAGTAAAGGTTGTGGATTCACCTTTGGATTACAACCTTCTATTGGAAGGAATTTGGGCCTATTCCATCGCTGTAGTAGTCTCATTAGTTATTAGGCTCATCGTGCCGACAAAACCAAACTTTCCAGACAAGTTTGTCCATTCTAGCTAAATTAAATATAAAATTAAAAAATAAATAAATAAAAATTATTATTATTATTATTATTTTATTAAAGTTTAATTATTATTATTAAATTTTAATTATTATAAAAAATTAATTATTATTAAGATTATTAATAATAATAATAATTAAAAAAATAAAAAATAAAAAACAAATACCAAATACAAAGTACAAACATAACACGTTATTGATTAAACCATTCATTCCCTCTGTTTCTAGCTCTCAAACCCTCTGCCACGCCTTCGAATCTCGAACCCTGCTACGTCAGTCTCCAACTCTCAAAGACCTGAATCAATATCTCGTTACTGAACCCTCCTACGCTATGCCTCCGACTCTCGAAGATCTGAATCGATGTCTCGCTACCGAGCCCTCCTATGCCGCGTCTTTGACTCTTGAACCTTGCTATGCCGCACCTTCGGATATCGAAGATATAAATCATTATCTTGCTCTCGAACCCTCCTATGTTGCACCTCTATCTCCCGAGGCCTCCTACGCTGCGCCTCCAGCTCTCGAAGATATGAATCTATATCTTGCTCTTAGACAATATTTCACTCATTAAACTCTTGAGAAGACATAACACTAGAGGAAATCGCTAAGCAAAATTGATTGAGTTGTTACTTGGTCCCTCCAACAAATCATGAATGAACGGGTTCACTGTCCTAGTTTGTGGGCCTTGGAGGTATGCTATAATTTTTTTTTAAAGAAAATGCATCATCTTTGGATCATAAAGAATAATCAAATATGAGTAATTAGCATAGTTGTGGAGATCATATACAATCCCAAAAAACCCACTGATGGTTGGAGAGATGACAAAAGATCACTGCATGTTCGCACCTATCCTATCTAGCTCGAACTATCTATGGAGTATTAGGGATGCATAATCTTGTTTTATGAAGAATAATTGGTCCTTTCCATTCCCTTCATATCGGATAGAAATAACTGTCTGTTCAAACTGTTGCCTTTACCTTTCTTCTTTGCCCATTTCTCTTTGTCCTTGATATTGGCTAGTCAACAAAGGTAGGTGGTGGATGCTTGATAATGATTGATTGATGGAAAACATCTTTCTAGAGAAGTTGTTCGAGGTAAATCAAGGAGGGAACTTGGTTGCTTTCCCCTCACACAGAGTATCGAATGATGCCTGCATACCCATAGGCATGTTCCGCCCTCTCATCTAAGGATGTCCCCAGGTCTTGTTCAACCATCGGTACAATATTTATTTTACTAGAGGTGTTGGTGTGGGAAAATAAAAAGAGAAACAACTAGTCCAAAAAACACAACTCTTCTAGTTCTATTCCCATCAAATGTTTTCAATTATTAATTGAATCCATTTTCTTGTTCATGTCATTTAACTTCCCACTCATTTTGGCACTCACGTGAACACCAACAAAGCCTACACCTCCTTTTAAACAAATGAATTGAGGCTTTTAGAAAAATTTTAGCTCGAAATTCTTATGGAGGTAGCATATCTTTTTGGGCCATTTTCTCTTGGCTGCAAATCTAAAGAGGTATTCCTTCTTTGCTGGTGTGAAAATATTTCCTTACTTAGACATTTTGTGGTTGAATCATTAAATTTTGAGACATTTTGTGGTTGAATCATTAAATTTTAAGGGTCTTCAATCTTGAATTGGGATTTTGTAATTTAAATTTTACCACCATTGCCCTGCTACAGGTGGTCATTGCAATTTGCATCTAGATTGGATATTATTTCAAACCCCATTAAGGTAATCTAATTTGGGTTAACATTTTGCATCAATCTTGGAATTTAATATGAAGGTTTTCTTTATATTTGGTTTTTCTACTATATTTTATAGGAGGCTACACAACCCCACTTGCAAAACCATCCAAGGATAATCTAACACCACCTACACTGTGAAGGAGTGATTAACAGACCCAAAATGGTAAGTTTAAGTAATTTTCTTACATTTCTTTTAATTTTAATTTTAGTTATTTTTTGAATGCTTCTAAACATCAACTTATTTCACTTTATTAAGAGATCAATAGGTGATAAAAATTGACATTTATTAAAAGTATATATTTCACTTAAAATATTCTCTATCTTCTTGCCACATATAGCATAATCACTAAGGAATTTAAAGGATTCTTCGGGCCCATATAAATCCATGGAATTTCTTTTGGTCCTTCAAGTTCTCATGCAAAGTAAAAACTCTTCAAATTTACCCCTAATGTTTGAAGTAATTTTCCCTGCAATCAATGCTACTGTTATACATGAAAATACCTCCTCATCAGCTCAGAGGAGAATGCACCGTTGTTGGTTGAAATACCCCTTTTTCCTAGCCTATATAAGACTATAATACAATTTATGTACCATGAGGACCATGTTATCCTAGTCTATATCAAGTTGTTCCCTTCATATAACTTGTGTTACCAAAATTCTCACTCAATCATGATGCAAAAAGATCGAGTTAACTAAACTGTGACACTCTTGTTCACTTTCGGTAACTCATATGGTGGAATGTGATCTCTTTATCCTCATCCTCATCTTTTTCCTAAACATGAAAAGAACACAGAAGTGGGAAAGATCCATAATGTATGGGGAAGCTTTTTCCTAATTATAAAAGCATCTAAAAAAGGGATAAAAGCATTTTTATACAAGGAAACATTATTTAGCCAAAATATTTTTCCCAAATTGAACTAAGAAGGAATTTGTGAATCTTCATCGACTTCACTTGCCTATATATTGGAGGCTTGGCCATTGAGAAAGGGATGGGAGTTCTTGTATTGTTATGCTATCGATATCTCACTTGAGAAGGAGCGTTTTGGAGCTAGGAGGTAGAGGAGGTGTTGCTGCAACAACATCTGATGGTTGTAACTTTTCTTTAGCTCCTTAATTAATATAGGTTGGTTGTTCTTACTTCCATATATTGTTGTTCATTGTTTACTTCTTGTATATGACTAATGAATGTTTGGAAGTTTTATTTCTTATAATGCATTCAATTATGTTTAGTTGTTTCTAATGGTTTTGATTGATAATATTATTATGTTGTGAATAGTTTGTTTGTTCTTTCTTATGTGCAAGACTAAGCTTTGGAGCTAGCTAGGAGTGCTTCCCAGCTACACTAAAAACTCCAACAGGCCTACATGTGAGGACTAACATGATTATCTTCCACTTCTCTTATCAATCTCTTCCTTACATCTTGCATCATTGAAAGAATCAAACCTTGGAACAACCTTTCCCTTGTTTATGTCTCCCTTAGGTTCTGGGAAACCTGAGAGAGTTTTTTGTTTGTCCAACCGAGCATTAAATCCTATAGAAGAATCGGTGACCATACTGGGTACATTTTCTGATTCTCGATTTTTTTTCCTCTCCTAAATTCCCTCTGTTTGATCTTTCCTTTGCTTGAATTCCCATCCATTGTTTGCATGCTTAATAATCCAACTGATCTGAGCGCTTTTCTTGGAACTAGACCCTCTTGTTTTGAGTTAAACCTGTGTAAGGCGGTCTGTAGTGGATAGAAAAGCGTTATAATGCTATCTATCCCTTATCACGGTGCATTACCAATGCCTATAACACACTGTATTGGCATGTTAGCCTCTGTTAGTGCTTATTTGTCACTTGTCTAGTGTATTCCACTACTTGTTTTTTGCTGGTTTGTGTCTTAAGGTATTTGATAACGTAGACTATGATTATCACGGCTGCATTCATGTTTTATTTTGGAATTTAGTTTAGCTTGCATTTGCCTACATCCTAAAAGATAAAAGAAAAAAAAATCATTATCTTCTTAATCTGCTTGATATTTTGTACATTAGTGTGCATGCACTTTGGAGTATCATTGTCTGCATTTTTTTAAGGTGAAATGGAACTTGTATTTTGTTTGTTCATTTTTGAAAATGTGTATAGTTACTCTCTCCTTGTAAAAAATCTTATTCATCCAACTGAAATTAAGAAAATTTTCTGCATGTTCTGAGTTAGAGTCTCATAAAACTTCATACATCAACACCCCTTCCAAATACATTAATAAAGTACCTTTAAAATATATCTTGTAATAAAAGTAATCAAAAAATATTTTTCTAGCATACACACATATTAGTTTAAGCTAGAGTCTTGGAATAGGCTGTTATGAGTAAACTGCCCAAGAATCTAAAACTGAGACTAGTGTCATTAATGAGAGTAAAATCCTGTTGCAATCACATTATCCAGGACCGCTCCTCTTACAAGGGAGTTAAGCGCAAGACAACATCAGACTGTAAGAGAAGGTATCCCACCTTTGATTGCATTTCAGTGGGTATTCTATGTACTGGAGATCCCCTCGAGGATATTCGTGTTGAGTTGGGGACTCATGTGTCCTGCCCAGACAACATATTATCTACAACCATGACCCCCTCGATGGTGTCTATGATTTGAGGTGACCGTAGTAGCTACAAATTTAGGGACGAACATAAGGTGACTGATGCGGGCTGCCCTAATACCTAACAAGATGAAACTACTCCATCTTTGGTTTGTTGGGATGGTGATCGTCTTCATGAGATTACTTTACCCCTTCTTATCGAGGTTCAAGCAAAGCTCAGGAGTAATCGTAATTATACATTTGACCGAATCTCTCTTTTAGCCCCTTTGATACCAGGTTTCATATCCAACTAGTTGTGGATATCTGAAAAAGTTATGTTCCCTGGATGCTTGATGATTAACTTTAGAGTTTTTTATTTTTTTATTTTTAGGTGTGTGCTCTTTACTACTGAGACTTATACAAATTACACTTAACTTAAAATTTGGTAAGATATATTCACCGTGACTACCCTAGGTTCTCACTGTTTGTCTTAATACCTGGAAGGCCTTCCTCCACTTTTTGTGGAGGAATTTTTGAGTGAATCAGATTCCCTCCCTTCTTAAGGGAGTCAGTCTCCAGTTTCAAACCCTGAATCACATCCATACTGACCTAGAGTCTATCATGTCCGAGGACCCTTTTATTGAAGGTCTAGTACCTCCTTGTAATCCTCCACTTGCAGATCCTCTTGGGCCTATCTTGATTTAGGAAACATCCTTACCTTTAGTGTCTTTGTTGGTTTCCCCTTTGAACATCCCAATGACTGCTGGTGATTCATGGTATTTTGTGGACACCTTTGCTCCACCACCATTCAACCCGCTTGTCTCAAGTTCCACACCTGTTGTGGGTTATCCTAATGTACAACCTATGGTTCATCTAGGAACCTCAGCTACACCCACTTGGGGTGGTTCTCAACATTTTTTTGCCTCCACTACCCCTACTCCTTTCGTTTTGGCTCATGGTGTTCCATGTACGTTGACCTTCAACAACCCGTTTGGTTGGAATCCATTGCTTAGTTCAACTCCCCCACCACTACAAAGTGGGGGCAATGTTTCTGGTACTTATCCACCTACTGGGGGCATCTCTACACCCATGAAATATGTGGATTAACATGGTCCATCTATGATTTATTATTTTCCTTTCGATGGTGGTCTCGTACCTAACTCGTCTTAAGTGTCCAGTGGTGTTTCATTCTCTAGACCTGTTGCATCTCCTTGGGGCCTCCCAACTTAACCATCTACATATGTTGGGGGAAACCTCTATCTTGGGGGAAACTTGTTAGATGGTAGCCTTCCTCAGGCTGGGGGCATGCCTTATGGCCCATCACTCTACATGACCCCACCACTACCTCATGGAAACTACTATCCATCACAATCTATGTACCCTACCAGAAACCTGTTAATGGGAGGACCTACTGGTCCCTCTATTCATTCTACTCTTCCTTAGTCTGATTCAGTTGCATCTACTCCATTGCCTTTCTTGGCTACATTTGATATCTTGGATCTATCCAAGTTTACAAATGATCCCATCAACCATAACTTGATATGGCCTCCAACCCTGCACAAAATTTTTGTAGACATTCCCGAGTTTGAAGGAAAGCAGGAAGCTCGAGCATTATTTTTATGGTAGTTTTCTTGCTCGTTAATCCAAAAAACCTCAAGTTTACTTCTCGGTCACGTTAAACTTCCATGAAGAAGGTCGACCATTATTTTTTATGGTATTTTTGTTGCTCGTTAATCCAAAAAACCTCAAGTTTACTTCTTTGGGCTAGTTAAACTCTGAAGAAGAAGATCCGAGCATATTATTTTTAGGGACTTTTTATTTCTCTTTAAATTAAAAACCGCCAAGTTACCTTCTTTGGTCTCATAAAACTCCTACGAAGAAGATTTGATCGATTTTTTTTCTCTCTTTTTCTTGTTCTTTAAACTAAAAAATCTACTACGATTTTTCTTCATTTGACTCTGTTAACAAAATCTATGAATATTATTGAGTTTATTCCGTCCCCTTGTACTCGTAACAAAATGAGGAAGATCTCTATTGAGCATAGGTTTCTCACTTTATTCGGACTCAATTGACTAACTTTCGGAAAATGAACTGTGTTAGGTATAGTATTAACCCTTTGTTGCACCTGGTCATTAACCGTGACCAAGGTAACCCCTTAGATTCATCTTTACGATATTTTCAGACTCTCTAAATATGAAAAGACCATCGATTTTACCGTTTATGGACTCGCTAAACCTAAACAGATTGTGAAAAAATTGGAAGAAAGAATAATCATTGCTATCTACATTGGTTGGAAGTTTTATGGTTGTAGTCTATTGTCCATCCCTTGAACATGACACTTATCCAACATATTCCTCTTTTGTTAGCTTCTCTTTGAGCCCTACAATATTATTAGTTTATCCTTAATACCATGATTTTCCTACATCCTCGTATCCTAACACTCTTTGGTGTTCTTGAGTCTAAGTTGAGGAAAAGGAACTGTGTCAGGTATGGTATTAACCCTTTGTCGCACCTGGTCATTAGCCGTGACCAAGGTAACCCCTTAGCTTCATCTTTACGATATTTTCAGACTCTCTAAATATGAAAATACCATCGAGTTTACCATCTATGGACTCGCTAAACCTAAACAGATTGTGAAAAAATTGGAAGAAAGAACAATCATTGCTATCTACATTGGTTGGAAGTTTTATGGTTGTAGTCTATTGTCCATCCCTTGAACATGACACTTATCCAACATATTCCTCTTTTGTCAGCTTCTCTTTGAGCCCTACAATATTATTAGTTTATCCTTGATACCATGATGTTCCTACATCCTCGTATCCTAACACTCTTTGGTGTTCTTGAGTCTAAGTTGCTTGATCTCTTTAGTGTCATGCCTTCTATTGTTCAAGGCATTGCCTACTATCTGTTGACCTTATCAACCATTATATCATGTGTCCATTTGACCTGAGTCAATTCACCTTGTTGTTCTAGATCACTGCAAAATCAATCACTTTATTACCATTTTGTGTTGATTGATGTGGGACTCCTTATTTCCCACCTTCGACAGATCCCTTCCTATCGACTTCAACAAATTATCTAGGAAGCGAATCGAGAAACGCCACAATACCCTAGAGCTTATAGTCCTCAGTGCCAAGTTTCTGTGTGTTTGATTGGGGGTTTTCATTATTGACTCCCAATTGAATGATTCTATGAGTCTTAGACTTCAACTAATTTATTCACACTCGCTAGATTGTATTGAGAATCTTGGAGATCATTGTCCTTATCAGTGGGCATCATCGTGTATGTTAACGGTTTTAATTTTAGACTGGTAATCAGACAAATTATCACATGTTCGACATCAAATCATTTATTCACATGTGTAAAATTATGCTATTATGTGATAGTGATGAAGACCTCAGGAATAGGCTTACATCACTCCACCTTATTTCCTATCCCAAGTTCTGCATTTTTTTTTTCTGCAGACAACTTATCTTAGTCAGACTACACTGCAACAAAATTCCACATTATACTTACTGGTGGACATGATCTCTCATCTTCTACATGGATCCAAATTGTATTGTTAGCGCTACTGAGGATGGGAATGCATGACCTAGGACATGATTTATATATGACACATGTTTGATGTTGTTTTCACGACTCCTTCCATTACAATGCTCTAAAACTCTCTCTCCTCGGTTATTTTATAAAGTATGTTGACCATCTCCTTCTTCTCCGACCTCACACTTTAGGGGGCATCTGTTAATAACCCCTCATTAGCTTAGAGGAGAATACTATTTCATTAGTTTAAATACCCATTTTCCCTATCCTATATAAGACTATAATACAAGTTATGTACCATGAGGACCACATTATCTTAGTCTATAACAAGTTGTTCCCTTCATATAATTTGTGTTACCAAAATTCTCACTCAAGCTAAAAGATCGAGTTAACTAACTGTCACACTCTTGTTCACTTTCAAAAACCTATATGGTGGAATGTGATCTCTTTATCCTCCTCTTTAGCTTTTTCCTAAACAAGAAAAACACACAAAAGTGGGAAAGAGCCATAAAGCACGGGGAATATTTTCCTAGTATAAAAACATCTAAAAAGGGGATAAAATAATTTTTATATGAGGAATCATTATTCAACCAAAATATTTTTCCCAAATTGAACTAAGGATGAATTTGGGAATCTTCGTAGTCTTAACTTGCCTATATATTGGAGGCTTGGCCATTGAGAAAGGGATGGGAATTCTTGTTTTGTTAGTCTGCTGAGATCTCACTTGAGAGGGAGAGTTTTGGAGCTAGGAACTGGAGGAAATGTTGCTGAAACTACATCTAATGGTTTTAACTTTTCTTCAGCTCCTTAATTAATATAGATTGGTTGTTCTTGCTTCCATATACTATTGTTCATTGTTTACTTCTTGTATCTAACTAATGAATGTTTGGAAGTTTGGTTTGTTATAATGCATTCAATTATGTTTAGTTGTTTCTAATGGTTTTTATTGATAATATTATTATGTTGTGAATAGTTTGTTTATTCTTTCTTATGTGTAGGACCAAGCTTTGGAGCTAGCTAGGAGTGCTTCCTAATTACACTGAAAAATCCAACGGGCCTACATGCGAGGACTCATAGGATTATCTTCCACTTCTCTTATCAATCTCTTCCTTACTTCTTGCATCACTGAAAGAATCAAACCTTGGAACAAAATTTCCCTCGCTTCTGTTTTCCTTAGGTTCTGGGAAACCTGAGAGGGTTTTTTGTTTGTCCAACTGAGAATTAAATCCTATAGCATCTACCCTACATTAGCATATTTCATTTGGATTCTATTATATTAATTATATTGTCCAAAAGAATATGATCATCCTATTGTTCTCAATATTCACATGGATCTACTTAAATATACTCCAAAGGAGAACCCATTGCATAAAGGAGAAACCAACAAATTGTTGATACATATGGAGATCCAAGAAATGAAATTTGGATTAAACCCAAATTTATAAAGGAATCCAAACATGATGCTATGCTTGACACAATTAAAGACATTTTCCATACCCAAGTTAAGTATCATCCACTTTTCCTCATTCTTCCTACTAAAGTGGATAGCTTCATGTTTAAGGACGATATTTTCCACAATTTGTCTCTTCCTCACAAAACCACCACAATTTTCTAAGATAATATTAGGGAGTATACTTTTTGATATATTAGTAATGATTTTAGACATAATCTTGTAAGACACATTACACTATGATATCATATTGAATGTACAAAGGATGATGGAATTACCTCTTTTGGGACTATACATAAGAAAGATTAATTTGTCCCTCGTCTCAAGTGCAAGGAGTGATGAAAATATTGAAGAATTCACACCATCCACACCAACTCAAACTTAATAATATTACAAAATAGTTGCAAAAATGAATGTTGAATTCATCTAGACTTGATACCTTATCAAGTTCAAAATGATTGATTATGTCCAAGATTTCCTCTTTTGATATAACCTACATTAGACAAGCATTGTCTTTGTTTCTTATAATATATGGATTATTTTCTTGCATAATATTTGTACTCAATCTATATTGTCTCCTAGTTTTAGTATATATGGTGGCATAAGTGTTATATGCTACTTCTTTGATTTTTTGATTTACACTTAGTGTCTCTCCTTCATTGGTGGTGATTTCCTTGACATTGTTACACTAGTGTTGTACTTCAACTTGTTTGTGAAAAAATTAGTGTTTATATCCCTTAATTAGAGCCACAAACTCATGGAATTTTACCTCCATTTTTATTCTTCTTCCTTCATCATAGATTTGTAGCACTAGAAGGTTTCTTTTTCTTCAATCATTAAAGAAGGAGTGACTTATTCCTACTCCATGAGCCTTTGAGTTCCCCCTAGTTTATATTTGAGATAGTTGATATCTTTACTCACTATTTGATGTCAATCCCTCATACCAACCTTTAGAGCGAGCTTCGTATTTTTAAGATTTTGTTCCTAGATGTGCACTATTGAACCAACCACCCACTTGCTCCAAACTCAAGAAACAAGGTGAAGAAGGAGGGGGCTTAGAGACAAAAATTATTGAAATGACAAAAGAAGAAGATGACCATAATCATCTTGTTTAATCATAGAAAAGGTGATGTTTCAGTGATCTGATCCAACATAAGATATAATTTGAGAAGAAAGAGAGATTTTAATTTTTATGAAGGAACTATATACCAATAACTGATCTAACTTAATGTGTCTATGGATGAGACATCTATTGGTCCATGTAAGTTTCCCTTTTTCAACCAAGATATTCACTAAATCAAGCAATGAAATTGGTTCTCCATTCTCTATATGATTGGATCCCAAAACATCCCCCCCACCCCCCTCGACCATAGTGATGAAGCGTGGTGTTAAAGTCTCTTGCTACAATGTAATTTGAATTGAAATCTTAATCCCTTAACTCCCACACAAATTTCCAACATTCTAATTTCTCATGATAAATTAGAGGCACATAAAGATTAACTACATTGCAATAATGTGAGTTGAGAGATAACGAAGTCAAAATTTATGCCACTGAGTCAAGCTTCCATAATTAAGTAAAACTGATCAAGATTAGAGTTTCAATTTCTTTCTTCATCTTTCCTGCAATTTTCAGTCTCCTATACTTTTCAAGCCTGTAATACTCTAATTTTTTTTTCACTAAGTCAAACTTTACTCCAATAAGTCAAAATTACATAACTAGGTCAAATTGATAAGCATCAATATTAGAGTTTCAATTTCTTTCTTCATCTTTCCTGAAATTTTCGGTCTCCTCTATTTTTCGACCCTGTAATACTCCAGAAAAATTCACACCTTTTGATAGAGAATTACTAGCTTCAGTCCTTCGCTTGGCTTGCTTCTCTTCTAGGCATATGATATGATTTTTTTTTCTTCTTGCTTCTGCACTATAGATCAAATGTCTTGTTACCCTTCAATAGGCTGAATTCACTTGTGTATTATAGTGGTTCAAATCTTCAACATAAGGCTAACTTGTCAAGTTTCTATACATACATCCTCCAACTGAGTTTCTATACTTACATCCTCTTCTTGTGTCTACATTAATAAATCCTTCATATGAAGCACTATATCAACAATTTAGACACTTCAATCCTATTCAAACTCAGGTATTTGCAATGCTTTATAACCCAGATGATAATGTTTTAGCCGCAACACCTACGGGTAGTGGTAAGACTATTTGTGTTGAGTTTTCTTTACTATGATTGCATAAAAAAGGTCCAGACAATGTATTTCGATGTGTCTATATTGCTCCTATAGAAGCTCTTTCCAAAGAGAGATATCAATGTTGGGAGCATAAATTTTAAAGAGAGACAAAACAGACCCAAAATTGCCTCCTACGCTTGACAAGAATACTTTAGGCTACAACTATTTTAGATACTCTCCACTTATGATGAATTGCACTTGGGTTGGTGAGAATGAGGCTTCTCCTCACTCTAATTTATAGAATTATCAAGGGATTCATCTAATTTGGCATTGTGGGCTTGAAAACTCATAAAATTACACAAGTTGGCTTAAAAAAATCATGTGTAAACCCAACAACCATATAGAAAAATGAAAATATCATCATAGACAACTCAAATTTCAATGATTTTCGTTGCCTATGGTTGCTCTCAAAGTTCTCTAACACCTCCATGTGTTAAATCATTGAAATGCCTTGTGGTACCACCGCCACCTACTTGGGTGCAAAGCCCAAGGGCTTCAGTTCTTAGCCCACAAGTCACTTTTGTGTGCCAATTCCTCCAAAATGCTATAACCTAGGGTTTAAATATTACTTGAATATTTTAAACGCAAAGAAATTCATTATAACTCACTTGTACTAATATAATGTTCTTGTGGTTTCGTTAAGACATTTATGAACATCCCTTATGACACTTGCTAACATTTTCTCCCATTTGATGGAGTGTTATAGGACGTTCAACCAAACAGGGATTTGTCAGATCTATCTTCATCGAGTGATGGAAGTTCAGGTAGGATAGAAGAAATTGACCAAACATCTACTACGTCATCCAGCAGGCGATATCAACTAGAGGTGAAAATATTAGAAGAAAATTCCATAGGCGCATGGAATTTTTCTTGCTAAAGGGGGTCCATGTTCTTATGATAATGAGAGCATAGATGACATCGAGGTGACCTTGAGGTACCAACATCTAGTGAAACAATGGGAAGCTAAGTATCTTCCTGAAATAAACACTGATTTTTCTGTCAATGAAATGATATACCACATTGCCCCATCGTCATTACATTTGGGGCTATTTTCCATGGATGGTATAAAGGTATGTTATAGAGGATGATTAGAATTGATGGAGTACATCAGACACTGTTACAACTACAATGATTGGGTACGACTAGTCCAATATACTAAAAGCATGTGAGGATATGGAGTGGCCGCAAATTATATACAACTAAAAGACAATGATGAAAATAAAGGTGCAACTATGTATATTGATGGAAGGCCAAAAGCGACAGGGAATATTGCAGGGTTTATAAATAGTACACAGTCTGTCACCACAAATATGTAACCCAATCACATATTTGAGGGGCCTGGACGTGTATTCATATATATGTGTCATTAAATCAATAGCTACAGGGGAAGAGTTGCTTGTTGATCACAATTTGAATACAATAAATACAAATATATCTATTATGGGGGTGGTATGTATTCAATTTTACCCAACTTGTAAGCAATGTCTATTGTATGTTATGTCTGTCATTTACTACGTGAAGTTTCTATTTAAATTTAGACATATGTCAATAATGGTTTTATTATTAATATAATGATGATTAATTTTGGATGAATTACAAATTACACTTATTAGATAAACAGGGTGATAAGGGGAAGGCACCAACCTTAGAGCATTCCACATATGCTCGTGAGGAAGTGGTTACTGATGATGAAATGTTTATGTTCGCCGATCCAATGCAAGCAATAAGAAACCTTAAATTCAAAGCAACGAGGAAACTTAATTATTTAGTTCCAACTGAGCCTCAGATAGATGAGATAAAAGGAAAAATCAAAACCGTGCTACAACAAATTTATCGGTATGGGGTGAGCAACTCATTTAATTATCCCAATTATTTGTTTATGATTTATTTATCTCATCAGATTACCTAGGAAATATTAGTTTGATGTGCTTTGGTTGACAATATACCAAAATGATGATGAAAAGTGAAAATATAACGAACTGGGAGTCGACTGTGAGGAGAAAAAACGCGCAGTACTAGGGTTTGTAGCAAGATTTCGGTGTTGGGCACCATGGAGGGGCTTGAAGGGGGGAGTTCGACTCCCTCCTACAGTCATGTAGTCTCAAATCGTTTTAAGAAGCCCATGGAAGTGGAAACATGGTGTACAGAAAGAGGAAAACAAGAAAACGACAAAGCACAAAAGATGGCAGAAACACAGGAGGAAGTTAGAAGAGAGAAACGTACAGAAGTAGACAGTCAGAAAGCTGACCCCAGAATTCACACAGGACCTTGTAAACCAAGGGCTTCCATCACACCCCGAGTGGTGTTAACTGATCCAGCTCTACAGATGCATAGGGAGCACATGGCGAGCTATGCAGTGATATGCAAATTCATGGGGGTATGGCCAATGAAGAAGGCCCTACACGCATGGATAAAGAACCATTGGAAACCTAAGGGAGAAATAGATATGCACCTTGGATCCAAGGGTTTATTTATAGTTTTGTTTAACATAGAGGATAAGGACAGGACGTTTGAAGGAGGCCCTTACTTCTATGCGGTTGCAGGTCTCTATATGCAACCTTGGGTGATGAACTTCGTTCCGGAGCGTGAGACATTTACTTCGATGCCGGTATGGATAAGGCTTTATTCCCTACCTCTAGATTAATGGTAGCCAGAATCATTAAAGGCCATAGGTAATAAACTAGGGCATTTTATAAAAATATCAAAGGCCACACTGCATGGAAAATATACCTCATTTGCCAGAATATGCGTGGAAATGGACCTCTCTAGGGCTTTGTCGGATGAAATAATTCTAGAAGTTTATGATGAAGATTGGGTGCAGGCGGTGGATTACGAGCATATACCCTTTAGATGTCGCAAATTCCATGAACACAGGCACCTCTTTAGAGACTGCTCGGTAAATAAAATGGAGAGCAGCATCAAAGCAACCTCAGGTAAAGAGATTGAAAGCTTTACTAAAGTGGGAGGCAAAGGAAAAGGGGGGAGAAAGAACAAAAAAAAATCTATGAGGAAAAGCAGCCTAGTCATAATAGGTTCAAGATATTAGAAGAAGAAGAGGGGGTTGAAAGAGAGAAGCAAGTATTGAAGGACAATCCAGTAGTGAAGGAAAAGGATGACAACATAGAGGATAGATCTGAAAAAAGCCAACAAAAGGAAGACCAACCCAGCACAATGGAACTTGATAGGGACCAAGAGATGACCTCAAGTGAAGTGGGAACGGAGGAGCAGGAACTGCAGGACATACTGGAAAGGGAGCATCTAAATCTAGAAAAATTCTTGGAGGAAGGAACTACCAAAGGAGTGGTTTCACTACCTCAAGAGGAATTTAACAGAGTACAACAACTCTTTCTCTTGAGAACTCAGGCGAAGGGTTCGGGGGTCAAAAGGAACCATGATAGTTAGGATAACGAAGGGGTCAAAAACATGGAGGCAACAGAGGGACATGCTCCCAAGAACCCAGGAAGGAAAAGAGGAAGAAAAGGACAAAATGAGTTGCTGATATAATGTGGAAAACTCATGATCAACTTAGGTAAGATGAAAGACCTAACTAGTTACTCATTTACAAATCTTTCTTAATGAAACTTACAACATGGAATATTAGGGGTCTGGGAAGTAAAAGGAAACAACGAAATATTAGCAATAGAATAAAGGAGGAAAAACCAGATTTTTATTTATCCAGGAAACAAAATGTTCTGTAGACAAAATAAGAGAAATTCATAGCAAGTGGCTTATTAAGTATGAATATCTAGAAGTTAAAGCAGACAACACAGCAGGAGGAATTCTTACACTGTGGAACCCTCAGAAACTTGGAATCCTAGATGCTGAAGCATCCAGGAACTACCTATCAGTGGTCATCCAACCTTTGGGGGACAAGGAAGTTTATTTGATTACAAATTTCTATGGTCCACAAAAGCTTGAGGATAAATTCAAGCTTCTACCCTCTCTGGAGGAGCTAAGAGAAAGACATACGGGCATCCCATGGATTCTGGGAGGGGATTTTAATATGATCAAATCTCTTTTGGAAAAAAAGGTGGGACTAGATCTCTAGGCAGAGATTTCATAGCTTTTCAGAACTTCATTACCAACATGAGGCTAGTAGATATAAAAACCTACAATGGTATCTTCACCTGGAACAATAAAAGGGGAGGGGCTGCTCAAGTGGCCTCTAAACTAGATAGATTCATTATCTATGAGGACCTTATCCTCTCAGGACTTGACTTCTCAGCTATGATTCTCCCTTTTGGAGGCTTGGACCACTAGCCCATTCAATTAGAAGCATCCTTTATAGGAACGCCAAGAAATATACCTTTTAGATTTGAAAACATTTTTCTTACCCATCCAGACTTCAACAACAATATTGAAAAATGGTGGACAAAATATTTGAATGTTCAGGGTACTAAAATGTTCCTTCTGCAGCGGAGGCTGAAACACATCAAACTTGCCCTTAAAGATTGGAATAAGAATGAGTTTGGAAATATCTTCGAAGCCAAAAAAGTAGTTGAGGGAAAGCTACAGGAAATTAACCAGGAGCTCATCATAAAGGGATTCACTGAGGAGGGTAAGAAGCAAGCTGATTCACTTCAACAGGACTGGGAAGGCTTATGTAAGCAAGAGGAAATATTCTGGAAACAAAAATTGAGAGTTCAATGGTTAAAGGAAGGAGACAGGAATACAAGGTTTTTTCACAAGTCCACTATGGATCATCGGTCTCATAACAAGATTCTAAAACTGAAAGATACGCAAGGAAAACAACTCAATACCCACAAAGAAATAGAATCTGCTCTGGTTCAACATTTCCAAGGCATAGCAGAGGAGCCCCTCATAGACAGATCACATTTCATCAATGACTTCACTAAACACATTCCTAGGCTTGTGACAAGAGAAGATAATTATAATCTTAACAAGCCAGTGAATGAATAGGAGGTCAACGAAGTCATCAAAGAAATGCAAAATGGGAAAGCTCCTAGCCTGGATGGTTTCAATGTTGACTTCTTCAAAGCATGCTGGAACATAGTCAAGCAAGATATTTTGGAGGTGGTAGAGGACTCAAGGAAAAACAAAATTGTTTTGAAGGCGCTCAACACCTCTTTCATAGCCTTGATCCCAAAGCAGGAAAATGCTATGACACCAGATAGATTCAGACCCATAGCATTATGCAATGTGGTGTACAAAATTATTTCCAAAATAATTGCAAACAGGCTTAAGCCCCTTCTTCCAACTCTAGTGTCTGAGGAGCAAACTGGATATGTGGAAGGTAGACAAATTCTAAACAATATCATTCAAGCTCACGAAGTGATCCACTCTTTGAAGAGCAATAAGCAGACATGCATGATCATGCAACTTGATCTTGAAAAGGCTTATGACAAGATTAGTTGGGCATATATCAGGGAAGTTCTAAAAGCATATGGCTTTGACCATAACTAGATAAGATGGGTAATGGCCCTCGTTACCACCTCAAGCTTTTCAATACTGCTGAATGGCTCACCATCCAAAACCTTCAAGCCTACAATAGGTCTTAGACAAGGAGATCTGCTCTCACCCTTCCTCTTTATTCTCATGATGGAAGGGCTGGGAAATGTGATCAAATCTGCCAAAGTAGAAGGCAAAATTCAAGGGCTCAAACTCACCATGAATGGGGATGCTTTGACTCATCAACAATTTGTGGATGACACCATGCTGCAGAGTACACCTACGGTCAAAGAAGCTCTTTCCTTCAAACAAATTCTGGAAGACTTTGCTATGGCTGCAAGAACTGAGGTAAGCCTTACCAAATCAAAGATTTTCTTTTTTAATATTGATATTGCTATACAGAGAAACCTTACCAGAATTCTAGGTTTTCAAAGAGAAATGCTACCCTCCAAATATTTGGGAGTTCCTCTAACAGAAAAACCTCTAAGCTAGATAGTTTGGGAGCTTGTTATTAATATACTTCAGGACAAAATCTGGAAATGGACAAATAGGTCTCTGAATTTTTCAGGAAGACTAGTGCTTACAAAAGGCATCCTACAAACTGTTCCTATTTTCATGTTTTCAACACTCCCAGCTCCTAAAGAAGTTATGCAACGCATTAGAAATATTCAAAGAGATTTTCTTTGGGGGAAAGGGGAAGAGAAAAAGAAATGGGCTTTGGTAGCCTGAGAAAAGATCTGTAAAACTAAGAAACATGGAGGTTTGGGACTTGATGACCCTGAAATCCTAAACAAAGTTTTGGGGGCAAAACTATGGTGGAGATGGCTAAAGGAATCAGATGCCCCTTGGGCCAAGGTTTGGAAACAGAAATATGCAAACAATTGGCAAGAAAGGGAGCACATCAGAATGTCTAAAATAATCAAAGGCTCCCACATCTGGAACAAATCTTGGGAGAACAGAGCTATTGTTTAAAAACACAGTTTTTGGGAAATCAGAGATGGAAACCTTGCTTGGTTTTGGGAAGATAATTGGCAACAGGAACCAAAACTTCTAAGAGAATATTTTGAAAATCTTAAGAAGGATACCAATGACAAAGGGTTACACAGGGTAAATGACTTATGGGAGCAGGACAAAAACGAAGGAAAATGGAGAGTATGGAAGAATCTGATTTACAGTGAGGACTCTCCATTGAAGACCCAGGCAGAAGCTTTCACAACTATCTTGGAACAAAGAAAGATTCTAATTTCAACATCTTCAGACCAACTGAGATGGGGCAAAAACAATGAAGGGAACTTTAACCTTAAAGAGGCCAAGCGAATAGCCCTTGGTCTTGACTTTCCAAACCCTGATACGATATGAAAGGACCTATGGAAGAATCAAATTTGGATGAAAATCAAACTGTTCATGTGGTTGGTGCAACATAAAAAGATTCTAACTTGGGAAAACCTGCGGAAGAGAGGTGTAATTGGTCCATCAAGATCCTAGCTTTTCAAATTACAAGAAGAAACTATGGAACACCTTCTCAACCTATGCCCATTCACCTCCACCTTCTGGAATTGGGTAGCTTCAATCTTCAGACATTCTGATAGCGACATTGGCAACAACAAAAACACACTGAGGAATTGGAGGAGTAATTTCTCCGCAAATGAAATAATCAACAAAGCTTGGGAACTAGTTCCTGGCTTTCTAATTTGGGATGTATGGAAAGAATGCAACAATAGAATCTTCAAGAACAGGAGTGGTTCTACCCAGAGAATTATGGATCAGATCATAGGACAACTCAAAGAGACTATAGGAAGCCTTATAAAAACCCCCCCGAGAACCAACCTCATGAACAAGATAGGCAGATTCTACTACAGTTGGGCCTACAGGGGCTCTTTCCCCAGGGAATAACCAAGAATGTAAGTCATATATCAGCTGATAAAGATCTCTAGCAACCCCCCTCGGTTTTATGAAGTGAAATATAGATGGGGCCTCAAAAGGAAACCCTGGCATTGCTTAGTATGGAGGAGTAATAAGAGATGACAAGGGGTTAATAAAAGTAATCTTTCACAGTCATCTGGGTAAAACCACTAATATTATGGCAGAGCTCATGGCCCTGGAGCAATGCCTAGAAATCTTAAAGGACTCAAACTTACATAATACCATAATAGAAGCTGATTTTGAACTGATAATCAACTCAATCAAGAAAATATGCAATGGCTCAGTGCCAGACAAAGTTTCGAAACACTGGAGATTACTACAAGTCTATCATCTTATTCAATCCCACCTGTGCACCACGAGAACCTTAGTTTCACTCATGTGTGAAGAACTGCCAACAGGTTAGCAGATATTATGGTTAATGAAGGTGTTCTATGTGCCAAAAGAAACATAATATAAGAATGGTCAAAGACTCCTCAAGGTCGATTGAGGGATGAGTGCCACAAACAAGCATCAATAGATAGGGAGATCTGCCAGAACAGAGGAAATAAGCAGGATGATGTATAAGCAGGGTGTTCTTCATGTACAGAGGACTTTTAGTCGACATGAGGAAAAGTATGAGTAGGAGGTCAAAAGTGAAACTAGGGGTTTACTCTGGTTATTGGGCAGGAATTTGGTCACGGAAATCTATAGTTATCAGTTTCACGGGTAGGAAACTATTTACAGAACAAGTCTTCAAAGGTATAAGAAAAACATTAATTGTAGCCTTTTAATGTTTGGTGCCGAGAACTTCATTAAAGAGTGGGCAGGTCAGCATAATCGTGGAAATACAATGCATTTCACGCAGCAAACTGCTCATTGGTTAACCCTCCATTCGGACCTGAAATGTGTTTAAGATTTGACTCTATAAGGCTTTGGGTCCGAAGGCGCAGTTAAGTTCCGTGCTTGTTGGAGAGGCCTTTTGAGATCACTTGCATCTGGTGAATTTCGGGTGGCTAAATTGCCCGAAGGTTATCATCCCGTTCAAACCCGATATGGATTCTAATGTCGTTCTATTATCTTTTCGGGTCCGTTTTTGTTGTTAAAATGTGAGTGTATTGCTCACTCGATATTTCACTTGGACCGTTAGATTTGCGGGGCTTAATCGAACGGCCTTGTTGTGCGGTAGGACCACGACGGTAATGTGGAAAGATGGTTTGTGCCCGAGGCTTGGCCTGTGGGCTTGAAGCTTGGGCAACTGAGCCTTTTTTGTATATTATGTAACTTTTCTTTTAATTGGAATAGAAGGACCTATGCTTGCTTTAGCAAAAAAAGATTTATTTATCTCATCCTTTATGAAAAAACTAATTATTTTACAAGAGTTTTGGGCGTAGTTTGATCCTCATGCTACGATTATGTGCCGGGACAACATTGGTAGCAGCGCTGATGCTCCACATATGAGTGAGTCCCTAGTCATTGAGACCCATACAACCACTCAACCACCCATAACAAGATTTTCACCCCATGAACAATGTATGTCAGGGTCTACACATGATGTTGTGGATGTAGAGCATGATACAATTGCACAATTTGAAATGAGATTTCTTGGATCTTCCCATGTTACTAGCACAGGATCACTACCGATCACGTTTTTGGTAGATGATGACAATGTCCCTATGAAAATAGAGAAACTTCCAAGTATTTAAGAAGTGTTTTAAATATTAAGTACAACCTAAATGAAATTAATGTATAGTCTGTGATTATTTTAAACTAATGATAATATCATTTTGCAGGAAATGATGTATTTTATAAGCGTTTGTATGACATAACCTTGGAAATATTTGGGCCGATCATTCGCACAAACTAGAAATCCCAAAGTTCCAAGTTAAAAGAGGAACTTATTAATAGGATGGTTCGCCTGTTCAGTGATGGTACCTTCAACAAATCTGGAGTTACCTCAAAGGCAAGCCTACATTTAAAATATTTGCAGGACTAGTATAGGTCTCAATTGGAAAGGGCTAGGTCGTATGAGCACCATCCATTGATTCCATAGATGGAGTGGAGAGTGCTCGTGGCAGATGCAAAAGACAAAGCAATTCGAAAAGAAGGGAAGACTCCACCCGGACCAAGAAGGATGAGGCATGTTTAATAATGTAATTATGATGCTTTATCATTGTTACAACATCTAATCAAGTTTTTCAATGTTTTAAATATAGGCTCCCAAATACTTCCAAAGCCACATAGGCTAGAAGAGCCAAACATGGGCAACATCATCTTGGCCTGGGTGGTTACTCAAAGCTGACCACAAAAATTGTAGGTATATAAAAACATAATTTGCATCCAAATTATAAATTGTTAACAATTTTCATTTAATATCATAGAAGAAGAAAAATTCACGTTCTAATGAAAAATTGCAAGGGACACAATTCAAAGGGGCTCCTATTGAAGAAGACCTAAATCTTGCTTTCAAGCACAACTATCAAGCTGTGATTGAACGAAGGACAAGCTTGGTGTCTTCATAGTCTTCCAGCATCGAACATAACACTAAGGAAAATAAAAGAAACTAATATCATTTATAAATCATTACTTGTGCAATTTATTTGTTATTATTTTTGGCCATAAAGTAATGTGATTGATTGTAAAAAGAAGGCAAGCAATGTACATACAACACATGAGGCTACTGATAATGGAGTACCTGATCTTGAGACTGATGTTCAACTTGGTACTGGAGGTATTTCATGTGTTATAAAAAAATTGTAGTATGGAATACAATTAAAAATATTTAAATGCAAATGGTGCATTAATTATAACCTTTCTTGTTTTTACACTAGAGCATGTACAAGATTTGGCGAGAGAAGAGGAAGAACATATGGCCACATTTGAAAGTATTCCGCTTCCCTCCACTACCGAAGTAAGTAAAGAACACTACACTACTCTTTTTATTAATAAAACATTTGTAATAATAATAACTATAAATATGAATTTAACATTTCTTTCTTATTGCAGTTGATGCTCGACCCCACTTGCAACAACAGTTGTATGACTAGATCAACAACAAGACATATTACACCAGAGACCACAATAAATAAAGGGGGCCAAGATCAAGAAATACTCGCTAATTACATGTTAAAAAGGATGAATAAAGATGGTAAAAAATGAATGAACTTGTTTATTTAGAGCCCTTTTTTTTGAGTACCACATTTTTGACTGAGAGGTTGAATGCCTCATGGCATGTGCACATGTAACTTTAGACCATATTAATAAAAATTTGTAATTTTTCCATTGCAAAAAATTAGATCATTTTTGTTTCATATTGTGTAAACATATTTTTTGTGATACAAGAAGGGTGTAGAATACCACATATTTGATAAATTTGTGGTATAATTCAATTAACTCTGTTATGAACACCAAGAGCCTATAATTAGATTTCCATGTTAAACTAAGACTTTACCATATCTGTGCCCATGATAAGTCAACCATCTACTAATTTGTATACCTATCCCACTCCACCATACACTAACACACTCCTAATTTAGGTGCTAGCTACTCCTGCTTCAATGCCTAATCACAATAATTTGTGATTATGATGACAATCTAAGTACATATGTGTATAATGTCCATGGTGGGACATATGACTTTTTTCCAAAATTGCATGTCAAAGATTATAATAGCTTGAATGGGCTTGCACTGATCTGTCAGCATCATCTCAAAATGACTTGACAAATTAAAATTTACCATGTCTGTCATCATCACTTCACACTATCTCATGGATGACCCTTTCTGCAAATTATATGCATGAATATGGAAGGCCATCCCCTCTACCTATCCTATGATTGATTGTGATAACTAGTGAATAAAGGAAAATTGATGGATCTTTGTTAACAAGATCCCCTACTTATAAATTGTACTTTGTTAATATGTTCTCACAATAAATCATAAGCTAGGTAGAGTGTTAGGTCCCTATACTACTAGTGTAACACCTTACTGTTATTAGTGCAATCCCCTTATTGTATTATTGTGATCATATAGTCCCCATGTTGTTATTATTGTGCCCCATAGAATCCCACTATTGTTATTGTTGTGCCCCAACAATATTATTTTTATGTAGGCTCTGCTTGTATTGGGACCCCTTAGACTCCTATATATAGAAAGGAGGTCTTTTCATTTGTATCAACCAAGGTTTGTTAATTTCTGTAATGTAAAGGAGGTTTCCCCCTCGAAGAGGCTGATTTTTAAGTTGTTGATCTATCTTTTCTTCTATTTTGTGAGATGGTTGCATAAAATTTGGTATGAGAGCTTTGGATTCTAGGGTTTCACTGCTTCAAACAGGTCATCGTGGAATTTTCGCTATAATTTTTTTTCGACGAAGTTTTAGAAGCTGAAATTAAAACCCATTTGAGACGAAATCTGGTTAAACCTTGGATTTGAATTTCACATCTTTATCACCATAGTTTCGGAGATATGATCCAAGGAAGTTATGGTTTTTGCAAGCTCTTGAATTACATCCCAAACATGTGTCCTTGGAAAAATCATCATAAATTTCTCTCTGCGAATCAGATTGAAATTTCATAAGAAGTTACAAAAAGAGAACATACTATAGTTTGCTGTGTATCTTTTTCAGGTCCAAAGGTTGAAACAATGACACGTGGCACTTTTTACAATTTCGATCTACTGAAAACGTATATAATCAGGTCATCTTGGGAGATTGGGCATACCTCTTTCTTGGAGAATCCAATTTTGATCAGACTGGTGGCGTTAGAAAGATGATGTAGAGGGATACAACATGTCGAAATTTTAGACCTTGGAGATCGAAAATTTCATAGATACAATAGATTCAAGATCGAGCTCCTAAAAGCAAGAAAAAAATGTTTTGAATCAAGAAAATAGAAACACCTAGCAAGAAAAATTGGAGGGATGATTTGAGGAATGTGATCGAAGATATGATCAATAAGATAAATGGCATAGAAGAAAAATTGAGTGGCAACATGGAAGATTTGAAGAAGACATGGAAGGTTTAAATGAAGGTGGGACAAAGTCACTACAAGAAAGGCTTCCTAATGCCGAAAAGGTAGTAGAGGAAAATCATGATGAGAACAAAAGAAATGTTAATCATGATTTCATATACTCTAATGTTGGATTGAAGACCCACCATATTCCAAATATAGATATGAGGAAATTTGATGGCAAGGATCCGGTAACTTGGATACTACAGATGGAGCAATATTTTGATCTACATGATGTGCAACTGCCACAAAAGGTACATATTGCATCTTTATATTTAGAACCGAATTAGTTTGTATGGTATAGAGGGATTTTTTTTCGTAAACCACTTGTCACCTGGTCAATTTTCATGGAGGAAATGATAGCACATTATGAGGATACAAAGAGAAACACCTTCTTTAGCCAATTGATAAATCTCAAACAAAAGGGTTCAATGGCAGACCACATTGAGGACTTCCAAAAAGTGAATATAAGGGTAAATGATATTCCAGAGAAGCATAGGATTGAATTCTTCATAGGGACTTTAAATGATAACATCCAACATGAGGTTTGCCTTTGGGAACCTGATTCATTGGAGGAGGCATACAAGTTAGCAAGAAAAAGTGAAAGCAAAACTATGGCAACAAGGAAGCCTACCACTCATAACTATAAAGATAGAAGTGTTATTGCTCCTAGTCTTTCACCACCTACAAGGTTGACACCACAACAATTGGAAGAAAAAATAGCAAAAGGGATTTGTTACAATTGTGATAGAAAATACACTAAAGGTCATAAGTGTGCTGAGAAGAAATTAATTTACATAGATGGGGAAGAGGAGTAAGAAAAGGAACAAGAAACATCAAAAGAAGAGGATATACACTAGGAACCAATCCCATAGAAACAAGAAATGAATCTGACCATGTCTTGTAATGCATTGACATGAATTACCACTCCTCAAACTCTCAAGATAAAAGGGCATATCGAGAAGAAAAAGGTAATAGTGTTGATTGATTCGGGTAGTACCCATAATTTTATTCATTGTAAGATAGCCAAGGAATTGAATTGCTTCCTATAGTCAACATCAGCACATCAAGTAATGGTTGCAAATAAATTTCTCTGGAAAGTTCCATAATATCAAGCTATCCATGGGAGAATATGTCTTTAATAGTCCAGTTCTTTCCATTCCAATGGGTGTTGTTGATGTTGTACTAAGAGTCCAATGGCTAGAATCTTTGGGTACGATAACTTTTAATTTTCAAAAACTTTTCTTGAATTTTTTTTGGGAAGTAAAGGAAGTTGAATTAAGGGGTATCACATGGAAACTAGGAAAGATAATCAACTCTAATAGCATGACAAAGCTCCTAAAGAAAGAACAACAAGGCATAATTGCACAATTATGTTCACTAGAGGTTCCCACATCGAAATCATCTATTTCTCTAGATCTCCAAAAAGTTTTGGACAATCATTCCAAGGTATTTGAGACTCCTAAAGGCCTACCACCTATTCATGATCATGATCATTCTATTCATTTTATTCTAGGAAGTGTTCCCCCAAACATCATGCCTTATAGATATCCATATGCCTAAAAGAGTGAAATTGAAGGTATGGTTGCAGAAATGGTAGAGATTGGTATAATTCAACCTAGTCAAAGTTATTTCTCTACTCCAATGGTATTAGTACACAAGAAGGATGGATCATGGCGAATGTGTCCGCATTATAGGGAGCTCAACAAGCTTACCATTAAAGATAAATTTCTCATTCCTGTCATTAATGAATTATTGGATGAATTACATGGAGCAGTTTACTTCACCAAGTTGGATCTTCGTTCAGGATATCCTCAAATCATAATAAAGACTGAAGACATTCCAAAAACAACATTTAGAATTCATAAGGGTCATTATGAAATTTTGTTCATGCCTTTTGGCCCTACCAATGCACCTTCTACATTCCAACCTTTATTCATTCCAAGTCAATGTTGGGAGGAGGTTTCAATGGATTTTATCATAGGTTTACCCAAGTCCGAAGGAAAGAGTGTCATCATGGTGGTAGTTGATAGACTTACCAAGTATGCACACTCTTTTGCATTATCTCATCCATTTAAATCCAGTATAGTTGCTATTGCATTTATGGAAACAATTCAAAAGCTACATGGAAACCCAAAGATTATTGTAAGCGACATAGATCCCATTTTCACTGGAAATTTTTGGACAATTTTTTTTTTTTTTTAGGTCTAGGTACTCAGTTAGCTCATAGCTCATCTTATCATCCTCAATTTGATGGGAAAATTAAGAGTGAACAAATATTTGGAAGGATACATTTGTTACTTTGTATATGATAAATAGACACAATGGGTTAAGCGGTTTCCTCTGGCTGAATGGTGGTATAGCACTTCCTTCCATACTATAGCAAAAATGACCTCATTTATGGCACTTTATGGATATCATCCACCGTCGATCACATCATCTTTAAAATAAAATTCTAAGGCTCAAGCAGTGGAAGATCACATCGAGCATCAACAACAAGTTCTCAAACTCTTAAAGGATAACCTCACTTTGGCGCAGAATAGAATGAAACAACAACGACATCAACATCGCAACGAAATAAGTTTTGATGTAAGTGACTGGGTATTTCTATGACTATAACCATACAAACAAATGTCTCTCCAACAAGCTAAGAAGGATAATAAGTTATCACCAAAGTATTATAGTCCATACAGGGTGTTTAAAAAGATTGGTACTATGGCATACAAATTGGAGCTTCCTGCATCTTCCAAACTGCACCCATTTTTCCATGTTTCATGCTTAAAGAAGGTTATCGGTGAGAAGATCCCAGTTCAAACAATATTGCCCGAACTTGACAAGGAAGGAAAAATCATAATGGAACTTGAAGCAATCAAAGAAACAAGAAATCAACAGCTACGAAATCGATCAATTTCAAAGTATCTCATCAAGTGGAAGAACTTACCCGCTGAAGATTCCACATGGGAGGATGAGAATTTTATACAAAAGCATCCAAAACTACTCAAGCGTTGAGGACAACACTTTTTAAAGGAGAGGGGCATGTTAGGTCCCTATACTATTAGTGTAACCCCTTATTGTTATTAGTCCAACCCCCTTATTGTATTATTGTGCCCATATAGTCCCCTTGTTGTTATTATTATGCCCCATAGATGCCCACTATTGTTATTGTTGTGCCCCTACAATATTATTGTTATGTAGGCTCTGATTGTATTGGGACCCCTTAGACTCCTATATATAGAAAGGAGGTCTTGTCATTTGTATCATCCAAGATTTGTTCATTTGTGTAATGTAAAGGAGGTTTCCCCCTCGAAGAGGCTGATTTTTAAGTCGTTGATCTATCTTTTCTTCTATTTTGTGAGTTGGTTGCATAACATAGAGGGGATGGTATGCCAAAAATTCATGCGTATAATTTGTAGAAGTGATGATTACAGACATGGTAAATTTTCATCTGCCATGTTATTTTGAGATGGTGATGATAGACAAGTGCTAGCCCATTCAAGGTTATAATCATTGACGGGAAATATGCAGAGGACATTTCATACATCCCATAATGGACATTACACTCATGTGTACTTAAATTGTCATCATAATCACAAACTGTTGTGAACTGAAAACTAATATATGTTAGAATATTTTTAGACTAATATAGATTAGAAAATGCAACCAATATATAGATCCACCTCTCTTGCATCAGCCTCAACAATGTCATGAGTACACGACCATGCCATCAAAAATTAAAAAAAAAAGGGAAAAATAATTATTGTAATAGTTATATCATTAGAAACATCAAGTACCATATTATGGAAACATATTTTTGATGATACGTTTTTTGAGATGAAGTATTTTGTGTCTATGATTATTGAAAGAATGAATGAATGTTATATGTTAATGAATAATTTCTATATGTCTCTTTATGTACATGATGTTGTTTCATATTATGTAAACATATTTTTTATGATAAAATTTATTGAGATGAAATATTTTGTGGATTTACGAATGAATGAATGAATGTTTGCTATTTGTTTTTTATGTATCTTAATGTCTTGCTTTCAACTATTTCCTATATAGTAGATAGATTGGGTACTGGGGAATTGAGAGTGATGTGAGGAGGGGGGGGGGGGGGGTGGGCATGAGAGCTCCCACCTTCACGTGGTTGGCCCTATTAAATAGAGAATAAATTAGGATTTGGATAATATTGGAGCAAAACACCCTCAATCCAATAGAGAAACAACAAAGTCAATGTTGACTTCGTTGTTGCTTCATCGAGTGGAGGGAGGTTTGCTCCAAGATTAAACTACTCCAATAATTTATTCTCGAAACAAAGAGGAGATCATTCATGTATTCGTGCACACAAGTCTTTTTAATTATAATTTATTCATGTAATTAAATTCAATATTTGGTCAAATTTAATCTAAGTTTGCCTCATTGATCTCATGAATATGTGTAGGACAACTAGTTTTAATTCAGATGTTGAAGTGGAATACCTATCTGAAGCAAATAGCTCAAAATGGTAAGGGTTTAGGTGACCCAACAAAATTTGTTTGATATTTTTCTTGTATGTCTTGGCCGAGTGGGAGTTACATAAAGTTTTATAAGAAATAACAAACTTTTCCATGAAAAAATTCATGTAGTATTTGTCTTTCTTTGACAATTGTGTTTTTATTTGGGTGAAAGACCATAAACTGTTATTTTTCATGTAGGACAGTAGGAGAAAATCTTACTCTATTAATTGGCTATAAGGAACTGGTATGATTTTTCTCCATTTTATTAATTATTCATCGCATCTAACTTCCCCTCCTTCCTTTATTTTGTAGGTACTTTCATTCACATATCTGGATTTGAAAGATTAACTATGGTTGGAGTCATATACATGAAAAGCTCATCGAAGTACTAGTCAACTTTATCCCACCAAGCCTTCGCTACCAGGTGCATGATTTAGTTTTGTGTTGCATTTGATTTCAAACAATTTTTTATTTCTACATTGCATTTCTTCTGAGACCATAAATATTGAGAAAAACTAGGGAAAACATAATTAGGGTTTCTTTTATAATGTTTTCTCTTGTTATATTGACAATTCTTGTGATATAATGTTAGTTCATCATCATCATTATTATTTTGTGTTCATCATCAAGACAATGCCAATAAAGAAGATCACAATGCAAACAAGAACACTAGAAATAGGCTCCAGGCTAGGGAAAAACCCCTCCACAGGGGAAAAACCCAAAAACTTCTCTTCTTATAGAAATTCAAGGAATACTTCCAAGACCTTTGATCAAGACAACTCACCAAGTGATAGGCCAACCACCCAAACAACAATGCTTCTCTCTATAACTCGGTCTGTTGCTCTTATCTAGATCAAAATCCGAACAAAGATAAATTTCTTCCCATATGTGAGAGATTTCTAGACAAAGAATTGATGCACAAGCCAAACAAATAGACCTTCTTTCTTTCCTCAGATTTCTTGAAGAGACCGAATTACTTGTGTGACTCAAATGAGGTCCAATACCTCTCCTTTGTTGAGAAATCTAGGGCATTATGTGAGTTAGATTTTTCAATTTGAGTTCTCTTATCTTGAAATTTACTATTTTGATTATGTTAGTTTTCATTTCATCAAATAAATTCCAACATAAAGATAAAAAAGATAAGAACACAAGATGTAAGTGCATAGCCAGGGCAAAAACCCTATGAAGGAGAAAACCCAGTCAACTATTTCTCTAGTAGTTTAAAGTAGAAGTTGAGACACATTTGACCCTTTGACTAAAGAAATAGACTTACTCCAACCACCAAACCAATTCCTCCTGCAATTATCTCTGAAATCACGGTTCTTTGCTCCTTCTGTTTCAACTTTAAAATTTTGACCCTCATTTTGCAATAATCTTGACCCTCCTAGTTTATAAATCTCGACCTTCCTGCTTTAGAAATCTCAACTTTCCTTCCACAATAGTCACAACCCTTTCTGTAATCACCTCTACAACAAGGAACTTCAACCTCCCTATAATTATTTTTTCAAGTCATATTTTCGGCTTCCTCTCTATAATATTCTTCTAAGATTCTACGTTTCCTCTCCATTTCTCAGTCCTGTAATAGTTTCTCTTACTTCTTGAATGGATGCTTCACTTCTCTCCTTCAAATGGTGAAATAATAGGCTATTTATACCTATTAGTCACTGTGCATTTGATCTGACATGAACAATTTGACTTGAACCCGACTTGTAGGCTTGTAATAAAGGTCTAACTGATTATCTTCTGTTTGGAGGCCAACTTTGAAGGATGAATTGTAATCCTTTTGGGAGAAGGAATCTATTTGGTGGAGGATATATTTAGTCACAAAAACATTTTTCCTTTCTTGACCTTAAGGAGCCCAAGAAGGTTCTCTTACAAAAATGACTTAGACTTTCACTCAACAAAAAATTTCCTTCACAATGACCAAAAAATGTATTTGAAGCCAAACATTGAAGCAATTATATTTTAGAGGCTTTCCCCTTGCTCACTAAGTGTTGTATTTTCTATAATGGCTATGCAATCAAAGGAACATTTTTTTTAACAGAATATTTCCACGTAAAACAATCCATTTTTGAGATTCAATGATAAAAGTTGAAAGAGATGAAAATTATGTTCCTTACCCAAGTATCAACTCCTTGGAAATCCATGGAACGAGCTATAATTCAAGCACAACATCCTCTTCAAGATGTTTGATCGCATTGCTTACTTATGGAGAGGTTCTGAAAGATTTCTTTATTAAGCTTGTAATCAATGTTATAGGAAAAATTCAGAATGAACTTAAAGATGAAACAAAAGCTTGGAAAGTTGTAAAGCAATACAAATATTCAGATGATGACCACATATATCTTAGAATGTTATCATGTGGAATTCATTTTCATGAATGAATTCTTATTGGATTGACCAGAAGCACCCTTGGGTTCCATGAATGAAATGTGAAGCAACAATATCAAAATGAGTATATGGAATAAGCACATGCTCCTAGGGGTGATGCATGGGAAAATCTATGGATGGCTATAGACATAGAGCCTATTAGATTTTACATAGAACCATGCCATTAGTTAGTCCCTTGATGTCAATAGGAAAGAGAGAGGAAAAGCGTATAAGCCCAAAATCAATCCAAAAGAAGATGTGCTCCAACTTATCCAAAGTATGGCAAACCAATAGTTGAATGAGCCCATGATGGGATAACAACTCATGTTTACCCCCTTTTTTCTTTGGAAATAATTTATTTTATGGATTGTAGGAGGATGTATGGCACATTTATGGTCTCTACAAGTTATAAGTGTGGTTGGTGTCTAGTTGGTATAGGAGTCTAAATTGATAAACATAAACTATACTTAGCCTTCCTTCATAGGAGATGTATTTTAAAAATATGATATGCTACCCCATTTGTACTAGTGTATGTTCATCCAAGCCCTCATTTCAAGAGCACCCAACTTTCCCATTGTGGAGTCAACAAAGCCTTAGGTTGATGCAAATTATTGAAACCTCCTCAAGCATGCATAACCTCTCACATCACTAGACAAAATCCAAATGTAGGATTCTTCCTTTTTGTAACCCTTGTAAGTCCTTTATTATATTACTAAATAGATCCAGCTTTTTTTAATATGGGGTTTCCCTTTTAAGACAAGATCTAGATACTTGATCCATATATCTTGTACAAAACAAATGTATTTGGGAATTTAAATATCTGAAATTTCTTGTATCCAAAACTATCGATGAAGATTAGATCTAGATCACAAAAGTTTGAGACGTTTGGATCTCATGTCACCTCCACATATATGTGTATTTCTTTACAATTCGATTATTGAATGGGATGTGGGGACCACATTTTAGACCTTATAAGTTTTTAGCTATGGATAGAATCATACAGTCGAACGTTCGGTGTGGAAATTTGGATAATTTGGGTTTTGAATTTGAGTTACTTTTTTTTGTGAAGTCCAAATTTGAAGGGAGGCATCGGTTTCTTCTAGATCTTAAAAGAAGCCAAGGGAACTTAATAAAGAGCAAGAAACATGCTTCAATTCACTCATTCTCCATTATACTAGTGTTAATTCTATGGATATTTGCAAGAATAACATGTTGAGAAATAAAAAAAAGATGTCCATCATGCAGGGTTTCTAACAAACTTGGTTGAAGGAGTCTCATAATTTTCCCAACCATTAGATATTTTCCAGATTGCCTTTACTGAATATCCTTTCCTTGTGATGTTACAAATAATTGTAAGCTTCATGCCTTCAACACATACTAACATCCTACATAATGTCTCACCAAATATGACCAAGAAATACCTCCTACATTTCTAAATTTTTGCACCCTTGTTCTTCATACAGTAAATTCTACTCACAACATAAACAATTCTACATGGCCTGCCATTACTAGTAATACCCACAACAACATAGTCCATCCTTAAAATGATGAAAACAACTTGCATCCCTCACAACAATTTCTCACTTGACAATCCCGAAGATGAACTTGGTGGCATTGCAGCGTCTCCATAAACAAAAGGGTTCTTTGTGATATGAATATTTGTCCCAAGACATGTGTTGACAAGGCCAAAAGAAAATTCCAACTTTTCTCTATGACTAAAAAGTATGTGTCCCTCTACCTCCTCCTCAATATCATGAAGCACAAAATTTGTGTTAGGTATATAACTGTTGATGGTGTTGGACCTACCAGCATTCAGGGGATCACCCCGGTATGAAGTCCCAACTAGACCTCACACCATTTGGTGTGGGAGTCCCATCCGATATGATGGCCTGGTTGCCATTGTCTTAAGGATTTGCCTTAACTCTTTCTTGTCAGCACAAGAGAGTGGTTCACTTTGTCTTCGAGAAGTGAGGTTCACGTGCCTGGCGAGTGTAAGTGTACTTGTGTCAATGGTTCTTTCACTGTGAGGGGAAAAGGTAAAGGTGAGTTCCACGTTGAAAGGGATCAGTCCCAACTCAGTTGGGAACACATAACACAAAGGACATACACAGCTTACGGATGAGCAGTCCACTCAGATGCGGCAGTCACAACATACAAGGTAAGATAACATGTACGACACTCACAGATCAGTCCGAATGAGTGCAATGGTTGTTACAACAAGGTTCATGTGAAAGGTCTATCTGATGTCTGACAGAGAAGTCGACAAGGGCAGGACAACATTAACAGCATAAAGAACACATTTCCATTAATAGATTATGCATTACAACAAATGAATTAGTTCAGATGTAGAACACATGGTTAAAGAAACATGCATTACAAGTGTTAAAGATAAGTCTTACAACAAATACAATACATGTGTGAAAATGTGCTAGCCTGTTGATAGGCTTCTGAATTAAGCGAAAGTTCCAAGACACATCGTTACAACATACATCACTAACCTCGTCAGCGAGGCATTGGAGCCACTACTTACTCCTCAAAGAAAAGATTACAAAATCTCTTGGCTATGTGGGAGAAGCTGAGGTGAAAAGTCCCTTCATGTACAAATGAGGGGCGTATTTATAGCCAAGGGTGAAATTGAACCTTGTGGCTTTTCAACTACCCTCATGACCGTTCGACTTACATGACTCTATGTTCAACAAGTGGGTCTCTTGGACTTCCACGTTACATCACATTGATTGAAAACAAGCCCATAGTAGAGATGTGGGAAACATGACTCATGACTTGACTTGACATGACTTGACATGACAATGTTGGTACATTCGTGCTGCTGCTGGAGTGCATGTCGAGCTACAGTGCTGCTGAGTGATGGATGTCTTCATGGTGTATCATAGCTTCACCTCCACATGGCGAAGTGCGTGGAGTCTTCGATGGTCCTTGGTTCGCTTGATGAAGCTCTAGCATGTTGTTCCTTGCTTTCATGTTGGAAGGCTTGACAGGCTCACTTGTTCACGAAGGTGCATGTTCGTCGCGTTTGTCTGCTTCGCATGCTTCATTTGTTCGTCCGTTGGTGAACCTATCCATCTGCATGTGCTCCCTTCGTTCATCCCATTCGTTGTCTTGACATGTTTTCTAGTGTACCTGTACCTATAGTCACTCATGACGAGACGACATCAAATCCAAAACATCCTAGTCTACCATGACACATGATCATTCAGATGCGGGTGACCGGGAGAGGCAGCAGGGCTGTGATGCGGGATGATGGCTCCGGGAAACTGCTGATGAAAACTGCGCAAGAGTCACTGAGGGATGGAGACAAACAATCTAAGTCGACAGTGACTTCCTGTAAGGTCTGGCTCAGCTAGGAGGAAAAATTGCGCAAATTTTGGGAGGGACAGTCCGGGCTGCAGGAGGGCAAGGAAGACATGCTCTGTAGATTTTTCTGGAACAAACAGTCAGCAGGGGTTGGACAACTAGATTTTCTCAATTTCCCAGAGGAACGGGTTGGGTTGCATGAAGGGTCAGTAGGCAGGGATTGCACAGTTTTTTTGGGGAACTGCTCAGGAGACTGGCAGCCAAAACTGCGTAATTCCCTGAGGGAACTGCCAGTTGGTTGCTGGGGTCACTGATAGCGAGAGTTACATAATTCCCAGAGGGAAATTCCAGTTTGATGCTGGGAGCTACTGGCTGGGAAAACTACATTAAGGCTGGAAGGCCGGCCTGCTGATCATCTCTATGCAATTTCTGAGCTGAGCTGACTGATGGGCAATGAGAGGCCTACTCATGAGCACTATGCAATTTCTGATATGAACAACCGGTCGTATGTCTGGGTGGCCATCATGAGTGTCGCTTGAGTTGCTTGCAGGCAACATTGCTTGAAGGAACTAGCTTGGTGCTTCTATGATGTTCTGGTTGACAGTCAATCAAGTAGAAAGCAGGGTGATGGTCTAACTATCAGTGAGGAGTCTGGTCGTCATAACTTCAGCAAAAATGATTAAGTGTGTGAATGATCCAGATTTAAACAGGAATGCAACAAATTACAGAGATAACCATAAACACAGAGATGCAACAGAAATAATACTTCATTTCATTAATGTAAAATACAAAAATATGCTTACAAACAATAATGGAAATAAACCAGCTAGGGCGATGGTAGCTTATCTTTGAGAAGAGATGTGGCCACTACTTGTCTTTGAATTGTGTTACAATGAGGCTCGAAGGCCTATTTATTATTGAGAAATAATGGAAAACCCTAAACATCCAAAAACCTAACCTTAGAAGATGAAACACCAAACTGTGGGCCCCGTTTGGGTAAATTGGTACATCAACTTCCCGGGGTCGTAACTTTGGCATACGATCTCTGTTTGACATGCACAATATCTCGTTAGAAATATCTATTCGAGAACTACAACTTTGGGAAGAGCTACTAGTTTTCACAAAAAACGTCGTTTAGGGCCTCAAAATGGCTCAGGAAGTCCAGGACTCGAAAAATTGCTAAAAATAATAAAGTATGATACAATTAAGGAAACTGAAAAGCTGAAACAAACAATGGTGGGGGTCCAAGTGGACTTGGCAGGTGGCCACCAATATCCACCTGGATCAGTGAATAGTGGAAAGATGCATAGGTGATCATACGAACACACACTTGCATGACTTGACGAAGAAATGACCGAACCATCTAGACACACATGTTCAACACGATTGACCGACGATGCAAGTGACAAGCGCGATACTCGTGATTGATCGTTCATGATCGGGACGACGCTTGCACAATAGTTAATGTGATTCAGTGTGTGAGTGCGATAAATGCTTTCATCGCGAACATAAAAAACACATACGAAGCAAAGGCTTTGGGCATAACTAGAACACAATCGCAAGCATGACTTAGACATAAAAATGCAGAGACTTAAGTGCAATGGAAAAGCAAGGCAGATGTAAGGAATCACACGAGCTCATGGAGTGAACCTGAGTGGGTGTAGTCATCAAGCAGAACTCTTCAAGGGAGGCTCCGAAATTGGTGCAGGCCAAAATTTTGGAGGGTGGTTTTAACCGCTACGACACTTGGTGACACGCTGGTAGAACTCCAGCTTCTCTGTTTCAGTTCATTGCTAGCACAGGGCCTTGGTCCTTTGGGGAGTATTGAATTGCTGTGCAGGTTACTTCAGTTTCCCCACTTACCCCATGGACATACATGGTTCACCCTTTTCCAACTCAGTCAAACACAAAAGTTTAGCTTAGATCTTAGTGTTTTGAATCCGGGAAGGGTAGTTTAGCTTGAGAGTTGAAGATTTTCAAAGTATAACTTTTCATGTCTAGTGTTGCTCCACTGCTAGCAGGCCTGGAAAGTACCCCAATGGAGTCACGCAGGAATACACACATTGCTCCACTACCAGTGAGCCTGGTCAGTACCCCGAGGGAGTTGCATGCTTCACCTCTCTATGCGTGAAGCCTTTCTCTTCTTTTGCCTCCGTGTGTTTTTTTCTTTTTTTGTAAGAGAACTGTGCATATGCACTTATTTATTTTTGGGGTGGAAGACGGATCCCAACTTATTGAGAGCAGAAGAGGTTGTTCCTTCAAAGAATCATGTAAGACCTCTAACATAGGTTTGCGTGTTTAGATTTTTACCCTTCTCCTTTTCTACTAGTTGGATTAGCTTCAACACACAGAGCAGAAGGCTGAGTACAAGAATTAGGATTCCCTGTGTGGACACAGGTTCATGGTTCGACCAAAGCCTCCCTTATAGACGGTTCGTATTTTCCGTCAGGACTTCATAGGCTGAAGGTTCTAACCAAGGACAGAGAAAATGGAAACAAGACTGGCCAAGTGCTGCAGTGTCGCAAGTCTCTTCAAATTTCAGCCACATACTCTATTAAAAAGCCATAACATAGTGGTTGGCAGCACTTATTTTTGGAAACAAAAATAGTAATATATCAAGCAAACAAAATGAACGTGAACCAAAAATAGCAAGTATAGTCAAACAAAGCGAAAGAAAAGATAATAAGCAAAACAAACCAAATGAAGCAACAAACAGCAAGAAGACTATGTACATGGCAAGTGCGCGGCTCGACCTATTGAAACTAATGTTTGAGGACTTGGACGTTGATAGGAAGGTTATCAATCCTCCCATCAAGTGATTGCACATGATACGTCTGTGATCCAAGTTTCTCGTGGACTAGTGTCGGTCCACCGGGCTTTGATACCGAAGCCTGGTGGTATTCCAGAAGACCTTCAAGTGAAGGCAACACCACTGTTTCAGGAAATGTGCACAACATGGGATCAGATGATGGCACGGGGTAGTTGTTTTTATTCCGGGAAGGGTTTAGGTTTCTGAAATCAATGTGTAAGTGGATATTCCCAAATTTATTATATGCAGGATTTAAATCAGAACATCAAGTATGATGACGAACTTTGCAAGTAATCCAACCACTTAAAATATTAGTCAATATATTCGTGAAAGGAGTGCAAACAACATATATGTGTTACTTGTTCTTTGCTGTAATGGCTTGTCTTCTCCTTTACCTGGAATCTCATGTTGGATTGTTCACATGTAGTGGGTACTTAAGTCATCATCTACTCGTGTAAGCCCATCTTGGTACTGTTCGATCAAGAGGTCAATGATTGGTCGATGTTGTAGAGTGAAAATTGTATCGAGATTAGCCATCTTCAGATCATGGTGGATTCCCAAGTTGCTCTATTCGTTCATAGTGTTGGTCCTCTGTGTGTTCAGCATGAGTGCTTCAACATCATTGTTTGTGACTTCGAACTTCAAACAACTTGAAATCATGCATTGTTAATTATTTTTGATGACTGAGATGTGCTCGGTCCTTGAGTCATCATGTGTTCCTAATTTATCAAGACTCATGGTCCACAACTTGTCTGTACATGGACCATTTGGCGTGCTGGTACTGCTGCTACTACCATTGTTGCTACTACTGCTACTAACATAAAAAAAATGTACAAGTTCCATTATAATTAGTTGGGTGAGGAAGGAGCCCCAACTACTTGTCTGATGATGTTGAAGTAGGCCATGCAAGAGAACACTCTCATGTCTTTTCCAGGAGGCAGTTTCCAAACATGAGTTCTACGAAGGCCAATGGTTCGTTCTCACTGTCGAGGGGAGTGACATTGTGTTTCATATACCTCTTGGATAACACCTGGATTTGGTTGCATCTGCCCTTGTATGGAAGCCTTAAGTGAGACCAGTCTATAGCAAAGTATCCATCTAGACTGCTGGACTAGTCTCTACTGAGAAACAAACCATATGCTTTCGGTATGTCCGCAACAACTATGTTGATGCACTGATGGACTCGACTGTCCTGAGACAGTCGGATGATTACGTCTCATAGTTCACCAATGGATGGTACTGATTTTCTATCAACTTGGATGATTCTCGTAGATGTTTTGCTCCATCGTGCATTGATCTTCTTAGCAATGGAGAGCGGCATGACATTGGCTACCACGCCAGAATCAACCAAACAGTTGTGGACATTATAGTTGAAAACTTCGAATGAAATTAGGAATGGGGGGCAACTTAAGTTTTCTTCTTCCATCTGGAGTGTATTGAGCACAGTTGATAGTGATCCGTGAGGTGTGAATGCCCCCTTGCTGGTAGAGGTCGCAATGTCTGTTTCTGTTTATCCCAATGTGCGTAGCAAGATATCTCATTGACTCTGGATCTTAGCCAACTTGAAAAAGCTAATGTTCACTCAAGTTTTCTTCATGTCATCAACAATGTTGTAGTCTAGAGGTGGTTGACTCACCGAGGTGTCCGGGGTGGAACGAATGTTCATGTTCTCTAACAGAGTTTTTCACACCTTGCTTCTCATGGATGTACTCTTATCCGCCACTGTCTTCCAAGAATTGTTTTGTGTTTGTTTCTTTGAGGGAGCCGGTGGATTAGTCTTCCTTATCAGCAGTCTGACCTTTTCTTGCATCTCCCTCAGTGTGGGGGGAGCCCCTTTGCTTCTAAGACTGTAATGGTCAGTTTGCTTCTGGGGCTGCTTCTCGGTGTTCATCTTTGCCATTGTTTGCGAGCACTGATATGTGTTCAACACATGCTTAGAGCTTGAAGGCTCATCAAGTGCAACCTCTTCATCATTGAATGTGTCTTCCAGTTGCTCCTACATATTGCTTCCTACCTTGAGTGTACGACTATAAAAAGTATTTGTGACTTGCTTCCAGCCCAGACAAGAGTTCTCAGGATGATGTTCTTCATGGAAAGAAAAAAATTTTGGGTATGCACACTGTTCGAGCTCGAACATAGGATTCTGCACAGTTTTTGGAATGAACTGGCTGTTGCTTGATGCGCTGCTTGCCTATCTCTGCCTAGGTGGGTGATTGCTTTCAAATGTGTCTGAGCTACATTGTTTGAGTTCAAACATTTCAATGGAAAAGCCCTTGACAAGACAAGTGAGGGTTTCAATGTTGGTTGCTTCTTTATCTCTACCCTTGTTTTCCATTGCTTGGGACTGCCTGCTCGCATCCTTGGAGTCCTTCATCGATTGATCATCCTTGATGACTCCAACTGCATGCAGGTCTTTCTCAACACGGATAGCCTCTTCATAGTTTTCCAATAGTGTTGGTCACGCAGCTCGCTTGATGAACAGTGCAATGCTGGTTGGTAGTGCGGACGTGTAGTATTCAGTGGTGATGGAGTCATGAGGCTTAGTGTCTGCTGGGAACCTATTTAGTATATGAGTAAATCTATGATTGAAATATTTCACTTTTTCTTTTTCCTCCATCTTGAGTCTTCCTAACTCTTTGTGTAACATGGCTGGGGTCTTGTCATCAACGAACTTCTCAAGGAATAGACGTTTGAAAGAACTCCAGTTCTGTATGGAGTTAGGTGGAAGGCTGTGATACCAAGTAGCTGCCCGACTGCCCAAGGTACATGGAAACAATCTACATGCTACATCGTCATAACATACCTCAAGGGTCTGCAACTATAGATAGAAGTTGTCTAAGTGGTCTTCTGCCTTCACCACACTATTAGGGTTAAACTTGATGTTCATTCTCTCTGCTTGCTTTGGCATCTTGTGCAAAATATCTCGGAGAGCAAATGGTCCCTGAGTCATCCACTCAAGATTTGGGTTAGCCATCTCTTCGTCTTCTTCGTACTCTTCCTCTCCTTCAGAGTTTGATGTGTCTGACTCTGAGTCTGTTGGTCCATCTCTGCCTCCACCTCCTCCACTGCCTTCCTCCACCTCTTATACCCAACTTTGATCCCCAGATCACAAGAGTGCCTTGTTCACTTTGCAAGAGGATGGGATATTTTTTTTCGTCTTCGATAGCTTCTCCTAGACCTTCAAGTGTGGCAAGGGTTGCTTCCTCCACTGGCGATACAATAACACTCGTAGGAGTGGCCTTTGGCTTCCTCGCATAGCATGGAAGATGATGTCTGTCGGGGATGAGTCTGATTTCTTTCGTGAACTAGCGAGTGATGGGATGAATGGAGCGAAGGTGTTGATCTAAAGTCTCGTGCTTAACAATAGGAGGTGAGGAGTAACCAACTGCTAAGTCGTGAGTAGGTGAGAGAGAATGCGAGTTATTGCCTTGACCAGATGTTTGTTGAATGAGTGTGAGGGGAATTTCAGCCATGTATGAAGTCCCAACTAGACCTCACACTGTTTGGTGTGGGGGTCCCATCCGGTATGATGGCCCGGTTGCCATTATCTTAAGGATTTGCCTCAACTCTTGCTTGTCAGCACATGAGAGTGGTTCCCTTTGCCTTCGAGAAGTGAGGTTTGCGTGCCTAGTGAGTGTAAGTGTACTTGTGTCAATGGTTCTTTCACTGTGAGGGGAAAAGGTGAAGGCGAGTTCCAGGTTGAAAGGGATCAATCCCTACTCGACTAGGAACACACAACACAAAGGACATTCACAGCTTCCAGATGAGCAGTCCACTCGGATGCGTCAGTCACAACATACAAGGTAAGATAACATGTATGACACTCACAGATCAGTCCGAACGAGTGCAATGGTTGTTACAGCAAGGTTCATGTGAAAGGTCTATCTGATGTTCGACAAAGAAATTGACACGGACGGGACAACATTAGCAGCATAAACAACACATTCCATTAATAGATTATGCATTACAACAAATGAATCAATTCAGATGTAGAACACATGGTTAAAGCAACATGCATTACAAGTGTTAAAGATCAGTCTTACAACAAATACAATACATGTGTGAAAACGTGTTGGCCTGTTGACAGGCTTCTGAATTAAGCGAAAGTTCCAAGACACATCGTTACACCATACATCACTAACCCCGTCAGCGGGCATTGGAGCCATTACTTACTCCTCAAAGAAAATATTACAGACTCTCTTGGCTATGTGGGAGGAGCTGAGGTGAAAAGTCCCTTCATGTACAAATGAGGGGGGTATTTATAGCCAAGGGTGAAACTGACCCTTGTGGCTATTCGACTACCCTCATGACCATTCAACTTCCATGACTTTCCAACTTTCTGACTTACATGACTCTATGTTCAACAAGTGGGTCTCTTGGACTTCTACATTACATCACATTGATTGACAACAAGTCCATAGTAGATATGTGGGCAACATGAATCATGACTTGACTCGACATGAATTGACATGACAATGCTGGTACATTCGTGCTGTTGCTGGAGTGCATGTCGAGCTACACTGCTGCTGAGTGATGGATGTATTCATGGTGTATCATAGCTTCACTTCCTCATGGCAAAGTGCGTGGAGTCTTCGATGGTCCTTGGTTCGCTTGATGAAGCTCTAGCATTTTGTTCCTTGCTTTCATGTTGGAAGGCTTGACAGGCTCACTTGTTTGTGAAGGTGAATGTTCGTCGCATTCGTCCGCTTCGCATGCTTTTTTTATTCATCCATTGGTGAACCTGCCCATCTGCATGTGCTCCATTCGTTCATCATGTTCGTCATCTTGACATGTTTGTTGGTGTACATGTACCTGTAGTCATTCATGACGAGACGACATCAAATCTAAAACCTCCTAGTCTACCATGACACATGATCATTCGGATGTGGAAGATCGGGAGAGGCAACAGGGCTGTGATGCGAGATGATGGATCTGGGAAACTGCTGATGAAAACTATGCAAGGGTCATTGAGGGATGAAGATAAACAATCTGGGTCGACTATGACTGCCTGCAAGGTCTGGCTCAGCTTGGAGGAAAAATTGCAAAAATTTTGGGAGGGACAGTTCGCACTGCAGAAGGGCAAGGCAGGCATGCTCTGCACATTTTCCAGAATGAACAGTCAGCAGGGGTTGGAAAGCTAGATCTGTGCAATTTTCTAGAGGAATGGGTCGGGCTGCATGAAGGGTCAGTAGGAAGGGATTGCACAGTTTTTCTAAGGAACTGCTCGAGAGACTGGCAACCAGAACTGCGTAATTCCCAAAGGGAAATTCCAATTGGTCGCTGGGGTCACTGGCAGATAGACTTGTGCAATTCCTAGAGGGAACTGCTAGTTGGATGCTGGGGTCACTAGCAGCTAGACTTGTGCAATTCCCAGAGGGAACTTCTAGTTGGCTGTTGGGAGCTGTTGGCTGGGAAAACTAAACTAAGGCCAGTAGGCCAGCCTGCTGATCATCTCTGCGCAGTTTCTGAGCTGAGCTGACTGATGGGTAGCGGGATGCCTGCTCATGAGCACTGCATAATTTCTGAGATGAACAACTGGTCAACTGTTTGGGTGGCCAGCATGAGTGCTGCTTGAAGGAACTAGCTTGGTGCTTCTCCGCTGTTCTAGTTAACAGCCAGTCAAGTCGAAAGCAGGGTGATGGTTCGACTGTCAGTGAGGAGTCTAGTCATCAAAAATTTAGCAGAAATGACTAATTGTGTGAACAGTGGAAAGATGCATAGGTGATCATACAAACACACACTTGCATGACTTGATGAGGAAATGACCAAACCATCCAAACACACATGTTTAACACGACTGGCCAACGGTGCAAGAGACAAGCGCGACACTCGTGATTGATCATTCATGATTGGGACGACGCTTATGCGACATTGAATGTGACTCCGTGTGTGATTTTGACAAATGCTTTCATGGCAAACACAACAGACACATACGAAGCAAAGGCTTTGGGCATAACCAGAACACGGTCGCAAGCATGACTTAGACATCAACATGTAGAGACTTGAGTGCAATAGACAAGCAAGGTGGATGTAAGGACTCACATGAGCTCACAGAGTGAACCCGAGTGGGTGCAGTCATCAAGCGGAACTCTTCAAGGGAGTCTTCGAAATTGGTGCAAGCCAAAATTTTGGAGCGTAGTTGTAGCCGCTACAACAATAACCTAAATTCTACATCTGTCTAGTTAAGGTTCACAATGTTGCATAAATTTGTTGAGATTGAGGATGAGATATGTCTCCTATAAGGAATGAATGTACCTTATTGTTTAGTTTAATCACACTACGTCCTAGTGTGTTTTTCAAACCCCTGTATTTATCAATAACTTTACCTTTTCCATGTTTTTCCACCTTCCAACCACTACATAGATGTTTAAAAATAATACATAATATCTAACATCTTTAGTCTGCCAGTTCAAAAGATGTTCAACTACATGTTCTCCAAGCTCCATATTAAAGTCAATTTTGCAGGCATCAAGTAAGGCTACCCACACAAAAACATCAGGTTCTACTGACATCCTTTTGATGAATTCAAGTGTCGTATATAAAGGGCCAGCATGGCTAAGAAGGTCAACCATGCATGTATACTACTTCACCTGAGGTGTGATGCTAAGCTCTTGGTTCATGGAATGAAAATAGTGCCAACCTTCTTCTACTAAACCTGCATGAGTACATGCTAACGGAGCATAAGTGAAGGTGATATGGTTTGTTCTTAGGAATAACAATTTCATCTGTGAGAAGAGGGAAAGAGCATCCTGACCATGGCCATGTACTCCATAGCCCCTAATCATTTCACTCTATACCACAACATTTTTTTTGATAGATCTTGTCAAAAACTTGTTAGGAATTTTCTATACTACCACATTTGGCATACATATCTACGAGGTTTGTACCTAAAAAAGCACAAATTTCCACTTCTAGCACTATGTCCAAGGTCAAGAAACCATGAATAAAAATCTCCCTAAATGTCATCTAGAAAAAAGTATGTAAGATACAATTAAGGAGCTAGGGTTTCACCATGCACCCCACATAGTTTCAGAACAACCCAAAAGTTAACAATTTAGGTCATGGAATCACTACTACTTATCCATTTCCTTACACAAGATCATGTGTTTTCCCTTAATGCACTCACTTCCTTTGGGAAATCCTTCCTAGTAAGGTTATCAACTCAAGTCCAACTTGTTGATTGTATTTGGGGAGAGATGATGTGGTAGTATGTGGCTCAAATACAACCAATGCACATCATGAATATTGGGGTGTCCAAGTTTGTATCTTAGCCCAAGTCTCATTGCTCACTACAACCATATATTTCTTATCATAATTTTTGAATTTCCATCTACTAGCCACTAAATCATCTCAATCACTATAGGCTGACATGAGGTTTCAAGATTATGGATTCAAGATGGAAGTTGGAGACATTGTAGACTTGGAAAACAATTTGAATGTCATGGAGGATGGAAGTTGAACCTAATCGAAACCAAAATCATGCTTCATATAGCTTTGTTTTTGTATGAGATGTGTTATCAACAAAAAATACAATGGATTAATATTTGGACACATATTGTTTAAGTGCTAGTGAATTCACAAGTTCACACATTGCAAGGGAATATTTATCCCTTCAACTATCCATTTCCTCCCCTATTGTTGAAGAAAGTGTAACTATGTTTGGTCTTCATAATGACACGATATTTTTAAATGATGAAATAAAAGAAATACAATTATTTTTGTATGCCTTGTTACATGGGTTTCATGAGCAAGAGGTTTAATTTTTAGTGGCTCCCATTGAAAGCCTTAGGATTTATTATTGAGGCAAAGAGTCAATGTCATGTATGAAGAGATCTTCTTGAGCATATGTAAAATATATATGAGTCATGTTGAAAATAGCAACAAGAAATGCTAAAAATAGAAGTGCTAAAAATAGCACTGCTATAAATAGAAGTTTGGGTACCAGTGCTGGATTAAGCAACAGGGAATGAAAAATGGAAGTGCTAAAAATAACATTGCTATTTTTAGCAGTTCAGGATGGATTCCAATTTTAGTCAGTCCCTGGACTAAAATAGGAAGTAAAATTCGAATTTGAACTTAACAGTTGTTTGAAAATAAATAAATTAATTCACCATGAGTTAATTAGTTGTGAAAAATCAAACATGAAGTCTATGTGAGGACATGCAACAGTTTCTCTATTAATTGAGGAATTTATCCATCAGTTAAAGAGATAAGAATGAGTTCTAATTTGAGTTGTAATTAGTTGGCTCAGTTAACTGAGTCAAGTCCAGTTAGATTAATTTAAATAGTTTGTTTAAATTAATGTGAGTTCAGTTAGTTAATGCATGCTTGCATATAATTGCTGCACTTCAGATAACTGAATATTCTCTCATGAATAACTCATGCATGTCAGTTCAGATAGAGACCCAGTTGAGATTAGAGGAGGGACAATGTATTATCAGTTGGATGGAATTTTCCTATAAAGGAAGCTCATCCATGGAGAAGGATTCATCTCCTTTAGGTTTGTGCAGTTATTTCAGAGGTAAGAGCAGTGTGTGAGGGATTATTACACACAGGTGGTAGCTTGAGGACCGAGGAGAAACTGCGCAATTAGGAGGCTTGGAGGGTAGAGGAGAAGGTTTGTGAGAAGCCTTTGACTGTCTATAAGCAGCAGTGAGGGATTTTACTGAGAGCTGGATAGCTTGTGAGCTAAAGCTTTGTGTAATCCTAAGATATTTCCACTTGAATGATAATACAAAGATTGGGATTTTAGGCTGAGGCTTTCCCTGGGTAAATTCTTCTGTGTTATGTGTGATTGATTCCTTCTTATCAGTTATATGTGTTCTTATTGATGTTGCTTATGTTCGATTAAGCTTTCGCAAAGTTTGTTGTAGAAGTAGATCTTGTATTTTGCTTTAGTATATTTCATAATCTGTTGATCTACAGTGGGAATTTCTACATGGCATCAGAGTGAGGTTTTGTAGAAAGATTTCTACAAGGTATCGAAGCAAAGGTGATAAAGGGAGAGAACAATATACTAAGAGGAGATTTCAAAGTTTTGAGTTTTGGGCCGAGAGTTTGCAGAGCAGATCTGAAAATTTTTGTACAAAATTTTCAGAAAAAAATAGCAGATTTGGATTAGACCCAAATTCAAAAAAAAAATTGGCTGAATCAGAGTTCAGATGAGGGAGATATCGCTGATTTAAAATCAACTCTTTTTCGAGAAAATTTTGTGACGACGAGAATGATGAAATAGATTGGTGTGCTAGCCAAGAACCTATATGCACTTGAGGTACAAGATGCATGCAAAGCCTTGAGGAGCAAGGAAAAGGTTAGATACTTGGTGGTTGAGAGGGAGAGTAAATTACCTCTCAACATGCAGCGCCAGAAGAAGTCTCAAACAATTGTGGAGGAGCCACAATTGGTGAAGCAGCTTCAGGAGGTTGTGGAGCAGCCACAACTGGAGAAGTCGAGAGGAGACCGCGTGGAGGCATCCACTCATGCAGAGACCTCTAGTAGGGGGAAATTTTGAGCCAAGTGGGCATAGGGATCACATGCAGCCATACCTCCAGGTGGGAGGTGGGGCAACGTGATGTGATAGTCCCAAGAAGGCTGAAATAGGGGCAAGATCCTCGAGGTACCCAGCCTCTTGGATTAGACCTTGCTATGGGAGCCCCGACGAGGAGTAGTAGGACTAGCTGAGTGGGTAGAGATATATGCGGATGGAGCGGTAGAGAGAGCTACAGTGCAGGAGTCCCAGGACTGTGTAGAGCTGCCAGGCTGAAACAATGTGAGAGGCATAGAAGTGTTGCACCAGTGCAGGATGGCATAGAGAGGTGTGCAATGGTGCGAGATGCATGGAGTGTTGCAGCAACTTAGAGGTCAGAGAGGGAGCACTTGTCAGCAGTAGGTAGAGCTTCAACATCAGAGTATGTTTCTAGCCCAACAGAGAGGCCAGTTGTGAGTTTTTTCTGTTTCTAGAGTTGCTGGAGAAACCACACTTGGTAGAAGTGTTGCATGCAGAACATTCCAAAGGTACATGATCAGCTTCGAGTTGAATGCCTTTCTTGTTGAGAGGAAGTGTTGGAAATAACAACAAGAAATGCTAAAAATAGCACTACTATAAATAGCAGTTTGGGTACCAGTGCTGGGTTAAGCAACATGGAATGAACATTGGAAGTGCTAAAAATAGCATTGCTATTTTTAGCAGTTCAGGATGGATTCCAATTTTAGTCAGTCCCTGGACTAAAATAGGAAGTAAAATTTGAATTTGAACTTAACAGCTGTTTGGAAATAAATTAATTAATTCACCATGAGTTAATTATTTGTGACAAATCAAACATGAAGTCTATGTGAGGACATGCAACAATTTCTCTATTAATTAAGGAATTCATACATCAGTTAAATAGATAAGGATGAGTTCTAATTTGAGCTGTAATTATTTGGATCAGTTAACTGAGTCAAGTCCAGTTAGATTAATTAAACAGTTTGTTTAAATTAATGTGAGTTTAGTTAGTTAATGCATGCTTGCATATAACTGTTGCACTTCAGATAACTGAATATTCTCTCATGAATAACTCATGCATGTCAGTTCAGACAGAGACCCAATTGAGATCAGAGGAGGGACAATGTACTATCAGTTGGATGGATTTTTCCTATAAAGGAAGCTCATCCATGGAGAAGGATTCATCTCCTTCAGGTTTGTATAGTTATTTCAGAGGTCAGAGCAGTGTGTGAGGGATTATTACACACAGGTGGTAGCTTGAGGACCGAGGAGAAATTGCGCAAGGAAAAAGGATGCTTGGAGGGAAGAGGAGAAGGTTTGTGAGAAGTCTTTGACTGTCTATGAGCAATAGTGAGGGATTGCACTGAGAGTTGGATAGATTGTGAGCTAAAGCTTTGTGTAATCCTGAGATATTTCCACTTGTATGATAATACAAAGATTGGGGTTTTAGGCTGAGGCTTTCCTCGGGTAAATTCTTCTGTGTTATGTGTGATTGATTCCTTCTTATTAGTTATATGTGTTCTTATTGATGTTGCTCATGTTCGATTAAGCTTCCGCTAAATTGTTTGTAGAAGTAAATCAAGTGTTTTTCTTTAGTATATTGCATTACCAGGTGATCTACAGGTGGAAATTTCTACATGGTATCAGAGATAGCTGATTTGTAGAAAAATTCTACAAGTCAACCTAGTGTCTAGAAAATCCCTCCAAAAATACAAGCACAGTCCTCTTGATGTCGGCCTACAAAATGAATTAAAATACACTCATGTCGACTCACTTGAAATGACACATCTCCTCATGAACACAAGTCGGCTAATTTATGGAGCACGAATTACTATAAATACCCAAGTAGGGTCTGTGTAAAAGTACAGAACATAAATGAGATTTCCTATAATTTTTGGATGGGTACATGAAACTCAGATTTGGTTGGGTATAGGAAGTTCAAACTTTCAGATGGAAAACATCTTTGTGTCTTGGCCTCCTCACTGTTTTAATGATCACTGACTCAAACAAAGTCACAGTCTAGGCATCATTGTGAGGAGAAAGATCTCTGTAACACACTCATGAATTAATATCTAGACACAATCACAGTCTAGGCATCATTGTAATGAGAAGGATCTCATTTATCCAATAGTGACACTCTGTCTCGACATGTATTCTAGACGATGGTATTTATGATCTCAATCATGATCTTAATGAGGACATAGTTTCAAGATGAATATCTCGGTGAAAATCTCATATGTATATATACATATCTTGTTGTTATAGTGAAGGGGCAGCAAGTGTCATGTAAAGGAGCAACAATGATCTTGATGAAGGTGCAACAGTATTGCAGTAGTAATGATCTCACTGATGGCCTCAGTGATGCAAGTAGTAATGATCTCGATGGTGCAGTAGTGATGGCCTCAGTGTTGCAGCAATGATGATGATCTCAACAGTGACAAAGAAGAGGATTGGTGTCTTGGTCTTGGAGTGGCCTAATAGGTCAAGGGTCGTGGTATTTGTATTTGTCAATTGGAATCTCTATAAGAAGAATTTTGTGTGGGTTTTCCTCTCAAAGAGTGAGAGGTTTTGGCCCTGGAAGAAAGCCAACATCTTATGTTCTTGTCTCTTTTGTTTTTGTAACTATTTGATGAATTGAGAAGACACACTCTAATAATAACAAGTGAAGATTGTGCTAATAAGAAAAGTTAAAAATACCTCACAAATAGTTATCATGGCAAAAATAATCTTATGAACCTACATTGCCATGGATTCTTCAACATGTTATCAAAGCTAAGGTGTCAAAGTCAAAGGAAGGGCAGCAGAGAGACATTCAAGAATCAAGCTTCAAGAAGGACATCAAAGCAGGCTGAAGGATATCAAAGAAAAAGGATCAAGGTCTACATGGAAGGATCAAACCCTAAATCAAAGAAGAAATCTACAACAACAAGAACTTTTGTCTCCATAGTCATCATCAAAAGGCCACCAAGACTCTCATCAAGATGTCTACAAAGAAATGTAGCTCAAAGGACCTCAAAAACAAAGATCACATCATCTTGGAAAAGGTTGAAACCATAGAAGTAGTCCTAATCTACACCACAAAAGAAGGAAAAGCATATTGAAGGTGAGAAGGCATGATCATCTTGAAAGGATCTTCTTCTTGACCTAGAAGAAGATCATCCAAGAATAAGCCCTAATACATCTTCTTCAACCATCATCAAAGTGATCAAGTGGAAGAGTTCATCTTCACTTTCCAAGTAAGTATCTTTCATTCTATAATCAAGTTTGGTTAAATGAATTCGTGTTTTCAAGGAGATCGATAATTTGGTTGGGTCATCAAAATTCCATGCATAATAAAGAAGGATAGATATAGCCCTTGGAAGGGAGGTCATTGGTACCTATGGAAAAGTCTTTGAAGGTCAAGCATCGTTTGAATGCATGGAAAAGGATTAAGGGACTCAGAGGATTCTTATGAAATCAGTCAAAGGTCCTCTCATCCCTATGTAGCAGGAGAGGAGACATAAAAGAGATATATGAAATTCTAGAAGATATACTCTCTGAAATGAAATGAAGAAGGTCATATCACTTAGACCTGATTGAAGGTATCAAAGAATGAAGGAATATCTTCATGAGATATCAACTGGGACATCCGAGAGAGATGATAAGAAGATATTCATCATAGATCTAACTGATAAGAAAGGTAAAAAATGTGCATGAACAAGAAGGTTATCTCATTCGACAACTTGTGGTCTCTATGCTAGATAGAAAAAGACAAGTTGAGGGAAAAAGTGTTGAAGGTTAAAGGACTCAAACATTTGCAGAAAGGAAAGGGAAGTTTTGTCCTCAAACAAGACATAACAATGCTATGGGAATATTATGAAAAGAAAGATCATATTGCCAGAAAGATGGAGGAAGCTGAACAAAAGGGCATAGGAAAGAGGGAGTAACATATCTACTATGAATGAGATGGTACCCCTTACAAAAGGGTCTTATCATAAGCTCCTAAATCCTTTATTATAGATATGACCATGATAATAAGATGCATCGTGGAATCATGGAAGCATTAGAAACAAGAGCTCGTGACATCACCATGGGAATCATGAAGGAAAAAATCCATGGCAGACAAACATGAAGGATATAGCTCTTGGGAACCTCATTTGATATTGAAGGAAAGGATGAAGTCATCTAGGACAAGGCTCATCATAATTCAAGTAAAAAAGGAAACATATGCTAGATGGGGATATACAAGATCCTCAAGATTCTCTCATGGAATCGTTATTATAGGGTTCACTAATCTAGAGAGGAAGCAAGTGTTTCATCAAAAACTCCAACTTGTGGAGTTCATGGGATGATGGTATGATGACATGAGAGATGAAGCAAATCAAGGGGTTGAAGATATTTTCAATCAAGGAAGCTATTGGAAGAAGCCTAGATGACCTAAAGGTAAAATGAGGTATGTATGCTTGTATTTGATACTATAAAGTTATGTCATATGGTTGCAGGTAACATGGATCATTACTTCTATCTAAAGAAACAAGATCAAGAGAAAAAGGATCTCCTCCTCTAAAAGGATGCAGGAAGGCATAAGTCACACTAGATGAAATCAACATAATATGTCCTCATATGAAGTATGAGGTGGTTGACTACAATGAATAAACTCTGATTGAAATCTCTCGAGAATGGAATATGTGAGGAAGGAAGAGATCATGAGATATGCAACCCTGACGAAGGGGATCAACATCCAAAAGACCAAGAAGACTTGACTAGGAAATCTCCCAGAAAGATATGAAGACTCCGATGGAAAAGATGGAGACCCTTGACAATTTATATCTTTGGGTGATGTGTCAACATGTGTGTAGTATGATGATACCTACATGAAGATGTCATGATGAAGAGCCACCTAATAAGGTAGGATTTCATTTAATGTAATGCTTTGATTTCTTGAATAATATCTAGATGAGTACATGCAGGGCTAATGGAACAAGAGTTGTAAGTACAAGTACAACTAGCATTCATGTGGTGGATGGAAATCCATGAAAGAAACATGATGAAGAAGTAACCATATGATGAGGGTTCTAGATATGTATCAAGAAGGCCACTTTCCATGAAGAAAGAAATGACATGTCGAACTGAGAAGGAAAGTGATGGATGGCTAAATACCCTACAAGGAAGAAGCTCGACTGAATTTCATGACATCAAGGAAAGAAATTGATCAAGCAGCTGAAGGACCCATGAAGAAGAAGCTGCTGATGAAAAGGAGAGTCCCTAGTTAAGAGGGAGATCTGACAAGTCCCTAATTGAGAGGGAGATTGGGAAAGTTCCTGGTCAGAGGGAACTTGGGTACATTCATTTACAGGAATGGGCATGTCTTCCCTAGTTGAGGGAGAGATAGGCACATCATTCTTGTCTTCACTTGGGAAGAAATAACGGAGGATTGGGTAATCATCTGGCATCTAATGCTCTTTGAGGACGCGTAGTGCATCCAAGATAAGAGTATGCAAGAGGACCGATATTCTTTTGAGGGTTGGGAACCCAATATAAGAATATTCCTATAAGGTCATACTCAGTGAACACCTGGGTGGGTATGTACCTTGAGAGACAATGATGAAGGTATCTATAGTCATTGGTCTCACCAACATTGTGCTTTGATATGATGAGAGATAGAGCTATCAGTCAAGGCCTTATTGTGGCTACAATGTTGGTTACTATGATGCTATACAGATGGGTTACCAGTCCGATTATTCTCATGAGAAATTATTCATATTGAGAATGACCAAGTACCATTATGAATACCTCCATAGTTAAGAGGGAGTGTTGAAGAAAGTGTAACTAGGTTCGGTCTTCATAATGACATGATCTTTGTAAATGATGAAATAAAAGAAAAAAAAAATTGTATGCCTTGCTACATGTGTTGCATGAGCAAGAGGTTTATTTGTTAGTGGATCCCATTGAGAGCCTTAGGATTTATTATTTAGTCAAAGATTCAATGTCATGTGTGAAGAGATCTTCTTGAGCATATGTAAAATATATATGAGTCAACCTAGTGTCTAGAAAAGCCCTCCAAAAATAAAAGCAAAATCCTCTTGATGTTGGCTTGAAAAATGAATTAAAATAAATCCATGTCAGCTCACTTGAAATGACACATCTCCTCACGAACACAAGTCGGCTAATTTATGGAGGATGAATACTATAAATACCCAGCTAGGGTCTGCACAAAAGTAGAAAACATAACTCAAATTTCCTGTAACTTTCAGATGGGGACATGAAGCTGAGATTTTCATATGGGTACAAGTAGTTCAAACTTTTGGATGGACAACATCTCTGTGTCTCGGCCTCCTCACTGTTTTGATGATCACTGACTCAAACACAGTCACAATCTAGGCATCGTTATGAGGAGAAGGATCTCTGTAATACACTCTCGGATTACACTCTAGACACAATCACAGTCTAGGCATCATTGTAATGAGAAGGATCTCAGTTATCCAACAATGATACTCTATCTCGACATGTATTCTGGATGATGGTATTTATGATTTCAATCATGATATTAATGAAGACATACTAAGTTTCAAGATGAATATCTCAGTGCAACTCTCATATATATATATATATATATATATATATATATATATCTATATATATGGTTGCTATAGTGAAGGGGCATCAAGTTTCATGTAAAGGAGTAGCAATGATCTTGATGAAGGTGCAACAGTAATGATCTCAGTGATGGCCTTGGTGATGCAAGCAATACTGATCTCGGTGGTGCAATATTGATGGCTTGATTGTTGCAGCAATGATAATGATCTCAACAGTGACAAAGAAGAGGATTGGTGTCTTGGTATTGGAGTGACCTAATAGGTCAAGGGTCATGTTCTTGGTATTCGTCAATTGGAATCTCAATAAGGATAATTTTTGGTGGGTTTTCCTCTCAAAGAGTGAGAGGTTTTGGCCCTGGAAGAAAGCCAACATCTTGTGTTCTTGTCTCTTTTGTTTTGGTAACTATTTAATGAATTTAGAAGATACACTCTAATAATAAAAAGTGAAGATTGTGCTAATAAGAAAAGTTAAAAATACCTCACAAATAGTTATCATGGTGAGAAGAATCTTATTAACCTACATTGCCCTAGATTGTTCAACATTGTGGATTCATAACCCTCTTTTATCTTAACAACCTTCTTTGGGCATTATATTGGTTTTATCCTTATACGTTTTTAACATGTCATTGAGTATCAATGGGTAACTTCCACATGGTATCTAAGGTAATATAAATCACTGCTAAGCTTAGTTACAAACGCATGTCTAAACACTTCATAAAAACCTCTTTAATGATGATCATATTGGTCATTGTTTGGATCGTACACTCCAACAACATCCAAAATGAAATCCATTATCTCCAATACCTTTGGATCTCGAGTGCATACAATTTGGGACCCTACAAATTTGTGTGAGGCATATCAATAAGCATACAAGCTCCTCATCATCTTCTTTAGACATATCCACTACATTCAACAAAGAAGCCATTGTCAAAAAATGCTTGATTGAATACACATTTTTAATAGTGAAACTCCAATACGAGACTACAAATTTTGTCATTAGATATAGTGGTAGAGGGGACCAAGAGAAAACATTCATGCAACAAGAGAACATTGATGTCTCTTAGAAATATTTATAGTGTATATTACATTTATCTATGAAATAAGATGATTTTGGTTAGGTTGGCCAACATGCCTTGAAGTGTAGGACCAACAAACATGTTTTTTAATTGTGTCCTATAATTCTACTACGTATCTAGACCATTAAATGTATTAGTTGTAACCATGTCATGCGCCATTATAGAATCGAATAAACATTTATTCTCTATGGAAAGTAGTGACCATAAAGAAGAGTTCCACAAGTCTAAATATTGAAAGGAAACAAATATGAACCCGTTTATGAGTTGTAGGCACTGATGTAGGGATGATCCCTTACACTCAAACTATGTAAGCTCAAGATTCATACATGTCATTTATATTAGCTACCAATTATGGACTTCCACTAGAAGGTATTGATCCCTAAAAACAAAGCATTCAGATCATTGTTTGTTCAGATCCAACATTTGTGCCCAAATCATATATATATATATATATATATATATATATATATATATGGTATTTCTAGTAGGTATGAAAGAAATTTTATAGGAGACAGAGTTATAAATGTTAAGATATGAAGAGAAATTACAAGGACTACTCAACGAGCATCCATAGTAGATTCTTCAAAATCTTGTAGGTGAGAAGGTCTAGTTTTGGAGCATATATACCTTGATATGCGAGAGCACCATGCATAAGGACATGGATAGTTGATATCTAACTAATATTCCATGTTATTCCACATTGGCCACTTATGAATTTTTAGTCACCATGATCTGGTTTCTTACAATGTTTCCCAACAGTTCCCACAAAAATAAATGGTTATGCAACAATAGTACAAAATCCTTTCCTGGCTCGATTTGCATATGGTACTTTGGACAACACCCTTATAAATTTACTTTTTTATTTCTTCGGTAAAAAAAGATCCATGCATCCTATGTTCAAAGAAGAATATTCAAAAAATGCTATCTTAAAGGAAACATCCTTGAATACCCTCATGAAGAGGATGCAGGTGGTCATATGAGAACGAAAGTGTACACTTCTCTTGTTGGAAGTTGGAAACTTGAGGATGGTCAATATGGTGGGAAGGGATCCAAATTTCTTCAATTTTCTAAAGGAAATATGACACGTTTCATTGCAACACTTAAAGAAGGTACTTGGAGTCAAGGGTTGACTTGTGATGTTGGGAATTTACATCATAATTTGACTCTAACGAAAAAATAATTTGTCACTAAGCCTTCTAGTGCAAAGGTAATTCAATATCTTGAAGATAATTTTTTCAAAGGAGAGATTGAAAAGCTCTAGGAAGATGTAAAAATTTAATGGATTAAGAGAGATTGTATTTGTAGATTGGTATAATGTAGAGATAATAGAAAAGATGAATTTTTTTTATGACAACACTTGTATCTAGTGGACTCCTCTAGCTTCAACTCTTGGTGATCAACAATGAAGGATGCTATGTTTGATGCCATTCTTATAGTCTTCAAAATAGTATTGTGTATTATATATAAATTTTTAAACGCATATATCCATCGAATATTCGACGTTAGAGACATGCCATTGAATATTCAACGACCTTTGGTCGGAGTACTTGTCGAATACTCGATGACTGAATCGATGGACCGAAGTGTCGGTACCACAACACTCCAATTAGACAGAACTCCCGTCCATCGAATATCCGACGATTCACCGTCAGCTTGAAGCGTCAGAGCAACAACACTTCTGTTGCACAATTTACTTATATCGTCGATCACCCGACACATCAATGTCAGTTTATTCAGTCACACAAAATGACCTATCTGTCACATATATGACAATTCACCATCAGCTTGAAAGTGTCAGAGCGACAACACTTTTGTCACATAATTTACTTATGTCATCGATTACCCAATGCCTTAACGTTGATTTTTTCCGTCAAACTAAATGACCTATCTATCGAATATCCAACTCCGAACTGGTGTGCGACCTGCTAGATATCCGACGTTATATATGTTGGATATCCAATGATTTGTAGAGTTGCAACTTCGAATTATAAATGTCAGTTTTTTAATAACCTTTCTGACATTTTTTTTGTTTCAGAAAATCGACATTTGTACCATCGTATATCTCATGGTAACTAAACTATCAACTATTCGACAAAAATCTAGCGACAATTTGATAATCACTAGTGTTTCAGATAGTTGATGGAAATAAGTCGCATATCTGACTAATAGTCGTCATATTTTTTCCCCAATTGTACTAGTGGGAGGATGTCAGGGCCTCGAGTTGGCACCAAGGCCAATGAGTGCCAATGACGATCCATGACCACTTGGAGTGTCGAAAAACTGAAGTTGGGGTTGAGTTGGGTAGATAGCACGATGGGCATGCCCACACGAAGGCAAGTTACCCACCAATGCGATGAGGTCGGGTTGGTAACGACTTAGCAACAAGTGCACATCGGAGGGCAAGTTGAGGGGCACGAGAAATTTATTGCGGAGGGTACCCACACAACTCAGGCTATGCGCATGTGAACGATATAGTGACTTGTACCCACGGGCACACTTGCACCATGGGGCACCTAGGAAATGCGATGACGTAGTGTCCAAGCAATGCGATGGGTGGAAGGAAGCGAGCGGGGACGTGGTTCAGCGATAAGACGTGATGTGAAACACAAGCAAGCGACCGATAGGGCATTGCATATGTGACAAGGCAAGGCGGAGCATGGGCAAAGGGCATGCTCGCCTAACAAGGGGAACCTGCACACCCATAGACAGGTTGGTCCATGGGGCACTCCCATAGGCAAGGGTGCCCACAAAAATGAAAAGTCAGCTGAAACATGGAAAATATGTGTTGGCCCGAATAATTAACATTGGATCGATGCATATATATTGAAAAGATGCATTCGACCAAATGAAAACCAAGGCAGATCATAGAATAAGGAGAAAAGTGTGAAGTTTGAGGGAAACATAGTTCTGAGGCAGCGCAGGTAGGAAGTAGTATCAAGTGGGTAGGAAGTAGCAACCTGCATGCAAGAAGTAGTGGGATGCACCCATGTGCCCGCCTTGGGCGGGCAAGGTTGGGCGAAGTTCTGTTTGGGTATTTCTGCAACTGCAAGCTGCATAATTTGGGCATAACATGTAGGCAGGCTATATGACTTGGGCAGAATGTGTAGGCAAGCTACACGACTTAGGCAGAATGTGCAGGAAATTTGCACGACTTGGGAGGAATGTGCAAGGTTGGCTGCACGACTTGGACAGATTGGGTGGGTGAGTTTTCTGGCCCAGGCCAAGCAATTGCCACACCATTTGTATATTGTAAATCACTGTTGTAAACATTATTTGAACAATTAAATAAAAGTTGGGGCGAACTACTTTGGGGAGTTTCCCCCTCCCACCATAAATCTTATTTACTGTCATATTTGCGACATCACACTGTTATATTGTTGTTGATGTTTATTGTACGTTTATGAACTTGTAAATGTAAGTCAAGATAACGAATTGTAATTCTGCTACATAATTAAAGTAAGGAACACTTGAATGAAAAATTAACTAAGCGCTGGAAGTAGGCATAGTCTGGGTAAAAGTAACTTTGAAAGGTGAAATATCACCAATGCCGCACAATGCCTATGATGGACTTAAGTCACTACAATGCGGGGCTGTGAAAAGCGGGGATCAATGGGAGGGATGGTAGATGACGAGTTTCCAGGATTGGCTAAGCTTGCGTACATCCTCCCTATTAAAGTTATTAGGCTTCTTCTCGATTTCGAGAGCTTCTTGAATAATTTGAGAGTTATAAAACATAACACCGACTAGGATTTTTGATTGATCAAAACAAATTAAGTACTTAGATTTAAATGAGTGTTCAACGATGAAAGACTTTGAAAGACAATTATAATTAATATCAACTTAAAAAATAAAATTAATTAATCCCATTTTTTTACTTTCTAATTAAAATTATTTAATTAAATTTTACTTTATTTTCAATATAACTTTATTAAAAATTTGATTTATTATTCATTCAATTCATTTTATTTATATTAAAAACATTTTAAATATAATCTTATCAGAAATTTAGTTTATTAGTGGATGGAAGTCCTTCAATTTATCTAGCTTTGTGCCTATTCAAAGGCTAGTGACCTTCTGTTCTACGGGAGGAAAGAATGGGTTGGGCAGGAAGGTTGGTGGCCAGTTAATAGTGCTCATTTTCATCTTTGTTCATTTCCAAGGGGATAAGGAGCACCCAGTTGGGGTTTTTCTAATTGTGGTTTGGCATGGTCTAGTAGGGTTGGTGGGTGGGGTATCCCATGACTTGTCAGCTCAAGTCATGGGAAGAGAATCCTGTGGCGTAAATTAGGGTTGTTGTGGGTTAGTTTGGGATCCCGGGAGAAACACTGAACAAATGAGTTGGGCGTCATGGGAGTCGGGTTGTGGGAAACATAGTTGTTGGTTGGAAGAGTAGCTGGGGGCCAAGAGGACCCTATCATGACATACCCATGTTGCGGAGAAGAGGTAGGCCTAGGCGTGGTGTGGGTCATAGGGGACAAGGCGCAAGACATCAAGTTGTTCTGCCAAATGAAGAGGGAGAGTTGGAGCAATGATCCAGGTGGATATTGGTGGCCACCTGCCAGGTCCACCTGGACCCCCACCATTGTCTTTCTCAGCATCTTCAGTTTCCTTAATTGTAGCACAGTTTACTATTTTTAGCAGTTTTTCGGGTCCTGAACTTCCGGAGCCGTTTTGAGGCCCTAAACGACGTTTTTTTGGAATTCTGGGGCGACCGAGCTCTATGTTGCCTCCCAAAGTGGTAGTACTCGGATAGATCTTTCTAACGAGCTATCGTACGCGTCAAACGGAGATCGTATGCCAAAGTTACGACCCCGGGAAATTGATGTACCAATTTACCCAAACGGGGCCCACAATTTGGCGTTTCATCTTCTAGGGTTAGGTTTCGGTATGTGAAGGGTTTTCCATTGTTTCTCAACAATAAATAGGCCTTCGAGCCTCATTGTAATATAGTTCAGAGGCATGTAGCCATCACATCTCTTCTCAGAGATAAGCTACCATCGCCCTAGCTAGTTTATTGCCATTTCTGTTTGTAAGCATATGTCAGTATTTTCCATTAATGAAATGAAGTATTATTTCCGCTGCATCTTTGTGTATATGGTTATCTCTGTAATTTGTTGCGTTCCTACTTAAATCTGGATCAGTGGTATCAGAGCGGTCTGCTTTTTCTCTGTTTTTCTTTGCATGTCCCCAACAAGGTCGGGATATAAGGAGTTAGGGCTTGAACTGGTTGAACCTTTGCAAGACCAGCCTCGCAAATCCCGACGGCCTCCCATGGCGGACGAGAAGAAAGACGAGGGGGCAGGAGATCCCATCAAAATCTTGCTCGAAGAAGCGCTCGAGCGACAACGGAACGCGATGATGGACAGCTTTGCGCAGATCCTTCAGCGGCTACCCAGAAGCGGCGCATCGGCTTCCAGCAGCTCCTCTGGAAACGCCACACCCTTTAAGGTACAAGTTAATTTTGAAATCCCCATATTCGAGGGTCAGATAGACGCCGATGCCGTAGATAAATGGTTAAATCTGCTAGAGGGTTATTTTTCTGTTCATGAATTTTCGAGTCGGGAAAAGATTGTTTTTGCTCTTCTCAAAGCAGCCCCCCACGTCAAGGACTGGTGGGAAACCTACTGCGAGCAGAAGGATGAAAGTACTGGCTCACTATTTTCAGCCGCACCCACCTGGGATTCGTTCCGGGATGCCATCAAGGAGCAGTACTACCCTGTCGGAAGCTATGAGGATGAATACATAAAGTGGACCACGCTGCGGCAGGGAAGGGACCAAGATGTGCCGGAGTTCACCAATCTTTTCCATACCCTTCGCACAAAGTTGGGTATCAAGGATTCGGAGCAACATTTGATACTCAAATACCGTGGCTGCCTGCACAAGTACATCCAGGAAGAAATACAGTTCCTAAACATCCCCTCGCTCGGCGCAGCATACCGGTATGCCGTCAAAGTCGAGCAGAAGTTTAAACAAAAGAAGCGAGACTTTGGATCTGCGAATCCAAAGCAGGGGAAAGGTGCCCCTAAACCACAGAACAAAGGACAAAGCCAAGGCGGGACAGCCCAAGACAACCAGCTGAAGCTGCAAGCAAAGAGCAACGCCGCGAAGCCGAGAAAGGACACTGGAAAATGGTGCGAGTTCCATAAGAGCTCCACTCACAACACAAGTGAGTGTCGGGCCAAACAGTCACTGGTGGCTGAGCTAAAGGTTTCAGAATCAGATGCATGTTCCGACTCTGAGTCAGAACCCGATAAGGGGTATGAAAAAGGGAAGCAGATCATTGATGCGGATCCCAGCGCCACTGTTGCTACCGCAAAGATCCAGAAAAATGAACCCGAAGATCCAGAGGAGGAGGAGCGTCTCTTCCACTCCCAGATGTGGGTCAAGGGCTCCCCGATACAGTTCATTGTTGATAGCGGGAGTCAAAAGAACCTCATTTCGGCAGAGGTCGTGAAGCGGTTGGGCTTACCGACCACAGCACATCCACAACCATACACCATTGGGTGGCTTTACCAAGGGCGAGATCTTCGCGTGAGCCAGCAGTGTCGCCTTCCATACAACATCAAGCCCTTCACGGATGAGGTATTGTGTGACATTGCTCCCCTTGAAGTTTGTGATGTATTACTAGGACAACCATACTTGTGGAAGCGACATGCTGTGTATGAATCAAGGCCCCGTGCTGTTATTATTACATTGGGAAATAAGTTGTTCAGGATACCAGAGGTACCACCACCTGCCGCCATCTCTTTGATTACTGCAAAACAATGCAGTAAGATCATTTCCAAAACCAGGAAATTTGTTTTCCTGATGATACGCCCTCAAGGGAAGAAGAAGACAGTGGCCGCGGCCTCCAAACGAGGTCCCTCTGCACGGCAGCTACAAATGGACAAGATTGTGGAGGAGTACAAAGACATCTTCACCTCCCCGGCAGGGGTTCCTCTGCACTGTCAAGTCAAGCACTCCATTGATCTGACCCCAGGTGCACCGCTACCCAATGGACCAATTTATCGGCGCTCCGTTCTGGAGAACAATGAAATCAAGAGGCAGATTCAGGAGCTCCTACAGAAAGGTCACATCCGTCCGAGTTCTTCGCCCTGTGGGAGCCCGATAGTGTTGGTACAGAAGAAGGATGGGACGTGGAGACTCTGTATTGACTATCGGGCGCTGAACAAGATCACTGTCCGTAATAGGTACCCGATCCCGCGGATTGATGACCTCCTAGACCAACTAAAGGGGGCGAAATATTTCAGCAAGATCGATCTGAAGTCAGGATATCACCAGGTACCAATTGAACCCTCAGATGTGTGGAAGACTGCCTTCAAATCCAAGGAGGGCCTCTTCGAATGGTTGGTCATGCCTTTCGGATTGACGAATGCTCCTGCAACCTTTATGAGGCTAATGGATGACATCTTGCGGCCATTCACCAACTCCTTTGTAGTAGTATACTTGGATGACATTCTGATCTTCAGCCAGAGTTGGGAAGAGCACCTCCACCACATCCGACAGGTTCTCCAAACACTGCGGCAACACAAGCTATGTGCCAATTTGGAGAAATGCACTTTTGGCATGACCGAGGTCCAGTATCTGGGATACATCATTGATGAACAGGGGGTGCATGTCGATCCAGCCAAGGTCCAAGTCATTCGGGATTGGCCCTCTCCAACCACTCTAACAGAGCTCCGCAGCTTTCTAGGTCTTGCCAACTTCTACCGCAGGTTTGTGTTGGGATTTTCTCATATTTCTTGGCCCTTGAGTCAAGTCACCAAGGGCGGGGCGAAAGCAAAATTCTTTTGGTCTGAATCTCAACAGAAGGCATTCAGGGAGTTGAAGGATCGCCTCTGCACGGCACCAGTGCTCGCGTTACCAGATTTACAACAACCATTTGAGGTCGAGACAGATGCCTCTGACTATGCTATTGGGGCAGTCCTTACTCAACATGGACATCCAGTGGCATATCACAGTGAAACACTTTCAGACACAGTCCGGAAGTACCCCACTTATGATAAAGAGATGTATTCCATTGTACAGGCCTGCCGACAATGGAAGCATTACATTTTGGGGAAGGAAACGGTCATCCACACAGACCACCGACCTCTGCAATTCATACAGACCCAAGGGAAATTGCAGAATGATCGCCATCAGAAGTGGTCTACATACCTGCAACAGTTTCACTTGAATATCAAGTATAAAAAGGGCAGCACCAATAATGTTGCAGATTGCCTCAGTCGACCACCGATCATGGCGCTAACCACCGTGCTCAACTCTTGCGGGCACGAGACTTCTGATTGGCCACTTCTCTACAAAAGCGACCCAGAATTCGGCCACACATACCAGACACTCTTGGAGGGTCGGCGGTTTGCAGATTTTCACCTCCAGGATGCCCTATTATGCCACCTCGGTCACCTTTGTGTTCCTTCAAGCGAGCGTGCCAAGATGATTTGGGAAGCACACTACAGTCGGGCTGCTGGGCATTTCGGGGTCGAGAAAACAGTGGCAGTACTGCAAAACTATTTCTATTGGCCGAATCTTCGACAGGATGTTGGGAAGTACATCCGATCATGTACTGCCTGTGCCATTGCCAAACCGACCATTAAGAAGCAAGGCCTCTATACCCCGTTGCCTACCCCTAGTCGACCTTGGGAATCCATCTCCATGGATTACATGTCAGGCCTTCCTTCCACTAAGCATGGAAATGACTGTGTTTTTGTGGTCGTCGACAGGTTCTCAAAGATGGCCATTATGATGGCCTGCAAGAAGAATATCACAGCAGAAGCCACTGCTAAACTCTTCTTTGAACGAGTGTGGGTGCACTTTGGGATCCCACAATCTATCATCTCAGATCGGGACAGTCGATTTCTCAGCACATTTTGGTCCAGTCTCTGGTCAATGCTGGACACCAAACTCACGAAGTCCACAGCCTTCCATCCTCAAACTGATGGCCAGACAGAGGTTGTCAACAGGATGATTGTGCACATTCTGCGCATGTATAACTCAAAGCATCCACGCACATGGGACGAGAGCCTCCCCTATGTTCAGCACAGCTACAACCGAGCTCTTCACAGCTCCACTGGCCATAGCCCTTTTCAGGTGGGTTTAGGATTCCAGCCACTATGCCCCATTGATGTGGCCATGCCACTTGCAGCTACTCACATGAATTCAGCTCATGTCCAGTCCGAAACAGATAAGGCCACCAGCTTCATTGAGCGCATCCAACATATTCGCCAGCAGGTCCATGACATTCTTGAGAAATCAAATGCCAAGTACAAGCAGCGACATGATCAACACCGGGTGCCACACAAGTTTCAGGTGGGCGACAAAGTCTGGTTGCATTTGCAAAAGGAACGCCTTACTGGAGCCTATCGGAAATTGAGACCACTTCGATATGGTCCTTACACCATTACTAAGGCTATGGGAGACAATGCATTTGAACTCAGCATTCCCCCATTCCTTGGCCTGCACCCAGTGTTCAATGTGGACCGCCTTCGGCCATACTTTCCACCATTGCTAGACACATCCGACATTGCAGAACAGCTCAAACCCACAGAATTAAATCCAGATTGCATGGAACAAGCTGCAACTGATCGGATCATGGACACACAGATCAAGAACACTCGCCAACAGCATATCCAACTGTATCGAGTTGTCCAAAGCAGGCCAACTCCTTCAGCAGGGCAAGTGGCTCACCAGGGAACAAGTTCAGCAGAGGTTTCCTCATCTCATGGAGGAGCTCAACGCAATGGGGACCATTGCTTCCTAAGGGGGGAGGAATGATCCAGGTGGATATTGGTGGCCACCTGCCAGGTCCACCTGGACCCCCACCATTGTCTTTCTCAGCATCTTCAGTTTCCTTAATTGTAGCACAGTTTACTATTTTTAGCAGTTTTTCGGGTCCTGAACTTCCGGAGCCGTTTTGAGGCCCTAAACGACGTTTTTTTGGAATTCTGGGGCGACCGAGCCCTATGTTGCCTCCCAAAGTGGTAGTACTCGGATAGATCTTTCTAACGAGCTATCGTACGCGTCAAACGGAGATCGTATGCCAAAGTTACGACCCCGGGAAATTGATGTACCAATTTACCCAAACGGGGCCCACAATTTGGCGTTTCATCTTCTAGGGTTAGGTTTCGGTATGTGAAGGGTTTTCCATTGTTTCTCAACAATAAATAGGCCTTCGAGCCTCATTGTAATACAGTTCAGAGGCATGTAGCCATCACATCTCTTCTCAGAGATAAGCTACCATCGCCCTAGCTAGTTTATTGCCATTTCTGTTTGTAAGCATATGTCAGTATTTTCCATTAATGAAATGAAGTATTATTTCCGCTGCATCTTTGTGTATATGGTTATCTCTGTAATTTGTTGCGTTCCTACTTAAATCTGGATCAAGCAACCTCATGGCGTTTCCATTGGGCGCTTGGATTTTCCACCCTTGTTTGACTCCTTGGAGGCTCAAATCCGATAAGTGTAAGTGATGGTTGAACAATTAATATGGGATAGGCACAATGACAGAAATGACATCACTAGCTTCCTAAATGACATGTAGCATAATCATTAGTATATCCTTTATCAACAAGACTCTCTTCGAAGAGGTCTCTAGAGGCTCTAGGAGCCACATGGATGGCTTTGAAGGACACATGGAATCTCATGTTCCTGAAGTGTTCCACCATTCGGGAGAAGGTGGTAATGATGCTCAGGCTTTTGATAATTTAGATGGTTAGTGATGAGGGTGGGGTGTATTTTGTTTTTTTATTAGTTTTGGTCCACTTGAGCCATTGATATTGGGTCTAATAATTTTCTTCAATTAATCTCTGTGTCATTTTGCTTGTATTTGATGGTCAACAAATCTAATAAGAGTGAAGCCCTTGCTATTTTGAAATTATGCTCATCTTAATGTAATTTTCTCAATAATTAATAGAAATGATATATATATATATATATATATATTAATTATTAAATTATATTAATTTATTATAGTAAAAAAATAAATTAGGTATATATTATAAAAAAATAATTCTTAAAAATAAAACATTTCAAATAGCATTATTATTTTACATTTCAAATATCCTTACTATTTTACATTTCAACCTTCTTTCTCATTTCTCATGTAATTTTTTGAATGGTGTACTACATTTAGTCTGATGTAACCTGGAGTGAGAGGGCATTTGAATATTTGTCACATTCAGTGATGTTGGTGGGAAATTCATAAAAAAATAACCATTTGATGGGATATGGGTAGAAGATAAAGTCTCTTGATAATTCGAGAGGATACGGGAAAAGAAATAGAAAAGAAGATAAAGTTGGGTATTCAATGATTTATGTATTATTTTTACTTGCATTACCAAATATGATGGTATTTAAGTATTTTAATGTGAGTGGGTTTTAAGGTATAATATTATAAAGGTTAATATTAAGAATTTTAATATTGGTGTAAGTTTCATCTTTTCATTTTTAAAATTTAATTATTTAATGAGATATCTTAATATTAGTGTAAATTTCATATTTCATTTTTAAGAATTAATGATTGGATGATATATGCGAACAAAATAATTTTGTTTATTTTTAATCGAATGGCATGAAAGTAGAGTTTGTTGAATAATTTTTGTGTTATTTTGAATTGTTTTAAAAATATTGATAAATATGCAATGTTGTTAAAGTTTATATTAATTATAATAATTAAAAAGAGTTAATACAATTTAATTTGGTAGTTGGGAAAAAATAATGGTTATATTTTAGATTGAATTAAAAATTTCAAAATTTTAAATAAATTTCTTTTTATAGTTGTAATTGAAGTTTTTTTTCCGAAGGTGGCAAAACCTATCAAACTCAGGTGTCAAACCAACAGTGAGGACAGCCATCTCTGGCTGCTATCCGCGAAAGTCGGTTTGACTCATCACCGTTATCAAGGAAAACCACGCCACCTGTAATAACCCGCTGGTGGTCCGTAAGGGAGCAGGCTTTCACTCCTGCCAGATGCCTCTGGGTCTTGGGCCGTTAACCTGTTTCCTTACGTCCGAGGAAGACGAGCTCTTAGCCAAGCAGAAGCAGTTTTACGGCATGTTTTTTTTTTTATCTTAATTTATTAATTTTAATATTTATTTAAATTAGATTTATTTTAAGTATATATTTATTATGTAGTGAGAGAGATTAAATTTAGAAATAACATTTATATTAGTGAATAAGTAGATTTGGTTTGTTGGTTGGTTGAGTTGTTGAGATAATTTTTCAACAAACAATCTCTTTGTTTGGAATCAGTTGGATCTCATAAGCATCATAAATATGTGATGTATTTGTGTGAATTTTAGATTAATAGACTAACAATTTCTCTGTGATGTGCAATTTCTATTTTCTTTCTTGGTATTAGAGCTGGTAGCTTTGGGTTTATTCCTTTCTAGAGAGCCCAAGAAAATGAGAGGAGTGAGTTTGTTTTGACGCTAAGTAATGCAATTAAGTGGTTTTGAGTCAATCCATATTCAAAGACTTGATCTATGTTGCAATGTCTCAAAGTTTCCACGTTCGCACAAGAGATTTTGAATCCGAGTTCATGTCTTCTGTTGGATTTTTTAGTGTTTTGATATGAAGAAGATGATGGCTTGACGACTATGATATCATTTTGAAGGGGGCGTTGTAGACTTTAAATAGGTTTGTATGCGGGCCATTGATTGTGATTTGATGGGCGTTTTGGCGTGGACTTCACAACCTGCATCGACCCTATTGATTTAGTCTCTATAACAACAAATTTAAATTATGTGAAATGAGCATCTCTTGGCCCTTCTTTGCGGATGATACTCTCAATTTTTGTCCTCTTTTTTCTTGTAACAACATCTCGATTTGATTGATGTGTGAAGTTTGTCTCTTCAAATACTATATGTGCATGAACTAACCCTTTGGCCTGCTCAACTGCTTTTGTATTTTCTAGTTGGTTCGTGTCATTTCTCAACGTCAATATTAAACCAATCATGGACTATTCTCAATAGAAGAAAAGAGGATGAAAACAAGTGACACAGAGGACAACTCACATTCTGAGATGACACTATTCTCCAAGGGTAGGGTCAATAAAAACAAGAACTTAATCGAATGTTTTTATTGCCAAAGACATGGACACACAACATTCAATTGTAAAACTCGTACCAAAGATCTCTTAAATGGAAAATTAAAAGAATTAACTAACATAACTGCTTTTGAAGACTTGCCAGAGGACAACCTTGAGGAATTCTCTGATTGTGACAGTGATGATGGGTTCAATGCAAAGCCTCTCAAACTATTTTAGCTATGAGTGATGTATGTTTGATCTAAGTTATGTATATTTTTGGTTTGTAAAAGGTGTAGAACCAATTATTGAACAATGTTGCATAATTCAAATTAGTGGTTCTTGATGCTCAAAAACGCTTGAAAACATCACTAGTTTGATTGTGTTTATATATTGTTATGGTTTGTTGTTCTCGGTGCTCAAAAACCCCTAAACAACAACTACATGTTATAATATGATATCCTTATGTGATACATTATAATATGAGATCCATGTGTGAGACAGATCAAGTTGTATGATCAACTTTTGAACACATTCAGTATCCAGACCACTTCCTAGCAATTGATGGATAACCAAAAGATAAATATCCGACAGATGGTGGTAGGTCCATAGAGTGGTTCATTACTTGACAACTCTTATCATGGAAGCTCCGTTGAGCCAAGTCTGTCAATATTATTGATCTTACAAGTTCGTCAATGATAGTCAGAGACAATTGTACCTTAAATGAGTCAAGTGGGAAGCTTGAAGATTGTGGTGAAGAAAGAGCATGGTCCGTGAGACTTCTGAGTGGGTAAAAGTGTCAGTGACGACCATATATGATAAATGTGACTTATATGTAATTTGTATTTCATGTAATGTTAATTGTGCAATATAAGCATTATGGTAAGGACTTGGAAATAACACTTACATTAGTAAATAGGTAGATTTGGTTTGTTGGTTGGTTGAGTTGTTGAGATAATTTCTCAACAAACACTCTCCTTGCTTAGAATTAGTTGGATCTCATAAATACCATAAATATGTTATGTATTTGTGTGATTTGTGGAGTAATGATGAATAATTTATGTGTGATGTGAAATTTATGTTTTCTCTTCTTTCAAGTGGAAACCTCTTTTAGAGCACAAAATTTGGGATAATAAAATTGCATCCCTCTCATCCCTTGATAGATCCCAATGAATTAGTAGTGATTCTCTCTATATATACAATGTCCGAAATTCTGAAGCCGGGGGCCAAAATTTTGGATTGAAGTTGCATCTGAGAAGTTGACACTTGGAGACTTTGGCAAGGCTCATCTACAAGAAGGAAGGGATGATTTGCTGACTGATCTAGGTCTAAAGGGTCTTCAATTGTCTCATCTTGATTTGAATCTACTAGTGGAAGAGTTGGACTGGAAGAGTTTAAATTGTGTTGTGAATGCTATATAAAGTACATAACTTAAGTTTAGAAAGAATTATTGTATGTAAAGGAAAAATTGACCAAAAAGTTATACCTAAAAAAAATCTAAACATAAAATAGTGAGAGTACTTGAAATATTTTAACCATAATGTTTTTTCTTTTCAATTGCTTTATATCATACATACATATTTTTAAAAACAATTTATAATATATATATAGTTAATATTAAATTTTTTTACATAACATGTGGATTAAGCCTTTTTATTTGTGATCTCAATCCACCGTGACCTTAGTTGTTATAGAGTCGAGGTTAGGAGAGCCCTATTGGATCCTTTTAGGGCTAGCCCATACCTACTAGATAGGGTATGTCGGGTTTGGTGCTCTTGTTTGGTTGTGGGACGGTCTGGGTCATGGGGCCGCTCTTAGCTTAACTCCTATCATTATGGGCTTGCTTCTGGGCAAACAGGTTTGGTTTTTGCAGCCTGGGTTCAGTGTATTAGGTCTCAAGGTAAGGGGTTTTGTGGGTCGCGGGCTCGGGGTAACTCTTGGCCCAAATTCCTCTTCTTCTCTCTATGGAATGTTCTGCTGTTTGAATCAAAAAATTCTGAGATGCGTCTGGCTAATTCAGGGGTCTTGAATGTGGGTAATGTTGTTAATCAATTCAGGTCTGTTAGTTGGAAATGGTGGCAAAATGGTAGAAATGGAACCGTTAAAACAATGTTGGTAGCTGGTTTTCAGTATGATATAGAGCGGGTTCCTTACTTGGTTGGTTTCGTTTGAAATTGTTTTAACAGATTTTCAGAGTCAGAGTGACCCTTGTTAGTGGAGAGCTTCTCAGTTGTGACCATGTTTGGGTCGACCTCCATAGTTAAACACATCTCAACATCTGTTTGGCAGAATTAAAATCATGGTCCGAGCCGCTGGTAAAGGTAAGAATGGTCGTGGGGGTCGTGGCCATGGGAAGCAGAGCAAGGCCTCCCCTTCTTAGACCAACCAACTCAATTCTTCTGGGGGGGGGGAGTCAAGGATGCAAGCTGACCTCTCATATAATTTAGGAAGTGGCTCAAGCATATCACGCTAGTAGCTCCAATCTGGTTAAGCAACTTATCACAGACTGGGAGGCAGAGATTCGACAAAATGAGGAGGATTTTGAACTTGATTTAAATGATTGGCAAGCCGTGATCCCGAACCCAGGCCACACTCATGGAATATTATCTCAATACAAGCAGAAAATCCATTTGTTTTGGCTGATGAAGAGCATTTTGGTATAAGCTTTAGAGAAGTTTCCTCTTGATATGCATTTGGATTCCCATGGACACTCGAATTACACCAAAGAATTTCAAAAAATACAGTTTCAATTGCAGTAGTAGAATGGTTGGCTTAGTTGAATAGAGAAACATATCCCCTGTATACCCCACACAGAGCTGACAGGTTCCACTCTGAAGGACCATGTATCGGTGGATTCAACTAATGATGGGTAGCAACAATGCATCTTTGCTTCTAGTTTTTGCATGAAAATGTTTCAAATTTCTAGGCTTATTAGTAGGTTTGTTTATAGATATTTAGCAAATAGGAATAACAAATACTCTTAGACATATATAACGTGGCTAGTTAGAATTATTATTTTTTGTTTTTGGATGCAATATTTTGCGGTTATGTTAAGAAACCAGCTCACAAAAAGATAGAAAATATAGATCAACGACTTCAGAATCAACCTCTTCGAGGGGGAAACCTCCTTTACATTACACAAAAGAAAAATTCTTGGATGATACAAATGACAAAACCTAAGGGGTCACAATATAATCAGAGTCGACATAATAATAATAATGTAAGGGCACAACAATAACAATAGTGGGCTTCTATGGGGCACAATAATAACAATATGGGGACAATAGGGGTACAACAATAACAATAAAGGCTACAATGACAATAGTAATGGGGGAATCACTAGTATTATAGGGACATAACATTCCCCTCTACCTCAAAAAAGTGTTGTCCTCAACGCTTGAGTAGTTCTGGATGCTTCTGTATAAAATTCTCATCCTTCCATGTGGAATCTTCACTGGGTAAGTTCTTCCACTTGACGAGATACTCTGAAATTGATTGATTTCGTAGCTGTCAAGTTCTTGTTTTTGTGACTGCTTCAAGTTCCAATATGATTTTTCCTTCCTCGTCAAGTTCTAGAAATATTGTTTGAACTGGGAGCTTGTCACCAATAACCTTCTTTAAGCATGAAACATGGAAAACTGGGTGCACTCGGGAAGCTGCAGGAAGCTCCAATTTGTATGCCATAGTACCAATCTTTCGCAACACCTTGTACAAACCATAATACTTTGGTAATAATTTACTATCCTTCTTAGCTTTCTTGAGGGGCATTTGTTTATATGGTTGTAGCCGTAGAAATACCCAGTCACGTACATCAAAAATTCTTTCACTGCAATGTTTATTTGCCTATTTTTTCATTCTATTATGTGCCAAAGTTAGGTTATCCTTTAAGAGTTGGAGAGCTTGTTGTTGATGTTTGATGTGATATTCCACTGCTTGAACCTTAGAATTCTCTCTTAAATATGATGTGATGGATGGTGGGTGATATCCATAAAGTGCCATAAATGGGATCATTTTTGCTACAGTATGGAAGGAAGTGTTATATCACCATTCAACCAAAGGCAACCATTTGACCCATTGTGTCTGTTTATCAGATACAAAGCAATGGAGATATCCTTCCAAACATTTGTTTACTATCTCAGTTTTCCCATTAGATTAAGGATGATAAAATGAGCTATGAGCTAACTAAGTACCAAAACAAGAAAATAATTCTGTCCAAAAATTTCTAGTGAAAATGGGATCTCAGTTGCTTACAATAATCTTTGGGTTTCCATGTAGATTTTGAATTCTTTCCATAAATGCAGTAGAAATTGTACTGGCTTAAAATGGATGAGATAATGCACAAAAGTGTGCATACTTGGTAAGTTCGTCAACTATCACCATGATGACACTCTTTCCTTCAGACTTGGGTAAACTTGTGATAAAACCCATTGAAACTTCCTCCCAATGTTGACTTGGAATGGATAAAGGTTGTAATAGACCCGGGGTCTTAATTGTTTCAACTTTATTTTGTTGGCAAACCAAACATTCTGCCACAAACTTTTGAATATCAAATTTAAGGCCATCCCAAAAACATTCCTTCTTAACCCTGTGGTAAGTTTTTGTAGAAATTCTGCAAATTCTCTACAAATCTCGCTCTAAGACCATGTAGAAAATCTGACTGTAGGTTAACCTGATAATGCAATATAACCAAAGCAGAATACTATAACCTACTTCTACTATCAATTTGTGGAAGCTTAAAGATCGAGCTGAACACATATAACCAGAAGAAGAAGAATTAATCGCACAATACACATGAGAATACTTTGGGGAAATCCTCAGCTCAAAACCCCACTATCTGTATTATCATACAAGGTGGAAATACATAGGAATTATACAAAGCCTTAGCACTCATAGCTAGCCAGCTCTCAGTACAATCATCACAGAAGCTCATAGGCAATCCTGACTTCTCACAAGCCTTCCTTTCTGCCCTCCAAGCTCCTATTTCCTTGCACTGTTCCTCTGGGATGATTCTCACCTCACCAAGTGGAACACTGCTCTCACACACTGTCAGATCTGCCTCAAGGAATTTTCCTTCTGCACGCATGAGTTTTCTTGATAGGAAAACACATGCAACTGATAGTACAATGTCCTTGATTTTGATCTCAACTGGGTCTTTCTCAGAATAGACATGCATCAGTTTCTGATGAGGGAATCTTCAGTTAACTGGAGTACACTAGCTGAGTGCATGCATGCATCAACTGACAGTTAACTCTCTATTAGTTCCTCAAATAGTTTGGAACTAATTTAACTAGACTTAACTCAGTAAAGTGATTCAACTAATTACAACCCAAATATAACTCAATCTTATCTGCTAAACTTTAGGGATAACTCTTGCATGACTTCAAAAAGACTTCTAACTTGAATTTCTCCAACTAATTAATTTGAAACAAATTAATTAATTGTTTCCAAGTAGCTGTTAAGACTAAATTCGATTTTAATTCACAATTTAATTCAAGGACAAATTAAATTGGAATATTTTTGTTGCCACATTTCAATACTCCCTCTCAACAATAAAGGGATTATTTGCCACCCCGATCCCATCTCTATGGAACTCGAATTTACACTTTGACAATGCCTTTGTCAAAATGTCAGCATCTTGCTCCTTTGTCGAAATATACACTGCAACAACATGATCCTCCTCGATTTGTGAAAAGCCACATGCACCAAATCTTGCCTTATGCTTATCCACACTTCCATCAACAGCGTGCTTTACCTTGTAAAGCCAACAGGAACTCACAACTGACTTGTTCTTCAGTCTTGGAACCATGTCCCAAACACTGTTACGAACTATGGAGTCATACTCCTCCACCATAGCATCAACCCAAATCGACTGCTGCACTGCTTCCTCAAAGGAAGATGGCTCGATCTCAACATCCAGTGTACCTCTCAGGTGACCTCCTCTCTCTGCATTGAGAAGATGGTGCTCCCACATTCTCTCTCGCATCCTTCAACAATCTGTCAGCTTCTCTTGTGCGCTTCTGTCCATCTCTGGAAGACTCTGCTTGAGTGGACGTCTCCACTCCTGGAACCTCTGCATGCGGCTGCTCCGCATCAGTCTGAGACTCCTCCTCCTTAGGAACCAACAATTCCTCCACAACCTATAGTTGGAGATCCCTCTCAAGGGAAACTCGCATGGCCTTGTGCTCATCAAACTTGAGATCTATGCCAACCACTGTCCTCCGACTGGTAGGCAAGAACACCCGATAGTTATGAGGTGTATCAGTGTACGCCACAAGTATCCCCAACTCTACTGTTGGATCAAGCTTCTTCCGTGCATCCTTTGTCACATGGCAATATACCAATGAACCAAAGATCCTAAAGTGACCCACATCTGGTCTCTTACCGGAGAAATCTTCCTCTGGTGTCTTCATCCCAAGTATGTGATGCGAGCTTCTATTCTGCAAATAGACTGCTATGTTGCATGCCTCAACTCACAAGTGAAGTGGTAGGCCTTGGTCATGCAACATTGCCCATGCTACCCCTACAATAGTTTTGTTCTTCCTCTCAGCCACCCCATTCTGCTGTGGGTTATGAGGTGCCATCAACTCTCATTTAATTCCTTTCGCTGCACAGAAGTCCTTAAACTCTTGAGAGACATATTCTCCACCATTGTTGCTTCTTAAGGCCTTGATCTTCCCTCTTGACTCTTTCTCGACAAAAGATTTGAACTCACAAAACTTTGTGAAGGTTTGGTCCTTCTTCTGCATGAAATAAATCCAACATTTACGAGAATAATCATAAATGAAAATCAAATAATACCTTTGCTTTGTTGTGGATGCCGTCGAGAATGGTCCACACACATCAATATGAATTCGCTCTAAGATAGCCTCTGCTCGACTGTCTCGATCATGAAAGGAAGACTTGGTGTACATTCCCAAGGTACAACCTTTGCATGTGTCAACTTGCTCAAGTTTACCTTTGGGAAGTCCTGTAGATATCTGTTGCATTATCTTCAAAGCCCCATGATGCAAATGGCCCAACCGCCTATGCCACAACTCACCAATATCTTGGCTTTGCACCAATATTGCTTTCATACTCAATGCTGCACAATCATCTACCTCTAGTTTATAGAGATTCTTCACCCGAATCCCTATCCTCTTGGTCTAACCCGTGGTTATGTGTCTTAGGAACACCTTTGCTTTACTAAAGACAACATCGTAGCCTTTGTCCTCCAACATCGCGACTAATACCAAGTTCTTCTGCAGTCTAGGCACATACTTCACATCTATTAAGGTGATAGGAGCTCCATGCTCCCTCTGAAAAGCAACCGTGCCCACTCCTGAAACACTATACCTTCCGTCGTCACCCATCTCTATGCGCATCTTGAGGTCTTTCTCCTCCAAGGTACTGAATAAACTTTTATCGTCGGTCATGTGGAATGAGGCTCCACTGTTAGGATACTAAACACAACCCATCATTGATGACGCCATGCATGTGATGAGGGTAAAGTCCCTTTCGAACTGAGAGTCCAATGCCTCACCTTTCGATCCTTTCGAGAATCCCTTCTTGGACTTCTTCGATGGGCAATTAGTCGCATAATGTCCCATCTCGTGACAATTAAAGCATCTTACTTTAGACTTGTCACCCTTCTTCCCTCCATGAGAAGAATTCAATTTGGAATGGGAAGCCTTCCCCTTCCCTTTCCTTTCCTTACTCACTAAGGCCAGATTTTCTTCATCATCATCCTTGGATGAAGAATCATCTTGTGTGCTCCTCCTGATCTCCTCTTGCATCAGATCCGACCACAGTCGTTCCCAATCTGGTAGTTTCTCCCTTCCATTCACAGAGTCCTGGTAGCTATTCCAACTCTTTGGAAGGCCAAGGAGAGCGAGGCTCACCATATCATCATCGGCAGTAGTTATTCCCACACTTCCAAGCTCATCTTTGCATGTGGTGAGCTTGTTCAGATATGTGGAAATAGTATCACCCTTCTCCATCTTGATTCTTCAAAGCTTATCCTTGAGCGCCAATTTCCTCTGGTCACTACTATTCTAGTAGAGGTCCTTCAATGTCTTCCACATTGAAAATGGAGTATCCTTCCCATGGAGACTCGAGACAATATAGTCTCGAACTCCCTCAAGGATGACCCGTCTCACCTTCGCCACACACTTCTTCCACTAAGCCAACTCTTGTGCATTAGTTGAAGCTGGTTTTGGGATTTATTGATCAATGAAATCCTTCAAACCATTGTCTTCTAATACAACCTCCATTCTATCTTTCCATGCTATGTAATTCGAGCTACCTTCCAAGGCATACTCGAGTCTCAAGCCATAGAACGCCATTGGCCAACCTTGAATTATGATATGAATTCGATTTGCACCTGCAACCCCAAACTTCAAACTTCGAACTCTCTTCTCAGTATATAGTTCACAGCTCTGATAAACTTGGCTCTGATACCATGTAGAAATTATGAAAATTCTCTACAAATCTCGCTCTAAGACCATGTAGAAAATCTGACTTTAGATTAACTCGAAAATGCAATATAACCAGAGCAGAATACTATAACCTACTTCTACTATCAATTTGCGGAATCTTAAAGATCGAATTGAACACATATAACCAGAAGAAGAAGAATCAATCACGCAAGATACATGAGAATACTTTGGGGAAAGCCTCAGCTCAAAACCCCACTATCTGTATTATCATACAAGGTGGAAATACATAGGAATTATACAAAGCCTTAGCACCCACAGCTAGCCAACTCTTAGTACAATCCTCACAGATGCTCACAGGCAATCTTAGCTTCTCACAAGCCTTCCTCTTTGCCCTCCAAGCTCCTATTTCCTTGCGCTGTTCCTCTAGGATGATTCTTAGCTCACCAAGTGGAACACTGCTCTCACACACTGTTAGAATTGCACAATCCTCAAGGAATTTTCCTTCTGCACACATGAGTTTTCTTTATAGGAAAACACATGCAATTGATAGTACACTGCCCTTGATTTTAATCTCAATTGGGTCTTTCTCAGAATAGACATGCATCAGTTTCTGATGAGGGAATCTTTAGTTAACTGGAGTACACTAGTTGAGTGCATGCATGCATCAACTGACTGTTAACTCTCTATTAGTTCCTCAAACAGTTTGGAACTAATTTAACTGAACTTAACTCAATAAACTCAGTCAATTAATTACAACTCAAATATAACTCAATCTTATCTCCTAAACTTTAGGGATAACTCTTGCATGACTTCAGAAAGACTTCTAACTTGAATTTCTCCATATAATTAATTTGAAACAAATTAATTAATTGTTTCCAAGTAGATGTTAAGACTAAATTCGATTTTCATTCACAATTTAATTCAAGGACAAATTAAATTGGAATATTCTTGTTGCCACATTTGAACAATGTTTAAAACTCCCAATTTCCCTCCTAAGGGAGAGGCGTGCAATTCCATAAGAATCTTTTGTTTGAGTTTGGAATTCTAACATAGGTATAAGCGATCTTTGTACCATAATGAATCATTTTTCCAGCTAAATGTATCATATGTACTGGGATCTTGTTGTATCTTTTGAATGAGTGCCCACACTTCTTCGTCATTCTTCCATTCATCCCTTGCTTTGTTTATCCAATCTCGTTGGATAATATAAATGGCACAAAGAAATGCTTCCACATCCCCATCCTTTCTTGAGAGTGCATCTATCACAACATTTTTCTTCCCTTTTTTATAGATGATTTTAAAGCCATAACACAACATCTTTGTGACCCATTTTTTTTGCTCTTCTAAAGATAATCTTTGTTCTAAAAAGTATTTAAGACTATCATGATCCATTCTTACCTTGAAGTGTCTTCCCATTAGGTAGGGTTGCCATTTCTTAAGTTCATGTAGTATTGCCAACATTTCGTTCTCATAAATAGCTTTGTGTAAATACTTTCCTTTGATTGGACAGCTTTCAAAAGTAATGGGTCTTTCTTCTTGCATTAGAACAACACCAATTCCATTTCCCAAGGCATCACATTCCACAATAAAGGTTTTTGTGAAGTCTGACGTAGCTAAGACCGGTGCTTGGAACATTGCCTCTTTAAGATGTTCAAAGGCCTTCTTTGTTTTTGGAGTCCATAAAAGTGCATCTTTCTTCAATAATGTTGTTAGAGGTGCTGCTATTCTCGCATAATTCTTAACAAACTTGTGATAATACCCTATCAACCCGAGAAATCCTCGCATATGCTTTATATATGTGGGGATTTTCCATTCCTTAATGGCTTTAATTTTTCTAGGGTCTACCTTAACACCTTCATGAGATACAATATGACCCAGATATTCCACCTCTTGTACTCCAAAGAAACATTTGGAGATATTTTTTCATAATTGTTTCTCCTCCAATAGTTTGAGCACCCTTTCAACATGTTGAACATGATCCTTCCAAGACTTGCTATAGATTAGTATATCATAAAAAATACTAACACAAATTTTCTAAGGAAGGGTTTGAAAATGGAATTCATCAAACCTTGAAATGTAGAAGGTGCACTGGTGAGGCCAAAAGGCATGACCAAAAATTCATAATGACCCTCATGAGTTCTAAATGTTGTTTTCAGAATGTCTTCAATATTCATTCTGATTTGATGATATCTTGAATGAAGATCCAACTTGGTGAAGTAAATTGATCCATGCAATTCATCCAATATTTCATCAATGATAGGAATGAGAAATTTATCTTTAATAGTGAGCTCGTTTATCTCCCTATAATCTGGAAACATGCGCCATGATCCATCCTTCTTGTGCACCAACACTACTGGAGCAGAGAAAGAACTTCAACTAGGTTGAATTTTACCAGCCTCTAGCATTTCTGCAACCATACGTTCAATTTCACTCTTTTGGTCATAGGGATATATGTAAGGCAAGATGTTTGGAGGAACACTTCTTGGAATCAAATGAATAGCATGATCATGATCACGAATAGGTGGGAGACCTCTGAGAGTCTCAAATACCTTGGAATGATTGTCCAAGACTTTTTGGAGATCTGGAGAAATAGATGATTTCAATATGGGAACCTCTAGCAAACATAATTGTGCAATTACGCCTCGTTGTTATTTCTTTAGAAGCTTTTCCATTCCATTAGAGTTGGTTATCTTTCCTAGTTTCCCTGTGATACCTCTTAATTCAACTTCCTTTCCTTCCGAAGAAAATTTCATGAAAAATTCTTGAAAAATAAAATCTATTGTACCCGTGGATTGTAGCCATTGGACTCCTAGTACAACATCAACACTACACATTGGAATGGAAAACATTGGGCTATTCAATACATATTCTCCCATGGATAGCTTGATATTATGGCACTTTCTAGAGAAATTTATGGTTCCTCCACTTGGAACCATCACTTGAAACTGTGGTGCTGGATATAGGAAGAAATTCAATTCCTTGGCTATCTTACAATGAATAAAATTATGGGTACTACTGGAATCAATCAACACTATAACATTTTTCTTCTTGATGTGTCCTTCTATCTTGATAGTTTGAGGAGTGGTAATTCCGGCCAATGTATTACAAGATATGGTCTGATTCATTTCTTCTTTCTCTAGGGTTTGTTCCTGGTGTATATCCTCTTCTTTTGAAGTTTCTTGTTCCCTTTATTCCTCCTCTTCACAATCTATGTAAAAGAATTTCTTCTCAGCACACTTATGGCCTTTAGTGTATTTTATATCACAACTGTAACAAAGCCCTTTTTCTCTTTTTTCTTTCAGTTGTTGGGGTGTCAACCATGTAGGTTATGGAAGGCTAAGGGAAACAACACTTCCATCCTTATAGTTGTGAGTGGTAGGTTTCCTTGTTGCCATAATTTTCCTTTCCAACTTGAATGCCTTCTCCAATGAGTCAGGTTCCCAAAGGCGAAGCTCATGTTGGATGTTATCCTTTAAATTCCCTATGAACACATCAATCCTATGCTCCTCTGGAATATATTTTACCCTTATATTTAATTTTTGGAAGTCCTCAATGTGCTCCATCATTGAAACCTTTTGTTTGAGGTTTATCAATTGGCTAAAAAAAGTGTTGCTTTTTGTAACCTCATAATGTGCTATCATTTCTTTCGTAAAAATTTCCCAAGTGAAAATTTGTTTACGAGAGCAAAGCCATCGATACCATACAAATTGATTTGGTTCCAAATATAAAGTTGCTATTGGGTTGTATTATATTCTTTCCATGACTAGCTACACTAGTTAACGGGGGGGGGGGGGAGCCCCCCCTTTGTTGCACTGATTGCGCGGCGGGGGGGTCACAGGGGGTTTGAGGGGGGCGGCTAGCCCCCCTCTACGGGGTTCGGGGCAATGCCCCATGGAATTTTTTTTTGGACCATATATTAGGTTGGCGAACCTACCTATGGTTTTGTGCATTGTTTTCGCACATGGTTTTGGGCGCGATGGTTTTCGGTCCATGGTATTGGATGCTTCAGAACATAATGAAAAATCAATATGGTAGTCCTGGTTTTGGGATCTAGGGGAAAATCTCTGTGTATATTTGTTTTATGTGTTATGCTCTCGTTATTGTTTTTTTTTTGTGTTTTATAATTCGTATGCAGGTAATTTTTGTACGGGGTTAAAACCTACAGTTCCAATGCGTACATTTTGTGTGTTTTGCACATTATTGAGATCGAAATATTGCTCCATCTGTTGTATCCATGTTACGGGATCCTTGCCATCAAACTTCCTCATATCGATATTTGGAACAGGTGGGTCTTCAATCTAACGTTAGAGTCTATGAGATCATGATGAACATTTCTTTTGTTCTCATCATGAGTTTGCTTTACTACCCTTTCACCATTAGTAAGCATTTCTTGTAGCAACTTAGTCAAATCTATCTTCAAATCTTCCATGTCGCCTTTCAGTTTTTCTTCTATACCATCCATCTTAGTGTCCATGCCATTCATCTTAAATTCCACGCCATTCATCTTAGCTTCCAAGCCATTAATCTTAGCTTCCACGCTTTTCTTTAAACCATTAACCTTAGCTTCTGTTACCTTTTGTGAGAGTGAAATTTGTTACACTTGGTCTCGTAATTTGGATATATCATGTTGCATTTCTTTCTCTTCTTCATGAGTCATGATAGAGATTTTTGGTTGCTTGCTAGGTGTTTCTATTTTTTTTCTTCAAGGCATCAATTAACGGTAATTATGCTTCACTATGCCCTTTGAACTTCAAACTAATTTTTCAACCCAAACTTATGCAAAATTTTAAAAAGACTTCACACGCTTTTTCACTTTGTAGAAGCTCGATATTGAATTTGTTGTATCTATGCAATTGCAGATCTCCAAGGTTTGAAATTTATTCCTGTGGTATCCCTCTGAGTCCTCTTTCCAATTCCACTAGTCTGATCAAAATTGGATTCTCTAAGAGAGAGTTATGCCCAATATCCTAAGATGACCTGATTATATAATTTTTCAGTAGAGAGAACTTGTACGAAGTGCCACGTGTCACTGTTTCAACCTTCAGATCTGAACAAGATATACAAAAAACTACATTTTGTCCTATTTCTATAAATTCTTACAAAATTTCAATGTGATGTTCAGAAAGAAAGTTATTATGATTTTCCCAAGGTCACCTATTTGGAATGTAATTCGGGAGTCTGCAAAAACCCTAACTTCCTTAGATCATATCTCCAAAAATGTAGCGAGAGAAGATTTGAAATTTGGTTCATAACGATTTATGCGCAAATGGGTTTTTGTTTAAGCTTCCGAAACTGCATAGAGAAAATGTTATAGCGAAAATTCCACGATGGCCTATTTGGAGTAGCGAAACCATAGAATCCAAAGCTCTGATAACAAATGTGAAGAAACTAGCTCACAAAAAGATAGAAAAGATAGATCAACGACTTCAGAATCAACCTCTTCGAGGGGGAAACCTCCTTTACGTTACACAAATGAACAATTCTTGGATGATACAAATGACAAAACCTCCTTTCTATATATAGGAGTCTAAGGGGTCACAATATAATAAAAACCGACATAACTAATAATATAAGGGCACAACAATAACAATAGTGGGATTCTATGGGGCACAATAATAACAATATGGGGACAATAGGGGTACAACAATAACAATAAGGGCTACAATGACAATAGTAATGGGCGAATCACTAGTATTATAGGGACCTAATAGGTTAGGTGGCCAACATATTTGGTTTCCCTCCGCACGGGTTGAGGCCACCTAACTCTCATACATATGGATGTAACCTGCTATAGTATATTAAAAAAATGAATTATCTCCACCAAATATTTTTGAGTTTTTTATGTGATCCATTTTCATTATATCTAATTTTGTATCAGAGCAGTCTTTAAGTGTGACTTTTTGGAGTTTTTGGCAGATTTCTAACTGTAATCTGACGAGAAATTTTGTGGCCAAATCTTGATTTGTGTTGTTTAAACTGATTTTTTCAGTGCATATATGGATTGAACACCCTCAAAAGCCCTTGGGGCACTTCAATTATGAAGAGATCACCTGTCAAACTTGTGATTTAAATAAATCCTTGCTGGATTCTAGACAAATTATATTAGAAAATAAACCGGAAAACTTTATAAAAAGTCGCACTTAAAGAATACTCGATTTTGTATCCACTACAATTTATATTTCATTGCTTTAAAGTTCACCACTCAAATAACTTCTAAAATTGATCCAAAATGGATCTTGAAACCTCTAAGTCTTCATATACATATTATCGGAAAACACTATCGCAGAAGAAAAACCAAGAAGAAAGGCGGAAAACGGAGCTAAGCAAAGGTTAAAGTAACGTTGCACAAGAGCCGTCGAATCAGACATATCAACGGCCTAGATTAAATCGTGATATCGCATCGGAGCAGGCCAGCGGAATGTATCAGAGGTAGCCTTGTGGGAATTGCGATCGTGATCAACCGACTTAACGCGGACCGTTGATCGAGCGCGCAGATCAACAATGGAGATTGCATTATTGCATTGCAGATTCCAAAGGGGAGGAATTAACCCGCAGGCCTGAAGACCATGCGATATGTGATTTATCGCATCACAACAATATATGGGAATGGACCATGGCCCGTGGAATTACGAAGGGCCGATATGCGATACGCCAATATCGGCGATCAATGATCGGTGAGTGGACTGGAAACAATACAAAGACCCGCGATATGCGACATGCAATAGACCTGGACCCAATAAGGATTGTAGGTCGGATTTAAATATATTTGAAGTTTGGTTTTTGTGGATTTCTTTGTATTTCCCCATGTATTGATGTTTGACCCATACTCGATGCGGCTTGCGATTGCGATCAAGGCGAACCCGACGGGGTTTTAGGTGCGGTTGTATAAAATTTGAAGTCCGATAATAAGCGTTTTTTCAATGTATTTCTGGGTATTTCTCTGTGTAAACAGAAGAGTGTATTCCCGAGGATTTCACCCGCACCAGTGGTCCTTTCCATTTGAAAATAGGTGGCTACCATACCTTAGAGCGTTTTGCAATGATTGTTTAACACTCAACAAGGATTTGAACGGACAGCGGCCGGGAGCCGGAGAGCCCGAAAAGGAATGCAAACTGATAGCGCCGATAGGCTTAAAAGCCATTCAATGGAAGCAAAGAAAGAAGTGAGTTGAAGACAGTCACAGAAAGATAGTCAGTCAGTCAGATGAGGCAGACTGAATAGAGGAACATGACAGAGGGAGAGTCTGTGCACTCTTTTAGACTCGAGGTTTTCGAGCATATCCCTCTTTGATGTCATTGTTGGTTGAGACTCTGTTTTGAGCTCACCCTTGTAATAATATGTTCTTAAAGACTTAATATAGAGGTCGAAACTGAAAGTTGGACCAGGAGACGTAGCCAGGAAGTCTGGTGAACTCCTTGATTATTTGTTGTGTTGATGTGTGTGTTTGTTATGTTTTCTAACTGCTCATTGTCTATATTATTCACAATCTTTTCGATCCATTGCACTAAGTAATACAGGAATTCCTGCACATGAGTTTGTAATACCTTTTCTTATTGATTTAATATCCATTTTCAGATCAAGTGGTATCAGAGCATTTGGTTTTGTTAAGGTTAGACAAGCTTGTGCTGGATTTTGAATGCTAACTAGATTAAAGCTCAGACTAGGATAAGGAGAACTTGTTAAGGCTAATCTAGAGATTGGAAGAGTCTATTCTCAGAGGAGAATGGTAGAAGAAGCTCCATTGGGATCAAAATATCAATTTATAGAAAGTTTTAAGACACTCCAAGCCATGGTGGAAGAGATGTATCTGGAGTTTAAGAAGGGTCGAGGTGAAAGCACTTCAACACCCAAACAAGACAAAGGAGCAGAGGAACCTTTTATAGTTGCCCCTCCAAAAGGAAAAGGGAAAGGGGAAATGCCTCCTACACCACCTCCTCCATCATCGCCTTCATCATCCTCATCATCTTCTAGCTCTTCTAAGAAGAAGAAGAAAAATTCCTTAATCAAATTAGATGTGAAGTTTGATTTGCCAATTTATGATGGAGAACTCAATGTAGAAAAGATAGATAATTGGATAAGATAAATTGATGTATATTGCAGGGTACATAATGGTGATTTAGAAAGGAAGAAGATTTAGCTGGCTAGCCTTCGACTTGGAGGAATTGCACTAGTATGGTGGGAAGGCAAGACACAAGCTGATCTGCAAAAACATGGTAAAATCATTTCTACTTGGAATGAATTTTCTTTTGCTATCAAAAAAAAATTCTATCCTTTAGCTTACATGCAGCAGGCAATGATGAGTTGGCAAACTCTTCGTCAGTTGAAAGGTCAGAGTGTACAGAGTTATACTCAGGAATTCAGAAAGAGAGCTTTAACTCTAGGTATATCATTAGATTCACTTGAGACTTTATTGAAGTATATAGGTGGTCTTCATAGCTATTTAAAGCATACTATTCTCATGTTTAATCCCACTAGCTTAGATGATATATCAGAATCCACACATCTAGAAGCTAGAGGTAAGAATGTAAACCCAGAGGTTGGGGGATCATCTAAATATTCTGTAAGCAAGTGCAAGGAAAAGAAGAAACTGAAATGGAAGGAGAGGAAAGAAAACACTGTACAGAAGGATAAACCTTCATGCACTCATTGCAAGAAAGAAGGACATGATGAGGCACACTACTGGTGTTTGCATCCAGAACGGAGACCTAAGAAGTTTGGTGGAAAGAAGAAAAAGAATGCTACTGCTATTCAGTAGGACTTGGGATCAGATTCGGGCGATGAAACAACAGTTACAACCACGGGTATTAAAGGTAAATATTTTGAAGCATCCACAAGTAATTCTGCACAATCTGTTGATAATGAAAGTAATGAGAGAGAAAGAAATGAGCTTTTTTGTATTAGAGTAATTTCCAAGCACAATAAGATTGATACTTTATTTGATAGTGGATCACAACCAAATTTGATTTCTGAAACAATTGTAAAGAAGTTTGGATTAGAAACAAAACCTCATGAGAAGCCATATACATTAGGTTGGGTGTGTGATAAAACAAAACTACAAGTAACGAGACAATGAAAACTTAGTTTTGCTATTGGATCAACATTTGTAGATGAGGTTGAGTTAGATATAGTTCCATTGGATATATGTGGTATTGTTTTGGGAAGTCCATACCTGTATGATAGAAAAGCTATTTTCTATAGAGCTGAGAATAAGTATCAACTCACTAAAGATGGAATAGAATATATTGTAAGAGCTCATAAACTAAGAGGTAACTATTCTCTCATAAATTCAGGACAGATGAAAAGAATTGTGAATTCAAGTAAGTAGTTTTTACTAATGGTTGTAAAGGCAAAGGATCTTGAAAATTCCAATGCATTTGAAGGCTGTCATTCTAAACAGAAAGCTGATTTAGTTAAAGTTGTTTCAGAGTATGATGTTCTATTTCAAGAACCAAAAGGCATGTCACCCAAGCGAGAAATAGTACATGATATTTATTTGCAGCAAGATGCTCCATTACCTAACATTGGAATGTACAGGTTGTCAGCTTTAGAGAATGCAAAAATAAAGGAGCAGGTACAAGCATTGCTCGATAAAGGGTTTATACGAACAAGCACATCACCATGTGGATATCCAATTGTGTTGGTGGGAAAGAAAGATGGTTCATGGAGAATGTGCATTGATTATAGAGCACTAAATAAAATAATGATCAAGAATCATTATCCTCTTCCTCGTATTGATTTATTAGATCAATTGAAAGACGCTGTTTACTTTTCTAAGTTAGACTTGCGAAGTGGTTATCATCAGGTCAGAGTTACAGAACATGATGCATGGAAGACTGCTTTCAAGACAAAGCAAGGACTATATGAATGGTTGGTTATGCCTTTTGGCTTAACTAATGCTCCTGCTACATTTATGAGAGTTATGAATGATGTACTCAGAAATTTTATTGATGACTTTGTAATTGTTTATTTAGATGACATTCTTGTTTTTAGTAAGACATGGGAAGACCATGTAAAGCATGTAAAGAAGACTTTAGATGTTTTAAAAAGAGAAAATCTCTATGTAAAACTGTCAAAATGTGAATTTGGCAAAACATCTTTAAACTATTTGGGTCATATTGTAGGGGGTGGTGAATTGAAGATAGATCCCTCTAAGGTTGAAGTCATTGTGAACTGGCCTAAACCCAAATCGACTACAAAGGTTAGGAGTTTTATAGGGGCAACACAATACTGGAGAAAGTTTATTGCTAACTTTTCCTTGATTTCAGCTCCATTACTTGCTTTAACATGATTGAAACATGTGTTTCAGTGGGGAGGCAAACAACAGAAAGCCTTCGACACCTTAAAAGAGAAAATCAATACAACACCAATACTAGCACTGCCATATCTTCAACATCCATTTGAGATTGAGATAGATGCCAGTGACTATGCCATGGGAGCAGTGTTGATGCAACACGGAAAACCCATATGCTATCGTTCCGAGACATTTATTTCTGCAATAGTTAATTATCCCACATATGATAAAGAATTGTATGCACTAGTACAAAGTGTGAAAAAGTGGAAACATTACCAAATGGGTAAAGAAACAATCATACATATATATCATCAACCACTTCAATATTTGCACTCACAAACTAACTTGCAGCAATCAAGACATTATAGGTGGATGGGTTTTCTACAGCGATTTCATATTGTCATCAGATATAAGAAGGGCATACACAATAAGGTTGCAGAGATGTTATCAAGACCAATTATAAATTCATCTAATATACTTAAGCATAACTCAGTAATGCATGAAAGTTACATTGAACAATATGCTCAAGGTGTAGATTTTAAAGATGTATATACAACTTTAAGTCATGGCAAGCAAGTAGAAGAACTGGATTATTATGTAAAGGACCAACTCTTATATCATTTGGGAAAGTTATGCATTCCACAAACTGAAAGAGTTAACATAATCCGAGAAGCACCTACTTCTCTCATATCAGGTCATTTTGGTGTAAGTAAAACAATTGCACAATTGCAAAGGTTCTATTACTGGCCAAGAATGCATGAGACAGTGTCTAGATATATCAAAGGGTGTACTACGTGTGCTACAAGCAAGCCCAATAATAGGAAATTAGGCTTGTACACTCCACTTCCAATTCCTTCTCGTCCTTGGGAAAGTGTTTCCATGGATTTTTTTGGCGGATTGCCAAAATCTAGGAAAGGTCATGATTATTTGTATGTTGTTGTGGATAGGTTTAGTAAAATGTGTATTTTGATACCATGTAACAAGTAGGTTACAACTGAAAAAACAACAAAGTTGTTCTTTTAGAATGTATGGGTTCATTTTGGGTTGCCCACTTCTATTGTATCTGATCGAGATTCTCGATTTGTTGGGAAGTTTTGGTCAAATCTATGGGAGTTGATGGACACCAAGTTGAAGAAGAGCACAACATTTCATCCACAAATAAATGGTCAGATAGAAGTGGTCAATAGGACAATGATCCAGTTGCTCAGAGGCTATTGCAGCAAGCATCCCAAGCTTTGGGATGAGCATTGGTGTTATGTGCAGCATGCTTACAACCATGCCAAGCATTCTTCTACTCAGAGATATCCTTTTGAGACTTGTTTTGGTTTTATATCAAAGTATCCCTTGGATTTTGTCTTTGGTAAAGACATAGTAGTTGATGGACACAATGATGTGGACAAAGCAACCAAGTTCATAGAACAAATCTAGGAAATTCACCAGGTAGTACAGGAACAACTGGAAAGAAGTTAAGCCAAGTACAAGGCAAGACATGACAAGCATCGAGTTGAGCATAGTTTTCAGGTTGGTGATCAAGTCTGGCTGTACATCAGTAAAGATAGAATGCAAGGTGCAGGTAAGAAGCTAAAACCAATAAGGTATGGACCTTTCAAGATACTTGATAAAATTGGTGAAAATTCTTTGCGCCTTGATTTGCCAGCTTATATGCAGATCTATTCAGTCATTAATGCGGAAAACTTGAGATTGTATGAACCTTCATTGATTGAAGATCCTGAAGAGCAAAGTCAGTTGCCTCCTATTGGGGATTTGTTGCCTGAGTATCTCAATGAGTTACAGGAGGACACAGTTCTAGAAAGGAAGGTAAGAACTATGCGTCAAAGGGATGTTGAGTACCTGAGAGTAGGACTCAAAGGTTCAAATCCAAGCAAGGCACAATGGATAGAAGTTGGACAAGTGAGGGAACTGTATCCTCACTTGATCGATGCCTAAAACCAACTTTTGGTGGTCCAAAAGATTTTCAGTGGGAAGGCGTGATCCAAAATGGATCTTGAAACCTCTAAGTCTTCATATACATCTTATCGGAAAACACTATCAGAAGAAAAACCAAGAAGAAAGGCGGAAAATAGAGCTAAGCGAAGGTTGAAGTAACATTGCACAAGAGCCGTCGGATCGGACAGATCAACGACCCAGATTAAATTGGGATATCGCATCGGAGCAGGCCAATGGAGTGTATCGGAGGCAGCCTTGTGGGAATTGTGATCGCGATCCAGTGACTTAACGCGGACCGTTGATCGAGCGTGCAGATCAACGACGGAGATTGCATTATCGCATCACAGATTCCAAAGGGGAGGACTTAACCCGCAGGCCCGAAGACCATGCGATATGCAATTTATCGCATCGCAACAATATATGGGAATGGACCATGGCCCATGGCATTGCGAAGGGCCGATATGTGATACGCCGATATCGGCGATCGACGATCGGCGAGTGGACTGGAAACAATACAAAGACTCGCGATATGCGACATGCAATAGACCCGGACCCGATAAGGATTATAGGTCGGATTTAAATATATTTGAAGTCCAATTTTTGCGGATTTCTTTGTATTTCCCCGTGTATTGATGTTTGACCCATAGCTGATGCAACTTGCGATTGCGATCAAGATGGACCCGACAGGGTTTATAGGTGCGGCTGTATAAAATTTGAAGTCCGTTAATAAGCATTTTTTCAATGTATTTCTGGGCATTTCTTTGTGTAAACAGAAGAGTGTATTCCTAGGGATTTTGCTCGCGCCAGTGGTCCCTTCCATTTGAAAATAGGTGGCCACCATACCTTAGAGCATTTTGTAATGATTGTTTAATGCTCAACAGGGATTTGAACGGACAGTGGCCGGGAGCTAGAGATTCCGAAAAGGAATGCAAACCAACAGTGCCGATAGGCTTAAAAGCCATTCAATGACAACATAGAAAGAAGTGAGTTTAAGACAGTCACAGAAAGACAGTCAGTGAGTCAGATTGAGGCAGATTGAATAGAGGAACATGACAGAGGGAGAGTCTGTGCACTCTTTTAGACTCGAGGTTTTCGAGAAGATCCCTCTTTGATGTCACTATTGGTTGAGACTCTGTTTTGAGCTCACCCTTATAATAATCTATTCTTAAAGACTTAATATAGAGGTTGACACTGAAAGCTGGACCAAGAGACATAGCCAGGAAGTCTGGTGAACTCCTTGATTATTTGTTGTGTTGATGTGTGTGTCTGTTATGTATTCTAACTACTCATTGTCTATATTATTCACAATCTTTTTGATCCGTTGCACTAAGTAATATAGGCATTCCTGCACATGAGTCTGTAATACCTTTTCTTCTTGATTTAATATCCATTTTCGGATCAAGAATACATTGTTTTTAATTTTTATTTATTTATTTATTCACATAAAATACCATTTTAAATATTTATATGTATTTTATTTTTTAAAAAATATTCTTAAATAAACGGATAATATTTCAAAATATCAAATTAATTTTTAATAATTACACTGATAGGCGTTTCCTCTGTGGGATTGGGGTGAGCGTAGTGAGCAAACACTGTTGACCCTGGCTAATAAGAGGCTTTCATTTTCGTCCCCTTCGTCTAATTAGAAATTGACATATGGTCGTTGTTTTCCCATAGATTTGACGAAGCGTGTTTCAGAGATCTGTTAGGGCAGCACATGAAGTAAGAGTGGATAAGATGATAAAGATGTGCTAGGAAAATGTTTCAGGCTCTGATCTAGCAGTATTTGGGTAGAGGTGAATACATTCCAGTATATAGTAGACGAGATTTGGACCAGGCGACTCCCCATATGTAAGCAAGAGCGGAGAAGATGATAAGGTTACACTAGGCAAATAATTCAGGCTCCGATCTAGTAGTATTCAGGTGAGAGTGAATAATTTCAAACAAAAATTAGACAAGAGCTTGACGAAACAAGCTTCCATATCCAAAAAACAATCCTCTTTGAAAAACGCTAAGTTGAGGGCTCCCCTGGGGCAGAAGATAAGGTGGTTCTTGTTTCATGAGCTTGAGCGAAATAAGGAAAAATTTTATTATTATTGTATAGTGAAATTATATCTTTAAGGTTTCATGGTTTTGGTCGATGAATGAGATCTTTCCTTGCATTCTCCTTTTCAACAGGAATTGTAGGATCTTTTGGGGAAGGTCATGTTGGTGTGTAGGTTGTTTATTGGGGGAAAATATATTGGTGGGGTTGAGTAAATTCAACAATTGCATGAAATAGGGGAGTTAGCTAAGTATCTAAAATACTTCCTAGTGCAGGCTCATTCCAAACCCTGCAATGGTTATCATTACCTGAGGTTCATTCCTTGCCAAAATTGCGATGGCAGCTACAAGATTTCCGTGTTTGATTTAATATGAATTCTAGGATTTTTTGTTATTATTTTGAACATAGATTTCTTTCTCTCCTATTTTATTTAACATAAGTCTTAGGATACTTTTGGAACATGAATTTCTTAGAAGGTTTTGAAATTTCGCTCAACCCAATGCATGCCATGAATGATTACCTTAAACAAAATTTCTGTTGATTTGACCGTCGCTAGCCTTTATGTTTTTCTTATTAGGTAGGAAGTCGGAAAAAATAAGCATGAACAATCAACCTAGAATATTTACTTCGATAAGAAGCTAGAAGTATTCCTTTGCTTTTCAGCTTCAAACTACCAGAATTTAAGGGTTAATAACCTTCATGCTCAAAACTTCACAGGAACTGCATAGAAGCTACAGACAGTAACAATTGACAATTGGTCGGTTTTTCATATTGAAATCCAAAAGATCATTTCCAGGTTAATACATTTCCTTTACTGTTTATATCTATCATGATCATATATTACAACTTAACCCTGAAGAATAAATTATTTTTTATTTCTAAACGAGATCTTGCATTCTGATTGTGTTTTTGGTCAGTCCATCAAACTGTGACTGGGGATTTTGCTGATTGTTGTCACAGATAAATCAATACAATTGGAGATATCCAAAATTGAGGTTAGAGCAAAATTGGATGTGTGAATATTTCAGCAATGGGTTGTGTATCTTCCAAGAGGTTATTAAGAAAAACTAACTTCCAAGAGAATTTGAATTAACCATTTCCTTCGGTCACAACCATACCGATACAAGATGACTTGGTTCTTGCAAACAACCGTGAATTTTTTTTCTTTGATTTGCAAGGCCAACAAGCTTGCAAAGAAACATCCAACTCTATCAAATCTAGAAAATATACTGAGTTCTATTAGCAAAGATTACGAAGGTGAGCCTTTTCTTGCTTCCCTTATAGAAATTTGCTTCTCTTTGTTTTCCTTTGGAAGAAAAGAGTTTTATTCATCTATTGGCATATGATATGAGATTCTTAGTGATCCAAATGCAGTATCAAGATTTTAGGGACTTCAATTTGAAATGGTTATCTTTCCATTTTTAATTCCTCCCTCTTTAAATTGCTTTATCTAAACTCTAGATGCATTACACTCTACTAAATACATAAAGTGCACCATTAGTGAGCCCTATTCACAGGAAAATGACCTATCAACATTGACCCACTAATCATAAGCATTTTCCTTCTATGAATTTGCTATGACAAGGTAATCTTCCATTAAAATTAGATGATCTAGTATGACCATGATAGTATGCTAGGTCTGACAAAAATATATTATTGTCTAACATTTTTTTGAAAAAGTTGTGGATTTTTCACATGTAGAATATATTGCTTTATTGTGTTAGATCTTGAAATTCTTTTGAAAAAATTCATGAACTTATATTAGGATGTAGAAGATAACCACCTTCCCTGACTTCATGGTCTATGGGTGGATCAACATTGTGAATTTCAAAAGGGGATGATCTTGTGATCTTGTGAAATAGTGGAATTATGCTCTTGAAACTCACATTGAGATAGGGCAGAATAATCCACTTTTCATGAACAAAAGTACTATTTTGTTCATGTTTAAACAACAAAGTGCTAGCCTGTATTAACACTGAAAAGACTCTCTGATTCTATCTGCCTAATCCCATCTGTATGGTGCCTCAGAATGCGCTGCCATGACTACAAAGATGACCTGTTACCTGCGAAGAATGGGAGATTGAAAAAGGGTGTCTCTAACACCCATTCCCCTACCGCACTCTCTCAACTACTTGATTACAATTAGTTTGGAAGTCACCAACAGAGGGTGTACTTGCATCTACATTTCATTGAAGCCAACACTTGATTATACTTGGATAAAGATTCTCATTATATCTCTCAAGTCTAAAGACAAGGAAGACAGAGGAGTCATAGGAAAACCTTCAAATGTCCTACAGTGTTACAAGGAGGGTAGAGAAGGACAGTACGTTGAAACAGAAAAATTTAGCACGAGCTCCTTCATGTTGCCAAGGTTCATAAAAGTAATGATAAACCTCCTATTAGATGGTTTATTTAAGGTGGATGTCCTCTCTAGTGCTTTGATAGCCAGAAGGTCAACAAGAGATTATCTTCTTGACAACAAAGGAAGTGGGTTTGCTGAAAATTCTTTTATATCTCAGGTTACTATTATGGCACATGCAGATCAGGGTCACATTGATTTTTGCCAAGTGTTAGTCTTCAGAGGTAATCTTGTAACCCTCAAAACCTTGTCCTTCATCGTTGGCGGTGGTAACTTGATTTGCGCTATTATTTGGGCTGTGCTTTTTGACAATAAAATTTAGAGAAAAAAATTCATGTAGACAATGTCTAAAAAATGTTTGAACTCATAGCACAGTTAACTTATATTCATGTGCTAGATCTTGAAATTCACAATGAGATTAAATTTTCAAAATGAATATAAGTTAGCCTTGCTATGAATTGAAACATTTAGAACATATTGAACACTTTTTACATTGAGAACAATGTCTAACTTATATTCATGTGCTAGATCTTGAAATTCACATTGAGATTGATAAAGGCAAATGAATCACGAATTTAAGGAAGAAAAAACTTACACCTCCTCAGTATTCCCACCACTTGTTCTTTAGTCTTACCTTCCATCTCTTGGATTTGTTTTTCATAATTGGTAGGCTGCAATGAAAATCGATATCAGTATGTTATTATTCATATAAGGTCTTTCATATTCTTTAAAGTGTATTTCATAGATTGGTAATCTGTTTTCCTAATAGCACTAGTTCTTGGAAGGTTACAAGGTCTTTACTATCCGCCATAATGAGCACTTTAAAACATTCATTTGCTCATTGATTCTTACGAAATTAAAAGAAACAAGTTGTATCTAAAAAATTATTTTGGCTGCTGACCCCAAAATTTTTAGAGTTGCCACATCATAAGCTATTGCCACCTTTTCTGCTGAACCATATCCACCTAATACAATATAGGGAGTTTATGGACTGCCATTTCATTATGAGAGAACAAAAAATAAAAATAGTAGAAGTAAAACTCTGATTAATATTGTGCCTAAATTTTATTATGTTTTCGCAAAAAAAAACAAAAAGTGACATTATTACTCACCCAAGTAGACTTGAATGTAGCGTCGATAAGGAAAAATGATATCAGGGCATGTGATAATGCACAAATTCATGAGTATAAAAATATGAAATTATATGTTTATTAGTGATTCAACAGAAATAATCAAAGATTGAATTAACACACTATCACAGTCGTACTAGATCATCTAATTTATCATTCATACTAGATTATACTAGATCATAGGATTCTCTGCAGAAGCTTTTGAGTAGAAGGGTGCAACCTAGCCTTAGTGAGAATGTGTATGACAATACAAAAGAACTTAAGATTAGGCTTCAATTTCACGTGAATTTCTACCCTATGGGTAATTGAAGAGCCAATTTAGGGCGTATTTGGAGCTTTAGCATAACTTGAACAACATGGTTCAAGCCAACTCTAAAACCCATTTCAAGGAGCTCATTCCAACTGAGTTTTGAGATGACTGTGTGGATTTTTTCAACAAATTTTTTATCTTTTGAGCTAAGCGAGAGGCATGTGATGTTATCCCAAATTGAGGAAGTTTTGGGTTTAGTGGTTAAAACAATTGCACTTTTTTAAGAAGGGAGAATTTTTTATAATTTGGTGGACTTCTCAGACATGTGTGTATTTTGATGTTTTGAGCTAAGTTGGGGGGTTTTGATGTATTCCCAAATTGGGGGTGAGGGAGCAGGGTTTGGGTTTATCGGTGGAAATAGTTGTACTTTTCCCTGAAGAGAACTTTTATGATAATTTGGTGGGATTCTCAGATGAGTATAATTGACCCGTGCCTTCCTTTGTGGCTTCCATTGCCTAGGTGTTATTGCAATGCTTCAACATATACTAGAGGTGTCTGTTTTTGCAGCTCTTTAGCTTTCCTTGAGATGCAACACAAACACTCAAATCTAGAGGCATTCTCCTCGTAGACTTTGATTGAAGTTTGTATAAGAAATAAATGAATCAATATTCCATGCATTTTGCATCTCTTTAACAATTAAATTCAAACATAGTTTTTGTATTGCATTCTAATTATATTTTGAATCCATAGAATTTTGTGTATACTTCTTGCATTGGTGATATATCATGCAAAAATCACAATGTTCAATGTGATTGGGAGAATGAGTTCTTGAAAACTGTGTTTAAATCCTAATATTTTGTTTTTATCTATGTCAATCAAGCTATCTATTTAAGAAACAAGGGAACCTGAATAATAAGTAAATCAATCCATCGGGTAAGTGGTTGTAACTATTTTGTTTCATTTTTATAACGTTTCTATTTATCATAATGGCAAGAGAGAAAATACTAGGATCATGCGATGTTTTTCTATGGGTTGTTGTTTTGCATTGAAACAAAGCTAACACTGCATTTGCCTGATTAAAGAAGAAACATATTGATGTTTTTCTTATTCATTTTTTTTTTCTTGAGAATCGTCTTTTGCAATGGGTAGATTGTTAACAAACTTTGGGTTTTGTAGTATACTAATCAACAATGTAAATAAGTTTAATTTCTCTCCATCATTTCTGATATTTTTGTGAATTTGTTTTTCTAAAGTTTTTCAAGAAGTTGATTTTTTTGACTTTCTCGAGTTTCTCAATTTGAAGTTTATACTTGCTAATATTTTCCTCAATGTTTCTAATGAGTTTATTTCTAAACCGTTGATGATATATTTCCTGAAAGGAAACATATCTACAGCATTGGTTTTACTTCCTGAGGTCAACAAGCTCATAGTTTGTCCATAGTGTGTTGCTACAACCTTATATTTTTTTGTTGTTGTATATACCTAAAGACAATAGTCTATATATTCTTTGGATAAAGAATCTATAATTATGATTTGTGGTTTTGAAAATCAAGATATTTTTCATGACTATGGGGCTTAAGTCTCAAATACCATACCCAAGCATCATTTCTTGTTATAGTTCATTGAAGACAAGAACTTTTTGTGATCCTCATGCAATTTTTGCCAGTCCAAACTTACATTTATGAAGTGAGGGCTGAGTATTGTAAATTTCATCATTCCGAACTTTGTCTTTGCCACTATTCCAACCTCAGATTTGTGAAGGGAGGGTTGAGTATTTTACATGTTCGTGAAATTTTTTACTTTGTCACTTGTCCAAAATTTTATAGCCATGAAGGGAGGGCTGAGTATTGTACATGTTGGTGAAATTTTGTCTTTGCTACTTGGTCCAAACTTATATTTACAACGAGAGTGTTGAGTATTGTACATGTTATGATTGTGAATTTTTCATCTTTGCCACTGGTCCAAATGGACATTTATGAAGGGAAGGTTGTGCATCATACATGTGTTATCATAGTGATTTGGGTTGTCATTTTTTTCTTTCAAAAGTATGGGATTTAACACGAAAAGATTTAACAACCAGTTACATAACTCCCTTCTATAAAAAAGAAAAATATTTTAATATGTGACATGGTCAAAGATTAGGATCATAAAAAAATCTTAATTTCACTATGTAGAGTGTCAAATGATTACAATACACAGAAAGACATAGGATTCATTCTATCTTAGATAACCACCCTACCTTGTTGATCCAGGAAAAGTACTTTTAAACTCCAAATATATTTCCATTAAATTCAAAGGGTAGAGGAACATAAACACACTATTAACATCTTCAAAGAGTTCAATCAAGAAAGATGTCAAAGCAGGATTTCTCTGGTGATCCGGGCTCATTAATGATTAGAATTTGCAAGGATTTCCAGGGATGGGGTGGAAAGCATGCTTCCACCAAAGAGAGTATATACATAGAAGACTGGTTAAGGGCAAATTTATGCTATGTTAGACTGTTCTTGATGATAAGTTAGTAGCCTAATGAGGTGGATTATTGGCCCTTTTCGAGGCAAATTTTTCGGTTTGTTTTGCACAAAATCGAGCCAAATGTGGGAAAATTGTAATTTTAAGTTCTTGAACAGTCTATATAAATTGAGTGCTCCAAGGGTCTTTTGTTGAAGAATGTAGCTAGTATTGGTCTTCATAATTGTATTTGATGAAAATAAATTTATTGTAAAAGAAAAATTAGTTTGAAGCATGTGTTTCATGCTCTTTTATTTATTTTCTAGGTCAAAGCCTCCATTAAAGGATTCTAGGTTTTGTCATGAGTCAAAAGAGTCATTTGTCACCTCCACACCAAGTTGGCCATTTCCTCATGAAGTTGGCCTAAATTAGGGCTATTCAACCCAATAGAAAGGTTATATATAGAGGAAACTCGACTCATTTGAAGCACACACTCAACAAGTTCGGTATACAAGAAAAAGAGGCGAAAAAGAAAATCGAAGTTGCAGGAAAGGAAGGAAGAAGATGGGAACAACAAAATTGAGTTCTTGGGAATCTATATCTCACATGTGTGAAGTTTCTGGGCTGAAGTTGTGGCCGAAATTTCTGAACTTACTGTAGGTCTGAAATTTTGCAACCAGGGGCCAAAATTTTGGATTGAAGCTGCATCTGAGAAGTTGACACTTGGAGACTTTGGCAGGGATCATCGAGGAAGGAAGGGTTGTCTTAGTGATTAGAGTAGGTCTTTATCACCAAGTTCCCCCCGATTGAGTGCCTACATCTTGTGTATATTTTTCTTGCGGCCTTCATATACATTTTATTTGGTATTACTTGATGAAATATAGACTAATAAAGAAGTAAAATAAGCGAACATAAATCACAACTAATTATCAAGAAAGAGGAATCAAACGCTAAGCATTGATTTCTCAACATGGTATCAAAGCTAAGGTGAAAAAATGACTAGTTGAAGATCACTTTGTTGGCTATCATTTGAAGAAAGGAAACACAATCTTGGAAGGAAAGGTTACTCCCTCCATGGAAAGTTATTTGAATATGGGACTCAATATCATGAAAATTGTAGGAAAATGGATTGGAAGGATCATCTAAAATAAATCTAGGAGAGTAAAGAGTGAAGGATTCTTGGCTACACTTACAAGTACACTTGATGATGACAATGCATGGATCATTGATAATGTTGCGTCAAGACATACGAAACAAGAAAGTGGACAACTTCATACTCGATCAAGAGAATCATCATCACATGCCGTGGAGCTAGGAGACAACAACAACTATGCAGTCAAGGGTCTTGGATCCACATCATTAAAGATAGAAAGTGGAGCAAGGCTACACCTCAACGACATCCTTTATGTCCTAGGTTTGAAGAAGAACTTACTTTCCATTTCTTTTTTAGAAGATAAAGGAGACAGGGTTGCTTTTGTAGATGGTAAAGTTTTAGTTCTAGGTAAGGATTCAAGTATTGAAAAGGAAAAGGTTATTGGAGTTTGTGAAGGAAGATTATATAGAGTTACAACACCCTCTCCTCAAGCCCTAGATCACACGGAGATCAATCCTATTGAACTTTGGCATAGAAAATATGGGCATATTCATTACAAGATAATACTCTCTCTTAGTAAAATGGTAAAGGGCATCCCCAACATCAAGGAAGATAATGAAGGAGTATGAAAGGGATGTTATTTGGGAAAGAATACTAGGAAACGTTTGACAAGGAGTAACACAAGGTCTAAGGAGATATTAGAACTCATTCATTCTAATGTTTGTGGGCCCATGTCTAATAAATATCTTGGAGACCATCTTTACTATGTGACCTTAATTGGTGATAACTCTAGAAAGACATGGCTCTATCTTCTTAAGAAAAAGGATCAAGTATTTGAAAAGTTCAAGGAATTTAGATCCGAAGTTGAAACTTTAACTAAAAGAAAGATACAAACTTTGAGATCCAAACTTGGAGGTGAATACACTTTAAAAGAGCTTATTGCATATTGTAAAGAAGCAAGTATTAAGAGGGAGCTCATTGTTCCCTGCAACCCAAACAAAATGAAGTTTCAGAAAGGAAGAATAGAACCATTGAAGAATGCATAAGGACTATGATATTTGAGCAAAGATCTACCAAAACTTCTATGGGGAGAAGCATCCATGACAACAACATACATAAAAAAATAGAAGTCCTCATAGAATCCTTGATAACATGACACCAAAAGAAGCATTCACAGGGAATAAGTCATATGTAGACCATATTTGAATCTTTGGGTGTCCCACATACATTAATGTTATGAAATAAAAGAAAAATAAGTTAGACTCTATACGTATAGAAGGTATATTTGTTGGTTATATCCTTTCATTAAAGGCTTATAGAATCTACATCAAAGAAGGAAGACAAATCAAAGTTAGCAAGGATATATTTGATGAAAACCATGCCTACAAAAGATCCAAGGATATACTATTCGAATCTGACGAAGAAGATGTACCTCTATTTGAAGAATAAAAGAAACATGGAAAGACTCCTACAAAACAATAAGAATAAGAAGGACCAAGTGATCCTATTCAACCTATAATCATTATCGAAACAAAGAGGAGGCCAAATTGGTTAAAAGCTACACTTGAAAAATGTTGGAGGAAATGGAGCAACTAAAGGATTTTTCAGAGAAAGCAAAAGACCAAAAAGATACCCAGTATATGCAACATACATGAAGAAGTTAATCGAAGTAGAACCAACCACCTTTGAAGAAGCCACTCATCAAGAAGAATGGAAGAAAACAACGCAATAGGAATATCAAACCATCATGAAAAATGAAGTTTGGGAAATCATTCCTAAACCTAGTAACAAATCAATTATCACTTCCAAATGGATTTACAAAATCAAACATGTCATTGATGGAAGATTATAAAAATACAAAGAAATATTTTTTTTCAAGGGTTTTCTCTCAAAAGGAAGACATAAATTATGAAGAAACCTTTGCTCCCACTGTCAGGTACACTACTATAAGATCTTTGGTTTCACTAGTCGCTACTATGGGATGGAATATCTATCAAATGGATGTCAAAACAACATTTCTAAATGGAGTCGTTGATGAAGAAGTATATATTGAACAACCAAAAATATTTGAGATAAATAGAATGGATACTCATGTTTGCAGACTTAAGAAATCTCTATATGGCTTGAAGCAATCTCTCAGGGCTTGGTATGAAAGGATGGATGCATATCTCTTAAGGATTGGGTTTGCCAAAAATTTATGTCGATGCAAACCTCTACATGAGGATAATCAAGAATGAACTAGTTATTATACTGCTATATGTAGATTATTTATTTATTACAAGTGTGGAGCTCATAATTCTAGAATGAAAGAAAATGCTGGTAGCAAAATTTGAAATGAAATATTTGGGATTCATGCACTATTACTTGGGCTTGTGAGTTTGGAAAAAACCCAGTGAGATATATCTTGGTTAAGGTAAGTACATAATAAAGATGTTACAAAAGCTTTTTATGATGGATTCCAAGCCTATGTATACTCCCATGATCACAAATCTCAAGAAGTTGAGAAGCTCCGACACTAGTCTCGTTGATCCTACAAGCTATCATAAAGTGGTGGGATTGTTGATGTACTTGGTAAATACAAGACCTAATATATTCTTTTTTGTAAATGTTCTTAGTCTATTTCAATTGAAGCCTCATAATGACCATTAGATAGCTTCCAAACATATATTGAGATACCTACATGGAACAATTCGTCACTGCCTGGAGTATGATAGAAGGGAAGTTATGTTAACTGGTTTTACCGATTCTTTTTAGGGTGGCGGTGAGATTGATGGAAGAATAACTACCAGTGGATGTTTCAATTTGGGATCTGCAATGATTTCATGAATATGTTGCAGCATGTGAAGTAGGAAAAGAAGTAGTTTGGTTAAGAAAACTCTTGTCCGATTTGTTTGGAAAGCCTCTAGATCCTACAATGATAATTGTGATAATAAAAGTAGCATCAAGATTCCAAAGACCCAATGTTGCATGCAAGGATGAAGCATATCAATAACAAGTACAATTACCATAAAAGTTTGGTACAAGATGGGGTCGTGAAGCTACAATATATTTCAATAGATGAACCAGTTGTTGAGGTGTTGATGAAATCTCTTCCAACTAAGAAGTTTGAATATTTTAGAAGCATGCTTGTATTGGTTGATGTTATAGATTTAGTTGATAAGGAGAGATGAAGCATATTATGGCAACAAGATTCTTGGGAGGACATCTGGCCGACTTATGTGTTGATGTATAGATCCAAAAGAAAGGAGGGTGGCGTTGGTCATGGAGCTCCGATCTTGGATACACACCTAGATCCATGGGTTGGTTTTAGAGCTTAAAAGTCTGATGGTACCTAGAGTGGCTAAATCTTGAGTACACTTGAGTCCCACCTGAGTACACGTGTGTTAGAAATCTTCATAGTTCATATCATTATGAGATCTTCCATGTGTCTATATTTGTATGTAATAATGAATACCTCCCTAGTTAAGAGGGAGTGTTGAAAAATGTAACTAGTGTTGGTCTTCATAATTGTATTTGATGAAAAGAAAGATAAAATAAATGTATTGTAAGAGAAAAAATGTTTTGAAGCATTGGTTTCATGCTATTTTATTTATTTAGTAGGTCACAACCTCCATTGAAGGATTCTACGTTTTTTTCATGAGTCAATAGAGTCATTTTCATCTTTATTAGACCCTTCTTGGGCTTTTGTATAATGTAAAAAGAATTAGTTTTGAGTCAAAATAGTCATTTTTCACCTCCACACCAAATCGGCCCTGTCCTCATGAATTCGGCTTGGATTAGGGCTATTCAACCCAACATAAAGGCTATATATAGAGGCAACTCGATTCATTTGAAGCACACACTCAACAAGCTCGATCTATAAGAGAACGAGGAAAAAAAGAAGAGCAAAGTTGAGGAGAAGGAAGGAAGAAGCCAGGAAGACCAAAATAGAGTTCTTGAGCATTTATATCTCACACGTAAGAAGTTTCTAGGCTGAAGTTGGGGCCAAAATTTTGAACTTACTACAGGTCCAAAATTTTGAAGCTAGGGGCCGAAATTCTAGATTGAAGTTGCATCTAAGAAGCTGAAACTTGGATACTTTGGAAGGGGTCATCTAAAAAAGAAAGAGTTGACTTGGTGATTGGAGGAGGTATTTGTCTAGGTCTAAAGGGTCTTGGATTATCTCATCTTTATTTGAATCTAATAGTTGAAGAGTTGGACTAGGTTTTCCCCTTAGAGGGGTTTTTCCCTGACTGAGTGCATACATCTTCTGTCTCTTGTTCTTGTGGTCTTCATATACATTTTATTTGGTAATTTCTTGATGAAAGATAAACTAATAAAGAAATAAAAGAAGCCAACATAAATCACAAGTAATTATCAAGAAAGAGGAATCAAACCCTAAGCATTGATTTTTCAACATTTTCTAGGATGTTGAATCTATTTCTACATTCAAAAATACCATTTAAATGACAAAATGTTATGATCTCACCAAGAATCACGTCACCCGATTCCAATGAAAAGGCCAAAAATCACCTTATTAGACTACACCCATAGAGTTGTTGTTGGTGATGATTGTATTTTTGATGTATTTTCTTGATGTGTTATTGAAGAACCAACATGCTCTTAAATTACTGGTGTTACTTTTTGTTGTTGTGGACTGAGCCTTTAAGCTTTTGAATATGAAAAATGTGATATTGTTATTATTTTAATGGAAAGTTAATGCTTTTTCTCTTTGGAAAAAGGAATTATTTCCATTATTTTATTGGAAATGCCAAAAGAGTGATTGCATAGTAGTATCCAATCTTAACAAAGCAAAAAGAAGTATTTCACGTCAAAACCTAATACTATTATTCCATTTTTGAGTAGTGGCTTGTTATGTTTTTTATTTAAGAATAGTTGATAAATACACTTGGAATTTGCGAATTTAATTCATACTCGATTTATGAAATAGTTAATAAATTCAGGGTTCACTGGAACCATCCAAACCATTGTGTCATTATAAATTTCTCCAATATGTAATAAAATCTATTCAGGTCAAAACACATACGTCTATGCTTTAAAATATTTAAACATTGAAAGTAAAGTCTGACTTCTTGAATGAAATTTGGAATACCTAAATACACAGAACAATTATTGAAGCATTTGTGCAAATTGTGGGCCAACCCTCTAGTGCATAGAATAATAAGCCTTACATCATCTTAGAAAGTGGGAAGTAATATATCAAAAAAAATTACGAATCCATAAATCCCCTTAGCTTGAGAAAATTCTATAGCCTTAAACAATTCATGATGTTCTTGATGAATGCAAGTTCTTTTGCAAACCAAAATGCCCAAATATTACAGGGACTGTCTTGCAAACTCATATTTATTCATATTATCTTATTGGTGTTATAAGTGATCTTATTATATTAGCTTCAAATGTTGTAAATTCTACTTTTACCCCACTCTCAACCAAATAAAATACCTTCCCATGATATTTTCTTAAGCAACAAGTCACTTTCATTACCCCAGTCCAATTTCCATTATACCTAAAGAAAAGTATTTTTCTAAGACTTTTTTTGAACTAGTAGCTCGCCGACTAATGGCTCATGCATCTTTCTTCATTAATGAATTTCCCTTCTAAATTTAATAGGAATTAATATTATCTTTTATGGTTTATTGCAATATCATATCATATTAATGTTGTAATTTCACCAATAGGCGTTTATCTGTAGGGTTGGGGTGGGAAGGCATTTTTTATCCCAACCAATCGCAAAGCATATTTTTTTGTCTTCCTCCCTCAGATTAGAATCTGACACGTGGAAAAATTAAACCCTAACATGTGGCTAATTAATTCCAAATCCCATGCACATGCCTCCCGATCTTTGCTCTCATCTCCGTCCAAATCCCAAACACCTTGCATTGTGTTTCATTGTCCACATATTTCGATTTATTATTTCCTTCCACATTTCTCACTCCTCCTATCCGCATTCCTTTGCACCTATTGGTTCAATTTCTAGTTATGCCTATAGGAATTTCTCTGTGGGGTTGGAGTTTGCAGGCACTGTTCACCGCAACCAATGAAAAACATTTATTTTGTTTCTCCTCGATCCAATCCAAATTTGACACGTGGAAAAAAGTTAGGAGGAGGTCACTTCACTGATTTCATGCAAATCAACATCCAAAGTAGCTTTCTTGTTGTCCCCGTCGAGAGTTATTGTACTCAAAATCCTATTCATTCATCTTCACAGAGCTCGCTTCCAGTCTTCCCGTGACAAACTCCATTTTTCTCAAAAACCATGCAAATTTCTTGTTAAGATAAAGGGCCTTTCCCCGTCAAGATAAAGGGATTTGAAATTTGCATATGCAAAGCCCTTGGTACCCTTTAATCTTCCTAATCTAGAGCATTGCCATCCCTACATTAGGCAAAATGTTATTTTGGCAGTGATGGTTGTATACAAGTTTCCGTAGGGAGAGAAGTTGCTTGTCGATGTGCCAAAGATGATAGAAAAGGACATGGCGACCGAGCATGATTTGTTTGCTAATCAAAATGAATTCAATTATTCTCAGGACCGTGTGATGCTAAGGACGATGTTATGGTGGATATGATCATGGCGGAGGATGTTATTTAAGCCCCGTGTGAATTCAATTGCACTCAGGAGCATCCGATGTTAAGGAGGATGTTATGGTGGATGCTAAGGAGAGCATTCAATTGCGCTAAGGAGGTTATCTTATTCAAAACATCGACATCGTGCCAAAGTAAGGTATGATCATGGTGGAGGATGTTATTCAATTCCTGCGTGAACTTAATAATAAGGTTACCTTCTTAGCTATGGAGGATCTATGATCATCTCCTTTGAATAAGGTAACCTCCTTATCACAATTGAATTCACACATGGATGTTATGGTGGATATGATCATAGATGTGTTGTTGGCACTTTCGAGTATGAATCTGGATATACAGAGGAGGACATTGGATATGTCCTTGGAATTCATCACTCTCAGGAATATGATGAGGTTGTGATGACACCGATCTTTGTGAAAGAAACCACAACGTTTTCCAGAGATTGTAGACATAGATATAAGCTTCGTGAGTATACTATCTCTAGTATGCGCTAATATGGAGGATTGATTAGATATTTTCTTATTGGTATTGTTCAATGTAACGTTTCCTTGAACACCATAGAGTTTAAAAGAGAAAATGGATATGGCATCGACATTTAAAGAAGTTTTCACAGAACATTGCAAACAATATTAATGCATAAAATTAAATCTTTTGTGCGCAACGATAGAGGTAGAAAATTATACTAACCTATAAGTATTATTGAATAAACTCTTTGTGGAGATTCATTGTGTTTGTAGACAATTAGAAAAATATCCCAAAACACCAACTAAGATAAGAGACTTCAAAGGTTTTATAAACCAAACTTTACAAAAATAAACACACAGAAACTGTTAAAAAAAGCACCTAGGAACTGATAAAAGAAAATAAGAGAACATGAAACCTCCTTTAAATACATTCATCTGTGGATAGAATGTAGCATTCCTAGGATGAGATATTAGATTCTGAGTAAGGACAGAATGTACATGCATATCTTTCAAACCTTTAGCTTCTCTTCCCTAATGCCCTGAACCAGTTATAACATCTCTAATAATGTTGCTTATCCCTATTCTCTATTCAACCCTTGTGTCCCTATCATAATTAGTTCATCGTGGGGAAGAAATGGGAGATGAGGGTGAAGGAGGCTTGAAGGAAGCAAGCTGAGAAGGTGAGGAAGGATGGTAACAACCATATGGAGTTGGAAACTCTGAGTAGTTCATATGCTCAAGTAATGGCAAAGTGACCATCTAATGACATGATTCTTGCTAGTCCTATTGCTGGTGCCAATCAATCCAAAGGAGAACGCATCACTTTGCAGTTATTTCTACTTCTACTAATAATGACATTCTAGGTGATTTGATAAAGGCGATTCAGAGCGAGAAGGGCATCTATAGAAAGTACTCTTATGGTCACCCACAAATTCTTCACCTTCCATATCCTCCTTGGTCTCTTCTATGATAGTGAACAAAACGCTTGTGTCTCTTTGCAATAGTCGTAGCTGTATTGAGTCTAAGTAGGAATTGTTGAGGCCTCTAGATGGGAAGTTCATGGCCATGGATGGTTAAGTGAACATATTATGGAAAGAAGCTCATAGTGGGTTGTGTGAATAGGTAGTGAAAACATATAGTGGAAAAACTTTATGGCAGGGAATTTGTAGATTGCAGTTGGCAAGTGGAAAAATATTGCCATATGATCAAAAACTGATGGGAACACGTTTTTGGTTATGCATCATAAACTTCACGATGTGGGTCTCTATGGAAGACGAATTAATATAAATAAACGCTAGCATATTTTCATTTATAAGCCTATAGTTAAAGTAATAAATCTAGTAGTATGATATTTGCATATCCTTCATTGAGCAACATAATACTCCATGAGCCATTGGTTGGATTGTGGTTGACTCACTGACTATAACTGTCATGGCTCATTAGGTTTGTATAATTGAAATTTCAACTACATTCTGTGTCTCACCTATTTAATTTTTTTTTTGTTTTTTTTGAAGAAATCGCTATGCTATGTTTCGATAGAACTTTTTTAATTGTAGGAAAAACAAATAAATTTGAAATTTTGTTTGGTGGGAAAATATTAGATTATATTCAAGTTTTCGATATTGTTTTAAAATTTTTATTTGACGTGTGATCTTCAAATTTGCATGTTCATATTTCATTTCCCAATTGATATTGCAATTTGTGCATTGGGTGTTAAAAATAATTATATTTTTCTGCAACAACATTCTACAAATCAAGTCATTCTTCTTCAAAATACATAAAAATGAAATGAAAATTTTCATATTAATATCTATGGCATATTTATGGTGCAATATCTAATTTCCTACTACACTACTCCTTTAAGTACAAAACTATAAAGTGCCCAATAAATATACTAATTTTTAAATTTTATTTATTTATATAATATTGTAATTTTTTATAAAAATATATAGAAATCATATATATATATATATATATTAAAATTTCTTGTGCTTGACTAAGAATTTTGTCTTTTTTTTTTTGTTAGGTAAAGAAATAGGTTAACAACTCAAGATCCAAAGACATCTCATAAGCTTTCACATGGCATGGTTTTCTTTGATTAAAGACTATGAATCAAACTGCATTAATGACTATCCCCATAGCTAATTTAAAAACTAAATTATGATAAGTTTTCCCATATACAAATATGTATATATATTTTAAAATTACATAATTTAGATATAGTATTTTTTTTTTGAACTTTTAATGATTGCCTATTTTTTTTTGTAAGCTTGGCAGGACTACATCTTCATCATGTCCAATATATCACCCCGATCAGGGTGGGGAATTGAACTGGTGCATGCACATCAAGGAGTGTCTTAACAGAGCACCCAATCACCGTCTATCTAAGACCCCGTGGACTTAATGATTGTCGAATTTAAAATAATTATTAATACTAATTTTTTTACATATAGTAATAATAATTTAGATAAAATTAATTCATTCATATATTTTAAAATCTATCTTTAACACAAACATAACTATAATTATAACGTTAAACAAAGGATAATAAAAGATGGGAATCCTAATTTGGTTTTGAAAACAATTAAATAGAAATGGACTTTTGGGTGTGGAAAAATAAGAAACCCTTATTTTGAGATTTTTGTCACACTTATTCCTTGGATGTGTATAAAGTTTGAGGTTGCAATAGAATTGTAAATGAAGACTAAACAAGTCTAAGAGTTTTCATTTCATTTTATTTATAATTTAATCATAAAATTAAAAACAATACGACATGTCCTATCCTCCTCATAAGTGTTGGTCTTTCCCCTATTGATAATATGTACCAATATACAAGCATGAAGAAACTAACATGAAATATAATAATATTCCTAAGATTGTTTCAAACTCTAATAACAGTCACTTGTGACTTGAGAAGTCTAGAATAAAGATATTAAGAGCTGGTTAAATCATTGGAAAGTAAATAATCATATCATTTTACAAATAATTATACCATTGAAAATATTATCAAATTTAAGTTTAATGAGAAATTGTTGTGTGACAAAAAAAATAGAGGATAAGAGAAAATGAAGATATTGTAAAGAGGTGATTGACGCCAATCTAAAATATTGAAAGTATCATTTTTTTTAATTTTTTCTTTTTGTTTTTTGTTTTTTGTTTTTTTTGTTTTTTTTTTTATGGAACTTAAGAAAGAAAATTTACATTGCTAAAATAAGTATAAACCCTTACAATCTTCATAATCTAATAATGTGGTAGATTATCCCTATAACACCATGAAATAAAAGAATTTGTCATATTTGTGATAATAAGAAGGTTGAAGATGAAAATAACTTTCATTTAAAATTCCATGTGTATTTCCTCATTAAATATCAATTTCAAAATATCTATAACAATATCATCCTTTCTACCCTGCTAACTCATTGAAATTATGGAAATTTAGAAAAGCTTTTATCCAATCTTTTTTAGTATAGAAGTAACATTTGAAGAAAACCAATTATTTTTTATCACTTTTCTTAAGGTATGATAAACCAAAGTTGGTCTCAAATAGATATTAAAAACATCACCATCACCATCATATTAAAGAGAAATAAACAAATAAATAATAAATATTCTTCTAGAGGTGAGCAAAATATCATGTGCCCTTCAATGTATTGGGATATGTGTTTAATGACATATGGACATATGGATTATAAGTATTGGTTTAGGCATTACTGCAAAGAGAATTCCAAGCATTAATGCATCTTGACTCCCTTTCTTCATTATGTTAGTTTGTTTTGGAGAAGTTAGATAGACATGGGGACCATTATTATGCATGTGTGAGGTTATTGGTTCATTTGCATGAGGAAATCTATGAGCATGGAAACAAGACTCTCACTATTTAGAGTCAAGAGAATATTTGGTTATGATGATGACCTTTTTCCTTCAATGTCCAAGGTAAAAGGTAAAAAAATTGAGTAAATGGCCCTTGAATGACAAACCCCAAAAATAATGCTAATCAAAATGGATTTGAGAACAATGAACTTAATTCTTGAAACTAGTAAAAATAAAATTTAACCATGTCGATGACTAGGGTTTATAGCTCTTAGCACTCTGAACAATGCAATACATCAACGTCATTGCCAACAACCCTGACATAGTAAGTGTAGAACTTTCCAATAACACCCGATGAAGGCAGTTGGGAAGCAGTCTCACACAATATATCTAAAAAGTTGGCTTATCATTTGACTCCACACTCACTCCTAAAATAATCATGGCCATGATTCTCTTTTACTCTTGGGAAGTATCTAGAAAAGCGACACAAGGCTCCAAATGCCATCAAAACCCCAAACCTTTGAGTAGATCCAATATCCATATATGCTCTAAACTCCCTCGGAGACTTCGATATCGTCAAAACCAACAAATGTGGCCATGACAGCCTTAACACCACTGGAATGTGAATTCTTGGCGATATTAAAGTAATTCCATGCCTCTCATTCGGTTCCAGAATATTGGACCAGAACCCCACAAACATCCTTAGAATTATTGTAATCAAAATCCTTCAAAACAACCTTCAGGGTCTCCATATCAAGGGTGCTTATCTGAATCAACATAGCTTCTGCCACATCCATCCTTTCATCGAGAAGAGAAGCGTTGGACATGTGAAAGTCGGTGAGATCTATAATCATCATTTGGAAACTCAATAGTGGCACCAACCTCCCCTAGGAAATCTCTACGTAGTCAATTTTTTGTCTATCTCTTTGAAGTTGTCCTTTAAGTTTTATTGACCCGATAGGTAAAAGAAAAGGTGTGAAAACTAATCCATTTTGTGTTCACAATTTTCCCTACCCAACATGGCAACATAATAAACTAGAAATTTCCTCAATTCTTAAAGAATTAAATAAGGAATTGTATAAATTCTTTGGTCATTTAGTTATTTACCTGCGTAATTTTCCACTAGTCATCTTATTCCGGCCATAACTAAATGCTGCAACAAAAAATTCCCATCAACAAGTAAACAACCATTGAAGTAGAAGGTTGCTCTTCATAATCATAATCCCAACTACAATCATCTAAATATCCTGTTCAAAATCATCCTTTTCTTTGCATCAACCGTATCTTAGTGCATACATGATGATTAATTGATCCTTCCCATTGTTTTCATTTCATGCTAATAAGTTCACTCAACATTTCAACTATCAACTCAATTGTTGGCATGGTTGGCGTTGTTGGCTAGACTTCTACTACACCCATCATACATCGACGTCATGGCTAAAAAATGCCAAAGAAAATTCTTGTCTTGCGTGACGTATCAAGTTGTAGCATCGAATTCACCTTATGGGGCACACAATGCCTTACTAAAGGGGATGCACTTTCTTACCTTTGCACCTCAGGAACCACTCTAGTCCTTCAAACCAAAGGGGGTCATTTTGTTGAGTTCAATGGAAGGAATATTGGAACTATCCCCACAACTTTCCTTCTTCAAAACCCAGATATTGCTAAAACATGCTAGCTCAAACAATAGTTTTAGGAAACATGTTTCAATGCATATTGCCTTCACTGAGTTAAAAATATGCAAGAGTCTCTAGCAGGCCCTTAAAAAAGAAACAATATTTGAACTTGTTACAATATCCCGCTTCCAAAAAGATATGTGGATTGCCATCCGTGCTACTGCTACAACAATTAACATGGAATATTTTTAAATCCTTGCATGCCCCATCAACATTGATGGGATGTAATGCATCAAAAAGGTTCTCCAACAATCTGAAAACATGCGACATTGCAAAAAATGCAACAATGCCTTCCTTGAATGTGACTATCACTATGTACTTTGGCTTGAATTGCATGATCACAATGGCCATATGGAAAATGCCGTTGCTTTCGATGATGTTGCAACTAAACTCTTGGGTGTAAAAACAAAGGACCTTCGCCTCCTTTCAAGGGACCTAGATTCTGTCAGAGATCTATCCACCTAGATCAAATGTTATTGTTCCATTTTCACCCTTTTTATTAAAACCTATACTTTCAATGACATTGAACGCCTCCCAACCCTTATGCACTCTTATTTACGTTCATAACTTATTTCATGGCATTTAGAAAACCCCAAAGAAATTGAACTCCTTTTTTATGTACTTGTTGATGGAAAAAAATGACCTCATCAACATTTGGGAAGGCTATCCAGTCAGAGTCCCTAATCAGACCCTTCTCTGTTCAAATGATGGCTCCGACTAGTTCTATTAGGTCTAGTTACCCCCTCTCTTTCCCTGCTAACTTGTGGTATTCCTTTTACTTACCAACAGGAAGAGAGATATCATATCTACTCTCTTGTAAATATCTTGTAGGAAGGCAATCCTTAACCAAAATTGAGGGCTCAACCAAGCCACACTAAAGTCAACCCATGTGTAAGAGGACTTCTAGAATGAAACTAATTAATCCAACTGTAAATCGAATCTAAATGTGATGCAAAAAGTAAAGGAAACTAACTTAAATCGATATCTAGGAGTAGCTCCAAAATACCAAGTGCAAGACTTTAAACAAAATGGGGATTTGAAACGATTTTAATAATGAATTCCTAGTTGTTGTAGAATTTCTAACAACTGATATTATGAGTTCCATGCGTGCTTTGTTTGGAGATTAAAACAATAAATGATTGGCCACCAAAACTAGGAAATAGTTCACTTAATTCTAATGGCAATTAAATCAATTTTAGATGGAAATTTTTTGAGTAAATAGTTACTCAAAAATTTGTTTTAATGCAAGATAAAATAGGAAAAGCAATAACAAATCCATAATTCCATTAGACAAGATAGCTCATCTAATGAATAATCGTTAACATATCCAATAAAAATGCAAAATATAGAATGATTGGTACAAATATGTTATTGCATAAATGAAATTTTCATTTAACAAATATAAGTACTTCGAAATACAAACAATAAAACCTAATTCCCTTGTTATGTCTTACAATGAATCTCCAACAACCTTCTCAAAATGGTCATATATGCTAGTATAGGAAGAATTACAAAAGTGCAAACTTTGCCCATTAACAGAGATTGGATTCTGAAAAGAAAACCCTCAATATCCTCATATCTGGTCTTTCCTCCCTATCTACAGCTCAAAATTTCATTAAAAAAGTGCTTAGAGCTCCTAATTCGCAGAGGCGAGGAACCATTTTCTCATTCTCAAGACTAATATTAATAATTTACGAAATCTACCCAAATATGGAGAGTTGTTGGGAGTGGTTAAGATCCATCTATTTTGGAGCACAAATCCTCCTTCCTCCTTGTTGGTCTCTTTCCATTGCTCCAAATCCTTTAGGCTTGATCTCTTTGCAACAACTCTCCTATAAAACCAATAAAAAATGAAATAAAACTAAATTAATTTACACACCAAAATCAAAATTTCCAAAATTGGGAAAACAAACTCTCTAATTAAAATTAAATAAAATAAATAAATTAATGGAAAATTGTGCTCTCATTGATCAATTTTAAGACTTCTATGGTTGAAGGGGGTTTTCATCAACCAATTTTCAACAATATAAGTTTTGGTAGGTGAAATTGTTTCAACAAAATTTCCAAATTAATTTTTTGTTACAATTTCATATCTCCATCTTTTGCTTATTTTTTGGCATATTAAATATGCAGATTTGATTGAGTTAATGCTCCCAGATTGTTCTTCTCAATTCTATCTTTACAAACCATATTTGGCCTCATTTAAATAAGTAGAACTCAAGACATAACTCTCCAAAATCAAGATGTTAAATCTATTTATGTTAGAAAATAGATACCAAGCCAAAATTTAGGAAAATTTTATTCAAAATCTTAGTTTTAAATTATGTTAATAAATTTAATAACAAAATAATTAATATTAAATAATTATACAAATTGAAATTAATAATCGCAAATTATAAATTAATTAAATTATAAATCTATTAAATTACAAAATTGATTAAATTAAATTAAAATTATTTAATAATAATATAAAAAATGTATGTGGCTTTGGATCTCGGGAGGAATTAGGAGGAAGCTACAGGGATGTGGGAGTCTCAGAGATCTGGGATGGAGTGATAAAGAGGATAAGAGGGAATGGAGGAGCGGGAAAAATAAGAAAGGACGGTGATCCAAAATGGAGGATGGAGTGATAAGGAGGTCGGGATACCGGAGGGGGACAAATCACGCAAGGGAATTACAATTAGAGTTGGGAAATAGGAGGAGCCGGGAAAGGAGAGAGGAGGGAGTTGAGGCTCACGTAGAGGTGAGACCTCTCTCCATAAACTACAACCACCTCAAACTATGTTCTCAGGATCTTGTATTCCCATAATGTTTATGAATTGAAATTTAAATAGTCTTTTAAGATTCCAGATCTGAGATATTTAAAATTTTTAAATTGTATGTTTTTTTTTAATATTTTTAAATGTTGTTTAGTTTATTATATAGTTATGTTAATAAATATACAAATTTTTGAATCTATAAGATAATTAATAAAATATTAAAAATTAAAAATTAATTAGTTAAAATTAATTAAAATATATATTTAATTATATTTAAAAAACAAAAATAATAGTCATTTTTGTACATATTTAGCAAAGGCAGTGAAAATCATTGGAAATTTGAATAAGCGTCATTTGAAAACCATAAGTCCAAACTCAACAAGATTAGAGTTGATGGAACCAAACTCAATGAAGCAATCTAAATGCAAATCCCGTAAAAATCCCAGAAAATACACCAAACGAGTGAAAATGAAGGTGACTTAGCCAAAATTTACATAGAGGGTCCCCATTATTATTATAAAGATAATAAAATAAAAATGAGGACAAATATTTCCATTCTTCTCAAACATTGATGCTAATGTAATGTTTTTCTTAAATTTAGCCTCCTGCTACATTATTTAGAATATCTATAGAAACTCAAGTTTTTATTGTATTTCTTTGTCCATATTATTCACTTGATTATTACTTTCCACATTCTCCATTTCTACATTCCTTTACACTTCTCAATCCAATTGCTAATATAAATATTAAAAATTAATTAATCAAAAATTATTTTATTAATCAAATTAAAAATAAATTTTGAAATAGAAATAATTATTAATCAATACTTAAACCACTGATTTTAATATATATATAATAAAATAATAACATCTTGAAAATATAAAATTATTTTAAAATAACACATAAGTAAAAAAAAAATAATAAGTGAAAATACTTTCGCAAAGTTATATTATTAATGAAATTAGAAACACTTCCTCAAATGCTATTGTTTAATTCTTATAATCAACTAATTTCTATTATAATGATGATAAATTTTTAATAATTAAAAATTAAGCAATACTTATAATAACAATTTTCGGGAAAAATCACATAAGAGATATTTTTGTCGACCATTTCGAACCAACCAGTGTGGTTCATCTTCAGTTCAAGATGAGGAATCAGATCCAGGCATTTAGATAAATAGATGTAGAGAGCTGCTAACTAGCCATTAGGGATAACAACGAGTTTGACTAAGGGTAGGAATTAGAAAAGGTTTTGACCAAAAAAGGTTAAGGGAAAAGAATTTAAAAATAATTGGATAAAATAATGATATAAAAAGTTATAATTTAGAAAAAATAATAACCCCTTATAACTAAATTAATTAATATAATATTCTAAAAAATCATTAAATAATTTTAAGAGTCATAAATTAGATACTATTAATAAATGATATTCTAAAAAGTATTAATATTTTAATCTTATTCATATAATTATTAAATAATCTTAGATAGTCATAAATTAGATAATAGGAGGATTAACAAACAACATTATAAAATTATATAATATAATAATATTGAATAGGGTAAAAAATAGAAAGGGTTTTTACCAAAAGGTTAAGGGAAACTAATTAAGGAGAATAAATTACTATAAAGAAAGAGGTTAAATAAGTTGAAAAAAATAAATATATAAAAAATGATTAACTCCCTATATAACCTCATTAATGAATATAATATTATATTAAATAACCCCTATATAACCTCATTAATGAATATAAAATTAAATTAATATTAAGGATTAATCCTATTCATATCACCAAAAATAAAAATAATTTAAGGGAGCAATATAAATATATATATATACATATAATTTAAGAGAGCAAAAAATTAATATATATATATATATATATATATATATATATAACTAAATAAATAAATTAATTAATCTATAAATAAATAAGAATTTTTTTAGGAAGAAAGCATAGGAATCCAGTTTTTGCTGATACTCGAGCCATCATCTCTATTTAAATTAACATGTCTCTTTTCAATTTCTAAGGCATGTCTCTTTTCAATTTCTAAGGCCTCCCTGAATTTATGATGATGAAAATAGTCAATCTTCGCAATAACCTTACTCTTCAATGCAAATGCGATGATTTTTTTTTTTTTTTCCTGCATGCTCTGCCAAAGCAAAGGAGCGAGACCTTCGATGCCTGATGTCGACAGCATGTTCACAAATCCTTTGGTTTATGGATCGACCAGTCTCACCAATATAAGGAGTTCCACAAGAACAGGGAATAATGTAAACACCCTTTCCATCCCTGGGGTTAATCGAGTCTTTAACAAAATGAAGAGAACTTCAGATAGTGTTAAGGGGTCTAAAGGAAGAATGAATCCTATGCTTCCTCAAGATCCTAGTGATTCTATCCGTGGTCCCTTGAATAAAAGGAAGACGCACACCAGAAGACCAATCCTTGGGGTCAATTTTACTCTTAGGGCCTTTTTCAGCATTTTGAAAAGCCTTAAGACCTTGAGACCTACTATAACCATTCTTATTAAAAACTTTTAGGAGGTGGGTTTTCTCATCTTCAAGGTGATTTTCATCGGAAACTCACAACACCCGAGTGGCTAAGGTGTTGAGAACGCCTAGCTTTTGAGCAGGAAAATGATGGGAACTAGCATGGAGATATTGCTCTATGTGAGTTTTCTTCCAAAAAACTTGATGGGAAAAAGAACCATCATCCTTCTTTGAGATAAGAACATCAAGAAAAGGCAGGCTACCATCAACTTTGAATTCCATGGTGAACTTTATATGGCTCGATTGACTATTAAGATGATGGTAAAACAACTCCAACTTCTCTTTACCATGAGACCAGATGACACAAGTGTCATCCACAAACCTTTTCCAAAGTTTGGGTTGGTAAAGAGCCAAAGACAAGGCTTTGGATTCAAAATGCTCCATGAAGAGATTGGCCACAACGGGGAAATGGGAGAACCCATAGCCACTTCGCAGGTCTTCTCATAGAATTCACCCTCAAAACTAAAGAAAGTAGAGGTGAGACAAATCTTAACTAAAAAAGAAGTATCGGGATCAGTGATGTGATAGATAATATCAATGGCCTCATTAATGGGAATATTAGTGAATAACAAGACCACATCGAAACTCACTAGCTGATCCTCAGGGTCAAATCTAAAATCATTTAACTCGTTAACAAATGAAGATGAATCTTTAACAAAAGATTCTGTTCGGCCAACGAGGAGTTTGAGCTTATTAGTAAGAAATTTCGCTAAAAGGCAATAATATCTCTTATGTGATTTTTTCCGAAAAATGTTATTATAATTATTATGGATCACAGAAGTCTAGGTTCAAAAATTAAGCAATAAATTTAATAAGATTATAAATATTTGAATATTTATAATAATTTTATGAATTAAGATTTTATTAATATAAATTAATTATATTTAAAAAAATTAAAATTTTAAATTAATGCTAAAATACTAAAATTATTTTTAAATAATATCTAAATTAAAAATGTTGTTGTTGTTGTTTTAAATAAGAATAATTTTATTTGTTAATGAGTTCACTTTCAAAACACCAAAAAAATCCAAACACCATAAAATAATGTTTTTTTCAAATAAAATAAGAAGGCCTAGTGTAATTTATAGACAAAATAGGTTTTTTAGTAATACAATTTCAATTAATAATGTGATTTTTTGTTATTTAAAATACATTTTTGAATTTATAAATAGATTCAACATTTTGAAAACCGTTAGGGCATTCAGATTCTACAAATTAAACTATGAAACTCAAGTTTTTTAAAATCAATGTTGCATTTAGGCTAAAATTAACCAATCATGAAAAAAACCATTTCATTACCATTTTTCTCGTTATTTTTAATCCAATCCAAAAGAGATTTTTAAAAACTTGAGTTTCAGCTGTTTAATTTGTAGAATTTGAATGCCCTAAAGATTATACATTCAAAAATATATTTTAAATAACAAAAAATTATATTCTTAATTGAAATTGTATTATTAAAAATACTATTTTGTCTATAAGTTAGAGGCGAAGTCTAACTTATAACTTGAGGAAATGATAGTGAAATTTTAATCAAAATTCGACAGAGATTTTTAAAACTTGAGTTTAAATTGTTTAATATGCATAATTCGAATCTTCCAAGGGTTTTCAAGGGTGCTGAATCCATTTATGTATTCAAAAATATATTTTAAAGAACAAAAAAAATCTTGAAATTGTATTGCCGGAATTTGGTGATTTTTGATAAAAATAGCTATTTCGTCTATAGGTTAGACTACCCTATGTTATTTATTAAATTCTTTATGTCAAATAATTTTAATTATAAGTATGGCATTTTTGTTTAAATTTAAATATAAGTTCAACAAGAATTTGAATATTTATAATAATTGTAGTCGTGAAAATTTCAATAATATACTTTATTCATATTCTTATTTTTTTATAAAATATTTTTATCAATCTAAAATTGTTTTTAATGAAAAATAATTATATACATATATGAAGTAATAGAAAATTTATTAAGTTAACATTTTGGAATAGACTCTCCAGATTTTTATTAAGAGAATGTATGGAATATGCCATAATATTCTTAAATCAAGGGTTGACATTCTCTAAATTAGTTATGCTCTTTTAATTAATTTATCTCAAATTAATAAATTAAAGAAAATAGCATATCAACACATTATATTGAGTATGTGGTATCTATAAAGCATGTATTAGCCCTAAATATTGTAACAAAAACTATTTACAAATTAAAAAAATTTAGTGGGAAGAATCTCCACGGTTAAAAACACTGTTTAACACACACATATAATGAAATAAGTATTTTAATGCTTATCTTGGATTAATACCTACCAATATTTGCCAACTATTTAATTTATATAAGTGCATTAATCATTATTTTATTGTACTATTCTTAAATATATCATCGACTTCTTACATTTTAATTTAACATATTTATAAAAATATATTATAAAATAAATATTTTAATATTTATTTTTAATTTATTGTTGCACTAATCATAATTGATTTATATTATCACATGTTACTATAATATTTAAAAATAAAAATCCATAGTATCTAAAATCACCAAGTGATGTATAAGAGATAAGCTTTTAATTTTATAAGACTCGTTCACAATCTCCCGCCATTAACCTATTTTATTATATCCAAAAAAACAAACTTTTAACCAAAACCTTCCCACTTAATTACGTACATATTTATTAACAAATTTTAAATTTAAGTGGTAGGGGAAATTACACCATCAAAAATTACACATTAAACAATGATTTATAAAGTAAAACAAAACACTACAAGAACGCGCGGAAGACCAGAAACCCGCTGAAACAAAAGGACGCAATCATCTTGAATTAAATTCAAGAACTCGAACAAACTGGTTTTCTCGTCCTTACCAGAACCCATTTTCTTGATTGCATAGAGCAAAAGAATTTAGTGGTGTGAACATACGAGTAAGCAAATAGAGAAAAACCAGTGCATGAATGGAGTCCATGGAGCAACAGAAAAGGTCAGGCAGGCTCATATTGGTGGCCATAGACGAGAGCAAGGAAAGCATCAACGCTCTCCAGTGGGCTCTTGACAACCTGTTTACATCGCAGGATAGAATCATTCTCATTCATGCTCAGCGTGATGCAGTTTCCTCTTTCGCACCAGGAAGCCCAGGTCAGTCTTTTCAAGCATTTTTACTCCAGCTGTAATGGAGATTTGGAGATTGCCATTCACCATAAAATGATGCTAAGGGTTTTAGGTTTATTGACTGGAAGGATTTTAATCTTGTGGCCACAGAAAGCAGATAAGCGTGTTCTGTTGATTCATCCCAGAGCTTGTGATGGCAAATTTTCATCTCGAAGTGTTTTACTCTGTTTTGGGTTTGTTGTAGAGGCCGACTTCTGATTGCAATTTGGCATGACCAGGTTTTATGCTCCCAGTAGAGGTGCTCAAGCTGTTGGAAAACGATATCAAGAAGTGTACAGAGACGATTTTTGCGAAGGCAATGGATTTGTGTAAATCCAAAAATGTAAGGATACTCTTATTGTACATTGGAATTAGAGAAATTAGTGTGATCTAGATTGGAGGGTTTATTCAAAACTAATATAGTTTATTTGATGTTCAGTTGAATAGTAATACTGGAAGCCTTTTTCCTTTAATCTTTAGCTGACGGTATTGAATCCCTTTTACCCATGCTTTCATTACAAATTGCATTGAAAGATCTAAGTTCTTTACATTTTCAGAAGGAGATTTTATTGAACTTAATTGGATGGCAGATTTCAAATATTTTGAAATTTGATGGACAAAGTCAATTGTTTCATTTTGTTAACAACTTCTAACAATATTCCTAAAATCTACTATCAAAATAAAGATAACTAATCAAAACTTATTTATGTTTATTGTATAATTGTGTATTGAATCTAGATAGTAGATTGGGCATGTATCGCGTAGATATTCACAAAAACCTATCTAAATCTGGGTTCTAGGGTACCAAGCTGCAGGATGTATCTCTTAAACTCATACAAATAACTGAGGTATCAATTATTGGAATTTAAGACCTGCAATTTTGAACTTTGCAATTTTGGAGTGCACATTAGACTCACTGATAGATAGATTTAGGATCGTACGATTCTTACTTGAGTGTTAAAATCCTTCCATCCATGAGGAAAAAAAATTAATGTTCAGTTAAAAGCCAGTGCCGACTTCCTCAGTCACAGTCAGAATGTAATTGGCAAATGAGCATGCCGTGTACATTTGAACCTTAATCCTTTTAAACTCAAAACCAATACTATCTTAGAGCAAGACACTAGTGCAGATTGGATTTATGGTTAAGTGCCTCTATGATTATTTCAAAACTTAATGAGACATTTAACATCAATTTTGTTCTATCAATTAAGGTCTTGGCTCATTTTAGTTAGGATTGCAAACTTAAAGGAAGGTCCTTCTACATATCAGTTCTATTGGGCTAGGTCCAAAGGTGGAAGTCTCACACCAGAAAGCGGTTGCCAATTAATATAGGGGCCATTTAAGTTGGAAACTCAGTGTACATGTCCAACAAGGCTTATGCTTGTGGGCAGGTGCATTAAGATTAAGAATATAATGACAGTTCCATTGACTCGATCTCAGATCTCCTAGTTGACAGCCCTGGGTTACAGGAAACCGGTAACAAAAAAGAAAATAACAAAGTTAAATTGAAAGGCCAATTGCCATTACTAGATCGGTCATGATATTCATCCTATCATGTAAGTTCTGAGATATTAGTACACTGTTGTTTTGAAAATATCACAATATCAATTCCAAGATCAGAACGTATTCTTGCACTGATCACACCAATTGCAATCTGGAGCTTTTCCGTCTTCTTTATCTCTGTAGTTTTAATATGGAAAACCTTACAGATTTTTTTCCTTCCAATGTCCCAGGTGACTCCGGAGATAAAGGCTCACACTGGAGATGCCAGGGAGGTCATATGCGATGCTGCAAAAAAGTATAATCCTGACATGTTGGTGATAGGTAGTCATGGATACGGAGCTTTTAAGAGGTATTGTTGAACGAAATTCCCCCTTATTTGCAGCTCTAAGAAGTGCGTTTTCAAAACAAGCATTGTTACTGATATGCTTGATTTGAAATGATTCATGTCGTTGTTTCAGAAAACTAGCAATTCCCTTCGTTTTGTAATACAACACTTATTTTAAGCAGGGGATATTGGATTCTGCAGGGTGTTTCTCGGCAGTGTGAGCGACTATTGTGTCCACCACGTACAGTGCCCTGTTGTTGTCGTGAAGCCCCAGCATAACAAGGCTCATTGATTTTCATTAGCCTCATGTCATCAATGTGCTCTGAATCATTTAATGCTGGCTGGCCTTTATGCGCCATATAAAAACAGAGATACCATATAAATACTACTTTTGGTAGAAATAATAATTCAAAACATGGACCAAGGAATTTAAATACTCACTCCTAATATTTGCTGGTAATTTCCATTGTCTTTCTGGAACATTGAAAATATGCTCTGCTTTATGCATGGCTGCATGAAATGATTAAAACACGACATGATTGTCACTAGAAAATTGGAATACACTTCATGGAACATATAGTGCCATTGTATTGTATGATATGATATTTCATTTGAGTCATGCTTCGTTTGCATCTTATTGTATCGAATCATATTTACTTCTCACCTATCTCTGTTCCTTTTATGATAACCTGAACTTTGTTGTGAACAATAATTTACTTGGTAATTCAAAATGCAAAATGTCCTGAAAAGAGAATCTTAGGGTCCGTTATGGCTTGCAAGCTGTAGACATGTACATGATTTTGGATTCCTGAGCACACACATGCTCGGGACAGAACATAAGAAAAGACCTTTGCAGAGCCAAAAATATATTGAATTCATTTTAGGCATTCTCATTTAGATATTGGGTTTTGTTTTTATCGTAGAAAAGCATGGTAATTTGGGTAAATTTGATTTGGTCAGTGTCGATTTGATATAGTTATTAACGGAGTTACTATTGGTGGTTAACCATTGTGACCTGTAGCCTATGTTGCATCAGCCTTGGGGACGTCGTGGGGACAAGTTTTCAGGACAGCTCGAGCATACCCGCAAATTTTCTGGGGACAATACGTAGAGGATGGCAATTATATATATTCACAGTGTGCATATACTATAAACATGAATGATGAGTTGAACATATTGAAATAAAAATTAATTAATTAAGAAATTTGAAATTCATCTTAGTAATTATGAAACATGGCAGACATTGAATTGTCTAATAACTGGGTAGATTAAAGATTATATATTCAAAGGAAAAACAAGCATAATAGTCCAAATTAATACATATTGTGAGTGCCAAATGGTGTCCAAAAATGCTTGACGCTGATTTCCTTTTCTATCATCATCATCACTCATCATCAATGCCCTGCAACTGCAACTCATTGCCATCTAATGGTACATTTACCAATCCTGCATGGAGTGATGAATCATCCACCTCATCATCAATCTGGGAAGGATCCTCGGGAGCTACATCCCACTGTGCTGCTAGCCCTTGTAAATACTCTGGTGCTTTCCTTGTAAGAAGGTGAAGACTGCTATGCACATAAACTAGTTTTTGTGCTCTCTTGAAGATACAATATATGTGGACCAATTCTTTTCTACAACTGAAGAACTAGCAACTTGAGATAGTGAACACATAGCTAGAGTGCGTATTTCTGAAGCTTTGTCCTCATACATCCTCCACCATCCACTAGGACTTCTTTGTGCCATACCCATCTAATGTTGCTTTGCATCATTAGAGAAACTGGGCTACAAGCGTCACAAAGTCAAGAAATTGTTCTCGAATTATTATTTATTTCTTTTGTGTATACATCTTTTGTATGGCATCAATAAACCCTTGTTTCACTTTAGGACCATCTATTGGTGCACCTCCACATTCAACCCTTAAGCTTGAGCAACGCAAAATTATAACATAGTAGAAGATTTGGCTCAGTCACCTTCTGCTATGTCGACGCTTGAGGTGCTTCAAAATTGTCTCTCCCAAAAGCATGATTTATTGTCAGCAATTGGTGGAATTGATCCAATGGATTCCAATCTCATAGTTTTTAACCATGCGGGTTATACGCCACAATTAACAGCACAATTAGCATTCTTGATCCAAGTAAATGATTTGAATCACCTCATTCACCGAACCATTGTTGACGTAGGTGCATCTACTTGTATCATGTCAATGAATTACTGGAAAACACTTGGCTCACCGCCTTTGTCATGATCACCTACGACGTTAAAAGCTTTTGACAATCGCACTTATACACCTTGTGGAATTTTAAGTAACTTGTAGATAGAACTAGGGGGGAAACTATCACTGTTGAAGTTGAGGTCGTTGACGGACCCCTTGACTACAATATTTTACTAGGAAGACCATGGGTTTACGCTATGGCTGCTGTGGTTTCGACATACTTTCGTATGATCACTTTCCCTCATAAAGGTGGAATCACAGTAATTGATCAACTCGCCTTCTTCACCTCTAGTTCATAGGCAACTGGAAGTGTTCCGTTAGTTCACGGACCTCCGCTATCTCTTCAGAACATTGGAGTAGGTCTCTTCAAAGATTCTTCCCTAATGGGCACCTTTTCACTACCGTCACCATCACAAACGGCAAAAGTTGCAAAAGTTGAGACCTGTAACATGATATCTTCCACTTCATCTGACTCATGGAAGATTTCCAATAATTCCGAAGTTGATATGCGTAATGAAACCATGCCGCTAAGCCCAATTGAGCTCACATAGCAATCAATATTTTTGGCTTGCGCAACAAATCCAAATCCATCATCACCGATTGTATGGGTTGATCGTTCGTTAGAATATGGTACTTCCTCTGATCCTTTTTCACGTACATTTTCTATTGATGAAGGAATCATCCAATCAATGATGATAGAAGAAGAACCATGGGCAAATTATCATCATCGATCCCATCTTCCAGATCACATAGAAGATATTCCAAATGAACTAAATCGCCCTTCAATCATTGATTTCCTTTCAAATTCTGTATTTATAGACACAGTCGATTCCGAACGAAACTTATTGAATATCGAAGAAACCATTTCTATCGATATTTCGACCAAACCTGGAATTGTAGAAAACATCCATGTTGGCAAATATTGTTCTCCATCGGAACTTGAAACTTACCGTGCTCTTTTTCGTGAATTCCATGATATATTTGCTTGGTCATATGAGGAAATGCTAGGTATTGATTCTAGTATAGTTGAACATGAGATTAAAATGTATCCTGATGTCAAGCTAGTACGACAACGCCTCCGTCCTATTCATCCAAAGAAGGTTGCTGCCATAAAAGCAGAAGTTGAAAAACTTTTGCATGTTGGTTTCATATACCCCGTTCCTCTTACCGATTGGGTTTCCAATATTGTTCCTGTCATGAAGAAACAAGGAACAATACGAGTGTGTGTTGATTATAGGGATGTTAATCATGCTTGTCCAAAAGACAACTATCCCACTCCCTTTATCGACCAGATAATTGATGAATGTGCCGGATGTGAAATATTTTCATTTATGGATGGATTTTCCGGCTATAATCAGATCAATATCCACCCAGAAGACCAATCTAAAATTGCCTTTATTTGTCCCTGGGGCACATTCGCATATAGGAAACTCCCTTTTGGTTTGAAGAACGCTGGGGAAACTTTTCAGAGGGCAATGAATTATGCCTTCCACAACATCAAACACATCGTTCAACCCTATCTAGATGACTTACCTGCTCATTCACGGAAACGGGCTGATCACCCGCAACATTTGAGAGCCATCTTTTTACGGTGCCGACACTACAAAATTCGACTCAATCCACATAAATGTGTGTTTTTTTTTGGTTCTGGTCGTTTTTTGGGTTTCATAGTTTCCAAATAAGGAATTCGTCTCGACCCCTTGAAGGTTAAGGCAATTCTTGATCTGCCTTCACCTTCCAATTTACTTTAGTTACAGAGACTCCAAGGGAAGGCTAACTTTCTAAGGAGATTTATTCCAAACTATGCCAAAATGGCTAAAGGATTTACTCATCTTTTGAGAAAGGGAATTCCCTTCCATTAGGACCAGGTTGCACAAGCTTCCTTTGATGCTCTCAAAGATACCCTGATCCAAGCGTCATTAACGTATTCCCCTAATTATCAGAAAGACTATTTCCTGTAGGAATTTACAGGGTAAGTTCCTCAGACAAAACACCAAAGGACACCGCTCACAAACAGATCACAGATCAATACACCAGTATTTTGACGTGGTTAAAACCCTCAAAGAGGGAAACAGTCCATGGCCTGAGCCAACACGGCCACTTCAGGCAATTTATTAATAAAAGAATGAAAATTTACATATGCTTCTCTCATAGACGGATTACCCTACAAATGACCCTCCATGCTCTTTAAATAGAGATCATGGACCAATCGGGTGTTAAGCCACAGATCAAGTGTCAGTAATACCGAGGAGAGAATGAACCGTCAGATCACTACATATCGTGACCGTCGGATTGTAAGTTACAAAATGTACATAGTAAAGAAACACACTTTACCTAACTCTATACCTAACTCTATACTAGACCAAGTTGTACTTAACTATTTCCTATGTGTCGGAATATCCTAACATCCCCCCTTAAGAACAACTTGGGATAGGATTGAAGGATTTACAAATATGACACAATAGGAGAAGGAAGGAGGCACTAGAGCCTATCCCCCCTTAGTGACAACTTCCTGAACTCCAACCATAAATCGAAGTTTAGTGAACTTCGCCTCTATGAGAGCCTTTGTAAAGATGTCTGCAACTTGATCATGTGTTGAACAATATTGCACTTCAAGAACATGGTCGTGAATGAGCTTTCTGATGAATTGCATGTGCAGTTCAATGTGTTTGCTGCGCTGATGTTGGACTGGATCTTTGCATAGTTGAATGACACTTTGATTATCACACCAAAGTGTAGTCGGATGCTGCTGCTGAAAGCCAAACTCTGACAGGATCTGACGAAGCCACAAGGCTTCCTTACTAGCTTCTACGGCACCACGATACTCTGCTTCTGCTGAAGAAAGAGAAATAGCACCTTGTTTCTTGCAAGCCCATGTAATAGGTCCTGAACCAAGAATGAACACATAACCTGCAGTAGACTTCCGATCATCAGGGTCACTAGTCCAATCAGAATCAGTGAAACCAACCAATAGAGGAGATGCTTTGGCACTGTAATGAATCCCAAACTGAACTGTACCTCGAACATAATGAAGTATTCTTTTAGCTGCTTTCCAATGGCTTTCACGTGGGTTTTGCATAAACCGAGCAACAAGGCCAACGACAAAGGAAAGTTTAGGACGAGTATGGGTTAGATACAAAAGTTTTCCTACAAGTTGACAGTATAAGGTAGCATCAACTTCAGGAGAAGTACAACTGACTGAAAGTTTGACTCCAGATTGAAAGGGAGAAGGGGCTGGCTTACAATCTTCCGTGTGAAAATGGCGTAGAATATCACAGGCATACTTGGACTGAGAAAGGGAAATACCTTCCTTGGATTGCAAGACTTGAAGACCAAGAAAATAATGTAAGTGTCCTAAGTCTGTCATTTCAAACTTCCTTTTAAGGCTAGACTTCACATGGTTTATAAGGTTGGGATCACTACCAGTCAGGATAAGATCATCAACATAAAGAACAAGAATGATAAGAGACTTGCCCACTTTCATGGTGTAGATAGTATTGTCAGAATGACACCTAGAAAAGCCATTTTCTAAAAGAAAGTTATCCATTTTGGCATACCAAGCTCGAGGAGCTTGCTTGAGACCATAAAGGGATTTCTTAAGCCGACATACAAGGCTGGAGTCTATTTGTATAAAGCCAATAGGTTGTTCCATATAGATTTCTTCATGCAAGTCCCCATGCAAGAAGGCGGATTTAACATCCATCTGATGGACTTCCCATTTGAAAGAAGCAGCAAGGGAAAGAACAAGGTGGATCGAGTTCATTTTGGCAACAGGGGAGAAGGTTTCAGTGTAGTCAATGCCTTCAACTTGTGAAAAACCCTAAGCAACAAGATGAGCTTTATGTTTGTCAACTTTACCATCTGGTCCATACTTGGTTCTGTAAACCCATTTGCATCTAACAAGTTTTCGTCCCTTTGGTAGAGGAACAAGATCCCATGTATCATTTGCCAATAATGAATGATATTCTTCATTCATAGCTGCTTCCCAATCTGGATGGCCTGAAGCTTCTGCAAAGGTGTCAGGATCATAATTCACTGAAGCTTGAGCCAGTAAAGAAGAGGCTCTCTCGAACTGAGAACGTGTACGTCGCTGATCTGTAGGATCACCGGCAAGATCACCTGCTGCATCCCGAGTAGCACAGACCCATTTTGGAAGCTGAGGAGCTGAAGGAGGATCCTGAGAAGGTGGGGGAGGATTTTCATCCTCGCTTTCATCATCTGAAGAAGAAATATTTTCAAAAGTAGAAGAGATAGGGAGAGGTGGCACATCCATCGAACTAGGCTCGCAGGCCGATATATTTTCAGCAAACTTTGCATCTCTTCTAATGATAACATTTTTGGACTTAAGTGGAATAAGTCTATATCCTTTGACATCTTCAGAATATCCAACAAAAATACATTTTTCACTCTTAGGTTATAAAGCTTTATGTTTCTCATTTGGAATATGGGCCCATGCTTCACTTCAAAAAACATGAAAGTGACTTACATCTGGTTTGATTGAGCTCCATGCTTCTTCTGGAGTGATATTCTTTAAAACCTTAGTAGGAGTGCGATTTATTATGTAATTTTCACAGTTAATTGCTTCTGCCCAATAATTAAGACTAAGTCCTTTAGATTGAAGCATACAATTAGCCATTTCCTTTAAGGTGCGATTCTTCCTTTCAGCTACACCATTTTGTTGTGGAGTATATGGAACAGTATGTTGCATTTGAATTCCATTCTCAGTGCAAAAGTTGATGAATGCGTTTTTAACATATTCTCCGCCATTATCAGATCTTAGCTTAAGAATTTGATGTCCAGATTGTTTTTCAACAAAGGCCTTAAATGCCAAGAACATGTTAAATACTTCACTCTTGAGTTTTAAGAAGTATACCCAAGTGCGTCTGGAGAAATCATCAATGAAAGTTAAGAAATACTTGTAGCCAGAGAATGAAGCAACTGGAAGTGGACCACATAAATCACTATGCACGAGCTGTAAAGGCGCTGAGGCGTGCCAAGAGGCACGTCTTTCAAAACTGTCCTGATGATGTTTTCCGAGTACACATCCGGAACAAACACCATCTCTGCAAGATACCATTGGAAGACCTGTCACCATATTTTCTTTACATAGATTCTGAAGAGAGCGATAGTTTAAGTGACCAAATCGCTCATGCCAAAGTTTGCTCACTTCATCATTATGAGCAACAAATACTGAGGGAAGATTTGATGACCCAAAGTTGTGAAACTTATACAACCTTGTAGAATCATCAGCAATGCCAGTAGCTAAAATCTGTCTAGGATCTCTTAGGTCCTTAATTACAACATCGTGAGGTGAAAATTCAACGATTTTACCTTCACCTGAATGGGTTATCTGATATACAGATAGAAGGTTGCAGGATAAGGTTGGAACAAATAATACATCATTAAACTGACCATTGTCTAGATGAATAGTTCCAGTCCCTACAACACTAAGAGATCTATCATCACCAACATATATATTTTTGGTGTTACAATCTTTTAAAGAAGAAAACATTGCTTTGTTTTTGGCCATGTGATAAGAAGCTCCAGAATCAATGAGCCACTCATGAGAATGAGAAGAAGAAGATACATTTAGTGCATAGCCAGACCGAGATGCTTGACAACCACATGCAGAAAGTGCCATTCCTGAAGATGAAGTTGAAGTTGAAGATTTCTCCAAATGGATGTTATGCTTCTTCATTGCTGCTTCCAAGGCTTCCATCTTCTTAAAGCATTTGGATTCTAAGTGGCCATCTCGATTACAAAAGTTGCAATGTCTATCAGTCTTCTCCCCTTTGTTTTTATTTGTCTTATCATTTTGTTGAAATGATTTTTCATTTTGAGGCTGAAATTGCTTAGGACCCTTGTTTGGTTTAGGACCATTCTTTTTAGGATACAACTTCTTAGGATTCTTTGGATTTGGTTGCTGCTCGGCGGCTAGCGCTTTCTTAGAAGAGTTTCCAAGATGAAGAAGACCAAGGTGTAAGAGTTTTTCTTATTCTCTTATTAAAGAATCACAAAAGGAATCAAAGGAAAGGGACTTGTAGGTTTGTACTTGAGAAATGAAGGCTTCTCTTGTAGAATGGAATGTGGAAACAAACACAGAATAGGCTGGTCCCAACTTAGTAAGAATGGAGTAGATAAGGCTACTATCTTCTTTCTTAACCTTAACACCTTCCAAGAGAAGTCTAAGGGTCTTGAACTTGGATAAAAAATCTTCAATGCAAGAAAAATTATTGGGGTCCAATGTAAACAATTCATTTTCAAGTTGATGGGCTTTAATTTCATTTTTAATTCCAAAGACTTTAGTAATCTGTTTCATTGCTTCATCAGGAGTATCAAGTTCTGCAATATGGAATCTAAGATCTGGAGAAATAGACATCCCTATCAACCCACGTGCTTGGTCTTGACTATTTTCCCATTTAGCTGTCTTGTCTTCATCTTTCGGTTTGGTCTCTTGGCCTGTGGTTATTCTGTAAATACCTTTACTTCTAAGTAAATCCACAATGTAGGACCACCATTGGAAGTAGTTGGTGCTGTCAAGAATAACTTGGCATGGACTTTCCATTTTTTAAAAAAACTGAAGCTATAGATGCTGAAACTAAGTGTTGCAATGGAAATATCTCGAAAAATTAGGCTGTTAAAAAAAACGGTTCTGAAAACGACTTCCGGATGAAGAAGTTATGGCTTTTTGAAGAAAATTTGATGAAGTCGCCGACAAAGTGCGGGAATATGCGGAAATGAAAAATCCGCCCCCACAAAATGGAGACTTGAACCCAAGACCTCTACTCTCATAAATTAGCTTTGCACCAAGTGAGCTATACAAAAAGTTTGAGAGAGAGAGAGAGGGTGGGGGGGGTTGATGCTTTGGGTTGCGTGCTTGTTTTGAGAAAGCTCTTTTTCCCTACAAAACAAAAAAAACACAAAACCCAACACGGACATACAAAAAAAAAACGAACCTTGCGGCTCGAAGTTAGCTTTAGCCGAAAACTAAATATTTTCAAAAACAAACCTTGCGGCTCGAAGTTAGCTTTAACCGGAAACTAAATATTTTCCTCAATGTTTCTGATTTTCCGAGATCACACTAAGGCGCAGCGGAAAAGAGCATACGCATGAGAAAAATCCTTCCTTTCTGTTTCTGATTTGCCCAGATCGCACAGAGTCGCGGGGCAAAGAGCATACACAGAAATGAAAGGTTCAGATCCGGTAATAAAAAAAAGCTAAATAAACTGAAACCGAAATAAACAGAGAGAAAATGACTGTAAACTGCAAATAAACACTATATACCTCCAGATCTTAAAAATGACGCAGCTAGGGCTACCGGAAACCTTTTCGCGTGAAACGAAAGGGGTTCCTCACTGGAACAGATGCTCCCAACACAACAGAGTAGTCCTCTCGGCCCGAAAGCAGTCAGAAACAATAGATCTAGGAAACGGTTGTCGGATGCAGTTCTACCGGCTTCAGATTTGGATCACCAACGGACGCGGCCCTCAAATAGCTCTGATACCATGTAGGAATTTACAGGGTAAGTTCCTCAGACAGAACACCAAAGGACACCGCTCACAAACAGATCACAGATCAATACACCAGTGTTTTGACGTGGTTAAAACTCTCAAAGAGGGAAACAGTCCACGGCTTGAGCCAACGCGGCCAATTCAGACAATTTATTAATAAAAGAATGAAAATTTACATATGCTTCTCTCATAGACGGATTACCCTACAAATGACCCTCCATGCTCTTTAAATAGAGATCATGGACCAATCGGGTGTCAAGCCACAGATCAAGTGTTGGTAATACCGAGGAGAGAATGAACCGTCGGATCACTACATATCATGACCGTCGGATTGTAAGTTACAAAATCTACATAGTAAAGAAACACACTTTACCTAACTCTATACTAGACCAAGTTGTACTTAACTATTTCCTATGTGTCGGAATATCCTATCATTTCCTGTATCTAGCCACCGCAGATACAACCATTGCTATGGTTTTAGTCCATGAAAAATATGGGATTGAACATCTGATCTATTATTTGAGTCGTAATCTCAATGATACAGAAAGTATTCTTACATGGAGAAGCTAGCTTTGGCTTCCGTTTAAGCTGTACATAGATTTCGCCATTATATCCTGCTCCAAAAGACCACTGTCATTTCAGATTGCAACCCTATGACATACATCTTGTCATGTCAATTGCTGGCAGGCAAATATTCAAAATGGATCGCCATTTTGCAGGAATTTGATTTGGAATTCATCAAATCCAAGTCAAAGAAATCTCTAGTTTTTGCCGAGCTTCTTTGCGACCTTCCCTCTACCACCATCGACTCAACAACAGAACCATCAGTTCCGGATGAGTCACTGTTTCTAATCTTGTCAATCTGACCCTTGATATGGAGATATACTAATCTATCTCCAAACCCAAACTTTCTGGTCTGATACCTCTCGCTTGCAACAACAACATATTCGATATCAAGCCAAAGATTATCTGATCATTGGCGACACCCTTTACTGTCGCGATATCGATACGATTTTTCGTAGGTGCCTCACACATGAGGAAGCCGAGAAAGTTCTAAATGATTTCCATTCTGGTGCTTGTGGTGGAAATTTATCTGGTTATGCTACTGCACAAAAAATTCTCCATGTTGGTTACTTCTAGCGTACCATATTTAACAATTTCATCACTGTTGTCAGAAGTGGTCATGCATGCCATATTTTTTACTGTAAAACTCGATTACCACCTGCACCACTGCATTTTGTCGTCGTTGTTGAACCATTTGCAAAATGGGGCATTTATTTCATGACATATAACCTTCACTCCGCTGGGGGGCATGGGTATATTATTGTCACCATTGACTATTTTACGAAATGGGCTGAGGCAATGCCTACAGTAAACAATAGTGGTGAGACAACTGCACCTTTTTTCTTCAACCATGTGGTTGCACAGTTTGATGTACCACAATCTGTAGTTACAGATCATGGTTCTCATATTTGCAATCACAAGATGACTGAATTAACTGCCAAGTTAGGACTCTCACATGATAGTTCTACTTCTTATTATCCACAGGCTAATGGGAAAGTTGAAGCCATCAACAAAGTCCTTAAGTGAATGCTTCAACGAATGATAGGAGTTCACAAACGAAAATGACATTTGATCCTGTACTCAGCTTTGTGGGCTTACCGAACCTCAGTAAGAAACGCAAGTGGATTCACACCTTTCAAATTAGTGTATGGTCTTGAGGCAATCTTGCCAATACAATGTGAGATTTCATCACTAAAACTCGCAATTGACTTGTTACCTAACACTTCTGATGAGGAAGCACGTTTCTTAGAACTCATCCATCTAGATGAAACGCGTCAACGAAGCACATAAGAAACGAATTAAGGTGCAATATGACCGCAATGTCAAGCCTCACATATTCTCAGAAGGAGACCTGGTCTTGTTTTATGATAAGGAAGCCGATAAATTAGGAACATGAAAATTTGAACCACTATGGGTTGACCCCTACATTTTCAAGCGTGTTTTGGAAAAAAGCACTTATGCGTTGGTTGATTATGATGGAATTCCATTGTTGTAGCCCTGAAATGGGTTGTATGTTAAATGTTACTATGCTTGATTGTGCATAGTAAAAACACTGTATATATGCTTTGGTTGTGTGTGTGTGTGTGTGTCACAGTGTGACTTTTAGAGTTTTTATGTGGTTAGTAATTTGCTTTGCATTTGTTTCAGATGTCAAGCATTTGGAACCATTTGTTGGTTATGCCGATGATGCTAGTCGTAGTATGCAGAACCTATCCTCTGCAACATGGGCCATATTTTCTCCAGGTAGCGAGTTAGTGCGTTTTCAGGGGATTTTGTATCGGTCGTTCTACAAACAATATCGCTGAGTATAACACATTGATCGAACTCCTCTCTGATGGCATTTCACTTGGCATTCGCTGAATCATCATTAGGCTAGACTCACAACTTGCTGTACTACAACTTACGCATGTTTATACTGTTTGAAATGAAACTATTCATCGTATATTCCTTAGAGTTCGTCTCTTAGAAAGACATTTTGATTACATTCAATATCAACACATTTCCAGAAACTTTAACACATTGACTGATTCTTTATCAAACTACGTGTTAAACAAACATTTACGACATATGTAAAGAGTAAATTTCTAATTCACATCAATAGTTGAATATGATTACACATAACCATACAAAAACACTGAAAGTAAAATATATAGATGTTCAAAGTTTTTACAAAAAATTGTGCCCAAGACATGTTGGTCATCTGACCTCAAAACCTCAAAATGCATACAGTAAATCATCCTAAGTAGATCTAATGATGCTCATGATAACATGCCACTTCTTGAGCAATTATGCGCAATAGCATCATCCAATAGCTAGGTACACCAATAGTATGGCATTGTAGTCTCATTGGTAACTCCTCGATCCGAACATTCGGTATACCGAGGGTTAACCCCTCTATATGATGCTACAACTCCGCCAGTGTCTCAATCAGATTTAAATCCTGGAGAACTGCTCTTCCGACATTTCTCCCCACTGGTTCACCCACCTCCTGTTGATGATCCATTGGTCGAATAGTTCCAACATCTGTATACATGAGAACATTTTTAGTTTAGTCTTGGAAACATCAAAAAACACAAAAAACATGTAAAAACTCAAAAAATAAAAAATACATGGTCAAAACAATTTACCTATAGCACCCCATTGAGCACCCACTGGTAATCTCAAATCTGGATCTCTACGGAAATCCATCCTTGTATATGGATGCTCCTCTATGACAATATGTTGTCGACGGAGCCAACCGAAGAATGCGGTAGAAAATGATATTGCTGATTGACTAGCATGTCTAGCCATCAACTGTACCCATCTCTGCATTCGTGGATCTCTAGGACCAGATAAAATCAGTGTCACATGCTGAGGTTGTATCAATGGAATTCTCTCCAAAGTAAAAACGATCAAGATCGATCCATAGCTGAAATTTTTCGTCTTACCGCTTTTTACTTTAGTCAGCTTCTCTTTCATCAAAGAGAATACTGCCTCACACCAGTTGAACATAGTTGGCTCGAGACACTCAAAGTGTCACGCTACTCGCCAACTTTGCGATAGTAAAGAGGATGGTTCGCAAGGGCATATCACGAACATCCATGATGTTTATATTTCCATCTTTGCTAGGTTGTGTACTTGACTGACAAAATTGTCGAATGTAGTCCCTCACTGATTTACCCCCACAGGCAGAACCTCAAAAAGAAATGGGGGCACCACGTCTCGATAATCCTGTGAGAAAGTAAATATCATCGATTGATATAGGGAGCACTTTGTCCCCTATGTGAAAAATCTGTTCCGCTGGATCCCATGAATGAACTAAGAACTGCAATAGTTGTAACTGTTGCCTCATCTCGGATAACTTGAAATATTTGAGTAACCCACAATCTTTGAGGGCCTCAACAGTACTAGGATCATTTAGGGCAACCATATCTTGTTCTTCATGTTCTCTTTCACGCCATGTGATAGCCATTCTGATCCGATCAAAGTCTGAAATCACACCATAGGCTTAGTTAGGATCCATTTCATGAAAAAAACTGAAGATATTTTGGGTAGAAATGATGAATCAAATTTCTAAATTGCGCCCAACACACCCCTAATCTTTAGATAGTGCAATGTAGAGCAGTTTCCCTTTTGTTTAACTGCTATGCAGCGCAGTTTTCGATGCATAAGGGTGTGTTGATCCTAGGGCGTGATATATTTAGCCTAGGGACCCCAAAACCCTAATTTTTTTTCCTAAAATTAAAAAATAACGACCTTGAAAGAGAAGAGGTAGATCTCCTACCTGGTCTTGACGGCACGAAGAATGATCCACAGAATCTCCTGCAATTAGTTGCTGAAGTTTGAGGTAAAAAACTGGTTCAGAGCACAAAATTGAATGGTAAATGTCAAATGGTAAAATGACTTGGTAAATTATTGTTTTATGGTTATTTCATGTTCATTAAATGAATAAACTATAGTTTTTACCTATTTTTACCAATGAAATAGGTATGTTTAATTCGTTTGGTGGTTCTTTGAGCAAGTTTACAGCTGACATAGTGAATTTGACGTGCATGATTATAAAATGTACTTTTGACCACAGAGCATAATTTTATCTATTTTTCGAGCTCTGTTAAACATCAAAAAAGGAACCCCCCTAGAGTCCTCTTTTAGCTCTTTTCAGACTCTCAAAATATGAAAAGATTGTCGGGCGCTTGTCCTTTTCAACTCACAAAAGGATTGGAAACGACATTTACTCAGTATAAGTTTAACCCTTTTCCGGACTGAGATATATTACTTACGAAAAAGGAATATGTTGATTAAACATTGTCAATATGTTCTCTCTTGTATTATTTTACGCTTTTTCAGAATTGAGAGACAAATTTACGAAAAAGAACTTGTGGAGTTTTCTTTTTGTCCCTTTTTAAACTCTCTAAATATGAAAAGGGCCAAGTTCTCATTGTCATTAAATTCGTTAAAGCATCAAATAGCGACAAACTTGTCCATCATGACAAGACCGAGTTTCACCTTCACTAGACTCGTTGAAAGATCACATAGTAACGGATTCACCCGAAGGGTAGAACTATACATCAAGCATATGTTATCCTCCTCAAGCTTGTTAAAAAATAAAAAGGTACTGGTCAGTAATGACTGGGGAAAATGGGAAAAGGGATAAATCACTTTATGGTAGCAAGTCGCTCTTGAACTGACACTTTCACTTCATCTCTGTGACTATTTGGGTTGGATTATCTGCTTGATAGTTATCATACCTATGGTCTATCACACCGTCCATCACTTTGGTTTTGGGTCAATGCTGCCAATTCATTCAATGTCGCTGACATGTTCAAGAGAAGTCACTCAGTAAACTTCATCCTTTGCAATACTCATAAACCTTCATTTTCATGACTGCCATTCCTGAACATCGTGTCATCAGTCACATTCTGTCTTCAAAATCATTACACTCATTTTGTGTCATTGATGGGGGATACATCAAGGCCCTCCTGCGACGAGTTGTTTCTTGTTGACGTAAACACATTATCCAGGAAATTGACTTAGAAACACCCTTCCAGTACCTTGAGGCTTGCATACATCAACGACAATTTTTTTGCTTCCGACGACAGGTTGACATCACAAGACTTCGACTGAAACACTTTGTATGGTGTTCGACATCCAAACTTCTATTCACACCATGCAGAATGTACTGTAGTACCCTGAGAATCATTATCATTATTAGTGATTTCTCTCACTTCTGTTAATAGCTTACATCATTGGCTGGTAATCAGACGATGTCTTTCTATGTTCGACTTCAGATCACATTTTCACATGGTTAGAATCGCACTTGAGCAAACGATTAGACGAGATAGAGGACCCGGATCTAGTTTCATCCATTCGGGCTACGATTTCAAGGGAGTACTAAATCATTTGGACGATAGCTTTACACATATAGTCATCTTATCATGGATCTATATCCATAGACGAATATTTGATTTATGTACATGTAATGAAAATTTTATATGTTGAGCATGGGTATGCCTTCCCTCAACAATTCAAGAAAAATTCAAAGATATCATGATATTATGTAATGTAATTGATGCAGGTCATCATCTGCTTCAGATCCTCCTCATCACATCATAAAACATATCACTCAACATTATCATTTTTGACTTCATGCTTTAGGGGGCAACTGTTACAGGTCTATTTGGGCACATCACTCCCGACGATCAAATCAATGTAAACAGGGTCTATCAAACTCTAATTCAGTTGCTACATTCCCTAGACATGCCACCTCATTGAATGCTTTCATCCATGAGAGTTTCCTGACTTCAAACCCTGCTGAAGTGCTTCCTTGGGTCACTAGCGCACCCCTAGTCAGGGGTAAGTGCTTTGCAGAGCATGTAGCCCCATTCAAGGCTGCGTTGCAGAGCACCTAAGCCCACTCAAGCTTACGTTGGGCGAGAATCATTGAAATGTTCATTGGATCCTGAGTATATTCCTCCTTTCTAGACCCTTCTAGAAGGAACCCAACTCCCATCCTATCAAGATGAGCTTGACTTAGGATAGCTTTGGATCATGTAATCCTCTATCCTTTCATCCCTTTGAACATGGAAATTAATCATCCAATTATGGAAAACCATTCAATGCCATATTAATGACAAAACCACTTGCATTCATCTATAAATTGGCCTCCCATCATAGAGCCAAGGAGCTTGGATATTATAGAGAAATACTGTTGGTTTAGAGACTTGAAATCATTGTCAAAGTAATGTTATGCTGCTGGATTGATGTTGCTATTGGTGTGATGAGGGCTTGGACTAAGTTGGATGAGTGACACGAGATCGAACCACATTGAGTGTAACTTCTCCTTCTATCAATCAATAAAGTTGTTTGTTCATTTTCCAATACTTTTGTCTATATCTATGATGAATGTATGTTCAAATGTTGTCGATTCCTTTTGTTTACAATAAATAGATCATATGCTTTGATTGTTGTCGTATTCTGTTTATGTTGGCAGGGACTAATTGAGCGAATTCAGTTTGAGCGGGTGCGATGGGAGTAACTCAAAGGAGATCAAAGGAAGCGAAGGATCACAAGTAGGTTCTTTTATTTTATCTGTTTATTATATGAAAAGGTTAGACATCTTTACTTCGGTTGTTCTAAGTGTAACCACTCACTTAGGGAAGATATACTTATCCATAGGTATAAATTCCGTATAACAATATGTCCTTTACAAAAATATTTTAAATAAAAAAATAGGTTTAGTTTTAATTAAAGGAATTATAAAACCTCGATAATCTCATTATCATTACGCCCACTTGGTTAGTTGTTAAAATTAGAGTCCAGTATGAAAAAGATGTGGTAAAAATATTTAAATTTCACTTTTGGAGCTATAAATAAAATATTTCCAGCGCTATGTTAAGTAATATAAACTTCTATTTTTTATATATATTTCAATATCAAGCTTTATATATATTTCAATATAAAACTCTATATATATTTGTTTTTATATATATAGTATGTGTGTATATATATGTGTTAATGTTCATCATAATAAAATATTTCAATACTCAAAAACAAAAAGTAATTAAGGTAAACAATAAAACTAAAATAATTTAGTTACTTCTTAATAAGACACAAATGTGTAATTCATTCAATTTTTAATATAAAATATTATTAATAATAAATTATTGAAAAATACAATTTAAACAATGAAAAATTATACATAGGCTATATATGTAAAGAAACAAAAGGCCACTATAGATCCATCTAAATCATGAACTTATCAAGCACTAAAAGGGATTAAATCTCTTGATGTGTAAATCTTTTTTCGAGTTTTGCATTCTATAAAGAAGTTTGCATGTATTGAGATTGAATCCCTCTGTGCTCTTGGCAGATCCTTAGTTAAGATAGATCTATACTGGTATACTAAAAAAGATATAAATGTATGAGATAACTAGTAAGATCTAAAATTATTTTTGTATTTAAAGGAGACTAAGAAAGCTTTGTTTTCTTTTATGTGAAATGAAGTTATTTTGAATATAAATGATAGATAATTAGATTTGTATTTGCACTTGTTTGTTATAATTGATTTTTTTAGTGATTTAATGCTCTTTTACTTGATGATAAAAGTCAACTTAGATGTTGTAAATGGTGCTTGAAATTTTTTATTTTTATTTTTATGTTTGTAGATTTCTCCATATATTTACTTAATTACTTGTTATTTTATTTATTTATTTTGCTAATTGTAGATTTGTTTCATGAATTTAGGAGGATTGGCCAACGATTTGTCAACAAATTTTGTTAATTTATTTATTTATTTTTATATATGTAGATTTACCTCATGAACTTATGAGAATGGGCGGGCTTTGAAATAGTTCTATATTTAGAACTTAGTAACATGATTGATTTGGATTGTCTTCTAGTGGAAGGTTTGATACAACTATCTTGTTTTGTTTTAGAGGTAACAATGATGGTTATGGATTTCTAATTTTGAATGAGGCTGCGGTAGATTAGATTTCTTTAACTCACCATGCAATAATTGATAGAAAATATCTTGCTAATTAATGAAGTAATTAATTGCATATCATTCATAAGATAAGAGAATACATTTTGTCATTTACATTACACATTTTTTATATTAAAATATAAAAAACATTAATATTTTATGTAAGGTGGATAATGAGATATTTTATTTATTATAAATATTGGAATTTTTTTTATTAATATTTTTAAATATCACATATCAATTTAATAAGTAAAAAAATTATCTTAACATAACAATAAATTAATATATAATTTACAATTATACATATTTAAAAATTTGAAGATTTTTAAAACAAAATGCTATCAACTCATAGATTATATTGTTATTAAGTTGCAAACATAATTGATCAATTTATTTATTTTTATTAATCATTAAATAATCATTACAACTTACCATATATATTTATCACCATTATTTAAAAAACAAACCTCACCATTATTTAAAAAACAAACCAAATAAAATGACTTGATTCATTTAATTAAGCCGAAGGCGTTCTCTATATCACCATTATTTAAAAAACAAACCAAATAAAATGACTTTGATTCATTTAATTAAGCCGAAGGCGTTCTCTATGGGATTTTGTTTTGCAAACACTATTCATGCCAGCGAATCAGAGGGCATACATCTAGTCTTCCTCACACCTATCCAGTTTGACAATCCCAGTTTGACACACCTATCCCAGAGTGAGTGGAACCTCTCTACATTTCTATTTGCTCTTCATATCAACACGAGTTTGCCGTGGAAGATTGAAAGAAGTTCCGAAGAAAGAAAAGAAATTTTTTTTAACGTCTATGAAGTTAAAGATAGTTTATGAGATAGATTATTTCTTTATCTGCTTGATGTATTCTGCTTTTTTGTGAAGCTTCGAAATAAATGTTCCTTAACTTGTCGAAAAACTCCTGGCTAAATAGATTATCTCAAGAACTAACTACCAACATATCTACATAACTTTTCCTGTTTTCTTTGAAGACCTCACATTCTAAAATGAAATGATTTTCTGTTTTCACTTTTCAGGAAAAACAAAAAATGCATACTCTTTCCTCCCACACTTCCTTTGGCATTTTCCAACACCCCGTTTCTATATATTGAAACTAATTTTGACATCGTGCGTTCCATTTGGGCTTCATATCACCATTGAATACCGAAGAAGCTCTGGATATATTGAAAGTAATGTTGACATCGCACTTAAACGCTCTCTATCAGGTAATAGATCTTCGACAATTGAAACAAATTCTTCTGAAAGTTGTGTTAGAAGTCATCTCAAGCGTTTCAGACGCATGCCATCTTCCTGAATCCATTGAAGAACAACTTATTAACGTTGCCAGGGGTATTCCAGTGTACACATATTTAGAATCCCCTTGCAACCTTCCCTCACACTTGTCTTTGCCCTCAAACAGAGATTTCTTGACGCCATTTTTGCATTCCACGAGATTGAAATTGTAAAGCAGTTAAGAGAGTTCGAATCCCACCTTCAAGAAGAGATTATAGCAATCGTGCTTTCTTTCGAGCAGTGCACTAATAGTCACATGCTGGAAGGCTCTTGTTGCAAAACATTAATCCATGGCTCTAAATTCTTTCCTATGTATGAATTTATCTGGGAGGAACACAAAACGAAAATGATGACTCTGAAGACAGACCAGGCGCTCCAGGAGGGCACCCAGAAGGTATTCGATGCAGTTGTGGATGGTCGAATCACTGCACCTCTGCTTCAGTGCCTCAACGAATTCATAAATTGATATCATCAAATTTATGAAGTCTGCACTCGGAAATTTACAGCGTTTTCCAGCACATGTATCCATGTCTATATATACACATGGTTTATTGAAAAGTAGATATTTGTATAGCTTTAGGGGAAACAGATTATTTTTTCCTTCTTCTAAAAATCATGGAAATTCGGTTAAATTTTTGATAAAATTCTATTAAGATTTTTGTAAATCTAAGTTACAGATATCAAATTTCAAAATTTTGGGTGTCTCACGGGTTTTTGATGGTACTGAATCCGGAAATTTACAGCCTTTTCCAGAACATGTATCCATGTCTATATATACACATGGTTTATTGAAAAGTAGATATTTGTATAGGTTTAGGGGAAACAGATTATTTTTTCCTTCTTCTAAAAATCATGGAAATTCCAGTAAATTTTTGATAAAATTCTATTAAGATTTTTGTAAATCTAAGTTACAGATATCAAACTTCAAAATTTTGGGTGTCTCACGGGTTTTTGATGGTGCTGAATCCATTTCTACCATAGAAACAGGATTCGAATACTGCTACTGCAATATTTTTTGAAATATTTTGCCTAAATTGAATCACTTTTGACTGTCCAAGCAATTTCTCCCTTTTGTATCCTTCTTCATTTTTATATATACATATAACTTTCTACAGAAAAGATTCGGAACAAAGAAATGGCTGTATGTGAAGCCAAAAATGTATGATTTATTCACAATGTATAGATTAGAGAGAATTTAGAAAGTTGGCATGAACGATTGCAGGGTTACTTCAAAACTAAAGTAATTTAGTTTTAATGTTGAATTGAATGGTAGTATTGAAAGTCCTTTTCCTCTAATTGTTGGATGAATTCATTGGGAACGCTCCAAACCCTTCCAACCAACCCTGTCTTTATTGAAAATTGCATGGGAGATGGAGATCCATCAAGACTTTTGGGTATTCCTGTGGCTGCAACGCCTTGGGCATATTTAATATATAGACATCACCAGGAACCCATCTAAATCTAGGTTTGATCATTTCTTTGAAATTACAAAGCAGCTAGAGGATGTATATCTTCAATTTGTAATTCACTCGAAATGTTTGGTTGGTAAGAATGTGGTTGCCTAATATTGTTAATATTTCTAATATTGATTTGCATGGAGGATGGGTATTTTGAATTTTGAATTCATCCACATAGTTGGTGGGAAAGAATGTGGTTTCCTAATATTGTTAAGCTTTTCAACCTTGATTTGCACATCATAGCTGAGTTTAGATAAATTTGTGACAACATAGATAAATTTGAGATGAGATGCCACTAAATTGGATGTTGAAAGCATTCAATTCCTATACACACACAATTAGAAGTGAGTGCAGACACCCACGTCGTTATGTTGAGGATGTAGTTACCTTATAAACATAACTTTTAACTTTAATATTGTTAACTCAACAACCAAATCAAAACACATTGATATTAGTTTGAGCACCTTTGCCATTAAACTCAATGATATTTTTAAATTCAAGCAAGTTTTTGTTAGGGTTGTTCTAATAAACTTACTTTAGATAAATTGTTTTGGTGTCTATTGAAAACAAACAATGGTGTTTTTAGACACCACCAAGTATATCCGTACTATGTGATCCCAACACTATTCATTAAAATCTCGGTGTCTTTGACTGCATACAACACTATCCATTAAAGTCTCAGTGTCTTTGATCGCATACTACATGTTTAGGTATTTGAAACCTTCAATCCATGTAGATATATTATATAGAGTTAGAAGTAAGTGCAAAGCCCCAAGCCATCGCGAGAATGTAAGTACATAATAAATCTGAAGTTTACATTTGTACCTTGATGTTTACTAATCAAAATGTAGTAATAAAGCTTAGCAAACTTCCAACACTTCTGTTGAATTCAGAGTTTAATGATACATTTAACTTCAAGCAAGCTCCATTCATTAAGGTTATGAAATCTATAATGACATGCTACTTAAATGAGTGTTGGGATCATTCAATCCTAATACGCAAAAGAATATTTACACAGTTAAAAGCCAGTGCAGACTACAAACCCCATAAATGATGGTAAGATTGTACTTATCTAATAAGTATAAAGTTTAAATTTGAACTCATTAGGAGAATTTTGAGGTATAAAATAGGCCTCCTAAGGAAATTATAAAATAATAATGGAAATAATAAAATAAGATTAAATTATATTATCAAATTTTAGAGGGAAAAAGGAAAAGCACTACTTTTTCAACTTGTATTTTCAACTTATCTCCCTATGATTCTACTCAAATTTCGAGCTGGAACACTCATTGGATGTAGAATTTGATTCCTCATCCAAGGAGTACCCATGTTGCATACATTCAATGGACCTTGCTACATTAAAATGAGAAATACATGAAAAACGTGATTGCAATCACATTTTTTCATGTATTTCTCATTTTGTGTAGTAGGGTTCATCGAAAGTATGAAACATGGGTACTCTTTGGATGATGAATTAAATTTTGCATCCAACGATTACTCCCGCACGAAATTTGAGTAAAACCTTAGGGAGATAAGTTGAAAATACAAATTGAAAAGTAGTTTTATTATTTTATTATTTTTTTTACCTTTTTACCCTAAAAATGGTGAATCATCCCCTATTGTTAGCATCACCATCTTGAATCATGTTGGTTCTTATAAAGTTTATTTTAGTTGTATATTTTTCTTAGGAGACCCATTTTAGACCTCACAAGTTCTCTAATGTTGATCTGCGCTAACTTAAATTAAATTAAAATCAAAATGATTAAAAACAATAATAATAATAATAACAATAATAATAATAATAATAATAATAAACAACAACAAAGATTTATTATATTTTGACATATTGTGGTAACTGTTAACACTATAGCCAAGCGAGCTTCCCATTTACTCTAAAATAAGAAAAATTCTTAATGCCATTGGTCTATACAATTAGATGACATTACAAAATTAGATGACATTACAAAAACCAAATCATGGTGAAAATAATTTTTCCTAATAAACATTTGAACTTCGATGTTGGCAGGCTCAAAGCCAAAATCAAACCCAGTAATATGCTTTTACCAAGCTTCCAACAATTTTATGATTATTTCAGTGTTTATTAATGCATCTAACTTTAACCAGAATATATCCATTAAAATATCGACTTAATCTAGTTAGAATATAACATCAATGGCATTCTGCATCTTTTCCCATCTTCCTTTTTTTTGTAGTTTCATAATAAATAAAAAAATTCTACCACTGTAGTGACTCCGGAGATGGAAGTTCGCACTGGAGATACTAGGGAAGTCCTATGTAATGTTGTCAAAGAGTATAATCCTGACATGTTGGTGATTGGTGGTAATGGATACAGATTTTTAAAGAGGTATTGTTGCATGAAATTTCCCCTTTTTGGAGTTCTAAGAAGTGCATTTGCAAAACAATCAATGTTGCTTATATGCTTGATTTCGAATAATTTATGTCGCTGTTTCTCTAGAAAATTGACAATTCTCTTTTCAGGTTTCTGTTTGATTTTTATTTTCAATACAATAGAGCCTTTCTGTGACCTTGGTTTTAAAGTGAGGATATTTGGATTCTGCAGGCTGTTTCGTGGCAGTGAGATTGACCATTGTGTTCACCATATAGAGTGCCCTGTTGTTGTGGTGAAGCCCCAAAAGAAAAAATCATGTTGATTTTCAGTAGGCTCATGTCTGAATCTTCTTATGCTTGTTGGCTTTAATTCTAGATATGAAATAACAGATACTACATCTAAGTGTAATATTTCAGAACATCGACTAGGAAATGTTAGTCACTCATAATATCTGTTGGTAATTTCCATTATAATTTTTTTAATACATTCGTGATATACTATTTGTTTTATGTACAGTTGTATCGAGGGATTGAAATATGACATGAGTGAAACCAGAAAATTGAAACTATTTGTAACCAATAACATTCATGGAATATATGTTGCCATGGCTTGATTTGATATTTTCATTTGAATCATGTCTCCTTTGCACTGTGTTGTGTTGAAACATATAAAACTCACACTTTCATTTTATGAACTAGGGTTAAGAGGGTACTGTAAATTCAAAAGTAGGGAGAATAAAGAAGACTTATATAGGTTGAAAATTCTGGTCTCTATGCTTTCTATGATAAACCTGAACTATCAGTTTAGTTTATGCACAAATAATTCATGAAGTCATAGGATGAACAGATTTGACAGGTACTCCCACACTCGACCTATTTATAGAAAAGTTGATATTCATTTTTTGATGTTGAATCTCATGTCTCATTGTTTAACATCTTTGTGTTTAGCAGTTCAAGATAATTTTGGTTTAACATCTATTTGAGGATTGTTTCCTAAAAAAATTAATAATTGAAAGAGCAAAATGTGAACTAAAGGGATTCTCAAGGTACATCTACAGGATTTTGGATTTCAAGAAAGAAACTTACACAATGAAAATGATTTACGTTTTCCTTGCATTATCACATTCCTCCTATAACATCCCGAGTGGCCAAGGTAAAGGTGGGAAGAATTGGGGCGAGATATTCCTCATTGATTTGGGAGAAACCACAATCCAAATTTTGCCAAAGTATTGGGTATAAGCAATGAAAATCAATGTAGCAGAGAGATTTGGGAATTAAAGACCTTATCTGCATTCAAAATTCAAGATTCGTGATAAATATATTGGAAACTTAGTAAGGCATAACAAAGGTCACATTAAATACTCGATCCCAAATGCAAAACCCGATGCAGGTGGATATTGGTGGCCACTCGCCTATTCCACCTAGACCCCTCCATCAGTTTCATATTTTTCCTTGTCCATTTCAACATTTACTATTTTTAGTAGCTTTTTGGGTCTTTAACTCCTAGAGCAGTTTTGACCCCCTAAACGACATTTTTTTGGGGTCTGCAGGAGGCCTGTAGCCATAGGCAAGGGTCTATGATGAAACCTGTAGTACTCAGAGTGAACTTTCCAACAAGGTATCATATGCACCAAACATAGATAACATAACCAAGTTACGACCACGGGAAGTTGGCTTCCCAACTAACCCCAACGGGGCCAACAAACTCTTGGTGTTACATCTCCTAGGGTTAGGGTTTTTCATTTTTTCCAATAAGAAATAGGCCCTTGAGCCTCATTGTAACATAGTTCAGAGGCATGTAACCGCCACTTCTCTTCTTAGAGATAAGCTACCATCGCCTGAGCTATCTTATTTCCATTCTGATTGTAAGCATAGTTTAGTATTTTTCTATTAATCAAATGAAGTGTTTTAATGTTGCATCTTTGTGTTAATGATTATATTTGTAAGTTGCTGCATTCCTGTTTAAGTTCGGATCATCTACCTATTAATCGATTGTTGCTGTTGTTGTCTTTCTTACTTACGCTAAACAGGAGAGGAGGCCTAGGGATGTGAACCGGTAGATGTTGACAATAACTGGTTTTCCTGGACATGTTTCCGCCCACTCTTCTAATCTCCCCGTAGTGCTATTTTTGATAGGCATGGAACCCTCCCTAGTTTATTCACCTATCACGTTCATTCACTATTATCTATAGAGTGTGTAGCCCACGCTTCTACAACGTCTCTGCTTCGCTAGCCATAACAGAAAGAATCCAGACGGAACCATATAAAGTGTGTGTTGTTTCACTAACTAGCCAATATTTCTTCTTCTAAATGGATCAAAGTGGTATGCTCTTTCTCTGTTTTTCTTTGCATGTCCCCAATGATGTCAAGGTATGAGTTAGGGCTTGATTTGGTTGAACGATTGCAAGATCAGCCTCGCAAAACTCGACGACCTCCCATGGCGTAATAAAAGAAAGATGAGGGGGCAGGATATCCTTTCAAAATGTTGCTCGAGGAAGCCCTCGAGAGACAAAGGAATGCGATGATGGATAAATTTGCCCATATCCTTCGATGGCTACCCACAGGTGATGCATCTTCATCCAACAGCTGCTCTGGAGGTGCCACTCCTTTTAAGCTACAAGTTAACTTTGATATTCCCACATTTGAAGGCCTGATAGATCTAGACGCCGTAGATAAATGGTTAAATCTATTGGAATGATATTTTTTAGTTCATGAATTTTCCAATCAGGGAAAGATTACTTTTGCACTTCTTAAAGCCATCCCACACGTCAAGGATTGATGGGAAACCTACTGTGAACAAAAGGATGAGAGTGAACCCTTGTTGTTTTCAGCGCACCCACTTGGAATTCTTTCCTAGATGCCATCAAGGAACAATATCACCTTATCGGGAGCTATGAAGACAAATACATAAAGTGGACCATGCTATGGCAAGGAAGGGACCAAGATGTGTCAGAGTTCACGAATACTTTCCATACCCTTCACATGAAGATGAGAATCAAGGATACTGAGTGGCATTTGGTGCTCAAGTATCACAACTGTCTACATAAATACATCTAGGACGAGATGGAGTTCTTAGACATTTTCTTGCTCGGCAGGGTGTATTGGTACATTGTTAAGATTGAAAAGAATTTTAAATAGAAGAAGCGGGACTTTGGACCTGTGAATCCAAAGTAAGGAAAATGCGCCCCCAGACCACAAAACAAAGGACCAAGCCAATGCGGCGCTACCCAGGAAAGTCCGCTAAAGCCACATGCAAAGAACAACACCCCGAAGATGAAGAAGGACACAGGAAAATTGTGTGAGATCCATAAGAGCTCCACTCACAATACAAGTGAGTGTCAGGCCAAGAGTGGTTGAGATGAAGGGTTATGAATCAAACACAAGTTCTGAATCTGAATCAGAACCCGATAAGGGAACTAAAAATGGGAAGAAGGTCATTGATGTGGATCCCAGTGCCACTGTGGCCGCCACCAAGATCCAGAAGATTGAGGCTGAAGATCCAGAGGAGGGGGAACACCTCTTTCACTTACATATGTGGGTGAAAGGTTCTTCGCTATAGTTCATTGTCGACAACAGGAGCCAAAAGAACCTCATTTCAATTGAGGTCGTGAAGTGGCTGGGCCTAAATACTATAACACATCCATAGCCGTACACCATCGGGTGGCTTCACCAAGGATGAGATCTTCGTGTCAGCAAACAATGCCACCTTCCCTACAACATCAAGCCCTTCATGGATGATGTACTGTGTGACGTTGCTCCTCTTGAAGTTTGTGATGTATTGTTAGGAAAACCATACTTGTGGAAGCGACATGATTTATATGAGTCTAGACCTCACTCTGTGATTATGACTTTGGCTAATAAGTTGTATAAGATACTGTAGGTAGCCCCGCCTACCACCATCTGTTTGATCGTTGCAAAGAAAAGCAGTAAGATCATTTCCTAGATCAATAATTTTTTTCCCTATGATTTGCCCCCAGGGAAAGAAGAAGGTTGTGGCCACGACTTCCAAGGAGGGCTCCTATGCATAGTAGTAGCAGATGGACAAGGTCGTGGAGGAGTACAAGGATATTTTTGCCTCACCCATAGGGGTACCTCTGAACTGTTAGGTCAAGCACACCATCGATTTGACCCCGGGCACTTCACTACCCAATGGACTAATCTATCGATGCTTTGTTATGGAGAATGATGAGATAAAGAGGCAAATTTAGGAACTATTGTTTAAAGAGCACATCGGGCCAAGCTCATCACCTTGTGGGAGCCTGATTGTATTGGTACAGAAGAAGGATGAGACCTAAAGGCTCTATATTGACTATCGGGTGCTAAACAAGATCACTGTCTAGAATATGTACCCATTCTCGCAGATGGATGACCTTCTAAACTAGCTCAAGTGGGCCAAATATTTCAGCAAGATTGACTTAAAGTTAGGTTATCACCAGGTGCCTATCGAACCCTCCTATGTGTGGAAGACTTCCTTCAAATCCAAGGAGGTCCTTTTCAAATGGTTGGTCATGTTGTTCGGATTGACAAATGCCCTTGCAACCTTCATGAGACTGATGGAAGACATCTTGCGACCCTTCACCAATTCATTCGTGGTGGTGTATTTAAATGACATATTTATCTTCAGTCAGACTTGGGAAGAGCACCTCTACCATATTCGACAGGTCCTTAAAACCCTGAGCCAACACAAGTTATGTGCTAACTTGGAGAAATGCACGTTTGGCCTTACCTAGGTTCAATATCTGGGGTACATCATTAATGAGCAGGGTGTTCATGTAGACCCATCCAAGATACAAGTCATTCAAGATTGGCCAGCCCCAACCACTCTTATAGAGCTTCACAACTTTTTGGTCCTGGCAATTTCTACCGTAGGTTCGTGTTGGGGTTCTTGCATATCACTTGGCCTTTAAGTCAAGTCACTGAGGGAGGAGAGAAAGCAAAGTTTTTTTGGTTGGAAACCCAACAATAAGCGTTCTTTGAGTTGAAGAATCACCTCTGTTTGCACCCGTGCTCACATTAACAGACCTGCAATAACCATTTGAGATTGAGACAGATGCCTCCGACTATTCTATTGGTGCGATTCTTACTCAACATGAGAATCTAGTGGCTTATCACAATGAGACACTTTCAGACACAGTCCAAAAGTACCCCACTTATGACAAAGAAATGTATTCCATTATGCAGGCCTGTCGTCAATGGAAGCATTACATTATGGGGAAGGAAACAATCATCCACACAGACCATCGACCTCTATAGTTCATACAGACACAAGGGAAGTTGCAGAATGATCTCCATCATAAATGGTCCACCTATTTGCAACAGTTCCATTTGAAAATTAAGTATAAGAAGGGAAGCACCGATAATGTTGTTGATTGCCTCAGATGACCACTGGTCATGATGCTGAACACTGTGCTCGACTCTTATGGGCACACGACATTAGGGTTGCCACATCTTTACAAGAGCGATCCAGAATTCGGTAGCATGTACTAGGCACTCCTGGAAGGGAAGCAAGTTCCAAATTTTCACCTTCAGGATGCACTGTTATGTCGCCGGGGACACATCTGTGTTCCTTCAAGTGAGCGTGCAAAGATGATTTGGGAGGTGCACTACAGTCGAGTCGCTGGACATTTTGGAGTAGAGAGAATAGTGGCGGTATTGTAGAAGCATTTTTATTGGCCGAAACTTCATTAGGATGTTGGGTACATTAGATCCTGCACTGCCTGCGCCATTTCCAAACCAACCATCAAGAAGAAAGGCATGTATACTCCTTTACCTATTCCTATCCGGTCTTGGTAATCTGTCTCCATGGGTTACATGTGGAGCCTTCCTTCTACTAAGCACGATAACGATTGCATTTTCGTGGTGGTCGACAGATTCTCTGAGATGGCCATCATGGAGGCTTGCAAGAAGAGTATCACAATAGAGGCCACTGCTAAGCTCTTCTTTGAGTGAGTATGGGTACACTTTGGGATCCCATAGTCCATTATCTCAGATCAGGACATCTGATTCCTGAGTGCATTTTGGTCAAGTCTCTGGTTGATGTTGGATACAAAACTTACTAAGTCCATGGCTTTCCATCCCAAAATTGATGGCCAAACAGAGGTTGTCAACAAGATGATCATACACATTCCACGCCTGTACAACTCGAAGCATCCACACGCATGGGAGGAAAGTCTCCACTATGTCCAACACAACTATAACAGATCTCACCATAGCTCAATGGGCCACAACCAATTTCAGGTAGGGCTGGGTTTTTGATCATTATGCCTGATTGATGTGGCCATACCATTTGTAACCACTTAGGTATATTTGGCTCACGTTTAGTCCGAAGTTGAAAGGGCTAACAGCTTGATTGAGCGCATTCAACACATCCGCCAGCAGGTCCATGATATATTGGACAGAGCCAATGCTAAGTACAATCAGTTCCATGATCAACATTGAGTGTTGCACAAGTTTCAGGTGGGCGAAAAAGTTTGGATACATTTGCAGAAGGAGGACCTTGCTGGACCCCACCGAAAACTTCACTCGCTCCGATATGGGCCATACACCATTACCAAGGTCATCGGTGGTAATGCATTCGAGTTCAACATCCCACCGTTCCTTGGTCTGCACCTAGCGTTCAATGTAGATTGCCTTGGCCCATACTTTCCACCATTGTTGGACATATCTGACATTGCAGAATAACTCACACCAACATAGCTCAACCCGAATTGTATGAAACAAACTACAACTGATCATATCATGGACACACAGATCTAGAACACTTGCCAATAGAGGATACAACTATATCGAGTTGTCAAAGCAGGCCAACTCCTTCACCAGGGAAAGTGGTTCACCAGGGACCTGGTTCAACATAAATTTCCTCACCTCATGGAGGATTTGCACGCAATGGGGACAATTAATTCCTAAGGGGGGAGAATTATCCAGGTGGATATTGTTGGCCACCTTCTTATTCCACCTATACCCCCCAGTTAGTTTCATCTGTTACCTTGTTCATTTCAACATTTACTATTTTTAGCAGTTTTTTGAGTCTTGAACTTTCATAGCAGTTTTGACCCCCTAAACGACATTTTTTTGGGGTATGCGGCAAGCCCAAAACCAAAGGTAAGGGCTTGCAACGAAACTTGTATTACTTAGAGAGACCTTTCCAATAAGGTATCGTATGCACCAGATGGAAATAGTATGACCAAGTTACGACCTCGGGAAGTTGGCTGCCCATCTAACCCCAACGGAGCCCACAAACTCTTGGTGTTACATCTCTTAGGGTTAGGTTTTGGTTGTTTAGGGTTTTCTCATGTTTTCCAATAATAAATAGGCCCTTAAGCCTCATTGTAACACAGTTAAGAGGCATGTAGCCACCACATCCCTTCTCAAAGATAAGCTACCATCGCTCGAGCTATCTTATTTCCATTCTGATTGTAAGCATAATTCAGTGTTTTTCTATTAATGAAGTGAAATTTTTCTCTGCTGCATCTCTATGTTTATGATTATATCTATAAGTTGTTGTGTTCTTGTTTAAGTTCGGATCAGGACCTCACACAGAGAAAAGAATGGAGAATGCAGATAGGAAGAAGTTGAGAAACGTGGTACCAACTAATGATGACACGTTGGTGATGCATATAATTTGAATCCTTACTATTGGAGGATGTAGAAAAGGTGCAAATTTGAGTTTGAGTACCAAAGAACAGAGATAAGGTTACGAGATTGATGTAATAATTGAACATGGCTTCTTGTATATGAACATAGGTAACCATTTTCATTTTTAATGAAAAATGTTGATTTTTTCTTCCCATTAAAAAAAAAGACACAAGGTTATGAGCACCTAAAAACTATGAGCACAAGTGGAAGGAGGAAAATGATCTTGGCGACAATAATAAGTGAAATAAGAGAGCGTTGGAGGTAATATACAAAATTTGAAATGTTGGAAGGAGATAAGGGTTCAAGCCTCCTTGTCCAAATTCTTCTCCTACCAATATAGTGAAGAAAATTAATTCACTGTGATTTATAAAAATAGTCAATAAAGAAAACGAGGATATGAGAAGTAAATTGATATATATTAAATGGGAGAAATACGAAATCTGGAGATGACGACAAACAAAAGCAAGTTGAATCAGAGAAGTACTTCTTGGATCAAATTCATTCAACTAGAGTGGAAGGAGTATCAGAATATTCCCTTGGGATTGTTAATCCCTTCATTTTATAATACTAATCCCTTAGGTTTACAATATTAATAATACCTTAGGTTTATAATATTAATCCCAAGGGTTTATAATATTAATGTCTTGATTTTATAATATTAAACCCTTGAGTAAACCATATTCATCCATAGAGATTTTAATCCCTTGGGTTTATAATATTCATTCATTGGGTTTATAATATTAATCGCAAGGGTTTATAATCTTAATCGATTAGGTTTTAGTATTAATGCTTTGGATTTATAATATTAATCCCTTCACTTATAGTATTGATCCCTTGGGTTTATAATATTAATAATCTCTTGGGTTATAATATCGTCATGTTGGAATGGTACAGGAATAGTTCCAACGTTGCATTATGAAATACATTTTCTCAATGCGACAATTAATCTAACATTTATTGTCGCAATATTACATTACATTGTAATTTATTCAATGTTAGAATGTGACATTACATATTTGGGGTTTAATGTTAGGGTTTCTAAAATTGGGTTTATAATATTGTATTTTATACATGGTTTATAATATTTGGGTTTAATATTGCGTTTACAATATTGGGGTTTTTCATATTTGGTTTTATATTTTAGTGTTTAAAATATTAATGCAAGAGTTTATAATATTAAATTTAGAATTTATAATATTAATCCTATGGTTTATAATATTTATCATAAGGTTTATAATATTATTTTTAGGGATTATAATATTACTATTAGGGTTTATAATGTTTGGATTTATATTAGGGTTTAATATTGTGATGTTGGAATGGTAGGGAAATCTATCCAATGTCGGAGTGCGACAATCATTGTCACAATGTTACATTACATTGCAATTTATTCAATGTAGCATTGTGACATTGAATAAATTTAGGTTTAATATTTTGGTTTATGATATTGGGTTTAGGGTTTATAATCATAAGGTTTATAATTGCAGGGTTCAAAATATTAATCCTTTGGGTTTATCAATCCATTGAGTTTATAATATTATTAGTCTGATGAGCTTATAATGTTAATAATCCCTTGGGTTTATAATATTAAACCCTCGGGTTTATTAATCCCTTGGGTTTATAATATTCATCCTTACAATTTATTGATCCCTTGGGTTTATAATATTAATATAAATGGTTAATAATATTAATCACTTGGGTTTTAATATTAATACCTCGGGTTTATAATATTAATCTCTTGGGTGTATAATATTATTAATACCTTGGGTTTTGTTAATCCCTTGGTTTTATAATATTAATCCCTTTGGTTTTTAATATTAGTTTCTTGGGTTTATAGGTTTAATATTAATTGTCGGGTTCATAATATTAATCTTAATGTTTAGTATTAATCCTTTGGGTTTATAATATTTATCCTTTGGGTTTATAATATTAATCCCAAGGGTTTATATTAATAATTGTAGGGTTTATAATATTAATCTTAGTGTTTAGTATTAATCCTTTGAGTTTATAATATTAATCCCAAGAATTTATATTATTAATCGCTTGGGTTTTTAATATTAGTGTCTTGGGTTTATAATATTAATCCCAATGGCTTACAATATTATTCCCTTAGGTTTATAATGTTAATCCTTTGGGTTTATAACATTATTAATCCTTTGAGTTTATAATGTTAATGCATTAGGTTTATTAATACATTGGTTTTATAATATTAATATATCAATCTTATTAGGGTTTATTATATAATCCCTTAAGTTCACTAATCCTTTGGATTATTGTGTTTATAATATAATATAGTTTATAATATACTATTTAATATAAAATTATTCAAGAACATTGACTATTGTTGCTATGCATGTGTTTAATATACATCAATCAACATATATGAACTACATTTACTAATGTGGTTGTTGTAAGGTTGATAACGTTTGCACTTTATAAGATGAACATTTTTAATATTTGGGTATAATATTAGGGTTTGTATTATTTGAGTTTATTTTATTGGGTTTAATATTAAGATTTATAATATTGGGTTCAATATTAGAGGTTATAATATTGGGTGTTTAATATCTATAGGGTTTATAATATTTGGGTTACTATTATGATTTATATTATGGCTTAATAGGTAGGGTTATAACATAGGTTTTAATATAAAATGTATATAATTAGGGTTTTATATTTGGGTTTATAATATTAATCCTAGGTTTTAATATTAATCACTTAGATTTATAATACATTATGTTTATGGGTTTATAATGTTAATACATTGGGCTTATTAATATCTTGGTTTTGTAATGTTAATCTCTTAAGCTTATTAATTCGATGGGTTATTAGGTTTATAATATTATATAGTTTACAATATAATATTTATAATAATATAGTTTAGTTTAGAGTATATTATAATATTGTTAACCTATGGTTAATAATATTATAAACCCAATGATCAACAATATTAATATAGTGTAGTTTAAAATATATGGGGTTAATAATATTAATAACAATATCAATATAGGAGCTACGGAAAATCGTTCTGAGCGGACCTGCACTCTAGGGTTTCTGGTCCTTCTGCGACAGCAGACCTCCTCAGAATCTTGCAGTCTGGCCAGATACGGCACCACAGAGCCTTCTCAAAGCGACGAAGAACAGTTTAAGAACCAATGAAGCCCCCTCAGGGGGAGGACGCATGACCTCCCCCATCGGTCAATGATGAAGGGTAGAAAAATAAGGAAGGAGAATATCACGAGGTTCAGACTCGAGACCTCGCGGATCTGAACCAGATCAGAGGAAAACAAGACGACAAAGCTCCACCCAGAGTTAGCTCGACCACATGCAAGCCAGTAGCAACAGAGAGGCTGAAAGTAGAATTTCCAAGCCAACGTATAAATGCCCAAATACAATACATGCGGGATCATGCGCTAACAGGCAAGTTTATAGGGATCTGGCCAACTGAAAAAGCACTGCGAGGTTGGATAGCAGCAAAATGGAGCCCAAAAGGACACATCACTTTGCAGTTGGGACCTAAAGGATTTTTTACAGCCATTTTCAACTGTTTGGAGGACATAAACAGGGTAATGGACGAAGGCCCGTATTTCTTCAATGCAGTTGGATTGTATCTCAGAGGATGGGTAGAGCGATTCAATCCTGACAAAGAGGATCTCAGCTGGGCTCCTGTCTGGATCAGGCTTTACTCGCTTCCTGTGGAATACTGGGAAGAAGTCTCTCTACAAGAAATAGGTAATGTTCTAGGAGAATTTATGAAAGTAGCAGAGGAAACAAAAGTCCGAAGATACACCTCCTATGCAAGAATCTGTGTGTACATGAATCTCAACAAGGCGCTTCCGGATGCAGTAAGTTTACTCCATGACGATTATGAATGGGTTCAGTTAATTGATTATGAACATGTCCCGTTTAGGTGCAGACGATGTCATGCACTGGGTCACCTATTTAGGGATTATCTCCTAAATAAAAAATCCTCGCCTCCAAGCGCCTCTAATAAACCTGAATCTGATGGTTTCACCAAAGTTACGAACCGCAGAAAAAACCATAAGAAAGCAGCTCCAAATCCCAGGCAACCTCAAGCCAATGCATCCAAGCCTTCAACGAGCAACAGTTTTGTAGCTCTAGCTAATGAACCTATGATCAATCCTGATAACCCAACTCCCCCAGAGCGAGGGGCAAAAAAGGACAAGCAACCGTTGCACACAGAATCCATAATGATCCCAACAGATCCGGTGATCAACGATCCCTTTATTTCTGCTAAGCATAAAGCCCCAGAATGGTATCTTTAAGGAATGGAGGAAGATATTAGAGAACCTGACACAAGAACAACATCAGAAACCAATGAAGGGCAAAATGACTCTTAGTACATGGAGGAGGACTCAGAAAATATAGACATCGGGGAACTAGACATTCAAGGCCTTGAGCAGGCTTGCAATGCAAAGAATTTTGACAAAATCCCAAATCAGCAGGTAGAGGACCTGGAGGAAATCTTATCAAGGGCACACAAGTAAAAATCACTAGGTATCCAAACTGGAAGCCCTTGGGATGGAAGAGTCATCACCAAAGACATCAAAAAACGTGGAAGAAAAACAGATCTTCAACGAACAATCAGAATAGGAGCAATGTTAGTGGAGTCTGGTCGATACTCCAAGCTAACAAAGTATTACGAATACCTCCAAAACTCTTCCCAATGACGTTAATATCATGGAACATTAGAGGGCTTAACAGCCCAGGGAAAGGAAGACTTCTTAAAAAATTGATAATGCAGGAAGAACCACAAATACTCTTCGTACAAGAAACAAAATGCAACTCAAGTGCAATAGAAAGGATTGCAACAAAAGCATGGCCAGGAGGGATGAATGTGGCTGTAGATGCAGATGGAGCGTCCGGCGGTCTCGTAATCCTATGGGACGCTCATTCCATAACACTCTCCAATATTCATGCAAATAAAAACTTCATCCAAGAAATATTTCACATCAAAGGAACAAACACACATGGGCATATTACCAATGTATATTTTCCCTAGGAATTTGCACGCAAAATAGAAATTCTGAATGCCCTCTCGGATCTCAACTCAGTCAGAATGTACCCAATGTGGATAGCTGGGGGGATTTCAACATGATCACCAGAATGGAAGAAAAGAAAGGAGGTAGGAACAGTGGGAATCACGATGGGATTCACCTCAAAGATTTTATCCAAAGGAATTGGCTTATTGATATGCCTTTCAACAACGGTCTTTTTACATGGAATAATAAGAGAACAGGGTTACAACAAATATCCTCTCGCTTGGATAGATTCTTAATTTCAGAGAATGCTATTCATTTAGGGGGCAATTTTGCAGCGTCAATCATGCTGATTTGGGGATCGGATCATTGGCCAATATTGATCCAATGGACGCGGCCAGGAAGCAACATTCAAAGACCTTTTCGATTTGAAGAGTTCTGGATGTCTCACCTGGATTTCAATAATTTAATCAGCACACAATGGAACAATTTTACGCCTTCTGAAGGAACAAAGATGTCACAGTTTCAATAGAAGCTCAAGCACCTTAAAGGTAAGATCAAACAGTGGAATCATAATTCCTTTGGTAACATTTTCCAGGCTCAAATCGCTCTCGATCAGGACATGAAATGCTTGCAACAGGAAATCATAATGGAAGGCCGATCAGAGGACCTGTTAGAATAGGAAAAAATTCTTGAGTCACAAATTCTACAAAGGGAAAAACAGGAAGAAACGCTATGGAGGCAAAAATCAAGAATAAAATGGTTGAAGGATGGGGAAAAAACACAAAATTTTTCCACAGTACTACCATCCAACGCAGAATGAACAATAACATAACCCACATTCTAAATGAGCAGGGGGACAAGCAGGAAACTCATGAAGAAATTGAAAGAGAATTTGTGAATCACTTCAAGAAGGCACATCAAGAACCTCAAATAAATAGATCGAAAGCTATAGAAAAAATCACCAGACATATACCGAAGTTAATCACAGAGGAGCACAACCAACTTCTCCTTAGACCGATCGAACTGCAGGAAATTGAAGCAGCGGTTCACCAACTAAAGGCTGGGAAGGCGCCTGGTTCGGATGGGTTCACTTCAAACTTTTTTCACAAGTTCTGGGACTTGATTAAAATGGAAGTATGGTAGGTGGTCGAGGAATCAAGATCTCTGAGATGGATGTTCCCCGGAATAAATGCTACCTTTATCGCTCTCATCCCCAAGGAGGCCCAGCCCAACACTCCTGACAAATACAGGCCTATATCCCTCTGCAACATTATCTACAAGATTGTCTCCAAAATCATTGCCTCTAGGCTCAAAGTGCTGCTCCCTCTCATAATATCTCCAGAGCAATCGGGCTATGTCGAAGGGAGGCAGATAACGGACGGTATTATTCTCACTCATGAAATAATACACTCCTTAAAGCAATCCAAGAAGCCAGGTATGCTCCTTAAAATTGATCTCTCAAAGGCTTTTGATAGCTTAAGCTGGTTGTACATTAAAAAAACCCTTATTGCTTTTGGTTTTGCTCCCCCATGGGTTAGATGGGTTATGAGTCTATTATCCTCCTCCTTTTTTTCGGTCCTCATCAATGGTATCCCCTCCTCTCCCTTTATACCTTCTCGAGGAATCAGACAAGGAGATCCTCTCTCTCCATTCCTTTTTGTTATTATGGCTGAAGGTCTTGGCCGAAGTATCAAGCAGGCTCAGCACTCCCATATGCTCAAAGGTTTGTCTTTTCACAACTCCCCAGCCTTCACTCACCAGAAATTCGTGGACGACAACATGCTTTTTGGTCACCCCTCAGTCCAGGAGGCTTGTCAACTCAAATCCCTTCTTTCGGATTTTTTGGAAGCTTCTGGAGCCTCTATCAATAAAACCAAGTCCCAAATCTTCTTTTTCAACACGCCTATCTGTATTCAATCTGCCATAGCCCGTATCATAGATTTCTCTATTGCTTCCCTTCCCTCTAAATATCTGGGGGCTCCTTTAATAACCTCAGCCCTGAAGCACTCCTTTTGGAAAATTCTTTTAGAAAAGTTGGAAAATCGCCTTTCTTTATGGACTTACCGAACCCTTAATATGGCAAGTAGGTTAGTTCTCATCAAGGCTGTTCGTCATTCCATGTCGCTATACCTGTTCTCTATACTGGCCGCACCCAAATGGGTGCTAAAAGAAATCAAGCGCCTTCAAAGATCTTTCCTATGGGGTAGCTCAGGTCAGAAACGTAAATGGGCTTTGGTTAAATGGGACACTGTCTGTCTTCCCAAGTGTGCAGGCGGAACTGGACTTAGGGACCCCTCTCTCAGCAATAATGTCACGGGAGCGCGTATTTGGTGGCGATGGGTTACTATGCCATCCACCCCCTGGGCCTATTTGTGGACATCTAAATATGCAAACAACCGTCCCTAAGAGGAACTAATCAAAATATCAGAGGTAGGAATGGGCTCCTTAATTTGGAATTCAGCCAAGCAGCATAGGAGTTTGGTTCAGCGGCACAGTTTTTGGGAAGTCAAGGATGGCAAGGATGCAAGATTTTGGGAAGACTCCTGGTAGCAGTTTCCCAAGTTACAAGACCTTCTTCATCCTACGCATATACCAGAACAGAACCTACAAGAAGTGAACAAGGTAAAGAACTTCTGGAAATCTGCATCGATACAAAATACCAGACAATGGTTAGAGGCACACCAAATCTTAAGAAATGGAATGGAACAAGATCAAAAAAATCTTCAAGCAGAGTTAATGAGAAGAAAAATTCAATGTTCGGAGGAAAGAGATACTATTAGATGGGGATATGGAGAAAAGGGAGTATTTTCAACAAAGGAAGCCTACAAAATCATAATCCAGGAGCACATGGTCAAAGATAACCTCTGGAGCAAAGTGTGGGATCGCACCAGCTGGCCGAAAGTTTCTACCTTCCTCTGGCTCCTTGGTCACAACAAGATTCTTACATGGGACAATCTCCGGAAACGGAACTATCAAGGGCCCTCAATATGTCCTATCTGCAAACATGAGGAAGAGTCTACAAAGCATCTTATGCAATCCTGCATCATGGAGCGCAAATTCTAGGAAAAAATAAGCTTCCGCTGCCAAAAGGAAGGCAGAATTCAGGGAGATGTCATAGAAACGGTGCGCAGTTGGGAACAGAACCCTTTTCAAAGCAAGATATTGAACTTCCTCTGGAAACTTATTCCAGGCTTCCTAATGTGGACAATCTGGAAGGAGCGAAATCAGAGAATATTCAAAGATCAATCTATGCCGATGGAGAAGCTCTGGAAAATTATGTGTCAAAATATCAAAGAAACCATATCTTTGCACACCTGGTGTCAGGAGGATCTCCCTTCTACACCCCAAGAAAAAAACATATGGGCCAATTGGACCCTTCAATGGCATCAAGCAAACATTGCCCAAAGAACTCTTCCTCAGACAAGTCATTCGCCTAATACTTGGACTCCACCTCCCAGAAATATTTATCAGTTAAATTTTGACGGGGCCTCAAAAGGCAATCCTGGCAACTCAGGCTTTGGAGGGATTTTCAAAGATTGGAAAGGAGTTCCTCTACTTACCTTCTTAGGCTCACAAGGATGGGACACCAATAACTCAGCGGAACTAGAAGGTCTTTGGCAAGGGCTCATTCTTGCTCAAAAGTTGGGTTTTTTTCCTCTGATCATCGAAGGTGACTCTCAAATCATCATCAACATGGTCATCAAAATCATGCAAGGCACACCGAAAAGCAAAGTCAGTAGCAGTTGGAGAATAGCAAAGAGGTTGGAACTCATAGAAACATGGCTCATCCATCACAGGGCGATAACTCTCAAGCATATTAGAAGGGAAGGGCACAAAGTGGCGGATCTTCTAGCTAACTGTCGGGTGGAATATGGAGTCAACCTTCATACAGGCTCAATTACAGGTCTGGTCTCTGATTCCCAACTCAAGGACTTTCAAAACAATGTGAAGAAGGATTTGATGCAGGAAGGAGATGAACACCCGGATGCGGGTGACATAAATCAAAGTTAATGGGAGCATTTACGACCGCCGGCACATCGTCCTGCAGCTTCAAGCGACGCGCTCCTCTCCAGATTAGCGCCAAGCCCAAGCAGGTTCACCTTATGTGCAATTACTTCATCATGCAGATTGATTTGATGCTCCTCCTCGACAGCTATACAGTCCAGATGGTTCTGAACAGGCAACTTGCAGCACCTTTATTTACGGTTTGGTGTTCGTCTTTTGGTTATGGCCTTTCCCTTCTGAAGCATCCCCGCCGAGGAAATTCCTTTGCTCGGTGGGATAAGCTTACGTTTATTCAGGCGCCTGATTTACATTGTTCTTCCCCACCCGACTGGTCCAGCTATATTCACTGCTGTCTGCTCTATCCCGGGTTTTATTTCTGGTTCAGTATTTTTTGGGTTGGCAGAATGGTCAAGGTCCGGCAGAGATTGCTGAGTCGTCGTGGTGGAAGCCAAGGAGGAGGAGGTAGCAGGTGCTCTTAGACTTCTCAGCCTGCTCCTCAAGCAATGACGCCTCCGGCTAGTCCCTCGCGCAGACCGCTACCGTATCATGCTTTTCAAAACTTTCATTTCAGGTTTCAGAGCAATTTAAATCGGCCAATCATCTCTGCTAATATTTCCATAATCTTCACGGAAGAGGAGTCTTCTATCCAAGCCTCTGCAAATGACATGGCAGACTCATCCCAGGAAGGTCTCAGAATTGTTGGTCGCCTTAGCACAGAGCAACAACAAGGCAACATTGGTCAATCAAGTAAGCAAGGTGGTTCGAAGGAAGCGGGCAAAGGAATGGCGGACAGTTCGAGCAGTGATCCTCTGGATATGCAGCCGGGTGGAAGCCACCATGGCGCATTGGTAACACCGGAAGGTGACAGTAGCTCAAGCAGCTCTCTTCAGGCCCCGAAGCCCCCAGGTGGCAGCGGGGAGGGTGAGGAGATATACGGTGGTGACATATGGTATGGCAACGAATGCCCGGTGGAGGAAGTGCCAATGGACCAAGACAAGCTCACTTGATGACTCCCAGTGGCCTTCTTAGCTCTCTTTTTGTCTGGTTTTGGGTCTATCGTTTTTTATGGTGTTGTTGACACGGTTCTGCTTCTGTTACTCTGTTCTTGCTTATGAATTTTTGGTCTGGAAATGGGAAGATCTTAACCCATCCTGACTGTATGTCTCCTGTAAATGGTCTCCCCAAATATGGGTTAGTTCGGTCAGTTTTGAAAGCATGCAGGTCCTCTATGTCGAGGCTCAGTCCTCCTTGTAATTTTATGGTTACCTTATATTAATAGAATTAGCATTTACTGAGAGAAAAAAAAAAAAATAACAATATCAATATAATAGAGTTTATAATATGGTATTTATAGTGAGTTTAATATTAGTATTTATAGTATTAGGTTTATAGTCCCTTGGGTTTAATAATTCTTTGAGTTTATTAATCTCTTGGGTTTTTAATATTAATCTCTTGAGTTTATAATATTACTGTCTCGGGTCTATTAATCCCTTTGGTTAATTTATTATAATAGTATTGGGTTTTTATTTTTAATATATAATTAACATTATATTATATTTTAATTTAATATATGCTGTTAGTTAATATTATCAATATACTACAACTATATGAATAAATAATATTGACAATTATATTAATAAATATATAATAATTATTGAGCCCAATATAACAGTAGACAAAAATAAGTATTATTAATAATGATTAAATGTTATGATGTTATATGTTAATTATATTATAGTTTGAAATATAATATAATATTAATATAATAAAAATAAATATATAAATATACAATAATATGGTTGCTATTATTTATATAATTAATAATAATAAAAAATAGTTAGTGTTTAGCAATATACACTTCTTAATTATTAATATGATTGATATATGTCTATATCAACCATATTTACTAATGTAATTATAAATGTGCTTCATATACTTCAATGTTTCAACACAACACAGTGCAAAGTAGACATGATTCAAATGAAAATATCAAATCAGACCATGAAAGTTATTGGTCACAAACAATTTCAATTTCTGGTTTTACTCATGTCATATTCTAATCCCTCGATACAATTGTACATAAAACAAATAGTGTGTTTTGAATCTTTCAAAAAATATATAATGGAAATCATCAATAGATAAATTTCCTAGGTGATGTTCTGAAATATTACACAGATGTAGCATCCGCTGTTTCATATAAGGAATTAAAGCCAGCAAGCATAAGATGATTCATATCTGCTATTTCATATCAGGAATTGAAGCCAACAGTGGTAGCAGATGATTCAATGGACATAGATGGCATGAGGCTACTGAAAATGAACGTGCTTTTTCCTTCTGGGACTTCACCACAACAACAGGGCACTCTGCATGTCACTCACACTGCCACTAAACAACCTGCAGAATCCAATATCCTCATCTTAAGACATGTGATGTAGGAAAGTGTTCCCTCTGCGGACAGAGGCAACCCCTCTAGTCCTAGAGTGGGTCTAGTCACAGCAAGGACAAAACAACAATTAATTCCCTTAAATAGTCATAGTTGGAGGCCTACCTCAAACCGGTGGTTGACGAAGTTTCGTTGCTCTGTTCCAGCTTCCGTTTCCTTCTCCTTAATGAGAAATCAATCTGAAACACCATAAGAAAACAATAGAGCACGTAACCGAAAACAACAATGATCTATTTACTCATAAAGTCAAGAAATCATGAGCTATCAAGTAAATTACATACAATACATAGGAAATCATCATTGATTGTATTAATGATAAATCAAGAGAAAAGCTTACAACCAAGTCTTGACATCGCAAGCCTTCTCGGAGGGTCTAGCCAGCATGTTTCCTTAAGGATTCACTCTCGAAGATGGGTCTCCCAAACAACAATATCTCTCTTTCACTCATAAGTTTTAATACAAGGTTTAGGTCACTCCACAACCTCTTGCAAACTATTTAGCAATCCCACACTTGTCACACTCACACTAAAGCTATCTACCAACTCAAAACAGCAGCGACACTGTACAACCAAAAGAACTAAAAAACTAGGAACTAAGGAACTAGCAGATCATAGCAATGGTGAGTGATTTTATAGGAGGAGGAGCCTCCATGAAATGAGGGAGAGGGAGTTTATCCTCAAGGAAGGTAGCACAAAAGGCGGAACCACCATCCCAGAGGTGGAAAGGCGACCCAAACTGACCCAACAACCAGCTCTAGAAACATCCAGAAGGTCGAATGTTTGAACTAATTTGCCAAGTCTGGATTGTCGCGGGTCATGAACTGGGGACTAGTGACGACGTCGCAATGATACCGTGCATGACAGAGAACCGTCACGGATTTTAAGGGTTTACTAGCGACGATGCAGGAACTTAGTAAAAAAGGGTCAATCTTCAGCATCAGAGAGCATTTTCTTAATCTTCTTACATGAGTGGGAAGATATGAACATGTTTATTTGACACATGACACAGCAGAGGGACTGAGATGAGGACAGTGACAAATTACTGTGTAACAGATGCCCCCTAAAGCATGAAGCCTGAGAGAGTGGGAGGGGTGAAATGCTTTACGAAATTGTCTGAACTGGAACACCACCTGGAAGAACCTGCAGGCGCAAGTACAACTGATATCTCTGATAGTGAAATACATGTAGTCTAGGCATGGGCGCAGCCATCCAAAAGACATACAAAACTTGGTCTGTGGTATGGACGCAGCCACCCAGTTGATAAGACCATGATAATGATAAAGGTATGGTCACAACCATCCATGAAGACTCAGGTATGGTCATAGCCATCCATCACAGAGTCATGTATGTAATCACTAACTAATCCACGCAACCCGAACATATGTAATCTTAGTTCGGGGTCTTGAAAACCCAACCGATCATAGTACAAATTCTAGCATGCGAACAGATGTGCTGAAGTCGAGTATGATAGAAAGTCGCTTGATTACTAGTTAATGATGAAAACCGTTAACAAATGCGAGAGAAACCACCAATAATGCTAATGGCTCTCAAGGTATTGTCCAGTACAATCCACGAAGTGTGAAGAATGAGATGAAGTCGAACACTTGTGGAATCACCCAATCGAAGACCAATGATGAGAGTCTGTCGTCAAGCACAAAGAACTTGCCATTGAGGCATGCAAGCTCCAAGGTACCAAAAGGGAATCTCTAGATCAGTCTCTTGGATAATGAGCTAGCGTCGACAGGAGACAATCCATCGCAGGAGGGCCATAATGTTTCCCCCATCAATGACACGAGATAAGGAACAAGTGGTAGATGGTGAAACAGAGTATCAGAGGAGGAGGTAAGGGTGTGAACTACAGAAGGATTATACTCTTGAACATATCAGCGACACGACTCCAGAATGTGGCAGCATTTTGGTACCAAGGGATCGGAGGCTCGATGGAGACAACATGGATCAGATGGAATGAGGCAAAATGGCAACCCAAAACCCTGGAAGGCCAAATGACGATGTATGGATATCCCAACCCAACAAGAAGCAAAAGTGTCGATGTTCAAGAGTGACTAGCTGCCGCAGATAACCAATGATGACTTCCAAATTTCCCCCCACCATTGTTGGCGAGTACCCCAATTATTTTTGAAAACAAGCTTGAAGGGGATAACATATGCTTGTAATATAAGTTCAACCTTCGGACGAATCCAACCTAGTGATAGTTTAACGAGCCCTAGGGAGGAGAAGCTCGAGTCTCATCATGGCGACGAGTCCAATGTCGTCAGGGTTTAACAAGTCCGACATAGGGAAAACTCGAAGTCTTTTTCATGTTTAGAGAGTTTGAAAAAGAGACGGAAAAGAAAACTCCAGGGGGGTCCTTTTTCATACATTTGTATCCCTCGAGCTCGAAAAAGTAGAAAACAATACTCGAGAGAACTGCTTGACCATTACGATCAAGGAGTACTTTTCGTAATTAGTGGTCCCGATCCGAAAAAGTAAAAAAGCGATCGGAGACACGTCATTTCATAACCAAAATAGAACTTGAAACAACAAAAGTCCGGCTATCTTTTCACATTTATACGGTCAGAAAAGAGCTGAAAGTGGACCACCTTTTTAATTCTGTTTAACGAGTCAAAAAGGAAAAACTCGACAATCTTTTCATATTTTACAAGTCAGAAAAGAGCTGAAAGGTGTCTCATCCTAGAGGAGCGAGTGGTATAAAGGGTAGCAACTGGTTTCGACAATGGCGGAACTGCTCAAAACATGTAATGGTCAAGAGGTTGGCTAATAAAACCACTCATCGCTACGATTCCTCAAGAAAGGAAAAACAACCAAGTGAAAGCATATGATCAGCCAAAGAGATGGTGGTGATGAGATGAAACAACCAAGGCTCATCTAGCAGAATTTAGCGGATAAACGGAAATCATGAGATGTAAATCAGGTATGGGTTCATTTTTACACAAGCTTGAACCATGGAGAAGTCTCCTTGGATTCGGTTTCATGTTTACACAAGCTTGAAACGAAAAACTATGCTTGTTATGAGTTCGCATGCCCCCTGGCATAATGACGCAAATCGAGGTACATGCCCCCTAAGCTTCATTGCATTCAATGAGGTGGATGGAATGAAGGTTCACTTTTGAGATCTTGGAAAGATGCGACTTGGATTTTATGAGATCTTAATCAAAGACTTGTTTTGGAAAAGGGAGTTGTTTCATTTTTTTTTTAAATGAGGTTGACACAGTAAAAGAACTATCCTCATAACCCTTGTTTCATTTTTTAACGAGGTTGACACAAGCACAAACTATCCTCGGGACTCCTTGTTTCATTTTTTAATGAGGTTGACACAAGATAAGAACCGTCCTCAGAACTCCTTGATTCATTTTTTAACGAGGTTGACACAAAAAAAAACTCTCCTCGGACTCCTTGTTTCATTTTTTAACGAGGTTGGCACAAGATAAGAACCGTCCTCGAAACTCCTTGATTCATTTTTTAACGAGGTCAACACAAGAAAAAAACTCTCCTCGGACTCCTTGTTTCATTTTTTAACGAGGTTGACACAAGATAAGAAATGTCCTCGGAACTCCTTGATTCATTTTTTAACGAGGTTGACACAAGAAAAGAACTCTCCTTGGACTCCTTGTTTTATTTTTTAATGATGTTGCACAAGATAACAACCGTCCTCGGAACTCCTTGATTCATTTTTTAACGAAGTTGACACAAGAAAAGAACTCTCCTCAGACTCCTTGTTTCATTTTTTAACGAGGTTGATAGAAGATAAGAACCATCCTCGAACACCTTGTTTCGTTTTTTTTAACGAGTTCGACACAAGAAAATAACTCTCCTCATACCCTTGTTCATGGGCCATACGAGAACATGGATCCCAAGAGGTCTTCACAGGATAGAAGAACCATGCTCTGGGAGGAAGACATGTCATTAGACACTAATGACATATCAGGTTCCAATGCGCCTAGTACATGATGTACGAGACCATTTGCATGATCAGTAGCAGAGGTGGAGATGGAACGGGTAGCCACATAATTGACCTGCGGCAAGGAAGGTGCTGCTTGTGGATGAGAACCGAGAGGGGATGATAGCTGCGTAGGAGGCACCGGGGGAATAAAGAGCAATAATTGATCTATGGTCACCATTCTTCTGTCGTGTGGAAAACAAGCCACACGGAAAAGTGAAGAGACGAGGGCCCCCATGGCATAAATATAATCACGACCAAGGAGAAGACTGAAATCTAAAGCACCTTGGACAACCATCACATCGATATAGACGGTTTTGCCTCCCAAAGTAACAGGTAACTTCGGAAGGATCCCTAAAGTTTGACTGGATCCTCCGTCAAATGCCAACAGATTCTGCATGACTGGCACAAGCTGTGGGGAGCCCAAAGATTTCCAAGTAGTGAAAGGCGTGAGGCTAACCGACACACCCTCATCCAAGAAAGTGCCAGGTACTGCCTTATCATAGGCATGTATTGTAATATGGAAAGGCACATAGGATGGAAGGCAGAAAGCAGTCAAGTGACTCCAGTCAAAGGAAACGACAAAACTACTTGGTGGGGGTATCATATGATTTCCCCCATGCTCTATAGGAACCGAAGAAGGACTCTCTTGATTAGCGAGGATAGGAGGGTCGTTCTTGGATTCAGGAGAATTCAACGTGACAAGAAGAACATGAGTAGTGTGATCATGACGCTCTTCCAGAACAGAGTGATCAATGGGTGGTGAACCCAAGTCGAAACTCTCTCCGACCAATGGTTGGTCGAGAAGAGGCTTAACACAGCGAGTTTCGAGAAGAGGAGGATGGACAAGATAAGAATCCATATCAATCTCTTTGTCAACGGGGAGAGGGTCTGAAGAGAGCCTCTGATAACCAACGGGAATTCGGGGTGAAGAAGCTGTAAGACTTTTCAAAACAACGAAAGCTTTATCCATGAGTGGACAAAGGTGAAGGGGATGGTTGCCTTCACATAGTCTACAGGGGAATCGAATGTTCCCTTTCTTCTTACCACTGCCAGTTGATAGGGTAGGATCGTCATGAGATTCAGAGGATGACAAGGGAAGAGCCAGATCGTGAGACCATACTTCTAAGATCCTAGGAATGCCAGGACAATCACGAAGAAGATGGTCACCCTTGCATAATTTACAAGGAAACTTAACCTTCCGTGGAGGAGCGGAAGGTGGTCCAACCTGAGATGTACTCGGAGAAATAGCTGCAAAAGTGGCCACGCATTTATTGGACTTATTCTTCTTCTTCTTCTTATTCTTCTTCTTAGTCTCCTGGTTACTAGATGTGAAACTTTCACCAGGCGAAGGAGGAGATGAAGGTGAAGAAACAGGGGAAGAAGGCGTAGGCTCAACCTTGGAATCAACGTGTTGTGATTCAAATGAAGGAGACAGTGGAACAAGAGTCATGATGCTCGGGATCATCGAGGTTGAAAACAACCAAACGGGCAAACCGATGAACCTTGGGAAAACAAGAAACCAAGTCAAGTAATTCAAAAATTTGAAAAAACTAGGTCACAAAGCCAAAAATGCAAGATGCACTCAATGAAACCAAAGAGAGAGTATCTTAACCAGAAGCAATTAAAAACAAACTAATGGGCAAGAGAAAGATAATGGGGGATCAACAAGACAGGTGAATTCAGGAGGTAGAATTGAAAAAACAACTCTACAGGAATCGTCGTGGGCATAACACCAGCAACTAGGGACGATTAGCCACTAGCCGTAGCAATAGAGCAACGTTGTCGCAAGAGTACACGTCTCTTCCGCGACGAGCTAATTTCAGGAATTGCCGCAACTGTACTACAGGATTCAGTGACGCACAAAACTTTAAAACAGAGACAGGGTGATGTCGGCACGACTGTTAAGCTTTTTTCAGCGACGATCTTAAAAACAATGAAAGATGAACAAAAAATCCCAAACAAAGACTAGTCTATCCTTATAGATAATAAAGGGACTTCCCAGATTGACCCAGGTAACCCAAAAGACTGATAGTTTAACCCCAAAATTCAAGAGACACTAAATCAAAACCAAACAAGAGCAAACAAGAGAAAAAACATACGAATGATTCCCCAGCAGAGTCGCTAACTTGTGAAGTAGGAAAGTGTTCCCTCTGCAGACAGAGGCAACCCCTCTAACCCTAGAGTGGGTCTAGTCACAACAAGGACAAAACAACAATTATTTCAATTAAATAGTCATAGTTGGAGGCCTACCTCAAATCGGTGGTTGACGAAGTTCCGTTGCGCTGTTCCAGCTTCCGTTTCCTTCTCCTTAATGAGCAATCAATCTGAAACACCACAAGAAAAAAACAGAGCACGTAACCGAAAAAAACAATGATTTATTTACTCATAAAGTCAAGAAATCATGAGCTATCAAGTAAATTACATACAAGACATAGGAAATCATCATTGATTGTATTAATGATAAATCAAGAGAAAAGCTTACAACCAAGTCTTGACATCGCAAGCCTTCTCGGAGGGTCCAGCCAGCATGTTTCCTCAAGCATTCACTCTCAAAGATGGGTCTCCCAAACAACAATATCTCTCTCTCACTCACAAGCTTTAATACAAGGTTAAGGGCACTCCACAACCTCTTGCAAACTATTTAGCAATCCCACACTTGTCACACTCACACTAAAGCTATCTACCAAACTCAAAACAACAGCAGCACTGTACAACCAAAAGAACTAAAAAACTAGGAACTAAGGAACTAGCAGATCATAGCAATGGTGAGTGATTTTATAAGAGGAGGAGCCTCCATGAAATGAGGGAGAGGGAGTTTATCCTCAAGGAAGGTAGCACAAAAGACGGAACCACCATCCCAGAGGCAGAAAAGCGACCCAAACTGACCCAACAACTAGCTCTAGAAACACCCAGAAAGCCGACTGTTTGAACTAATTTGCCAAGTCTGGATTGTCACGAGTCATGAACTGGGGACTAGCAATGACGTCGCAACGATACCGTGCATGACAGAGAACCATCGTAGATTTTAAGGGTTTACTAGCGACGATGCAAGAACTTAGTAAAAAAGGGTCAATCTTCAGCATCAAAGAGCATTTGCTTAATCTTCTTACATGAGTGGGAAGATATGAACATGTTTATTTGACACATGAAACAACAGAGGGACTGAGATGAGGACAGTGACAAATTACTGTGTAACAAGACCATTGTCACAAAAGGGTTCTATTGTATTGAAAATAAAAACCCAACAGAAACTTGAAAAGAGAATTGCCAATTTCCTAAAGCAACACCAACATAAATCATTCGAAATCAAGCATATAAGTAACATTGATGGTTTTGCAAATGCACTTCTTATAACTCCAAAAAGGGGAAATTTCATGCAACAATACCTCTTTAAAAATCCATATCCATTACCACCAATCACCAACATGTCAAGATTATACTCTTTGGCAGCGTTACATAGGACTTCCCTAGCATCTCCAGTGCGCACTTCCATCTGCGGAGTCACTTGCGACAATGGCAGATTTTTATTATTATTATTATTATGAAACTACAAAGAAAAGGAAGATGGAAAAGGCTGCAGAAACCCATTGATGTTATATTCTAACTAGAATAAGTCGATATTTTAATGTATATATTCTAGTTGAAGTTAGATGCATTATTAAACACTGAAATAATCATAAAGCTGCTAGAAGCTCGGTAAAAGCATATTACTGGGATTTGATTTTGGCTTTGAGCCTGCCAACATCGAAGTTCAGATGTTCACATGTTTATTAAGGAAAACATATTTTCACCATGATTTGGTTTTTGTAATTGCATCTAACTGTATGTTGACCAATGGTATTAAGCATTTTTCATATGTTAGAGTAAATGGAAAGCTCGCTTGGTTAGATTGTTAACAGGTTACCACATTAAGTCAAAATATAATAGATCTACGTTTATTATTATTATTATTTCATTGGTATTGTTTTTTATCTCTGATAATTTTGATTTTAATTTAACTTAAGTGAGCACAGATCAAAGTTTCAAACTTAAACTTCATACTTATTAGATAGGTACAATCTTAACATCATTTATGGGGTTTGAGGTCTGCACTGGCTTTTAACTGTGTGAATATTCTTTTGCGTATTAGGATTGAAGGATCCCAACACTCATTTAAGTAGCATGTCATCACATATTTAATGACCTTGAAGTTAAATGTATCATTAAACTCTGAATTCATCATAAATGCTAGAAGTTTGCTAAGTGCTATTACTGGATTTTGATTAGTAAACATCTAGGTACAAATGTAAACTTCAGGTTTATTATGTACTAACATTCTCGCCATGGCTGGGGGCTTTGCACTGGCTTCTAACTCTATCTAATATATCTAGATGGATTGAAGGTTTAAAACACCTAAACATGTAGTATGTGGTCAAAGATACTGAGACTTTAATGAATAGTTTTGTATGCGGTCAAAGACACCGAGACTTTAATGGATAGTGTTGGAGTCACAGAGCACAGATAAATATGGCGGTGTCTAAAGGCATCGATGTTTGTTTTTAGTGGCCATGTAGATAATTTATCATTAAATTATCTATTGATTTATTCATTTTTTAAATAGGTTTTATTATAGATGAATACCATGAATAAAATCATGGATTCCCGAAGCCCCAAAAACTTGACAGAATTAAATTTACTGGAACAACCCTAACAAAAACTTGCTTGAATTTAAAAGTATCATTAAATTAATGGCAAAGTTGCTCAAAGTTCTCTGAAAAACATCAATGCATTTTGATTTGGGGTTTGAGTTAACAATATTAAAGTTTAAAGATTATGTTTATCAGGTAACTACATCCTCGACCTAACGTGAGGGTCTGCACTCACTTCTAATCGTGTGTGTATAGGAATTGAACATTTTCAACATCCAATTCAGCAGCATGTCATCTCAAATTTATGAAAATCCATCACAAATTCTGAGATGAATCAACACAACACACTCATTCTATGGATAAAAAGATTAAAATCCTTTCAATCAATAAACCAAAAGACACTGATCGACACTTGTGTCTGCGGAATAGGAAATTGAATCCTGCGAGAGGGAAAATTGAACCGCGCTGAGCATGATGGAGAATGATTCTATCCTGTGATTTAATTAATTTGTCAAGAGCCCATTGCAGAGCATTGTAGCTCTTCTTGGTGTCGTTCATGGCCACCATTATTCTCCTGCTTCCAATCTTATGCCCCTCCATGGAACTCATTTGGTATTGCGGATTACGGCCACAAAACGTTAAGGTGAGACTACAGACCAGTGCTGGACATTATTGCACTCAAGAAGAAGATTGCACTACTCTTTATTACTCATTAGATGTTGGGAGATCTCCAGGTGGTATTTATTAGCACCTGAAGGAACTGTACTTCAGGGGTGATACCCAAGATGGAAGGAATGTTAAATTTACTATTAAAACATAGATATTAAAAGAAAATAGTATTAATGAACATGGAATTTATTAAAATAAATAAATGTAAAATTAAATAATTAGCATGTTACTAAATGTCTTAATAAATAAAATGACAAGATAGATTTGTCTTTTTATCTATTTAGATATAAACATTATTGTTGTATTGTTAAGGATTGTCAAACATTTTCATCAACAAGTGTCTCAACTATATCTATAAAAAAATTATGACATTTTATATGGTCACCTAAATTGTAAAAAATTATAAAAATCTATTTTACTTCAAGGGAAAGAGATGTTTCTATTTTTAAGAATCAAGATACTATATGTAATGGTTGTGCACTTGAAAAACAACATAAGAATGGGTTTCCTATAAGAACATATGAAAGAAAAAGAAAAATTATTGAATTAATGCATACTTGTCTGTGTGGGCCAATAAATGAAATCACTTGGGCAAGCCTTTTATTTTCTTATCTTCATTTATGATAGAAGAAGATTTGTGTGGATTTATTTCACAACAAAGAAAAATGGTGAGTTTGAATATTTTAGAGAGTTTAAAAACATGGTTGAAGTGAAGGTAATAAAATATATTAAGATCCCTAAGTGAGCTCAAGGAGGAGAATATACATGGGCCAATCATTTGTTTCATTGTGACAAATATTTTCGCAATATGAAAATCAACCATGGTCAACCATGTTCAATCTTTGTCACATTGTGACAAATATTATCTCAATATGAAAATCAATCATGCTTAACCATGTTCAATCATGGTCAACCATGTTTGTTTTAGGTTTTAAAATATTTATCTTAGGGTTTATATACCTTGGATTTACAATATTAATCCCTTGGGTTTAATATTATTTTGTTTGGCTTTTAGTATTAATCTCTTGGGGTTATTAGTGTCTTAGGTTTATAATATCAACCCCTTGGGTTTATTAATCTAAGGGTTAAATATTATTGAAAGGGTTTATAATATTAATCCTAGGGATTAATATAAATCCCTCGGGTTTATAATATAAATTCTAATCATGGTCAACCATGGTCAACCATGGTCCAACATTGCATTGTGACAAGGATTGTCTCAAAATGAAAATCAACCATGCTCAACAATGTTTATTTTAGGGTTTATAATATTTATCTTAGGGTTTATATACCTTGGGTCTATAATATTAATCACTTGGGTTTAATATTATTCCCTTGGGTTTATAATCCTTTAGGGTTTTAGTATTAATCCCTTGGGTTTATAATATCATTCCCTTGGGTTTATTAATCTAAGGGTTCATATTTGTATGGTATCATATTATTCATAGGGTTTATCATATTAATCCTAGGGTTAAATATAAATCCCTTGGGTTTATAATCATGGTCAACCATGGTCGAATGTCACATTGTGTCAAATATTATCTCAATATGAAAATCAACCATGGTCAACCATTGTCAACCATCGTCGACCATGGTAAATCATGGTTATCCATGGTCCAATGTCAGATTTTGACAAAGTTTGTCTCAATATGAAAATCAAGCATGGCCAAGCATGTTCAACCATGGTCCAACATCACATTGTGACAAAGATTGTCTTAATATGAAAATCAAATATGGTCAACCATGGTCCAATGTCGCATTGTGACAAAGATTATCTCAATACGAAAATCAACCATGGTTAACAATGGTAAACCATGTTTATTTTAATGTTATAATATTTATCACAGGGTTTATATACCTTGGTTTATAATATTTATCTTAGGGTTTATCATAGAATTTTCTCAATATGAAAATCAATCATGGTCAACCATAGTCAATCATGGTCAACATTGGTCAAACATGGTCGACCATGGTCAATTATGGTCAACCATGGTTAACTATGGTCAAAACTGGTCGAACATCTCATTGCGACAAAGATTGTCTTAATATGAAAATCAACCATGGTCAACCATGGTCCAACCTTGCATTGTGACAAAGATTGTCTCAATATGAAAATAACCACGGTTACATAGTGACAAAGATTGTCTCTTGGTCCAATGTCACATTATGATAACGATGTTCAAGCATGGTCAATCATGCTCTACATTAGTCAACCATGGTCAATCATGATTAAGCATGGCCAATATCCATGGTCACATTGAGACAAAGATTATCTCATGGTCCAACGTCACATTGTGACAACCATGGTCATTCATGGTAAACTATGGTGCAATGTCACATTGTGACAAATTGTCTCAATATGAAAATCAACCATGGTCAAGCATGGAAAATCATGGTCAACCATGGTCCAATGTTTCATTGTGACAAAGATTCTCTCAATATGAAAATCAATCATTGTCAACCATGGTCCAATGTTGCATTGTGACAAAGATTGTCCCAAAATGAAAATAAACCATTATTAAGCATGACCAACCTTGTTTGTTTTAGGGTTTATAATATTTATCGTAGGGTTTATATACCTTGGGTTTACAATATTAATTCCTTGGGTTCACAATATTAATTCCTTGGGTTTAATATTATTCCCTTGGGTTTTAGTATTAATCCCTTAGGTTTATTACTGTCTTGGGTTTATAATATTAATCCCTTGGGTTTATTAATCTAATGGATCATATTCCTAGGGTATAAGATTATTGATAGGGTTTATGATATTATTTATAGGGTTCAATATAAATCCCTTAGGTTTATAGTATAGATTAATTTGGTTTATTAATCGCATTGTGAAAAAGATATTCTTGGTATAAATCATGGTCAACCATTGTCCAACATCACATTCTAACAAGGATTTTGTTAATATAAAATTCAACCATGTTTATTTTAGGGTTTATAATATTTATTTAAAGGTTTTTATACCTTGGGTTTATAATATTAATTCCTTGGGTTTAATATTATTCAATTGGGTTTATAATCCCTTAGTTTTTTAGTATTAATCCCTTAGGTTCATAATATCAATCCCTTGGGTTTATTAATCTAAGGGTTCATATTCCTAGGGTATAACATTATTCATAGGGTTCAATATAAATCCCTTGGATTTATAGTATAAATTCCTTTGGTTTATTAATCACATTGTGACAATGATTTTCTTGATATCAATCATGGTCAACCATGGTCCAACGTCACATTGTGACAATGATTTTCTTGATATCAATCATGGTCAACCATGGTCCAACGTCACATTGTGACAAGGATTCTGTTAATATAAAAAAAAAGACCATGGTCAACCATGTCTATTTTAGGGTTTATATACCTTGGGTTTATAATATTAATCCCTTGGGTTTAATATTATTCCATTGGGTTTATATTATTCAAGGAGGAGAATATACACGGGGTCAATCTTTTGTCGCATTGTGACAAAGATTTTCGCAATATGAAAATCAACCATGGTAAACCATGTTCAATCTTTGTCACATTGTGACAAAGATTGTCTCAATATAAAAATCAACCATTCTCAACCATGTTTAATCATGATCAACCATGATCCAACGTTGCATTATGACAAAGATTGTCTCAATATGAAAATCAATCATGGTCAATATGAAAATCAACCGTGCTCAATCATGGTCAACCATGTTTGTTTTAGGGTTTATAATATTTATCTTGGGGTTTATATACCTTGGATTTATAATATTAATCCCTTGGGTTTAATATTATTCCGTTCAGTTTTTAGTATTAATCCCTTGGGTTCATTAGTGTCTTGGGTTTATAATATCAACCCTTGGGTTTATTAATCTAAGGGTTAAATATTATTGAAAGGGTTTATAATATTAATCCTAGGACTTAATATAAATCCCCTGGATTTATAATATAAATTCCAATCATGGTAAATCATGGTCAGCCATGGTCCAACGTCGCATTGTTACAAGGATTGTCTCAAAATGAAAATCAACCATGCTCAACAATGTTTATTTTAGGGTATATAATATTTATTTTAGGGTTTATATACCTTGGGTGATCCCAAATTAAACATGAACACAAAAGATACAGATATAACCATAAATACAGAGATGCAATAGAAATAACACTTCATTTCTTTAATATCAAATACTAAAATATGCTTACAAACATAATGGAAATAAGACTAGCTCGGGTGATGGTAGCTTATCTCTGAGAAGAGGTGTGACAACTACATGTCTCTGAAATGTGTTACAATGAGGCTAAAAGGCCAATTTATTATTGAGAAACAATGGAAAACCCTAAACATCCAAAAACCTAACCCTAGGAGATGAAGTGCCAAAACTATGGGCCTCGTTTGGGTAAATTGGTACATCAACTTCTCGGGCTCATAACTTTGGCATACGATATCTGTTTGACGCGCACAATACCTAGTTAGAAATATATATCCAAGGACTACAATTTTCGAGTGGCCAACATCAATTAAAAAATCACGTTGGCCCCGGTTTTCGCAAAAAAACATCGTTTAGGGCCTCAAAGCGACTTCAGAAGTTCATGGCCCATAAAACTGCCAAAAATAGTAAATTGTGCTACAATTAAGGAAACTGAAAAATTGAAAGAGACAATGGTTGGGGTCCAAGTGGAATAGGTGGGTGGCCACCAACATCCACCTAGATCATTAGATCTATAATATTAATCATCTGGGTTCAATTTATTCCCTTGGGTTTATAGTCCTATGGGGTTTTAGTATCAATCCCTTGGGTTTATAATATCATTCCCTTGGGTTTATAGTCCTTTGGGGTTTTAGTATCAATCCCTTAGGTTTATAATATCATTCCCTTGGGTTTATTAATCTAAGGGTTCATATTTGTATGGTATAATATAATTAATAGGGTTTATCATATTAATCCTAGGGTTAAATATAAATCCCTTTGGTTTATAATCATGGTCAACCATGGTCGAACATCACATTGTGTCAAAGATTATATCAATATGAAAATCAACCATGGTCAACCATTTTCGATGATCGTCAACCATGGTCAATCATGGTTATCCATGGTCCAATGTCACATTTTGACAAAGTTTCTCTCAATATGAAAATCAAGCATGACCAAGCATGTTCAACCGTCACATTGTGAAAAAGATTGTCTTAATATGAAAATCAAACATGGTCAACATGGTCCAATGTTGCATTGTGGCTAAGATTGTCTCAATACAAAAATCAATCATGGTTAACAATGGTAAACCATGTTTATTTTAATGTTATAATATTTATCATAATGTTTATATACCTTGGTTTCTAATATTTATCTTCGTGTTTATCATAGAATTTTCTCAATATGTGATCTGAAATTGGATTAGGTGATTTCTTCCTCTTTTCCAAAATCAAATAAAACAAAACTTAGGACTGTGTCAACGCTTTGCAAGATTAAAAATGGGTCTTGAAACAACAGGTTTATTCAATGTCTCTTCAAACATGAATTAGTCTTCATATGTAACTGAACATAATGAACATAACACACATAATCCATGAAGGCATAAAAAGAGCAAGACAAAGGTTTGTTGACAGAGTTCACCCCTCCTAGGCTACATCTCTGGGCTTGTCAACATGACTAGACCACTCATATATTCAATATCAATGAAGTACATAAGCATTTGTTGCAAGTAAATAAGTGGTTATTACCCTTGCAAGGAAATTTTCTCCTACAAATAACTCTCACAACAACAAGAATTCAATACTTCAACTGAAATGAGTGAAAAACATCATGTGCATGCTTTAATTCCACATTGAAACATATAATAAAAACTTCATGATAAGAGAAGTTGAACCTAGGTTGAACCCTACTGGTTACAGCTGTTGTAGTAGCCTTCTAGAAGTGAGAATACCCCTACAAGGTTCTTTCCATGCCCAAAAACTTCCGAGAATTGCTTCCAAACACTGATTGATCCATACACCTTTAGTCTCAAACCTACAAAAATACCCTATAAATGTGCTCAAATCAGAAAATAGAGGTTACCAATGGATTCAGAACATCCAAAAACCCCTAAGAAACCTCTTTTTGAGCTCAATTTGGATAAAAACTCCAAAAGTTATGAGCTTTCAAGCTCTCTCATGAACTTCTATGTTAACCATCCTACAATTCGACCTAAACCTGGCTTGAGTGCCCCAAACCTAGAACTGGCGTGCAAACCTGGCCTACAATCCCAGGCAAAATTATCAGACAGTTAAATTTTCCATTAACCCCCACTTTTCAAAACCACAAGTCATATAGGGGCCACATGCCCAAGGGCTGGGGCTAACTGCCCGCCCCCACCAGTTGGGCTCCCAACTGTCTTGGCACCTAGGCACATATGACTGGCCTTGGTGCCGAAAACCGCTTGTGCGCCAACTGCCAAAGGTGCTGGTCATGTGAGTGTCTACATGACCTGGGGCTAGCCTGCAACGCCAAGCTCCTGGGGCTGGCCCCCTCTGCTCCCCGCTTATGGTTATATGGGTCGCATATGACTCGGGGCTGGTCCCTTGGGGGTTGGCCCCCCTTCCAATTCCTCCCGCAGTTCGCTTGCCATATATTGCGTGGGTTGTGACCAAGGCTTGGGACTGGGGATAAGCCCTAGCCCATAGTCCTTCCCCTTAGTTTTGAGGGCATGATGACCAGGGTTGTAGCTTATCCCTAACCCTACCCCCAAATGCGCCAATACTAAAAATTAAATACACCCTGAGGGCATATATGGTTAAGTGACTCCGATGTGGTGCGATGGTAGAGGGTCTTGTTGCTTGGTACTTGGTCACTAGTTTGAATCCCGTGGGGTGCTTCGGCTCCCATACAAAATTTTAATATGACATGAGGAGGCCACATGGCTGCCATCCATTGGCCCACGTGGCCCTCCACGATTGGCCCGACCAAATACACTGTCAACCGCAAATATCTAAAAAATACAAACCCACAAATATTAATAAAATTTTTGAGCCAATCAAAATTAACCATTTTTGGACCAATCAGAAGAGGCCAAGTGGAATCCTGCATCTGGACCGAAATGTACAGTCACCCTATCAATTCTACAAATTTTTACCTGTTTGAAAATTCGATCAGAACGTGATACAAGAGCATACGATATCGGTTTTGAATGATTCAGGCTGTGTTGGATTCAAACCGTCGAGATCTATTCAATGGTATAGGTTTTGAGCTCTGTGGTATACTTTGATTTTTGAGCATAAATTTGATCACCTTATCACACCTCCCCACTATGAACTTTCGGACTCCAAAAGTTTACTTCCCTAGTCAATATAAAGAGGATGGAACTAATAAATACCCAAAAACTCAATCCAAACTGCAAATTTTCAATCGGTTCCCTTCAAGCTCAAATCAAGGCACTTCACTTATCATCCTCATGAAGACATGTTGTCTTGTTAAAAATTGAGCCAACATTCTTATCGCTGTTGCAGGAAAAAAATACCAATTGGTGGAATCTGTTAGAAAATTATATATTATAGAGAAATGGAACACATAAAATATATTGTAGAAATATAAACATAGAAAACACATAAAACAAGAGAGACATAGATATACGTGGTTCACCCAATTTGGGCTACGTCCATGGAGAAACAGTCAATCCTTCCTTTTATATTATCCAGCAAAATGAAGAGATGCAACCTACAACAAATCCGTTATATTCCCTCTTCGCTCTCACACAATCTCCTCTCTCTTTCTCGCTCAGAATAGCCGCAATATAATTCCCTCATATATAGCGAGGGGTTGCCTTCTAGGCAAAAAACCCTAAATTAAACATAACTTCTACCATCAGATTTACGCCTAATGAACAACTCAGATTGACACAAAATTACAACATTTTACAAGGAAATTTTACATCTATTTTTACCTTCAGGGGCACTACCCCCAATCCCATGCCGAGGAGGGGCTCCAAATAATCATCGTTACCCCCCCCTAGACCCCCTGGTAGTGCACATAAATGGGCGGTGTTGCCACCACATTACAAAATGGGGTCCAATGCGGCGATACCTCTGAATAAAGAATATAATCAAGCTCCACACCCAACAATCTCCCACTTGGAGACTAATTATGGCAACTCCACTACTGCTTCATTTGTTAGACAATGAATCCACTTTGGACCTGGCCGTTTCTCATTTTCATCATCATACTTGAAGACCAATTGAAACTTAGCATAATCCTAGTTTCTCCTTGGTTACAACTTTTGTTAACACATCTGCAGGATTTTGGCTAGTGTATATCTTTTCAGCTTCAACTGTCCATCTTCCAACACTGACCGTATGAAATGGTACTTGAGCTGTATATGTTTAGTTTTGGAATGGAATGCAGAGTTCTTTGCAAGATGTATGGCACTCTGGTTGTCACTGTATAACCTTCCCAACTCTTGCTTCTTACCTAGTTCATCCAGAAACCTTTGTAACCAAATCATTTCTTTACTAGCCTCTGTAGCAGCAACATACTATGCTTCCGTCATTGAGAGTGAAACAACTCTTTGCAATTTTGAAACCCAACTGACAACAGTTCCACCTACAGTAAACACATACCCCGTGGTGCTCCTCCTATTATCTCTATCACCCGCCATATTTGCATAACATATCCCTATAGAGAAATGTTTGAACCACCAAAGCATAATTCTTGATTTGTGGTACCCCTCAAATACCTGAGAATCCACTTCATCGCCATCCAATGTTATTTTCATGTATTGTTCATGTACCTTCTTACAACTCCCACTGCATGTGCAATATCAAGCCTTGTGCAGACCATTGTATACATTAAGCTTCCAACTTCTGATGCATATGGAACTTTAGACATATAAGCCATTTCTTCTTGAGTCTTGGGACACACCTTCTTACTTTCTTTCAAATGGCTAGCCAAAGGTATACTAACTAGTTTTGCATTTTTCATATTAAATATTTTGAACACCTTTTCTATGTACTCACTGTGAGACAATGTTAATTTTTGATTCTTCCTGTCTCTATTTATTCTCATACCAAGGATTTGTTTTGCAGCACCCAAATCCTTCATTGCAAATGAGTTTTCCAATTTTCTTTTGAGCACCTTTATTTACTGCATGTTAGAACCTGAAACAAGCATGTCATCTACATACAATAACAATATAATATAGCTGCCATCATTTTTCCTTTTGAGGTAAACACAATGATCAAAGTGACATCTTGTATAACCTTGTTCAGACATAAACCTGTCAAATTTTAGATACCACTGCCTTGGAGCCTGTTTTAAGCCATAAAAGATCTTCTACAACCTGCACACTAGTTTCTTCTTCCATTTTACTTCATATCCTTATGGTCGCTACATATATATCTCTTCCTAGAAACCCCCATGGAGAAAGGTTGTCTTTACATCTAATTGCTCAAGATGCAAATCTTCAGTTGCTACTAGACTTAAAATAGTTCTGATTGAAGTCATTTTAACAATGGGAGAAAACATCTCATCATAGTTTATAACCTTTTTCTGTGCAAACCCCTTCACCATAAGTCTAGACTTATACCTTTTTCTGCCTCCATCTTCTTCCTTCAACCTGTAAACCCATTTATTCTACAATGTTGTTTTACCTTTAGGCAACCTGCCTAAGTCTCAAGTCTGGTATGTACTAAGAAGTCCATCTCTTCTTTCATGGCTTGCTCCCACTTCTTGCTGGTTTCTACCTGCACTACTTCTTCATAACATTCTGGTTCACCAGAATCAGTCAACAATACACAATATAATGAAGGAGAGTATCGTTTAGGGAGTCTACTTATCCTGGTAGATCTTCTAACACCAATTTCAAGTGTTTGAGGTTCTTGTTGCTGTTGTGGTTGTTCTGGATATTGATCATTATGATTTTCAGGGACCTTCACTTTTTTTGTGATCTCATCAAGCACTGTGTATTCTTTGTTTTCTTTTTCCTGTTTCTTTTCCCGCATTTGATCCTTATACAAAACCGTTTCATTGAATATGACATCTTTGCTCCTAATGATTTTGTGTTTTTCATAATCATAAAAGAGATAACCAAAATCATTAACGCCATATCCAATAAAGGTACATTTCTTTGATTTTGCCTCAAGTTTTTTTCTATTTTCTTTATTAATGTGGACAAAGGCTTCATAACCAAAAATATTTAGAAATGAGTAGTTTACCTTTTTACCTGTCCATGCCTCCTCTGGAATACCACCATCCAAGGAACTTGAAGGCCCTTTGTTTATTAGATAAACAATAGTGTATAAAACATCTGCCCAAAATTGTAAAGCTAATAATGCATGCAATCTCATGCACCTTGCACGCTCCATGATTGTCTTGTTCATCCTTCCTGACACACCATTTTCTTGTGGTGTTCTTGGAACTATCTTCTCTCTGCGAATTCCATTCTCTGAACAGTACCTATAAAACTCTTTGTTGCAATATTCACCTTCATTGTCTTATTTGAGACACTTCAACCTTTTTCTTGTCTTGTTTTCAACCAAACCTTTCCATTTCTTGAAAGTATTAAATACATCATATTTATTCTGAATATAATAAATCCAGGTTTTTCTGGTTGCATAATCAATAAAAATAACATAATAATGAGAGCCACCGAGAGATGATACCTGAGCAGGTCCCCATACATCTGTATGCACAAGCTCTAATTTTTCGCTCTTTTTTTCTTTCCCAACTTTGAGAAATTTGACTCTCTTCTATTTTCCATAAACACAATTCTCACAAAATTCCAAATCAACATGCTTCAAACCTAGCAACAAATTTCTTGAGTAAAGAATTTGCATCCCCTTCTCACTCATGTCCGAGCCTATGATGCCACAATGTCGTATCTTCTCATGTAGAGGTTAAACCATTAATATAATTAGAAATACCATTGCATAAATACAATGTACCAACCTTTTCTCCTTTTTCTATTACCAGGGCTCCTTTAGTGACCTTCCAGGTTTTATCTGTAAAAGTTGTTACACAACCTTCACTTCCCAATTGCCCTATTGAAATTATATTTTTCTTTAGATCTGGAACATGCCTTACCTTCTTCAATGGAAATTGATTTCCATTATGTTGTTTTATGAAAACTATACCCATTCCAATGATTTTACAGGGTTTATCATCACCCAATCGAACCCGTCCAAAATCTCCTTGAACATAATCATGAAAATGTTTCCTATCAGGTGTGGCATGGAATGAGGCCCCTGAATCTACCACCCAAGCATCAATAATATTTTCTAATGAAATAATCAAATCATCTTGCAACACATCACCTGTCATATTCACTTCATAATTGTTTTCTTGCTGCGTGTCTCCTTCTTTTCCCTTCCTAGACTTGTAGTCTTTCTTCTGGTGTCATTTCTTCCCGCATTTCCATCACACTATCCCCAATCTGGACTTGGATATTCTTTTCCTTGATTTACTGCGATATCATGGGCTCTTTCCTCTTTCCATTTTTCTTCCCCTAGTCTCTGTAGTCAAAGTATTACTTGATGTCTCACCGCAGCTTTTCTGTCACATTTCCTCACTAAGTATTGCACCGACAACATCATCAAACTTTAAAGTAGTAGATCCAAAGACTGAGTTACTAATGGCCATAACTAAACCATTCCAAATTTTTGGCAATGAGCATAAAATAACAGATCTTTAACTTCATCATAAAAAGTTACCCCTACAAAACTTATTTGATTGGTAACTATATTAAATTCATTTAAATGATCAGCAAAAAATTCACCTTCTGACATCTTCATATTAAATAAACCCTTCATAAGAAATACCTTATTTGAGGCCGAGGATTTTCATATAATTTGGCCTATGCCAACATTAAACCCTCTGTTGTCTTTTCTTTGAAATATTAAAGGCTACTGACGCCACCAGGCACAGTCGTATTGTTCCAAGTGCATTTTGTTGAGAATATCCCATTCTGTGTCTATCATACTCATTGACTTCTTTATCTTTATGCTCAATGGTAGGTGCAAATATTTTTGATATAAGTAATATTCCATCTGGATCTTCCACAGCTGGTAGTTTTCGCTGTTAAATTTTTTGACCCTAAACCTACCATCCTCCACCATTTCTCCCACTCGATCCAGGAACCCTTTTCTCTTGCGAGTTTATTAGCCAAATAGACCTTCGGCTCTGATACCAGTTGTTAGAAAATTTTATAGTACATTGCAATGGAAAACATAAAATATATTGCAGAAATATAAACATAGAAAACAAATAAAACAAGAGAGACACAGATATACATGGTTCACCCAATTTGGGCTACGTCCATAGAGAAATAGTCAGTCCTCCTTTTATATTATCCAACAAATGAAGAGATACAACTTACAACAGATCCGTTGTAATTACATCTTCGCTCTCACACAATATCCTCTCTCTTTCTCGCTCAGAATACTGATCTACATAGCCACAATACAATTCCCTCATATATAGCGAGGGGTTGCCTTCTAGGGCAAAAAAACCTAAATTAAACATAAGTTCTATTGTCATATTCTGCTAATGAACGAACTAGATTGACTACAAACTTACAGCATTTTACAAGGAAATTTTACATCTATTTTTAGCTTCGGGGGTTCTCCCTTCGATCCCCTGCTGGGGGGGTTCCAAATAATCGTCGTCGCCCCCCATGGACCCCTCTGGTAGTGCACATAAACGAGCAGTGTTGCCGCCACATTACGACATGGGGTCCAATGGGGCGATACCTCTGAATAAAGAAGATAATCATGCTCCATGCCCAACATAATTCAGTAATTTTCTTTAAGCTGATCTTTGCACGAATCCAAAAACACTTCATCTTGAAGTTTAAATAGTTGAAGACAAAATTGACTCCATCTTGGAAATTAGAAACAAAATAAATTTTCTTTAACATCTTCAAGCTGAGCTTGTACATGAAAAGTACACTGCTACAAAAATTTCCATGATATGATTGACCTTGCCTACAATACATAGTCATCTTATACAATCTTAAAAACAAATATTTAATTCACACAAGTTTCAAATCAAATACTTGTATCAGTGAACATATGACAATTTGTAGACAACTTTGAATGACAATCTTGTACATTCACAAAAGTCCTTGAACATGTGGACTTATAACAAGTCAATACATACATCAATGAAAACATATACTTGTTGAACATAGTGACAATAATGTTCACTTTACAAAAGTACCTAAACAGGTAATGACAACAAGTATTTACAAAAAAAATTCAAAACAACTTTACAATAAGTGTACCCAAACTTTTCCTCTCCTAGGCTTATGGGTTCTCTTCTTGCATCTTCTTGTCTTGAAGGTCGCTTAGGATTGTGGAGAGTCCTCTTTGCCACATTTTGTTTTCCTTGCATTATGAAGCATAATCTCTTTACCTTTCTTTGAATTAAGTTTTAGATGCAACTTCCAACATTGTTCAGTGCCATGTCCATGCACTTTGCAATGAGCATAGATATATTTTTTTTTTTGCTGACATAGAAGTTTGTTCATGAAAAAGAAAGTCATTATGTTCGATGCCAAAATTTGGTTCATTCGTTTAACCATTATCACCCATTGCTCACATGCAACCATGAAATGGTCAAAAGCATCACAAAATGTACAAGGGTATTGATTCCACAAGTATTCAAAATTTCCATGCATTGGAAAACGCTCTTGAGAATTATACCTGTCTCTAGAGTTGCAGCTTCAAAAGTTTTCACAAGGTGGTGACATCTCATGCTCAGATGTTTGATGTACCTCAAGCTGTTTGGAGCATTCTCCAAACTCCTTTTGGCTATATCCCAATCCCTGGTACTTTGGTCTTTCATAAACCATAATCGGATTGGTAATACATTGACCATTTTTTCCAAGACCTCCACCTTCATATCCCATCTTCGAAAGAAACTTCATACCTATGCCCTCAGTGTGTTTCTCGAATGTTGTAGAAGAGTTGTTATGCATGAAAAATGGAAGGAGTAGAATTTCAGATACTAAATACCTCTTTAAAAATTTTCATTCATCTTGTCCACTTTTTATGATGACGATGATGGACAGCTTGTAGATGAATCTAGCCACCCACTCTTATCCCCTGGCATATCGTGTGCTTCTTGAATATGTTTTTAAAATTCACATGCAACATCTTCCACATATGGTCTAAAACCACTATTTGAACCATGACCACACACTGGCCTCATTTTGGAGTTTCCCTTGTTGGTGCAGGAGTAGAGCTTTCTGTAACTTGCTCATCAAGAACTTGTTGCAATACAAAATGCATGTGTCTCTTCTCCTCTTTAGCTATCTCCAACATCCTTCTAAATTCTATGCTCTCCATCTGAAGAGCCAAATTCTTCTCCTCTAGCTCTTGGAGATTATTTTTTTTGCCCATCTTGCAACTTGGTCAACTGGTGCTCTGATACCAAAATTGATATGAAATTGGATTAGATGATTTCTTCCTCTTTTCCAAAATCAAATAAAAGAAATTAGGACAATTTCAACACTTTACAAGATTAAAAATGGGTCTTGAAACAACATGTTTATTCAATGTATCTAACATGAATTAGTCTTCATATGTAACTGAGCATAATGAACATAACACACATAATCCATGAAGGCATAAAAAGAGAAAGATGAAGGTTTGTTGACGGATTTCACCCCTCCTAGGCTACATCTCCAGGCCTATCAACATGACTAGACAGATGATATATTCAATATCAATGAAGTACATAAACATTTGTTGCAAGTAAATAAGTGGCTATTACCCCTACAAGGTAATTTTCTCCTACAAATAACTCTCACAACAACAACAACTCAAAACATCTCCTTCAAAGATGACATACTTCAACTGAAATGAGTTAAAAACATCATGTGCATGCTTCAATTCCACATTGAAACATATAATTAAAACTTCATGATAAGAGAAGTTGAACTTGGGCTAAACCCTTCTCATTACAACTGCTGTAGTAGCCCTATAGAAGTGAGAATACCCCTACAAGGTATTCTCCATGCCAAAAAACTTCCCAGAACTGCTTCCAAACCCTGATTGATCCATACACCTTTAGTCTCAAACCTGCAAAAAGACCATGTAGATGTACTCAAATCAGAAATTAGAGGTTACCAATGGATTCAAAATATCCAAAAACCCCTAAGCAACCCCTTTCTGAGCTAACTTTGGATAAAAACTCCAAAAGTTAGGAGCTTCCAACCTCTCTCATGAACTTCTATGTTAACCATCCTACAATTTGACCTAAACCTAGCTTGAGCGCCCCAAACCTGTAACCGGCTCACAAACCTAGCCTACAATCCTGCCAGATGGACGAAATTACCGGATAGTTAAACTATCCATTAGCCCCCACTTTCCAAAAAATTGGGTCATACAGGGGCCACGTGCTTAGGGGTTGGGACTAAATTCCTGCCCCTGCTAGCCGAGCCCCCCACTGTCTTGGCACATGGGCACATTAGTGGCACATATGACTAGGATTTGTGTTGAAAAATTCATACGTGCTAACTGTCGGAGGTGATGGTCATGTGAGGATCTATGTGACCTGAGGCTGGCCCCCAATGCCGAACTCCTGGGACTAACCCCCTTGACTCCCCGCTTGTGGTTTTATGGTTTGCATATGGCTCGGGGGTGGCCCCCCTTCCAACTTCGATTACGGTCTTCTTGCCATATATTGTGTGGGTTGTGACCAAGGCTTAGGGCTGGGGCTAAGCCCTTGCCCATGGTCCCACCCCTTGGTTCTAAGGGTGGGGTGACCAGGGTTGCAGCTTAGCCCCGTCCCTACCCCCAAATGTGTCGGTACTAAAACTTAAATACACCCCAAGGGCATATATGGTTAATTGACTCCGGTGTTATGTGATGGTAGAGGGTCTTGCTGCTCAGTGCTTGGTCGTTGGTTCGAATCTCGTGGGGTTATTCAACCCATATACAAAATTTTAATATGACGTGAGGAGGCCATGTGGCTGCCAGCCATTGGCCCATGTGGCCCTCCACCATTGGCTTGACCAAATACACAGTCAACCCCAAGTATTATAAAACATTTGAACCCACAAATATCAATAAAACATTCTAAGCCAATCAAAATTAACCATTTTTGGACCAATCTGGGGAGGCCAAGAGACAGCCTGCCACTGTCCCAAAATGTACAGTCACCTTGTCAATTCTACAAATTTTTACCTATTTGGCAATTTGATCAGAACGCGATATGGGGAGCATACAATATCGGTTTTGAACAATTCAAGTTGCATTGGATTTAGATCACTGAGATCTAGCTAATGGTATAGGTTTTGAGCTTTGTCGCATACTTTGATTTTTGAGCATAAATTTGATCACATGATCAATATGAAAATCAATCATGGTCAACATTGGCGAAACATGGTCGGCCATGGTCAATCATGCTCAACCATAGTTAACTATGGTCAACAATGTTCGAACATCACATTGCGAAAAATATTGTCTTAATATGAAAATCAACCATGGTCAAGCATGGTCCAACGTTGCATTGTGTCAAAGATTGTCTCAATATGAAAAACAACCATGGTCGACCATTGTCAACCATGCTTACAATGTGACAAATAATGTCTCTTAGTCCAATGTCACATTGTGATAACCATGGTCAAGCATGAATTAGGTGAATTTTGAGGTCTAAAATGGGCCTCCTAAGGAAACTATAAAATAATAGTGGAAATAATAAAATAATATTAGATTGCATCATCAAATTGTAGAGGGAAAAAGGAAAAAACTATTTTTTCAACTCATATTTTCAACTTATATCCCTATGGCTTTACTCAAATTTTGAGCGGAAACACTTGTTGGATGCAAAATTTGATTCCTCGTCCAAGGAGTACCCATGTTGCATACTTTCGATGGACCCTGCTACATGAAAATGAGAAATACATGAAAAACGTGATTGTAATCACATTTTTCATGTATTTCTCATTTTTCATGTAGCAGGGTCCATCGAAAGTATGCAACCTAGGTACTCCTTGGATGAAGAATCAAATTTTGCATCCAATGAGTACTCTTGCTCAAAATTTGAGTAAAACCTTAAGGAGATAAGTTGAAAATACAAGTTGAAAAAGTAGTTTTATTATTTTATTACTTTTTAATATTTTTACTTTTTTACTTCAAAAATGGCGAATCATTCCCCATGGTCGACATCATCATCTTGAATCCGATTAGTTCTTATAAAGTTCATTTTGATTGTACATTTTTCTTAGGAGGCCCATTTTAGAGCTCAAAATTCCCCTAATGGTTGTCCATGGTCGTCCATGGTCAAGCATGGTCAATCATGCTCTACATTGGTCAACCATGGTCAATCATGATCAAGCATGGTCAATAACCATGGTCACATTGAGACAAATATTATCTCATGGTCCAATGTCACATTGTGACAAATATGGTCATCCATGGTAAACCATGGTGCAACGTCACATTGTGACAAATATTGTCTCAATATGAAAATCAAATGTGGTCAAGCATGGTCAATCATGGTGAACCATAGCATAATGTTTCATCGTGACAAAGATTCTCTCAATATGAAAATCAATCATGGTCAACCATGGTCCAATGTCGCATTGTGACAAAGATTGTGCCAAAATGAAAATAAACCATGGTTAAGCATGGTAAACCATGTTTGTTTTAGGTTTTATAATATTTATCTTAGGGTTTATATACCTTGGGTTTACAATATTAATTCCTTAGGTTTAATATTATTCCCTTGGGTTTTAGTATTAATCCCTTAGGTTTATTAGTGCCTTGGGCTTATAATATTAATCCCTTTGGTTTATTAATCTAAGGGTTCATATTCCTAGGGTATAACATTATTGATAGGGATTATAATATTACTTATAGGGTTCAATATAAATCTCTTGGGTTTATAGTATAAATTCCTTTGGTTTATTAATCACATTGTGACAAATATTTTCTTGATATCAATCATAGTCAACCATGGTCCAATGTCACATTGTGACAAGGATTTTGTTAATATAAAAATCAACCATGGTTAACCATGTTTATTTTAGGGTTCATAATATTTATTTTAGGGTTTTTATACCTTGGGTTTATAATATCAATCCCTTGGGTTTATTAATCTAAGGGTTCATATTCCTAGGGTATAACATTATTGATAGGGTTTATAATATTATTCATAGGGTTCAATATAAATCCCTTGGGTTTATAGTATAAATTCTTTTGGTTTATTAATCAAATTGTGAGAAATATTTTTTTATATCAATCATGGTCAACCATGGTCCAATGTCACATTGTGACAAGGATTTTGTTAATATAAAAATCAACCATGTTTATTTTAGGGTAAATATACCTTAGTTTTATAATATTAATCCCTTGGGCTTAATATTATTCTATTGGGTTTATAATCCCTTGGGGTTTTAGTATTAATCTCTTTGATTTATGATATCAATCCCTTCGATTTATTAATATAAGGGTTCATATTCCTAGGGTATAATATTATTCATATTGTTTATAATATCAATCCTAGGGTTTAATAAAAATATCTTGGGTTGATAATCATGGTCAACCATCGTCAACTAAGGGGCAACGTCACATTGTGACAATGCTTGTCTTAATATGAAAATCAAACATGGTCCATGATTGTCAACCATGGTCCAATATCATATTGTGACAAATATTTTCTCAATATGAAAATCAACCATGGTCAAGCATGGTCCAACATCACATTGGGACCAATATTGTCTCATTATGAAAATGAAACATGGTTAGCCATAGTCAAACATGGTCCAACGTCACATTGTGAGAAATAATTTCTCAATTTGAAAATCAACCATGGCCAATCATGGTCTAACATCGCATTGTGACAAAACTTGTCTCATGTGAAAATCAACCATGGTTAATCATGGTCCAACGTCGCATTCTGACAAAGTTTGTCTCAATATGAAAATAAACCATGGTCAATCATGGTCGAATGTTGCATTATGACAAAATTTGTGTCAATTTGAAAACCAATCATTGTCAACCATTATCAGTCATGGTTAACCATGGTTCAATGTTGCATTGTGACAAAGTTTCTCTCAATATAAAGATCAAGCATGGTCAACCATGGTCCAACGTTGCATTTGTGACAAATATTGTCTAAATATGATAATCAAGTATGGTCAACCATGTTTGTTTTAGGGTTTATAATATTTATCTTAGGGTTTATATGCCTTGGGTTTACAATATTAATCCTTTGAGTTTAATATTATTCCCTTTGATTTTTAGTATTAATCCCTTGGGTTTATTGGTGCCTTGGGTTTCTAATCCCTTGGGGTTTTAATATTAATGCCTTGGTTTTATATTATCAATCCCTTGGGTTTATTACTCTAAGGGTTCATATTTCTAGGGTATAATATTGTTCATAGGGTTTATTGTTGGCATTATGATGCATGTGTTGTACTTGATGGCAACCCTCTCATAGAAGAACATCTCACTTATATACATTCAGATGAATCTACAGAAGAGATATCAAATGTAACATAATTCATGGATGCAGGACAGTTCAAAGGAATCAAATGACAAGTTCTTAGTATGACAAGTAAGCTTTGCCATCAAGTCCAAAGGGGGAGATTGTTGGCATTATGGCTAAGTGTTGTCCTTGATGGCAACTCATATAGGTGACAGATCATAGAACATCAAGCCAATAGCAAAGATTGATGAGTAGCCTCTCAGATTGGAAGAAAATAAGGGGTACGCAGGTACACCGTACAAAAGGTGCGGACACGCAGGCATGTCTTAGATAAAGTGCGTACATACACGCAGGTATCCCGTGTAAAAGGTGCGGACCCCAGTTCACGCACTTTCATGCAGTGAAAAAGTATTCTCATGTGGTAATCCGATGGTGGACCATAGTATTTAGCCCGACGTATTTGATCCTATGGTTTGGTCAGTGGTATTGTTTTATATTATTAATATTATTATTGAGCCCCATGTTTTTGGGCCCCTTGTATTGGTTATCTATGGTATTGATCCATGATTTTAGGAAGAGCCTGCCTATATAAAGCAAAGGAGATCATTTGGATAGACACATGTGAAATTAGAAGATCTTAAGAAAAGCTAGATCTGAAATTCTTGTAATCGGTTTGTGAGAGAGAGTTGAATCAATATCAAGGAGAAACATGAGAATTACAAGTCGGATCTACTAATGGGTTGATATCTCCTCGACGCATGTTCAGATCTGTAGATCTGACAGTCTGGGTTATTCTTGAAGTCTTGAAATTATCTATACCCACAGGTACGCAAGTACAGTGAAAGAAAAGTGCGGAGATACGCAGGCGCAAAAGTGATGCAGGTGGGCAGATACACAGGCCTAGAAACGCTGCAGATGCGGAGGTGCGCAGGCAGTTCATTGGACACAGAGCGCAGGTACGCAGGAAGTCTATAAGGCACAGTGCGTGGGTACGCAGGAACGCAGTAGGAAACAATGCGTACTTCTATGTAGGTGTTATTTGGGTGAAGCTGCGTACTTCTCATGAAATCTATTTAGCTGCCCCTGTTTATTGTTGTGTTCTGGGTTTTGAAGTGATGTTTGGTTTCTAGTATTAAGTTCTGATAACAACAGTGATTGATTAAATGTTTATACATTGATGGATGAATGGATCAGGTTCTTATTGACTCATTTTATGTGATCTGATGGACTAGATCTGATTGATGACTCACTTGTATATGTATTGATCTAGTGCTTGGGTAATTCAAAAGGTTGTTTGATTATGAGCTTCAATGTTGTTGGGCCCAGTATGAAAATTGGATGAAATGTGGCCTTTAAGATTATGTGTTGTGCTTCAGTGTATCCAGTCTGAAAATTGATGAAACGTGGTACCTGGAGGAGAGAAGATTGTAGGTCAGCACCTACGTACTAGTATCTAAGCTAGTACAAGAGCTAAAGGAAATCTTTGGAGCATTGTAGCAGGTAGTAGCCTGTGTACTAATAAATGGATCGGCTAGTACAAGAGCAAAGGGGGTTGTAGCTCCCGTACTGGTATAAGACTGCACCAGTACAAAATATTGTAAAAATATTTTCTTATTAAGAAGAATATTGAGATGACTTGCAGCAGGTGGTTTTCTCCCGCATTGGGTTTCCACCTTATATCATGGTGTTCATGTGTGTGCCTTATGTGTGATGATCTACTCTATGTTACTGCATCTGTTAACTGATAATATGGTTGATAATGTTCTAATGCACTCATTGAAGATCAATTAACTTAATCATAAGAAGTTGTGGAAGTAGCATATATGAATCTGGTTATGGAAATAAAAAAAAAGGTTTTATTAATGTGATAATACTGATTCACCCCCCCCTCTCAGTATTATTTCCAACAATTGGTATTAGAGCAGGTCCTTTTGTAGAAGCTTGATCACTTGAAGGAGATCCATGGAACAATGGGAAAGAAGCTTAAGAAGAAAGCTCATAAGAAGAAGAAGACATCTCAGAAGAACTATGACAGTGGGAGAATCGATTGGGGATTAGGTATAAGAAGCTTTTCAGATTCAGAATCATTATCAGGTATGAATATATTATCCTCTGATGTTCCAGCTATCTTTCCTTTTGGAAGAGATGAAAGTGATAGCGAAACTACTGAACTTTCTCTTATGGGTGAACAAGAAAGATATCAAATAGAGGCAGAATTTAAAAGGCTGATAGACAAAATTAGAGATCAACAAGATCTATTGAACAAAAGGGAATGTGACTTCAAAGAAGAAGCTACCAAACTAAAGGCCCAACTAGAAGAAGGAAACAAGGTAAGAAAACTACTCAAGGACAAGGAAGACCAATGTCAAAAATTACAGCATGAAGTGACATCATTAAGAAAAGAAGTCAACAAAAGAAGCACAACCATCAAGAAACTCAAAGATAGATCCAGCTACTATGAAAATCTTGAAGCTACAATCCTCTCACTAAAAGGAGATCTTGAAGAATCAAAGAAGCAGAATACAGATCTACTCCAAGCTATTGCAAAACAAGAAAACGAAGTCACCAGCTTAAAAACTCAGCTGGAATGTGCATTCAGAATTCATCAAATGCAGCAGGATTTGAATGAAGAACAAGAAAAGGAGATTCTCAAACTAAGGGAACAAATGGAAGAAGGAAGTAATGCTGAAGAATATTTGAAAAAGCAATCTCTTGAAAAGGAAGAACAACTTCAGGTTGAGGTAAATATCTTGAAAGGTAAATTAGAAGAAAAGGATAAGCTTTTACGATTTCAAGATAGTTCTAAAGTCTTGGATGATATTCTTAGTAGTCAAAGGTCTCCTGCTATAAAGACTGGTCTTGGTTTCCATGAATCTGTTGAAGGTGAATCTAGTTCACAAGGTGAGGCAAGGAACTCTAAAGAGAAATCTAAAGTGATCAACGAAGAAATAAAAGATCAATCTCATCATCAACCAAGGAAAGAGATTCCTCAAAGAAAATCCTTTACTCCTCCTATGAATAATGTTGAATGTTTTGTATGTCACAATCTTGGACATGTTGCAGCTAGATGTAGAAGAAGAAGGGTTCAAGACCATTATGCAGAAAGATCATCACATTCAAGGTACTTTAATGGATATTGCTTTGCTTGTAATATGTATGGTCACAAAGCTGCTGACTGTTACAGGAGGAATATGAAACATGTAAGATGTTATGCATGTAACAAGCTTGGACATATAGCTAAGGAATGCAGGAACAAAGTGTGGGCACCATATCAAAAGGAGAAAATGTCATCATCACGCTTGAAGATATGGAAGAAAAAGGAAGTACAGTCAGAAAATGGCAGCACAACACAACATACAGACATACCAGAATCAGAGGGAGCTGAAAGTACAAAACTTTAGTGTCCTGAATATCATATGCAAACTCCATAAAGGGATGTCGCATATATACGCGAGTTGGATACTGCACAATCGCGTATATGATTGTTTGAAGAAAGGCAGTAGGGAAAGTGAAGTTGAAAGTGAATCTATGAAGTGTGATCTCTCGAGCACAAGATCAGATCTGAGAATCTGACTGTTAGTGGCACAGAGGAGGACTGTTAATTGGATTCTAATAAGAGGTACGCAGGTGATACATAGTGAAAGTGTGAGGGTACGCAGCACAACAATGGTCTTGGTGCGTAGGTACGCGGCGACATAGGAGGTCGAGCTGCGAAGGTACATTATAAGTACGCGGGGTAACAAAAGGGCACATGCGGACGGATGCGACAAGACAGAAGAAGAGGTGCGGAGCAAGATCGGAGGTACGCGGCGCGATAGAAGGATAACCTGCAGAGGTACATAGAAGTACGCGACGCGATAGAAGCAAAGGATGCGTGAGGTACGCGACGCAATTGATGGCACAGGTGCGTGGGTACACACTGTAGTAGAAGGTCGTCTGCGTGAATACGCAGAAACACAGAAAGCCAGGTGCAGGGATACGCAGAGGAGCGAAAGACGAAGTGCGGAGCCACGCAGGTCATATAATGAGAAACTGCGTATCTGCCTTAAGGCATTTATTGGCTGACTTTTCTTGTTGACAGATGGCACCAGTTTAGGGGGAGCATATGTTTTTAATGCATTGTTGGCATTATGGGTAATAGTCCTTGGTGATGATGCTTATATAGATAAATGATTCATCTTGCTATGAGTTGTTCACATGGTTCTTGGATCATATTTGTGGTTGATTCTCTAATGGTGCTTACATGGTAACTTTCATGAGGATAAGGAGAAGCACTTAGCTTGAATTCATGTATGATGAGTCACTCATATGCTGCTGTTGACATATGCATAAAGATCATAATGAATGATTCCTTTCATTCTTGGCACATATTTGGATGAGGATTGTTGGCTAGACTCATGAATGATTGGAGACATGATGAGTTCTTACTTATATAGGTTGTCTCGTACACATGTGGATCGGTGCATATACTCCCAATTGATGATACTTGGTTCATGCAGATCTGGATGGCTATGGTGTTTCTCACATATGTTAGAATGAGAATGATTTTGTTCTAAAGGATGAGTTGATGCGGACATACCTTGATGATTCTTGCACTAATACAAGTTGCTGGTGACAGATGCTATGGAGTAGATCATTCAATGTTGTTGCTGATGTTTATCATGATGGTTGTCATGTATATCATTCGATGTAAAAGTCATATCAAGTCTCATGATGTAATAGTATATCTATTATAGTCATTTGATGAGATCTCTTCAGGTCATGTAATGGCCTATGTTGGTTTCCCCACTATGCCTGGGATGAATGATGTCATTCTTTTATCATATGTAAATCACCATTGTGATGGGAGATAGATGTATGTATGAGTCTTTGGTGATAGGAAGGTCTTTTATGATATATAGAGTCATGTTCTTCTTGTAGAACATCTTTTTGCAGACCTTGCTTACAGTCAGGGGGAGCTTGAGCATGAACAGTACTATAGCAGAACAGATATCTCAGCTTGTTCTCAGAAAGAGCATTATCAGATTGGTGCACCATGGCATATACAAAGGGGGAGCTCATTCAAAGATTTCAGCAGATCTGGTTTATAGTCAAGGGGAGCATGTTCTTAGGGGGAGCAAAACCCTTTGCCCTTGATGTCAAAGGGGGAGAGTGATTTGGTGTTGTTGCCATCAAGTCCAAAGGGGGAGATTGTTGGCATTATGATGCATGTGTTGTACTTGATGGCAACCCTCTCATAGAAGAACATCTCACTTATATACATTCAGATGAATCTACAGAAGAGATATCAAATGTAACATAATTCATGGATGCAGGATAGTTCAAAGGAATCAAATGACAAGTTCTTAGTATGACAAGTAAGCTTTGCCATCAAGTCCAAAGGGGGAGATTGTTGGCATTATGGCTAAGTGTTGTCCTTGATGGCAACTCATACAGGTGACAAATCATAGAACATCAAGCCAGTAGCAAAGATTGATGAGTAGCCTCTCAGATTGGAAGAAAATAAGGGGTACGCAGGTACACCATACAAAAGGTGCGGACACGCAGGCATGTCTTAGATAAAGTGCATACATACACGCAGGTATCCCGTGTAAAAGGTGTGGACCCCAGTTCACGCACTTTCATGCAGTGAAAAAGTATTCTCATGTGGGAATGCGATGGTGGACCATAGTATTTAGCCTGACGTATTTGATCCTATGGTTTGGTCAGTGGTATTGTTTTATATTATTATTATTATTATTGAGCCCCATGTTTTTGGGCCCCTTGTATTGGTTATCTATGGTATTGATCCATGATTTTAGGAAGAGCCTGCCTATATAAAGCAAAGGAGATAATTTGGCTAGACACATGTAAAATTAGAAGATCTTAAGAAAAGCTAGATCTGAAATTCTTGTAATCGGTTTGTGAGAGAGAGTTGAATCAATATCAAGGAGAAACATGAGAATTACAAGTCGGATCTACTAATGGGTTGATATCTCCTCGGCGCATGTTCAGATCTGTAGATCTGACAGTCTGGGTTATTCTTGAAGTCTTGAAATTATCTATACCCGCAGGTACGCAAGTACAGTGAAAGAAAAGTGCGGAGATACGCAGGCGCAGAAGTGCTGCAGGTGCGCAGATACGCAGGCCCAGAAGCACTGCAGATGCGGAGGTGCGCAGGCAGTTCATTGGACACAGAGCGCAGGTACGCAGGAAGTCTGTAAGGCACAGTGCGTGGGTACGCAGGAACGCAGTTGGAAACAATGCGTACTTCTACGCAGGTGTTAGTTGGGTGAAGCTGCGTACTTCTCATGAAATCTATTTAGCTGCCCCTGTTTATTGTTGTGTTCTGGGTTTTGAAGTGATGCCTGGTTTCTGGTATTAAGTTCTAATAACAGCAGTGATTGATTAAATGTTTATACATTGATGGATGAATGGATCGGGTTCTTATTGACTCATTTTATGTGATCTGATGGACTAGATCTGATTGATGACTCACTTGTATATGTATTGATCTAGTGCTTGGGTAATTCAGAAGGTTGTTTAATTATGAGCTTCAATGTTGTTGGGCCCAGTATGAAAATTGGATGAAATGTGGCCTTTCAGATTATGTGTTGTGCTTCAGTGTATCCAGTCTGAAAATTGATGAAACATGGTACCTGGAGGAGAGAAGATTGTAGGTCAGCACCTACGTACTAGTATCTAAGCTAGTACAAGAGCTAAAGGAAATCTTTGGAGCATTGTAGCAGGTAGTAGCCTGCGTACTAGTAAATGGATCGGCTAGTACAAGAGAAAAGGGGGTTGTAGCTCCCGTACTGGTATAAGACTGCACCAGTACAAAATATTGTAAAAAGATTTTCTTATTAAGAATAAGATTGAGATGACTTGCAGCAGGTGGTTTTCTCCCACATTGGGTTTCCACCTTATATCATGGTGTTCATGTGTGTGCCTTATGTGTGATGATCTACTCTATGTTACTGCATCTGTTAACTGATAATATGGTTGATAATGTTCTAATGCACTCATTGAAGATCAATTAACTTAATCATAAGAAGTTGTGGAAGTAGCATATATGAATCTGATTATGAAAAAAAAAAAGAAGGTTTTATTAATGTGATAATACTGATTCATCCCCCCTCTCAGTATTATTTCCAACATTTATAATATTAATCTCAGGGTTTGATAAAAAATCCCTTGGGTTTATAATCATGGTCAACCATGGTCACAACCAAGATGCAACATCACATTGTGACAATGATTGTCTCAATATGAAAATCAACCACAGTCAACCATTGTCAACCATCATCAATCATGGTCAACCATGGTCCAATATTACATTGTGACAAATATTTTCTCAATATGAAAATCAACCATGGTCAAGTATGGTCAACCATGATCCAACCTTGCATTGTGTCAAAGATTGTCTCAATATGAAAATCAACCATGGTGAACCATGGTCCAATGTCTCATTGTGACGAAGATTGTCTCAATATGGAAATCAACCATGGTTAATCATGGTCCAACGTCGTATTGTGACAAATATTGTCACAATATGAAAATCAACCATGGTCAACCATGGTCCAATGTCACATTGTGACAAAGTTTGTCTCAATATGAAAATTAACCATGGTTAGCCATGGTCAATCATGATCATTCATGGTCCAACGTCGCATTGTGACAAAAAATGTTTCGATATGAAAACCAACCATTGTCAATCATGGTTCAATGTCACATTGTCACAAAGATTCTATCAATATGAAGATCAATCATGGTCAACTATGGTCCAACATCACATTTGTGACAAAGATTGTCTACATATGAAAATCAAGCATGGTCAAGCATCGTCAACCGTGTTTGTTTTAGGGTTTATAATATTTATCTTAAGGTTTATATGCCTTGGGTTTACAATATTAATCCCTTGGCTTTAATATTATTCCCTTCGGTTTTTAGTATTAATATTTTATGTTTTTTAGTGCATTGGGTTTACAATATCAATTTCTTGAGTTTATTAATATGTAATTTTATATTCCTAAGGCATAATATTATTGATAAGGTTTATAATATTAATCCTATGGCTTAATTACATATATTTATTAATATTAAACTTTATTAAATTCCAAAATTTAAAAATAAAACTCTGTTTTTATATATTTAGGGACATGAGACTAACAAGGAGAAAGAGGCCTTGACTTCAATATTGGGATAGAGGAAGTTAACAAACTTGACAGTGTGGACTGAAAAAACTTGCTAGATACATAGAAAAATGATCAACTATAACCACTGAAACATTGAAAGCTCATCAATCGACTCAAAGGAAATAGATTGATTCCCCAACTGCTTTTGGATCGAGCAGAAGATCAACAAGGAGGAAATCATTAAGCATAAGCACTAAGAATTTAGAACAGGAAAATGATACTTCCATCCACTCTTGGGACACAAATGTCTTCTTCCACACCACATTATGAATTTTTCATTGGTAGCCATGACATAAGGATAGAATATGATTGATTTTAGGTGAAATTCGTATATCAGATGCTGGGAAAGTTTTTGTGAATAGGTTGAAGGATTCATGCCTTCAACAGTTCAAGGACCATCTCCATTTTCCATTCTCAAAGATACCGTTGCACCTATAGAAAGCAGTAATTCATGACATGGAGATTGAATTTGGCATAGGCTGGTCTGTAAAAAAGATTAAAATACAAAAGTCTCAGAACTGCAAGATATTTAGGTGCAATAAAACAAAGAAGATAAAAAGTCCCACCCGAGCAAAGGCTGAAAATAAGGTTAATTGGTGTAAGTATAAAAGTATGGAAAGAACTTGTAAAACCATATGAGAATTTAGATGAATGGAGGAATTTTGGTGATGAGAGTATCTAGGTATTTTAATTTTCTCATAATATTATATTAAATTTCTTAAATGACTTTTATTTTTATCTATGCATAGTTAAATTCAATTAGTATATGTTTCAAGACAAGGCCTCCAGGCTTGCAAAAAAAATTGCCATGCATCATAATGGCCAGAAAGGTCTACATGCCTTCATTTGTACCTTTGTAAGTATATTTAATATGTTAAATGATTTTTTTTTTTTTAATTTCCTAGAAAAAAGTAGAAGATTGCATATTAATTAGTTTAACTAGTCCATGCGCCATGTTTTGGTAGGAGGATAAATATGGCTTTCATCCAACAAACTTCAAAACTGACATTTTATAAAATACAAAGTGGATCGACTTTGTTATCTGGATGGAGAATGAGGTATTAATTATTCACTTTCAAAAAGTTAGTTGGATATTGTTCTGTTTATATGTCAATTTACATATCTAGCAACATACAGTAGAGGCAACATACCTTTGTTTGCCATATTTATCCAAAGAAAATTGTTGTACATTCTAGTTGTAAAATTGGTTGGAACATGAGAAGATAAATGGCATTCTCCTAGGGTGATGTACCAGTGAAATGTTTCCCACCATAAATATGGAATGTTTCCTATTACTACACAATCTAGAAGGGCCCTAAGGAAGGGAAAACCAAAGGTACAACTACTAGAATAAGTGAAAACAATGGGATAATGACCCAATATCAATTTAGTAAAGGTCCCCTACTCTTTACGAACTTTCACTGATGGGAGGAGTCTCAGGACCACACTACCAAAATTAGGGTTTTCCAAGTTGTGCCCTTCCTAAAGCTATAATCCATTAGGGGATATCCCATGGGACTAGGATTGAAGATAAAGCCCCCATTTAGGGTGACAAAACAAGACTACAGTCAAAACCATTCCTTCTTCCAAGTCACCCAATAATCCATGCCTAAAGTGTCCAAGGAGAAACAAGCATGAACACCCGATTGCAAAATGAAAAAATACCTTTAGGATTGGATTTCCCACCTTTAAACACATGCTCTCGATAGATGGGCGAGGAAACATATGACCGACTCAGGGAGCTAAGATAAAATGGCACAATACGTTGGCTACACTAGTGGTTGTCAGGGGTTGCTGGTTTCCAGATGAAGATAAATCTGGGAGAAAATGTTTCCTATGGGGTCACCTACTTTTGGTCGGTAACATTGCCCACCTTACCTTGTGTTGTCACCCTAGAGATAGTCCTGGCTGAAATGGAACCAATGCCTAGGAAATCCATAGAACTGTTTCAAAAACTTTAAAATATTGTTAAAAAAACATTATAATTTGCCTAAAGGTGATATATTCCCTTGTGTAACAGAACTTAATTTTGGGGATGAATCTTTATGCCCAAAGAAAGACTTTAATTATTTTACTAGAAAGTAGAACTGACAAGAGGCTAGCATTTATAACTTGGTCCCTTTAATAAAATCCAAATTTAAAACTCTAAGATGAAAGTTTGAATGCTTTAGACTAAGAATGGAAGTGTAGAAGTAGTGGAGAGCCTATTAAGATGTCTTTGAATAGAACTCATAGATATTCACTGTAACTATTAAAGATGCATAAAATAAAATTGTAACTTCCTCAAATAAACCTACTACGATTGTACATGTGCTTCAAAGAAGGAAAATGAACATGGAAAACACAGAGGAGAAACAACACATACCATAATGTACCAATACATACTAGAATCAACCTGTCAGTGAATTTTACTATTATCTCCACGGATGCCAAAATTGTTACACAAGTACCCAAAATGCCAAAAATTTGAACCATTTTCTAGTGGTTCTCATGTCTTTTAAATATTACATCAAAATCAGTTACAAAGGTAACTATCAAAACATCTATAACTACTTAACTATTCGTTACTAAAAATTCTTTTACAACATTACAAAATGATATTTTCTCATTTTTGAGAAGTTTGATGACTAGTGGAACATTGACTTTGAGGATTGGTGCTTGGTTCCGCCATTTGAACTTCTCCTTCAATAGGAGTAATCAACCTTTCACACTTCTTCCAAAGTTCTTCATCTGGGAGCTTACATTGGATCATTTTCTGGAATGAAACTTTCAAATTTGAAAGCTTTGTATAATCAAGTTTTGCAACAAAAAGTGTCTTCATCAGCCAAAGAAGTTGGAAGTCCCTCTGCAAATAATTCACTATAGTACTTCCCTTTAGAATTGTAGTCTTTTCATGTGTTGTATCTACTTTGCTTTTAACAACCACTAGTTCCTTTTCATATAGTTCCCAAGAAAATAGATTTCCTTGCTGGTCCCAACAACTAGGTAGACCATATCTAGTCCTCTGGTCAAATTTGGAATCAAACAAAGATATTGACTTTTGAACCTATTTTAATATGTTCTTAGCATGAATACGAAGTAGGTTTTTCTCATTCATTTTATTGATTCCCATAATTACTCCAGCTTTGTCTCTGATATCTAATATCCTTAGTTCAGTTGAAGATTTTCAATTAAATATTTGATCATCTTTTTATCCTTGATTTCTTATTTTTGTACAATTTTCTTGCATGCATCAATGCATGATTGAGAACCATTCATCATAATATTCTATTGAGCAATCACATGAATAAACTCCCATTTAGAATAGACCTCCTAGATGATATCACCCCAAACAATTTATCTAGCTTCAATTAGAGATATAATGCCCTTCAATTTGGTTTTTAACTCCTTAATCTCATCTTGTGTTGCCTTGTTCTTGGTGGTCAACTGATCCTTGTTTTCTTTTGTTGTATTTTACTGCCTCTCCTTGATATCAAGATGTTCCTTTACCTGAGTTAGGCTATCCTGAATTTTCTTTAGTTCAACCACTGAAATTATTAATAATGCCATAAAATTTATAAGCTTCTCTGAGGGGATTTAACTCACTTGGGACCACAATAGTGTAAACATGGCTTTTTATTGATTATTGTAAGCCCTGCACTTGTTTTTGCAAAATGACAATTTCTTTGTTTTTTTTCCATTAACTCTCTCATCAACACTTCCTTCTCTTTCTAAACCTAAGCTAGTTCAGTTGTTTGAGCATTCTCAATCCCAGACACTTTCAACTTCGTCCTTAATGACTACATCTCATATTTTGTGTTTTGCAACATGGTTTTGATAACTTCCTTGTCTTCTGGATCTATTCCCAATTTAACAACTAGCTTCTTATAGCCCTTATTTTGATTATGTAGTGCTCTAGAATTTGCCTTTTCTTTCTTGAGTTGATTTTAAACTTTCTTCAATAGCCTTTTTGCTTTAATTACTGCCAAATATATTTTTCTTATGTCCCTATATATCATTTCCCCTGCTTATCTATGCTAATTAATCTTGTTAGGCAATGGTATGTCATCTACATTTATGGATAGATCTAATATTTTAAAATCATATCCTTAAGGAAGTGTTTTGGTAAAAACAAAACTCTCCCACCCCCCCCCCATTTTTGACTTGTTTACTTCAAATAATGGGGATCCTTTCTATGAAATTTTTGGCTAAACATCTTTTTGAATTTTTATTTAGTTGATTACTCTACGCTTTTGTTAATTTTTTATTTTTTTATTTTCTTTGGATTCTTAATTTGATTGCTTTGATTAGAATCAATTTTTTATAAGCTTCCCATTGATGCTTGTTTTGCCTCATTTGGTCAACTGGTTTGAAAATGGTACTCCTTTGAAGTCTCATCATTTATCTAGTCTGGGTTAAAAATGCATAAAATGTACAATATTGCATTTTGTAAATAAATTAGTTCGATACTGCATTTATTTTAAATATTAACTCCTAGTTAGTTCTTACTAACATTTTTTTCGTTTTTCTTTTTTTACTTATACAGTCAAATCATGAAGCAACCGGATTTTAGTGATTTACTCCAAGAAATTATTAATCTCGAAAAATCATAATTTCGAAGTGGCTATAATTTATTTTTTTTCATTTATTTTCAAAATAGTTGTAGTTTAATTTTCATTTTTTAAAGTGACTGTAGTTTATAAAATAATCCTCATAAAATAAAACCAAAATAAAAATTGATTTTTAATATTAAATTTTAAATTAGTTAAATTAATTATTATTTAAAATATAATTAATTTAATTAAATTAAAAGTTTATATATATATATATATATATATATATATATATATATATATATAACTTATTTCGCAATCGGAAGATCGCATCGAGACTTTTCAATTGCATCAGAGCTTTTCATTGTAACAAGTTTTAAAAACCCCGATACATACCATACCCTGATGCTGATTGTCGATTTGCTTTACATTGGATTAGGGATTTTGCATTGTAATAAGTTTGAAAACCCTGATAGCCATGTCCTGATCCGTTTTCGCTGATGCGATAAGTCAAACTTTGACATTCATTTTGGGCTCACGTATTAATTCGATTTTTTAGAAATGGTTTATGTTACCATATGAATCGTTACTTTAATGGTTTATATGAGTATGTTACCATATGAGTAAAGGAAGTAGGTAGTGATAGTTTAATATTAGTAGAAATATTAATATTTAAATAATTAATTTTAAAATTAATTAAATTAATGAATATGTAATATTTATTTAATTTAATTAAAATTTAAATATTATTTATATTTATATTAATTAGTTTATAAATAGTTAATATTTTAGTTAGTTAGATTTTAATTAGTACATAGGTTATTAATTAATTAGTTTAGTTCATAATTAATGATTAAATTAGAATTTTAATTTAGAATAAGATTTTTAATTAAAAATTATGATTTTTAGCCCAGCAACAGAATTTCCAGATTTATGCCAGATATGACTCATCAACTTTGGAAGCTCATAGAATGAGTTTTACTCGGCCAAATGAGGCCCAGGACAGCTCATTGGAAAGATAAAATCAAGGAGAACATTTCTGAGGAGGTTTCATTAACAGATTTGGTCATTTATTGGGTCGAAAATCAGGCAGAAGATCAAGCTCCGAATTTCTAAAAACAAAATCAATTTTCTGAGTTATTTTCTGCATTTTCATTTGTCTAAGCCTCTTCTATTTGCAGATCCATTCGTCAATAATATCCTTGGCCAATTAAATCATCCCAGGCATCAAAGAGAAAGCTTATATTTTATTTTCAATTATTTATTTAAATAGAATTTGATTGGATTTGATTTAAATGCTAGCAATGCCATTTTGATTTTATTGTTGCATTTTAATTTATTTTGATTTCTTCTTGCAGGAAAATAGTAGAAGAGTTATGGAGAAAAGGATTTCAATCAATGAGAATGCTCCAACAATTAAAGATTGGAATTTTGAACAAATAAAATTTTATTTGACAGATTTCTCTTCAACAAACTCTCCTCTCCAAAATTCCTTTGCAAATAGTATAAATAATAGATTGCAGAATGTAATTAGGGGCTGCTCTCCTCTGCAATTTTAGACTTCTAAAAGCACTACTGTAATAGGAATTTAGAGTTGTAGGAGGGAGGAGAGAAAATCTCAGATCTGGGGATTATTGAGGATTTTTCCTTTGTATCTTGAATTATGTATGATAGACAAAGTTTACACTATTGTGGCTTTAGCTTTGAAAGCAGAAGTTCAAGCAATGTAAAGGGCTGTTGGAGACCGAGGTCAGAGAAATGGATGCAATAAATTGGTATTTCCAATACTATTGTTTCAAATATCAGTTTCATTTTTATGATAACATGAATGTCTCGTTTTATTCATGTTTGTGCACTTTTGTCAATATAGGTAATTTGTTTCAATGTTGTTATTATGTATCTCTGTTCTTATGAATTAATTTCTGATTTCTGAGTAACTATTTGCTCAGAAATCTGTCTTATAAAACTGATTTTTGAATGGTAATGTGTTGTGAACTATTTCCACATATTATTGTTTAGTTATTGGATTCACTGACATGATAATCAATATCATTTTTGTGAACTACTTCCTGGAATGTTGTTGGTTTATTATTTCAGTTAAAAGGTCTCAGTGGGATGTGTTTTGGTGTCCATAATATCAGTTAATTGAACTACTTCATTAACTTGATATTAATTTTAAACAAGATATGTTTAAATCCAAATACTTTAATTATCTTGCTCTTGGTTCGATTAGATCTATATCTACCTAATTAAGATAGGATTAAGATTAGTTTATTTTGCTTGCATCTTAGAATAAGCTTGCATTTAGAGTAATTTATAGATTCTTTTAAGTCATCTTCTCAAAGAGGCAAAACTTTAGTTGTGGCTTGGCTGAACTCAAATCATCTTAAGGTCATTCTCTTGCCTGATCAGCAAGAAGAAGTGATCTAATATCCTTGTCTATTGGTAGGTAAAGATACATCATAAACCAATAGCAATAGGGAGAAGGTAACTGGACCTAGTTAAACCAGTCGGAGCCACCACACCAAACGGAAAATGAGCTGCTTTAAGGTCCGGACCGGGTGGTTATCCCCCATTGTTGTTGCAGCGATTTTCGAGGCATCAACAATTTTGGCGCTAGAAGGAGGGCCTGAGAATTTTTGTCTATTGGAGTCTTTTCAATTTAACACTTTATTTAATCACGATGACTCCTCTTAAACTTCCAATTTGGAGTTGTATCCATGGACGTGCATCTTCCAATACTCCACCCGAAGTGGTAAGACTCTTGTCTCAGGTAAAATTCAATGGTAAGAGAAATTCTTCTGCTTTTAATCATGTCTTTCAATTTATTTAAAATATTTCAAATTATGATTTTCAAGGAATTGATGAAGGCATCTTATGCAGAATCTTTACTCTCACATTTGCGGCAAAAGCCAGAAACTGGTGTAAAACTCTTCCAGTTGCCTCAATCCACAGCTGGGATCAATTTGTTTCAATTTTCATTTGTAAATTTGACGGCTATGATTATGAACAGGTATGTGATGAAATTGAATATCTACAAAGGTTTGAAAATGAGTCTGTTAATGATTTTAATATTCTATTTCACTTGAATTATTAAAGATTTAAAGTTGAAGATAAACATACGGAAGAAGAATCATTAGATTGGTTTGAATATATTTGTTCTCTTCCAACCATTCCCAATCCATATGAAATTAATTCAAGCTTTGTTCCATCCCCTTCCAATATAAATGAGAATCCCAATTTGGATGTGCAAATAAATTGTGATGAAGTGGTTTCACAAAGCTTAGAAGATATTTCTAATCAAATGCAAGAAGACAACAGCAACAATTTTGAAGAAAGAGCCGCCTTGAAATCTGAAAGCTACTCTACAGTGAATTCAGAAAATCAGATCGCAAATCAGCAGCTGCAAGCAGCAATCAAAGTAAATAATAAAATGCAAACTGCTGTACAAATTTCTGAATTTTTCCATGATGAGCAAAAAAGCAGCCTTCTTCAAGAAAGCATGAGTACACAAAGGAATGATTTAGAATCTGAAATTTACAATGAGCATAATGCACAAGAGTTCTCAAACAGAGACAGTTTTAAATGCATTGTTTCAGGTTCACATTTTTCCCTTTATCCTGATATTTTTAATGATGGTAATTTTTCCCCTCTTGGTATTAATGATATTTCAGAAAATACAGAGGCTGATCTAAATGAATTACCATTAAGATTTTATCAAAATAGAGAAGTAATTAATGATCATTATTTTGCCATTAATGAACATGAAATTATTGTTCCTCCTTGTTTTGGTATATTGGATGAGATCGAAGGGAATTCTAGAGAATCTTGTGAAGTCGTTTATGATAATTACTCTGACATTGAGGATGTTGATTTCTATTCTTCTCAAGAGAATCCTCATGATAAAATTCAGATAACATCTGAGAATGAGGAACATTTCAATTTAGAAATTATCCCAACCAATCCTCATTTTAGAGCAGCAAATTATCTTCATGATTTCACTATTCAAGAAAACATTCCAATTTATGATTCATATCATGATCAAGCTCTCATTCCTACTCATAATCATAATTCGTTTTCTAATTCACAAGTTGGAATTCAAAATTACTCAAATTCCATAATTCTGGCCAATCCTTGTGAAAGAGAAATCATTTCAAAACAATCCCAATTGTGCTGTAACATTAGTTGTACAAATAGTGATTTCATTTTAGTTTTTCTTTCACACTTATTTTGTTTAAATTTATTTTCTGATTTTATTTTACAAAATTTTCACACTTTTTGCTGGCATATTGAACACCTTACTATCAAACACTCAATTGATGCATTGCCTGATTGGGAAATTGAAGTTTCATATTATAATCATGAGCATAAAAAACTATTAATATTTCAATTTCAATCAATGCTAATGTTTCATCAAAAGCTTTTATCTTTTCAAAGGCAATGTCAACAAGAGAATGTATTTTTACAATCTGGCCAACAATTCAATTTAATTAATAATTTTCCATTTTATTTGAAAGATTTCCATCCATTTTTTATTAGTTCATTTGAAAAATATTTGGAAAGTTTTCTTTCATGGAATATTGTCAACAGCTTAACATTTGTACATAACACTAACAATTTTTTCCAGGCCTTTGAATTTAAAAGCTCATCTTCACAATCTGGCCTGTCATCTCCTCTTTTGAACATTTCCCAATCATTAATGGAAATCCATTCAGATTTCTATGATCCAATTGGTATTGAATTGGAAAGCAGATTTCAAGAGAAGGAGATTTTAATTAAGTTGCTAACAATAACTGTAAATTCTACTTACAGATTTAATTTTCTTAGTTTAATTAGATTTGTATTTTTATTACTAACATTTGAATTGTACATACATGTAAGAATTGAAATGAGAAAATGGTTACACTGGAAATATGACTATACCTAGTCATTTTCATATATATGGTTAGAATAGGAGTAGAGTTAATGTAGTTAATTTATTTTCAACAGTTATGTAGATTAAAAATAAAACAAAGCGATCAACCATTCTCATATATGTTCAGTGAAAACATTTTTTCCCTATCAGAAAATTTTAATTCTTGCTTTCCTTTTCTTACAGCAATACCTCTACTCTGCCTATTTTGAATAATGTCTTGATTAAATTCAATTAAGATTGCACTTGGCATCAATCGCCTCAAAGCCACTCTTCTTCATTTTAGGATTTCTTTCAAAGGTTTTCTTTTGAAATTTATATGATAAAGGTTTTGAGGATATGAAAGCTTCATGATCTCATTATCCCATGAAATGTAGGACTCTATATGATAAGCTTAATTCTAATTCAATCATTATTAGTCAGTGTAACATTTCGCAGTAACCATATGAAGTTCATAGTATCTTCCTCGAAATTTGCTAAACTAATCTTAAGGATGTTCGATTTGCTGTGTGCACACATTCAAATCTGTTTTGACATTTTTTTACAATTAGTGGCGTTATCCCATTTGGATCTTTAGTTTATTATCTGATGTTGTAATACGCATCATATTTATTTACTAAAGGCATTATTGAACAGTCACTATAACAATATAGATTTTTCTCAAGTTAGTTCGGAATGAGCAAAGGTAATAAATTGTTGTTTCAACACAAAAGGGAAGCATAGTTTCAGATTTATTTCTGGTAAATTTTATATTTCCTGAACATATTTTATTTAGGTTGATTGCCCACTCTAATTTAGGATAAATAATGAAATGATTTTGAACAAAGTTAAAATTTTAATCAAAGGAAGGATTTGAAGATTTATGAGGTAAAATCTGTAGACAATTTCCTTCCAGGTACGCATTCACAAGTTTGTTCTCATCTGTTATTAGTTTCTATTTTTCTTAGTTTATTTTTTATTCGTGTTCTGTTTTATTTGCAGGTTTTTATTTCCTTTTAAAAACATAAAGTAAGCAGTAAATCCATTTCAAATTTGCAACAGGTTCAGGAAAATTTTACTTTTGATTCATTAGAATTTAAACATTTTTTTGAATGTTGCTTTTATTCACTTAGAAAACCCAATTGGAATTTCAAGGAATAAGACCATTCGCATCATAAGATTTCATCGGAAGTAGTTCTTAGCATTTCTTTTGATAACAAATTGTTCATAAAAGACCTCCGATGTATTATCTTACTCATATGCCATATCGCATTTCGCATATCGGAGCTTTGCAGTTGAAGTATACTTCCATTATCGTGAATCACGGATCTCTGATAATCAACTTTACCGATATTGCGATGACCACATAATTCTGGACCCGATATGAAATTCAAATCAAGTTTAAAAAATATCACGTCTGTTTAATCGCAATAATGGTAGGAGCATAACTTTAAAAGGGCCGATGTCTCGGATCCGATATGTTATTAAAATCCCATCATAAAAAGTTATCGGGTCCGCTCTTCATCGCATATCGGCATCGCAAGAAATATATTGTGTTACATCGGATGCTTAAGTTTGCCAATCGCCGATTAGTTATGATATCCATCGCATCGCCCATATTGCAATCGCTTCATCACATTTTTATGGCCATATCACTATTCCAAATTTGCAATGCGCAATGTGCAATGTGCAAAATACAAATCGCGAGATGCGATGTGCGATATAAGAATTGCAGCATGACTGTCCCCGATTCGCAATATAACAGCTCTTCAATAGTGTGATCACTACATCTCATCGCACATATTTTCTTCGCATGATCTCATATCTGCAATTTGATATTTCAACCACCGATGCAATAGCTTCCAATGCATGCCTTTGAGCCATTAACATTTAATCGATATATGGCATAGCAACAAAGGTGAAGTCTTGCAAATTAAACTTGAAGCATGGTGAAGAAACATGTTATGTGAATCATCCGATACGGCGATGTGTTATTTTAAAAGCAAGCTTGGGTAACCACTATGGGAAAAAGCAATTGATGACAAATTTGCAGCATACAAAAATCATTTCAATTTCTCATACATTTTAGTTTTAAATATATAATTCCATAATTAAAAATGGAACTCAAGACCTCTCTATCTTCATATTTAAATTATTATTTTGGATTTGGTCTTGATTCTGGACAATTTATAAAATCATGGAGTTTATATGAAACTTATAATATTTTGAGAAACATTCGTTACTGCAAATTCTCATTCTCATTTCTGATGCATTTCTTTTAATTTCAATTCCCTTGAGCACTAAGCATTCCATTTTTACATTTTACTGCTTGCTTTAGTGTAAATAAAATAAATAATGATTTTGGGTTATAGGATTTTGGTTAGTTTGACTTCTTCATGTTTTTAATGATAATTAAAATAAGAAGTCAGCTAGTTTGGAGAAACTGATACATTTCAGGTAAGATCAAAAGCAATTATCCAATGGTAAGATTCATGTACCCACTTTCATTAATTTCCATTTCGTTGCTTTAGTTTCAGTTTTGTTTTTCTGATATATAAATCTATTTTGCAGCTCTTCATAAAAACTTTCAATCCTCTGCCGGATCATATTTTCGAAGTCCTATACTTTTCTCCCGGCTTTATTTCAATAAGCAGCGATAATCTTCATCGAAACAACTACACCAGGAAGTTTCTGAACCTTTAGTTTGTTTCTTTAAGCATTCCTTTTATTAGAAAATGATCAAGATGATGCTTTGAAACAAGAAGATTGATATCAGACAGAAAGTTTTCATTGTGGCTGAGTTTTATCGTCACTGCTATCCAAAAAGCCTAAAACACTTACAACCCTGCAAGGTATGATTTTTCTAAATCTCAACATAAGAAGGAATGATTACATGCTTATTTTATTTTTCTTCATATTGTTGAAGAGATTGGTATAAACATTCTTGTTGGAGTTTATCTTTTGAAACTTGGATTTTCCTTCATTTTTCAAATTTCTTCATCTTTATTTTTGTTTGTTGATTTCTTTTTCACTTTAGCATAAGAATTCTTTTCCTTTGGTTTTCAGTTTTGATTTTGGTGACTTTGCCATGATTTATATGGAAGGCCTACTTGTTACCTAACAATGGTCAGCATACATAGAGAAAGATAGTTAATAGTCACCTATTAGCTTTTTTTTAAATCTCTTAGTAATGTTTAATTTTCTTATTATAAAAGTAGACATATTCAAGGAAGAGATTACCAATCAAGAGAAGTTGCCAAAGTATCATAAAATCTGAAAAATTTCTTTTTCATCAAATTGTAATCATTTTGAGATTTCAAAATTTCATCAGGATCTTTCAAAGTTCTATTGTCAGTTAAGAAAAGTTATTTTTAACCAAGTAAAAACACTTTACAGCAAAACACCTTTAAATCTGAAATTGTCATTCTTAACTCTTAAGGAGTCAATGATTCTCCCTGTCCCAAAGAGTCTTATTTTTCTAGAGTATAATCCAGAAATATATTTAAACTTAAAAGATAAGAGGTCTCATCATGACCTTGCTTACCATGATCATAGGGGAAAAATAGACTGACATTACCAACACTGCAAAACAAACCAGGGTAATGGCTTATGATTGCAAACAATTATAAGACAAGGGGTCTCATCACGAGCCAGCTTGTTCAGTCCAATTTTAACCAGTGAATGGCATTGTCAACTATCTGGCTACCATACCAGGACAATGGCTTTTAAGATTTACTTAGAAAATAAAAAATAAAAATAAAAAAGAAACATATATAAATGGATTTATCTCTAGGTCAATAATTCTTGAAGAGATGGGATTCTGAATCATTGATGATTAAAAGGTAACCCTGTCGAGACTATAGATGTTTGCTAGTAGCAGTGGTTCTATCTGTGACAAATGAGTATATTTTAAAAGCTAAGCTGTAAAGTGACCCCGGCGTTATCTGTTCAACTAATTAGTGATTGATATAGAGTTTTGCAATATTTTAATTTATGAGAAATTTTGAGAAATATTACAGTTAGATGATTCTTGTTTTTATTCAGACTAATGAACCTAGTCAAGAATTTCAAACATAATTTTCTCTTCTTTAATTATTTTTACTTTAATTTTAGGAAAATCTCATTCATATCAAACAGAGATAACTGGTTCTTCTCCCGTGTGTCGCCATTGTTGTGGTAAAAACACAACCCCCCCCCCCAATTTTTGACTTGTTTACTTCAAATAATGGGGACCCTTTCTATAAAATTTTTGGCTAAACATCTTTTTGAATTTTTATTTAGTTGATTACCCTACGCTTTTGTTAATTTTTATTTTTTTTGGATTCTTGTTTTGATTGCTTTGTTAGAATCGATTTTTTATAAGCTTCCCATTGACGCTTGTTTTGCCTCATTTGGTCAACTAGTTTGAAAATGGTACTCATTTGAAGTCTCATCATTTATCTAGTCTGGGTTAAAAATGCATAAAATGTACAATATTGCATTTTGTAAATAAATTTGTTCGATACTACATTTATTTTAAATATTAACCCCTAGTTAGTTCTTACTAACATTTTTTTCATTTTTTTTTTTTACTTATACAGCCAAATCATGAAGCAACCGGATTTTATTGATTTACTCCAAAAAATTATTAATCTCGAAAAATCATAATTTCGAAGTGGTTATAATTTATTTTTTTCATTTATTTTCAAAATAGTTGTAGTTTAATTTTCATTTTTTAAAGTGGCTGTAGTTTATAAAATAATCCTCATAAAATAAAACCAAAATAAAAATTGATTTTTAATATTAAACCTTAAATTAGTTAAATTAATTATTATTTAAAATATAATTAAATTAAAAGTATATATATATATATATATATATATATATATATATATATATATATATATATATCTTATTTCGCAATCGGAAGATCGCATCGGGACTTTTCAATCACATCGGAGCTTTTCATTGTAACAAGTTTTAAAAACCCCGATACACACCATACCCCGATGCCGATTGCCGATTTGCTTTACATCGGATCGGGGATTTTGCATTGTAATAAGTTTGAAAACCCCGATAGCCATGTCCGGATCCGTTTTCGCCGATGCGATAAGTCAACTTTTGACATTTATTTTGGGCTCACGTATTAATTCGATTTTTTTAGAAATGGTTTATGTTACCATATGAGTCGTTACTTTAATGGTTTATATGAATATGTTACCATATGAGTAAAGGAAGTAGATAGTGATAGTTTAATATTAGTTGAAATATTAATATTTAAATAATTAATTTTAAAATTAATTAAATTAATGAATATGCTATATTTATTTAATTTAATTAAAATTTAAATATTATTTATATTTATATTAATTAGTTTATAAATAGTTAATATTTTAGTTAGTTAGATAATTAATACATAGGTTATTAATTAATTAGTTTAATTCATAATTAATGATTAAATTAGAATTTTAATTTAGAATTAGATTTTTAATTAAAAATTATGATTTTTAGCCTAGCAACAGAATTTCCAGATTTATGCCAGATATGGCTCATCAACTTTGGAAGCTCATAGAATGAGTTTTACTCGGCCAAATGAGGCCTAGGACAGCTCATTGGAAAGATAAAATCAAGGAGAACATTTTTGAAGAGGCTTCATTAACAGATTTGGTCATTTATTGGGTCGAAAATCAGGCAGAAGATCAAGCTCTAAATTTCTAAAAACAAAATCAATTTTCTGAGTTATTTTCTGCATTTTCATTTGTCTAAGCCTCTTCTATTTGCAGATCCATTCGTCAATAATATCCTTGGCCAATTAAATCATCCCAAACATCAAAGAGAAAGCTTATATTTTATTTTCAATTATTTATTTAAATAGAATTTGATTGGATTTGATTTAAATGCCAGCAATGCCATTTTGATTTTATTGTTGCATTTTAATTTATTTTGATTTCTTCTTGCAGGAAAACAGTAGAAGAGATATGGAGAAAATGATTTCAATCAATGAGAATGCTCCAACAATTAAAGATTGAAATTTTGAACAAATAAAATTGTATTTGGCAGATTTCTCTTCAACAAACTCTCTTCTCCAAAATTCCTTTGCAAATATTATAAATAATAGATTGCAGAATGTAATTAGGGGTTGCTCTCCTCTGCAATTTTAGACTTCTAAAAGCACTACTGTAATAGGAATTTAGAGTTGTAGGAGGGAGGAGAGAAAATCTCAGATCTGGGGATTATTGAGGATTTTTCCTTTGTATCTTGAATTATGCATGATGGACAAAGTTTGCACTATTGTGGCTTTAGCTTTGAAAGCAGAAGTTCAAGCAATGTAAAGGACTGTTAGAGACCGAGGTCAGAGAAATGGATGCAATAAATTGGTATTTCTAATACTATTGTTTCAAATATCAGTTTCATTTTTATGATAACATGAATGTCTCATTTTATTCATGTTTGTGCACTTTTGTCAATATGGGTAATTTGTTTCAATGTTGTTATTATGTATCTCTGTTCTTATGAATTAATTTCTAATTTCTAAGTAACTATTTGCTTAGAAATCTGTCTTATAAAACTGATTTTTGAATGGTAATGTGTTGTGAACTATTTCCACATATTATTGTTTAATTATTGGATTCACTAACATGATAATCAATATCATTTTTGTGAACTACTTCCTGGAATGTTGTTGGTTTATTATTTCAGTTAAAAGGTCTCAGTGGGATGTGTTTTGGTGTCCATATATCAGTTAATTGAACTACTTCATTAACTTGATATTAATTTTAAACAAGATATGTTTAAATCCCAATACTTTAATTATCTTGCTCTTGGTTGGGTTAGATCTATATCTACCTAATTAAGATAGGATTAAGATTAGTTTATTTTGCTTGCATCGTAGAATAAGTTTGCATTTAGAGTAATTTCTAGATTCTTTAAGTCCTCTTGTCAAAGAGGCAAAACTTTAGTTGTGGCTTGGCTGAACCCAAATTAGCTTAAGGGTCATTCTCTTGCCTGATCAGCAAGAAGAAGTGATCTGATATCCCTGTCTATTGGTAGGTAAAGATACATCATAAACCAATAGAAATAGGGAGAAGGTAACTGGACCTAGTTAAACCAGTCAGAGCCACCACACCAAACAGAAAAGGAGCTGCTTTAAGGTCCGGACCGGGTGGTTATCCCCCATTGTTGTTGCATCGATTTTCGAGGCTTCAACAGGAAGGCACTGAATAGTTGGATGCATGAGGGGCAATTTTAATTAGTTCCTTTATAAATCCATAATAGAGAGAAATCTTGTTTGATAAGTTGGAGTTGCTTGTGCTACTAGTTGAGTTTCCATGTTGCTTCCGACTTTCTGAATTCTTTATTCAATATGTTGATAATTCCTCTGTAACACTTTTGTGGTAGAGGGAGTTTTTTCAATTGATAATACTACCAAATCAATGGAAATAAAGGATGAGGTAGAGTGCTCTAGGTTTTCCAACTGAATTTTAAAACCTGGTTGATTTGAGGGTCCCTCTATTAATTTAACTTGTACCTATGCTTCTTATTCTCTATGAACCTTTGCTATCTTTTGCAATTGTGAGTCTTCTATATGAACATCAATTTAGGTATATTTCTCTTTAAGCTCTTCTCCCTCACTATATGATTTTGAACATCTATTCTTTGTTGCATTTTGGTGCTTGGCCATGTTTCTTGATTTTCCATTTTCTCAACTTCTAGCTTGCTTTCATGAATATAAGTTGTATAACTGATATCCCCTCTTTTATTTGAAATTATATGACGAGGGTCACATTTCCACTTCTATCCTTGATTGAAGACAAACTCCTTCATCACTTATTCAAGTTGTATGAGGGTTTGTTTACTATTCATGATGAATGGCCCCACAATTCTTTCTAAATTAAAAATATACCCTTTGCGTGCAAGAACAAAATGAACTTTGCAAACATTTAGCTTCTGCTTTTTAAATTCAAGAGAAAATATCCTCATAGGAAAAACTATTGGCAAATGATATGGTGGTACTTCAGCCCCATACAATCTTATCTTAGTGTAATCTTCAAAAATATACCAGTCCCCCACTCTGGTGTCCTTGCTGAGCTACAACAACTCTTTTGCTTCAAGAAAAATCCTTGGAGGTTGCTAATTGTTCAAAATAGTATATACAATGGCCATGAATGATGACAAGTAATAAGAAAAGACCTCATTATTTTCCTTCTTCCTAACAACACTAGTCCATTCAATCACATATTTCATTTGATTCTTTGAATCCCACATATTCAGACTCAGATGACCAAACTTATCAACATGTACATATAAGAACATATAGATCAGGACAAAGGGACATCTAAAAGAATGAATAATATGATAGTTTTGAATTTTAAAAATGATAGACTTGGCTAGGTAAGAAGGGATATCTAAAACAATATCTGGTTTCAACATCAAACTAAAAAACCATAGGGCTTGTTCACTTACTATCCCAGTATCATCTTCTCCCAAAAGAGACAAAATTATAACTAAGACAAGCTATGCAACTTCTTAAAATAAGGTTGTTGGGATAATTCATTGCAGGTGGGGGAGTTTTGGAATTTGGTGGTAGAACGAGTCTAAACATACCTTCTTTATTCTCTTTAGAAAGATGTCTACAAATGGGGAGTAAGGACTTATCTAAAAATATCTTGGGATTATCCACTATAGGAAAATTAAAAGCCTTATGTATTAGCTTTGAATTTGCCTCAAAAATATTATTCCCTAAAGAATACATAACAAAATTCCTCTATGGGACAAGGGAAGACACTAACCAACTAACAAATTTAGGGAAATTATAGGTATGTGGGACAATTACATTATAAAGGCCAGACTAGGTGACTTGAAAAATATTATTTGAGTCCTTTGAACAGTCAAGAATATCCTGTTGAATCTTCAAAAGGTCTAAGGAGCAACAAGAATTGTATACTTTGACTTCTCTGTCCATAAGGGGTGTATGAAAAAATGTCATAGATATTACAGTTTTTTAGTTGATTTCATGGTTTTCTCCATGTTTAAAATTTGAAATAAAGGAAAAGGAATACATGTTGAATTATTACCTACCGAGTAACAAGAGACAATGAACATCCGAATGCTAATGTGGAATTGAAAATGTACACTTTGGACATTGGTTACTGTAACTATGTAACTAGAGGACAAAGAAAATAACAAGCAGGATGACCTTTTATAGAAAAATCTTGATGACATGTAAAGGCCCACTCACTTTCTTGGCTTGCTTGACAAGTACATGAGTTTTCACCAACTTCCGATGTGTGGTTTTCATAAAAACCATTAACCACTTCCGAGGGGTCCCCATCATGGTTTGTGAAAAGTAGAGGGGAGATGTATTAATGAATCATGATCATTGATTCAGATATGATATGTTTATCCATCTTGCTTTCCGATGGATACTCATCCAGTAAATTTTGATTACTTTAACCTGTCGAAAAGCCTTTGATTCCTCGAGCTGATTCCAATGAGGGACGATTCAACCCCACTTGCACACAATTTAATTTCTAATTTATGAAAGTTTCAGACCCACTTTTATATAATTTAAGGTTTCTCTTTTAAGGCTGAAAGGTTAGGATCCTATACAATATATAAATAATTTTTTTGAAATATGTCTGTTATATAAATTTTTTCCTAGTCCCTACATCCAAAGTCTTATATATACATATTGTAGGAAAAGTAAAAAGTAACCTTTGACTACAACATCTTGCATTAAATAACAAGGGTCCTTGAATTATTTACCCTTTCAACTCTTCATTCTTCTTCATTTGGTATTCTGTATGGGTAATAATGTAGACAATGGCCTTATGTAGGCCTTCCAATTGACTTTCTAGGTGTATAATCTTCTTCCTTGTCTCATAAATCTTCTCACACTAACACCCTTTAGGAGGATGATAGCTAGCCATGGCCTGATTGTATCTAGGAATTTCCAAAATCCAAGACTCCAAGTATTGTTAGAATAAAGATTGCCGCCACACAGGAAAAATAAAATAAAAAGAGGATTAGAAGGACAAAGCATTTTTTAGTATTTGACAAGAAAATCAAAATAGAAACAAAAAACTAAAATTACAAACCTATCCATACTTTCAACAGGGAAAATAGGTTCAATACCATCCATAGGTGACCTATAATTAACCATTAACCAATAGAGTAATAACAATATTAATTTTATTAAGTGGTTGAAGGGAAAGTACCCCTAGGGTCCTTTGGGCTAAGACTCTACCAGACTGAAAATTGCTTATTCAAAGAAACACACACACACAGCCATCATTTTTACTTTTAAGCAAATTCTAATGTTTAGGGCACGTACCTAAGGTCCTACGTTCGAGAAGACCTTAAGGGTCCAAACCCTTCTTGGAGTTCCCTTCTTCTTTCTTCGACCTGCAAGACAAACAAATCAAAGAACACAACAGTACATGTATAGATACTTATGTATAAATCATCTTTATGCCATAAAGTTAGTTATAAAAAATCTTTAAGTAACCACTTGCATAAGAATTCAAGACAAGAATCTCATAAGCATAAAGAAAGATTGTTTTGGGAACAAAGACGTGTTTCTTTATAAATAAAGGCAAATAAAGTACATATATCGGAAAGATATCACCTGAACACCTTCAGCAGGCTCCAAGCAAAGCTTCCTCCCGGATTCGTTCCAGCCTCAAGCCTCCGCCAAGAGCTCCTTCCAAGTCCTACTCAAATGATGATATCAAGGATGGATGATCACCAAGACACATGGAAACAAGGGTTTCCTATGCAAGATGGGGGAAGTGCAGAAAACACCAAGGACTTCAGACCTGGTTTAAGGGAAAAATCTCAGCATAATGATCTTGCTCTCTTCTCTCTCCCCTTGACCTTCCCTTTGATGTCTTTTTATACCCTCTCCAAAGTAGTTTTTTAGTTAGGAGTTAGTTGGGAATAGTTGGGCCACGGGCAATAACAGGTGATCCAGCAGGTAAAACCCGCGATCTCCGCCCGAAAAAGAGGAATTTATTATTTTTTAAGTGTTTTAATAGATACACGCGGGTTGGGTATAACAGACCTGCGTGTACACGCGTTTAACTCAGGGAAATGTCGCGTATAGGGAATAAAACACTGTTTTTTAAATTTTTGGACCAGGTCTGGAAGGAGGGGTTGCCCTAGGCCATGAGTGCAGCATCACAAACCATAAGAGTGAGATTTGGAGCTATAACATTAAGGCTAGAAGTCTTTGTTGTAGATAATTTCATTTTAAAACATTTTCAACATTTTCACATTGCATTCACCCAATATCATCATAAGAAATTATGTACAAAGACATTAGCAATAACAATGCAGTGGAAGAATCATAGGTCTGTCATGATATATCTGCCATAGGGCTCAACATATATCCTTCATATCTATATAATAATATTTTCTCATATCACAAATAAGAAGGCCCAAGGAGGCCACTGTCATACTCAAGAAATAAGGCCCATTAGGGCACTGTTACAACACAATATTAAGGCCCATTAGGGTGCTATTACACCATAAGAATAAGGCCCATTAGGGCACTGCTACACCATAATATTGAGGCCCATTAGTGTGCTATTACACCACAATACTAAGGCACATTAGGGAACTATTACACTACAATATTGAGACCCATTATGGAATTGTGGCGTTATCACAAATAAGAAGGCCCAAGGAGGTTGTTGTCATACCCAAGAACTGAGGCCCATTAGGGCGTTGTTACACCACAAGACTGAGGCCCATTAGGGCACTGTTACACCACAAGACTGAGGTACAATTTCATAGACCTATAGGATGGAATGATCATTATATCACTACCAATTAATTATAGGTCTTTGTGTGTATTTATTTGAGGCACACAAACCCTTCCTTTACCCTATGAAATCCATGCCATTTGGAGTATTCTTGAACAACATAAATATATATGTGAAAAATAAAAATATTTAATTGTATTAATTTTAATTATGAGTAAATAATACTCTCCAAGTTGAATCATTAAATTTGGCCTTGAACTGAAGGTTGGGCATGCATTTTTGTGAAGCAAGCTAAAATTGCTTGCTTCACTAAAATGCATGTCCAAACTTCATTTCTTGGCCAATCTGATTGATTCAAATTGTAGATTGTTTATTTTACTATTTTACACTCTTTTACATTGTTATATCTTTACTAACCAATAGAGTAGTAACGATGTTAATTTTCTCAGAGCTAGAAGTATCTATTGTAGATAATTACAGTTTAAAACATTTTCATCATTTTCACATTGCATTCACCCCATATCATCATAAGAAATTATGTATAAAGAACATTCGCAATAATAATGTAGCAGAACAATCATAGGTTTGTCATGATATCTCTGTCATTTGGCTTAGCATATCTCCTTCATATATATGTCATAATCTTTTCTCAAATCATAGATAATAAGGCACAAAGAGGCCATTGTCATTCCCAAGAACCGAGACTCATTTAGGAATTGTTACACCACAAGACTCAGGCCCATTAGGGAATTGTTACACCACAAGATTGAGGTAAAATTTCGCATACCCATAAGATGTAATGATCATTATATCATTTCCAATTAATTACAGGTCCATGTGTGCATTTATTTGAGGCACACAAACCTTTCCTTTAACCCTATGAAATCCATGAAATTTGGAGTATTCTTAAACAATATATATATATATATGAAACATTAAAAATATTTAATTGTATTAATGTTACTTATGAGTAAATAAATACTCTCCAAGTTGAATCATTCAATTTGGCCTTAAAATGAAGGTTGGGCATGCATTTTTATGAAGCAGACAAAAATTACCTTGCTTCACTAAAATGCATGCCCATGCTTCATTTCTTGGCCAATCTGATTGATTCAAATTGCAGATTGTTTAGTTTACTATTTTAAACACTTTTACATTGTTATATATTTACTAACTAGTAGAGTAGTAATAGTGTTAATTTTCTTAGGGCTAGAAGTCTCTGCTGTAGATAATTGCATTTTAAAACATTTTCAACATTTTCACATTGCATTCACCCCATATCATCATAAGAAATTATGTAGAGAGAACATTAGCAATAACAATGCAACAAAACAATCATAGGTATGTCATGATATCTCTGTCATAGGGCTCATCATATCTCCTTCATATCTTTGTCATAATCTTTTCTCATATCACAAATAAAAAGGCCCAAAGGGGCCACTGACATACCCAAGAATTGAGGCCCATTAGGGTGCTGTCACACCACAAGAATGAGGTACAATTTCGCAGACCCATATGATGGAATGATCATTATATCACTTCAAATTAATTATAGATTTTGGTGTGCATTTATTTGAGGCGTACAAACCCTACCTTTTACCTTATGAAATCCATGCAATTTGGAGTATTCTTGAACATCAAAAATATATATGTGAAAAAATAAAAATATTTAATTGTATTAAAAAAATACTCTCCAATGTGAATAATTCTTTTTGGCCTTGAAATGAAGGTTGGGCATGTATTTTTGTGAAGCAGGACCAAATTGCCTTGCTTCACTAAAATGCACGCCCAGGGTTCATTTCTAGGCCAATCCAGTTGATTCAAATTGTAGATTGTTTAATTTACTATTTGACACACTTTTATATTGTTATATCTTTACTAACTAGTAGAGTAGTAACAATGTTAATTTTCTTAGGCTATAAGTATTTGTTGTATATAATTTCATTTTAAAACATTTTCAACATTTTCACATTGCATTCACCTCGTATCATCATAAGCAATTATGTAGTGAGAACATTAGCAATAAAAATGTAGTGGAACAATCATATGTTTGTCATGATACCTTTGTCATAGAGTTGTCATGATATCTATGTCATAGAGCTCATCATATCCCCTTCATCTCTTTGTCATAATATTTTCTCATATCACAGATAAGAAGGCCCAAAGAGGTCAATGTCAGACCCAAGAAATGAGGCCCATTAGGGCGTTGTTACACCACAAGAATGAGGCCCATTAGGGAACTTTTTTTTTTGACAAATATTCACATTATATTAACATGGAAATATACATAGAGTACATGCAAAAAATATTGGGGGGTCTTTGCCCATCACCCATTGAGGTTCTCTACCCTTGGAGAGAGAAACCAGAGAACCTTTCCAGAATTTGCAAATCAAGTCTTGTGTAATGCATCATCAGAAAAATGTTTAAGCTAAACATTACAAAATTAAAAACCCTCATTCTGTGGTGGGACTGAGCCACCGAGAGACATACCTTGAAGAGAAGACAAAACATAAAAAAAAAAAATAAAAAAAATTGTTGCATTATTACACCACAACACAAAAAGTTGGCTCGTGCTCGAGCCACTCAGGCCTTCTTCTATCCCCATGGATACAAAACCTATTTCCTTACTGAGGTTGTCTTCTTGCTCCTAATACAATAGGCACAAGGATAAACAAGGAACCTAGTTGCCTTAGAGCTCTTTGAACAGACTAGGAGGGGTTAGCCACATCCCCCCTCCCCACAACGATGCTCTCAGAAAGAGAAACATGACCATCAATGTTTCTCTAGGTTCAGGTCCCATGCATATCCCTGACCATTTCTCTCTATATCTGCTCCTTCCTTTGGCAGGTAGTTGAAATATTTTCTCTTGCTTCCTTCTTCAATATACTTCGAGAATTATTAGGGTGGGGTGGCTCATACTTTTTCAACTAACCATCCCATTTCCTCAAAGTGGTTCCAACTCCTTCTACTTTCCAGAACAAGGATTCTTCTTGATTTAATGTAACAGTTAAGTGCAAGGTCCCCCCATCTTGCTACTAATCAAGAGGGGATAATATCTTCCTATTGCTACAACTCCCAGTGTGGGATCTGTCCTGACAAAGTTCTTCCATATGGACTCACAAAGCCATCCTTAAAGGTTGTCAAGCTAAACTTACTTGTGAGAATGCAACATCACATGAGAAACATCTCTATGAGTGGAGGGGGCCCTCACTAGTCTTGGCCACAAGTCGCAACTTAACCACCTCCCACGGACAAAATCTCCTTTTATGTATCTGCTACCTCAGAATCTTCTAATGTAGTCTCTTCTTTCTTAACCATGTCAGCTTACCATGGCCACTCCTCAAGGCCCCTTCTCTCATCATTTCCTCCATCTATTTCAATTCTCCTTCAACTCCTTCTTTGAGCTCCCTCATACTCTTCAGTTTGGCACCACTATTGCACTCATTTTCCTAGTTCCAAGTTAAACTTCCCTTGTCTTCTCTAATCCTGTATTACTCGAAGACTTCCTTTCACTAATTCTTTCTTTCCCAAATCATCCCTTGGGTGGTATTTTATAATGTTTCACACTTCCCACTCCCTCATCATTGCTTCTTAAGACCTTGAGTCTGCCATTACTATTTTTTGATATGAATCACTTCACATCTGCATAAACTTGGTTTACAATCTTCCTTCAGATCAACTTAATATGATGGTTGACATGTGCTACTTGTCTCGTCCCATCGAGTCCCAACTCATTTTATATTTTTACCTTATGTTAGAAATTATATATTATGGAGCAATGGAACACATAAAATATTGCAGAAATATAAACACAGAAAACACATAAAACAAGAGAGACACAGATATACGTGGTTCACCCAGTTTGGGCTACGTCCACCCCGAACAGCCAGTCCTTCCTTTCTATTATCCAGCAAAATGAAGAGACACAACCTACAGCAGATCCGCTGTAATATCCTCTGTTTTCTCTCACAGTCTCACCTCTCTATTTCCCGCTCACGGAATACACCTCTATCACACAGCCTCAAATACAATGCCCTCATACAAAGAGAGGGGTTGCCTTCTAGGGAAAAAAAACCCTAAACTAAAAATAAGTTCTATCGTCAGATCATCCGCCTAATGAACGGACCAGATTGACTAGAAATTACTATAGTTTTACAAGGCAATTTTACAGCTGTTTTTAGCTTCGAGGGCAGCCGCCCCCCCCCCTGGACCCCCCCTGTAGTGAATATTTTACGGGCGGCGTTGCCGCCCCCATTTCGAACTGGGGTCCAATGTGGCAATACCTTTGAATATAGAAGATAATCAGTCTCCACACCCAACACCTTGATATTAGCGTCATTAATGTTCATTGCCTGAAAATTCCATGGTTTAATTTGGCAACTGGTATGCTTTCTTCTATAGAAAACTTTTGATTCAACAATCTACCCAACTACTTTCTTTCTCTTCAATGAATATTACAATGCAGGGAATGAATACTTTGGTGCAACTCCCATCACATGGTCCTGACCTTTAAGTGATTTCTGAGTGTTCACATGCTATAGTACACCATCATTAGTGTGTTTGGTCCAAAATATTATGACACCCACCCTTAACTTTGTTGAAGATTTTTCATTCAAATACTTAATTATCTTCTTGTCCTTGAGTGCTTATTTTTGTACTTGTTTCTTGCATAGATCGATGATCATTTATGATCCTCTTATCATAATCTCCTGTTGTGCAATTATATGAATATATTCTTGTATAGAATGAACTTCATGAATAATGTCATTCCAAACAATTTGTGTTTCCTCATTTAAATAAATATTACCTTTCAACTTGTTTTCAACCCTTAGATGTCATCTTGACTTGCCTTATACTTACTGGTAAGTTGATTGTTATTTTCATTTGCTATGTTTAACTACCTCTCCTTTACATTCAACTACTCCCTTACAACGAACAAATCATCTTGGGTTTTCTGTAGTTCAACTTTTAAAATTTTGAGCTCTGCCATGACCTTTGTCAATTTCTATGAGGGGTCATCTGATTCAGCTAGAACCACAATGGTGCAAACATGATTTTTAATTGACTATTGTAGGCTCTACACTTGTTCCTGCAAAATAACAATCTCTTTATTTCTGTCAACTAATTCTCCTATTAATAACTCTTTTTCTTTTTCAACTTGAGCCAACTCAATTATTTGAGTGTGCTTAGTCCTAGGCAATTTTAACTTCTTCCTTAATGATAACACCTCATATTTTGTGTTCTACAATAGGGTCTTGATGCTATGTTACCATAATAATTCTTATTTTATAACTCCTGTCTATAATTTGTTGATAATTCTTTTGCAAAGTTTCAAATGAAAAAGGAGTACCTTCTAGTGTGAATGCTTGCAAACTAGTGGAGATAGAAGAGGAATTTGTGCCTTGGATTTGCCAACTACATTTGAAAAGCAGACTCATTTGAAGGTCCTTCTATTAGTTTTATTTGTATGTCTTCTTCATCATTTGTTTGAATTTTAGTCCTATTTTTTGATTGGGAATCCTCCATCTCAACATCTATTTGTTCAGGAGAAGTCCTACTCAAACTCTTCTCTCTTACCATAGGGGTTTCAACATCCATTATTTGGTACACCCTGCCACATGGTGTTGGGTCCCTATAATACTAGTGATTACCCCATTACTATTGTAGTTATACCCCTTATTTACATTGTTGTGCCCCTATTACCCCCATGTTGTTATTTCTGTACCCCATAGAATCCCTCTATTGTTATTTTTGTGGCTTTATATTATTATTGTTAGGTCGGCTGGATTATATTGTGACTCCTTAGACTCTTATATATAGAAAGGAGGTTTTGTCATTTGTATCATCCAAGAATTGTTCATTTATGTAATGTAAAGGAGGTTTCCCCCTCGAAGAGGCTGAATTCTAAGGTGTTGATCTATCTTTTCTATCTTTTCTTGAGCTGGTTTCATAACATTTGGTATCAAAGCTTTGGATTCTAGGGTTTCGCTGCTCCAAACAGGTCATCATGGAATTTTAACTATAAAATTTTTTCTGTGACATTTCAGAAGTTGCAAAAAAAACCCATTTGAGAAGAAATCGCGCTGAACCTTGGGTCCAAATTTCAGAGCTTTTCGCGTGATATTTGCGGAGATATGATCTGAGGAAGTTGGTCTTTTTGCAGACTCCTGAATTACATTCAAAACAGGTGACCTGGGGAAAATCGTCATAACTTTCTCTCTGGGGATTGGATTGAAATTTCGTAAGAAGGTACAGAAAGAGGATAGATTGTAGTTTCTTGTATGCGTGTTTTAGATCCAAAGGTTGAAACAGTGACTCGTGGCACGTCGTACAAGTTCTCTCTACTGAACTAGTCTAAAAGCAAGTCACTGTGGGAGATTTCACATAACTCTTCCTTGGAGAATCCAATTTGGGTCAGACCTATGGCATTGGAAAGAGGACACAGAAGGCTACTATAGGTCACAATTTCAGAACTGTATGATCCAAAATTACAGAGATACATCAGATTCAATATCAGGCTTCTATAAAGTGAAAAAAGGTGTGTAGTTTTTTTTTAATTTTTGTGTAAGCTTGGTTTAACGGAATTCAAAGGGCATAGTAAAGCATTATTATCGGTAACTGATGCCCCGAGGAAAGAAAATGCAAACACCTAGTAAGGAACCTGAAAGCTCTAGCATGACTCATGAAGAAGAGGAAGAAATGCTACATGATATATCAAAATTACAAGAACAAGTGCAACAAATGTCACGCTCACAAAAGCTAACAGAAGCTAAGATAAATGGCGTGGAATCTAAGATAAATGGCGTGGAATATAAGATAAAGGGCATGGAAGCTAAGATGGATGATTCGAAGACAGATTTGAAGAGATACATGGCAGATTTGAAGACAGATTTGAAGACAGACATGGCAGATTTGAAGACAGATTTGAAGACAGACATGGCAGATTTGAAGACAGATTTGACAAATTTTCTACAAGAAATACTTACTAATGGTGAAAAGGTTGTAAAGAAAACTCATGATGTGAACAAAAGAAATGTTAATCATGATTCCATAGACTCTAATGTTGGATCGAAGACCCACCATATTCCAAAAATCGATATGAGGAAGTTTGATGGCAAGGATCCCGCCACATGGATATTACAGATGGAGCAATTCTTCGATCTCAATAATGTGCAAAACACACAAAAGGTACGTATGGCAACTGTATATTTGGAACCAAATCAGTTTGTATGGTATCAATGGCTTTTCTCTCGTAAAAAATTATCACTTGGGCAATTTTTACGGAAGAATTGATAGCACATTATGAAGATACAAAAAGCAACACTTTTTTTAGCCAATTGATAAGTCTCAAACAAAAGGGTTCAGTAATGGAGCACATTGAGGAGTTCCAAAAATTGAACATAAGGGTAAAAGATATTCCAGAGGAGCATAGGATTGATGTGTTCATAGGGTCTTTAAAGGATAATATCCAACATGATGTTCGCCTTTGGGAACCTGATTCATTAGAGAAGGCATTCAGGTTAGCAAGAAAAATGGAAAGCAAAATTATGGCAACCAGGAAGCATACCACTCACAACTATAAAGACGGAAGTGTTGTTGCCCCTAGTCTTCCACAACCTATAAGGTTGACACCACAACAATTGGAAGAAAAAAGAGCAAAAGGGCTTTGTTACATTGTGATAGCAAATACACTAAAGGTCATAAGTGTGCTGAGAAGAAATTATTCTACATAGATTGTGAAGAGGAAGAAGAAAAGGAGCAAGAAAGGTCAAAAGAAGAAGATATACTCCAGGAACAAAGCCTAGATGAAGAACAAATAAATCCGACCATATCTTGTAATGCATTGGCAGGAATTACCACTCCTCAAACCATCAAGATAGAAGGACAAATCAAGAAGAAAAAGGTAATAGTGTTGATTGATTCAGGAAGCACCCACAATTTTATTCATTGTAGGGTAGCAAAAGAATTGAATTGCTTCCTATATCCAGCACCAGAGTGTCAAGTGATGATTGCAAATGGAGGAACAATAAATTTCTCTGGAAAGTGCCATAATATCAAGCTATCCATGGGAGAATATGTATTGACTAGCCCAATGCTTTCCATTCCAATGGGAGGTGCTGATGTTGTACTAGGAGTCCAATGGCTACAATCCTTGGGTACAATAGCTTTTAATTTTCAAGAACTTTTCATCAAATTTTCTATGGAAGGAAAGGAAGTTGAATTAAGGGGTATTGCAGGGAAACCAGGAAAGATAATCAGCTCTAATGGTATGACAAAGCTTCTAAAAAAGGAGCAAAGAGGTGTAATTGCACAATTATGTTCGCTAGATGTTTCCACATTGGAATCATCTATTTCTCCAGATCTCCAAAAAGTCCTGGACAATCATTCCAAGGTATTTGAGACTCCCAAAGGTCTCCCACCTATGCGTGATCATGATCATGCTATTCATCTGATTCCAGGAAGTGTTCCTCCAAACATCAGGCCGTACAGATATCCCTATGTCCAAAAAAGTGAAATTGAACGTATGGTTGCAGAAATGCTAGAGGCTGGTATAATTCAACCAAGTCAAAGTTCTTTCTCTGCTCCAGTAGTATTGGTGCACAAGAAGGATGGATCATGGCGCATGTGTCCGGATTATAGGGAGCTCAACAAGCTCACTATTAAAGATAAGTTCCCCATTCCTGTCATTGATGAATTACTGGATGAATTGCATGGATCAATTTACTTCACCAAGTTGGATCTTCGTTCGGGATATCATCAAATCAGAATGAAGATTGAAGACATTCCGAAAACGGCATTTAGAACTCATGAGGGTCATTATGAATTTTTGGTCATGCCTTTTGGCCTTACCAATGCACCTTCAACATTTCAAGGTTTGATGAATTCAATTTTCAAACCATTCCTTAGAAAATTTGTGTTAGTATTTTTTGATGATATACTAATCTACAACAAGTCTTGGAAGGATCATGTTGAACATGTTGACAGGGTGCTACAACTATTGGAGGAGAAACAATTATATGCAAAAAGATCCAAATGTTTCTTTGGAGTCCAGGAGGTGGAATATTTGGGTCATATTGTATCTCATGAAGGAGTTAAGGTAGACCCTAGCAAAATTAAAGCCATTAAGGAATGGAAAATCCCCACATCCATAAAGCATCTGCGAGGATTTCTTGGGTTGACAGGGTATTATCGCAAGTTTGTTAAGAATTATGGGAGAATAGCAGCACCTCTAACAACATTATTGAAGAAAGATGCATTTTCATGGACTCCGGAAGCAACAAAGGCCTTTGAACATCTTAAAGAGGCAATGTGCCAAGCACCGGTCTTAGCTACACCGGACTTCACAAAAACCTTTATTGTGGAATGTGATGCTTCAGGAAATGGAATTGGTGCTGTTCTAATGCAAGATGAAAGACCCATTGCTTTTGAAAGTCGTCCAATCAAGGGAAAGTTTTTAAGCAAAGCTATTTATGAGAAGGAAATGTTGGCAATACTCCATGCACTTAAGAAATGGCGACCCTACCTAATGGGAAGACACTTCAAGGTAAAAACGGATCATGATAGCCTTAAATACTTTTTAGAACAAAGATTATCCTCTGAAGAGCAACAAAAGTGGGTCACAAAGATGTTGGGTTATGACTTTGAAATCATCTACAAAAAGGGAAGCAAAATGTGGTGGCAGATGCACTCTCAAGAAAGGATGAGGATGTGGAAGCATTGTTGTGCTCCATTTCTATTATCCAACCAGATTGGATAAACGAAGCAAGGGAGGAATGGAAGAATGACGAAGAAGTGTGGGCACTTATTCAAAAGCTACAACAAGATTCCAGTACGTCTGATACATTTAGCTGGAAAAATGATTCGTTATGGTACAAAGATCGCTTATACCTCTGTAAGAATTCCCAGCTAAAACAAAAGATTCTTATGGAATTGCACACTTCTCCCTTAGGAGGGCACTCAGGATTTTTAAAAACTTACCACAGGGTTAAGAAGGAATTTTTTTGGGATGGCCTTAAATCAGATATTCAAAAGTTTGTGGCGGAATGTTTGGTTTGCCAACAAAATAAAGTTGAAACAATTAAGACACCGGGTCTATTACAACCTTTATCCATTCCAAGCCAACGTTGGGAGGAGGTTTCAATGGATTTTATCACAGGTTTACCCAAGTCTGAGGGAAAGAGTGTCATCATGGTGGTAGTTGACAGACTTACCAAGTATGCACACTTTTGTGCATTATCACATCCATTTAAAGCCAGTACAGTTTCTACTGCATTTATGGAAACAATTCAAAAGCTACATGGAAACCCAAAGATTATTGTAAGTGACAGAGATCCCATTTTCACTGGAAATTTTTGGACAGAATTATTTTCTTGTCTTGGTACTCAGTTAGCTCATAGCTCATCTTATCATCCTCAATCTGATGGGAAAACTGAGATAGTAAAAAATGTTTGGAAGGATATCTTCGTTGCTTTGTATCTGATAAACAGACACAATGGGTCAAATGGTTGCCTCTGGCTGAATGGTGGTATAACACTTCCTTCCATACAGCAACAAAAATGACCCCATTTATGGCACTTTATGGGTATCAACCACCATCCATCACATCATATTTAAGAGAAAATTCTAAGGTTCAGGCAGTGGAACATCACATCGAACATCAACAACAAGTCCTCCAACTCTTAAAGGATAACCTCGTGTTGGCACAAAATAGAATGAAACAACAGGCAGATCAACATCGCAGTGAAAGAAGTTTTGATGTAGGTGATTGGGTATTCCTACGGCTACAACCATATAAGCAAATGTCCCTAAAGCAAGCTAAGAAGGATAATAAATTATCACCAAAGTATTATGGTCCGTACAAGGTGTTGCAAAAGATTGGTACTATGGCATACAAATTGGAGCTTCCTGCAGCTTCTCGATTGCACCCAGTTTTCCATGTTTCATGTTTAAAGAAGGTTATAGGCGACAAGCTCCCAATTCAAACAATATTGCCAGAACTTGACGAGGAAGGAAAAATTATATTGGAACCGGAAGCAGTCACAGAAACAAGAACTCGACAGCTACGAAATCGATCAATTTCAGAGTATCTTATCAAGTGGAAGAACTTATCCGCTGAAGATTCCACATGGGAGGATGAGAATTTTATGCAGAAGTATCCAGAACTACTCAAGCGTTGAGGACAACACTTTTTTGAAGGAGAGGGGCATGTTGGGTCCCTATAATACTAGTGATTACCCCATTACTATTGTAGTTATACCCCTTATTTATATTGTTGTGCCCCTATTACCCCCATATTGTTATTTTTGTGCCCCATAGAATCCCTCTATTGTTATTTTTGTGGCTTTATATTATTATTGTTAGGTCGGCTGGATTATATTGTGACTCCTTAGACTCCTATATAGAAAGGAGGTTTTGTCATTTGTATCATCCAAGAATTGTTCATTTATGTTGTTAGCGCTTGGAATTCACCTAGGCTGAGATAGACAAACTCTCAAGGCTACATCAAATCATTTCACCTCGTAGCTAGCCCTACGAGGTATGAGAAGGCTCTCTCGGGTCAGATTCGGTAGATCTTTCAATATGATAAGCTGACCAATTAGGAATAAAGATTTTAGGCTAGTAAATTGATAAGGGGGGTTGATTTAAATATTTTTGGGGTTTTTGGTGGCAATTGGAGGGGGTGCAATTCAGGGTGCGGGGATTGGGCTCAGTTTTTGCAGGGGGATCTTTGGGGCAAGGTAGGAGTGAGTGCTGATGCCTTTAGCTGAGATGGATGATCCAGGAAGAAAGAGAGGGAGCTAAAGAGGGCAAACAATGACTTTGAATCCTCTTTAGACAGTGGAAAACATAAATATTAAACAAAATTGAAAAGCTGAGCATGGCATGCATGAATTCAAACTTTATCACTTCTTTTGTTTAATTAGCAGCAATAGAATAAGAGATGGAACACATAAACACACTTACAATGACAAGTAGGAAACACACCATCAACACAATAATCCACAAGAATCCACAATGATGTCTGCAAAACCCTGGCCTTCCTTTTCCTCAAATTGTAGAGATACAAGTAAAATATACAATAGAGCTTCTCCCTCAAGAGTCCAACCATGAAAATGAGCAAGAGAAGGCATAATATAGACCATCTAACTCCTTTCCCCACCTCTAGGGGTCGAGCTCAGCTTCCTAGGAGCAGTTTGAACTAATTCTAAACTAAGCACTAGATAATAGGAAGTCAAAACAACTTGCCTCTAAAACTTAGCTAACTCATCCATGCATTAAATATTCACTATTTACATCAAGGAAGCTTCTAGAAGGGTTAAGAGAGATTAAATCTATCAATGTGCCATGAAAATTATCCATACATCCATCATTTACAAGTACAAATGATCAACCAAGGTAAAAACAGAGTTTGCAGGCCTGAAAAGTCAAAACTGGCAATTTTAGCTCGAGTGGTCGCGCCCCCTGCTCGAGTGGTCGCGCCCCTTTGCAGCACTTTTTGAATGGGTTCCAGTTGTCCAAATCAAGTGCAAGATGGCTCATTGGAAAGCTCTGTGTGTCTACTTTCCATCCCAAGTGGAATTTCTGGATTTGGAGTTGATCTGACCCCTCAAAAGTCAATTCTCCCAAGGTCACTTTCTGCAACTCAAAAAGTGGGCAGAAAGTCAAAATTTTGATGTATTTTGAGCTTTTGGAGGCCCAAATCTCAAAATCAAGTTGACCCCAAGTATAGGTAATTCTAGTTTTTGCATGCCCTTTCCAAAATTGTCAACTTTTTGTGATTCTGAGCAGTCCTCCCGAGTGGTCGCGCGGGGGGTGAGACCACTCCACAGGCAAAAACCTGTAAATTTCCAAAAAATTTCCAAAATGCTCCAAAACTCTCAAATTTTTTTGATTTTGCTGCTGGATGAAGGCTAATGAGTACCATGGTGAGTGAGGGATGCCTCAGCCAAGATACGGAGTGGGTTTGTCCTTTTCTTCTTCTTCTGGGCCTCTGACTGCTTCCTTCGGAGAATTTTCATTTTAGCCTTGCAAACATGCAATCTTGCCCAATAGTGTGTTTTCATGTTGCGTAGCAGATCTTTGTCATGATTTTCCTTCTCCAACAATCTCTCCAAGCGAAGATTTTCTTGGATGAGCAATGACTCCCTATCAGCGGGCAATGGGTCCCCGGGCCTCCTGCGGTTCAAGCCTCTGTTACCGCGGATTCTCCATAATTCATCCAGCTCTTTCTCCGTCTCTAGCTGTTTGTTCCGCTGCTTTAAATAAGTGATAGTCCACTGAGCCATCTCAAGCTTCTGCTGCAACACAAGGTTCTCCTCCTCTCTCTGCCTAATGAGCTCATAGAAATCAGAAGAGGAAGGAGAATGAGCATCAAGATCAATGAAATCAGGATGTGCCTCGCCAACTGCCTCATCCTCAACCATGGGCTGCTTGCCCTCTCGTACTGCCTCTACTGCTGAAGGATGCGAGGCCCCTTCCACCTGGTGTGGAGATAACACTCGCTGATCTGAAGAGGATGACGAGACTCCTTCCACCTGCTGTGGAGAAAGTACTCGTCGAGCTGCTGCAAATAAGGTCCTATGACCTCTTTGATAAGTGACCCGAGGAGAAGAAGCCATATGTCTCGGAATACTAGCCTCGGGCTGATGTGATGGCCCTCCCTCCTCGTGAACTGCCTCTGGCTCTAGCTGTGGCTGTGTGAAGAACTCACGGGAGATAAAATCTGCCCAAGGAATGCCCTGCTGGCTCAGCTGATGGGAAACAACCAGCTGGATGAGACCATGATGACACAAGCTCCTGAGCTGCTGAGCTGGGGTCTGCTTCTGGAATATAGAAACCATCCTCTGAATGTCATGAAAAAGGTAAATTGGGATGTTCATCATCCTCACCCTGGTAAAGTGCATCAGCATGCGAATGTGGCAAGCAAATACTCGTGAGAACCTCCCCTCGCATGTGAAATAGTGCATAATAAGCCTCATGATAGATGCATATTCCCCTCGGAGGAACCTGATAGGAAAGTTCCCTGACAAGTTGTGTATGTATGTTGGCCTGACATATGGCTCAAAGTAAACAAAATCCAGCCACTTGCGCTTTGGCCACACCTCACCCACATTTGGTATCCCGGTAGCCTGTGAAATAGCCTCTGGAGAAAACACAAAATCCACCCCTGCAAGGGTGACCTGCCCGTCATGAAGGTGTAGAACAAATAACCGGGCCAGCTCCCTATGATGCTGAATCTGTGCAAGCCTCTCGCAGAACTGATAGCATGACATGTACTGAAAGCAAGTCACTGCCAATGGGCAAGCCTGCAACTCTGCCAAGGATGTGGGCTCTTCTCTCTTGTGATGACCACCCTTGCCACCCTTACGAGGCCTCCGCTGTGTCTCAACCTCCGTGGATGAAGATCGGTCATCACCTTGCTCATTAGTCTCAGTGGTTGACATGATGTTATTGAGCAAGGTGGAACAAATAAGCCAAGATGACTGCTGCCCTGCCTGCAAAAATGCTGAGAAGTATGCTGTTTTCAAGGGGAAAAATCATGAGGGAAATGTTAGGGGAGGGAATTTACATAAGGAAAGGGAAAATATATATAAACAACAGGGAATTTTGAAGGAAATAATCACATAATGTCAAATATGTCATTCCATCTCTCATCATTTGCAAATAAATACTTTATTAGGGAAAATAGGTGTTATGATCACCAAGGGAAAGGACAATATAAATTTTCATCATGGAGAGAATGAGGGCATGAGCATAGGGGAATAGGGTAGCATCAATTATGAACAATTAACAGGCTGCTCCTTTTTATTTTGTATTTGAATGTCTTTCATGAGCATACTCTGTTTTTCAACATTTGATGCTAATGGGAAACAGGGATTTTTACTTATTTGATCATAGAGGAAGGGAAGGGTTTTTATGACAGTTTTGAAAGGGAAATGGGATACTTTGTATCAAGGGAATTAGGGAGATGGAGGGAGAAAGGAAATTAGGGTTTTGGGACTAGGGAACACATTAACAATCTCTGCCAACTATACTTTATGACAGCAGGTCCTTAGACAATACTTGCAGTTTCATGAATGTTTTTGTCATAGGAGAAATGAGGCTTTGTTACATGCTTTGACAAAGGGAAAGGGATTTCAATTGCATAGGGACTTTTAGGAAGAGATAGAGCAATTGAATTAGGGTTTTGGTGAAGGGAAGGGTAGGAAAACAGAGTTTTGGGATTAGGGAGATGTATCATGCCCTTGTGCAAACCCTAGCACAGCAAACTGTTCATTTTGACCACTAGTACATTGATAAACTTTGTCATGGACACTCCCACAGCTATCTAACCTCTGATATTTATACAGCAACATATCTGTTTTGCTCATGTCTTTTACTAGGCTATGCATAATTACATTACTCTGTTTTTTATGATATTCATGTGCATGCCTCTCGCCATCATATTTTTTCTTTTCAAAATGTTTCTTTTCATTTTTTGCTGTGTTTTTTACATATATATTTGCTGTGTGACATAGTACTAGGGTTTTGGTAGGTTTGTATGGGAGAAATTAGGGTTTGAATAGGGTTTTAGGGAGGGATTAGGGTTTTTAGGAAATTGAGCTGGGGTTTAGCATTACTTGCAAATGAGATTGAATAAATTAACACTCTGACATTTGTGCATAATGATGGGAAACCATGGAGGGAAATGAAGGAATAAAAAACCTTGAAGAACAAACAATAACCCTAGCATAATGCTTGCAAAACAAAAAATCACTTAACCTATCTTTTCATAATTTTGCATGATAAAGAATGACCATAAATAAGTTATCCATCCATGGCACCATCATAAACATTGTAAGGGAAGCCTACCTCACTCCAATCACGAGCCAACACGAAGAAATTTGAAGTTTTGATGCGTTTCTGGAGGGTTCTGGAGCAAGCTGGTCGAGTGGTCGCGCACCAGCCTCGAGTGGTCGCGCCCCCCTCGAGTGGTCGTGCCCGACCAAATTAACACAGGGAAATGTTGCTGGAGTGGTCGCGCACCTCCCAGGTGGTCGCGCACCCTGGTGGAGTGGTCGCGCACCCTCAAAAAGCCTGAAAACTGCTAAAACTTACCAAATTCGCCCTCTTGCCTCTCTCCTTGTGTTTTCTTGCCTTCAAATGCATAATGAGGCTCTTCAAAGAGGGAATTTTCCTTTATATGCTCACATTTGAAAAAATTAACTTGAAAAACCCACTTTATAATGTTTTCACTTTTGCATTCTCTTTAACACTGTTTTTGAGTTGATTTTGTCCTGAAATTAGCTTTTTGAGGCGTTTGACTCCGTTCTTTTTGCAGGTTGACCATCTGATGGACTGTGGCGAATGAACCAGGGTTGTTGCCGGCACTTTTGAAAACTTTTGAAAATTTCTTTATTTTTGCAAATTTCTCATGACCTTGGGTTTAAAAACAGAGTTTTTAAAACCAAGGTATAAATGAGCTGCAACTGATGAAAAATATTAATGAAACATATGTACATGCTTCCTTCTGGTTTGCTGGGCACATGAACCTTTGACTCATGACCTTGCAGTGATTTTTGACTTAAAACCCTAGACCTAAGACTTGGGATCTCAAGACCAAAATAAACAAGTATAACACAAGCTCATTAAATGACATGACCTGCTCCAGCAAAACCAAGAAGGGAACAAAAGACCAGCTCCTCCATCAGTGTTATGGCATGCCTAATGGGATGCAAGACTGACACTGATGAGACACCTACTTATGCAAAATGCAAAGAGCTTTTGATCACCGATGGAGGGCTCAAGACCGACACTAACATTGGCTACGATTGGGGATGGTAGCTCCTTGGAGGTGCCAAGAACCTTAGACCTATGGGAGAGCAGACTAGTGCTTTATAATCATTGGGCAATGGAGTCAAAAACTCAAGCTGAAGTGCATGACTGAAAACTGACACAAACTAACTTAACCACAAGACTAAAAATTGACTCATAAAGGACTCATGACTCAACTAAAAACTAACTCGATACTTGAACACAACCGACAAACAGAAAATGATGCTCAAAGTGGAGCTTATTCATCACAACCCACTCTAACAGTTTCATTCATCACTTGATCAAGTGAAATGAAACAACCAATGCAACCAAGTAAGTATTCCGTCTGCTGTTTGAATCCCTCAAGAGTCCAACCATGAAAATGAGTAAGAGAAGACATAATATAGATCATCTAACTCCTTTCCCCACCTCTAGGGGTCGAGCTCAGCTTCCTAGGAGCAGTTTGAACTAATTCTAAACTAAGCACTAGATAATAGGCAGTCAAAACAACTTGCCTCTAAATCTTAGGTAACCCATCCATGCATTTAATATTCACTATTTACATCAAGGAAACTTCTAGAAGGGTTAAAGGGGAGTAAATGTATCCATGTGCCATGAAAATTATCCAAAAATCCATCATTTACAAGCATTAAAAGTCAACCATAGTAAAAACTGAGTTTTGCAGGCCGAAATGGTCAAACTGGCAAAATTTCCCTGAGTGGTCGCGCCCCTACCTTGGAGTGGTCGCGCGCATTGGCAACTGTGTTTGAGGGCCTTCCTAGTGTCCAAATCAGGTGCAAGATAGCTCATTAGAAAGGTCTGTGAGTCTACTTTCCAACCCAACTGGAATTTCGGAATGTGGAGTTGATTTGACCCCTCAAAAGTCATTTCTCCCAAGACAGCTTTCTATAACTCAAAAAGTGGGCAGAAAGTCAAAATTTGCATGTATTTTAAGCTTTTGGAGGCCCAAATCTCCATAAAAACTTGACCCCATGCATAGGCAAGTGTATTTTTGCATGAAAATTCCAAAAATGCAAAGTTTTTCTCATTATGAGCTGTCCCCCCAAGTGGTCGCGCGCGGGGTGAGACCACTCCAATGGCCAAAACCTGTAAATTTCTCAAAAATGTCAAAAATGCTCCAAAACTTCTCAAATTTTTTGGTTTTGCTGCTAGAAGAAGGCTAGTGAGTATCATGGTGAGTAAGAGAGGCCTCAGCCAAGATACGGAGCGGGTTGGTCTTCTTCTTCCTCTTTTGGGCCTCGGACAACTTCCTTTGGAGTATCTTCATTTTTGCCTTACAAACTTGTAACCTTGCCCAGTAATGGTTCTTCATGTTTCGTAGCAGCCCTTTGTCCTTGTTGGCTTTCTCCAACAGTCTCTCCAAGTGTGCATTCACAAGAATAAGCATGGACTCCCTCTCCTTGGGCAGCAAGTCACCGGGCCTCCTACGGTTCAAGCCTCTATTACCGCGGATCCTCCATAGCTCATCAAGTTCTTTCTCCGCCTCTAATTGTCTGTTGCGCTGCTCCAGATAAGTGATGGTCCATTGAGCCATTTGGAGCTTCTGCTGCAACACGAGGTTCTCCGCCTCTCTCTGTCGGATGATCTCATGCAAATCTGAAGTGAGGGAGCGAGCATCAAGGTCAATGAAATCATGGTGTGTATCGCCAACTCTCTCGTCCTCGACCATGGGCTGCTTGCCCTCCGGTACTGCCTCTGCTGATGAAGAATGCGAGGCCCCTTCCACCTGGTGTGGAGATAACACTCGCTGATCTGAAGAAGATGACGAGACCCCTTCCACCTGCTGTGGAGAAAATACTCGTCGAGCTGCTGCAAATAAGGTCCTAGGACCTCTCTGATAGGTGACCCGAGGTGAAGAAGCCATATGTCTCGGAACAATAATCTCGGGCTGGTGTGATGGACCTCCCTCCTCATAAATGGTCTCTGGCTGTGGCTGTGGCTGTGTAAAGAACTCACGGGAAATGAAATCTGCCCATGAAATGCCCTGCTGACTCAGCTGATGGGAAACAATGAGCTGGATAAGACCATGATGGCACAAACTCCTATGCTGCTGAGCTGGGGTCTGCCTCTGAAACACGGACACCATCCTCTGAATGTCCTGGAAAAAGTAAACCGGGATGTTCATCATCCTCACCCGGGTAAAGTGCATCAACAGGCGAATGTGACAAGCAAAGACTCGTGAAAACCTTCCCTCGCATGTGAAGTAATGCATGATAAGCCGCATGATAGGAGCATACTCCCTCCGGAAGAATCTGAAAGGAAAGTTCCCTGACAAGTTATGTGTGAATGTTGGCCTGACATATGGCTTAAAATAGACAAAATCCAGCCACTTGCACTTTGGCCACACCTCACCCACATTGGGTATCCCGGTAGCCTGTGAAATCACCTCTGGGGAAAACACAAAATTCACCCCTGCAAGAGTGACCTGCCCATCATGAAGGTGCAAAAAAAAAAGTCGAGCCAACTCCCTGTGGTGCTGAATCTGGGCAAGCCTCTCACAAAACTGAAAACATGACATGTACTGGAAACAAGTCACTGCCAAAGGGCATGCCTGTAATTCTGCTAAAGATGTGGGCTCTTCTCTCCTATGATGACCACCTTTGCCACCCCTACGAGGCCTCTGCTGTACCTCAACCTCCGTAGAAGAAGACCGGTCATCACCTTGCTCATTAGTTTCAGTGGTTGACATGGTGTTATTGAGCAAGGTGGAGAAAATAGGCAAAATTGACTGCTGCCCTGCCTGCAAAATGCTGAGAAGTATGCTGTTTTCAAGGGGAAAAACCATGAGGGAAATGTTAGGGGAGGGATTTTATCATAAGGAATGGGAAAATATATAAAAACAGGGAACTTTTAAGGAATAATTCACACAATGTCAAACATGTTATCCCATCTCTCATCATTGGGAAATCATTTGCAAAGACATATCTTTATTAGGGAAAACATGTAATAGGGTCACCAAGGGAAAGGACAATACAATTTTCAACAGGGGATAAAGGATAGCATGATTACAGGGGTATAAGGAAACAATGATAACTAGCATCAACAGATTGCTTTTCAATTATGTCCTTTGACTGCACATTTTGAAACATACTCCGTTTTTCCAAGGGACTGATATGCTTTTTATGCTAAGGGGCAATAAGGGATTAATTTGCATTTGTCATAAGGGGAGGGGAAAGGCTTTATTTGACAAATTCAAAGAGAAAGGAGATGTATAGCATCTAGGGGAATAGAAGGAAAAAGATACATAGGTTTGGGTCTGGAAACACAGCAATTCTCCTTTACAAACAGCATTTCAAGGCAACCTGTCCTTTAACAAATAGGTACAGCTGTATTTACTTTGTTCTTGTTATGAATAACAGCCTCCTTTTCACTGTTTTTATGAGGACTATACACAGCAATAAGTTTCTTTTGTCTTTGCAATAACTTGGCTACACATAGTAATCTTTTTTCTCTGTTTTTTGTCCTTTTGTTTTATTATTGCAATTGCTCTTTCATTTTCACATCACTATTTGATCTTTGCTGTGGTTTTACATATTTTTATAATGATATTGCTGTGGGGAATGAATTAGTGTTTTGGGACAGATTTGTATAGAGGGTTTAGGTTTTAGGGATGCATATGAGAGGGATTAGGGTTTTAGGTGTAGGGAATGGGGAATTGAGATTCATTCTTTGCAAATGAGATGAGATTGAGACACATGATGACAAGTGTAAATCTAATAGGAGTAATGGAGGGAATAAAAAGGAATTAAAAACCTTGAAATCAAACATAACCCTAGCAAAATTGCCTACAAGAACAAGCAATCACTTAACCTATTTCTCTTCATAATTTTGATGATAAAAATGCACAAACACAAGCTCATCATCCTTATTTTCAACATTCAAAACATTTGAGAGGCCAACCTCGAGCAATTTACAAGTCACAAGGCAATTTGAGTGAGTTTGGGCTGGTTCTGCAAGTTACAGCTCGAGTGGTCACGCGCAGGGTTGGAGTGGTCGCGCGCAGCTCGAGTGGTCACGCGCAGGGTTGGAGTGGTCGCGCGCAGCTCGAGTGGTCGCGCGCAGCTCGAGTGGTCGCGCCAGTGTAAAATTTGCACTACGGAGGAGGGCTCGAGTGGTCGCGCACCGCCCAGGTGGTCGCGCACCCTGCCCGAGTGGTCGCGCACCAGAGAAACTCTCCAATTTCACTGCAATTCGACCTCCTTCACTATTTTCGCCCTCTTGCTCCTCTTTGTTAGCTCATAGAGGCATAATGAAATGTTTAGAGGGAAATTTAGCTCTTGTAGGTTGAATTTGAAAAAATTTAAATTATAAAACCCACTCTCTAATGTTCTATTTTGACATTCACTTTTAACACTGCTTTTTGAGTTGCTTTGTCCTGAATTTAGCTTTTGAGGCGCTTTAACTTCATTCTTTTTGCAGGTTGACCATCTGATGGACTCTGGCGAGGAGACCAGGTTTATTGCCGGCATTTTGAAGAATTTTGAAAATTTCCTTATTTTTTACAAAATTGACATGGCCTTGGCTTTAAAAACATAGTTTTTAAAACCAAGGTATAAATGAGCTGCAACTGATGAAAAATATTAATGAAACATATGTACATGCTTCCTTCTGGTTTGCTGGGCACATGAACCTTTGACTCATGACCTTGCAGTGATTTTTGACTTAAAACCCTAGACCTAAGACTTGGGATCTCAAGACCAAAATAAACAAGTATAACACAAGCTCATTAAATGACATGACCTGCTCCAGCAAAACCAAGAAGGGAACAAAAGACCAGCTCCTCCATCAGTGTTATGGCATGCCTAATGGGATGCAAGACTGACACTGATGAGACACCTACTTATGCAAAATGCAAAGAGCTTTTGATCACCGATGGAGGGCTCAAGACCGACACTAACATTGGCTCCGATTGGGGATGGTAGCTCCTTGGAGGTGCCAAGAACCTTAGACCTCTGGGAGAGCAGACCAGTGCTTTATAATCATTGGGCAATGGAGTCAAAAACTCAAGCTGAAGTGCATGACTGAAAACTGACACAAACTAACTTAACCACAAGACTAAAAATTGACTCATAAAGGACTCATGACTCAACTAAAAACTGACTCGATACTTGAACACAACCGACAAACTGAAAATGATGCTCAAAGTGGAGCTTATTCATCACAACCTACTCTAACAGTTTCATTCATCACCTGATCAAGTGAAATGAAACAACCAATGCAACCAAGTAAGTATTCCGTCTGCTGTTTGAATCCTCCACAAGTGTTCGCTTATGAACAACAAGAGAGAACTACTGAAAGGCAACTTTGATGGCAACTTAGAAATAGATCTGTTGAATGATATGAACTCTCTATCCGCCTCCAAAAACACTGCATAAGGATCTTGAAATTCAAGCTCACTGGAACTTAGCTCATCCAATGGATTACTTCTCTTTTCCTCATACCATGCATGCAAACTTTGATCTGAGCCTTGTGACGAGACGTCTGCTGAAAATGACAAAGAAACCGGCTGCCGGATCAAATTCATATCAGCACATTTTTCAAGCTCACATGTAGTCAATGGAGATAGATTTTGACTGCAAAACTCATCCAAAACATCAGCTATGGGATCATGAAAAACTTGAAAAGACTGCTGCAATGTATCCATTGAAGATGTATGACATCCTTCTAGCTGTTCATCTTTTTCTTGAGAGATTTTACGAAGATTCTGCCTTATAAACTGAAATGTTTCGAAACAAAAGGGAATAGAATCTTCCTGCATCATCAAATCATGTATTTCATCTTCCACAACTTCATCTATAATCTGACCTTCATCCTCAACATTAAAACTGAGTGATTGTTGATTTGTTATAGGCTTTTCATTTGAAGATGTACTATGCAATCGACCCTTCAAAAACTGAAATGATTCAAAACAGAATGGTACAGAGTCACCTTGAATCATTAAATCAGCTGCAATTTGACAATCAATGGCTTTCGAGGGTTGCAAATCTGAATATGAGAAGTCTTGAACAAAATTTTCATTGCCCTCAAGATGATCTAAATCAAGACTTGTTGACATTTGATTTCTGATTGCATGGTAGTTATCTCTGATGAACTGACATGAATCAAAACAAAAAGGCAAAGATCCTTCACTTACTTCAAAATTTGCTGCACTTTCCTCGTCACTGTCATAGCTGATATATGATGGCTGAACATTGTATTCAAGCTGCTGAAAATGAACTTCTTTCTCCCACAAACGAGCTGCTGATTTGTCTACAAGATTAGCTTCTGTTTGGAGAACATAATCATCATCATACTCATCAAACCGAGGCAAATCATCATCAAACATATACATCATATCAACAGCTCTCTCTTCTCCTAGATAATCTACAAAACAATCATTATCAGTGCTATGACAACTAGGATGGGAAACAAAATGTTTTGGATCAGCAACTTGTTCTTCTTCAATCAGCGCGCCATGAACATCATAATCATTCCTTGGGGTGATCCTTTGCATCATCTCTTCCACTGCACTTACCAAAACGTGAAGCTTCACCTCTAGAGATTCGGCCGAATCTACATTTTTCATCTCTTCTTCCTTCATCCTTGCCCTTCGGATCAACAGATGAGCCTCTACACTTACTGCACTGTTTTGCATCTCGTGAAGTGTTGCAATATTCCTTTCTCTCAGCTGAAACTCCATCTCCGGATCAAAGGCACCCGGATAGTGTAAGAGAGCAGATCTAGGAGAAGGTCTTATATCAGCCGGCATCGAATAATAAACTTGGTTAAATCTGGCCGAAAATTGTTGTATTGTCTCACCTGGCAGTCTTTTCAACTGGTTATACTCTTCTACAATCAAGAAAAGGTTTTGACCGATCATCCACTTGTCGAGAAAAACTTTGACACACTGCTGGAAATCTGAGATGCTTGCATCAGGCAGGGTTTTGAACCAACTCTTAACTTCAGCTTGCAAAGAAAGAGCAAAAAGCCTCATACTAACATCTTCATCATCGACTTCAAAAAGGTCAAGAAATAACTCAAAATTCTGCATATGTTGCTCAGCGTTGACATCCTTACTTTCACCATCAAACCTCGGCAAGTATAGATCATAGTTTTTGGGGAAAGCATGAAGAACAGAAGGTAAAACAAGAGGTTTATACCGATCTGGAATTTTACAAGGTATAGGGGTATTTACAGCAGATATAGGATCAGTCTTGGTCTCTTGAGATTCATCAATTTGAAGATGGTCATCACAAAATTCGGAAAAAGGATCTTGATTAAGCTCAAAGGCATGCAAATCTTTGGTATTCACACTTTTCAAAGGGAAAGAATCAACTGCAGGCCGAGGAACTCTTCTCAAGCATAATATACTTTGCAAAGCCTTCTTGACATTCTTGGGAAAAGAGAAGAAATAATTTAGGACAAAGAACAAAATGTCTTGGATAAAATTCCAACTTGAATACCTGATATGTCCATGTTGTCCTTTCATGTTTCTGCTGGTCGGGATCATCCTCCAGTGGAGTCTTTGGATCTGATCTTCAAAACTGATTTAGAGTCGCCAAGTGAATGATTTCAGCCTGTCAAGTGTCTGATCGTTGTTCACCATCAACAATCAGATCTGAACTTGATACATGTACCGGGGTAAATTGCAGATGAAGCGCTACGTTCACAAGCTCACGGAGATTGACTGAAGCAACGTTTATCTACTAACGCTGATGTAAAACAAGAGCATTTTCGAAGGCTACCTGGCGTAACTTCAGGCTCCGTCTAAGACTTATGAAATAACACGTCAATGAGCAAACGATCAGTTGTTCTCCCCAGTATGGTTGCCACTATGTTAGCGCTTGGAATTCACCTAGGCTGAGATAGACAAACTCTCAAGGCTACATCAAACCATTTCACCTCGTAGCTAGCCCTACGAGGTATGAGAAGGCTCTCTCGGGTCAGATTCGGTAGATCTTTCAATATGATAAGCTGACCAATTAGGAATAAATATTTTAGGCTAGTAAATTGATAAGGGGGGTTGATTTAAAGATTTTTGGGGTTTTTGGTGGCAATTGGAGGGGGTGCAATTCAGGGTGCGGGGATTGGGCTCAGTTTTTGCAGGGGGATCTTTGGGGCAAGGTAGGAGTGAGTGCTGATGCCTTTAGCTGAGATGGATGATCCAGGAAGAAAGAGAGGGAGCTAGAGAGGGCAAACAATGACTTTGAATCCTCTTTAGACAGTGGAAAACATAAATATTAAACAAAATTGAAAAGCTGAGCATGGCATGCATGAATTCAAACTTTATCACTTCTTTTGTTTAATTAGCAGCAATAGAATAAGAGATGGAACACATAAACACACTTACAATGACAAGTAGGAAACACACCATCAACACAATAATCCACAAGAATCCACAATGATGTCTGCAAAACCCTGGCCTTCCTTTTCCTCAAATTGCAGAGATACAAGTAAAATATACAATAGAGCTTCTCCCTCAAGAGTCCAACCATGAAAATGAGCAAGAGAAGGCATAATATAGACTATCTAACTCCTTTCCCCACCTCTAGGGGTCGAGCTCAGCTTCCTAGGAGCAGTTTGAACTAATTCTAAACTAAGCACTAGATAATAGGAAGTCAAAACAACTTGCCTCTAAAACTTAGCTAACTCATCCATGCATTAAATATTCACTATTTACATCAAGGAAGCTTCTAGAAGGGTTAAGAGAGATTAAATCTATCAATGTGCCATGAAAATTATCCATACATCCATCATTTACAAGTGCAAATGATCAACCAAGGTAAAAACAGAGTTTGCAGGCCTGAAAAGTCAAAACTGCCAATTTTAGCTCGAGTGGTCGCGCCCCCTGCTCGAGTGGTCGCGCCCCTTTGCAGCACTTTTTGAATGGGTTCCAATTGTCCAAATCAAGTGCAAGATGGCTCATTGGAAAGCTCTGTGTGTCTACTTTCCATCCCAAGTGGAATTTCTGGATTTGGAGTTGATCTGACCCCTCAAAAGTCAATTCTCCCAAGGTCACTTTCTGCAACTCAAAAAGTGGGCAGAAAGTCAAAATTTGAATGTATTTTAAGCTTTTGGAGGGCCAAATCTCCATAAAAACTTGACCCCATGCATAGGCAAGTGTATTTTTGCATGAAAATTCCAAAAATGCAAAGTTTTTCTCATTCTGAGCTGTCCCCCCGAGTGGTCGCGCGCGGGGTGAGACCACTCCAACGGCCAAAACCTGTAAATTTCTCAAAAATGTCAAAAATGCTCCAAAACTTCTCAAATTTTTTGGTTTTGCTGCTAGAAGAAGGCTAGTGAGTATCATGGTGAGTAAGAGAGGCCTCAGCCAAGATACGGAGCGGGTTGGTCTTCTTCTTCCTCTTTTGGGCCTCGGACAACTTCCTTTGGAGTATCTTCATTTTTGCCTTACAAACTTGTAACCTTGCCCAGTAATGGTTCTTCATGTTTCGTAGCAGCCCTTTGTCCTTGTTGGCTTTCTCCAACAGTCTCTCCAAGTGTGCATTCACACGAATAAACATGGACTCCCTCTCCTTGGGCAGCAATTCACCGGGCCTCCTACGATTCAAGCCTCTATTACCACGGATCCTCCATAGCTCATCAAGTTCTTTCTCCGCCTCTAATTGTCTGTTGCGCTGCTCCAGATAAGTGATGGTCCATTGAGCCATTTGGAGCTTCTGCTGCAACACGAGGTTCTCCACCTCTCTCTGTCGGATGATCTCATGCAAACCTGAAGTGAGGGAGCGAGCATCAAGGTCAATGAAATCATGGTGTGTATCGCCAACTCTCTCGTCATCCACCATGGGCTGCTTGCCCTCCGGTACTGCCTCTGCTGATGAAGAATGCGAGGCCCCTTCCACCTGGTGTGGAGATAACACTCGCTGATCTGAAGAAGATGACGAGACCCCTTCCACCTGCTGTGGAGAAAATACTCGTCGAGCTGCTGCAAATAAGGTCCTAGGACCTCTCTGATAGGTGACCCGAGGTGAAGAAGCCATATGTCTCGGAACAATAATCTCGGGCTGGTGTGATGGACCTCCCTCCTCATAAATGGTCTCTGGCTGTGGCTGTGGCTGTGGCTGTGTAAAGAACTCACGGGAAATGAAATCTGCCCATGAAATGCCCTGCTGACTCAGCTGATGGGAAACAATGAGCTGGATAAGACCATGATGGCACAAACTCCTATGCTGCTGAGCTGGGGTCTGCCTCTGAAACACGGACACCATCCTCTGAATGTCCTGGAAAAAGTAAACCGGGATGTTCATCATCCTCACCCGGGTAAAGTGCATCAACAGGCGAATGTGACAAGCAAAGACTCGTGAAAACCTTCCCTCGCATGTGAAGTAATGCATGATAAGCCGTATGATAGGAGCATACTCCCTCCGGAGGAATCTGAAAGGAAAGTTCCCTGACAAGTTATGTGTGAATGTTGGCCTGACATATGGCTCAAAATAGACAAAATCCAGCCACTTGCGCTTTGGCCACACCTCACCCACATTGGGTATCCCGGTAGCCTGTGAAATCACCTCTGGGGAAAACACAAAATTCACCCCTGCAAGAGTGACCTGCCCATCATGAAGGTGCAAAACAAATAGTCGAGCCAACTCCCTGTGGTGCTGAATCTGGGCAAGCCTCTCACAAAACTGAAAGCATGACATGTACTGGAAACAAGTCACTGCCAAAGGGCATGCATGTAATTCTGCTAAAGATGTGGGCTCTTCTCTCCTATGATGACCACCTTTGCCACCCCTACGAGGCCTCTGCTGTACCTCAACCTCCGTAGAAGAAGACCGGTCATCACCTTGCTCATTAGTTTCAGTGGTTGACATGGTGTTATTGAGCAAGGTGGAGAAAATAGGCAAAATTGACTGCTGCCCTGCCTGCAAAATGCTGAGAAGTATGCTGTTTTCAAGGGGAAAAACCATGAGGGAAATGTTAGGGGAGGGATTTTATCATAAGGAATGGGAAAATATATAAAAACAGGGAACTTTTAAGGAATAATTCACACAATGTCAAACATGTTATCCCATCTCTCATCATTGGGAAATCATTTGCAAAGACATATCTTTATTAGGGAAAACATGTAATAGGGTCACCAAGGGAAAGGACAATACAATTTTCAACAGGGGATAAAGGATAGCATGATTACAGGGGTATAAAGAAACAATGATAACTAGCATCAAAAGATTGCTTTTCAATTATGTCCTTTGACTGTACATTTTGAAGCATACTCTGTTTTTCCAAGGGACTGATATGCTTTTGATGCTAAGGGGCAATAAGGGATTAAATTGCATTTGTCATAAGGGGAGGGGAAAGGCGTTATTTGACAGATTCAAAGAGAAAGGAGATGTATAGCATCTAGGGGAATAGAAGGAAAAAGATACATAGGTTTGGGTCTGGAAACACAACAATTCTCCTTTACAAACAGCATTTCAAGGCAACCTGTCCTTTAACAAATAGGTACAGCTGTATTTACTTTGTTCTTGTTATGAATAACAGCCTCCTTTTCACTGTTTTTATGAGGACTATACACAGCAATAAGTTTCTTTTGTCTTTGCAATAACTTGGCTACACATAGTAATCTTTTTTCTCTGTTTTTTGTCCTTTTGTTTTATTATTGCAATTGCTCTTTCATTTTCACATCACTATTTGATCTTTGCTGTGGTTTTACATATTTTTATAATGATATTGCTGTGGGGAATGAATTAGGGTTTTGGGACAGATTTGTATAGAGGGTTTAGGTTTTAGGGATGCATATGAGAGGGATTAGGGTTTTAGGTGTAGGGAATGGGGAATTGAGATTCATTCTTTGCAAATGAGATGAGATTGAGACACATGATGACAAGTGTAAATCTAATAGGAGTAATGGAGGGAATAAAAAGGAATTAAAAACCTTGAAATCAAACATAACCCTAACAAAATTGCCTACAAGAACAAGCAATCACTTAACCTATTTCTCTTCATAATTTTGATGATAAAAATGCACAAACACAAGCTCATCATCCTTATTTTCAACATTCAAAACATTTGAGAGGCCTACCTCGAGCAATTTACAAGTCACAAGGCAATTTGAGTGAGTTTGGGCCGGTTCTGCAAGTTACAGCTCGAGTGGTCGCGCGCAGGGTTGGAGTGGTCGCGCCAGTGTAAAATTTGCACTGCGGAGGAGGGCTCGAGTGGTCGCGCACCGCCCAGGTGGTCGCGCACCCTGCCCGAGTGGTCGCGCACCAGAGAAACTCTCCAATTTCACTGCAATTCGACCTCCTTCACTATTTTCGCCCTCTTGCTCCTCTTTGTTAGCTCATAGAGGCATAATGAAATGTTTAGAGGGAAATTTAGCTCTTGTAGGTTGAATTTGAAAAAATTTAAATTATAAAACCCACTCTCTAATGTTCTATTTTGACATTCACTTTTAACACTGCTTTTTGAGTTGCTTTGTCCTGAATTTAGCTTTTGAGGCGCTTTAACTTCATTCTTTTTGCAGGTTGACCATCTGATGGACTCTGGCGAGGAGACCAGGGTTATTGCTGGCATTTTGAAGAATTTTGAAAATTTCCTTATTTTTTACAAAATTGACATGGCCTTGGCTTTAAAAACATAGTTTTTAAAACCAAGGTATAAATGAGCTGCAACTGATGAAAAATATTAATGAAACATATGTACATGCTTCCTTCTGGTTTGCTGGGCACATGAACCTTTGACTCATGACCTTGCAGTGATTTTTGACTTAAAACCCTAGACCTAAGACTTGGGATCTCAAGACCAAAATAAACAAGTATAACACAAGCTCATTAAATGACATGACCTGCTCCAGCAAAACCAAGAAGGGAACAAAAGACCAGCTCCTCCATCAGTGTTATGGCATGCCTAATGGGATGCAAGACTGACACTGATGAGACACCTACTTATGCAAAATGCAAAGAGCTTTTGATCACCGATGGAGGGCTCAAGACCGACACTAACATATGTAATGTAAAGGAGGTTGCCCCCTCGAAGAGGCTGAATTCTAAGGCGTTGATCTATCTTTTCTATCTTTTCTTGAGCTGGTTTCATAACACATGGCCAAGTTTCTTGATTTTCCATTTTCTCAATTTCTGGTATGCTTTCATGAATATAAGGTGCAAAACTAATTTCCACCCTTTTATTAGAAATTATATCATGAGCATCATATTGTCACTTTTCTCCTTTCTCAAAACCAAACTCCATCATCACTTCCACCTATGTAAGGGCTTGTATTTTATTTACATTAATTGGCCCTACAACCCTCTCTAGCTTGAAAATATACCCTTTTCGTGCAGGAACAAAATGCACTTGGTCAACACTGAGATTGCACCTTATAAATTCAAGAGAAAATGTTTTCATAGGAAAAAATAATAGCCTTGAAATGAAGGTCGGGCGTGCATTTTAGTGAAGAAGGCTAAAATTGCCTTGCTTCACTAAAATGCACTCCCAAGCTTCATTTATTGGCCAATCTGATTGATTCAAATTGTACATTTTTTATTTCATTATTTTACATACTTTTTCATTGTTATATCTTTACTTTGAGTTTAAATATTTATCCTTCAAATTTCATACAATGTTCTAAGTTTTGCTTCGACTTGTCTTATGTGAAAGTTGTGTATAAGTGGGAAACATAGTTATGTAGGATATTTGTCAGACATGATGCAAGGAATTGTCCAATCATGTACCATTTCAAATTTCACTACCAAGAGTGTAATTGGTTTGTCCTGGGAGTGCATATTTGTTCTGACTGTGATCATTGGAAAGAATGATCAATTGTTATTTTGACATACTTGGATTTCAATGTATAACATTTCATTTATGAAAGCGACTATGATATGCTGCATTAAATGGTTTTATATTTAGGTTGGAATGATCATATCACACAGTCAATTAAGTACAAGTCTTGGTGTGCAATTATTTGAGGCACATAAACCTTGACTTTAACCCTACGAAATCGATCCAATTTGGCATATTCTTACACAACATAAATTTCTACGTGCAAAAATAATTTTAATTATGAGTAAATAAGTACTCTCCAATTTGAATCATTCAATTTGGCCTTGAAATGAAAGCTAAGCGTGCATTTTTGTGAAGCAAGCCAAAATTGCCCTGCTTCACTAAAATGCATGCCCAAGCTTCATTTATTGGCCAATCTGATTGATTAAAATTGTTGATTGTTTATTTAATGATTTACACACTTTTACATTGTTATATATTTACTTTGAGCTTAAATATTTATACTTCAGATTTCATACAACATTCTAAGTTTTGCTTCAACTTTCCTTATGTGAAAGTTGTGTATAAGTGGGAAAGATAGTTATGTAGGATATTTGTTAGACATGATCCAAGGTCATATCCTAAGGTTAGGAATTGTCTAATCATGTCCAATTTCAAATTTCATTACCAAGGATGTAATTGGTTTGGCCTAAGAGTGCATATTTGTTTCGACTGTGATCATTGGCAGATATGATCAATTGCTATTTGGACAAACTTGGATTTCAATGTATAACATTTCCTTTATGAAAATGACTATGCTATGTTGTATAAAATAGTTTTATATTTAGGTTGGAATGATCATTATCACATATTCAATTAAGTACATGTCCTAGTGTGCATTTATTTGAGGCACACAAACCTTGAATTTAACCATACGAAATCGATCCAATTTGGCATATTCTTGCACAACAAAAAATTCTATGTGCAAAATTAATGTTGATTATGAGTAAAAAAGTATTCTCCAAGTTGAATAATTTTGTTTGGCCTTGAAATGAAGTCTTGGCGTGCATTTTTCTGAAGCAATCCAAAATTTCCATGCTTCACTAAAATGCACGCCCAAGCTTCACTTATTAGTCAATATAATTGATTAAAATTGTATATTATTTATTTAATGATTTAACACAATTTTACATTGTTATATCATTACTTTGAGATTAAATATTTATACTTCATATTTCGTACAACATTCTAAGTTTTGCTTCAACTTGCCTTATGAGAAAATTGTGTATAAGTGGGGAACATAGTTATGTAGGATATTTGTCATACACGATGCAAGGTTATATCCTAAGGTTTGGAATTGTCCAATCATGTACGGTTTTAAATTTCATTACCAAAAGTGTAATTGGTTTGGCTTGGGAGTGCATATTTGTTCCAACTCTGATGATTGCCAAATATTATCAATTGTTATTCCAACAAACTTAGATTTTAGTGTATAACATTTCCTTTATGAAAACGAATATGATATGTTGCATAAAATGGTTTTATATTTAGGTTGGAATGATCATTATCACACAGTCAATTAAGTACAAGTCTTGGTGTGCATTTATTTGAGGCACACAAACCTTGACTTTAACCCTATAAAATCGATCAAATTTGGCATATTCTTGCACAACATAAATTTCTATGTGAAAAATTAATGTTAATTATGAGTAAAAAAGTACTCTCAAAGTTGAATCATTCAATTTGGCCTTGAAATGATGGTTGGGAATGTTTTTTTGTGAAACGGACCAAAAATTCTTTGCTTCACTAATATGCACACCCAAACTTCATTTATTGGTTACTCTGATTGCTTCAAATTATAGAGTGTTTATCTAATTATTTTACACACTTTTGAATTATTATATGTTTAGTTTGACCCTTAAATAATTCTGCTTCAGATTTCATACAATGTCCCAAATTTTGCTTGAACTTGCATTATGTGAAAGTTGTGCATAGGTTTTTGTTCATCTTGTTGTTGGGTTGAACAATTGTCCTTTTAATTTAGAGCAATAGTTCCAACTCTTCACATTAATTGTAAATCTGGGTAGGTTTTGTTATTGGAAGGAAATTACATAAAATATATGCAAGGGAAAATGATGGCTAGTACTAATGAATCTCAAACTTAATTGTTGTAATCGTGCTTTCAACGATTTAACACTCTAGATGTTACACTTTCGAACCTTGTTCACACTCTCAAGAAATAAACACACAATGTAGAATGAAATCACTTTGTCACATTGTAACTCTTATTTAGAAAAAAAAGGGAACTCCTAGAAACTATTCTCTCAACAAATGTTGAAAATGACATTCAAATGAAATGAACACACCATCAAACTGTAACGAGAATTAAATAACTATCACACTAACAAAGGGACCGGTCTAAGATCTATGCTATTACACAATATAGAGGTCAAGATTTTGCAATCATTAAAGCATCAACAAGGCTAATAATAACAGTAACAAAAATCACACATGAATTGTAACTAAGAGGAAATAAATCAAACAACTATAATATCATGCTAACCAGTGATCCCTACTAAGAAGGAGGGCCCTTCCTTCCTAGCAAGGGTTGGTACACTACACAACATACAAGCTAGTCAAGGGAAAGGTATGGCACCATTCCACAATTTACTAATGTTTATTACAATTGTTGCATGTTTTACACCATTCGAATGACATATTAGTTGTAACTTAATTGAAATTGTATTATGGTATATATTTTCACTTTAATATGTTGTAATATGATTATGGTTCATTTCATATGTTGTAATATTAGAAATAAAACATAAATATTAAATATTGCATGAAATAAATAATAAACTTTCATTTGAATGTTTTTTTTGTAGAACACAATTCTTCCAGAAGATCCATTTGATCATGGAATCGACCCAGATTATTCTAGGTCTGGTTCAGACATTCGAGACAATGACGATGAGGTATATGGAGAGGACACTGAGGCACACGACGATGATGATGATAATGATGATTATCATGATGTTGATAATCATGATAGACATGATGATGATGATGATAAAAAATCTCCTGGTGGTATCTAGTGACACTGATCATATAGATTCCATCATGGATCATTATTGATAAATCGTTATGATTTCTCTTTTCATGTTTATTATCATATCATTTTCACCTGCAGTACCATATTGAGTTGTATAATTTTGACATGAATCATTTTGACTTATATCAATTGGACATGTATTATCTAGGCATGCATTATGTGTAGCTGGTCACAGACCAACGAATTTGTTTATCAATAATATAAAAATACCAGTTATTGTTAAAAAAAAAATATCTTGTTATTTTATTCCAATGTTGTGGTGTGGTATGTAACTATAAGAAACCTGAAAGAGCTATGCTATGGAAATCTCTATGATGTGAATCTAGGCCTACATTATGTGTATCTAGTCACAACCAACAATTTTGTTTATTAATAAAATAAAAAATACCAGTTATAGGGAAAAAAATGTTGTTAGTTTGTATGAATGTTCATTTCCCAAAAAATTATATATAAGTGGTATGTTATAAAATATTTCAAATGCATATGACTTACTCTATAATCATATAAGTTATTTTAGAGGTATGATATACTTAACTAATTTAATTGAAATAAAAATATTAAATTAATAAATGGAAGCTATAAAGGAAACATCATGAGTTGTTAAAATGGAAGCATAATGTGGCTCCAAAATGGAAGGAAGATTCGACATTATATTGAAAGCCATACTTGGAGCTATTACTGGATCTAAATAGGAAGCAAAATTGGTTGCTTAACAAGAAGAAAAAGTGGAGGCTAATTTAGAATCAAATCCCGACACTAAAAGGAACCAAACCTTGGACCTAAAAAGAAGCAAACCCAAGTGCCAAACGAGAAGAAAACCTTCCAACTAAAAGGAAGCAAACCATGAGGCTAACATGGAAGCAATTTTGGAAGCAAAATAGGAAGCAACATTGGAAGCCAAACTAGAAGCACACTAGAAGCAATCTTGGAAGCAAAACTTGGCATTACTTAAGAAGCAACTTAGGTAGCTAACCAAGAAGTAATAATGGAAGCAATACTAGTAGACAAACTTGGTGTTACCTAAGAAGCAAAAAATAAGCAATTTAGGTAGAAAACTAAGAAGTAATAATTGAATCAATACTAGCAGCCAAACTTGGTGTTACCTAAGAAGCAAAAACATAAGCAATTCAGGTAGTGAAAAAATAAGTAATTATGGAAGCAAAACTTGACGTTACCTGAGAAGCAAAAATAGAAGCAATTTAGGTAGCAAACAAAGAAGTAATAATGGAAGCAATATTAGAGGCCAAACTTGGCATTCCCGAAGAAGAAAACAAAGAATTCATTTAGGTAGAAAACCAAGAAGCAATAGTGGAATCAATATTAGAAGCAACAAATGACATTATAATGGAAGCCATATTAGAAGATAAAGAAGATGACATAATGGAAGCAAAGATCGATTTCAACAAGCGACACCATATTGGAAGCAAAAATTGATGTTATTGTTGAGCGTCATAATTGCTTCTTTTTTACACCCTTTTTCACTCTATCTATTCATTTTTTACCTTCATAATCACACATTGGGCATCAAATCATAGGAATTATGACATGACATGTATACAATTATCTTGTATTTCATAAATTGATATTGTTCTTTATTATTTAGTTTATTGTTTACTTCATCTACCGAATCACAATGATTCTGCAATTAATATACGATTCTGCAGCCAAGTCTATGGTTTGACAGGTTCCAAGGTGCCAGCTAGGAAGCGAAATATATTACAATATCTTTTCAAGTTAATTATAGTTTTTCTTCATAGGGATTAGGTGTATAACTCTGTACAATTTATTTCTATGATCTCTATAAATATGCCTCTCGACAGGAATGAAAATTTTGTTAAGTAAGGATGTGATAATGATATTTAAAGTCTGTTTTTAATGCTCTGTTTATAAAAGAATCATCTCGTTTTCTCATGCGTGGTTAAGTGCTTGATCAATAGCGTGATTTATTGCTTATCGTGGAGGGCCCCGTCAAGAAGTAAGGATTTCTGTTTCATTTTTAGTAGATAGAAATTGTCTTTATATTCTCATAGCTTTTTGTTTGTTTAATTAAGTAATTGCATTCTAATTTCTTCCAGATTTTAATTAAGTTTGTTCTACTAATCATTTTGTTTGTTCATCAATTCTGAATGCACATGGATAGAGTTTAGCAGCAATGACTTAGTGTTATACTTTAATCAATTAGACAGAATGCTATCTTTCTTATAGACAAAAGATTTATTTGCAGAATTGGATGTTAAATTTCAAGCATGTGTGATCTATAATTCAAGTAAGTGGAATGTATTTTAAGAAGGATTTTGTTTCATTTTGTTTTCATACAAATATGATTGTTGTTTATATAGGTGTGTGATGAGATTAAATAGTATTTTTTTCTTCTGCAATTGAGTGTGTGTATATAATTCTTATTTATGCAAAGTGTGGAATTAATTTTCATTTACAGAAGTGTGAGATTTTCTTTATTTCAAAGAAGAGTGTGATATTTCTATAAGAAAAAGTAGTTTTAAGCAAGAGAGTGTGATAATCATTATAGAGTTAATATTATTCTCTAGGAATAACTGATTTACTCATAGAAGACATGTGCATCTCAATAACTCAATTTAATTTAGAATAAAGGTTTCCTGCACATACAATGCACTTACACTTCATCAACTTACTAGCCCTAGTCAATAATTTATGTAAACAATTTAAGGTAAATTAAATTGTCAAACATTTTGGCGCCATTGATGGGGAAGTGTATATAGGAGTCTTTTATTTTTACTTAAGAAAAACAAAAATGATATGCATAAGGAAATATATTCTAGAGGTAGATTTTTAGGTAGAGGTAAAAGATTAATTCCAACATCATTGATCACCCCACCATGACCTTGTAGTGCCACAACACCCACTCAAACTCATATTCCATCATTTACATGCAAACATAAACTTCTTGAGGTACTCAGGTCCGAAATCCAACATATAGATTCACCAACCTCATCAATTAAAGCAATAATAGAAGAAGAGGATCCTACATCCCCAATAGAAGGAGTAATTTTCCTATCTCCAATTGGACAGCAACTTATAAGACATGAACTAGAAATACCTAGTGAATAAGAGGAGGAAGAAACTTATTTTAACTTACCATTGATAGAAGAACCAAAAGAACTAGAAGAGGAATTAGAAAACCCAATTTTGGAACCCTATATTAGTTTTGAAGAATCTACAATGGCTGGAGAAGGGGAAGGAGAGGTACATAATATCAATGGTGAACAACCTAGGATTGGAGGAGGAAGAGGAGGAAATAGGGGAGGAGGAAGAGGTGGAAGAGGTGGAGGAAGAGGGAGAGGAGGAGGTATAGGAGATCCATAACCTTTTGGATTTCCTATCCTCGATGAATATACAACAGCTATAATGAAAAAAATATCACCCTCCATCCTTCCAAAATTTCATGGATTAAAAAGTGAAGATCCTGAAACATTTCTCTTTGAATTCGAAGTCTTGTGTAGATCTTATGATTACTTGCTTGACACTCAAAAGTTGAAATTGTTTCCAGCAAATCTTAAGGATGCAACAATAAAATGGTTCATGGGCTTAAGAGTAAATTCTATAAGAACATGTGAAGAAATGAAAACTACATTCTTAGAGAAATATGAGAACTACTGTATGCCCCATAATCTTAAGGATGAAGTCTTTAAAATGATGCAAAAAGAAGATGAAAATCTTGAAGATTTCATTGAAATATTTTCTTATAATGTTAAAAGGGCTAAAATGCATGAATTAGATGAAGAAACTTTGAAAGCTCTCCTATTAGAATTCATCAAAGATGAGTGGATTGATCTTCTCAATTTGATGGGTAAGGGAGATATTTCTCAGTTATCATTTGGATAAATTTGTGAGTTATGCATACACATTTCAAGAGGTAAGGCAAGAACTGGGAAAAATCCAAGAGATCCTCTCATGTCTTGATTAATAAATCTACAGCTGGGGCAATAAGTAGAGCTGAATTAGGAAATTTGCTTGAAAAATTTAAACAAACATTTTGGGGAGTCTTAGTGAACAAATAAATACCCTTAAAGTGAAAAATAAGCAAAAGGCTGAAAATGTTGTATTATCTATCTTTTGTCCCAAATGTAGAATAAAAACATGCTCTGAGAGAATCCCCTCTTGCCTTAAAAAGTGTAGAAACCCATGCTATATGTGCAGAAAATCGTGATACAAAGGAATTTCCTTTAATATCGAGTCTTAAAGTTTTTTTACCAAGAGGAAGCAATACCAAATCAAGTAGATCCCATTTGTATTGCTAAGAGATCGTGGCAAAATTCACAACCAAATATGACCCAAGGTTTTAACACTCAAGCATTTTCACAACCATCACAAAATAATTGGACTGCATCCATGCCTTGGAAATATTGCCCTCAACCTTGGGCATAAGGATGGAAAAATCCTTATGGAAAATATCCTCAATATCAACAACCTTACCCTGTTTTTTCACCACAATATTTTCCTCAACATGTTCAACCAACTCAACCTCATAATCCAAATCCACAACTTTCATTACCATTTCCTCAAACACTAAATCAATTGCCTACCCAACCACTTCCATATCCAAATAATAATAAAAAATTCACAACATGTTTACAATATGTAAGGACAAAATTTCCAAACCTACATGATAACTCCATTAGATAAAAACAATGTCTAACTAAGATCTAGTAGAGTATTGGAAAAGAAGTCCCCATTAGTTGTTATTCAGGAATCTGAAAAGGAGAATCTATCTGAAAAAGGAAAATCTCTCTGAAAAAGGAAAATCTCTTAATCAAGAAGAAAAATCTAAATAAGAAACCACCCTATACATTCTGATGATATTACAATAAACTCAACTCCCATCATAGAACAACCTTTAGTATCTATCCAAACACCACCTTTTCCTGAGATATTGAAAATTGATAAAGGGGTAGAAAAATATATTTTATTGCCTGATTATGATATGATAGATGAACTAAATAATGTTTGTATAAAAATTCCTTTGTTACAAGCTATCAAATAAATACCAATATTTGCAAAGACAATCAGGGAGTTAAGTATTAAAAGACCAGGAAGAAAGAGAAAAGAAGTCAAAAGAATCCAATTAGTTGGAAAAATTGCAGATATCATGATGGGAAAAACAAAAATTCAGAAATATCTTGATCCAAGAAGTCCCATTGTGAAAACACATATCAATGGTATCGAAATTCCAAACACATTGATTGATTTAGGAGAAGCTATAAACATCATGAGTAAACAAACTATGAATCAATTGAAACTTCCTAATCTTTAATATACACCTAAACTGTTGCAATTAGTAGACATATATGTTATTAAACCCGAAGGTGTATTAGAAGACATATTTGTATCCTTAGATTCTTGGGAGTATCCTGTTGATTTTATGATTCTAACACCCAAGAGTAATTTAGGAGGACATCCATTGATTCTAGGAAGACCATGGTTAGCTACAGTTGATGCTTTTATAAGTTGTAGATATGGTGATATGTTTATTTCTGATGGAATTTCAACAAAGAAATTCACATTATATCCTCCTGCAAAAACAACAATAGAGGTAGAAAGTGAAGAATGGATAGATGATGATATTGATATACGACCAATCTTTGTTACTTCACAAATAGATGAAGAAGATCATATTTTGAATTTAATGGAAAATAATGAGTCTTCCTCATATTGTGAATCTAATCAAAGTTTTCAAGAACAATGTAATATTGAATATTTATCATCTTGTCAATTATCTTTACATTCTATAGAAAAAAATTGACAATTCTTCAATAGAAATCTTTCCAGAAAAACCTTGAATATCAATAATAATCTGGAAGAATTTCAAAAGAAAGATTTAATAAAAATGTTACAAGAACATTCCTCTACTTATGCATGGGAATACACTGACATGAAAGGAATTGATCCTAATACTTGTATACATCATATTTACATTGAATAAAATGCCAAATCAATTTGACAACCTTAGAGGAGAATGAATCCAAATTTAATGGAAATTGTTAAAGAGGAACTACAAAAATTGTTGAATGTGAATTTCATTTATCCAATTTCAGATAGCCAGCGGGTTTCACTATTGGTAATTGTTCCTAAAAGGAATGGAAAATAGAGAGTATGCAATAACTATAGGGAATTGAATAAAGCCACTTTAAAAGATAATTTACCACTTCCTTCCATAGATCAAGTTTTAGATACATTGGCAAGAAAGAAATATTTCTCATTCTTGGATGGTTTTAGTGGATATAACCAGATCCAAGTAGCTCCAGAAGATCAAGATAAAACCACTTTTACCTGTCCATCGGGAATTTATTCCTACCAAGTACTTCCTTTCAGATTATGTAATGCACTTGCAACATTCCAAAGGGCAGTTTTAGGCATTTTCTCTGATCTAATTCATGATTGTGTGGAAGTTCATATAGATTATTTTACTGCCTATGGAAATTCCTTTGAAGAATATCTTAAAATTTTGGAAAAGGTTCTCATTAGAAGTAAGGAAGCAAATCTCTCATTAAACCATGAAAAATGTTTTATGATGTTTACTGAGGGAATTGTTTTAGGACACCATATTTCAGGGAATGGAATTAGAGTGGATACATCTAAAGTAGAAGTTATTTCTAAATTATCAATTCCAACTTGTCAAAGAGATGTTAGAAGTTTTCTTGGTTTTATTGGTTACTATAGAAGATTCATAGAAAAATTTTACAAAAATTGCTTCTCCACTTTTCAAATTGCTCACAAAATATTGTGAATTCATTTGGAATTCTGATTGCCAAAAAGCTTTTGAAACATTGAAAGAAAATATTTCTGAAGCACCCATTCTAAGAGGACCAAATTGGAAACTACCTTTTCACATTTCAACTGATGCTTCAGATACAACTTTAGGAGTTGTACTAGGACAAAAGGATTTAACTCCTTATGCCATTTACTATACTAGTAAAAATTTGACTCCTGCAGAGTTAAATTATACTGTAACAAAAAATGAGTTTTTAGTTGTTGTCCATGCCATTAATAAATTTAGACATTACATCATTGGTTATGAAACCTTTGTACATACAAATAATTCTGCAATTAGGTATTTAATGAATAAACCAATCACTAATGGCAGAATTACAATATGGTTATTGTTGTTACAAGAATTCAATATTATTATTTTGGATTGACCCGGAAAACAAAATACAGTTGCTAACTTTCTACCTAGGATTCAAAATGATAATAATGATGTACTTGTAGAAGATAATTTCCCTGATGAGTATCTTTTTGCAGTATTTATTAAATCTCTTTGGTTTGTAGATATTGCTAATTATTTGGCTATAGGGAAGTTACCACTATATTTGTCTCCTTGAGAAAAAAGAAAGGTAATTAAAATTAGTGCATCTTACTCATGGATAAATGGAGAATTATACAAAACAGGGCCACATTTGATCATTTGAAGATGTGTCTGAGAAGATGAAGTACCACAGATATTAAAGGCTTGTCATGATGAACCATGTGGAGGACAATTCGATTATAAAAGAACTTCTTACAAAGTCCTTCTCTTAGGATATTATTGGTATTCCCTTTTTAAGGATGCCAAAGAATATGTTAAGAGATGTGATAGTTGTCAGAGAATGGGTAACCTGTTCCTTCAGATGAAATTCCTCTACAACCTCAGGTACTCACTGAACCTTTTGAGAAATGGGCTCTGGATTTTGCTAGTCTAATTAATCCACCATCAAGACAGAAATGTACATTCTTGTTTGCACTGATTATGTTACAAAATGGGTAGAAGCTGAGAACTTCCTTCTGCTACTGAAAATGTTGTAGTTTCATTTCTTTTTTAGGGTATCTTTACCCATTTTGGTGTCCCAAGGGAAATTATGACACATCAAGGTACTCAATTTACATCTAAGTTGGTACAAAAGATAATGGAGGAATACAAAATCAAACATCGAAAGTCCACTCCATATCATCCATAGGCAAATGGACAAGTGGGATCCACTAATAAAGTAATTGAAGTAATTCTTATCAAGACTGTGCACCTGCATAGAAGAGACTGGGCAAAAAAGCTTCCAGAAGCTTTATGGGCATACCGTACCACATGGAGAAATACCACATGACATACTCCTTATGAACTTACTTATGGGAAGCAAGTCTTATTTCCTATTGAGTTCTAGGTAAAGACCTTCAAGACAATAGCCAAATTGTGTCTTGATCTATATGAAGCACACAAACAAAGAATAGAGCAACTAAATGAACTAGATGAAATGAAACATGACATTATTCAAAGAACCAACATAGTTCAACAACAAAGATCTAGGTGGCATGACAAATTCATAAAAGAAAGGAAATTTCGACCAAGATATTGGGCATTACTTTTTGACTCAAAATTGAAACATTTTCAAGGAAAATTTCAAACTCAATGGCTTGGGACTTATGAGATTGAAACTGTATTTGATAATGTTGTAGCCAAGATTAGAACCATTATGAAGAAAACATGACCTTCCTCGTAAATGGTCATCGATTGAGAGTTTATCATAAACCATTGACAAGTGAAGAATTTGTTAAAAATTCGCAAGACAATATTGATTTGAAGGTGGATAGGAATTATTCCCCTTCCTATCCAACTTGACTCGCAAAGCCTTTTGTTCTCTAAAAAAAAAAAAAAACAATAAAATGGTATAAACATTAAAACCAACATTGTTGGCATGTTTATACAGAAAATTTAGGATGAAAACCAAGTCCTCTTGGCACCCTAGATATTTTTTTAAACCCTGTTCTAATCCCATTTTCTTTGTAACCCTCTTTTTATTTTCAAAATAAGTAGATACAGAATTGTTGAGAATCTATAGCTTTAACAAAATTCTGTAGTTGATATTGACAGGGATCAACTGGGACAATTGAAGATCTTGGCATAAGAAAATGATAAAGCTTGCAATTGAAGGCATCCAAGGACAATCTATAAAGGTCAGTCAAAGTATTAGCATCATAAATCCAAAGGTATGTAAATATTATATTAAAAAATATAGGTCAGAAACATTAGACTATGAAACAAAATAGACGTTGCTATCGCTATTTGAAGTAATCATTACACTTCCAACTTTATATTTAACTATAAATAGTATGTCCTATTTTCCTTTGAGATAATATAAGGTCAATTAGTTATGCCAAAGCATCTATAATGTTTTTTTGTTTTAAATGATTGGATGACTAGTGAAATGTTTATAAACAGGTGCTTTAAACTTAGATAGATTCTTAATAAAATAAAAGGTTGTTCTTTACATGCACATTATTATTTTGATTTTAGTGGGATGGATAAGTAGAATATGGAGAAGTATAACTAATTTAATATTCAAACTGAGTATTTAACCATTTATAAGAAGAAATTAAGAAAACAATGTTTTCTTAATCAACAAAATATAAACAGACTATCACAGAGATCTAGTGCAATTTATTCTCAAAGAGGAATTTACAATAATAGATAGTTATGTAAATTTATCTCTTATTTAAATTACAACTTTAGAGAGGATCCAAAATGAAACTGAAATTCAATTAAATTTTAAATTGGATAACTGCAAAAGACATGATTTATATGAAGAAGACATAATGAATTAACAAGATGAAATACAACTCACTGAGAGACAAACCATATGAGGCAAATCCAAAATCTTTTATTATCTCAAAAATGCTCCAGCTTAGTACAAATTTGCTTGATAACTTGTTCAAGGGTTCAAGCCTAAATACTTCAACAGAATGAAGTATTTAAACAAAATTTATAAAAAATATTACAATTAATGCCTGAGTGACACGACATTCTATTATTAACTTAGAATTAACAGAAAATAAATAATGCGATCAAAAGGAATGCATCTGGTGAACTGATCTGAACATCTGGCCCTACTTTGGAGGAGAACAGTTGTTGAGTGGCCACAATTTGGGTATTGTGCTGGTGAAGCTGATGTTGGGTTGTGTTATATTCTTTCCACGACTAACCCACGAAGTTAACCGGGGGGTTAGAGGGGTGGCGGAGCCCCCCCTTTGTTGTGCTGATTGTGTAGTGGGGGGCTCATAGGGGGTTTGAGGTGTGCAGGTAACCTCCCTCTATGGGGTCCAGGGCAACGCCCTAGAAAATTTTGTTTTTTGTACCCTATATTAGGTTGGGTGGACCTACCTATGGTTTTGTGCATGATTTTCGCACATGGTTTTGGACGTGATGGTTTTCGGTCCATGGTTTTGGACATGATGGTTTTCGGTCCATGGTATTGGATGCTTTGGCATGTATAAATATGTATTGTAACATTGAAAGGAACATAATGAAAAATCAAGCTAGTAGTCCCGGTTTTGGAATCCAGGGGAAAATCTCTGTGTATATGTGTTTTATGTGTTATGCTCTCGCATTGTTTATTTTCTATGTTTTAGAATTTGTATGCAGGTAATTTTTAAATAGGGTTAAAAACTACATTTGGTATCACAGTTATTTTGGCTTCAAGGGGACGCCTTTGTTGCTAAGGGGTTTCACTTGGGCTTGTGGTAGACCCTGTTCAGTGGGAGATCTGTAAGATCGATTCTCGTGGTGAAAGAAGATGACAAGTAGTGGAAAGATAGAGATAGAGAAATTTAATGGCTTGAGTTTTGAGTTGTGGAAACTCAAGATGGAGGATATGCTGGTGGATAAAGATCAGTGGATCGTAGTAGATCCGGGTACTAAACCAACGGGAGTGTTCAATGAAGAATGAAAGAAATTGGATCGGAAGGCAAAGAGTACAATACGATTGTGTGTCTCAGATTTAGTATTGCTGAATGTATCAAGGGAAGCTATAGTGAAAGCTTTGTGGGACAAGTTAGGGACTTTGTACCAATCTAAGTCTCTGGTGAATAAATTGTTCCCGCGGAAAAAGTTGTATAACCTGAGGATGAAAGATGGAGACCCGGTGACAGAGCATTTGAACACATTTAATATTGTTGTAAGTTAGTTATTATCTGTTGATATTAAAATTTTAGATGAAGATAAGTGCATCAGTTTGTTGTGTTCTCTACCAGATTCGTGGGATAGTCTGGTTATTGCAATAGGTAGCAATACAACTGCCTTGTAGTTTGATGAAATAGTCTCATCCTTCTTGACAGAGGAGATGAGATGGAAAAATATGGAGAGTCAGAATGGTGATGCCTTGTATGTACGAGGACAGTCCCAGAATAGAAACAAAAATAAGTCATTGAGTGGGAGATCTAAATCTCCAGGAAAACCTATAAATGTGGTGTGCTAGAAATGTGGAAAGGAAGGGCACTACAAAAGGGACTGTAAATCTAAAGCTCTTGATAAAGTAAAGGGATATGATGATGCTCCTTTTGCAGAGGAGAAAACCACCTCAGATGAAGGTGGGGATGTGTACTTGGCTTCTTCAAGTACACATGTAGATCATGAGGCATGGTTGATTGAATTAGGTACATCCTTTCACTTCACTCCCCATAGAGAGTGGTTCTGCGAGTATGAGAAATACAAAGGCGATGATGTCTTCATAGGGGATGATAGGAAGGCTAGAATCGTTGGTCGCAGAAAATTAAAGTTGAAGTTGCAAGGTGGAAGGGTTAGAACACTTCCAGGTGTTTTTCATATTCCTTCATTGGCCAAAAATCTGATTTCTGTAAGCAAGCTAGATGATGCAAGTGTAAAAACAATGTTCGAGAAGGATACCTGCAAGATGGTTTGGGGAGCACTGGTATTGATGCGGGCAGTTCGGATTGGAACTCTGTAAAAGCTGCAAGGTAGCACTGTTGTTGATGGGTGCAACAGCTCTGTGGTTCCTGAAAGTGGAGTAGAAAATCTAGTGGTCTCTGGAGAGAAGAGCATGTTGTGACATCAAAGGCTTGGACATATTGGAGAGAAGGGCCTTCGAATACTTCATGCTAAAGGTATGGTAGAAGGTATGAGTAATAGCTCTCTCGATTTTGATTTCTGTGAAAATTGTGTATATGGGAAGCAAAATTGGGTGAGTTTCCCCTCTGGTGGTAAGAGGGTGAAACAGATATTAGAACTTGTGCATAGTGATGTGTTTGGACCTGTGAAGGTTCCATCACTGGGTAAGTATGTGTACTATGTATCATTTATAGATGAATTCTCAAGGAATACATGGATATATTTCCTTAAGAAGAAATCTGAAGTCTTTGACAGGTTTAAAGAATTTAAGGCTCTAGTGGAAAACCAGATAGAGAAGAAGATAAAGGTGTTGAGGACAAATAACGGTGGGAGTTTTGCAGTAAGGAATTTGAAGAATTCTGTAAGAAGTGTGGTATAGCATGACAGAAGACTACTCCATACACGCTTGAGCAAAATGGAGTTGCAGAAAGAATGAACATGACGTTGACGGAAAGGGCAAGAAGCATGCTCAGTGGTGTCGGGTTAGGACAGGAATTTTGGGCAGAGGTGGTGGAGACAATATGTTACCTGGTCATCAGATCACCTTCATCAGTGTTGGAGGATAAGACTCCACAAGAGGTATGGACTGGTAAGAAACCCTCTCTTTCACATCTGAGGGTATTTGGATGTGATGCATATGTACATGTTCCAAAGGAGAAACAAACCAAGTTGGATAGTAAATCTGAAAAGTGCATCTTTATTGGGTATAAGGATGGTTTAAAGGGTTATAAGCTTTGGAACCCGGTAACAAGGAAGGTTGTGTACAGCCGAGATGTGGTGTTCAGAGAGGTAAAAGATGTTATTAAACATGAAGTCCAACCAAAGGAACCTGAGAAGATAGAGTTTGAGCTTAAGGAGGAAGAATCAGACTCTACAATAGAGGAGGAATCACAAGATGAAGAGCCACAAACTATGGGTGTGAGAAGATCAGTTCGAGAAAGAAGGCAACCAAAAAGGTATATTCCATCTGCTTTCTGTTCAAATTTTGCTTTATCTATTATTGACGATGATCCCAGAATTATGAAGGAAGCAGTAGATTCAGAGGATGGAAAACTCTAGAATGAGGCCATGGTTGATGAAATGGCATCTTTGCACAAAAATGAGGCTAGGGATCTGGTGGAGTTGTCGGCTAGAAGGAAACCCATTGGTAGCAAATGGGTGTTCAAGAAGAAGACAAATGCATAAGGAAAGGTGGAGAAATACAAAGCTCGGTTGGTAGCAAAAGGTTATTCCCAGGTGTCAGGAATTGATTTTGGTGATATTTTTTCTCCTGTTGCCAAAGTAACTTCTATTAGACTACTTTTCTCTGTTGCTTCTTCTTTTGATTTTGAGGTATAACAGATGGATGTGAAGACAACATTTATTCACGGGGATCTGGAAGAAGAAATCTACATGAAGCAACTTGAAGGCTTTGCAGTGAAGGGTAAGAAAGAACTGGTATGAAAGTTAAAGAAGTCTTTATATGGGTTAAAACAGTCACCAAGGATGTGGTATCAGAAATTTGATACATTTATACGGGGGCTTGGCTTCACCAAAAGAAAATAAGATCACTGTGTGTATTTTAAATTAATTGGTGACTGTGTTATTTATCTGGTCTTGTATGTGGATGTTATGTTGCTAGTTGGAAATGACAAAGAAATTATCAAGGATTTGAAGACCCAATTTTCCTCCAAATTTGACATGAAAGATCTTGGTGCTGCAAACTATATTTTGGGCATGGAAATTAAAAGAGATTGGGAAAAGAGGAAGCTCTGGTTAAACTAGAGGAAGTATGTTGAGACAATACTGCAGAGGTTTAATATGCAGGATAGTAAACCGGTGAAGGTTCCTATTCCTGTAGGTGTGAAGTTATCTGTTGAACAGTGTCCCAAGACATAAGAAGAGGAAGAAGACATGTCCCATGTTCCATATGCAAGTGCAGTCGGTAGCTTGATGTATGCAATGGTTTGTACTAGACCAGACATTGCACATGTAGTGGGAGTATTGAGCAGGTTTATGCCAAAACTAGGGAAGGAGCACTGGACATCAGTGAAGCGAGTTTTCAGATATTTGCGTGGCACTAGTGATTATGGTTTGTGCTACCAAGGAAGACCAGGATTGGAAAGAGTGTTGGATATTCATGGCTTTGTTGATGCAGATTGGGCTGGAGATCTGGATCAGAGAAGATCTACAAGTGGGTATGTGTTTAACCTATTTGGAGGTGCAGTCAGTTGGATGAGTAAGAAACAATCTGTAGTGGCACTATCAACTACAAAGGCTAAATACATGGCAGCCACTCATGCAAGCAAGGAAGCAGTTTGGTTGTAGAGATTGTGTTCAAGTATGGGGTTAGTACAGGGGCTATAAGGATAGACTGTGATAGCCAAAGTGCAATTTTCTTGGCAAAGAACCCTGCATATCATTCAAAGACAAAGCACATTGATGTTCAGTATCACTTTGTGAGGGATATGATAGAAGACAAAAAGGTGTTGCTAGTAAAGGTGGACACTTCGAAGAATATTGCAGATGCATTGAAAAGATCTGTGAGCTTTGAGAAGTTCTCTTGGTGTAGAGAAACAATGGGCATTGTAGGGCTGGATAAATGTTTAATCTATCTTGTGGCCCCATATAGAAAGAAAACAACAAGTGGGAGAATGTTGGGTTGTGTTATATTCTTTCCACGACTAGCCCACATAGTTAATCTGGGGGTTAGAGGGGGGGCGGAGCCCCCCCTTCATTGTGTTGATTGCGTAGCGGGGGGGTCAAAAGGGGTTTGAGGGGTGTAGGTAACCCCCGTCTATGGGGTCCGGGGTAACGCCCCAAAAAATTTTGTTTTTTGGACCTTGGCAGACCTACCTATGGTTTTGTGCATGATTTTCACACATGGTTTTGGATGCGATGGTTTTCGGTTCATGGTTTTGGACGCGATGGTTTTCGGTCCATGGTATTGGATGCTTCGACATATATAAATATGTATTGTAACATTGAAAGGAACATAATGAAAAATAAAGCTGGTAGTCCCGGTTTTGGGATCCAGGGGAAAATCTCTGTGTATATGTGTTTTATGTGTTATGCTCTCGCATTGTTTATTTTCTGTGTTTTAGAATTCATATACAGGTAATTTTTGTATAGGGTTAAAACCTATAGTTGACATATCTTTTCAATCGTGGAATTCACACAACTTTTCCCACCGCTCTTCTTCTGGAATAGTAATCTTTGTCACCTTGCGGTAGATCTCATCTACCTCAGTATACCGAGCAAAAGTAGGTTTTACTGCAAAAATGTGTTTTATCTCGTGTTGGATAAAACTTACGTTGTTGATAGCTTTGTAAAAATCTCTCTCTATCATAGGACCTTTAATGTTGGAATATTTAGATGTATCCTTGGCAATGTCCTGAAGCTTCTTCATGTAGTCTTCTCTAGTCATTAATTTGTCATTGATTACAAATAGAGAAGGCAAACCTTTCTTGTTCAATGCATCAATTATAGTTAAAAATCTGTTAACTGCTACCTCCAGAGTGTGACACTTCTCTGTCAGTTGTATAAGCAAGTTCTTCTTTGTTAGAACTTTCTTTACCTCCAAGATGGTTTATGTTTTGTCATCTACCCCTAAATCATCCAGCTCATATGTGTTTTTGGAATTGAGGAACTTTATGATGTTGTTGGATGTAGCAGGCATTTCTCCCAATTCAACATTATAGTAGAAATGGTTTGCTTGGCTTTTTCCATCAATTCATTCTGCTTAAATATTATCTAGATACATGGCTAGATTTCATCTATTTCTTCAAAGATATTGTTCCAGATGATTTCTTTAACATGACCTGGTGTGTAGCCAATAGAAGACTTAGCGGCTGACTTCTTCTATGTCTCTATCTGATTTTGAGCTCTTTGTAGCTCTACTGCATGAAAATTCCCAGTCTTCTTTTGATGATCCTATAGAAGTTTCACTTGATCCCGCAACTTTTTGATCTCTTTAGTTTGGAGAGACATGTTTTGTATTGCATTTTCCAATTGATCTGCAACATCCCCTGTACTTGTTTTAGAATATATGGCTATAGGAATGGCTGTGATAGTGAGTGCTTGCAAAGGGACAACAACCATTTTGGCATTTTTCTCCTTCTCTTTAAACAAATTTTCCATTTCTATCTCCATTTGCTTTAGTTGTACACTCTGCTCCATGATGAGCTCCATTATATCTGCCTTTTGTGTCTTTGTTTCTTCAATATCCTTGGCTAGAGGATATTCTGTAGATGGTAATTTTAACTACTTCCTTAATTCTGTTAATGCTAAATTATTTTTCTTTATAATCTCTTCTGCAACATTGATGTTTGAAGGCTCATAACCCAATTTGATCACCAAGTCCTCTAGAGTTTTAATCCTGGTGTCTTTGGCAAGTGCAGAGACCTTCTCCATCTTCAGCTATGATTGGACATTTTCTAATGTAACCTGCAGTTTAGACAAACTCATAACAGTGTTAGTGACAATTGAAAATATCATTTCCCTAGTCTGCTTATGCATCTCCATTTGGTCAATGGGATGTATATCTTTTACATCAAACTCAAAATCTATATTCTTGTAGTTTGATGTTGCCTTGGGTTGGGGAACCTATGCCTGGAGGAATGCCATTTTCATTTTCCCTTTCTCTGAATCAAAGACTAAAAGCATCCTAATTTGAGCATCGAAAGTCTGCTTCCAAAACTGGTTGTAGGTGTTAATCTTCAAGGCTTCATTCCTGACTTTTATCTCCTTGAAAATGTCCATTATACTTTTCTCTGTCTCCCCTGTAGTAGGTGTACTAGTTTGTATTTGTTGTTGATCTTTTGAAGTCGTGGAGGTAGTGGGAGATAGTATGATCTGATCACCCACTAATGAGGAAACAAGTGGCTCATTAGTGGTGATAATGGTCTCCTGCTCCAAGTCCTTGCCGAGGCTTAGTTTGGAACTAAGCCTAGCCTTCTTTCTATACATAATCTTGAATCCTTCACTGAAAATTTCAGTCCCTGAAGGGGACTCTTATTCTCTGCTTATTTTAGCTGTTTTCTCCTGCATGGTGGGAGTCTGTATTTTAGAGGATGATACCAGCTGCTCTTCTACCTCTTGTAGTGTATTCTCAACCCATTCTAGCTAATTTTTGTACTTCTCTATCTTTGGTCTGGCAGTGTGAAAATAAGGAGTAGATATGATTTCTACTCTTAATTTAGAAATAATCCCTAATGGATCATATGACTAGGTGAAGCTTATGATGAATTGCATTTCCTTTAGTAGCTTGTCTTCTTCTTCGCCTGCCACTCTAGTGTTGAAAATGAAAGGCCCAATCTGTGTTTTGGTTTTGAACTGGGACTTCTTCTTGGCAGCAACAAAGTGGATTTCATCCATATTTATCATCTACCTTATGTATTCTAGAGAAAAAAATCCTCATTGGGAGGAATTTAGGCAGCTTGTAAGGTGCAAGCTCACATCCAAATATTCTCAATTCTGTATAGTTTTGGTAGAGGTACGAATCCCCTGTCTGAACTTGGTCTGATAGTTGCAACACCTTTCTAATTTCCTCACTGATCCTCAGTTCTATCATGCTGCCTAAGAGACCGATTGTTGGATGCATAAACATCTCTATGAACTATTTATATGTGTATTCCTTATGTTCCTTCATCACCAGAGTAGTCCAAAAGATGACTGACTATTGGTTTCCTTTTTCATCCAGCTTTTGCAAAGCAAGGTTGACGTTGTCTCCCTGAAAGTACAAGAACATGTAAACTAACACAAAGGCATACCTGAATACCTCCTCAGTTGGGAATTTGATAAGCTTCTGATGAATTGACTCTGCAAGAAATTGGCTAAAGTTAAATATGATGGAGGGCTTAGAATCAACAGAGAAAATGGACATAAATCCTATGATGGCCTCATCTACCCACTGATCAGAGTAGTAGCCAAGGAGGTAGGAGACAATTGTGATGATTTGTTTGGCTCTCTCAGGGAAAATAGAGGAGGGATAGGGAGGATTTTTCTTTGGCAATGTGTCATCTTCTCTCAACAACACCTCAAGAGTTTTAGCCCTCTTGGAAAAGTCTAATTTCTGGTATAACTCAATAAGTGCTTCATAGGAAAAAGGGGTGGCATTCTCTACTATGGGGGCTTGCATCATCTAGTCTATGGCTTGAGGAGTAATAGTAAATAGAATTTCTCCAGTGGGAGTAATGATGGCTCTTTGGCTTGCAAATAAGATGCATGGAACTTCCTAACAAACTCAAGGGTGTTGTTGGTATGAGGAAAAATATAGTGGGGTAAATTGGACTCCCACAACTGAATGTCATCGGATTTGTCAATGTTTTTGTCCTCGAGGTAGAAATACATCTCAAAGAGGTCAAATTCACATAGAGTTTCATGGATTTTAAGGTATTTGTCAACCAAAGGGATGTGATGAAAATCAATGGGAGGATAGATCAAAGGATTGACAGGCTCCTCTGGTCCCTTGACCTTTGGAGGCATCTTGGTATGAGGCTAAGGACAGTAGTGAAAATGGATTGGAGGTTTTAATACACAGAGAGGATTCAGGTTTTGGAGGCAAGAATAGAGGCAATAAGCTGAAAACAAGTAAGTAGACATTGTTGCTGGTGGGTGAAAATGTCAGATTTTAGCCTAGCAAACCTGTAACCAAGCAATACAGTGACAGTGAATGAATTTAGTAACCTGTTAACAAGTGAAAGGGAACCTTATATAACAGTATGGATTTTCCGTTGAAGGTGGCGCGAGTCCGTTGGATTAACAGCTAAACCATTTACTGCTTAACGACTTAATTATGGAGGGAGTGGATCTAATTGGTGGAGTTAACGGGCAAATGACGTGGCAGAAGGTAAGTGGCAGGATCACAATGGGTAGGAGAGAGATTTCGGAAGTGAGGGAAACTACTTTTCGGGGGGGAGTAGTTAGCGGTTTCGCCCAAGGGGGGTCCGAAAAGTTATGGTGCTGACAAATAGGGGTGGGCACAGTTTTGTATACCGCCTATTTTGAATGCGCCCCCCCTCGCCCCCCTCGACAATAAAGTTTGGATGGTGAGGGGGGGCCGAAATGCTATGCGGGCCGTCGGATCTTGGGAGATGGGCAGAAATGGAGTGAGAGGTGGTGAAGGTTTAACATGACATGATGGGACACCCGATGGGGCCAACAGGAATTAATTTACCACAGTTGGGAATATTTGTAATGTATGAGAGGGGTGTTAAAACTTAGGAATAAGTGGGTGGAGGGTAATACGAGTGGAGGGGGAACTTTGGGGTTTTTAAAACTTAGGGATAAGGAATTAATACCAAAATTAATTTATATATAAAACCTTAAAGAAAAACTTTTACTCCTTTTCCTTTTCTTCTGCAGATGAAAATAACATTAGATATTTGACTTGTGGCGCATTTTGATGAGTAGCCTGTGCATTTAAAAAAATATGAAATAAAGCCATTCTTTTCTTTTTGCTTCCCTAACATTTTATTTCTCTTTTGGCTTCTTTTTTTAGGGAAGCTAACACCTATCATTTTATTGATATGGATGCCTATAAAACATTAAATTGGCCTAACATATTAACTTTTCTTTCTTCTGCATCCATATCCTAACCTACATTTTAAAATTATTTTTGATTAATATACTAAATTATTAAAACCAAATAATGTTACAACATGTCCTATCAACGAAGTTGGTCGTAAGCCCATTCATCACTCATCATTACGCAAATACCCCACTCCATAAACCTTGATAATTCTGCTCTCTTTCATACTATGTTTTCTCGAAAGCCTTTTCACTCATTTCCGTTGATGATTTCACTCTCATCCATACTCAGTTTTCCAAAGACATTTTCGCTCATAACCTTGTCAAAAGAAGCAATTGCAAGTTGAGACTTCGCCAGCATGGGGGTTATTGTGAGGAGAAAGCTACATGGGAAGAAATTCATGGAGGTTTATCCACAAGTCAGATAGATGTTATAGCAAGTACAATGTTTAGAATTTGTAGAAAAATTTAATGGCTATGACAATGAAGTAACAAAGTCCTTTTCTTGAGCATTTGATGGAGTTGAGGTAGAAATTGGAGATGTGAAAATAATAGTGACAAAATATTTCATAGAAAAAGTAACTCGGCTACCTAGGGTTGGTGAAAGATGGTTCAAAAATAGAGGAATTGAAGGAAATGAATGGAGGCTATTTCTCAAAAACCCAGGTATGGACACTTTTTTCTTTAAGAAAGGCATCCCAAGTACAACTCTTAAAAGAAAATGGAGAAATTTATTGTTGGTCATTCAAAAATTTATTACTTGTAAAGGTAGATTTGATAGTATGTTTTTTATCATATACTTTGATGTTGCATTTCTTTGAGGGTAATGAAATTAATTTACTTTATTTCTTACTCAATAGTCTGAATAAAATGACTGGTAATACTCAGAGAAGAATACAGTCTATTGAAAATACCTTGTATCATCACGACCTGATAAAAATGTTGATTGAATCCCACCTAAAAAGTATAGGAGATGATTGGGAAAGTTTTCTAGTAAAAAACCACTTTAAAGAGGTAGAACAAGAAGAATCCAACAACAAAATAAAGAAAAGTGTAAGAAAGTTATCTCTAAACCCTAAAGATGACCTACCTCTACAACAAGAAAAACCCTCAGAAGATGAAACTCTCCAAGTGTTGATGTATTAGAAAATCTTAAATAGAAGAATGCTAGAATAAGAAAACAAGTGATAAGGAAGAAATCATATCTAGAAGAAAAACAGAGGAAATAGAGAAAGTAAACACAGAACAAAGAAAATTTCAAAAGCAAATTCCTCTCACTAAAACCTCATCCACTGTTAGGAGGAGTGTAAGAATCAACAAAACAATGAAGGAATCATCTCTAGAATCCATAGAGTTTTTCAATTTGAAGGAAGAAGAAGGGCTAAAGGCTCCATCACCAATTATATCACCCATTTCATCACCAATTGCTAATACAGTAAGAAGAACACCTAAAATTGACCTAGTCCAACAAGAGATATATGATTATATAGAATCTTTGGAGAATAGAGCTATAAAAAATGTCACTACATCCTCTTTAAATCAAGAAAAAGAAATTCATTCTGATATTCCACAAGAACCTCCAGTTATAAATACTCTCAAACACGAAATTTATGAATTGGAGACACTAAAGAGGCACTTAAAACACGAACATGAAACATTGAAAGTGCAGAATGAAATACAAAGGACCAAGAATGACAACATTCTCTTACATCTTGCTCTATGGTATGATAAGAATAAGAAGCTAAAAGAAAAGAACAAATCCCTTAAGAGAAAAGTCATAAGTCTGAAGTATAAGATTCTGATGAAGAAACCAAGGATGGCAGTCACTAAGAAGAAGGAAAAGAAGACAAATTTGGATGTTTTAACTCAAGTATCCGAATAAGTTCAGTAACATGAAGGGTTCATTAGTTTTGAAATATTTTCATGCGGACATGCAATGACCTTTGTGTTGGGGAATGTTGAGCCTCATAATTGCTTCTTTTTTACACCCTTTTTCACTTTATCTATTTCATTTTTACCTTCATAATAACACATTGGGCATAAAATCACAGGAATTATGACATGGTAGGTATATAATTGTCTTGTATTTCATAAATTGATAATGTTCTTTATTATTTAGTTTATTTTTTACTCCAGATACCGAATTGCAATTGTTTTGCAACTAATATACAATTTTGCAGTCAAGTCTGTGGTTTGACAAGTTCCAAGCTGTCGGCTATGAAGAAAAATATATGGGTAGGTGGAAATTGATGCACTCAATGGTTTCCTCCTACTTTCATGAATCAGATCGATGAAAGTAGGTCCTGGTGATGTGGTCAAAGATGAATTCAACCTCTGTAGTCGGAAATAGGCGAGTGAGAACGAGATTTATGATTCATGATTTTCTTTGATAATAGAAAATAATGAGCGAATTATGTTACGATATATTTTTAAGTTAATTATAGTTTCTGTTGATAGGGATTAGGCATATAGATCTGAACAATTTATTGCTATAAGCTCTATAAATATGCCTCTCGACAGAAATGAAAAGGTTGTTAAGTAAGGATGTGATAGTGAGATTTAAACTATGTTTTTCATGCTTTTTTTATCAAATAATCATCTCATTTTCTCATGTGTGGCTAAGTGTTTGATCAATAGCGTGATTGCCTACTTGTCGTGGAGGGTCCCCTTGAGCAGTAAGGATTTATGTTTCATTTATAGTGGATAGAAATTGTCTTTATATTCTCATAGCTTTCTGTTTGTTTAATTAAGTTGAATTCTAATTTCTTCCAGATTTGAATTAAGTTTGTTCTACTAATCCTTTCGTTTGTTCATAGATTATGTATGCACATGGATAGAGTTTAGCAACAACGATTTAGTGTTATACTTTAATCAATTAGACATAATTTTATCTTTCTTATAGACAGAGGATTTATTTGCAGAATTGGACGTTAAATTTCAAGCATGTGTGATCTCTAATTCAAGCAAGTGGAATGCGTTTTAAGCAGGAGTTTGTTTCTTTTAGTTTTCATACAACTATGATTGTTGTTTATATAGATGTGTGATGAGATTAAATAGTAATTTGTTCTTCTATAATTGAGTGTGTGTATATAATTCTTATTTATGCAAAGTGTGGAATTAATTTTCATTTACAAAAGTGTGAGGTTTCTATAAGAAAAAGTAGTTTTAAGCGAGAGAGTGTGAGATTTCTATAAGCAAAAGTAGTTTTAAGCGAGAGAGTTTGATAATCATTGTAGATTTAATATTATTCTCTAGGAATAACTAGTTTACTCATAGAATACATGTGCATCTGAATAACTCAATTTAATTTAGAATAAAAGGCTTTTAACACATACAATGCACTTACACTTCATCAACTTACTAGCCCTGGTCGATAATTTATGTAAACAATTTAAGGTCAATTAAATTGTCAAAAAATTATGATGGAAGCATAACTTGGTGTTAATTAGGAAACCAAAGAAGAAACTATTTTCGAAGCCATACCGGAAGCAAAACAAGAAGCACAATTGAGAAAAAATCTAGAAGTATGGATGCAACAATGGAAAACAAAATGGAAGAAACAATTTTTGGTGCTATTCCTAGCGCAAATCAAGGCGCCCATGTGAACATGCAATTTTTCAGCGGATTTTGTGACGCCGCTTGAAGCCAATTCACAAACTCAGAAACACTGGATTTCAACACTATTTGCAACACTAATGGCTTGTTTTGTTGTAGTCAGAGTTGCTTGTTTGGAACAATTCAAGCCCTTCAAATCAAAGAATACAAGAATTATAAGGGATTCAGTGATATCTTAAGGAAATGTATAGGGTTTCTTTGATGGTTCCCATCAAAGGGAGTGTTGGAATTGTTGTTATTGATGGAAAAGGAATAACAAGAGAAAAAATGTATGCTGTAGCGATGTTTTACAACAAGGTATATGCTTGATGTGTCATGTTGTTGAAGAAACTAAGGAGGTTTGCAAGGTATATGCTTGATATGTCATGTTGTTGCAGAGGTATACATGTCGTTGCTTATTTTGTGAGATGCATTATGTAGCAAAGATCAGTGTTGAAGAGGTACAAGGCAAGGCAATTAGAATGAGAATGCAATACAAAGATGTGATGCAAAGGGTGATGGAAAAGAAGCAACAAGATAGGTCTTTGATGTCATTGATGTATGCACAATTGATGTTGTGATGCTTGTGAGTAGCAAGGTAGAACAAAGAATGTTGCAGAGAGGTGCAAGGCAAGGAAATGTGATGCATTGAGTTATGCTTATGTTGATGCTATGTTGTGAAGGAGTTGTGATGATTGTTATTGAACAACTTGCATAATCTTATGTTGTTATTTAACTGTTCATTACTATATTGTTGATCATTATTATGCTTGATGGCAAGGCTTGTCGAGTTGATTGCACAACTAATGTATGCACAAATGAATAAGTATTGTTATGCCTTAGAGGTGAATAGCTTGCTTTCATATGTTGTTATTGCATGTTGATGATGTTGCTTATATTGTTATGGAAAAGGAGCAGTAAGGTATGCTAGATATGGTTGAGTTAATGGCTTGGTTTTTATGGTTACAAAGAAACTTGGTATGCTTGTCGTGTTTGGGTGCAAGGTATGCTAGATATGCTAGAACTATTGACAGTAAAACAAAGGAGAAACAAAGTATCATGACACATTTGGTGTATGCACAGTTGTGTGAAGAGGTGCATTAAGTTATGCTTGTGTTGATGCACTGGTTATGGAAATGTAGTTGCATATATTGAGCTAGTTTGTTATCAGAGATTGTTATGTTGCAAAGATTGTTGTGATGCAAGGCAAAGACATGATGCAAGGCAAAGGAAAATGTATAAGGAAAATACAAAGGCAAAGGCACAAAGAATGTTGTAATGCTTTTGATGTTTTGATTTTATAGTTGTTGATGTATTGCTAATGTATGTTGCAAAGGCTATGGTTTCTATGCTTGTTGATTTAATCATTACATGTGGCTGAAAATAATATTTGGTGAAGCATTTATTTTATTTTAATATTCAAAATTTCAAAAGGTGTGAAACAAATGAGTGGAATGCAAAGAGATAAGTCTTTTCACTTCATATTCATGTTTGGAATAACAACAATGATCAAAGCTGTTATAAATATGTGTGAGGTTGCAAGGTTGTATGGTTAGAGTTTATGAGAATGTAAGAGATTATTTGAGTTGTTTATTACCTAGCACATATAGAGCAGATGTGAAGCATATTTGAGGAGAAGAAGAAGTAGAGACAAAGATGAAGGTATGCATATTTATAGATCAGGTAACCAACACATTATTTTCTTTATGTATCAGGGGATTGTAGTCTCCTTTCAAGTTGCAACTTGATAAATAATAGGTTGGATCATGTTGAGGTAGGAGCCTCTTGTGGGTTGTAGCCTACAAAAAATTGATTGGAGTTGGATCTTCCTTGCAAGTTGAAACTTGCAAAATTGAGGTAACAACCTCCTATATGTTGGAGCCTATAAAAGATCAGATGTAATAAGAGAGTAGGATCCTGCCATTGAATCACAACAATTAAAAAGTCATGGTTTTCTCCCTTTATGGGTTTCCACTTATATCAAGTTTCCATATGTGATGCTTTTATGTGTTGATTTTATGTTTTGGTTTACATGATTACATGTTGTTTGTGTTTTAAATATGTTGTTCATAAGGTGTATTCTGCTCATTTAATATTTCAATTAATCAGTTAAAAGACAAGAAATTTAATGTCCATGAATGTACTAAACTAATTCACCACCCCTCTTAGTTTAGTTAAGTTTCCATCAATTGGTAATAGAGTAGGTTCCTTTGTCTAAGCCTAACAACTCAAGGGTAGACTTGGTTGAGTCATGGAATATCAAAGTGTACCTGTGCTAAGTAAAAAAAACTTTCATGAATGGAGAGATAAGGTAAAAGCATAATTGTCAGCTTATGGACCTGGTGTATGTAAGCTTGTAGTGATAGATACAGTAAAGATGATTCCCCCACTACTCAAGAACAATAGTGGAATGCTAAGAAAAATGTCCAATGTATGAAAATATTCATAATAAGTATCTTGATATAGTAATAGATTTAAATTCTATAAAAGAAATTTGGGTAGATTACAACCCATGCATGGAGGAGAGACTAATAACAACAGTGCATAAAAGGAGAAGAAGAAGAGGAAAAATAAAAGGTTATCTCAGAAGGAAAGTGACCAATCAAATGAGACCTTCTCTGTTAATGTGAATGTACCTAATTCTCATGAAGAAAAGGCATATGAACACCAAGCTAAGCTTGAATACACATTGGCTAAAATAGACAGACTTGCAAATGAGAGAAGGGATCAAAAGAAGTTGTTGCAGATATGTGACGAAAGATAATATAAGTATAAGGAGGAAATTATGAACATAAAGACGAAGTTGAAGAGGTAAGGAGAATAGAAGAGGTGATGAGCAATCGACTGAAGAAGAAAGAAGAAAAGTGTGAAAGATTAGAAGCTGAAATTAGTTCAACAATAAGTGAAATAGATGAAAAGAATAGACTGTGTAAAAAGCTAGAAGAGGAGATTGCCTCCATGAAGAAATAAAAAAAGGAAACCATTAATGAAGATAAAGTAACTTCAAAAAGGCATGTATAATAAGGTACCAACAACATGATTAGTAAGGAAGAAAATAAAAACAAGCAACAAAACTAGAAGCAGAATAACAAAACAAAGAAAGTATACTTTTCATGGATGTAATCTGCTCATAGAGATGGGGTTAGAAAGTCTGGAAGATTTCAAAGGAGGAAATATGTCTCATGCTTCCATTTCCATGAACCTAGACATATAGCAACAAATTTTAAGAGCAATAAAAACAAAACTAACCAACAGAAGATGAAAAAAACAAGAAGGTTCCCTCAAGCAAGAAAACAAAGAAGACAACCATCCACCAGGTACACAGTCATTTCTATGGTTACTATTATTTGTGTAATGAATTTGGACATAAAGCCATTGAATGAAAACTATATGCAAAGAAGAATGTGAGAAAAATAAGATACACACAATTTTCAAAATTTCTTGGTCATATAAGTTACTATTTATGTAGAAATCTTGGCCACGTGTCAAATCACTGCAAGCTACCATATACCCTAAAGATCTCTAGACAAAATATGAAAGCAGCTCTAAGAACACCAAACAATGAGCCAAAAGGAAATGTAGACAACATAACGAAACCTACTAAAGTATGGAAAAGGAAGAAAAAGGAGAAGCATGTGACTTCAATGGAAAAATGAAGTCATCATGGCCTCAGGGGGAGCCGCTCAAGGAAGCAACAGAGAACTCGGTTTATGGCAGAGCAACACCGTCTCAGGGGGAGAGCAGCCTATCATGTGCTAAGAAACATGGATTTGTTGGTTATGTTTGTGGAAATGAAAAGACATGTTTTATATTAAAAACCTAGTACATGTATATGATTTGGAGGGCATCTTGTGTGAACTCATATATTGATACGTACCTTAACGACTTTGTATAGTAGGCATACTAAAGGGTACATGCAAATATTTGAAGAAACTGGTGGCTATGGAATTTTTTCCCAACATTGTTATTTTCAATATTCTTATACATGAGTCTTACAAATAAGGAAATTTGAGAAGAGACAAGAGCAACATTTACTATCCTTATTGATGTATTTTCTAAGAAAGGGCCCTATTGCAAAACTAGTGATGTAATATTTAAATTTGAAAAATAGGTTTAAAATGAAATGAAATCTACTCGACTGAAGCTAGATTCTTACACATATTCTAATTCTAAATGATGCATTGATGACTATAAATAAAAAATGTAATATGAAAGTAAAGAGATATTTCAAACTAATGTTGTCGAGCCTAGATATATAGTGGATGACTAGAAGTCACATATATACAATAGAGATATAATACAGGTTGGAACTAGATATTGAAGAATTCATTGAACCAAATAATGATTTTACTCAAATATTGGGATATTTATCTATTATAGTGACTAATGAAAAGAAATATGAAGCCTAAATGGAAAATTCAAAAATAATAGAAGCAATGACAGATATTGGATGAGGGTGTAAGTAATCATACAAACTATTGAATGAAATTCCACATTTACGATCATTTATACTATTATAGCTAATGTGTTTGATGAAGAAACCTAATGCTACAATTTGATATGCTAATGATGGTATCAAGATAACTTCAGACTCTACAAAAGGTTACAAATGGTGAAGCATGACAACAACAATGCTTGGTCATTTGGAAAAGGCTTAGGTGGAGATATGAGGTAACATATTTCAAGGTTGGATCATGATGAGGAAATTTCATCTATCCTTAAGAATTTCGAGCAATAAATATATGAATAAAGGACACATTAATATCATGAAAGAACAGTCAAATCACATAAATCATGAGTTTTGGACCTGTAACTTTGAAACGATAAATAAAAAAAGCTCAATCATGGATCGATAGCACTGAGATTAAGGACTTGTAAAATCTAAAAAGAGGATAAGAAATTTGTTTAGTTGTGAAATGGTAGAGAAAATTGAAGGAAGAGTGAAGATTATTCAAGCCATGAAGAAATAATCACAACATTTGTTGATCTAATTTGAACCAGTGTGAATCTCATGTTACAAAAATTATTCTTCATAACTAAATAAAACACTTAAGAGCTAAGTGGATAGGTTATTAAAATCTGCTATTGCAAAAACTAATATGTTACGCTGCACATGATAATATTGCAATGCATTGAAAGGATAATAAGGAATATCTCTGCAAATTTGTGATGTCCATTAGCAAAGAATACAAAATCTAGAGAATTTGTAGCCCTGTGGATGCTAGTTACATACTCATCAAATCAGAAAGAATTTACAGCAAATGTGCCAAATTTGATTATATGCCAGACCAACAGACCCCAAGTCAGAACAACGTGAAAACCTGGTTACAGGAGCATACATTGCGGCATTATGACAAAAAATTGACAAGATATACATTATTACACAATCTAGTCCATTACAGTTCAGTGAATCCCGTGTACCTTGAGACGTGGAGTAAAGGATCATAAGTATTACAGGGTGTGTAGACTTGAGGGATACATTATTATAGTTACAACATTTACATCGACTTGTAGTACACTAAATTGGTATTGAACCATTGGTTTATTTTATTGCATTCATATTTGTTGGTTGATTGCAATGCATTCATATTTTCACAACATTACTATATATTGGATTTAATATATAATGTATGGTGGTAGAAGTAATCTATTATGGCAAAACAATTAATATATTATGGCAGCAATGTTAATGTATGATTGCACCAACTTTAATATATAATGTGGCAGCATAGATATTATAATAGTGGAATTGATATATTACGATGACATTAATATTTGTTGGGTGTGGAGCCTAATTATCTTCCTGATTATTCAAAGGTTTTTATTTCAATTGTATTAGCTCCTTGTTCTTAACAAGGCAGAAACGCCACCTATTTAATCATCGGCGGGAAGTTCTGGGGGGGCAATGACGAATTTTATGAGCCTCCCTTGGCGAGGGTTCAGAGGTAGCACCCCTAAAGCTAAAAATATATGAAAATTTGCCTTTTAAATATTGTAATTTTGTAGCCAATATGGGTTGTTCATTAGGCGGATGATTTTACGGTAGAAGTTATGATAAATTAGGGGTTTTTTCCCTAGAAGGAAAACCCTTGGTTTATATGAGGGAATTGTATTTTGGTTGCGTATGATTATTCATATTGAGAGAGAGAGGAGGTTGTGTGAGAGAAAAGAGGAAATTGCAGCAGTTCTACTATAGGTTATATCTCTTCAATTTGCTAGAGAATATAAAAGGAAGGACTGGTTGTTTCTCCGTGGACGTAGCCCAAATTGGGTGAACCACGTATATCTGTGTCTCTCTTGTTTTCTATATTTGTGTATTTGTGTTTCCGTAATATTTTGTGTATTTCATTGCCCCGTTAATTAATTTATAACAACTAGTATACAAAAACACATAAACAAGAGAGACAAAGATATACATGGTTCACCAATTTGGGCTATGTACACAGAGAAAATACTATTCCTTCTTTTTATATTATCCAACAAAAATGAAGAGATACAACCTACAATAGATCCTATGTAATTTCCTCTTTGATCTCACACAACCTCCTCCTTTCTCTCTCACTCGATAATCATACACAATCGCAATACAATTCCCATATGTAAACCTAGGGCTTTCCTTTTAGGGGAAAAAACTTAAATTAACAATACTTCTACCGTCATATCATCCACCTAATGAACAACCATAGTTGAATAAAAAATTATAATATTTTACAAGGCATTTTTCATTTATTTCTATCTTCAGAGGTGCCGCCCCCAAACCCCCTATAAGGGGGGCTCATAAAAGTCATTATCGCCCCCCACTGGACTCCCCTAACGTTGATTAAATGAGCAGTTTTGCCACCCCATTAGGAACATGGATCCAACGCGAATGAAACAAAAACCTATGAACAATCAGGAAGATAATCAGGATCCACACCCAACAATCGCCTACCTGGATATTGATTATAAAAACTCCATCGCTGCTTCACATGCTGGCCAATGCTTCCACTTTGGACCTGGATGTTTCTCATCTTTATCATCATACTTGAAGACTAATTGAAACTGAGTAGAATCTTAGTTTCTCCCTGGTTACAAATTTTTTTGACATATCTGTAGGATTCTGGTTAGTTTGTATCTTTTCCAGCTTCAACTGTCCATCTTCCAACATTGATCGTATGAAATGGTACTTGAGATATATATGTTTAGTCTTAGAATGAAATTTTGAGTTCTTTGCAAGATGAATGAAACTTTTTTGTCACTGTATAACCTACCCATCTCTTGATTATATACCAACTCATCCATAAACCTTTGTAACCAAATCGTTTCTTTACTAGCCTTTGTAGCAGTAACATACTCTGCTTCTATTGTTGAAAGTGCAACAATGTTTTGCAACTTTGAAACTCATCTGGCAGTTGTTCCACCTATAGTAAACACATACACTATGGTGCTCCTCCTATTATCTTTATCACCTTCCATATCTGCATCAACATATCCCTGTAGAGCAATGTTAGAACCACCAAAGCATAATGTTTGATTTCTGGTACCTCTCAAATACTCGAGAATCCACTTCACTACCATCCACTGCTCTTTTCCTGGATTGTTCATATACCTACTTATAGCTCCCACTGCATGTGCAATATCAGGCCTTATGTAGACCACTACATACATTAAGCTTCCAATTTCTGATTCATATGGAACTTTACTCATATAATCCATCTCTTCTTAGGTCTTAGGACACATCTCCTTACTTAGTTTGAAATGGTTAGCGAAAGGTGTGCTAACTAGTTTTGCATTCTACATATTAAATGTTTCGAACACCTTTCCTATGTACTCACTCTGAGACAATTTTAATTTGTGGTTTTTTCCGTCTCTAGTTATTCTCATACCATGGATTCATTTTTCAAAACCCAAATCCTTCATTGCAAATGAATTTTCCAATTTTCTTTTGAGCACATTTATTTCCTGCATGTTATACCCTGCAACAAGCATGTCATCTACATATAATAGCAATATAATATAGTTTCCATCATTTTTCTATTTAAGATAAACATAATGGTCAGAGTGACATGTAGTATAACCTTGTTTAGACATAAACCTGTCAAATTTTAGATACCACTGCCTTGGAGCCTATTTTAGGTCATACAATCTCTTCTTCAATTTTCACACTAATTTCTCATTTCCTTTGACCTCATACCCTTGTGGTTGCTACATATATATTTCTTCCTCCAAATCCCCATGGAGAAAGGATGTCTTTACATCTAACTATTCAAGATGAAAATATTTTGTTTCCACTAGAGTTAAAATAGTTCTGATTAAAGTCATTTTAACAAAAGGAGAAAAAAATCATCAAATTCTATACCTTTCTTTTGTGCAAACTCCTTCACCACAAGTCTATCCTTATACACATGTTTTCCTCCATCTTCTTCCTTCAACCTATAAACCCATTTATTTTGCAATGTAGTTTTACCTACAGGAAACTTGACTAAGTCCCAAGTCTGGTTATGCATTAAGGAATCCATCTCTTCTTCCATGGCTTGCTCCCACTTCTCCTCGGTTTCTATCTGCATTGCTTATTCATATATTTTTGGTTCACCATTTTTAGTTAACAATACATAAGATAATTAAGGAGAGTATCATTCATGGGGTCCACTTATCATGGTAGATCTTCTAACACCACTTTCAGGTGTTTGAGGTGCATGTTGCTGTTGTGGTTGTTTTTGTTGTTATGGTTACTGATCATTATGCTTTTTAGGCACCTTTTATTTTTTTGTGATCTTATAAAGCATTGCATTTTTTTTTCCCACATCTAATCCTTATACAAGACCTTTTCATTGAATATGAAATCTCTGCTCCACATGATTTTGTGATTTTAATAATCATATAAGCGATAACCAAAATCATTAACACCATATCCAATAAAGGTACATCTTTTTTTCTTCTTCAAGATTTGTTCTATTTTCTTTATTAACGTGGACAAAGGATTCACAACTGAAAGTCTTTGAAATTGAGTAGTTTACCTTTTAACCTGTTCATGCCTCCTATAGAATACCACCATCCAAGGAACTTGAAGTCCCTCTGTTTATTAGATAAACTATAGTATCTACAACATCTGCCCAAAATTGTAAGGGAAATCATGCATGCAATATCATGCACCTTGCATGCTCCATGATTGTCCTATTCATCCTTTCTAACACACCATTTTCCTGTGGTGTTCTTCGAATTATCTTTTCTCTATGAATTCCATGCTTTGAACATTAGTTATCGAACTCTGTGTTGCAATATTCACCTCCATTGTATGATCTTAGACACTTCAACTTCTTTCCTGTCTCATTCTCAACCAAAGCTTTCCATTTCTTGAAAGTATCAAATACATCATATTTATTCCAAATACAATAAATCCAGGTTTTTCTAGTTGCATCATCAATAAAAGTAACATAATAGCTAGAGCCATCGAGAGATGAAACCTGAGCAGGTTCCCATACATCTGTATGCACAAGCTCTCATTTTTTTCTCTTATTTTCTTTCCCAACTCTGATAAATATGAATATCTTATGCTTTACATAAACACAATTCTCATAGAAATCCAAATCAACATGCTTCAAACATGGCAACAAATTTCTTGAGTGAAGAATCTGCATCCCCTTCTCACTCATGTGCCTGAGCCTATAATGCCAAAATTCCATATTTTCTCCTATGGAGGTTAAAGAATTAATAAAATTAGAAATACTATTTCATAAATACAATGTACCAACATTTTCTCCTTTTTCTATTACCAGGGCTCCTTCAGTGACCTTCCCAGTTTTGTCTTTAAAAGTAGTTACAAAACCTTCACCACCTAACTACCCTATTGAAATTAAATTTTTCTTCAGATATGGAACATGCCTTACCTCCTTTAACAACCATTGGTTTCCATTATGTTGTTTTATAAAAACCTTACCCATTCCAACGATTTTACAGGGTTTATCATCAACTAAATGAACATGTCCAAAATCTCCTTGAACGTAGTCGTGAAAATGTTTCCTATCAGGTGTGGCATGTAATGAGGCCCCTGAGTCTACCACCCATATATCAATAATATTCTCTAATGAAAGAACCAAAGCATCTTGCAACGTGTAACTTGTCACATTCACTTCATGATTGTTCTCTTTCTATCCATCTCCTTCTTTTCCTTTTTGAGATTTGCAGTCTTTCTTCAAGTGTCCTTTCTTCCTACATTTCTAACACACTATCCTTGATCTAGATTTGAATATGCCTTTTCTTGACTTACTGTGATTTCCTAGGGTCCTTCCTCTTTCCATTTTTCTTCCCCTAGTCTTTGTAGTCAAAGAATTACTTGATGTCTCACCTGAGATTTTCCGTCGCATTTCCTCGCTAAGGATAGCACCAACAACATCATCAAAATTTAAAGTACTAGATCCAGATACAGAGTTACTGATAGCCATAACTAAGCCATTCCAAATTTCTGACAATGAGCACATAAACAACAGAGCCCTAACTTCATCATCAAAATTTACCCCTACAAAACTTAACTGACTGGTAACCATGTTAAATTCATTTAAATGATCAACAACATATCCACCTTCTGACATCTTCATATTAAATAGACGCTTCATAAGAAATACCTTATTTTAGGCCGAGGTTTTTTCATATATTTTTTCCAATGTCATCATTAAACCTTCTGTTGTCACTTCTTTTGAAATGTTGAATGCCACCGATGCTGCCAGACACAGCTGTATTGTTCCTAATGCCTTTTTGCCGAGAATCTCTCATTTTGCTTCTGCATATTCATCGACTTGTTTGTTTTTCCATTCAATGATAGGTATAAATATTTTCTAATACAGATAATATTCTAACTACATCTTCCATAGTTGGTAGTTTTGGTAATTAAATTTCTTGACCCTAAACCTACCATCTTCCACCATTTCTCCCACTCGAACCAGGAACCCTCTTCTCATGTGCGTTTATTAGCTAAATAGCCCTTCGACTCTAATACCAGTTGTTAGAAATTAATTAAAAAAGCAATGAAATACAAAAAATATTGTGGAAACACAAATATAGAAACACATAAAACAATAGAGACACAGATATACGTGATTCACCCAATTTGGGCTATGACATGGAGAAACAACCAATCATTCCTTTTATATTATCCAACAAAATGAAGAGGTACAACCTACAACAGATTCATTGTAATTTCCTCTTTGCTCTCACACAACCTCCTCTCTCTCTCTTTCTCAGAATAAACATACACAACTGCAAGACAATTCCCTCATATATACTAATGGTTTTCCTTCTAGGGAAAAAATCCCTAAATTAACATAACTTCTACCGTCAGATAATCCCCCTAATGAACGGTCCAGATTGACTACAAAATTACAATATTTAACAAGGAAAATTTTCATCTATTTTAAGTTTCGGGGGAACTGCCCTTGAACCCCCTCCAAAGAGGGGGGGGCTCATAAAAGTCGTCGTCACGTCCCCCCTGACAATGGTTAAATAGGAGGCATTGCCACCCCATTAGGAATATGCATCCAACACAACTCAAACAAAAACCTCTGAACAATTAGGAAGATAATCAGGCTCCACACCCAACAATATTACAATGATTGAGATGATAGCGTTGATTATATATATTGTGAGTTATTATTTGATGCATTGAATTTAGGGTTTTATGCCTTAATTAATGGTTTGATTGCATTATTTTTTTGGCCTTGGAAAACATATAATGGTTCGACAGATCTTTATCCCATTGCAAATAAGAATAAGATAAAGGTAATATTAATGTAATCAATAATAGAGAAAATATGGACCCAACAAAATTAAAGTTGTAACCATAATACATTTGTAACATGTTCCTTTGAAATGCACCTTGGTTTTGGTGGGGGTTGAAGTCGTAACCATATGCGAGCGCGCTTCCTACCTGAAAAGTAACGTGCGTAGAATGTTCAAGAAAGAAAGATACAATGGAAAATATGATTGTGATCACAATAGCCTTGGTGACACAAGGTAAGGAAATGATATTAAATTATTAAAGAGGTAACAACTTTGTTTCACAATAAGATGACAAAACAAGTACAATCATAACAACATTAGTGGTTGAAAAATGCAGCAAGAAAGTTTCAATTTGATTTTTCCTTAGTCAAATTGAGAAAATTCAAATTTCCACATCAGAAAACAACTTGGAGGCATTTAACTTGTGTGACATGAATCTTATCACTCAATTAGCTCAGTAAATACAAGTTAGAGGTCTTGGAGTTCAGTTAAGCATGTGTGGTTGCTAATTTGTAGTAATCAAAGGTCAATTATTTCAAGTTGTTTTTAGTTAAACTAGTTCTAACCATTGAAGGAACTAGTGGAAGGTTAATTATGTAGTGGGACAATAGTCTAACTCATTGATCATCTAGTTAACTCATCAATCAAACCAAAATAGCTAGTGCACACAGAGAGAATTTGAGTTCCCAAGTTGTGGTGGAGATTCCAAGGAAATGTAACAATAGTTGTAGACTAGTCTTGAGTGTACAAGTGTTGCATGCAGTCAGATGATCAACCTTAAGAATTGCATAATAAATTGGAGGAAAATTCCTAAATAATAGGAGCCTAATTCCTCAAGAATTTTCCAAGGAAATAAGGGCTCAAACAGAGGCATAAATTGACTAAGTCTAGGTCAGAGCTTCTCAATGAGCAAAGAGATAGGTTATTCACTTGCAGGTTGACCCTAGATTGAGATAAAAATTGTAATACATCTCCATTCATCAGATTAATGCAAGTAGCCAAAGGGGTTTTCAACAAATTGTTTTCCCCTGGAAAAATACTATGTGCATGTGTATTATTTCTCATTGCATATTTGTGATTGATGTTCTAAATTATGAATTGAATTATGCAAAGCAGTAGAGTAGGTTTGTGTCTCGTGATTTTGATTAAAATTTCATGAGTAGTTGCAAATATACACCATAATTTCTATATGGTATCAAAGCAGGATTCAAATTAGAATAGGAATTTCAAAGTTGTTTCTCAAGATGATCGAGTTTACAGTTCAGTGTTGCAGGATCTCTAAAGAGTCGGGAATATGAACTTCAATAGGCTAAGACTAGAGTATTCCTTGGAAGACAACTCTAATTTCATTGCATGGAAGCATCACATGGAGGTGGTGCTTGATGACAACATATCACTAGAAGATATCAAGAGAGACATTGCAAAACCAAAATAATTTGATGCCCATAACCTAGCTCAATGGAAGAAAGATGTAGCCAAGGAAAGGAGAATAATCTTGGAGGGAGTATAAGATCACATTATCTCAAATATCCATTGGAAAGAAACTCCTTTCACAATGTGGAAATAATTGAAAAAATTGTTCGAGAATAGTAGTGACCACGGGAAGCTAATGCTCAAGGATAAACTTTGAAGATCAAGATGTAGAAGAATGACACTCCTCAGTATCTAAGAAAGTTCTCACAAGTTCATCATGAACTTAGCGGGGTTGGTGTAATTGTTGTTGAAGATGACTTGGTAAGCCTAGCACTCTTAGGCCTTCCCAAAAGCTAGTAGAACTACCAAGATTTGGTGAACGGGGAAGCGAAATTACCAAATCATGAATGCTTATGACCCGATTTGGTACAAGAGGAGATAAGGTAGAATACCAGAGATGGGACTTCATCCAAGGTCAAGGATGAAGAAAACTTTGCATTGGCTGGAAATGAAAAAGGGAAGAAATCTCAAACCAAACTAGAATCTAGCCAAGGGGGCAAGAAGAGAGATTTGTCCAAAATTAAATGCTTCAATTGTCATGAATTCAAGCATTATGCCAAGAAGTGTCCACACAAAAAGTTGAGCAAGAAAACCTCAAGAGGAGGAGTAGACGAAGCCTTGGCTTCACAGTTCGACCTCAACTTCACCCTTATCACATGCATGGCTAACAAAATGATGGGGAGCATGTGGTACTTGGACTCATTGCATCATTCCACATGATAAGGTGTAGAGAGTTTTTCACTGACCTGGAGGAGAAAGATAACCAGACACACATTTTGATGGGGGATGACGAAAGGTACAACATGATTGGGATTGGTACAATCACCTTTCAGAGAGAGTTAGGACCCCCTCTCATACTCAAGGATGCCATATTTGTTTAAGGCCTAAAAGAAAATTCTCATCTCTGTTGTAGTTTTGGAAGATCGTGGTTATGATGTGATCTTTAGCAAAGGAAAAGCATTCGTGAGACATATAGCCATAGGAAAAGTGAAGCAGATCAGGGTTCAAGTGAATAACCTGTATAATATATATGTGGAAGGTTGTGCTACACTAAGAACCAAGGCGGAGAAAGTACAGAGCCACAATTTCGATGAACTTTAGCACAAAAGACTTGACTATTTGCATCATGGCACCTTGAATATTTATGCAACAAATACCCACTGGCCTCCCTAAAGTAGCACTTGAGTAGTAGGATGTATGCAAAGGTGTAACTTGGGGAAGTACGCAAAATCCACATTCCATGATCGAGACAACAAAGCACGTGCATTCTTGGAAAGGATCTGCTTTGATGTCTATGGACCTTTCTCGGCAACCTCCACTGTCAAACACAAATATTTTGTCATTTTATTGGTGAATTCTCAAGGAAGTGTTGGATCTTCTTCATGCAGAAGAAGGATGAGACATTACCCGAGTTTGTAGAGTTCAAGGCATTGCTTGAGAAAGAAAATGGTAAGACGGTGAAGGTTCTCAGGAGCGATAATGGAGTTGAGTACATTTCAAATGAATTTAAGAACTTCTATACGAAATAATGCATTCGAAGAGAGCTAACAACACCCCACAAGCCACAACAAAATGGGGTAGTTAAGAGAAAGAATTGTAACATTGTGGGAGATGTGAGGGCTATGTTGCATAATCAAGGCCTACCATTACATTTGTGGGTAGAGGCATGCAACATAGCAGTCTGCTTGCAAAACTAGAGTTCTCATTGGGTTCTTGGTATGATTACACCGGAAGAGGCCTTCTCGGGAAGAAATCTGAATGTGTCGTACTTTAGGATTTTAGGAGCCTTTGGATAATGCCATATATCTAAAGAATAATGAAAGAATCTTGAGCTGACAATAGATTTAGGGGTATTTTTGGGTTACATATAAACTCCTCACAACTACCATGTGTACTTACCTTCCCTCAAAATGAAATTTGTGTGAAGGGGTGTAAAGTTTGATGAGGCGAAAGAGATGCAGTGCTCTCTTGAGAGGGAGATTCAGACCCCCCTAGAAGAGGAGCTTTTAGCTCCAAAGAAGGAGCCTCAAGAATTTGTGGATTAGCCACAAATTGAGGAGAAGAGAGTGGAGACATCCACTCAAGAAGAACCATCCAGAGAATGTACAAAAAGAACCAGGGAAGCTGATAGAATTGTGCAGGATGTGAGGGAGAATGTGGGAGCTCGTTAAAATTACACAGACAAAGGAGGTCACTTGAGAGGTAAATTGGCTACATGGGTTTAATGGATGAGCTTGTAGAGACTAAGCCATCCTCTTTCGAGGAAGCAGTAAAGAAACCTGTTTGGGTTGATTCCATGGTGGAAGAATACGAATCCATCATGAAGAACAATGTTTGGGAAGTGGTCCCAAGTCTGAAAAATAATTTAGTTGTGGGTTCGAGATGGATCTTCAAGGTTAATCATGTATAATACAAAATCATAGGGAAGTATAAGGCCATATTTGTGGCCAAGGGATACTCTCAAGTTGAGGGAATTGACTATGAGGAGACATTTTCTCCTGTAACAAGGTACTCATCCATTAGATCAATTTTTTCACTAGTTGCATGGATGGGGGGTGGAAGATTCACTAGATGGATGTAAAAACAACATTTCTCAATGGTGTTATTGAGGAGGAGGTGTACATTGAGAAATCATAAGGTTTTGAGACATTTTATGTTATGAAACCAGGTCACAAAAAGATAGAAAAGATAGATCAACGCCTTAGAATTCAGCCTCTCCAAGGGGGAAACCTCCTTTACATTACATAAATGAACAATTCTTGGATGATTCAAATGAAAAAACCTCCTTTCTATGTATAGGAGTCTAAGGAGTCACAATATAACCTAGCTGACCTAACAATAATAATATAAAGGCACAAAAATAACAATAGAGGGATTCTATGGGCCACAGTAATAACAATATGGGGACAATAGGGGCACATAACTATTAATAAGGGATACAACTACAATAGTAATGGGGTAATCACTAGTATTATAGGGACCTAACATGCCCCTCTCCTTCAAAAAAGTGTTTTCCTCAACGCTTGAGTAGTTTTGGATGCTTCTGTATAAAATTCTCATCCTCCCATGTGGAATCTTCCACTTGATGAGATACTCGGAAATTGATTGATTTTGTAGCTGTTGAGTTCTTGTTTCTGTGACTGCTTCCGGTTCCAATATAATTTTTCCTTCCTCGTCAAGTTCTAGCAATATTGTTTGTATTGGGAGCTTGTCGCCTATAACCTTCTTTAAACATGAAACATGGAAAATTGGGTGCACTCGAGAAGCTACAGGGAGCTCCAATTTGTATGCCATAGTACCAATCTTTTGCAACACCTTGTATGGACCATAATACTTTGGTGATAATTTATTATCCTTATTGGCTTGCTTGAGGGACATTTGTTTATATGGTTGTATCCGTAGGAATACCCAATCACCTACATCAAAACTACTTTCGCTGCGATGTTGATCTGTCTGTTGTTTCATTCTATTCTGCGCCAACACAAGGTTATCCTTTAAGAGTTGGAGGACTTGTTGTTGATGCTCGATATGATGTTCCACTGCTTGAACCTTAGAATTTTCTCTTAAATATGATGTGCTAGATGGTGGCTGATATCCATAAAGTGCTATAAATGGGGTCATTTTTTTTGTTGTATGGAATGAAGTGTTATACCACCATTCAGCTAGAGGCAACCATTTGACCCATTGTGTCTGTTTATCAGATACAAAGCAATGAAGATATCCTTCCAAACATTTGTTTACTATCTCAGTTTTCCCATCAGATTGAGGATGATAAGATGAGCTATGAGCTAACTAAGTATCGAGACAAGAAAATAATTATGTCCAAAAATTTCCAGTGAAAATGGGATCTCTGTCACTTACAATAATCTTTGGGTTTCCATGTAGATTTTGAATTGTTTCCATAAATGCAGTAGAAACTGTATTGGCTTTAAATGGATGTGATAATGCATAAAAGTGTGCATACTTGGTAAGTTTGTCAACTACCACCATGATGACACTCTTTCCCTCAGACTTGGGTAAACCTATGATAAAATCCATCGAAACCTCCTCCCAACGTTGGCTTGGAATGGATAAAGGTTGTAATAGACCAGGGGTCTTAATTGTTTCAACTTTATTTTGTTGGCAAACCAAACATTTCGCCACAAACTTTTGAATATCCGATTTAAGGTCTTCCCAAAAAAATTCCTTCTTAACCCTGTGGTAAGATTTTAAAAATCCTGAGTGCACTCCTAAGGGAGAAGTGTGCAATTCCATAAGAATCTTTTGTTTGAGTTGGGAATTATTTCAGAGGTACAAGCAATCTTTATACCATAATGAATCATTTTTCCAGCTAAATGTATCAGATGTACTAGAATCTTGTTGTAACTTTCAAATAAGTGCCCACACTTCTTCATCATTCTTCCATTCCTCCCTTGCTTCGTTTATCCAATCTGGTTGGATAATAGAAATGGCGCACAACAATTCTTCCACATCCTCATCCTTTCTTGAGAGTGCATCTGCCACCACATTTTGCTTCCCTTTTTTGTAGATGATTTCAAAGTCATAACCCAACATCTTTGTGACCCACTTTTAATGCTCTTCAGAGGATAATATTTTCTCTAAAAAGTATTTCAGGCTATCATGATCCATTTTTACCTTGAAGCGTCTTCCCATTAGGTAGGGTCACCATTTCTTAAGTGCATGTAGTATTGCCAACATTTCCTTCTCATAAATAGCTTTGTGTAAAAACTTTCCCTTGATTGGATGACTTTCAAAAGCAATGGGTCTTTCATCTTGCATTAAAACAGCACCAATTCCATTTCTTGAAGCATCACATTCCACAATAAAGGTTTTTATTAAGTCCGGTGTAGCTAAGACCGGTGCTTGGCACATTGCCTCTTTAAGATGTTCGAAGGCCTTTGTTGCTTCTGGAGTCCATGAAAATGCATCTTTCTTCAATAATGTTGTTAGAGATGCTGCTATTCTCCCATAATTCTTAACAAACTTGTGATAATACCCTGTCAACCCAAGAAATCCTCGCAGATGCTTTATCGATGTGGGGATTTTCCATTCCTTAATGGCTTTAATTTTGCTAGGGTCTACCTTAACTCCTTCATGAGATACAATATGACCCAGATATTCCACCTCTTGTACTCCAAAGAAACATTTGGATCTTTTTGCATATAATTGTTTCTCCTCCAATAGTTATAGCACCCTGTCAACATATTCAACATGATCCTTCCAAGACTTGCTGTAGATTAGTATATCATCAAAAAATACTAACACAACTTTTCTAAGGAAGGGTTTGAAAATGGAATTCATCATGACCAAAAGGCCAAAAGGCATGACCAAAAATTCATAATGACCCTCATGAGCTCTAAATGTTGTTTTCGGAACGTCTTCAGTCTTCATTCTAATTTGATGATATCCTGAACGAAGATCCAACTTGGTGAAGTAAATTGATCCATGCAATTCATCTATTAATTCATCAATGACAGGAATGGGAAACTTATCTTTAATAGTGAGCTTGTTGAGCTCCCTATAATCCGAACACATGCGCCATGATCCATCCTTCTTGCACACCAATACTACTGGAGAAAAGAAAGAACTTTGACTAGGTTGAATTATACCAGCCTCTAGCGTTTCTGCAACCATACATTCAATTTCACTCTTTTGGGAATAGGGATATCTGTACGGCCTGATGTTTGGAGGAACACTTCTTGGAATCAGATGAATACCATGATCATGATCATGAATAGGTGGGAGACCTTTGGGAGTCTCAAATACCTTGGAATGATTGTGTAAGACTTTTTGGAGATCTAGAGAAATAGATGATTTCGATGTGGAAACATCTAGTGAACATAATTGTGCAATTACACCTCTTTGTTCCTTTTTTAGAAGCTTTGTCATACCGTTAGAGCTGATTATCTTTCCCAATTTTCCAGAATACCCCTTAATTCAACTTCCTTTCCTTCTGCAAAAAATTTAATGAAAAGTTCTTGAAAATTAAAAGCTATTGTACCCAAGAATTGTAGCCATTGGACTCCTAGTACAACATCAACACCTCCCATTGGAATGGAAAGCATTGGGGTAGTCAATACATATTCTCCCATGGATAGCTTGATATTATGGCACTTTCCAGAGCAATTTATTGTTCCTCCATTTGCAACCATCACTTGATATTCTGGTGTTGGATATAGGAAGCAATTCAATTCTTTTGCTACCTTATAATGAATAAAATTGTGGGTACTTCCTTAATATCTCAACACTATTACCTTTTTCTTCTTGATTTGTCCTTCTATCTTGATGGTTTTAGGAGTGGTAATTCCAGCCAATGCATTACAAGATATGGTCAGATTCATTTCTTCTTTATCTAGGCTTTGTTCCTAGAGTATATCCTCCTCTTTTGACCTTTCTTGCTTTTCTTCTTCCTCTTCACAATCTATGTAGAATAATTTCTTCGTAGCACACTTATGACCTTTAGTGTATTTGCTATCACAACTGTAACAAAGTCCTTTTGCTCTTTTTTCTTCCAATTTTTGTGGTGTCAACCTTATAGGTTGTGGAAGACTAGGGGCAACAACACTTTCATCTTTATAGTTGTGAGTGGTATGTTTCCTGGTTGCCATAATTTTGCTTTCCATTTTTCTTACTAACCTGAATGCCTTCTCTAATGAATCAGGTTCCCAAAGGTGAACATCATGTTGGATATTATCCTTTAAAGTCCCTATGAACACATCAATCCTATGCTCCTCTGGAATATTTTTTACCCTTATGTTCAATTTTTGGAACTCCTCAATGTGCTCTATTATTGAACCCTTTTGTTTGAGACTTATCAATTGGCTAAAACAAGTGTTGCTTTTTGTATCCTCATAATGTGTTGTCATTTCTTCCGTAAAAATTGCCCAAGTGATAATTTGTTTACAAGAGAAAAGCCATTGATACCATACAAATTGATTTGGTTCCAAATATAAATTTGCAATACGTACCTTTTGCGTGTTTTGCACATTATTGAGATCGAAAAATTGCTCCATTTGTAATATCCATGTTGTGGGATCCTTGCCATCAAACTTCCTCATATCGATTTTTGGAATATGGTGGGTCTTCGATCTAACATTAGAGTCTATGAAATCATGATTAACATTTTTTTGTTCGCATCATGAGTTTCCTTTACTACACTTTCACCATTAGTAAGTATTTCTTGTAGAAAATTTGTCAAATTTGTCTTCAAATCTATCTTCAAATCGTCAATCTTAGCTTCCACGCCCTTTATCTTAGATTCCACACCATTTATCTTAGCTTCTGTTAGCTTTTGTGAGAGTGAAATTTGTTGCACTTGGTCTTGTAATTTTGATATATCATGTAGCATTTCTTCCTCTTCTTCATGAGTCATGCTAGAGCTTTCAGGTTGCTTACTAGGTGTTTGCATTTTCTTTCCTCGGGGCATCAGTTACTAATAATAATGCTCTACTATGCCCTTTGAATTCCTTCAAAATAGTTTTTCAAAGCAAGCTTAAGAAAAAATTTAAAAAAATCTACACACCTTTTTTCACTTTGTAGGAGCTCAATATTGCCTTTGATGTATCTCTGTAATTTTGGATCATCCAGTTCTGAAATTGCGACCTATAGTAGCCCTCTATGTCCTCTTTCCAATGCCACCAGTCTAATCCCAATTGGATTCTCCAAGGAAGAGTTATGCCAAATATCCCATAGTGACCTGATTATAGACTAGTTCAATAGAGTGAACTTGTACGACATGCCATGTGTTCGTGTTTCGACCTTTGGCTCTAAATAATATATACAAGAAACTAAAGTCCATCCTCTTTTTGTACCTTCTTACTAAATTTCAATCTGATTCCCAGAGAGAAAGTTATGACGATTTTCCTCAGGTCACCTGCTTGGAATGTAATTTAGGATTCTGCAAAAAGACCAACTCACTCAGATCATATCTCCGCAAATATAGCGCGAAAAGCTCTGAAATTTGGACCCGAGGTTTAGTGTGATTTCGTCTCAAATGGGTTTTTTGTTTTTGCTTCTGAAACGTTGCAGAAAAAAGTTATAGCAAAAATGCCACGATGACCTATTTGGAGCAGCAAAACCCTAAAATCCAAAGCTCTGATACCAAATGTTATGAAACCAGCTCACAAAAAGATAGAAAAGATAGATCAACGCCTTAGAATTCAGCCTCTTCGAGGGGGCAACCTCCTTTACATTACATAAATGAACAATTCTTGGATGATTCAAATGACAAAACCTCCTTTCTATATATAGGAGTCTAAGGAGTCACAATATAACCCAGCCGACCTAACAATAATAATATAAAGGCACAAAAATAACAATAGAGGGATTCTATGGGGCACAGTAATAACAATATGGGGACAATAGGGGCACAACACTATTAATAATGGATACAACTACAATAGTAATGGGGTAATCACTAGTATTATAGGGACCTGTTGTGGCCAGCAACAACCCCCCTTCTTATTTATTGTTATTCCTAATACTAAATAAGTGGGGACCCTTAGTTAAAAAATTAAAAAATAAAAATAGTGCTTAAATTTCCTTTTCGAATAAGCTTACCATCATAAGCTTAGGAAGCCCCCCTTGAAAAATCTAAAAATCTAAGTTTTATGATAAGGTAAGACAAAATCTTTCCTTAGGAAATATCGCATCGCAAAAAGATGACAGGGTACCACCTTACAAACCAAATTCCAACATTGCGAGATCGCGATATGCGATAATAAACAAATATCGCATCGCATACATCAAGCACAATTTACATTGAAACACTTTAATTTGCCGATATGCGATGACGCTGATCGCAAATCGCATTTCGCAGAAAACAGAATAACAAAGATTGCCATATATCACGTTCCTGCGATCTGCGATATTGCGATTTCGCGATACAACGACAATGCAATAATGCGATGTCACGAGCGATCAACTTTGCGATGTTACGATTCTGTGACGTTATCATTTCGTGATGTTGCAATCTGCGATATTGCGAAGCAAATCGCAAAATCGCTTCATCTTAGATCTTTCAGGCTCGTTATTCAAAAAAGTATTTTCCATAAATTGACACCTAGTTATCCACTTTAATGCTAATAAATGAATTAGTTGCCAGTTATTAATGGAATATGGTTTCATGCTTATCAAAAAATCATCTCATGTAAGTTGGTATACTTTATGCATCTTCAGCATTTAAAACTTTCCCATCACCCTTCCTTGTCATTATTTTCACTTCACTTGTAAATTGCAGGAACGGAGAACAGAGAACGATACAAAGCAATACGCAGGATAAAATGGGAAAGAAAAGCAAAGCTCTGAGCTTTGAAGAAAAAGAAATGGCACCCTTGTATACAGACACGGCCTGTAACAGAGACGTAGGAATTGCTACGTGGGAAGGCATGTATAATCTGCTTGAAGAGGAGAATCCCAGAGTAATGGAAGTTGCCGCTACTGCGGGCTCAAATAGTTCTTCTGAGGCATCCATCACAGAGCTAGCTTGCTCATTCTTACACTGGATAGCAGCAAGACCCAAAATTCTCCCATACACGGACATGGTTAAGTGGATACTAGATAGCGTTGATATCAGAAATAGACAGTTTAAAACTCAGGGTCAAGGACTTATTGGCTCATTTGCTGCACAGGATTTAAAGCTCATGTATCATCTACCGGAGCCACAGGCAACTTATAACAAACAGTTTATGGAGAAATTTGCAAAAGAAAATCAAGATATGGCAGAAACCACTAAGGACTAGTTAAGGAGGGATGAACCGCTCAAGAAAGATAAACATGGTATGTACAGTACTAGTTCTCTCACCTCCCTGTATTGTTTTGCTGCTGCCATGCTCTGTAGACTGTTTGGAATGCCAGATATTAACAAATTTTCATCTGAATGGCTACCATTATTGGATGCCGCCACGAATGCCACTATTGTAGATTGGGCTAAAATTTTGTTTGATAACCTAGTCACGGCCATTGTAAATTACCGGTCCAAAAGAACTGTTGCTCAGAGAATTTATCCCCCTTTTTACCTATCTGCGTATGTAATGGATGTGATATGTTATGTTTCTAAGTTTCCTGTTATGGGTTGGAAGTGGACAACTCAAGACCCCTTACCCATCCATGTCTATCATAAAGAATTGTGGGACTCTAAGTTCGCTCCACACTTCTACTAGATTTGTCATGGAATCATGCTGCCCTTGTACAGAATGTTGTATGATAAAGATGCTCCAAGATGTTCTCCTGAAGCAAAAGTGGACATACTCCCTGTTGTGAGATGGTTCGGGGAGGAATTGTTTACTTATGTAAGGGTATTTGGAAGTTCTTCTTCCCCTCACGTCCTACCTTTGTATGTCCCTGATAAACTCTTGGCTCGAGAGATTGCTTATCAAACCTGTGGAGAAGGACGTTTGACTAAAGATTTTAAGGACAAAAAGAAGGCTATATGGCCACAGTTTCCTGTAGCATGTGGGGCCTTTTCGCTATTTGATGTAGGGCATGCATTCACAGAAGTAAAAAATATAGCTTGTTTACAGTTATTCAAATTCTCAGGAAGACCATTCGACCCTCATGATGTTGCTAAGAATTTCACTACTGCAGTCAAGATAAAGGTTTTTTCTGGAGAAGATGATTTATTCGATGACATATTCCAACAGAAAAGCACACTTGAAGAAATTTTGCATGCAACCCAAATGAAATTCTCTCCAGAAGAATTTCAAAAGTTCAAAATATACAGGGAAAGAAGGTTAGCCAGTATTCCTTTGGAGAAACTATGCCTAGAACCCATAAGGGAACCAACTCCAAGTGTTATTCTTAGTGGAAGTTCAGGCACAAACGGATCTAAATCCAAGTCTGGAAAAGAAACATCTGAACATTCTAAAATATCTAAAAGTGAACAGGATAAGAGCGAAGGGTCAGTAAAGGATACGGCCCAGTCAACGGAACTTCTACAGCAACAGGTTTTTACCTCCCCGCAAAGAGATCCTCCCCCTCTCATCATTCAGCAGCCATCAGTCACAACCGAACTAGATAAATAATGGGAAACCTTTAATGACTTGATCAATCTTGAAGGAAAAACCATAAAGACACCTGTGAGCAATGCACAGGCAACAAAAGAAGTAGTCACAAGAACAGTTAGCAATGTCTCAGATATGGAGCATATTCCTATTGCCCCATCCTCTGAGCTTATGCTCAAAATAGAAGAAATTCCTCCTCTTGATATATTTTATAGCCCATGGCACAAAGCAGTAGTGAGAAGACAGAGGAAGAAAAGGAAATTGGAAAACGTGCTCTCTCAAGGCACAAAACAATTAGACGTCCTGTGGCAAGATCCCACTAGCAATCCCACTGAGAATCTCACCAAACTATCTCAAATCGCAGGAGCATATGCCTCTGCGACTATTGATAAAGCATCTGAGGTACAACAATTGCTAAAATAAAAGGAAGACTAGATACAAGTTTTGCAACAACAGTTGCAACAAGCTAACGCTAACAATGAAGAACAGAAACAACTTGAAAGGTTATAGTAGGACTTCCAACAAATGCAGATAGGATATTAGAAAAGTTTGGATGAGAAAGGAAAGTAGTTACAGGATCTACAGGAAATGCACAAGGACAATCCTAAACTTACAGAATTCATCACAGAGTCCATTTCCTTGAATGAACAATTACTACAGCAGCAAGAAGCGTTGGGCCAAAAAATATCACAGTGGAACTATTATTGTGAAATAAGTGATAAAACCACTAATCAAGTTGTAGATTTACGAAGTGACTATGATTTAATTGATAAACGAGTGACTGAATATTTGGCTTGGCAAGAAACAGATGAGGGAAAAAGAGAAGGTGCACCAAGGATCAATGAAAATCACAAATAAATTCTCTTTAACAAACGGGACAAACAAATCAGGGAGGCAGAGCAAGCAGCAGAAGGAGCAGCCATGGCAGCAAGCAGTATTATTTATTATGTAAATGAAAATTTGCATAGGGAAAATTTAATCACAAAGACCACTCCATGATATTTACCTAATGTACAGCAACTACAGACAGATTGGAAGAAGAAATCTCAAGAAAAGGCACAAGCAATCCAACGGTTAACCAAATTAAACTGGGATTATTACTGGGCATACTTGGTAAAGCCACATAGTTAGTGGATGACTCTTAAGTGTATCATAAATTTGGCCAAAAAGATGGCACCAGCTCTTGTCGATTCTATTTTCTCAGCTCAACTAAAATCGGAAGTCGGCCAGCCGACTCTTCTCAAACAGATGCTGAATGCATGCAATTTTAAGGAGCAGATACAGAAGTAGTTTTAATTTTAGATTCAATTTTAGTTTTAATTTTGTTTTATTTTCCTGAAATGAGGACGGCCATTTAAATTGTATCCTACATTTTTGTAATAATTTATTTTTAGATTTAGTTAGTAGTATTTAAACCCTTCTCATGCATTTAGAGAAGGGTCCTGAAATTTGTCAAAAACTTATCCCCAGAACATGCACTTATGTGCCCTGTGAGGAGGTTTTGATGAATGAATGGAACAGGATTTATTGATATCTTCTATTGATGTTGCACTTTTGTACTCTTAGTGGATGTTAGATCAAGAAGAGATAAATCGTTATCTCTTGAAGCTCATGAGTAGGACTAGTTATAAATGGTATTTCTATCTCTTAACTATTTCTGCCCTTGTGTTAAAGTGATTTTCATGTTCAATTATTTATATATTGATGTATGAATGCCTGAGTTATCATTTGGCACTTTTGTATGGTGATAGCTATTTATTTATGCTTGATGTAAGAGTAGCTTATTATGCGATATGTTTCTCACAATTGTTTCGTCTAACTTTTTATATGAAGTGGTTCATCCTTATTGAATTATTTTCTCATAATAGTTGAATGATCTTTATTACCAATTGTTATTTGAAATCATTTTAGATCGCATAAAATAAAGGTTACAACCCGGGTTAGTGTAGACTTAGATATTTCTGCTTATTAGAATACAATTTTTATATTATTAGATTAGAATTAGAGTATAAGTAATCCATTTAGAAACTGTTAGAAAAAGAAAAATCAGTCCATCAAACACACACACACATAAATTGGGAAACTGGTCCCATATCCCCAGTCGGACCCACTATACCAAACGGAAAAGGAGCTGCTAACCAAGGTCCGGACCGAGTGGGTATCCCCCTTGTTGTAGACCTGATTTTCGGGGCTTCAACATATTTGGCGCTAGAAGGAGGGCCCCAAACTGTGAATGGAAAGCAAATCTAAATCTAAATACCATTCTGAGAGTAAATCACCCTCATCATCTCCTTCGACTTCTCCATTTCATTTAGAATCTTTAAATCCAGAGTTAGAAGTCGCTGGAGCAACAACCGCTGCTACAAACCCTGACATTTCAGAACAATCTACTATTGAACCTCCTGAAGTTGAATCTTTGATTCACAAACTTCAACGATTTTCTATATCTCCTCAAAAATCTGATAAATCTCAAGGCAACATGACTTCGCAATATAACCCTGCTCATCCTCTTACCAAGTTAAAAAGCGAAAATTTTGGTGTTTAGCCAACTGAATTACCTCTACCTACTAGGAAGAGAGCAAGGAAGTCTCCTAAAGGATCCGATAGTGAGACTCTTTCATCATCGTCATCCATCTCAACCTCTTCACCGCGAAGTCAACCATCCACTCCTCCACTTCAGATCATTGTCCATCAGCCTACTGGAACTTCCACAACTCCCTCTCAACCATTTGCTGTCGTAATATCCTCATTTTCTCAACCACAAGGATCATCTTTTGCACTTTCCTCTGTTAGCGATGGCCCAATCTGCATGGAATAACCCAGGGGCAGTCTTAATGCTTGCACCTTTGAGTTAGTTACCGGTCCATCCTGAAAAATGGCTGCCTAATTTTAATCCTGAGGCAAGCATGCTAGCAGAAGAACATATAAATAACTTTATGTTATCCATAAATCTCAATGGAGTTGTTAACGAATATGCTGTTGTTCGAATTTTTCCTTATACTCTGCAAGGAACAGCCAGATCATGGTATTTCTCATTACCATCTGAATCTATTACTAGTTGGGACATCTTCCAAGAACACTTCCTGACCAAGTTTGGTGATGACAGGCCTACAACGACACTGATCAATGACTTGTCTAACCTTAGGGCCGAGTCAAGAGAACCTATCAAAGATTTCAATTTACGTTTCAATAAAATCTTAAATAAAATTCCTACTGCTTCTCAGCCTAGTGAAGAAGTGTGAAGTGAATGGTATATTACTGCTTTACCATAAACCTTAGCAATCTTTGTTGATAGGGCTAACAAAACAACTTTAATTGAAAATATGAAAGAAGCAATAGCAGTAGAGAAACGTATTATGGCCCTAGAAAAGAAAAACGTGATAGAGGAACGAAAATCTAAGAAGGTGTCTTTCAAAGAAGATCCCAAGAAAAAACAACCGAAAGATCCATTCGATTTAGAAGGATTACAAAATTTTTTGAAGACCATGTCTAACGAGATGGTCGACATTAAGAAACAAGTGGCAGAAACTTCTTCTAAAAAGCCATACAGGCCTTTTAAAAGAAATCCTTCAACTAATTCCAAACCCCCTAACGCTATTTCAAATGCTGAATCAGAAGAAGAAGAAGAGGAAAATGCTACTAAAGAACATACCGATGAAGAAGAAGTTGTAGAGTTACAAGGTATGTGGGATTTCATCCTCCCAGATGAAGAGGATCAAGAGGCATTCTCGGTTAGTACTCACAGTAGAAATCAACTTCATCCTCCTCAACCTACGCCTAAGCCAAAGAGCGCAAGCTTGACGACTAAGGATAAAGTCGCAGCCAAGAAAACATCACCTAAAGTGACTCAAACCAGCCCAGTCCAAACAAACACATCAACTCCATCTAAAATGCTAATCATCTTAGATGAAATGGAGTATAATATCATAGAAGACATGAAAAAGACTAGGGCCAATATTACTCTTTTTGAATTGAGCAAGTTAAAACACCAACAAAAAGTACTTTTGAAAGAATTACATGTTGTACAAGTTGCACCTTTACCAGCCGCTGTAATCTCTCAAGCTTCCCATGATATGGAAGACCTCCAACTAATACGATGAATAAGGTTGATCCAAACGATATCGCATTAATTGGAGGAAGAACGGGATCGCATACTCCCCCATTTCTCCTTACTTATGAAATTTTCAATAAAAATGTGCATAATTGCTGAGTGGATTCTGGAGCTTCATCGAATATCTTACCAAGATCAATTTGTGCAAAATTGAATGTTCAACCACAGAAATCCGCTGTGCACATAGTTCAACTAGATCGATCGCAATTCGAAGTGATTGGTGAGTTAAATCAGGTTACCATAAGGTTGTCATCCAACCCAAAGGTATGTCAAGTTATTGACATTTTAGTTGCTGATATTCTTGAATTTTATGGCTTAATTCTTAGTAGAGATTGGTCAGAAAAACTTCACGGATACTTTGCAACCAACTGGTCTCACATGTGGCTGCCTTATAATGGTAAACCAAACCAAATAAAAGTTGAGCGCGAACGACATCAGAAATACATAGTAACAGAACTCGAGGGAGAAAATGAACCAGTATCATATAATTCTAACATCATAGGCAACTATTCAGTGGATTCTTTCCTAGGAAATTTTAATGCTCATACTTCGCCTTACTTAGAACATTCTATTTTATCTCAAGTAGAAAATTTCTCTCAAACAGATAGTTATAAATGCATTAATTTTATAGATAGTCCTATAAATAAATCTTTGTTTTGGAAACTATTTTTTGATGGTTCTAAGTCTAACGAAGGAGCAGGAGTAGGATGCGTATTAGTAAGCCTAGAGGGAGATAAAACCATGCTAACTTGCAGACTCGAATTTGAGTGCACCAACAATACCGCAGAATACGAGGCTCTAGTCCAAGGGTTATACAAAGCAATCAGATTAGATGTCAAATACCTACAAGTTTTCAGAGATTCTAAAATTGTAATCAGACAAGTACGTAATACTATACACTGTTTATCAGGTCATTTAAAGCATTACCAATCTTTAGTTCAAGATCTGACTGAACATTTTATAGCATTTAATATTTCATCAATTCCCAGACTCCAAAATGCTAGCACAGACCTCTTAGCCAACATAGCTTCCAAGCTCATTCCTTCAGAAGATTTTAGCCCTGACCAATTTTCAATTGAGTTAATTTTTAGACCATCTATTCCCAATAACATTACCAATTGGAGGATTTTCAACGATGATCCTGATATCGTAAGTTTTCTCACATCTGAAGGATCCTACACCAATCAAATAATTGACGAAGACCAACATGACCAACAATTGCAACAGGATAGTACTAACAATGCTATACCTAAATCAGTAGTCAAATTAGAAGACCTTTATTATTTGAAAGATCGATTGAAAAGATATACCAATTCAAAACTCCAAAGTTCAACTTTGAATTATGAATTAATAAATCTAGGAACTGATGCCAAACCGCAGAATATCAACCTAGGCCTTGGCCTAGCCCCTGAAGAAAAATTAGCGTATATCCGTCTCTTGAAACAATACAAAAGTGTCTTTGCTTGGAATTACGATGAAATCAAAACATACAACACCTCCATCATCCAACATACTATCCCAATGATCGATAATGAAAAACCTGTCCAACAAAAGTTGAGAAAGATCCATCCAAATTTAGAAAATCAAATCAAAACTGAACTCAATAAGTTATTGAAAGCCAAAATAAACTTTCCTGTTAGACATTCTAAATGGGTCTCCAATATGGTACCTGTTAGAAATAAAAACGGAGATATTAGAATCTGCATTGACTTTCGAAACCTTAACAAGGCCTGCCAAAAGGATAATTTTCCTTTTCCCCCCATGGAACAAATACTGCAGGCAATTGCGGGCTCAGAATTAATGTCATTCTTGGATGGATTCTCAGGATACAATCAAGTGTTGGTACATCCCGATGATCAATTAAAAACTACATTCAGAACTAAATGGGGCACATACGCATATCAAAAGATGCCATTTGGTTTGATTAACGTGGGTGCCACATTTTAGAGAGCCATGGACATCGCATTCAAGGGGTTAGTTAATAAATCAGTGGTAATCTATTTGGATGATATAATTGTTTATTCCAAGAAATGAAACAACCATCTCAGAGATTTAAAACAAATATTCCAACATTGTTTAAGGTATGGGATTTCGCTTAACCCGAAAAAATCCTTTTTCGCATTAAGTGAAGGAAAACTTCTAGGATTCATAGTGTCAAAATCTGGAATTCACATTGATCCTGACAGAATCAAGGAAATTTCCGCAGTACCCCTACCTCACAACAAGAAAGCCATGCAATCTTTCCTTGGCCAGATTAACTTTGTAAAGAGATTTGTTCCAGATTTTTCAAGAATCGTATCTCCTTTACAAGCCATGATTAAAAAGAATGCAAACTTTAAATGGGGCCAAGATGAACATGACGCATTCAATCTAATCAAACAAGCAATTATCAATGCTCCATCTTTAGCAACTCAAAATTTTTCGGATCCTTTTATTTTGTATAAATTTGCCTCGAATAGATCATATGCTGCGATACTCACTCAAGCAAATCAAGAAAAGGTGGAAGCCCCAATTTCTTTTTTCAGTTCCAATTTACAAGGAGCTGAATTGAATTATTCAGATGTGGAAAAACAAGCTTATGCTGTTTTTAAAGCAATTAAATATTTCAGACCTTTTTTACTCAAAACACATACCAAAATCATAGTACTGTTTCCAGCGGTAAGAAATCTTCTAGTACAGAAGGATGTGGGTGAGAAAAGGGCCAATTGGGTTACTGCCTTACAGGAATATGACATAGAAATCAAACCAACAAGTATTGTAAAAGGTCAAGGCTTTTGCAAAATGCTGGCAGGAGCATCGCTAATATCCGAAAATTCATCTGCAGAGGTACAAGTATATGAGGTAAGCCTAAACGATGCTGAGTCACTATACGCTGATATTATTTATTATCTAAAGAATGGATATGCTCCTCCAAACCTCGATCATACCAAGAAAAGAGCCCTAAGGTTAAAAGCCAAACAATATCAACTCGTGAATGACGTTCTTTTTAGAATAAATTATGATTCTGTTCTCCTTAGATGTCTTGAGAAAGCTGAAGCTGAAAAAGTCTTGCAGGAACTCCACGATGGGCCAGTAGGCGGACACTATGTTGGAGATGCAACTGCTCATAAAATTTTATGCACAGGCTATTACTAGCCCACATTATTCAAAGACGCACATAATTACGTAAGGAAATGTCAAGTCTATCAAACTGCTGTTGGGAGACAAAAGAAACCATCCTTTCCACTGCAACCAGTTACCATTGAACAGCCTTTCGATCAGTGGGGATTGGACGTAATAGGTGAGATCATTCCTCACTCTTCTAAACAGCATAGATACATCCTTACAGCAACAGATTACTTTACTAAATGGGTAGAAGCAGTTCCACTCAAGACGGCTAATGCTAAAAATATCATTGAATTCATAGATCAGTTCATAATCACCAGGTTTGGATTGCCTTCCGCTTTAATGTTTGATAATGCATCATATTTTTCTGGTAATGCAATGACTGAATTTTCACTCAAAAGGGGTTTCAAGCTTAAATACTCAGCCAATTATTACCCACAAGGGAATGGGTTAGCTGAATCTACAAATAAGAACTTAATCAGAATCATTAAGCGAACCATTGACCAAAATCATAAAAATTGGCATAAGTCTTTAATATATGCTTTATGGGCAAATCGAATAACGCAGAAAGCCTCTATCGGCACTTCTCCCTTTAATTTAGTTTATGGAAAAGAAGTGGTTCTTCCAGTACATCTGGCAATTCCCTCTTTAGCCTTGGTTCAATATATTGATGAAGCACCAACTTCTTCCCTACAACTAAGGCAGCTGGAATTAATTAAGCTAGAAGAACAACGAGAACGGGCTAAGATTACTCACGCTCATCATCAAGCATTGGTGAAAGCCTCTTTTGATTCCAATATGATATCCAGAAAAGATTTTCAGATGGGAGATCTAGTTTTAAAATGGGACAAGGCTCATGAGGAAAAGGGAAAACATACAAAATTTCAAAGAATGTGGCTTGGTCCTTTTCAAATCATAGAAGTCATAGGTTCGTCTACCTTCATGTTACAAGATTTAACAGGGAGAAGAGATTCTTTACCTGTTAATGGTCAGATTCTTAAGAAATATTTTCCATAGTAGATCATTCTTCTATTCTTGTAGAGTAGTTGTTTTTCTTTCCATAATAAAATCGGTTGTAAACGATTACATCTGAGATTCACGAAAAAGACACAAATTCTCTTCTAGATTTTGTTTTTTCGCTTGTATAAATAGAATTCTTTCTGAAAAATTAATCATTACTATTGAAAGATACAATTAAAGGCTATACGCCTAGAAATGATATTAGTTTCAACTGTAGAAACTTTGTCAAAAAAGCCATCTTTAGTTAGAAATTGTTTTATTTCAGTCAAATGAAAGGTATCAATAACAAAATGAAGATTCTTTGTAGAAAGGCTCTTTCCAAAAACTCTATCATTGTCATCCAGAGCTGTCTTAAGGAAACAATGACTTCCTTCCCACCTAGGAAACTACAATATTCAGAGAATGAACCAAAGATACACTTTAACTTAAAGAGTAAGAGGTCTCATCACAAGCCGACTTATCATGATCATAGATGTTATAGCTTGCTAACTTTGTCGAATACTGCATACCACAATAGGGCAATGACTCAAGATTGTTACAATCAAAAGACAAAGGGTCTCATCACGAGCCAGCTTGTTCAGCAAAGTTATAAATCAGTGAATGACTGTGTCATGAATTGGCTACCAAACCAAGACATTTCTCTTTAAGAATAAAAATAAAATGAAAACAAAAGTGTGGAAATGGGTTTTTCTTTGAAAAGTTGTTAATTTCTCTAAGTAGGATACATGATCATTGCTAGATAATAGGTAACCCTGTTGACGCTATAAACGCTTGCTGGCAGCAGAGGCTCTACCTACGACAAATGAGCATATTTCAAATTGATTTATAGAGAATACCTTTTTTTTTATCTTTATAAACCAAGTAATGACTGATGTAGATACAAGGACTGGCTTGAGGAAGTAAATAATCAAAGTTGAGAAAAAGAAGAAACAAAATATCATTGATAGGCAAAAGCATAATGCACTTAGTCTTTCTATAGTAACGTTTACTTTTCTGGAAAATTTTCTGTTTTGGAAGTTTTGAAAATTCAAAAAAGCAGTAGAGATAACTGGTTCTTCGAAGTGAATCGCCAATTGTTGTGGTCAACAACAACCCCCCTTCTTATTTAGTGTTATTCCTAATACTAAATAAGTGGGGACCCTTAGTTAAAAATTTAAAAAATCAAAATAGTGCTTAAATTTCCTTTTCGAATAAGCTTACCATCATAAGCTTAGGAAGCCCCCCTTGAAAAATCTAAAAATCTAAGTTTTATGATAAGGTAAGACAAAATCTTTCCTTAGGAAATATCGCATCGCAAAAAGATGACAGGGTACCACCTTACAAACCAAATTCCAACATTGCGAGATCATGATATGCGATAATAAACAAATATCGCATCGCATACATCAAGCACAATTTACATTTAAAAACTTTAATTTGCCGATATGCGATGACGCCGATCGCAAATCGCATTTTGCAGAAAACAGAATAACAAAGATTGCCATATATCACGTTCCTGCGATCTGCGATATTGCGATATTGCAATTTCGCGATACAGCGACAATGCGATAATGCGATGTCACGAGCGATCAACTTTGCGATGTTACGATTCTGCGACGTTATCATTTCGCGATGTTGCGATCTGTGATATTGCGAAGCAAATCGCAAAATCGCTTCATCGCAGATCTTTCAGGCTCATTATTCAAAAAAGTATTTTCCATAAACTGACACCTAGTTATGCGCTTTAATGCTAATAAATGAATTAGTTGCCAGTTATTAATGGAATATGGTTTTGTTCTTATCAAAAAATCATCTCACGTAAGGTGGTATACTTTATGCATCTTCAACATTTAAAACTTTCCCATCACCCTTCCTTGTCATTATTTTCACTTCACTTGTAAATTGCCAGGATGGAGAACAGAGAACGATACAAAGCAATACGCAGGATAAAATGGGAAAGAAAAGCAAAGCTCCGAGCTCTGAAGAAAAATAAATGGCACCCTTGTATACAGACATGGCCTGTAACAGAGACACAGGAATTGCTACGTGGGAAGGCATGTATAATTTGCTTGAAGAGGAGAATCCCAGAGTAATGGAAGTTGCTGCTACTGCAGGCTCAAATAGTTCTTATAATGCATCCATCACAGAGCTAGCTTGCTCATTCTTACACCAGATAGTAGCAGGACCCAAAATTCTCCCATACATGGACATGGTTAAGTGGATACTAGACAGTGTTGATATCAGAAATAGACAGTTTAAAACTCAGGGTCAAGGACTTATTGGCTCATTCGCTGCACAGGATTTAAAGCTCATGTATCATCTACCGGAGCCACAGGAAACTTATAACAAGCAGTTTATGGAGAAATTTGCAAAAGAAAATCAAGATTTGGTAGAAACCACTAAGGACTGGTCAAGGAGGGACGAACCACTCAAGAAAGATAAACATGGTATGTACAGTACTAGTTCTCTCACCTCCCCGTATTGTTTTGCTGCTGCCATACTCTGTAGACTATTTGGAATGCCAGATATTAACAAATTTTCATCTGAATGGCTATCGTTATTGGATGTCGCCAGGAATACCACTATTTTAGATTGGGCTAAAATTTTGTCTGATAACCTAGTCACAGCCATTGTAAATTACCTGTCCAAAAGAACTATTTCTCAGAGAATTTATCCCCCTTTTTACCTATCTGCGTATGTAATGGATGTGATATGATATGTTTCTAAGTTTCCTGTTACGGGTTGGAAGTGGACAACTCAAGACCCCTTACCCATCCATGTCTGTCATAAAGAATTGTGGGACTCTAAGTTCGCTCCACACTTCTACCAGATTTGTCATGGAATCATGCTGCCCTTGGACAGAATTTTGTATGATAAAGATGCTCCAAGATGTTCTCCTGAAGCAGAAGTGGACATACTCCCTGTCGCGAGATGGTTCAGGGAGGAATTTTTTACTTATGTCAGGGTATTTGGAAGTTCTGCTTCCCCTCATGTCCTACCTTTGTATGTCCCTGATAAACTCTTGGCTCGAGAGATTGCTTATCAAACCTGTGGAGAAGGAGGTTTGACTAAAGATTTGAAGGACAAAAATAAGGCTATATGGCCACAGTTTCCTATAGCCTGTGGGGCCTTTTCACTATTTGATGTAGGCCACGCATTCACAGAAGTAAAAAATATAACGTGTTTACAGTTATTCAAATTTTCAGGAAGACCATTCGACCCTCATGATGTTGCTAAGAATTTCACTACTGCAGTCAAGATAAAGGTGTTTTCTGGAGAAGATGATTTATTCGATGACATATTCCAACAGAAAAGCACACTTGAAGAAATTCTGCATGCAGCCCAAATGCAATTCTCTCCAGAAGAATTTCAAAAGTTCAAAATATACAGGGAAAGAAGGTTAGCCAGTATTCCTTTGGAGAAACTATGCCTAGAACCCGTAAGGGAACCAACTCCAAGTGTTAGTCTTAGTGGAAGTTCAGGCACAAACAGATCTAAATCCAAGTCTGGAAAAGAAACATCTGAACATTCTAAAAGATCCGAAAGTGAATAGGATAAGAGCGAAGGGTCAGTAAAGGATATTGCCCAGTCAATGGAACTTCTACAGCAACAGGTTTTTACCTCCCCGCAAAGAGATCCTCCCCCTCTCGTCGTTCAGCAGCCATCAGTCACAACCAAACTAGATAAAGAATGGGAAACCTTCAATGACTTGATCAATCTTGAAGGACAAACCATAAAGACACATGTGAGCAATGCATAGGCAACAAAAGAAGTAGTTACAAGAATAGTTAGCAATGTCTCAGATATGGAGCATATTCTTATTGCCCCATCCTCTGAGCTTATGCTCAAAATAGAAGAAATTCCTCCTCTTGATATATTTTATAGCCCACGGCACAAAGCAGTAGTGAGAAGACAGAGGAAGAAAAGGAAATTGGAAAACATGCTCTCTCAAGACGCAAAACAATTAGATGTCCTGTGGGAAGATCCCACTAGCAATCCCACTGAGAATCTCACCAAACTATCTCAGATCGTAGGAGCGTATGCCTCTGCGACTATTGATAAAGCATTTGAGGTACAACAATTGCTAAAAGAAAAGGAAGACCAGATACAAGTTTTGCAGCAACAGTTGCAACAAGCTAACGCTAACAATGAAGCACATAAACAGCTTGAAAGGTTACAACAGGACTTCCAACAAATGCAGATAGGATACCAGAAAAGTTTGGATGAAAAAGGAAAGCAGTTACAGGATCTACAAGAAATGCATAAGGGCAATCCTAAACTTACATAATTCATCACAGAGTCCATTTCCTTGAATGAACAATTACTATAGCAGCAAGAAGCGTTGGGCCAAAAAATATCACAGTGGAACTATTATTGTGAAATAAGTGATAAAACCACTATTCAAGTTGTAGATTTATGAAGTGACTATGATTTAATTGATAAATGGGTGACTGAATATTTGGCTTGGCAAGAAACAGATGAGGGAAAAAGAGCAGGTGCACCAAGGATCAATGAAAATCTCAAAAAAATGCTCTTTAATAAATGGGACGAACAAATCAGGGAGGCAAAGCAAGCAACAGAAGGAGAAGCCACGACAGCAAGCAGTATTATTGATTGTGTAAATGAAAATTTGCACAAGGCAAATTTTATTGCAGAGACCACTCCAGGATATTTACCTAACGTATAGCAACTACAAACAGATTGGAAGCAGAAAGCTCAAGAAAAGGCACAAGCAATCCAAGGGTTAACCAAGTTGAACTGGGATTATTACTGGGCATACTTGGTAAAGCCACATAGTCAGTGGATGACTCTTAAGTGTATTATAAATTCGGTCGAAAAGATGGCGCCAGCTCTTGTCGATTCTGTTTTCTCAACTCAGCTAAAATCGGAAGTCGGCCAGCCGACTCTTCTCAAACAGATGTTGAATGCCTGTGATTTTAAGGAGCAGATATAGAAGTAGTTTTAATTTTAGATTCAATTTTAGTTTTAATTTTGTTTTCTTTTCCTGAAATGAGGACGGTCATTTAAACCGTATCCTACATTTTTGTAATAATTTATTTTTAGATTTAGTTAGTAGTATTTAAACCCTTCTCATGCATTTAGAGAAGGGTCCTGAAATTTGTCAAAAACTTATCCCCGGAACATGCACTTTTGTACCCTCTGAGGAGGTTTTGATGAATGAATGGAACAAGATTTATTGATATCTGCTACTGATGTTGCACTTTTGTACTCTTAGTGGATGTTAGATCAAGAAGAGATAAATCGTTATCGCTTGAAGCTCATGAGTAGGACTAGTTATAAATGGTATTTCTATCTCTTAACTATTTTTGCCCTTGTGTTAAAGTGATTTTCATGTTCAGTTATTTATATATTGATGTATGAATGCCTGAGTTATCATTTGGCACTTTTGTACGGTGATAGCTATTTATTTATGCTTGATGTATGAGTATCTTATTATGCGATATGTTTCTCACAACTATTTCGTCTAGTTTTTTATATGAAGTGGTTCATCCTTATTGAATTATTTTCTCATAACAGTCAAATGATCTTTATTACCAGTTGTTATTTGAAATCATTTTAGATCACATAAAAGAAAGGTTACACCCCGGGTTAGTGTAGACTTAGATATTTCTGCTTATTAGAATACAATTTCTATATTATTAGATTAGAATTAGAGTAGAAGTAATCCATTTAGAAACTGTTAGAAAAAGAAATATCAGTCCATCACACACACACACATAAATTGGGAAACTGGTCCCATATCCCCAGTCGGACCCACTATACCAAACGAAAAAGGTGCTGCTAGCCAAGGTCCGGACGGGGTGGGTATCCCCCTTGTTGTAGACCAGATTTTCAGGGCTTCAACAGGACCTAACATTTTATCAAGAGTCTCATGTGTGTAGACTCAAGAGAGTGTTGTACAATCTCAAACAAGCACCTCGTGATTGGTACACTAGGATCGACAATTATCTCATTGGTTTGGGCTTCACCAAAAATGAAGCGGATGTAAACCTCTATCACATATTGGTAGAAGGTAAACTGCTTATTATTGTCTTATATGCTGATGATTTTATTTTAATTGGTGATGAGAAACTGGTCAGATCTTGCAAGGAGGACCTTGCAAAGGGATTTGAAATGGAGGACATGGGTCTCATGCACTACTTCCTCTTGTTAGAAGTATGGCAAGGAAATGATGAATTGTTTGTGTCACAAGGCAAGTATGAAAATGAGATACTACAAAGATTCCTCATGGAGAATTGTAAACCCATGGAGACACCTCTAGCGACCAACAACAGGAAGGAAGATGCCACTTCAAGTGAAGAAGTGGATGCTACCATTTATCGATAGTTAGTGGGTTCACTAATGTATCTTGTGAACACACAACCAAATATATGTTATGCAGCCAACCAGCTGAGCCAAGCTATGGTTAGGTTGAAAAAATTGTTTTGGAAGACAGTGAAACATTTCCTACGGTACCTTAAAGGCACTACCCAGTTTGGACTATGGTACAGACGAACAAAAGGAGTGAAGTTGTGTGGCTTCACAGATGTAGATTGGGAAGGAATTCCATCAAACCAAAAGAGTACATCAGGTGGAATTTTCAGTGTTGGGTCTGCAGTGGTTTCCTGGTACAGAAGGAAGAAAAGATCTACGACACTCAGCTCAGCAGAAGCAGAATACATGGCTGCAAGTCAAGCAACATGTGAGGCGATCTAAATAAGAAATATATTTGTGAGACTATTTGGTCAGATGATGGATCCAACTGTGATCTATTGTGATAATAAGAGTTGAATTTAGGTCTCTGAGAATCCAGTATTTCACGATTGGTACAAGCATATAGATATAAAGTATCACCATTTACGGGACTGTGTGAAGAGGTAGTTAATGTTGCTATAATACATTCTGAGAGAGGAACAAGATGCTACCATTTTGACAAAGGATTTGTCAAGAGGGAAGTTTGAGTTCCACAAGTGCAGGATAGGGGTGGTTGATAATCCCTTTATTGCTGAGAGGGAGTGTTGAAAATGCAGCAAGAAAGTTTTGATTTGATTTTTGCCTTGGTCAAATTGACAAAATTTGAATTTCCACATCAGCAGACAACTTGGAGGTAGTTAACTTGTGTGACGTGGCTCTTGTCACTTAGTTATCTCAGTAAATTCGATTTAGAGGGCTTAGATTTTAGTTAAGCATGTGCGATTGCTAATTTGTAGCAATCAAGGTCATTTATTTCAAGTTGTTTTTAGTTAAACTAGTTCTAACTGTTGAAGGAACTAGTGGAAGGTCAGTTGTGTAGTGGGACAATAATATAACTCAATGATCATCCAGTTAACTGATCAATCAGCCCAAAATAGCTAGTGAATGTAAAGAATTTGAGTTCGCCAGTTGTGATGGAGATTCCAAGGGAGTCTAACATTAGTTGTAGACTAGTCTTGAGTGTACATGTGTTGCATTCAGTCAGAGGATCAACCTTGGGAATTGCGCAATCAATTGGAGGAAAATTCCTAAATAATAGGGGAATAATTCCTCAAGAATTATGCAAGGAAATAGGGGCTCAAACAGAGGCAGAAATTGACTAAGTCTAGGTCAGAGCTTCTCAGTGATCATAGATATAGGTTATTCACTTGTAGGTTGAGCTCAGATTAAGCTAACAATTGTAATACATCCCTATTCATCAGATTAATGCAAGCAGACAAAGGGTTTTTTAGCATATTTCTTTCCCTGGAAAAAATATTGTGTGGATGTGTGTTATTTCTCATTGCATGTTTGTGATTGATGTTCTAAGTTAACATAGTTATCGATCAAACGAGAAATTGAACTGGTACCTGTTTTTTTGAGGTAGCAAAAAATCACCTGATTTTGAAAAGTGGTGATGCCGGAATATAATTTTTTTTTGCATATTTTTGGCACTTTAAATTTTCTTATGTATCAAGTATGAACATTTTTTTTCCGATGTTAGTGATTTTCATGTTGATTTTGAAAAGTGTTGACGTAGCATCAACCCCTTTTTTTTAGAGAGTTGATTTTTAACACTTTAATATTTATTTATTTATTTTTATTTATTATTATTATTTTTTCTATGTAGCAAGTATGAGCATCTTTTTAAAATGTTAGTGATTTTTATCTTGATTTGAAAAGGGTTGATGCATCATCAACCCTTTTTGTTTACAGGGCTTATTTTTCACACTTTAAATTTTGTAATGTATTAAGTGTGTATTTTTTTAAATGTTTGTGATTTTCATGTTGGTAATAAAACATAAAAACAAAATGAAAAACATGACAAAAGAACTCAAATAATAAAAGATTATATAAAAAAAAACTAAAAAAAACTCATAAAACTGTAAAAATAAAACAAAAGTCAAGTGTAAAAATTAAAAAAAAAAATTAAAATATTAAAAAATAAATTAAAAAAAGAAAATATTTCAAAAAAGCATAAAATTAAATAAATAAATATTAATCAAAAAACAAAATACATCCATAACAATTTTTTTAAGTTAAAAAATAAAAAATAAAAAATATATACAACTGGATAATAATAATTAAAAAAAATTCTAAAAAAAATAAATAAACAATTAAATTAAATATTTAAATTATATATATATATATATATATATATATATATATATATATATATATAAAACTAAAAAAATCATTAAAATTAATTGAAAAATAAAAAAATAAAGAAAGTTAAAAATAAAATTAAAAAAAAATAAAAATATTTAAATTAGGGAAAAAGGGAGAGAAAGAAGTTTACAAAATTATTTTAAAAAAAATGAAAAACGTACCAAAAAAACAATTAAAAAAATTATTGAACCACATTTTAATAACAATTATTAAAAACAATTAAATAATAATTATTAAAAAAAATAAAATAAAAAAACAACTTACTGAGAATAAAACTTAAAATTTATTTACGTTTTATTATTTTTTTTTTTTTTCATTGTTTTCAAAAAAATTGAAAAAAAATAAAAACAATAAAAAATAACACCAAAAAACAATAAAAAAAGTTTTTTTTGGTCTTTATTTCCATTTTTTTTTTCTACAGGGTCTGTGTATAACAACTTGATCCCATTATGAGTAATTTGATAGTTAGTTTTAAAAATTTTGTTATAATGAATGGAGTTTGCCCCCACAATGTATCAATTTCATGGTTGGTCTGTAAGTTTTCATTACAACGGGTCGAGTTCACCTACACTGCGTGTCAATTTGATGGTTGATTTATAAAAAAAAATTGCAATGTATCGAGTTGTCTTAGGCTAAGATTTTAAAATCGCTATATATTTTGTATTTAAAAAATAAATTACTCTTGAGTGTTCATTTTTTAAAATTTTTGTCTTAAATTTTTTTCATAATGTCATAATTGAAATATTTTGAAAACTTGAGATTTTTTTGTAGTCATAATCTTTTGTTTTAATTGCATGGTTGAAAAATTGTCAACGTTGTAATGTTTTTCTAAGTCATGTATTTTATCCTTAATGCTATAGTCGAAAACAATTACAATTTCAAGGTTTTTTAGAGTCAAGATATTTTAACTTTAACAACATGGGTGGAAATAGTTGGAATTATCGGGATTCCAGACATGATATTTTATCTTTAACATCATGTCCGAGAATTGTTGGAATTTTATAGTTTTTCAAAGTCCAGATATTTTCTCTTTAACTCCATTGCTAAAAAATGTCAAAATTGTATTTTCTCTTTAATTCCATTGCTAAAAAATGTCAAAATTATAACCCGATTTTTTTTTGCCATTATGGAATAAACAATTTTTTTTAAGGGTGTTTTTTCATCCATTTTTCAAAAAAAAATGGTTTTTACTTCCATTAAAAAAAAATAAAAAATAAAAATATTGAAACTTCACCCTAAAAAACATCTTTTTGGATTGAACAATTATTTTTTAAGAGTGTTTGGTTCATCCATTTTTAACCCAAAAAAATGGTTTTTTAGATAATAGTTCTAGTTTCATTCTTAACTATGTTAATTGTGAATTGATGTTTTGTGATTTTGATTAAAATTTTATGAGTTGTTGCAAATCTACACCATAATTTATATGTTAGTGATTATTGGCTTGATCATACAATTACCAATATTTATTCATGTTGGGAAATAATATACCATTATATTCATAGATCCATTACACCATCATGATTGAAATGACTGATGGTAGAGGAATTTTTCTGTTGGAGTTTAATTTTTAAGCCATAATGGCTTGTAGGAGGATGTTTTTTTTTTAAATTCAATCACACTGCAAGTCACCACATGTGATCTCTTAATTTATACGTTGAGTATAATTATCTCTGGCTTTTACTAATGGCATTTGGTGAGAGAAAATAGGTACAATAGTTCGAGAGTGCTTACACCTGAAACCTTTTTCATATTACTTTTATGTTGAGACCTAAAAATTCTTAAAATGAATTCAATTCATGGGGCCTTCACTCCAAGATCATGGTTGTGACCAAGGATATAGATATGAATTATGATAGCTTTATGGAAGGCTCATAATTGAGTCTTTTATAAGACCTTTACTTCATTTGATTATGAAAGTAATCGCAGAAAGAGTATATGAAAGTAATCGCAGAAAGAGTATATGCCTTTTACGTTTTAGAGTATTAGCTTCCTAGAGAATATCGCACTCCTACTAAGGGTCTAGAGAATATCACTCCAGAAGAAGCTTGGAGTTCCATTAAACCAAATGTAAGTCACTTTCGTGTGTTTGGAAGTGAAGCATGGGCCCATATTCCAGATGAAAAGCATAAAGCTTTAGAACCTAAGAGTGAGAAATGTACTTTTGTTGGATATTCTGAAGATGTAAAAGGTTATAGACTTATTCCATTTAAGTCTAAATATGTTATCATTAGAAGAGATGTAAAATTTGATGAAAATAAATCGGCTTGTGAGCCTAGTCCGGCGGATGTGCCACCTCTTCCTATCTCTTCTACTTTTGAAAACATTTCTTCTTCGGATGATGAAAGCGAGGATGATAATCCTCCCCCACCTTCTCAGGATCCTCAACTTCCAAGATGGGTCCGTGCTACTCAGGATGCAGCAGGTGATCTTGCCGGTGATCCTACAGATCAGCGACGTACACGTTCTCAGTTTGAAAGAGCCTCTTCTTTACTGGCTCAAGCTCCAGTAAATCATGATCCTGACACTTTTGCAGAAGCTTTAGGCCATCCACATTGGGAAGCAGCTATGAATGAAGAATATCATTCATTAATGACAAATGATACATGGGATCTTGTTCCTCTACCAAAGGGACGCAAACTTGTTAGATGTAAATGGGTTTACAGAACCAAGTATGGACCAAATGGGAAAGTTGATAAACATAAAGCTCGTCTCGTTGCTAAGGGCTTTTCACAGGTTGAAGGCATTGACTGCACTGAAACCTTCTCCCCTGTTGCCAAAATGAACTCTATCCGCCTTGTTCTTTCCCTTGCTGCCTCTTTAAAATGGGAAGTCCATCAGATGGATGTTAAATCTGCCTTCTTGCATGGGGACTTGCAGGAAGAAATCTATATGGAACAACCCATTGGCTTCATACAAACAGACTCCAACCTTGTTTGTCGACTTAAGAAATCCCTTTATCGCCTCAAGCAAGCTCCTCGGGCTTGGTATGCCAAAATGGATAGCTTTCTTTTAGAATCTGGCTTTTCTAGGTGTCATTCTGACAATACTGTCTACACCAAGAAAGTGGGCAACTCTCTTATCATCCTTGTTCTTTATGTTGATGATCTTATTCTTACTGGTAGTGATCCCAACCTTATAAACCATGTGAAGTCCAGCCTTAAAAAGAAATTTGAAATGACAGACTTAGGACACTTACACTATTTTCTCGGTCTTCAAGTCTTGCAATCCAAGGAGGGTATTTTCCTTTCTCAGTCCAAGTATGCTTGTGATATTCTTCGTCATTTTCACATGGAAGACTGTAAGCCAGCCCCTTCTCCCTTTCAGTCTGGAGTCAAACTTTCAGTCTCTTGTACTTCTCCTGAAGTTGATGCTACCTTATACCGTCAACTTGTAGGAAAACTCTTGTATTTAACCCATACTCGTCCTGATCTTTCCTTTGTTGTTGGCCTTGTTGCTCGTTTTATGCAAAACCCCCGTTAAAGTCATTGGAAAGCAGCTAAAAGAATACTTCGTTATGTTCGAGGTACAGTACAGTTTGGGATTCATTACAGTGCCAAAGTAGCTCCTCTGTTAGTTGGTTTCACTGATTCCGATTGGGCTGGTGACCCTGATGATCGAAAGTCTACTGCCGGTTATGTCTTCACTCTTGGTTCAGGACCTATTACATGGGCTTGTAAGAAACAGGCTACCATTTCTCTTTCGTCAGCAGAAGCAGAGTATCGTGGTGCCGTGGAAGCTAGTAAGGAAGCCTTGTGGCTTCGTCAGATCCTATCAGAGTTTGGCTTTGAGCAGCAGCATCCAACCACACTTTGGTGTGATAATAAAAGTGCCATTCAGCTATGCAAAGATCCAGTCCAGCATCAGCGCAGCAAACACTTTGAACTACACATGCACTTCATCAGAAAGCTCATTCATGACCATGTTCTTGAAGTGCAATATTGTTCAACAGATGATCAGGTTGCAGACATCTTTACAAAGGCTCTCACAGAGGCGAAGTTCACTAAACTTCGATATATGCTTGGAGTTCAGGAAGTTGTCACTAAGGGGGGATAGGCTCTAGTGCCTCCTTCCTTCTCCTATTGTGTCATATTTGTAAATCCTTCAATCCTATCCCAAGTTGTTCTTAAGGGGGGATGTTAGGATATTCCGACACATAGGATATAGTTAAGTTCAACTTGGTCTAGTGTAGAGTTAGGTAAAGTGTGTTTCTTTACCGTTGTACATTTTGTAACTTACAATCCGACGGTCACGATATGTGGTGATCCGACGGTTCATTCTCTCCTCGGTATTACCGACACTTGATCCGTGGCTTGACACCCGATTGGTCCATGAGTTCTATTTAAAGCGCATGGAGGGCCATTGTTCGGGTAATCCGTGCATGAGAGAAGCTTATGTAAATTTTCATTCTTTGATTAATAAATTGCCTGTAGTACCCACGTTGGGACAGGCTGTGGACTGTTTCCCTCTTTGAGGGTTTTAACCACGTCAAAAATACTGGTGTATTGATCTGTGATCTGGTTGTGAGCGGTGTCATTTTGGTATTCTTTCTGAGGAACTTACCCTGTAAATTCCTACACTTTAAAGGATAATATCCAACATGATGTTCGCCTTTGGGAACCTGATTCATTAGAGAAGGTATTCAGGTTAGCAAGAAAAATGGAAAGCAAAGTTATGGCAACCAGGAAGCATACCACTCACAACTATAAAGACGGAAGTGTTGTTGCCCCTAGTCTTCCACAACCTATAAGGTTGACACCACAACAATTGGAAGAAAAAAGAGCAAAAGGGCTTTGTTACAGTTGTGATAGCAAATACACTAAAGGTCATAAGTGTGCTGAGAAGAAATTATTCTACATAGATTGTGAAGAGGAAGAAGAAAAGGAGCAAGAAAGGTCAAAAGAAGAGGATATACTCTAGGAACAAAGCCTAGATGAAGAACAAATAAATCCAACCATATCATGTAATGCATTGGCGGGAATTACCACTCCTCAAACCATCAAGATAGAAGGACAAATCAAGAAGAAAAAGGTAATAGTGTTGATTGATTCAGGAAGCACCCACAATTTTATTCATTGTAAGGTAGCAAAAGAATTGAATTGCTTCCTATATCTAGCACCAGAGTGTCAAGTGATGATTGCAAATGGAGGAACAATAAATTTCTCTGGAAAGTGCCATAATATCAAGCTATCCATGGGAGAATATGTATTGACTAGCCCAATGCTTTCCATTCCAATGGGAGGTGCTGATGTTGTACTCGGAGTCCAATGGCTACAATCCCTGGGTACAATAGCTTTTAATTTTCAAGAAATTTTCATCAAATTTTCTACAGAAGGAAAGGAAGTTGAATTAAGGGGTATTGCAGGGAAACCAGGAAAGATAATCAGCTCTAATAGTATGACAAAGCTTCTAAAAAAGGAGCAAAGAGGTGTAATTGCACAATTATGCTCGCTAGATGTTTCCACATCGGAATCATCTATTTCTCCAGATCTCCAAAAAGTCCTGGACAATCATTCCAAGGTATTTGAGACTCCCAAAGGTCTCCCACCTATGCGTGATCATGATCATGCTATTCATCTGATTCCAGGAAGTGTTCCTCCAAACATCAGGCCGTACAGATATCCCTATGTCCAAAAGAGTGAAATTGAACATATGGTTGCAGAAATGCTAGAGGCTGGTATAATTCAACCGAGTCAAAGTTCTTTCTCTGCTCCAGTAGTATTGGTGCACAAGAAGGATGGATCATGGCGCATGTGTTCGGATTATAGGGAGCTCAACAAGCTCATTATTAAAGATAAGTTCCCCATTCCTATCATTGATGAATTACTGGATGAATTTCATGGATCAATTTACTTCACCAAGTTGGATCTTCGTTCAGGATATCATCAAATCAGAATGAAGACTGAAGACATTCCGAAAACAACATTTAGAACTCATGAGGGTCATTATGAATTTTTGGTCATGCCTTTTGGCCTTACCAATGCACCTTCAACATTTCAAGGTTTGATGATTTCAATTTTCAAACCATACCTTAGAAAAATTGTGTTAGTATTTTTTGATGATATACTAATCTATAGCAAGCCTTGGAAGGATCATGTTGAACATGTTGACAAGGTGCTACAACTATTGAAGGAGAAACAATTATATGCAAAAAGATCTAAATGTTTCTTTGGAGTCTAGGAGGTGGAATATTTGGGTCATATTGTATCTCATGAAGGAGTTAAGGTAGACCCTGGCAAAATTAAAGCCATTAAGGAATGGAAAATCCCCACATCCATAAAGCATCTGCGAGGATTTCTCGGGTTGATAGGGTATTATTGCAAGTTTGTTAAGAATTATGGGAGAATAGCAGCACCTCTAACAACATTATTGAAGAAAGATGCATTTTCATGGACTCCGGAAGCAACAAAGGCCTTTGAACATCTTAAAGAGGCAATGTGCCAAGCACCGGTCTTAGCTACACCGAACTTCACAAAAACCTTTATTGTGGAATGTGATGCTTCAGGAAATGGAATTGGTGTTGTTCTAATGCAAGATGAAAGACCCATTTCTTTTGAAAGTCGTCCAATCAAGGGAAAGTTTTTAAGCAAAGCTATTTATGAGAAGGAAATGTTGGCAATACTCCATGCACTTAAGAAATGGCAACCCTACCTAATGGGTAGAAACTTCAAGGTAAAAACGGATCATGATAGCCTTAAATACTTTTTACAACAAAGATTATCCTCTGAAGAGCAACAAAAGTGGGTCACAAAGATGTTGGGTTATGACTTTGAAATCATCTACAAAAAAGGGAAGCAAAATGTGGTGGCAGATGCACTCTCAAGAAAGGATGAGGATGTGTAAGCATTGTTGTGCGCCATTTCTATTATCCAACCAGATTGGATAAACGAAGCAAGGGAGGAATGGAAGAATGATGAAGAAGTGTGGGCACTTATTCGAAAGTTACAACAAGATTCCAGTACATCTAGTACATTTAGCTGGCAAAATGATTCGTTATGGTACAAAGATCGCTTATACCTCTGTAAGAATTCCCAGCTAAAACAAAAGATTCTTATGGAATTGCACACTTCTCCCTTAGGAGGGCACTCAGGATTTTTAAAAACTTACCACAGGGTTAAGAAGGAATTTTTTTGGGATGGCCTTAAATCAGATATTCAAAAGTTTGTGGCTAAATGTTTGGTTAGCCAACAAAATAAAGTTGAAACAATTAAGACACCAGGTCTATTACAACCTTTATCCATTCCAAGCCAACGTTGGGAGGAGGTTTCAATGGATTTTATCACAGGTTTACCCAAGTCTGAGGGAAAGAGTGTCATCATGGTGGTAGTTGACAGACTTACCAAGTATGCACACTTTTGTGCATTATCACATCCATTTAAAGCCAGTACAGTTTCTACTTCATTTATGGAAACAATTCAAAAGCTACATGGAAACCCAAAGATTATTGTAAGTGACAGAGATCCCATTTTCACTGGAAATTTTTGGACAGAATTATTTTCTTGTCTTGGTACTCAGTTAGCTCATAGCTCATCTTATCATCCTCAATCTGATGGGAAAACTAAGATAGTAAACAAATGTTTGGAAGGATATCTTTGTTGCTTTGTATCTGATAAACATACACAATGGGTCAAATGGTTGCCTCTTGCTGAATGGTGGTATAACACTTCCTTCCATACAGCAACAAAAATGACCCCATTTATGGCACTTTATGGGTATCAACCACCATCCATCACATCATATTTAAGAGAAAATTCTAAGGTTCAGGCAGTGAAACATCACATCAAACATCAACAACAAGTCCTCCAACTCTTAAAGGATAACCTTGTGTTGGCACAGAATAGAATGAAACAACAGGCAGATCAACATCGCAGTGAAAGAAGTTTTGATGTAGGTGATTGGGTATTCCTACGTCTACAACCATATAAGTAAATGTCCCTCAAGCAAGCTAAGAAGGATAATAAATTATCAGCAAAGTATTATGGTCTATACAAGGTGTTGCAAAAGATTGGTACTATGGCATACAAATTGGAGCTTCCTGCAGCTTCTCGATTGCACCCAGTTTTCCATGTTTCATGTTTAAAGAAGGTTATAGGTGACAAGCTCCCAGTTCAAACAATATTGCTAGAACTTGATGAGGAAGGAAAAATTATATTGGAACCAGAAGCAGTCACAGAAACAAGAACTCGACAGCTACGAAATCATTCAATTTCACAGTATCTTATCAAGTGGAAGAACTTATCTGCTGAAGATTCCACATGGGAGGATGAGAATTTTATGCAGAAGTATCTAGAACTACTCAAGCGTTGAGGACAACACTTTTTTGAAGGAGAGGGGCATGTTGGGTCCCTATAATACTAGTGATTACCCCATTACTATTGTAGTTATACCCCTTATTAATATTGTTGTGCCCCTATTGCCCCCATATTGTTATTACTGTGCCCCATAGAATCCCTCTATTGTTATTTTTGTGGCTTTATGTTATTATTGTTAGGTCGCCTGGATTATATTGTGACTCCTTAGACTCATATATATAGAAAGGAGGTTTTGTCATTTGAATCATCCAAGAATTGTTCATTTATGTAATGTAAAGGAGGTTGCCCCTCGAAGAGCCTGAATTCTAAGGCGTTGATCTATCTTTTCTATCTTTTCTTGAGCTGGTTTCATAACAGAGTACCACCTCCAGTGTGATCCTGCACCCTCAGCTCCTCCAGGCTCCAGTGCTAAAGATTCTACACTTGTCACTTCCTCATACTCTTGATTTTGTTATTGTTAGCTTGTAGTTTTTTGCTTTACAATTTGGAAGTAGATACTTAATCATATTAAAGTTATTAAAATTGTTAGAATTTTGGACAAATTACTCAATTGGTAGGTGATAAAAAATATCTAGTTTCCTACTAAGGAGATTGAAACCACCTACTAAGAAACATGTTTAAACTGGCTAACGAGCTAATGTACTTTGTTTACATGATAGTTTGAGGTAATAATGTTAACTTTGATAATAATAATTACAAAGTTTTAATAATTTTTTTATTAAAATTAATTAAAGATGCTTCATTAAATTACTTATTTTCTAATCGTTTCTCACAGTGATATTTTAGGTGATACATGATCATTATTTCTAAAAATCATAAATTTTAGATGATTGTCTTTTAGATCCATCACATAATTGAGAAGATCGTTGACACATTTCGAACCATCTAATGTGGTTCATCATCAGAACGAAAAAGGTTAAGAGATGCCGATCTGACAAGGAAATAAAAAGAGCTATGTATAACACAAGGTGGATAAGAAACCAAAAAGAGAATTAGTCGTTTTAAAAATAACAATAAAATAAAAAATCAAATAAAAATAAATAAATAAATATAATATAATATAAAGGAGATTAAGGAATAAGGGAAATAAGAAGGAAATTAAGTTAGGAGTAAATGAGTAATAAGTAATAATAAAAAGTTAACTAATATTAAATAGTTTATATACATGTGGGTCTAAATAGGAATTAAAATAAACTTTTAAAAGTAATAATAATAGGCTCAAACTTAGGATTAGAATAAAATAAAAAAGTAATAATAGTATTAAATTAAAAACCACCCAAAAAATTATATACTATATATAAAGAATAATAAAATTCAAAGATAAATAATACTAGAAAAGCAATTATGGACAAAAATACATAGATAAAATATTAATGGAAAACAAAAAAATAACAGAATAAAGGGAAGGGGTAAAATAAAGAATAACCAATAACTATATATATATATAGGGGGAAATAATAACTAATATAATAGATCATATATATAGTAAGGAGTTAGGAGAGAATAAGTAAGAAAATTGTTCTAGTAAATTATTATTAAAAATAAATAAGATATTATTAAAATAAATTTATAAAGAAAGGGAGAAAAAAAGGTAAAAAAAAAAACCAAGAGTTAGGGAGGGAGGAAAATTAGGAAGAAAAAATTGATGAAAGAGCAGGAATCCAATTTTTACTGATTTTCCAGTCGTCATCCCTGTTAATATTTTTGGCTGCATGCTTCTCAATCTTAATAGCTTCCCTAAAGTTTTTGTGATGATAACGAGAAATCTTTGCAAGGATACGTGCATCCTCTATACTAATGTGATGCTTAGTGTTAGAAGAATTCTTAGTCATAGATGAAGATATAGAGATATTATTCTTGATGTCCGCAACATGATCCTGAATTCTACGTTTGATTGAATGACCAGTTTCACCTATATAAGGCTTCCGATAAGAACATGGGATCATGTAAACCCATTTAGAGTTAGAGGTGTCAATCTAGTCTTTAACAGACCTAAGGGAAGAACGAATTGTGGTCAGCGACTTAAAGGTCGTGGAGATATTGTTTTTCTTAACAATCCAAGCCAACATGTATGTGGTTCCTTGAATAAACGGAAGATGGACAGTGACAATGGGATTGTTGGAATTAGATTTGGTTCTAGGTAGTTTGGTTGCTTTTTTAGCCTTATGGAAGTCTTTCAGGACTTGATTCTTTTGATACCCATTGCTCATGAAGACCTCTAAAAGTTGAGATTTCTCATCATCGATATGAAGACCATTGAAAATCCTAAGGGCTCTAGTAGCAAGGGTATTCAAAACACCAAATTTCTGGGTAGGGTGATGATGGGAATTAACACAAAGATATTGCTTAGTGTGAAAATGCTTGCAGAAAACTTGATGAGAAATGGAGCCATCCTCCTTCCTGGTTATGAGGACATCAAGAAAGGGAATGTTGCCATCAACCTGGATCTCCATATGGAATTTAATAAAATAAGATAGCTTATTAAGATGCTTTTTAAATGTTTCAATATTATCATCACCATGGGGCCAAATGATGAATGTATCATCAACATATACTTTCCAATGCTTGGAATGGAAATGAGAAAAAGCAAGGGATTTAGTCTCAAAATCCTCCATGAAAATATTTGCAACAATAGGGGAGAGAGGGGAGCCCATAGCTACCCCACAGGTCTGCTCATAGATATCATCTTGAAAGCTAAAGAAAGTAGATTTTAAGCAAATGTTGACTAATTTAGTTGTATTAGGGTCAGTGATGCTATTAATGACATCAATAGCCTCATTAATATGGATCTTAGTAAAAGAGAAATGACGTCAAACCTAATGAGAATATCATTGGGTTCAAGATTAAAACATTTAATTTCTTGGATGAAAGAGGATGAATGCTTGACAAAAGAGTCAGAATTACCAACAAGAGGCTTAAGTTTCAGGGCTAAATGATTATCCAATAGATAAGTAGGCCCACCAATAGTGTTCACAATAGGTCTCATTGGAGCGTCTTCTTTATGAATTTTAGGGAGGCCATATATTCGAGGGGTTAGCCGTTTTCTTTCAATAAACTTCTTGCTTATACTACAACAAGCATTATCAGACAAGATATCATTTAAGAATTATTTAGAGATCTTAGAAAGCGGATTTTTACTTAGATTTTTGTAATTACCATTGTTGGTAAAATGATCAATCATCTTATCAATGTAATCCTTCTTATCAAGAATGACAACACCACTTTTTTAAAACACAATTATCTTAAGAAACTGGCATGTAGCAATTTGAACTATTGAGTAATATTATAATTTCATTTTATTAAAAATGTTAGACGTTCATTTTCCTCTAATACATTTCATAGAGATAACATGAAGAGAAGTGTAGTGAAGCCTCATGTGGGTCTCTTCATTGTTCATTTTCATATAACACGAAGAGAAGTGTATTGAGGCCTTACTTGGGTCTGTTCACTGTTCATTTTCCTATAACACGAAGAGAAGTGTAGTTAATGTCATTTATGGCTCTTAACTTTAGAGGAACAAAACTAGATTGTACATATTTGCTTGATTTTATTTGGATATTTAAAGTTGCATGTGTTCCTTGTTTATGGGATGAATGGAGTTTGTAAATGGATATTTAAAATTTATTTTTCTTGATGTTTGTAGGTGAATTTAATTCAATTCTATATTGTAGGAATATTTTAAATTCTATAAATTTTTCGAAAAATTATAAAATACATAAAATTTGTAATAGACATAAAAATACTTTATACAATTGTTTATAAGTAGTTTATTTAATAATTGCAATGTTATAAAGTATTATGTAAATCATAAAATTCAAAATTCAAATATTCAATGAATCAAGCTAACAAAAAAAATACCTTTACACAAATTAATCATTTTAAAATTCTCTCAATAAAATGGCAAAATCTAATTACATGGAACAATGCTCCACATAATTATAATCCTTCAGAGGGTTCATGCCTCCAAATCCATAATTTCAAGCACTCAAACTTGAACGATTTGGTGACAATGCCCAAGTGAAGCCATGTCGAGTTTGGTTGAACGATTTGGTGACAAGTGCCCAAGTTAAACCATTTTGAGTTCGGTTGAACGATTTCTTGACAAGTGCAAGAAGAGTGCGCCCATGACGAGTTGCAATAAGGAGCACAAACAAGTTGTGATGGCGACGAAGTGCGCCCAACCAAGATGTGACACACTCGAGAAAAGGAACGCCCAATCGAGACAAGGAACACCTGAGACAAGGCACACCCAATCGAGACAAGGAATGCTCAAATGTGACAAAGTAGTGTGACGTTAAATATGGGGTTCCAAGTATAGTAGACTTGAGAGAAGATAGGTTGGCTCTCCCAACTAGCTCACCCTTTCGTTGAAGGATGAGTCACATAAACAATGAGAGGAGGGAGTCAAGTTAGAAAAGGAAGCAATCAACCTTACCATCGCATAACAAGAAGAAGATGTAGAACAAAGGAAGAAAGGGAGCTGACTCTCATGAAAGAGCTCACTCTCTAAGAAAGATCCAAAGAGGAGGTTTTTTTACAGAGTGGTGGCATTTGTATCGTTGCGGGTCTTGTATGTGTATATTATTTTGGATGGTTGTGGGCTGCAAGTTGAAGGACTACAATCCATATTTGTTATACATTGTATTGATGAGGCATTGTAGCAGCGAACTAGTTAGGATATTGGCCCAACCAAACCGAAGTTTATTGTAAATGAATTTATGTTGAAGTAATAAATCGAAGTTTGGGGAATTGTTTGGGAGTTCCCCCTCCCATCTTATTGTCTTTTCTTGTGCATGGTTATGAATTATTATTGATATTTCTGAAGTAGATGTAATTGTACAACAACACATGATTTGCAACTGAATTTAACTATAAATAAATTTAATTTTTGAAGTGGATTTGTACTTGAGATTTGATTTTATTAGTAATTTCACAAGTATAAGATATCTATCTCGTTGTAGAAGTACATAGGCCAGAGGCGTAGTCCAGGTGTTAATAAACTCAAATTGGTTTCGCCATTGAGAAGAAACCATGTCGGTGTCACACACCTCGCAGGACTTGAGAAGCTTATAGATCAAAGGTGCACCCTAGGGGCTTTACAAATGGTATCAGAAAATTTTTGAAGGCTAAGTGAAGATAGTGTTGCAATATTCAAATTTTCCACTTCATGGCAAATGGTACCAAAGTGTTTTTGAAGGTCAAGTGAAGATAATGTTGTGCTCTTCACATCTGCCACTATGTGATAGATGGTATCAAATATTTAAATAGTGGTTGTCATGACAAATCGATTTCAGAACTTATTGAAGAAGCATTGTTGAGACAGATATGGAGGTTACTCCTCAAGATATGGATTAGAATTTGGCTTACTTAGGCAGCATGTTTTTTCTTTGACATACATTATCTGAACACTTTTCGAAGAGGACTTTCGAATGCAAGAGAAGATGAAAACCATGAGTGAAGTGTACACCAGAGGAATTGAATAATTTGAGAGAGTTTCTAATGTGGTCAAGAAAGTCCAAACTAAAGAAGGTGCGTATGAAAAATTGGGTAAGTTGGAGGATTCTAGTGTGGAAAACCTATCCACTACCATTAGAGATGAGTTTATAGTTTTAAAGAATGTTGTTTGGCAGAGTGTGTCCAACATTTCTATTCATGTGAAAGTAAAGGAACCTGAATCGTACAATGGTGCGAGGAATACGAAGATATTGGGAAGCTTTGTTTGGCGTATGGAGTAGTACTTAGAGTGACTAGGGTGACTTCAAAGGAGGCAAAGATAAGGATTGTCGTATCATTCTTGATGAAGGATGTGAAGATTTGGCGAAGAAGGTGAGAAAAGTATATTTCTTTGGGCCACACGATGAAATACATCATCACATGGGAGAAGATGTAGGAATCTTCAATAATTCATTTTGGACTATAAGATGAGACTTGGGGTGCAAGAACGAAGGGTGAATTTTATCAAGAAAATAGGGAGATTAAAACCATATGTAAGGGGGTATTCAAGTTTTATGTTCGAGCTTTTGGATATGTTTGAGAAGGATAGGATGTTCAATTTCGTGATTGGGTTGCAACCTTGGGCTCAAGATGAAGTAAAGAGACAGGAGGTTCAGTCTCTTGAAGAAGCTATCATTGTTGAAGATAAGATTTTGGATTACCATGAATGTAATACAAAAGGGAAGAACAAATATGAGAAGAAAAATAAAACAGATAAATGGAGAGATAAATATTTGAAGGATGATGGATCAAAGTTGGGAGGCTTTTCGAAAGGGAAGAAACCTCTTATATGTTGGTTGTGTAGTGAAGAGAACATGGCCAAGAATTTTCCATTAAGGTAGAAGGTGGTAGCTTTGCAGTAAGCTACCAATGAAAAGAGAGAACAATGTTCTCATGCATCTATTCGAGTAATGCAGGTTTTGGGTGCAACTATGATAAAGGGAGCTACCTCAAAACATGATCTGAAAAGGAGGAAGCTTAATTTTGTGAAGATGGATGTAGTTTGGATTCAGCTAATGGTTAGGAGATTTGGATTGAAGTTTATTCCAACCCATGCATCTTTCAAAGTAATAAATTTGGAAATAAGTAGAGTCCTTGGGACAACGAAAGATGTTCTGGTGAAGATTGGAAGTTGGAAAGGGAAGGTTGACTTCACTATCATCAAGATGGATGATTATGAAGTTGTACTTGGCATAGAGTTTATGATTGAGTAGGAGGTTGTGCCAACACCACACTTGGGGAAATTGTTTATTCATGTAGGAATGAAGGAGCCAATGATTTTTCCTACCATAGGAGCCATGATAGGAGAATGTAGGATGGAATCCACTCATGTGGAGGAAGGACAGCATGAAAATGAGGTTCATGAGAGATTGGAATGTTTAGAGTCCATGATCATGGAACACTTGAAGATGATAGAAACATTGTCAGATGGTATTCTAAGATTTTCAGATAGGCCAAATGTGATGAATGTGGAAGAATATGTTGATGAATGGATTGAGAGTTTGGCACAAGAACTATGAAAATTCCTTGAAATGAAACAACTAGAATTTATTCTTCTGACTGGTTAATTATGCAGTTTATTTGTTACTACAAATAATGAATAAATCACACTACAATTATTCACAATAAAATTATGTTGCAGAAAATAAACTGGAACTAAGAAAATGGATGCACACACACAATAAAAATGACCGCAATATTTTTGGAAAAAATTCCCTGAAAAAACCCAATTGGGAAAACTGGTGCAACACATGAGGATTTATTTTATTATGTAGTAGTAAAATCTAAGTACAATATCTAGATGCCCAAACTATAAATCCTCCAACAAAATAATCTAGCAAAAAATAATATAGAGACAACTTGTCTCACTTGACATTGATCCCAACTCTGAAACTGGCTCAAATTGGGCTGCTTGAAACCCCTGCGTCAGCCTCTGCGCTGCCTATGCACGGGATCTACTCTCACTTCCTGTGGAGATGCCAAGAAACTATCATTTTTCTTATGTATGCCTTTTGGAATGACTCACTTTGCCTTCTAGAAGTTTCCTTGACCACCAACAGCAAAATAATCCTCCTCTCTAGCTAAATTGAATTCCCTCTAAAGCTACCTATGTTTCCTCTGCACAATTTCACTAAGGAAAAATGCATCCCTCTTGTTGTTGACTCTCTGGAGCTGACACTTTATCATAAATCACTGATTATGCTCCCTTTTTCTTCTACTTCCCTTTGGCTCTAACTTCGCAACTAGATAGCTCAATTTTCCAAGGATTTTCACTCTCCTTGTTTCTCTAATTTGTCTCTCATGTCTATCTCCATCCCCATCGACATGCTCTTATAACCTATAGTTGGTGAACCAACAACCATGATTAGAACTACATCAATGTCTAATATCATCTCAAACTCAATCCATGTGAGTTTCTAGAGAATTCTCACCTTTCCTTAATTAATTCCTATTAATTAACCAATTTTCCTAAGTTAGACCTAGGAAAAATTTAAATGGTGGTTAATTAATTTAATTAACGCGTTTCACAAGATTATCTCGTGAAATTTTTATTTTTATTTTTGAAGATATCATGTTCTTAGCCTCTTTGACACAAATCCGAACTATAACACCTATTCGATGGTACAAAAACTAACTAGAACGAAACTGGGAAGAAGATGGATATGGATGGATGTCTATGAACCAAGATGAAATAATAAAGAAAGACATACCACGCCATTATGATCCAATTTTAATGAAGTTTATATAAGAGAGTATGGGTAGGTGTTCCTATCCACCCTTGATGAAGCACATTATGGAGAAGTATTGAGGGTTCATACCAAGTATGGGTGGATTTTTTCCAGAGACGCAGAGAGATGACATTGTGACTCTAGAAAGGGAACCTATATGACTTCCCCACACCACCATATTATTGAAGATCATGAAGGAGATGGGCTCACTATCAATTTCTCAAGATGGTGAGACCATTTGGAGCTTGAGGTGTTTTTGAAGGTTACTTCATGATGAGAAGAACTAGAGGAAATATTGTGTGATAGGAAAGATGTGATGATGGTTGCATATGTTTGAGTGCATGAGATCTTTTGGAGTTTATGTTATGATCATGTTATCTACATGATTAGTTAATTGCATGAGGGGATCTAGTTATAAATAAAGAGAGGATGGGGTCAAGTTAATAAATAAAACAATCAACCTTATCACCACACAACAAGAATAAGTCAAAGAATGAAGGAAGAAAGGGAATCGAGTCTCACAAAGGAGCCCACTCTCTAACCGAGATGCGAAGAGGTTTTTTTCGTGAAGTGGTGGAATTTTGTATCGCTACAGGTTTTGTATGTAGTAGGACAGAGTACAGGTAAAAAGGTTGGTTTATTATTTTGGATGGTTATGGGTTGCAAGTCAAAGGACTGCAATTCAACTATGCAAGTACATTGTATTGGTGAAGCATTGTGGCAGTGAGTTGGTTAGGAGCTTAGCCCAACTGAACCAAAGTATGTTGCAAATGAATTTATGTTGAAGTAATAAACCAGAGTTTGGGAAATTGTTTGGAAGTTCCCTCTCCCATATTATTGTTATGATTTTTTGTGTGGTTATGAATTAATGTTGATATTGTTGAAGTAGATGTAAGTGTATAAAAGCACACAAACTGTAACTGAAGTTAATTGTAAATGAAGCTAAAATTTGAAGTGGATTTGTACTTGAGATTTGATTGCATACTAATTCCACAAGTATAAGATATCTATCTCAATACAAAAGTACATAGGTTGGAGGCATAGTTCAGGTGTCAGTAAACTCAAATTGGTTTTTCCACTCAGAAGAAACCATGTCGGTGCCACAAACCTTGGTGGACTTGGGAAGCTTATAGCTTGGAGGTGCAGCCTGGGGGTGTGGAACATAGATAACCACTTGTGATTGTGAATAAATTTGGTATATTCTATCGCCCTTTCTGTTCATGCCACCCTTTATAGGTTTTTCAGTTGTTTCATAATTTTTTCATAAAAGGAAGACTTATCTAGTTTTTTATGATAGAAGTGTAACTTTTATAATAATTTCTAATGCAGTTGTTTCATAATTTTTTCATAAAATGGAAGATTTATCTAGTTTTTTCTGATAGAGGTATAACTTTGATTATTTATGAAACATTTCTATTAATTTTTAAATAAGAAACACTCTCAATGATTGATTGTTTATTAATATTCTATTTATTTATTTATTTATGTTGTAGTGCATAAGTGTCTCCATTCAATATGATATTTTATGAAGATAATTTTTTTTCATATATATAAGAAGTTAAATTTAAATATATAAATCAATTCGTATATAAAACTAAACCTAAACCAAGTAATTTACATTTTATATATTATTATACCCGAGTAATTTAAGTCTCATAAATTATTATAGATTAAATTTTTCATATAAAATATAAATTTTCACTGATAAATATAATTTTATGTTATATCATACCACTAAGTATGCCCTAAAACTTCTTCTTCTTGGCTAAGAGGTTGTCTTCCTCAGATGTAAGGAAATAGGTTAAGGGCCCAAGACCTAGAGGCATTTGGCAAGAGTGAAAGTCTTCCCCCTTATAGATCACCAACGGGTAATTCCAGGTGGCATGGTTTTCCTTGCATAACAATGATGAGTTAGCTTGAATTCACGGATGACAACCATTTATGGGTATCGCCACTACTGGTTTTACAATTGAGTTATGATAGGTTTTCCCATTGTATATAAAAAAATGATACATATCGCCTCATCAAAGTTTTGGATTCTCTTCGATGACAAATATATCCAAACTTTCACTCACCATAGACTTCACCGAGTACTCATGAATTACCCAATTAGATCATACATATTTATTTATGAAATTACAATCAAATATACACATAACCCAAAATTTGCATTTAGACATACAATTATTAATATTATTCTTTGAATCTATGAAAATGTATATCTCCAACAGCCACACAGAATTTGTTGTAGAAAGCCTAATGATAACAAAAGCAATATGCAACTCAATAAATCAACCTATTTAGCAAGGATTTAACATATCATGTTTGTTTTTATGAAGGCTAAGTTTTCCCAATATTATTGTTTAGGGTAATTGACTATTGGGTATGTTATAAAGTGGTATTAGAGCTTCCAAGTTCAACACTTGGACTGTATGGTCTCTATGAAAAATTAAATCAAGACCAAAGGTTCTACACTAGAGATTTGGAGATTAAAAATTTAGAACTCCGTGTTATTTAAAGAATGATTGTTTGTTGGGTGCAAGTGTTTGTTTGTTGAATTTCACTGGTGATTATTTACTACATGCATATGTGGTGATGTGAGACTATTTTGTTGTATATATGAATACAATGATGTTACTTTAATATTGATTTGAGTTGAAGCAACATTATCAACATGAAAAATGGAGCCTATATTCCCTAGAGTAGTCCAATATGATAACAAAATTTCATGACTGAATGATGCAATATAAATTATGAGGGGGAATATCTTAAATTATCTCTTTCTAATTTACACTTAGATGTTTTTATAATTTGCCATAAGTTGATGAAAAAGGTATGGGCATGATAAAACTCAAGAGATGAAATAGTTTAGAGATGCATTCCATCAAATAGATATTAAATAATCACATGCTAGATGCATGAAGGTATGCTAGGTGCATACAATAATGGATGTGTAGGCATAAAGACTCTTTGTAATTTTTTGTCATAACATGATTCATATAACTAATAGTGGTTAATGATAAACATGTAATCAGGAGTAGGTATTGAGTTATTTATATTTATAAACCATAGAAATTTAATCATCAACCTAGGGAACAGAAGCTTATAAGTCACTGACACAATATGTGAAAGATTAAAGTTGAGTTGACTAAAATCAAATTAAACCATACTTGCATAAATACTCTTAAAGAAACAATCACTTCCTCTCAAAATCTAAATCAGTAAATGGGGCTTGGTCTAAACTCAAGTAATGTCAATGTAAGACAACCCTTAATATCATTTACCATACATGTATTATGTTTCCATAAACTTAAATAAATTGAGATGAATTGTACAATTGAATGAATAAGAAAGAAATGTTGGAAGTGAAATGCATAACCATCAAACAAGACAAAAATGAAATATCGTGAACCTATAAGTGTAGCCTTACTTCCCAAGAAGGGGGCCCTTCCTTCCTTGGAAGCAAGCTACATGAATATTATCAGCAATAGACTAACATCAACACTACAGGAGAATAATAAAAGCTCAAAGTTTTATTATATTCAAGAAATATACTTTACATATCCATCTATATCTCCTCCTATACTAACTCCACTACAAGGATTGATGCATCATTTATAAGTGAAACCCTAGTTGTGTCTAATATCAACTCCTCTGAACTCATGGATTAGAGGACGAAATGGTTACCTTTTTTCTCATAAATGATTGATCATGAATAAATTTTAAGGAAATATCTATATCGGGGGTTCTAATACCATTCTAGTTGTTAAAGTTCTGATCTCAATCTTTGTGAATAGAAAAATGTCCTTGGCTGCATTGAAATGGTTGATTTGTATCTTCATGAGAAAAATAGTCACAAACCAAAGGATCCATATTAGCTAGAAACCGATCTTATTCTCCATGTGACCAAGTCCCACATAATCACTAGGGAAGTCATAGGCTTTGAATCATAGGAATGCATAAGAATGAGATTTGTAATCTTGATCTAGTGATGTGTAATCCAACTATCTATGCATAAGGAGGAATTTCACCAAATCATTGACCAAGGATTCACGCTTCTGCATAACAACCTAGGTGTGAATGAAATAGTATATAATGTTATTAAGCCTTTGAGCTTCAAAACCCATATGCCCAATTTTCACCAAGACAACTGGAAATATGACAACCTGTAACATAGGATTTAGAATTGTACTCTATTAGCGGGAACTAAACTATGTGAGAAGGGACTCTTCACCTGACACAAGAGATTTTCTCAACATTCACCATGTTTAGGAAAATCTCATTTAAACCTTATTAAAGCATTGAAAACATACGAAATACATAAATTAATTAACATTTTACCTTAACATGAGTATGGTTGTTGATTTAGTGTGTTAGTCTATAACTATGCATATTGAGGATGATAATGATAGGAACTGGATATAGATATAAACAATCATAGAGAAAAAAGGTGGGTGAAATCATGTCAAAATAAGTTTCCAACACCCCCCCACACCGCCCATTTTTCATGTCCTCATCCAAACAAAACCTCTGAGTGGAAGCCAAAATTTAGTTAAAATTGTTGGACTGCAACTTTAGACTAAATCCTTGCAATATTAACTAAAATGTTCATGTCCCTTTGTCCTTTGTTTCGTACTTCTTCAAATATCCTCTTCAATACCTGTTATGAACAACATACTTTTTAGCTCATCTACACCATTCCTTAACCATCTTTTACAGTTTTCTATTCTTAGCAACCAACTTATCATTCTTATGTTGCAGTTTAGAACTATGTGCTTTTAACCTCTCATTCTCCTCTTTAATGTGTTTGTTAAGGAAAAGATGCTCTTGAATTTCTCTCTTTTGTCATTTAATTAACCTATTATTCTCCTTGATAAACTGGATAAACTAGCTTATGTTTATTAGTGGAATAAGCATCACTCATTTCTATAATAGGGAGTTCAAACTCAAACAGAGAAACAAATTCCACAAGATTGAACTCTTTAAACCTAGGGGATTTAATTTTTCCAATATCTAAGGCACCAAGAGTGTGTATTAATGCCCCTTCTTCCCTTTTATCTTGATCTAAATTGATGACTATTTGTGATTCTAAACTCTTTTGGGAAGTATAACAATGTTGACAAACTATTAACCCTTTTTCCATAGTGTGTGTGACTCGTCGATTAGTAACAGGGGTTTGAGCTATAGGGGGTTTATGTAAAACATTCATTATCTCTCCCTTTTGTGATTTCTTTAGGTATGAAGAAAAGAGACCCACTTGTTTATTCCCCTTAACAACTTCCTCTAAGCCTTGTATTTCAAGACTACATTGAATACCTTGTTCTTCAAGAACTATGTTAACTGAATTGAACCAATTTCATCCCAATAAGTTAGCCCAAATGTCCTTCCTAATATTCAACTCATATTCAATTAGTATTTTAATAAGGTCGTAATGGTAGAGACTAGTATGAGGGTTTTTAGGGGTCATATGGACTTTCTTGTTGAAAATACAATAAAAAAATCCTAATTTAATTTGTCCTTGAATTAAGTTAGGAATTAAATTGTAATTCCATATCTCATAACAAATTGCAATAGTTAACTAAGTTTTCGAAGTAGTTATCTTAGTTAATTCAAGTTGAGGGTATAATTAGAGTCATGTAGAGTGTCTCGTACAATTAGGAGCACTAGTTGAGTTTATTTTGATTTGTAATTATTTAATTCAGTCTAACTAAGTTAAATTCAGTTAAACTAGTTCCAACTAATGGAGGAATTAATGGGAGATAAGAAACAGTGGGGCGTAACCAACAGTAGTGGGGTGTAACCAACAACATTGGGTGTAATCAACATCAGTGTGGTGTAACTTACTGTAGTGGGTATGACTTACTGTAGTGGGGTGTGACTTACTGTAGTGGGGTGTAACTTAATGTAGTCGGGTGTAACTTGCAGTAGTGGGGTGTAACCTACAATAGTGGGGTGTAACCAACATTGAAGATTCACTCATAATTAACTCATGCATGTCAGATCATAGAAATACCTGGTTGAGATTAGAGTTTAGGGATAGTTTACTCTTAGTTGTATAATCATCTGAATTGTACATGTCGTGCAGGCAACCAGAGGAAGGCCTATGAGGATTTCACAATTCATAATTGTCATATTTCCCAGTTAAATCTCGGTTAATTCCGAAGGGAACAATGCAAGGAAATAAGATCTCGGCAGGTAGCAGAATTGGATAAGTATTCACTTGAGTTTGTTTGGGAAGTAGTGAGATAGATATAGATAGTGCAAAGGTTGCTCAGGTTTGAGAAAATCATTGTAACCTTCTCATAGTTTCATATTAATGCAATATGCAAATAGCAGGATTTTTTAGTTGTGGCTTTCCTTAGAAAATCATTATGTTATGTGTGATTTAATTCTTTCTCTCATATGCTTCGTGATTTCATCGATCGTTTATTGTTTTCGTTGATGAGTAGAGTAGATTCAATCAATTGTTTAGGCATATTACAATCTGTAGCTTGAATCTACAAGGAATTTATACATGGTATAGAAGTTGAAATCACTATAAAACAGGAGAATATGGGCTTGTCTTTTGTAGGAGAAATCAAATTTGCAGTATCATACTTCAAATCTAGCAGGATTTCATTCTACGAATTGAGACTTGGATATGCCCTTGAGGATAGTTCGAACTATATTTCTTGGAAAGATAGGATGGAGGTAGTGTTGGAAGACAACAAGCTTAAGGAATTCATAGACAAAGACATTCCTATGCTAGATGATGCTCAGGATTTGGCAGAGTGGAGAAAGTGTGCGGCAAAGGAGAGAAGGATTATCCTAGAAGGAGTTCGAGATCATATTGTCTTGAATCTCCATGTTAAGGAAACTCCATTTTCGATATGGAAGGCCTTGACAAATCTTATTCAAAATAGTAATTCCCATAGGAAGTTGGCACTAAAGGACAAGCTCGGAAAGATCAAGATGGAGAAGGGTGAATCGATATTGAAGTACTTGACCAATTTCACCCAATGTCGGGATGAGCTTGGAAGTGTCAATTTTACAATTGTTGAAGATGATATGGTGAGCCTATCACTTCTAGGCCTTCCCAAGAGCCTCCCAACTATCCACCATCATTGCTAAGACACTTGTCACATCACCAAAAGAGATTAGGGTTTACACTTGACTTTCTAGAAAAAGAATAAAAAGAACAAAACAGATTTATTTCAGTCCTTTACATGCACAGTAGTGATGTTTGATGTCTTTAATTTCCATGCTTTAGATAGTATCATTTCATACATGTTGGCTTGGAATTTCTGTAAAGCATAGTTTCTCAGCAATTAGTTAGAGAAGGGTGTGTTTTTAGCATAGGATTTCAGTCATTTTCCTTATTTGTAGTAGATAAGCTTTCTCCTAGAGTATATATCTCTTTCTTTCATTAGCAATCAAGCTTCTTCTGAATCCATAGAATTCTGGCTTGAAAACCCTAGTGGTCTCTCGCCAGCTGAACAGTGACAAAAGGCAGAACCATCACTTGTACTTGTGTATACAACACTATCACCTCCAAGTTTGTATGAACCTCGGGTTGATAAAGTAAAGTTGGTAGCTCCAGGAGTTGCAGCATTCTTGTTGCAATACTGGTGCTCATCACTTTTTGGCACCATTGTCGAGGAGGTGTCTGAGTACTATGTGATTACTGCTTTTTTTCTTCTATTTCTTGTTTCTAATATTCTGCTCTTAGTTTCATTTCTACAGAAGTAATTTAGCTTGCTTCCTTTTCATTCTGCATTCTTTGCTTTCCTTTCCATTTTGCAAGTTAGATTTCAATCAAGTAGTTAGTATTTTCATTTAGCCAGTGGTTTTCATTTAGTTTGCAATTTCAATTCTGCAATCACTTTTAAAGTTTGAAAAAAATCACAAAACCAAATGAAAACATTTATTTTCATGCCTCGTAGGAATAGGGATAACTTAGGGAAATCTTTTCCAAATACCCCCACTGCTTCCCACAGCCAACCTTCCCTCTTCGTCGGTGGTTGTGAACTGGAGGAACCCTTAGGTGAGCAACCAGAAATATTTGAAGAACCTACAAGGGAAGAAGAAGAAGGAAAACTCATTCCTATTGAACCTATGGCTGAAAACAGAAATGACAGGGGAAATAGAGAAAGAGTTCAGGGTGCCTTCCCCATCAGGCAAACCAATGGGGATACTAAGATGAAAAATATAAGCTCTTCTACCCTTCCTCATTTCCATGGCTTGACCACAGAAGACCCAGACACTTTCTTATTTGAGTTTTTTGTCATATGTCAAACCTATGACCATACAAATGATGAGCAGAAGTTGAAATTTTTTCCATCCACCCTCAAGGATGCAACTTTGCATTGGTTCATGGGTTTACCTGGAGATAGCATGACAACTTGGGCTCAGATTCAGCAAGCCTTCAATGACAAGTATTGAGACTAATGTAGGTCTAAAGACACTAAAGAGGAAATTTTTAGGATGACCTTAGGTAATGATGAATCCTTAGAGCATTATGAAGAAAGATCCCAATTTAGCTACAAAAGGGTCAGGTGCACACTTGACCTTGAGTCACTGAAGTTGGTCCTACTTAGAGGAGTAAGGGAAGACCTTTTGGATACCCTACACTTGTTAGCAGGAGGGGATATCTACCAGTTACCCTATGAGGATATCAAGACTGTCTTTAGAAACCATTCTAGGGAAGCCAGGAAAAAGGGTAGGGGTAGTCAACCTATGGTCAGTCCATCCTCTTCCAATTCATCCATCAAGGGTGAAATTGGAAATATGTTGGAGGATTTCAAAAGTGAGATGTTGCAAACCCTTGCCCTACAGATGGAAACTATGCACATTAAGAGAAAGCAGGAGGAAGCAGAGAGAGCCTTGGCCATTTTTTGTCCTAGATGCACCAGGAGGCACCCTAGGAACGAATGTCCATTGAATTCTATTGAAATTTTCTCAGTCTGTGAAGAAAACCACTCCACAGACAAGTTCCCCTCTTTACCTGGACTCAAATTTGTATATCAAGGAGCTGAAGGGGTCACTGAGCATCTCTTCTACATAAACCAAAGGAGACCTCATGGGCCTAGGCCATACCAACAAGACATGCAAGGGTCATCCCATGCATATTACAACCCCAACCAAACCACATCCATACCTTCTTGGGGACCCCTTGCTCATCCTTCCTGGTCTACACCTCCTCCTTGGTCCTTTGCACCTCAGTATCATTCCCAGCCAGCCAGCCAGTCATTTCAACCATATGATCCGACAAAACCTTAGTGGAATGCACTGCCCCAAGGGTGGAGGCCCTAATACAATAATGTTCCAGCTTTATTTCCTTCACCACCTACCCAACCACAACTTTTACACTCTGCTCCACCTAAACAACCCTAGATGCCTGCCTAGCCAAATCTGAACCTGAACAATAGACAGGCACAACAAGTATATAGTGGAGAGACATCATATCCAACTTATATTATGGAGATTTGGGAAATCAACCTGAGATCTGGGAGAGTACTCCTGGAAAACCAACCTCTACCTCCACCCATGGAGGTTGAGGAAGAAAGAAAGGAAAGCGTGCTTAAAGTAAATCCACCACCCTTTCCTCAGAGATTAACCCAACCACCCCATCCTACCCCAGAAGAGATTGAACTTCTGGGAGAATTGAAAAACCTATGTGTTGAAATTCCACTTCTCCAAGATATCAAGGATATACCTATTTACAACAAGTTGATTAAGGAGAAGTGCTTCAAGCATCTAGGGAGGCGAAAAAGAGATGCCCCTACCATTAATATCATTGGACAACTATCCAACTTAATGTTGGGGCAAGTAATCTATCCAAAGTATTTGGACCTTGGAAGCCCTGTAGTAGATGTGCACATCAATGGCACCATTGTCCCACACACTTTGATCGACCTTGGGACTGCCATTAATGTGATGACCAAGGACACCATGCTTAAGTTGAACCTCCAAGGTTCATTGACGAAGACCACAATAGTTCTGCAACTTTCAGACCGCTCAACAATCCCTGAGGGGATTATGGAGGATGTGATGGTCTCCATTGATTCTTGGGAATACCCTGCAGATTTCCTAGCTCTCCAACCTAAGGCTAAGCTTACTTATTACCCTCTCATCCTTGGGAGGCCTTGGTTAGTCACTGTTGATGCTTACATTAGCTACAGAGTTGGGAATATAACCATCAAGAATGAGCATATGTCCAAGCAGTTATCCATATACCCTCCTGCTCATCCATCTCTATAACATGACTTACCTTTGTGACTGGAAGAGGAGGAGGAAGATGAAGTTTATTCTGCCCAACTCTATACCTTAGAAACAACGATGAGAGAGGGACAACAGGATGAAGATGATTTGATCGAACACATACTCCAAAGTCCAACCCCTAGTACATTGCCCTTATCTGAAGTAGTAAAGGAAACCCAAAACAATCATCAATTGGATCTATGCTTAGCCGATTCCAACCTTATCCATGTAAAAACCATAGAAATCGGTCTCGAGAGAACTTTGAAAATCAATCCATCTCTTTCTATTCTCCAAGAAGAAAAGTTTTGAGACATGCTAAAGGAACACCTAGGTTCCTTTGCTTGGAGTTACCAGAAATGAAGGGAGTGCACCCCTCGGTGTGTACTTACCATATTTATATCAAGGAAGGTTGCAAGCCAATTTGACAACCCCAAAGGAGGATGAATCTAGCTCTTAAAGATATAGTCAAAGGATAACTTCAAAAACTGCTAGATGTAGGATTCATTTACCCTATCTCAGATAGTGAGTGGGTGTCTCCTTTGGTGTTGGTTCCAAATAAAAAGGGTAAGCGGAGGATTTGTGTCGATTACAGGGATTTAAACAAAGCCACAAAGAAGGACCATTTCCCTCTACCTTTCATCGACCAAGTGCTAGATGTCCTGGTAGGGAAATTTTTTTCTCTTTCCTAGATGGATTCAGCGAGTACAACCAAATCCAGATCAGCCCAAAAGACCAGGATAAAACCACCTTCACTTGTCCTTAAGGTAATTTCGCCTATAGTGTCCTTCCTTTTGGCCTATGCAATGCTCCTACCACTTTTTAGAGAGAACTCCTGAGTATCTTTTCTGAGTTATTCCATGATGCGGTAGAAATCTACATGGATGATTTCACACCTTATGGAGGTGATTTCAAGGAGGCTTTGCCTAGCTTAGGTAAGGTTCTGCACAAATGCATTGAAATGAACCTATCTCTTAGCCTCGAGAAATGTGAATTCTTGATGACTGTAGGGACCATACTAGGTCATTCAATATCTCAGCAAGGACTGTAGGTGGACCCAAACAAAATAGCTACCATCCAAAGGGTCCCACCTCCACAAAAGCAGAGAGATGTCAGAAGTTTCCTAGGGTTAACTGGATACTACCGAAGGTTTATAAAATACTTCAGCAAGTTTTCTTCTCCTTTATTTGGGTTATTGGCAAAATACTCTGAGTTTGTATGGTCAAAAAGATGTCAAGAGGCCTTGGACACCATGAAGGACAATTTAACCATTGCACCGAGTCTCCGAGGCCCAAATTGGGCCCTTCGTTTTCATATTCATGCTGATGCCTCACACAAAGCCATATGAGCTCCCTAGGCCAGATAGATGAGAAATTTCCTTATGCCATTTACTTTATTAGTAAGAATTTTTCAAAGGCCGAACTGAACAACACAGTGACCAAAAAGGAGCTCCTGGCTATTGTGCATTCATTGAAAAAATTTAGGCATTATATTACATGCTATCAAACATTTGTACATACTAACCATGCTACAATCAAATATTTAATGAATAAGCCTGATGTGAATTCCCGGATGATTAGATGGTTACTTTTATTACAACAATTTGATCTAACTATTGTTGATAAGCCTAGCAAGAAAAATGTTGTTGCAAACTTTTTGTCCATATTAACCTTGCCTGCCGGTGAAGAGGGAATGGTTGATGATCAGCTACCAGATGAGCACTTATTCACCATTTCAATTCTCTCTCCATGGTTTGCTGACATAAAAATCTATTTGGTATCTGCACAGTTCCCATCGAATCTGTCCTCCAAAGAGAAAAGCAATATTGTGAGGAAGAGCACCCCCTTCACTTGGATTGGGGACAACCTCTTCAAACTTAGCCCGGACCAAATTTTGAGGAGAAGTGTCAGGGAGGAGGAATTCTTTGACATCTTTCTGACTTGTCATGATGGGCCTTGTGGGAGGTCACTTTGCAGCGAAGAGGACATCATTTAAAGTGTTACAAGCTGGGTATTATTGACCCACTCTTCATCAGGATGTGAAAAGATATACTAGTCAGTGTGATCAGTGCCAAAGGATGGGAAAGCCTACTTCAAGAGATGAAATTCCTCTGCAACCTCAAGTGACTTTTGAGCCATTTGACAAATGGGGCATGGATTTTATTAGACCTATTGACCCTCCTTCCAAGAAAAAGCAATATATCATTATGTGCACTGACTATCTGACTAAGTGGGCTGAAACCAAGGCAATTAAGGTAGCAAAATAGGAGAAGGTGGCTAAGTTCTTAAGGGAGAATGTATTTTACAAATTTGGGTACCCTAGAGAACTGATCACTAATCAAGGCAGCCAGTTTACCTCCAACATGATCGAAGACTTGCTCAGCCAACACAAGATCAATCATAGGACCTCCACTCCCTATCACCCATAAGCTAATGGGCAAGTGGAGGTGACCAACAGAGCACTGGAGGGAATCTTGACCAAAGTGGTTAGCAGCAGTAGGAGAGATTAGGCAGATAGACCAGTTGAGGCCACCTGGGCCTATAATACACTTGGAATACCACCACTGGATTCACACCCTATGAGCTGGTCTATGGGAAAAAGGCCTTGTTATCCATTGAGTTTGAGTATAACACATTGAGGATGGCAGCCCAACTAGATCTAGATCTCAGCAGTGCACAACATGAGAGATTGCTCCAGTTGAATGGTTTATATGAATTTAGAATGTAGGCCCTCATACACAGAGGTAACTCAACTTCAGAGGAAGATCTAGCACTATAAGAAAATCAAGGATAAGCAATTTCAAGAAGGTGATTGGGCCTTGTTATATGATTCCAGATATAAATACTTTATGGGCAAGTTAAGGACAAGATGGTTGGGGCCTTATGTTATATAGAGATGTCATGATAATGGTTCAATGCAGATCAGAACCATAGACGTAGAGGTCATTCCTTTACTTGTTAATGGGCATAGAATGAAATTTTACAAGAGACCATTGTCAAAGAAAGAGTTCATTGATGGTATCAATAAAACAGTGATGATGGTGAAGCAAGTTTTAGCTCCTGCCTCATCAAATCACTGAGGAAAAAAAAAAGGGACTCAGGTGAAAACCTCCATGAGGCACCTGAATCCCACTATTGTGCTAAAAACTGCTTGGGGTGGCCCAATGGTGTTAAAAAAAATGAAATAAAAAGATTCTTGGGTGAAAACCTCCCTTGAGGTGCCTAGGGAAAACAGCTAGAATGAAAACCTCTTAGAGGCAGACTAGTTGTCTTCAAAAAAAAAATCATGAAAAATTTATGTTTGCAGGTCAGCAAGAGGACGATCAGAGAACAAAGGAGAATCAAAAAGGGACCTATTTCACTCACACTTTTATTTTTCCACCCATCATCATTCATCACTCCACCATTTCTTTCATTTTTGTCACTCCTTTGCTTCAATTTACAAGGGGATTGTGTTTTCTACAGGATATCCTGTAAACCTACAAGATCCCTTGAAAACCTACAAGATGATCCTGTAGGAATTACAGTGGCTCAGGCATCCTACAAGAAGTGACCCTAGGGCAAGAAAATGACATTCCATGTAAAAAAAATAGCATCCTTACATAAAAAATTCATTACCATACCTCACTCCACCTTGATCGCCCCTGCATTCATCATAAAAAAAGTAGTTTTCAAAAAAAAAAAATCACAGTCCTCAAGAGAAAACAGAGAGAAAAAAATGAAACAGAGGGTAGAAGGGAAAAACACCTGATTTTATTCCTCATTATTCACACTCCTAGACCTCTTCTCTATCCATGTAATCATCTTCAAATTCCCAGTAGAGTGTATGATTAAAAATTCTGAGGGAGAAGCAGCTACATGACATCCTGTAGGAAATCTTGTAGCAGCCTATCCTATAGAATAAAAATCATGAGTAGCAGCAAGCTTCCAGCATGAAGATCCAAGGACATAAGAAGCTATAGAGTAGTAGCAACACCATCATCTTCAACACCACGTACCTTCACATCAAAGGAATCATCAAAGAGCAATAAAAAAGGAAGGAAAAATAACATGCAACCAACACACAATAAGCACCTCATGTCTTCAACAAACTGCACCAAGGTATTATCACCACAAGTAAGTATCTCACTTCGCTCTCTCATTTGCATTATGTAGTCAAAAAATGTAAAGGTTGTGAGCAAGTTGGTTTATAAGCGAAAGGTGGCCAGTTAACTTGGCCACCTTCGTTCAGTCGACGAAGACAAAACAATTGGTCCTCCCAACACGTGGCAGCAGTGAAGTCAAAAAAAGAGAGGAGAGGGACAAAAGTAATTAAGTCTATGGAGGCGTGAAATGGGATTTGATTACAAGGAGAGGGGAATGATGAGGTGGTAGTGGGCACCAATGGTCCAAAAATAGAAAACATACCTTCGTTGCTAGCACACCACCTCACTCAACAATACCATAAGAGGAAATAACCGTTGATCCCCATACACTCATGCATTCATATCCTTGAGGATCACTCTACAAAATTTGCTCTCGTACCCAGGAAACCCACAGAAGAGAAAAATTCCACCTTTCTCCTAAACGGGACTTCCTACAAGATTACACAGGAAATCCTACAGGATCACACAAGAATCCTACAAGATACAGTCAGACAGTCTACAGGATTGGCCGAGAGTAGTTTCAGAAGGGGATACATAGGGGTTTGCTACAACAAACACCACGAGGAGGTAGGCTCTATATTTACTTCCCTTTTTCCAAGTGAATTTCTTAGAAAAATCTCCTAGTTTGAGTGAATTTGGCAGTTGTGTAAGGGAATTGACTCCACAATTATTTCAGTCCCAATTACTTCTGCATTAAAATTTGTATCAACCATCTCTGGTCCTCAAAATTCACCAGCCAAAATGACAGGGGGGTTTAATAGAATGTATCCCGTTAACACTGTGAGAATCCATCAACACCCTCCTATGTTAGCAATCTTCATGAGACATAATTGGATGGGGTATTTTGAGAAATTAAGGGGGTATGATGATGGAGTGGCTCGAGAGTTTGCTCTCTCCCTCATTCCATTGACCAGAGCCCATGCCACTATTGTGGTGAGAGGCCTCTCCATAGAGCTCACCCCTGAACTCATAAGTAGGATTACCACACTTCCCCTAGGAGTTCCTTGGAGAAAGGAAGACAAGGTAGATAGCCAGATTTCCAAGAAAAAGTTCTTTTTAGAGGGAGAAGATCCCATTGAGGAAAAAAATGGAGTAAGGAGAACAAGCCTACCATACCCCTGGAATGAGGTAAGCTACCACCTTATTAAATACATATCATGTGAAGGTAGGTATAGTGTGGTTTATGGGTATCACTTTAGGCTTCTTGAAGAATTGAGGTTTGGAGCAGAAACACCTCCTCACCACAAGCTCAGCATACCATACTTCCTTCTGCAATCACTGATAGATACAAGCATAAAGGTGCAGGAGGGAAACCACCAACAGTTAGCCCACCATGGGTTAATTAGAATCATCATAAAATATGCCCTCCACAACCTCAGAATTCTTATCCAATGTGAAATTTCCAGAGACATGCAGACAGAGAAGGATATCAAATCCCTCACATATGACATTAGTCCCACTGTTAGTGAAAAGGATGAGGAAGAAACTGAAACAGATGGAGAAGAATTAGAGAGGGATGAAGATGAGATAGATGAGAAGGAAGAAGAGGAGAAAGAGAACGAAGGTGATGAAGAAATAGAGGAAGATGTCAAGGAGGAAACTGATAAACAAGCTGAGGATCTAGAAGGTGAAGAAGAGGGGAAAAACATAGAGGAAAAGGGCAATGGAAAAGAGGAGACAGAAGACAAGGAGGAGTCACCTAGGGTGTCTCCAGAACCAACTGAGAGAGAGGCAACAGTTGCCTTCATTGCCCTTAGCACCCCTATCAAACAAAAAGGAAAAAGATAGAAGTAGGCCCCCTTATACTTCATAACAAGGAAAAGCACAATGATAAGGCAGGGAAAGCCCCAAACTCCAACAAAGGTTCCCATTGTTATTGAGGACTCACCTAAACAACAGGAGAAGATGGATCCTCCTATAAAAACTCAAGAAGAAGGATCCTCAACCCAAACCTCCCCTAAGTCTCCTACCACCTATGTGAGAAGCCCTGTATCCACGTCTACCTCATCCAAAGGAAAAGGCATCCTACAGGATACATAGCAGGACCTACAGGAAGTAGAGGTAGTCCTACAAGAAACTTTGCTAAACCTACAAGAAACTCAAAATTTGGATGAGGAAAGAAGCAAGCAGCCAGAAACAAAGAGAGAGGACCCAGAGCTAGAAGAGCCTAGTCCTCAACCTAACCTTGAATCCTAGTACATATTTATTGAGGGGGGCAGGGTCATTCCACAAAAATTTGCCATTCCATTATTCTTTGAGCTTAAGAAAGAGAGAGACAGAACTCATAGATGGATGCAGATTTCCAAATCCAGGGGAGTGGAGGACATTGGTCACATGGAGGAGAAGCTTAAAGAGATGGGCATAGAGCTAAGTAGTTTGAGGGAGAGAGAGGCCGTCATGAAAAATCAATTAGAGGTAGAAAATACATGGTTGAAAGGACAACTGCAAGAAAGAGAGAATCCGTTGGCATCCATGACCAGTCTCTCTTTGGAAGCAATCTAGTGCAGGATGCCAACTAAGTCCTATGCACTGTACCTTAAGGAATAGTGGTTGCATTTCCAAATCAAGACCCTAGCACAAAGAGGCACTATGCCATTCTAGGATAATAGACAGTTCATTGATATTTGTGATCAAAATACATTGGAAGATAGGGCAAAGATGTCTGAGTTTTATTTTCATAACATGGCCTTGACAGACATTAATATATGGGACCCTAATGCAAAGCTAGGGGATTTACAGTTGATGGATTTGGCATCATGGATGAACCATGAGGAAGCAAGGGCTGCACAAATGAACAAGGTATTGGCAATAGAACAAACAGAGCCTCTTATGATCAAAGCTGAGCAGTCCAATCCAATGGCACTCATCAGTACACATAATTTAATTGCAAATGATCCTCAACTTACACCCAAGTATCTTTCTCCCCAAGAGAAAGCAATTACACATTTTGAGGACATGTTCAGATTATTAGGGGACGACAACATGCATGCTTGCCTAAGGAGATGGAACACATTGCCATACAATTTGAATATCAGAGAGTACCACTCTCCTTAAAGGATGAGAGAAGCATTGAACAAGACACTCATGTACAAGTAATCCATCCAAAGGCTCAAAGTCAATTGGACTGGCCTGAAACTCAGTCCCCCACTACTCTTGGGGATGTTATAAGGAAGGAAGGAAGAAGAAGAAAGAAGGTAGTGGGAGGAGGTAGAAATGAAGGTAGGATTCTATGTAGAAGAAGAAGAAACCACAATATAGGCATGGGATGTCAGGGAGGCCGCTAGAGCTATGAAAGACATGGATATTGATTAAGTTGCTCAGAGGATGAGTATCACTTTCAATAGAGGGTGATGATGAGCCTCATCATTGTGTAATTATATGGGTCTTAGTTCACCTCCTAGCTTAGTCAAATCAACTCTTCTCATAACTTATTACATGTTTTGATTATATTTTGTTTAATTAGATGAGTTAAAGTGAGATATTATGCCTAGTGAACTAATATGCATTAAATGCAAGTTTGGAAGAGAAAATCAAGGAATTTTGGTAAGACTAAGGTTTGAAACTCGAATGGGACAAGGGAAAGAGATTGTAGGAGGTAAATTCTCCTCATTTACTCCTCCCTCATTCAAATATTCCTCCATTAATCACACCATCTCGGAGTGCAAGCAGGCAAGTCATGAAGATCAAAAGGCAGTCGAGCAAGTGATAGACAAAGAGTTAGTTCATCTCGATTTTGAGAGCTGAGCCTCCCTAGATTTAATAAATTCATTGGAGACTTCATTTGTATAAGTGGAGAGGCCTGGAGCCTCATTAGGATTCAAATTTTTGTTGTAAAAACACTAGTTATTTTCGAGCTCCAGATTTGTGGAAGACATTGATGTAATTTTTTGTTTTGATAATGAAAATGAGATTTTTCTTGATCGAGCACTGAGTTAACTCAGAGGGATGAAGCTCTTGGGTTAGGGCCCAACCTTAGCAGCAAAGGCTTCTCTTCTTGTATCCGTATGCTTAGCTTAGTTTCATAGATTCATGGTTAAATTGTCTCTAGAAGTATTTCATTATAAGTACTGTGAATTTGATTAGTTGTTTATTAGTTTTCTTCTGTTTGTGCTTTACTTTAGTAGCAGGTTAGAAGAGATAAAAGGAGCACCACAAAGCTGTCAGTAGGTGTCTTGGCCTCACCTCTTCCCTCAGGGATCATGATTTGAGTAAAAGACCCTTAAGTAGCCCCAAAAAGACAGATTTCCATTTCCTGATAAGATTTATAGTTTGTTGTACTTAAACTAGAATTTGATCATTTTTTGAAGTGTAAGATTTAGTTTCCATCTCTTCCATCTTCAATATTTGAGTAGATCTCATCCATGATTCCATTTTGTTCAGCAATTTTCTTCATGCATGAAGTAGACGGCTAGTTTATTAAATTATGCTTTTCTAGCTTGTTAGAATTCTTTTTGTTCACATGAATTTGTGGAAATTCTAAATGTTTAATGCAAAGCAAGTGCTTCAAAAACATAAAGAGATATCATCACAGACAACCACCTTCCAACTTCATCCATTCATAATCATGCCTTACTTTCACCAAGATCTTCACCAATCTCATCATTTTACATAGAAAATCATCCAAGCATGTTGAGCGAATCCAACCATCTCCTAACCTTGGTATTGAGTTCTGAGTGATCCTAGGAATTTTATCACTCCATTCCACCCATCCACCACCTTCCCTAAGCCTTCCATCACCTCCAACAACCATAGTTTTTCTCTCAGTTGTATCCTGTAGAAATACAGGGAATCTTGTAGGTTTCTAGTACATCCTGTAGGTTTTCCTGTAGTGGCCTATTTTGAGGCCGAATTGAGGGAAAACCTCTAGGAAGCCACACCAGGTCACCCAAACCTTCCAACCATCTCCTAAACCTCCCAACCATCCACCATCATCACTAAGACACTTGTCACATCACCAAAAGATATTAGGGTTTACACTTGAATTTCTAAAAAAGAATAAAAAGAACAAAACAGATTTATTTCAGTCCTTTACATGCACAGTAGTGATGTTTGATGTCTTGAATTTCCATGCTTTAGATAGTAGTATTTAATACATGTTGGCTTGGAATTTCTGCAAAGCATAGTTTCTCAGCAGTTAGTTAGAGAAGGGTGTGTTTTTAGCATAGGATTTCAGCCATTTTCCTTATTTGCAATAGATAAGATTTCTCCTAGAGTAGATCTCCCTTTCTTTCATCAGCAATAAAGCTTCTTCTGAATCCATATAAGTCCATCTTGAAAACCCTAGTAGTCTCTCACCAGATGAACAGTGACAAAAGGCATAACCATCACTTGTACTTGCATATACAGCACTATCACCTCCAAGTTTGTACGAACCCCGGGTTGATAAAGTAAAGTTGGTAACTCCAAGAGTTGCAACATTCTTGTTGCAATAATGGTGCTCATCAGGTAGCAAGAAGAAGGACTTGTCAAATATTAAATGTTTTTACTGTCACAATTTGGGACATTATGCCACAAAGTGTCCACACAAGAAGGACTCTAAGAAGCCCTCGGGAGGAGAAACAGGTGAAGCTCTTGCTTCATAATTCGAGCTGGATTTCACCCTCATCATTTGCATGGTGACATCATGATGGGTAGTGTGTGGTACATGGATAGTGGAGCCCCATTCCACATGATTGACAAAAAAAAGTTCTTTAGTGATTTGGGGGAGAAGGACCTCCATATGCACATCGAGATGGGAGATGGTGGGAGGTATAGCGCAACCAACATCGGTACCATTACTTTTCAAAGGAGTGTGGTACTCCTCTCACATTAAAATATGTCATGTATGTTCTAGGTTTGAAGAATAATTTGGTTTCAGTTTCCATGTTGGAGGACTATGGCTACGATGTGATATTTAGCAAGGGAAATGCTTTCCTTCGTCACATAGCCTCAGGACAGGTGAAGCGGATCAGGGTTCAGGTGAAGAACCTCTACAAATTGGATGTAGAAGAATCCATTGCTTTGAACACTAAAGAAGAGAAGGTGTTGTTAAAAATAGCAACAAGAAATGCTATAAATAGCATTGCTATAAATAACATTTTAGGATATACTCCAACTCTATTGGAAATAGCAAAAAATAGAAATGCTAAAAATAGCATTGCTATAAATAGCATTTCGGGATAGATTCCAATTTTAATTAGTCCTTGAATTAAAATTGAGAGTTAAAATTCGAATTTGGTCTTAGCAGCTATTTGAAAAATAATTAATTAATTCATCTTGAGTTAATTAGTTGTAGAAAATCAAACATGAAGTCTATGTGAAGACATGCAACAGTTATCCCTTTGATTGAGGAAATTTTCCCTTAATTAAGGAGATAAGGATGAGTTGTATTTGAGTTGTAATTATTTAGCTCAGTTAACTGAGTTAAGTCCAGTTAAATTAGTTCCAAACAGTTGGAGGAACTAATGATGAGTTCACTCAGTTAATGCATGCATGCATGCAACTAGTGTTCTCCAAATATCTGAATATTCTCTCATAAATAACTCATGCATGTCAGTTCATAGAAAGACCCAGTTGAGACTAAAGGAAGGGATAATGTACTATCAGTTGGAGGAATTTTCCTATATAGGAAAATCATCCATGCAGAAGGAATTATCTCCTTCAGGATTGTACAGTCATTTCAGAGATCAGTGTTGTTTTTGAGGTGAGAATCACACAGGTTGCAGCTAGAGGATCTAGGAGAAACTGTGCAAGGAAATAGGAGGCTGGAGGACTGAAGGAAGGCATATGTGTTGTCTATTCTATCTATGAGTAGCAGTGAGGGATTGTACTAAGAGTTGGATATCTTGTGAGCTAAAGCTTCATGTAATCCTGAGATATTTCCACTTGTATGATAATACAGATAGCGGGGTTTTTAGCTGAGGCTTTCCCCAGAGTATTCTTTTGTGTTTCATGTGTGATTGAATCTTCTTCTTTATTATATGTGTTCTATTTGATCTTTCTCAAAATCAATTAAGCTTCCGCAAGTTTGATTGTAGAAGTAGATTAGGTATTTTTCTTTAGTACATTGCATAATCAATTTAATCTACGGTTAAATTTATACAGGTGCAAAGCCGACACATCGATGAGTTGTGGCATAGAAGATTGGGTTTCTTGCATCATGGAGCTTTGAAGATCATGCAAAAAAATTCTACAGGACTTCCCAAGGGTACACTAGAGTAGAGAGACACATGCAAAGGGTGTACATTGGGGAAGTACACCAAAACTTCCCTTCATGATAAAGGTAGTCGAGCGCAAGCAATCCTTAATCAAGTTCACTTAGATGTGTGTGGACCATTCTTGACATCCTCCACGGCCAAGAACAAGTATAATGTAATATTTGTTGATGATTTTTCTCATAAGTGAAGGATTTTCTTCATGTAGAAGAAATATCAAACATTTGCTAAATTTTGGAATTTAAAGCACTTGTCAAGAAAGATATTGGCAAGAAATTTAAATCTCTCAGAAGCAATAATGGTGGAGAATATGTGTCGAATGAATTCAAGAACTTTTGGGAACCATAAAGCATTTGATGGGAGATAATAGAATCTCATAACCCACAACATAATGGGGTGGTTGAAAGGAAGAACAAAAGTATTGTGGGAGCTACATAGACGATGTTACATGATCAGGGCTTATCATTGCACTTATGGGTTGAAGCATGTAACACAATTTTTTATTTGCAGAATAGGATCCCTCATCGAATTCTCGGGATGAGTACACCAGAAGAAGATTTTTTAGGTAAGAAACCAGATGTGGCGCACTTCATGATCTTTGGTTCATAATCCTATTGTTGGAAATATTAAGAGGGGGGTGAATCAATATTTTCTTTCAATTGTTATTATTACCAGTTAGATTCTTCACAATTTAATCAGAGAAACGTATAAGAATAATTTTATTGAATATAAAAGAATAAATACAATGTATGACAATTATTGCCAAGCACCAACTTGGTCTTTGATGAGGCTCTGACCTCTAGGGCTTCGACCCTATCTTCTCCAAGGCACCAACCTTGTGTTTATGGGCACCTACCCAAAGGACACCAATCCTTCAATTAAATAGAGTATATAAAAGACTTACTTAAACAGTTGATCATCTTCTCCACAAGATTGCTTCAGATTTCATTGTCCAAGATCATCAAGCTCTTTTATAAGTGATTGTCCAAGCCTCTCCATAGATCTAGATTTCCACAAGACTTCATCATAATTTTGTTGCACAATTGTTCCCACTTTGATTATCCACAGGTGTATCTGAGCTACACCACGGGTCTAGAATCTGTTTGAGCTGCAAACAAATAACCTGATTTATATGATTATTCACAAGGCACAGGACTGCTCTTCTGTCCACCAAGATAGCACCAAATTGTTGGACCAATAGACGAGCTTTGCAGGTAGACCGAGCTTGTGGGTGATTACTCACTATAATTAGGTCTGAAAGTGAGAGAAGAAGCGACAAGAATATGGTCCGAGCCTATGTATAGAGATGAGCATATTGCGAGAAGCGCTTAGTTCTACAACCAGTCAGTCGTCAATTTCCTATGTCCGAGCTTGTGTATAGCATGAAGCATTTAATTCTATACCCAGTCAACTGTCAATTTCTTTCAGAGGTATTAAACTATGGTTTTTTTATTCTCCCTTTCCACATTCATGAGATGTGAACCACTCGATGTTTTTTTTACTTATCTTCTATGGCAAAAATTGATGAGTTTAGAAGTGATAGCTGTGGAGATATATAGTGTTTTATTGAAAATGAAGGGACACGTTGAGTTAGATAAAACCAACTTGAGGGCCGACTGGATCAACAAGATTTTCAACGTTTATGTGAAAGAAGCACTCGTTGCTACACTTTTAATGGATAAATTATCATGTGCGTACTTGGGACCGCAAATGTCATGGTGACCACCGAGTGGGACCGTCGTGGATGTATTAACGTGGATAGGTAGGGACTGCACCATTCAACAAGGAGTGGGGATATATATAATATAGTTTATATATATATATATATATATATATATATATATATATATATATATATATAGATATGATATAAATATATGTATATATATGTCTAATATTTTTTTGCTTCTTTTTTTGTGTTTGATATTTTTTTCAATGTCAAAACATATTCTTGTAGGATTTTTCATCAACACCCTTTCATTAAATTAGGGTTAGGGTTTATTTTCAATAAAGACTAGGGTTTCATGAATTTGGCACCTTAGGGTTTCGTGATGGGTTTTGAGGAATAGACTTAGGGTTAGGTTTATAAAGAAATAGGGTTTTAATATGCATCATCTTCAAGCTTAGGGTTTTCTCCTTTCAGGTTTTGCATAATGAGGCTAGGGCAACATCTCAAAGGATAATGCATCACAAGAATATTTTCCATCTCCAACTATGACATATTAACATCAATGACAACCTTGATTAACAATCTCCCCCTTTGTCCTTGATGGCAATATTCTTGCTACTTCATAAATTCTCTCCACCTTTTACATCAATGGAAAACGGGTTTATAAGAACTCCCCCTGTCATGCAACGTATTTATGCAACATCTTATTGTGATGCTAGAGCAATAACCCCCATCTTTTGGCGAAGATGTTAAAATGCTTCTCAAGGAAGAGGTTTTGTGAAAATATCAGCAATCTGCTCCTTGGTATTGATATATTCCAACTTTATGTTTTGTTCAACTACTTGTTCATGAAGAAAATGATACTTGATTGGTATATGTTTGGTCTTTGAGTGCATCACTAGATTTTTGCTCAGACTGATAGCACTTTTGTTATCACAATAGATGCTAATTGGTTGGTTGGTAGCTATATTGACATCCTTTAGAGATTCCTTCATCTATAATATTTGAGTACAACAATATGCAACAACTATATACTCGGCTTCGGTTCTAGATAGTGATATGGATGTTTTTTTGCTAAGCCAAGATACTAGACAATTCCTGGGGAAGAATGCATTTCCACTAGTAATTTTTTGATCATCGACACTTCCGGCCCAATCAACATCAATGTATGCAGTCACAGTAAGAGTTGAGATCTTAGGGTACCAAAGACCAAAATCAGGAGTTCCTTTCAAGTATCTGAGAATTCGTTTTATAGCCAACAAATGGGATTGTTTAGGATTTATTGAAATCTTCCGGCCATTCCTACTACTTGCATAATGTCAGGTCTTGTAGCAATTAAGTATAGGAGGGCTCCAATTATTGCCCTGTAATGAGTTGCATCTACTAGAGGAGAGTCATCATCTTTGCTTAATTTGCAATCTTTGGATATAGGTGTGCTCATGGGTGCACATTCTTCCATTCCATATCTTTTAAGCATGTCTTTAAGATATTTTTCTTGAGATCTGAACATGCCTGTTGTGGTTTGAGATACTTGTAGTCCAAGGAAGTAAGATAACTCTCCTATCATCGACATTTCGAACTCTTTTGACATATTTTGAGCAAACTCATGGCTCATCTCATCATATTACTGGCAAAAATCAGATCATCAACATAGACAAGAGTGACTAGTAACTTATCCTCATCCATCTTCATGTAGATATTACTTCCTACCACCCCCTTCTTGAAGCCTTGTTGTTGTAGATAGTGATCCAATCTTGTGTACCAAGCTCTTGGAGCTTGTTTCAACCGATATAATGCCTTTTTAAACTTACAAACAAAGTCTTTTCCTTATGCTAGATTAAACCCTTCTAGTTGCTCCATGTAGACTTCTTCCTTGAGTTCCCAATTCAAAAATGTTGATTTTACATCCATTTGATAGATTTTGAATCCTTTTGAGCAATAAAATTCCAAGAACATCCTTATAGCTTCCATACTTGCTACTGGTGCAAATGTTTCTTCAAAGTTGATTCCTTCAATTTGTTAATAACCTTTACAAACAAGCCTTGCCTTATTTCTGATGATTTGTCCATCTTCATTCATTTTTTTTGAACACCCACTTGGTTTCAATGATATTTTTACCCTTTGAATGGGGTACTAGCTCCCATGTATCATTCTTCTCGATTTGAGACATTTATTCTTCCATGGCTTCCACCCAATGAGGATCCTTGCTTGTGTAAAAGTTTCTGGTTCTATCATAGATAGGAGAGAAACATCATTTTTCCTTGGTGTACTTGTCATCCTTCTTCGGGTTTGTATCCCCTCATCTACATTGCCAATAATCTGCTCTTCCAGGTGATGTTTTTGGAGGAATTTCACATTTGAAGGGGTTTGAGATGGTTCTTTTTCCTTTTGTTGATATTTTTCCTCTTTTTTAGGTTCTTCCTTGTTTTCTTCAACGAGAGGGTCAACTTCATGATCTTCAATTCCTTTACTGGAAGTTATTCATCAATATTCACATCAATGCTTTCCACTATTTTCCGTAATCGATTATTGTAGCACTTGTAGGCTTTGCTCCTAGTAGAATATCTAAGGAATATTCCTTCATCAACCTGAGAATCAAATTTTCCTGGTCAGTCATCATTGATTTTTATGAAGAATTTGCTTCCAAAAATCTTGAAGTATTTTACTGAAGCAGGTCTTCCTTTCCATAATTCATAAGGATTCTTTTCATTATTTGGTCTTAGTTGAGTTCGATTCAAGGTATAAATTGTTGTCCGACTACTTCTCTCCAAAATTTTGGCTGCAAGTCAGCTGCTAGTAACATTGTTCTTGCCATTTCTTGAATAGTTCGGTTTCTTCTTTGAACTACCCCATTTTGCTTGGGTGTTCTGGCAACAGAGAGTTCTCTTTTGATTCCATGTACTTTAAAGAATTCATTAAATTCTTTTGATGTGAATTCTCCCCCTCTATCCATTCTAAGACATTTAATCTTAGAATCCTTTTCATTTTCTACAAGAGCTTTAAGATTATTAAAACATTCAAATGCTTTGGATTTATATTTTATGAAATATACCCACATCATTCTAGTATAGTCATCAAGAAATAAAGCAAAATACCTTTCTCCTTGGAGCGTCGGAGTTCTAGTTGGTCCATTTAAATCGGCATGAATGATCTCCAAAGGTTTTGATCTAGAGAACTCCTTGGTCTTGTGGTTGGTTCTAGTTTGCTTTCCATGTTGGCATGGACCACATACACCTTGATTTGGCTTGAAGAACTTTGGGATGTCTCTCACTTCATTAATATTGCTGATATTGATTAAGTTATCAAAACTTGTATGTCCAAGTCGCTTGTGCCACATCCAACCTTCATCTGTTTGACTTAGGTGACATTTATCTTCTTGAATTTTTTTCAAAATGTAGACGTAATCTGATGTTCTAACTCCTTTCGCCACAAGTTCTCCTGAGGAAGAGTTCCTTATTTCACAATTTTTAGTGCTAAAGACAACATTATGTCCTTGATCACAGATTTAGCTAACACTCAAGAGATTGTGTTTGAGCCTATCTACCAGCAAAGCATTTTGAGCCTTTCCTTTTCCATTAATAAGGGTGATAGTTCCTTTTCCAGCAATTTTGGCAGATCCACATCCAAAGGATACATTTCCTTCCTTTTTGTTCAATGAGACAAACTTCATTTTGTCACCTGTCATATGTCTGGAGCACCCACTATCCACAAACCAATGATTTTCATCACTGTGAGCACATATAGCTAGGCCATATTTATCCGTATTTGGATTCTCATTTTTTGGTTCTCTTGTTTTGAGGGGGAAATTTTGTTCATTATGTCCATTATCATTACATAATAAGAAAATTGGATCAAATTTGGCCAAGGGATCAAAAGAGTTGTAGGTATTGATTTGTCCTTGCCCTTTGAGACCATATGGTTTTTTTGTTTGATCCTTCAATTTTGGTTTTTCATTCTTATGAGCCAAGCAATGTTTAGCTTGATGACCAAAAATTTTACAATAATAACAATGCGCCAAAAAGATAGTTTTGTACCTGTTGTAATAGCCATGATTTGAATCAACATTCTTCCTTGGAGTTACTCTCTCTTCATTCTTTGGATTTGAGATGGGCCTTTGATGAAATGATTTTTCTTCTTTTGGGTTGTTGGAAAGTATGTCGGCATATCTTTTCGCATTATCCTTAGTACTTGATGATTCTCCTTTAAAACCTATCCTAGATTTGTCATATTGAGGTTTTTGAGCATTTAGGATAATGTCAAGTGTTTGAGAGCTTTCCCAACTCTTTTTTACTTGCTCCAATTCTTTCCTTAGAGATACTATTACAGCTTCATGATTTTCACAAATTTCTTCCTTTTGCTTATTTTTCAAGAGACATTCCCTTATTTTTTCTTCCTCCTTTTCTACCTTGAGAGAAATGATTTTATCTCATAATTTCTCATTTTCTTCAATGTAACTCATTAACAATTCATCTACATTTCCTTCTAGTCCTGAATCATCATCATTTGTGAATTCCATGAATAATACTTTTTGGCTTCCAACATAGTCATTTTCTTCATCTGGTTCATCATTACCTCCTTTGTGATGATGGAAATGATTAGTTGATTTCCTTTTGATGACTACAAATTCATCAGAATCAAAATCATATTGCTTAGAGAATAAATTCTTCTTATTAAACCCTTTCTTTTTGTATACCATTCTTTTAGAATCCTCATCCTCGTCACTATCATGCATATGAGGACATTTTGCAACATAATGACCTATTCTTCCACATTTTAAACAAATAAGAGGGTAATTACATTTTAGCTTGGATCCTTTCTTTAGTCTTCATACAAATTGTGCTAATTCAGATTCAACATCGGAGTCATCACTGTTGGTCCTTTCCCCTTTTTTGATTTTGAGGCCTTAAATGTTGCATCTTTGGAACTTGGGATTCCTTTTCTCATCTCATAGGCAATGAGGATTCCATGAATTTCATCCATCTTGAGAGTATCTAGGTCCTTCATTTCTTCTATAGCACTTACTTTGGAGTCAAATCTGTCTGGGAGAGATCTTAAGACCTTTTGAACAACAGTGCTTTCTTCAATATTTTCTCCCAATCCTTAAGAGAGTTGACCACTTCAGCTACTTGGAGAAAGTATGATGTAATATTGTCTTCATCATCGATTTTCAGACTTTCAAATTGTCTTCTATGAGTTTGAAGTTTTGCCTTCTTAACTTTGGAGTCCCCATCGTATAAGCTAACTAGCTTATCCCATAATTCTTTGGCCGAGTCACAATTCATGAATTTTATAAATTCAGAATCAGTGATTCCACTAGTGATGGAATTTAAGTCTTTTTCATTTGCAATGTAAGATTTCCTTTCATCTTGATTAGTTGGAAGAGTGGAAGGAGAAGTGTACCCATTCAAAACCGAATGCCAAACTTCAAGTCCAAGGGACATTAAATAGTAGGACATTCTTTTTTTCCAAAAACCAAAATTTGTGCCATCGAACAAAGGAAGCCTTCCTGACACTTCTTGATTTTTCATTGTGACTAAGAATCCTTATTCCAACTGTTAGGCTGATTATGAAGAATATGGCTCTGATACCAATTGTTGGAAATACTGAGAGTGGGATGAATCAGTGTTTTCTTTCAATTGTTATTATTACTAGTTAGATTCTTCACAATTTAATCAGAGAAATGTATAAGAATAATTTTATTGAATATAAAAGAATAAATACAATGTATGACAATTATTTCCAAGCACCAACTTGGCCTTTGATGAGGCTCCGACCTTTAGGGCTTCAACCCTATCTTCTCCAAGGCACCAACCTTGTGTTTATGGGCACCAACCCATAGGACACTAATCCTTCAATCAAAAAGAGTATATATAAAATACTTACTTCAACAGCTAATCATCTTCTCCACAAAACTGCTTCAAATTTCATTGTCCAAGATCATCAAGCTCTTTTATAAGTGATTGTCCAAGCCTCTCCAAAAATCTGGACTTCCACAAGACTTCATCACAATTTTGTTGCACAATTATTCCTACTTTGATTCTCCACAGGTGTATATGAGCTACACCACAGGTCTAGAATCTGTCTAAGCTACAAAAAAATAACCCGAGCTACATGATTGTTCACAAGGTACAGGATTGTTCTTTTGTCCACAAAGATAGCACCAGAATTTGATTGCTGGACCAATATACGAGCTCCACAGGTAGACCAAGCTTGTGGGTGACTGCTCACTGTAATACAGGTCCGAAAGTGAGAGAAGAAGCTACAGGACTATGGTCCGAGCCTGTTTATAGCGATGAGTGTATAGCAAGAAGCGTTTAGTTCTACACCCAGTCAGCCGTAAATTTCTTGTGCCTGGGCCTGTGTATAGCGAGAAGCGTTTAATTCTATACCCAATCAACCGTCAATTTCTTTCAGAGGTATTGAACTATGGTTTTTTTTTATTTTCCCTTTTTACGTTCACGAGATGTGAACCACTCGTTGTTTTTTTACATATCTTCTGTGGGAATCGATGAGTTTTAGAAGTGACAGTCGTGGAGATATATAGTTTTTTATTAAATATGAAGGGACACGTTGAGTTAGATAAAACCGACTTGAGGGCCAACTAGATCAACAAGATTTTCAATGTTTATGTGAAAGCAGCACTCGTTGCTGCACGTTTGATGGACAGATTATCGTGTGGGTACTTGGGACCGCAGATGTCATGGTGACCACGGAGTGTGACGGTCGTGGATGTATTGACGTGGATAGGTAGGGACTTCACCGTTAAACAAGGAGTGGGGATATATGTTATATAGTTTATATGTATATGTATATGTATATGTATATGTATATGTATATGTATATGTATATGTATATGTATATGTATATGTATGTATGTATATGTATATATAGGTCTAATAATTTTTGCCTTCTTTTTTTGTGTTTGATATATTTTTTCAATGTCAAAACATATTCTTGTAGGATTTTTCGTCAACACCCTTTCATTAAATTAAGATTAGGGTTTATTTTCAATAAAGACTAGGGTTTCATGAATTTGGCACCTTAGGGTTTTGTGATGGGTTTTGAGGAATAGACTTAGGGTTAGGTTTATAAAGAATTAGGGTTTTAATATGCATCATCTTCAAGCTCGGGGTTTTCTCCTTTCAGGGTTTGCATAATGAGGCTAGGGTAACATCTCAAAGGATAATGCATCACAAGAATATTTTCTATCTTGAACGATGCCATATTGACATTAATGACAACCTTGATTAACAATTGTCATGTTACAAAGGATGCATGGAAAAAGCTAGAGCCAACAGTTGAGTTGGGCATATTTGTGGGGTACACTGATACACCTCACAACTATCGGGTGTACCTGTCATCCAACCGGATGACAGTGGTTCATAGTGATCTGAATTTTGATGAAGAGAAGGCCATGAGATGTTCCCTTAAGAGGGGGCTTCAGTTACATGCAGATGAGAAGCTTTTAGCTCCAAAGGAGGAACCTCAGGATGATGTGGAGCAACCACATGCATATGAGCAGAGAGTGAAAGAATCCACTCATTTGGAGACTTCCAGAGATGGAAGGAAGCGCACCAAAGAGGCTGATAGATTGATGCATGATTCTATAGATAATATGGGAGCACCCACATCACAGTGTAGGAAAATGAGGTCACCAGATTGGTACACTGGATACATGGATCTAATGAGCAAGAGTGTAGAGGTTGATCCATTGTCATTCGAGGAAGCAATGTAGCAACCAGTATGCATTGATTCCATTCTTGAGGATTATGACTCCATTATCAAAAATAATGTTCGGAAGTGGTCCCAAGACTAGTAAAAAAGTTAGTGGTGAGCTCCAAATGGATTTACAAAGTAAAGCAAGCATCATATGGGAGTGTGGAAAAACACAAGGCCATATTTGTGGCCAAAGGATTGTCTCAAGTGGAGGGAATTGATTACGATGAGACCTTTACTCCTATATAAAGGTACTCTTCAATAAGACATATACTAGCATTGTCGGTGCAGATGGGATGGAAGATACATCAAATGAATGTGAAGACAACATGCCTCAATCGTATGATTGAGGAAGAAGTGTATATTGAGAAACCCGAAGGATTTGATACCTTCAACATAGAGTCGCATGTGTGTAGACTCAAGCAAGCACTATATGGACTAAAACAAGCACCTTGTGCTTGGTACAACAGGATTGAAAAATATTTCACCGGGTTAGGCTTCACCAAAAGTGAAGCAGATGCGAACCTTTACCATATTTTGGTTGAAAGTCAATTGTTGATTATAGTATTATATGTTGATGATTTGATTCTAAAAAGTGATGAGAAGTTGATAAAATCTTTCAAAGATGATCTTACAAGCGAATTTGAGATGGACCTAGGACTCATGCATTACTTTCTTGGTATGGAAGTATGGCAAGGAGATGGGGAATTGTTTGTCTCTCAGGGAAAGTATGCCAATGAGATACTGAATAAATTCCACATAGAGAAACAAACCCATGGAGACTCCTCTAGCAGGTAATTGGAGGAAGGAAGACGCTACTTCAGGTGAAGTAGTGGAAGCTACTATTTATAGACATCTTGTGGGTTCACTTATGTATTTGGTGAACACACGACCAGACATGAGTTTTGCAGTTAACCAGATTACTCAAGCCACAGTTAAGCCAACCAAACTCTATTGGAAGACAGCTAAACATGTGTTGATATACCGTAGAGGCACCACTCAGTTTTGTCTTTGGTACAGATAGACAGAGAGAGTGAAGCTTTAAGGCTTCATAGATGCAGATTGGGCAAGGAATCCATCCGACATGAAGAGTACATCAGGGGGAATATTTAGTATTGGGTCAACAATAGTTTCTTGGTACAATAGGAAGTAGCGATTAGTTGCACTCAGTTTAGCAGAAGCAGAGTACATGGCTACTAGTCAAGAATTTTTTGAGGTATCTCGATGAGAAAGATCCTTGTTGGGTTATTTGGTCAATAGAGGGATCCTACAGTGATTGACTCTAACAATCAGAGTTGTATCAAACTCTCTAAGAATCCAATTTTTCATGATCGGTCCAAGCATATCGACATCTGGTATCCCCATCTACAAGATTGTGTGCAAAGTGTAGGAATTTACAAGGTAAGTTCCTCAGACAAAACATTAAAGGACACTGCTCACAAACAGATCATAGATCAATACACTAGTATTCTTGATGTGGTTAAAACCCTCAAAGAGGGAAACAGTCCACGGCTTGAGACAACGTGGCCACTTCAGGAAATTTATTAATAAAAGAATAAAAATTTACATAAGCTTCTCTCATGAACGGTTACCCTACAAATGACCCTCCATGCTCTTTAAATAGAGATCATGGACCAATCAGGTGTTAAGCCATGGATCAAGTGTCGGTAATATCGAGGAGAGAATGAACTGTTGGATCACTACATATTGTGACCATTGGATTATAAGTTACAAAAGTACATAATAAAGAAAAACACTTTACCTAACTTTACACTAGACCAAGTTATACTTAACTATTTCCTATGTGTCGGAATATCCTAACATCCCCCCTTAAGAACAACTTGGGATAGGATTGAAGGATGTACAAATATGAAACAATACGAGAAGGAAGGAGGCATTAGAGCCTATCCCCCCTTAGTGACAACTTCTTTAACTCCAAACATAAATCGAAGTTTAGTAAACTTTGCCTCTGTGAGAGCCTTTGTAAAGATGTCTGCAACTTGATCATCTGTTGAACAATATTGCACTTCAAGAACATGGTCATGAATGAGCTCTCTGATGAAGTACATGTGCAGTTCAATGTGTTTGGTGCGTTGATGTTGGACTGGATCTTTGCATAGTTGAATGGCACTTTGATTGTCACACCAAAGTGTAGTCGGATGTTGTTTCTGAAAGCCAAACTCTGACAAGATCTGACAAAGCCACAGGGATTCCTTACTAGCTTCTACGGCACCACGATACTCTGCTTCTGCTGAAGAAAGAGAAATGACACTTTGTTTCTTACAAGCCCATGTAATAGGTCTTGAACCAAGAGTGAACACATAATTTACAGTAGACTTCCGATCATCAGGGTCATCAGCCCAATCAGAATCAATGAAACCAACCAATAGAGGAGATGCTTCTACACTGTAATGAATCCCAAACTAAACTGTACCTTGAACATAACGAAGTATTCTTTTAGCTGCTTTCCAATTAATTTCATGCGGGTTTTGCATAAACCAAGAAATAAGGCCAACAGCAAAGGAAATGTTAGGAGGAGTATGGGTCAGATATAAAAGTTTTCCTACAAGTTGACGGTATAAGGTAGCATCAACTTCAGGGGAAGTACAAGTGACTAAAAGTTTGGCTCCACACTGAAAGGGAGAAGGGGTTGGCTTACAGCCTTCCATGTGAAAATGGCATAGAAGATCACATGCATACTTGGACTGGGAAAGGGAAATACCTTCCTTGGATTGCAAGACTTGAAGACCAAGAAAATAATGCAAGTGTCCCAAGTCTGTCATTTCAAACTTCTTTTTAAGGTTGGACTTCACATGGTTTATAAGGTTGGGATTGCTACCAGTAAGTATAATATCATCAACATAAAGAACAAGAATGATAAGAGACTTGCCCACTTTCTTGGTGTAGATAGTGTTGTTAGAATGACACCTAGAAAATCCAGTTTCTAAAAGAAAGCTATCCATTTTGGCATATCAAGCCCGAGGGGCTTGCTTGAGACCATAAAGGGTTTTCTTAAGCCGACATACAAGGCTTGATTCTGTTTGTATAAAGCCGGTAGGTTGTTCCATATAGATTTCTTCATGCAAGTCCCCATGCAAGAAGGCAGATTTAACATCCATCCGATGGACTTCCAATTTGAAAGAGGCAGCAAGGGAAAGAACAAGGTAGATAGAGTTCATTTTGGCAATAGGGGAGAAGGTTTCAGTATAGTCAATGCCTTCAACTTGTGAAAAACCCTTAGCAACAAGACAAGTTTTATGTTTATCAACTTTTCCATATGGTCCATACTTGGTTCTGTAAACCCATTTGCATCTAACAAGTTTTCGTCCCTTTGGAGGGGGAACAAGCTCCCATGTATCATTTGCCAATAATGAACGATATTCTTCATTCATATTTGCGTCCCAATCTGGATGTCCTAAAGCTTCTACAAAGGTGTCAAGATCATAATTAGCTGAAGCTTGAGCCAGTAAAGAAGAGGCTCTATCGAACAGAGAACGTGTACATCGTTGATCTGTAGGATCACCGGCAAGAGCACCTGCTACATCCCGAGTAGCACGGACCCATTTTGGAAGCTAAGGAGATGGAGGATCCTGAGAAGGTGGGGGAGGATTGTCATCCTCGCTGTCATCATCTGAAGAAGAAATATTTTCAGAAGTAGAAGGGATAGAGAGAGGTGGCACATCCGCCGAACTAGGCTCGTAGGCCAATATATTTTCAACAAACTTTACATCTCTTCTAATGATAACATTTTTGGACTTAAGTGGAACAAGTCTGTATCCTTTGACATCTTCAGAATATACAACAAAAATACATTTTTCACTCTTAGGTTCTAAAGCTTTATGTTTCTCATTTGGAATATGGGCCCATGCTTCACTTCCAAAAACATGAAAGTGACTTACATCTGGTTTAATTGAGCTCCATGCTTCTTCTGGAGTGATATTCTTTAAAACCTTAGTAGGAGTGTGATTTATTATGTAATTTGCACAGTTAATTACTTCTGCCCAAAAATTAATAATAATTCCTTTAGATTGAAGCATACAATTAGCCATTTCATTTAAGGTGTGATTCTTCCTTTCAGCTACACCATTTTGTTGTGGAGTATATGGAACAGTATGTTGCATTTGAATTCCATTCTCAGTGCAAAAGTTGATGAATTTTTTGTTAACATATTCTCCGCCATTATCGGATCTTAGCTTAAGAATTTGATGTCCAAATTTTTTTCAACAAAGGCCTTAAAGGCCAAGAACATGTTAAATACTTCACTCTTGAGTATTAATAAGTATACTCAAGTGCGTCTGGAGAAATCATCAATGAAAGTTAAGAAATACTTATAGCCAGAGAATGAAACAACTGGAAGTGGACCACATAAATCACCATGCACAAGCTGTAGAGGGGCTGAGGCATGCCAAGAGGCAGGTTTTTCAAAATTATCCTGATGATGTTGTCCGAGCACACATCCGGAACAAACACCATCTCTACAAGATACCATTGGAAGACCTGTCACCATATTTTCTTTACATAGATTCTGAAGGGAGCGATAGTTTAAGTGACCAAATTGCTCATGCCAAAGTTTGCTCACTTCATCATTATGAGCAACAAATACCGAGGGAAGATTTGATGACCCAAAGTTGTTAAACTTATACAACCTTGTAGAATCATCATTAATGCCAGTAGCTAAAATTTGTCTAGGATCTCTTAGGCCTTAATTACCACATCGTAAGGTGAAAATTCAACGATTTTACCTTCACCTGAATGAGTTATCTGATATATAGATAGAAGGTTGCAGGATAAGGTTGGAACACATAATACATCATTAAATTGATCATTGTCTATATGAACAGTTCCAGTCCATACAACACTAAGAGATCTATCATCACCAACATATATATTTTTTGTGTTACAATCATTTAAAGAAGAAAACATGGATTTTTTTTTGGCCATGTGATAAGAAGCTCCAGAATCAATAAGTCACTCATGAGAATTAGAAGAAGAAGATACATTTAGTGCATATCCAGACCGAAATGTTTGACAACCATATGCAGAAAGTGTTATTCCGTAAGATGAAGTTGAAGTTGAAGAGTGCTCCAAATGGATGTTATGTTTCTTCATTGTTGCTTCCAAGGCTTCCATCTTCTTAAAGAATTTGGATTCTAAGTGGTCATCTCGATTAAAAAAGTGGAAATGTCCATCAGTCTTCTTTCCTTTGTTTTTGTTTGCCTTATCATTTTGTTGAAATGATTTTTCATTTTGAGACTAAAATTGCTTAGGACCCTTGTTTGGTTTAGGACCATTATTTTTAGGATTGGTTTCTTAGGATTCTTTGAATTTGGTTGTTGTTGGGCGGCTAAGGCTTTCTTAGAAGAGTTTCCAAGATTAAGAAGACCAAGGTGTAAGAGTTTTTCTTGTTCTCTTATTAAAGAATCACAAAAGGCATCAAGGGAAGGGGACTTGCAGTCTTGTCCTTGAGAAATGAAGGCTTCCCTTGTAGAATGGAAGGTGGAAAAAAACACAGAGTAGGTTGGTCCCAACTCAGTAAGAATGGAATAGATAAGGTTACCATCTTCTTTCTTAACCTTAACACCTTCTAAGAGAAGTCTAAGGGTCTTGAACTTGGATAAAAAATCTTCAATGGAAGAAAAATTATTGGGGTCCAATGTAAGTAACTCATTTTCGAGTTGATGGGCTCTAAGTTCATTTTTAATTCCAAAAACTTTAGTGATATGTTTCATTGCTTCATTAGGAGTATCAAGTTTTGTGATATGGAATCTAAGGTCTGGAGAAATAAACATTCCTATCAACCCACGTGCTTGATCTTGCCCATTTTCCCATTTGGCTGCCTTATCTTCATCTTTTGGTTTGGTTTCTTGGCTTGAGGCTATTCTATAAAGACCTTTACTTCTAAGTAAATCCACAATGTCGGACCACCATTGGAATTAGTTGGTGCTATCAAGAATAAATTGGCATGGACTTTCTATTTTAACATAAACTGAAGCTATAGACGATGAATTAAGTGTTCTAATGGAAAGATCTCGAAAAATTAGGCTGATTAAAAAAAAACGGTTCTGAAAACGACTTCTGAATGAAGAAGTTATGGTTTTTTTAAGAAAAGTTGTTGAAGATGCCAACGAAGTGCGGGAATGTGCGAAAATGAATGATAATATTATATTTAATAAAAATCTGCCCAATTTCCAAACTTAATCTAATTAGCTCACTTTTAAAAAAAATTATATGACTCACTTTTATAAATAAGTGAAAGTCATTTTTACAATGGTACTTCATGAGCTACCCACTAAATTGTAACTTAAATAAAAGATAAAGAGACTTTAGAATTATAAGTGACTCACTTTTTATAATGGGTGAGAACACTTTTACATAAAGCAACTTTAAAACATAAGTTACATGTGCTTTTTGAAAAAGTAACTCAACAAAAAGAAAGACTTGAACTCAAAAACTTTATTCTCATAAAGTCACTTTGGACCAAGTGAGCTAGTTTAAAAGGTTAGTAATTTTTGGAAAAGAGGAAGGGGGTTTTTTTTTTTGTAATCACCGAAGCTTTGGGGTGCGTGCTTACTTGAGAAAGTTCTTTTTGCCTATAAAACGAAAACCACAAAACCCAAAACAGACTTACAAAACAAAAAAAACAAACAAACAAACAAACCTTATAGTTTGAAGTTAGCGTTACCCAGAAACTAACATTTTTCCTCAATGTTTCTGATTTTCCGAAATCACACTATGGCGCGATGGAAAAGAGCATACGCATGAGAAAAAAAACTTCCTTTATGTTTCTAATTTGCCCAGATCACACAGAGTCGTGGAGCAAAAAGCATATGCAGAAATGAAAGGTGTAGATCTGGTAATAAAAAACAAAGAAATAAATAAACCGAAATAAACAGAGAGAAAATAACTAGAAACTACAAATAAACAATGTATACCTCCAGATCTTAAAAATGACATGGCTAAGGCTACCAGAAACCTTTTCACGTGAAACGAAAGGGGTTCCTCACTGGAATATATGCTCCTAACACAATAGAGTAGTCCTTTCAGCCCAAAAATAGTCAGAATCAATAGATCTAGGAATCGACAGTCAGATGCAATTCTACCGACCTCAGATTTGGATCACCAACAGATGCGGCCCTCAACTTGGCTCTACTACCATGTAGGAATTTACAGGATAAGTTCCTTAGACAGAACACCAAAGGACACCGCTCACAAACAGATCACAAATCAATACACCGGTATTCTTGACGTGGTTAAAACCCTTTAAGAGGGAAACAGTCCATGACCTGAGCCAACGCGGCCACTTTAGGCAATTTATTAATAAAAGAATGAAAATTTACATAAGCTTCTCTCATGAACGGTTACCCTAAAAATGACCCTCCATGCTCTTTAAATAGAGATCATGGACCAGTCGGGTGTTAAGCCACGAATCAAGTGTCGATAATACGAGGAGAGAATGAATCGCCAGATCACTACATATCTTGACCGTCGGATTGTAAGGTACAAAAGTACATAGTAAAAAAACACACTTTACCTACCTCTACACTAGACCAGGTTATACTTAACTATTTCCTATGTGTCGGAATATCCTAACACAGAGGAGAATCATGTCATTGGAATGCATTTCTATAGAGGAGTAGGATGCAGATATTTTGACAAAGACATTGTCAAGATGAAAATTCGAGTTTCACAGAGGCAGGATTGAGGTAGCAGATAATCCCTTTCTTGTTGAGAGGGAGTGTTGAAAATGCAACAAGAAAATCCTAATTTAATTTGTCCTTGAATTAAATTAGGAATTAAATTGTAATTCCATATCTCATGACAATTTATAATAGTTAAATAAGTTAATTTGACTTAGTTATCTTAGTTAATTTGAGTTGAGGGTCTAATTAGAGTCATGTAAAGCATCTCCTACAATTAGGAGCACTAGTTGAGTTTATTTTGAGTTGTAATTATTTAATCCAGTCTAACCGAGTTAAATTTAGTTAAATTAGTGCCAATGGAAGGAGGAATTAGTGGGAGATCAGAAACAGTAGGGTGAAACCAGTAGTAGTGGTGTGTAACCAACAACAATGCGTTGTAACCAACATTAGTGGGGTGTAATTTACTATAGTGGGGTGTGACTTACTATAGTGGGGTGTAACTTATTGTAGTGAGGTGTGACTTACTGTAGTGGGGTGTAACCTGCGGTTGTAGGTTGTAACCTACAGTAGTGGGGTGTAACCAACACTGATAAGTAAACTGAAGATTCACTCATAATTAACTCATGCATGTCAGATCAGAGAAATACCTAGTTGAGATTGGAGTTCAGGGACAATGTACTATCAGTTGTATAATCATCTAAATTGTATAGGTGGTGCATGCAATCAGAGGAAGGCCTATGAGGATTGCGCAATTCATAATTTTGGGATTTCCCAATTAAATATGGGCTAATTCCCGAGGGAACAGCATAAGGAAATAGGAGCTTGGCAGACAACAGAATTGGCAAAGTATTGACCTTGGCTTGTCTAGAAAGTAGTGAAATAGATAGAGATAGTACAGAGATTTCTTGGGCTTGTGCAAAGAATTGTAATCTTCTCATTTTTTCATATTAATTCAATATACAGGTAGCAAGGGTTTTTAGTTGTGACTTTCCCCATAAAATCAATGTGTTATGTGTGGTTGAATTATTTCTCTTATATGCTTCATGATTTCATCGATCCTTTATTGTTTCTGCTGATGAGTAGAGTAGACTCAAGTCAATTGTTTTAGCATGTTACAATATATAGTTTGAATCTACAATGAATTTCTACATTTCTATGACATCTTATACAAACTCCTCCACATGAAATAAGGGAAATTGATTTTATAATCTAAATAAAATTGAAGTAATAGCTTGATATGATATAAAAAAGTGATTGCCTACATGCCCTCACAAGTCATGTATTTCTAAAGGAAAAAGAAAATATTGTGGCATTCATCCCTGATACAAGAATGAGGCTTCCTTTCGCCCAATCAACATCTTGATGTTCAGGCTTGAGAAATTGTATGCTTAGCTTCTTGTCAATGGGTATGTTTTTGAACCATTTTACTCCTTCAAGTGGCAACCTAGTCGCTCGAGCAATGGTTCTTTCATTCACTTTCATGATCAGGTCATGTTGTAGTGAAAACTCAACCCCCTCCCCCCTCATTTTTGACTTATTTATTTCAAATAATGGGGACCCTTTCCAATTTTTTTTTGCTAAATCACCTTTTTAATATTTTCTTTTGGTTAAGTGTCCCACAATTTTTCCATATTTTTGTTTTTGTCAAATTTCTATTTTGATTGCTTCATTGAGTTTGACTTTTCGCTAACTTTCCATCGATACTTATTTCATCTCATTTGGTTACACAATTTGCAAATAGTGCTTATCCGAAGTTTGATAATTTTTATCGTCTAGGCTAAAAAATGTACAAAATGTATATTATTTTAATTTTTGTAAATAAATTAGTAATTGATTGTAAATATTAATTCCTAGTTAAGTTTTACTAATTGTTTCATTTTTTACTAACGGTCCTAGAAAATAGTCGTAGCCAAATTATAAAACAATTAAATTATGTGTTTTCAGGATCTCCATAATTTATTGCAATCCCCAATTTTAAAAAAAATTATGAAGCCTGAAATCTCAAAATTGGAAAGTGGTTGCAGTTTATAATGGATGAGTCCCACTCCAAGTGAGCCCCACTTCACCTCATCTCCTCCCTTACTCTTATAAAACACCCGATATAAAAATCCCAATAAATAAAAATATCGATATAAATACTTCATATAAAAATCCCGATAAATAAAAGTCCTAGTATAAAAATATCGATATAAATACTTATGATATAAAAATCCTGATATAAAAAAAAAAAAACTGATATATCGAACCTCAGCAATTGTTCGATGTCGAAAATATCACTTTTCAAAATTCCCCATACCCGATCTATGATACTCCTTATGCCTCCCATACGTAAAGCCTTCACCCCATTCTTAAAAGCCCCGTCTCCTCTATCTTTTTCGATCCATTTACATAAGCCTAGTCTTTATTTTTATCTATACATTTATATAAGCCGTCTCCTCTAATTTTTTTCGATCGATTTATATATGGGATCTAAACCACTTGTAAAGTTTTTAAAATAGTTTATTTATTTATTTAATATATTTTAATTGTAATTTTAATATATTTTAATTATAATTTTAATATACTCTAATTATAATTTAAATTTATTTTTAATTTAGTTAAATTTTGTTTTAATGGTATATAATTAATTTAATTTATTTTTTAATTATAATTAAATTAATATTAATTAAGTAATAATTGTTAAGTTAATTTAGGATTAAATTTTAATTAAAATTTCTTATTTTTGGTTTATGCAATAATTTTTGGAGAATTTTCACAATTTTAACACTTCAATTTTGAAAGGTCATAAGTTGAGTTTTACTTGGCCAAATCAGGGCCATGATGACTTATTAGATAGATAAAATTATGGAGAATAAATAAATAGTTGCATGACCAAATTCGGTCATTAAATGAGTCTAAAATTTAGCATAAAATCAAGCTCTAAATTTGTAACCAAAATTAATTTTTTGAGTTTAATTTTTTGCATTTTCATTTGCTCATAGCCTCTGTTGAGTGTAGATCCATTCAACTATGTTCTCTTTGACCAATAAAATATTTACATGGATCGATGGGAAGCACATATTTATTTTTATTTATTTATTTATTTGAGTTTTGATTGAAGATATTTTGTTTTCCAGATTTGATATTTTTTATTTTAATTTTCATTTTAATTTAATTTTGATTGGATTTTGGTAGGAGAATAGTTGAGGAGATGAGGAAGAGAAGATTTCAATCAATGGAATTGCTCCAACAAGGGAAGAAAAATAATTTTGACCAATGAAAATTGTTGGAGCAGATTTGTTCTTCAACAACTCTCCTATTTGGAATTCATTTTTGTAATTATAAATAATGGTTTGTAGAATGGAGAAAGAGCTCTTCTCTTCTACAATTTTAGAATTCTTAAAGAACTACTGTAAAGGATTAGATCTAAGTAATCAAGATTTGTCTCTTTCAATTCTAGACTTTGTATTGGGAGCAAAGCTTGCACTATTGCAACTCTTTCTTTTAGCAGCAAAGTTTATGATTTGAGAAAGATTGTTGGATATCAATTCAAGGAACAGAGCAAGAGACTAGGTTTTAATCAGTTTGTATTTTAAATACTATTATTTTTAATACAAATTTCTTGTTTTTAGTGGCAGAATTGTGTAAAATGTCTTTCATATTGAGCACTATTGTTTAATGTGAAGGTGAGGGCCTTTTTGAATTAGCTATCTAGTTCATTATCTTCATAGATCTGTTGTTAATTTCCTTTTTTTCTCTTATACTTAAATCAGATTTCTGAGTAACTATTTACTTAGAAATCTATGATCTAAATTAGATTTAATTACCATCAATATTAAGATAACTATTTCCTAATGTTATTAGTTAATCATTCACTGTTAATTGGTCTCTGAACAAAGCGTGTTTTCGCATAATTAAGGTTTCTGTGATCCATATCAAATTTATAGAGAAGATTTTTCGGTAAAAATCACATCTTATTTCATTATAATATGTAGTAGAACTATTTCATTAGTTAGATATTCATCTAAAACCAAACATGCTAAAATCCCAATCATTTAATTGTTTTTCTCTCAGTTGGGTTAGATCTACCCCTTCCTGATCTTGATAGGCTTAGGATTTCTTTCCTTTAGCTTGCATTCTAGGATTAGTTTGCATTTATATTAATTATTACATTTCTAGAAGTCCTCTTATCAAAGAGGCAAATTTTAGTTGTGGCTTAGCCGAATCCTAGATTAGCTTAAGGATCACTGTCTTGCATAAGTTCAACAAGAGGGTCGATCTAATGGCTATTCTCTAAATACATACTTTAAAGCCAACAAAGATAGAGAGAAGGTAACTGGACCTAGTTTAACTAGTTAGAACCACCATTCCAAACGGAAAAGGATCTTCTTTAAGTTCCCTACCAGGTGGCTTTCCCCCAATGTTGAGATGGACATTTTGAGCCTACAACAGGTCCCCAAAATATGTTATCTTACCATCAAATCCTTTTGCAAATTGGAAAGTGACTTCATCATCAAACCTTTGAAATTTTTCAAAGAAAGTATGCCATCCTTCTTCCACTAACCTCCGCTTGCATGAATTATACTCAGGGAATTGTTCTAATTTCTCAATGGGCACTAGTTCATCGCAATCATTCTTTGGTTTCCCAATGGTTCCTCAAAAATCCCTATCAAAGATTGCATAGGGGTAATCACAACTTTAACACTCATTTCACCAATTAATTTGGACAACTTATGAATTTAAATGGTCATGAATGGATGAGTAAACTACACAAGACTCATTCGAATCATTTCCATGTTTTGAATGAGTTGAATGACTGCATCTAGCAATAATGATGTCAAATTACACCGAAGGATGATTTTGATACACTAGGTAATCATATTCTTATAAGGGATTGGTATGGGTTATCATACTGGTATAAGAATATAATGAATAGATAGGCGAGGATAGGAATTACAAGGTTGAGTGAAACCATAACACAAAATGGTTGGATAACTAGCTTAAAATCATAAACATGTAGATAAATTTTATTTTATAATATTGATTTCCTTTGTATCAATGAAATAAGAAAGAAAAAGAATATTTGTACCTTGAGTTTACTTATTGATGTACCACTAATACTTACAAATATAACTTTATGTTGTAGGAGTCTTCTTTTCAAAATTGTTACTCATGGGTTTTCCTACGACCTTTGTGTATTTCGTGTGACCAAGGACTCAGAGGCTTATTGAAACATTGATAATCTTGCTTGCTATAAGTACCAAAATATGATCAATTTCTAAATTGTCTCCACAATAAATCTCCAAGACAAACTTAAACTCCTTGTTAAAAATAATATTTATTGCGGGTTTATCAAAAACCCACATAAAGAAATAGGATTTTTCTTCCTCGTTCCTTCTCATGCAAAAATTTTCCCATGTGATTAGTATGCAGAAGTTGAATATGGTCGAGAACATTCAAACTCCCAATCATTGAAGAGGATTATAGAACCAAAATTTGTTTTGTTGAATTGGAGAGACATGCTTATTTGGGATCTAATCAATTGCCTAGCCTCCAACTAGATCCATACTAGGTTGTACTTAGAAAATCCAATTTGCACAACTAAGCATATTCATTTATTCACTACATTATTCTACCCTACTTGATAAAAGCTAAACTTTCTCTCAAGTATAGGTATATTTCTAGTGGAGCCACATGGAAACAGGGTTACAAATGAATTCATATTCAGATTTGAAATATAAGCTTTGATATATACCCAATTATGAAGAACCAACTAATCCTCTTGATGTGGTGCCAAAAAATGTTGAAAGATAAGGTGTTTCTCTAGCTTGATCATTGTTTGGAGCCATCTTTCAATGTAGTCATAACTCTCTCGGTCCTCTTCTTCATCATCCCAAATTTTTGTGTCTTCTTCATCATCCCTGATTTGTATGTCTTCCCTTACCATATTCACTTGATGGTTGGTCTCTTGACTATATACAATATATGGTGATGTACATAGTGGAAGTTCCTCAATTTCTTCATCAAATGTATTCCCTAGATGCTTGGTTTCTTCTATATATTCTTCTCTATCTTGGCTATGGAATTTTTTCTCTACTATAACTTCCTTGAGGACTAGTATACTCCTAAAGACTATCATCTTTTGTTCTTCTTGAATTCTAGAAATGTTTCTAGCCACCACCAAGATTTGAGATATTTCTTTGAGTAGCACTATCCCTCCAGCTTGTCTTGAGCCTCCTGGAAGTTTTAGTGATGGTTTTTATAATCCTTGTCTCGCACATGTATTAGTGTGTTGGTTCTTTACAAACTAGAACGAAATTCTAATAAAATGAATGAAATCTTGCACACCACACAAAACAAATTCTGAAGCAAAGCATGTATTCAAGAAACTCATGCTACTAAGACCCTGTTGTCACCAAGTTGTTTGTTGACATGAGAAATGTTTCCCTTTCCATGAAACACTCCATAAGAAACCACATTAAACCAAAAATAAACTTTGCATGAAATGAAAAACAAGGCTTTGGTGAAACCCACTAAAGTGGATACGTCTGGCTAGAAACCCTTCAGAAATTATGAAGGAGGGCGTCTTTGCGTCTTATCATTTCTCCTTTGCCAAACTGTGTAATTTATAGGAAACCTACTTGCCTAAGCCCTGATCCATTTAGCACCTTCCCAAACAAAAACACTAAAATTTTAAGTTATTTATATGTACAAACCCCAAACATTTAATCATTAACTCGGGGCTCATAAGCTTATAAGGCACAAGCACAATATGCATAGGATTAAATTTGTGTTGGCTAAAAGAAAAATAAATCATACTTGCACAAACACTCTTAAATAAACAATCACTTCACCATCAAACTCTGAATCAACAACTGAGGCTTGGTTTCACTCAGGTAACGGCAATGTAATGTGACTCTTAAGATCATTTACCATGCATGTACTATGTTTCAATAAACTTACATAAGTTGAGATGAAGTGTACAATTGAATGAACAAGAAATAAATGTTAGAATTGAAATGTGTAACCATCAAACACAACATACATGAAAGAAAATAAATCTACAAGCGTAGCCTTACTGCCTAAGAAGGGGGCCCTTCCTTCCTTGTAAGAAATCTAACTAAAGATGATAAACAATAGACTAACACCAATGACACAAAATAATAATAAAAACTCTGAGTGTTATTATATTCAATAAAAAAAACTTCACAGATCCCTATATATCCTTTCCTATACTAACTCCATTACAAGGATTGATATATCATTTATAAGAAAAACCCTGGTTGAAATGGTTACATTGTTTTCTCATAATTAATTGATCATGGATACATTTTAAGGCAAGATTTGGTTTGGGGGTTCTAATATTGTTCTAGTTGTTAAAATTATGATCTCAATCTTCATGAATAGCAAAGTTTCCTTTGTTGCATCAAAATGGTTGATTTGTACCTTCATGGGTGAGATAGTCATGAACCAAAGGCTCCATATTAGTTGGAAATCGATCCTATTCTCCATGTGACCGAGTCCTGCATAAGAATGAGATCCATAATCTCAATCCATTGATGTGTTGTCCAATTGTCTACACATGAGGAATTTGACCAAATCATTGACCAAGGATTCACGCTTCCTCATGAAAACCTGACATGAATGAAATTGTATAACAATTTTAAGCCTTTTACCTTCAAAACCCATATGCTCAATTTGCACCAAGACAACTAGAAATATGACAACTTGTAAAATAGGATCTAAAAGTGTACTATGTTAGCAGGAACTGAAATGTGTGAGCAGGGACTCTATTATCACTTAGAGGAAACCCTGGCTACGAGAAAAAATATAAGGTAACCTCTAACCAATCTCCTAAATTAAAGGCTAGTCCTTTCAATCTGAAGGGGGTCCCTTGTATAACTTAGTATAAATACTAGTTTTAGCACATTGACTAGATCTGATTCGTTTTAAATAAAGTTGGTCTGGAAAGAATAGGAAAAATCATTGGGCATGGGGTCTATTTGACAACAAATTACTGCTTACATGCCATATGAACAAAATACAAAGGTAAGGTAGCAACAAATCTCTTAGACAATTTCTCATTCAGATATGGTAGAAGTAGATAGAAATGAATATCGAAAACATAACAACTAGTGAATTTTGTAAAAGATATTCAAGTTGAAAAACATATAAAACTTTGGCAATGGTAAATCTAAGTTGATAAGCATAATTTAGATTTGATAACTCAATTTCCAAAATGTAGAATACATATGGATCACATTTTGAAATAAAGAAAATTACATACACTAGAAGACAAACAGGAAACTCATCACACAAGAATATCTGTAAATATGAATAAATAACACTAATCACAGTAATTTATATTAATGTCAAAATATATACAAAATAAAACCAAGGTTCTTCTAAAAGTTTCCAACCCTTTCTCATTCTTCAGAAACTATCTTTATAGGAAAGACTGCAACTTACAACATGTTTCTAACATATCTTAATTACAAAATCTAAAAATGACAAGGTATTTTATCAAATACATGCATATGAAAAATCTTCCAAACCTATCTATATCTAGATATAACAATGTACTACAAATGCCGTTGGAAAGTAGGTTAAAAATAGTGACTGATCTTATGCCTTCTTTGCTGGAATTCGTGCTCTTTCATTCCTTCAAAAATGGATTTTTGTTGCGCAACTTTTATCTTTGGGTTCCTTTCCTGAAATCGCTGATAATCTCGCTATCATCCTTTGGTAGCTGAAAATTGATAATTCTACTGAAGGGCCAATTGTCAACACTTTTCTCCAAATTCTTCACGAAAATGTGCTGACAATGAAACTATCAGCACTCCTCCACCTTTTCTTGTGATAAAACGATGGCAAGAACTCTATTGTTTGAAGATCAAAATTTCACTTCGACAGTTAGGGGTCAAAAACTCAAAGCTCAAATACCAGTTCAGCAAAGGGTATTAGATGCCTCTAACAAAATATCCACATTGGTCATCCTCTATATTTTACTTCCCCAAGTCTCCATGGTAGTTCCCTTCTTCGAAACCTTTGTTTTCTTTGGTATTTTTGAGTTGGTAACTTTCTTCTTGTTTATGATCAGGTCTCTTAGAGGAATCTTATCCACATATATGACTTTCTTAGCTAGTTCAGGGTTTTGTTTTAATTTAATATTTAGTCTTAGCTTGTTTCATGGCCTGGTGTGAGGCTTCTTTCCTCTAAACATTTCAAACAAGGTGGGTTCTTTCTTAGATGAGGTTCTTTGATTTTGGGGCTCATTCATTTTACCATTAGCCTTCTCTATTAATTGGTTGCCCGTAGGTAAGGCTTCAGTAGGAGGAGAGATATCTTGTGTTTTATTGAGCCTATCACGTTTTCTGGTGTAAACTTTGGGTAACTAAGGGGTCAGGGGAGGGGCACTTTCTACTCTTTTCTGACTCCTTGTCTATACAACAAAATTCCTTTGAGATGAAGTTTTTGTTTCAGGGTGTTGGGTTTGTTTAGTTTCCTTCTTACTGCCCTTCTTCTTACCTCTTTTAGATTTTGAAAGTTGAGGTTGAAACCCTCCCCAAAATAGAAAATGATACCAACTCCTCCCATCTTTCCTTAATTTTTATTCAATTAATAATTTTATCAGGCTTTTATGGTATACAAAATGGGAGGATGCATTTGTTCTATCACGAACTTGAGTGACCATGTGTTTTAAGCTTTCTAACAGGGAATAAGAAGCATTGATTCTTAACTGACTTTCCAAATGAGCCAAAAATCGGAAATGATACAAGTTGACATGGTTGTAGCACCCCTCATAGGTAAAATAATACTGAGTGATCTGCAACAAACAATTCCATCCATCTTTTAACCATGACCTATGCACCCTTGCTCTCTAATTCATTTCTTTGAATTCATCCTTTAAAAGGAAAGGTACATCAACATCAACCAAGATATGGTTTCTGAAGGCTCTCTCTCCATTTGTAGGCAGACCTGTAACCTCAGAGATCAATTCCTTTGTCACATAAAAGGAAATTCCTCCAACAACAACCTGATGTCTGTCGAAGCCCAGGGAAAATGCGTTGGCCACTTCGTCACGAAAATTGGTGCACCATTTGAAGAATTCCTCCCATTCGAATTCCAGAAACTATTGCTAGATCTTTAGGTATACTTCAAGAAGTCCAAGCCCTTTTGGCTCACTTCTATTTAACTTTCTACCTTTTTCCATTCTCCTTCACACCTAAATGAACACACAAAAACAGGGGATCGGGATTCGATCCTTGATCTCCAGCAAGCACTCAACAAACTGAGCAAGTTTAGCATAAACGATAACAATCATAAGTGATACGGGTGATTTTTATATATGTAGTAATTCATTTAAAAATGTGTCAGGTCATGCACTATGACAACTAACTAACAATGGATTAGAATGAATTTAAGCCTGTAATCATGAATTTTCAAACCACTTACCTCTTGGCGGTGGAAATGATCCCTTCATCACATGATCTCACCTTTTGGAATTAACAAAGTGTGTTCAAGAAATGATTTCCCTTTTGCTGATGTGGAATATATCAGCGCAATATAAAACAAAATTTTAAATTCCTTCACTTTGGCACTGATACCCTGATTGTCCATGAATTTTTTTTTCTCTTCATTTTCAAACGAACGATAACACTGACACTTTCATTGTCAGCATATTTTTAAATTTTGGAAATAGTCCCATTATCAGTGGTTTTCCTTGTTTATTACAATTTTTTCGTTGATACTGCAATTTTCATCATTTAAAAAAATTTCAAACTTAACAAATGTGATAACAGACTCTTAACCTAATATAGGAACTATTTCTCAACATTCACCATCATTAGCAAAATCCCATTTAAACCTTATTAAAGCATTGAAAAAAAAAGGAAATACATAAATTAATTAACATTTTAACTTAACATGCTTATGGTTGTTGATTTAGTGTATTAGTCGAAAAATATGCATATTGAGGATGATAATGGTAGGAACTAGATATAGATATAGGCAATCATAAAGAAAAAAGGTGGGTGAAATCATGTCAAAATAAAGGTCCAACACACCCCCACATCAGCCATTTTGCATTTCCTTGTGCACAAAAAAATTCCAAATGAAATAAAAAATTTAATCAAAATTGTTGGACTACAACTTTCCACTAAAGCCCTGCAATCCTAACCAGGATAGTCATGAACCAAAATAAAGGTCCAACAGTAGGTCGATAGCACAATTGGGAAGCCAATGAAATTGTTGCATGTAGTATTAAGGAACCAAAGCTATGTAAAATAAGGTGTTGATGAGAGAATGGTACAAGTAACACCTATGCTTGTTGATATGCATGTTGTGACAATGTGGTGAGTACATTAATATGAGGTTTGATATCAATAAGTGGTCTTCTCCAAATGAGTGTTCTAAAAATTATTGATTATGATTCTTGAACTTTATGCACACTTAAAGTATTGATGGAATGCTTGATTAGGTGCATGATATGAGTATGTGTTTATGAGATTTCATGAAGCAATGATCATGTTTTAAGACAATTGTACTAATACCACGTGTGTTGAGACAATTGATATGCACAAGAATTCAAGTGGGTGCTAGTTGTAGCACTATGGTTTATGACTATGTGTTGATTATAGGCTATGTCATTGATCCAAAATGGATTTTGGATAGGCTCCTAAGTTTAAGTGTTCCTCACTGAGGAAAATGAAAGTCCGAAGAAGTTCCTGGAACTCGCCCCATTGCAGAGATCGTCTCATTCTGAATCTACTGCCACTTGAATGGGCAAAAATGGACTTAGGACACAGAATTTATCATAAAATGAAGCTGCTCTTTTTCCTTTGGAAAAAGAGGCAAAATCCCCTAACAATGGGTCTTAAAAACCCTCTAAGCCTTCAAAGTCTTCTAAAAATCCAAAAACTATCGCAAAGGGAAAACCTTTAAAAAAGGCAGATAACACTATCAGGCCTTAAAAACATTGAAAAATAGAGCTACCGGGGGCTTAAAACTACTTTGCATGAGAGTCGTCGGATCTAGCCGATCAATGATCCAGATCCAATCAACATATCGCAATCCGCGAAGGCAATCAGAGGATATCAAAGGTAGACGCGTGATAGGACCGGGCCGATGCGATATTGCGATCGTTGATATCGGCGGATAGCAATCGGTGTTGGAATAGGCCATACCATATAGTAAGACCTTGGGCTTATGCGATATGCAATTGTGACAAGCGCATTGCAGTATCGCATCGGAGCTATGCGAAGGAGCAGGGCCGATAATAACTATGACTGCGATAGCCGGACCTGATAAAATTATGAATGATATTTGATAATATTTCAAGTCCAGTAAAAGGGCTTTTTCAATGTAAATCGCATTTTCGTTAAATGAACGAAAAACGAAAGAAAATACGTCGATGCGAGGAACCGGACCCGAAAGGGTTTGTCAATGCAAATATATATTGTTTCAAGTCTAATATGGTTTGTTTTGTGGGATTTTGCAATGTTTTAATGTATTTTTAAATATAAAAGGAAACCACGAAACAAGTGGGATTTCAGGAGGACCGAAGGTGGTAAGAGGTTTTGGCCGGGCTCCGCCTGAGCCCATACATTGGCTACCACGTGTCCAAGCCCTGGAGAGAGAAAACCACTCTTTTCGGGCGGTTAACTCCCGTACGCATGGGCCGCCCGAAATGAACCACAGCCGTTGGATTTATATCTTCCAGATCAATGGTGGAGATGCGATAAGCAACATAAAGGTGAACCTAATAGGAGTTATAAGGGGAATTTATAGTATTTCAAATCCGATAAATGGCAGTTTGGAGAATTTCTCGTGTTTTTAGTGTATTTCTCTATGAACACAAAGAACGTTGTTTCTGGGGATTTCAAAGGCCCGATGACCCATTCTGTTACGGAACAGGTTTCCACCATCCCTGAAAGCGTTTAGCAATGATTGCTAACGCTCAAAGAGGAGATTTTAGGGGACCAAGGCCGGAAGCCAAAGAGCCCGAGAGGGAAAATGAACTGACAAGCGCCGATTGGCTTTAAAGCCACAGACTGATAGAGAACAAAAAACGAAGCAAGGGTTATTGGAAAAACATAGAATAAGCAAGAGCGTAGAAGCAAAAGAGGCCAAGAGAGCAAAAAGCTAATGCACAGAGAGCAGCCGAGGGAGTCACTTGGAGGTCAAGTGAAAAGCCAGAGATCTGTAAACTGACAGAGAGCCAAAGAAGCCAGAGCCAAGAGCCAGAGCCAGAGCCGAAGAGCCAGAGCTGGAGCTAAGAGCCAGAGCCGAAGAGCCAGAGCTAGAGCCAAGAGCCAGAGCCAGAAGCCAAGAGCTTCAAGAGCCAGGGATCAAATGGTGTCAAAACCCATTGTTTCTATGTAAAACAGTGGAGTTGAGCCAAGAGCTTGTAAAAAGGACTTTGCCATAATCCCAAAGAGCCTAGTTGAGTTGACTAGAGCTCAAGGAGATGTAGCCCAAGAGTTTTGGGTGAACTCCATATTAAATTGATGTTCTGTGTCTTTTGTTTATTGCTACATTAGTTATTATTGTATGTATTTACATATCAGCATAACAACAGATTTTAAAGCACATAAACAGTCAACAATAAACATAAGCATACACCTTAATGTCAAGCACTTTTTAATTCCGCATTGGTTAATCATAAAGACTTGGGAATATTTAAAGCTTAGGAAGTGGGAGAGGTTCTTGTAAGTTAGATAAGAAGCCTAAGTGCCCCATTTTCAGATCAGTCATGGATACTAACCATTGTAAAAGGCTAGTTTCAAAATTTGATGATGCTAGCCTTGGTAAAAGACAATTTTCCAATCTTGTGATAACATGGTTATAAGCATGTTGCGAGCGTATTCCAGATTCTTGGAACATGTATTGGCATGGATTCAAGATGTGTGAAAGGCTAAAAATTAACATGCTTTGTATTAGCATGGAGAAGTAACAACCAATTTTTTATGTTGATACAACTAACATATGGGTGTATGTGAAAAAACATAAAAAGACTCAATTGCAATAAGAAGTAATAGTGTGGATAGTGGTATGTTGCAGCATAACATGGACCAAGTCCATCACGAACAAGAAAGGTGAAGTTCCCCTAAAATAGCAAATCCATCAGGGAGCTATTTTGATGGATGTTAAAATTTTCAAGTTGCCATAAAACCTTGGAAAGGACTCGTTTTAATTGTGTGTGTGTGTGTGTGGTGAAGGACACATTGAACCCATTGACTCATGGGATTGAGCTTTTTTGGATTAGTTAATGTTTTATATGCTTTGTATTATTGACTGGATTCATATTTTCTTTGTTGTTTTAGTTGTTGACCTTAAGCATGTCCATGTTGTTTATGTTGTTATTATGTGTGGTTGTTGTGAGCTTTTTATTTTTCCTTGCTTCTTCTTTATTCTTGTCTTTGTTTTTTGGTCTTGGTGGTTGGTTAGTGTGGGGAAAGGAAAGAATATGTACTTTGAAGAATAACTAAAGTAGAACCCAATAAAAAATGCAAGATCTTGGTTAAACCATGTGCATAAGATAAATGGCAATTAGAGGGAAGAAGAAGATGATATAACAGTTAAGATGGGCCTGGATGAGTCCACTTGAAATAAAATGAGCAACAATGTAACAATCATAGAAATGGCACAAAAAGGGAATTTTTGCTAAACTTTAATACAACGTGACTAAGGTATGTAAGGCATAATGACATTGTTTGGATTGACAAGTAATTAGTTGAACACCATCATAGTAGCATGATAAGTGATAAATCTCTAAAAATATGATAAATGTGTGAATGGCATGGAGGCAAACTTTGTATTTGCCACGATTGGGTAATGCATGAAGGTTATTTAATGGGTTCCAGGTTGTGTGGAACACCATTGGGAAAGTGGGCAGGAATGGCCCATTACTGATATTTATGTTATATTTATGCTCTTGACAATTATGGTGAGCATGAATGAAAAACTACAAAGGCCAAAAATTGATAGCTTATGAACACCATGGATGAGAAAATTTTGAGTTCAATAAACTGCTGAATATTGAAACAACAGAAATATAAATTGATAGTGTTGATGCAACAAGGTAAAAAGTAAAAGGAAATATTAGTTGAGAATTCCTTTGGCTGATTTTGGAAATTTTTCTTTGAAAATTAATGCATGCTCTGCATGGATACCAGGAAGTTTTCTAACCTTAACACTATGAATGGCTATATTCCATGAAGATGTTAATGATGAAATAAATTAAATGTTATGACATAGGTGGCATGATGGAATTAGGATCTCAGGAAGAATATTTCTAGAAAGGCATCGTGGCCTGTGGAATTTTTGTTAAATCATGGGAGCAATTCATCACTGGTACCTTGACTATAAGACTCCATGAGTAGTGTAGGGGAGCATGCCAAACCGTGACTTGTCCTTAAGACTCCATGCACATGTCATTAGAACATGAAGATGACTACTAGGATGTAAGACTTTAATGACTACCCCACGCAAGAAATCCCTTGGACAAGTAGACTTCTCGGAATGAGGGTTGCATGGGCCCGAAAGGTTGAGTGACTAATGAGGGGCATGCGTAGGAAATCCCTTGGAGAGGTAGACTGCCTGAAATGGGGATTTCCTAGGCCTAGAAGGGTGAGTGACTCACAAGGGCCCATTTAGGAAAGCCTTTGGCTAGGTAGATTACTTGGAATGGGGGGTTGTTTGGGTCTGTAAAAGTGAGTAACTGGTGGGAGAAGAAATATATCTATTCTCACTAGGAGGTGGGCATGAGGAAGTCGTTGTGATTTGACTGTCATTGAGTGCTTGTCTTGGGGCTAAGAACCACTTAGTGAATTGGGTTAATTGAGGATGTAGTTATAAAAAAAGACTATGTGGAGCAATATGACCACCACTGAATGTTTTCCTTGTGGCTAAGAACCACTCAGTGAGCTAGAGTTGAGGACAAAGCTAACTAAAAAATGTGTGGAGCACACACAACCTTGAGTGCTTGCTTCAGTTGATAAACCACTTAGTGCAGAAGAAAATAAGAAGTTATAGAGTTAAGTATTAATTATTAGTTTAAATAATTTTTGTTAATATTATACTTAATTCGGTTTAAATTTCTGGTTCGTAATCAATTGATTTATGCTTTAGTATGATTATGTTATGTTCTAAATTGATTTAAAACTTTATGATTATCTCTCATGACATATGTGTCTGTGATGTAGGAGAATCAGTGAACTACCCAACACATGTATATGAGGCTGACTACAAGGTAAACAACATCAACTTAATGATATCAGAGTGTGCAGTAGCATAATGGAGATGAAGACTTCAGAAACTAGGCCATTTTGGTGACACTATAACCCTGTGATATGCATTGATCACCATGAAGTGTGCCATGACATGTGTTGTGTTATTAAAAAAAGGAAGAGGGATACCTTGGCTGAGAGAATTCTTCTTATGTGAGGAATACTTGCCGAGGCATGAATTTCCTAAGGGACTAAGGGAGCAGATAAGGGGATGCTTGAACTTGGAAGGTGAGTGACCACACAAAAGAAGAAACGGGTTTCCCGAGGAACTGATGAAGAAGAAAAGGGGATGAAAAAACTTAAAAGGTGAAATTGTTTTCACAAAATCATGTGCATATCGATTGGGATCGGCAATGCGTTGGGTGTTTCCTAAATACAAAGGAGTTCAACTTGTTTTCTAAAGGAGGATTGGACATAGTGGATGGCATGGTTGGACATTGGAGGCAGATCACACTCTAAAATCTCTAGTAATCGAGCAAGTCAAGGTGCAATGGAAGTACTTTGGATGCGATGAAGCTCCCTAGGAGATGGATGAGAAAATAAGAGTACTATACCCATATTTTATATGATGACTAAACATATGCAAAAGATGTTTATAAAGATAATTTTCGTTTTAGTATTTTTCTACTACGAATACTAAGGACGTTGTTTCCCTTAAAGGGGTGGGGTTTGTAACAACCCCGGTATATTGCCCTGATTTTTGTAATGTAATTGTACTTTGATTATAAATTATTATAAATTTATTTGAATGGCCTGAATAGTTGGACTACAAATCCACGATCTGAGGGTGGAAAGGAAGAAGAACCTCAGTGGTTTTATTTGGAAGCATTGCTTAATCAAATGTACATCTAGCAAGAAATATCTTGAAGAATGTTCCATGATGAACATGAAGAGACACTCAAGTAAAAGGATAAAAAGGCATTCAAACAACAACAAAAAGGCTCTCTCGGGGTAATGAAAGAAATTGAATGAAGAACAAACCTAAATTTTTGGTTGATAAACCACTCTCAAAGTGCTTGCCACAATTAATAAACCACCCATAAATGTGAATTGTTGCAATTCTTTCCATAGTTAATAAACACTCGTAACGAAAATTCCCATACTCCTAGTGTTGAGCATGAATTCCAATTGATTTTTCTTGAAAAATCACCTTGGATCATGGATAAGGCTCGGGAATGAATACTACAAGAAATACAGGTTACAACTACTCTAAGGTTGGGTGGAAAATCAAATTCCCACCTTTATTTTCTACCATTATCATATTTCATATAAATGTTATTAACTATGAGCTATGAATATGATGATTAGTTCTGTATTGAATTGATGTATAGCTATGTGATAAGCTTGCATGGATGTAGAAAACTAATGCATGCAATTAATAGGAAAAAATTCCTTAATTATTATGTGGATTAAATTGGAAATATACCTTGAGGTTGTAAGAAAGATTATTTCATTTGTTGTGCAAGTTAATATGTTGCAAGTGGACACGCAGGGCTCTGTAATTACAATTTCTCACATTTATACTATAAATTTTCTTTTGGGAGGTTTGAGAAACTAAAACATGGACCATATTGAGGGGAAATATTGTTGATCATTTGGTTCAAATTTAAGATCTTGGGTCACATTATTTTAGGAAATATGATTAGAGGAATTTGAGCTTCCTCATTGTTCCTAAAATTGTGCTTCAAATTGGCCATGTTGGCATTGCTACTATAAATTTTCTTTTGGGAGGTTCCAGAACTTGAAACTTGGATCATAGCAAGGGAAACTCTTGTTTATCATTTGGTCCAACGTTCAGATCTTGGGTTATGATATTTTAGGATATATGGTCAGAGGAAGTTGATATTCCTTTATTCTCCTAAAATCGTGCTTCAAACTGGTCATGTTAGAATTTCTATAATAGCTTTTCATATGGATAGGTTCTAGAGGTTGAAACATGAACCATAGTGAGGGTAACTCCCATTGATAATTTGGTTCAATTTTCAGAAATTGGGCTATAATTTAGGAAATATGCCCTGAAGAATTTTCTATATTCGTTTGCATGCAAAATGTTTGGAGAAATTCCAAAATGGTTTAATGATTCATTGCATACAATTTGTTTGAATAAATTCCCTAATTAAAATGTTGTTTGTGGATGTGAATAATATTATTGTTTGATAGTATTGTTGTATCTGATATATGCCTATTTGCATGTAAATAATTTTCTATATTAGTTTACATGCAAAGTGGTTGAAGAAATGCTTAAATGGTTATAATGATTCATTGCATACAAATTGTTTGAAGAATTTTCCCCATTGAAAATGTTGTTTTGTGATAGGGATAGTATTGTGTAGCTGATATATGCCTATTTTCATGAAAATAATTTGAAGATATGTGTTCCATGTGTGTTTGTTACAATTTTCATACAAACTATTTGATAAAATACTTCAAAGACAAAAATCAAAAGTTGCATTATTGAGTAGTATGTTTCAATTAGTATGTTACAAGTGGAGTTAGAGCAATGTTTATGATTTGATTTCATGCAAAATATTTAACAAAATATATACAAGAAAAATATTGCTCATTTGGTTGTATCCAAAGTATTTGAATAAAGGTTTACATGTAAAGTGTTTAACAAAATGTATGAGAGATGAAAATCAAGTTTTTGCAAGTGTGATTAGGATAAATTTAATAGGGACATGTGACAAATTGGTATTAGAGCTTATTGTGAAGATAGTAAAAGGAAAAATAAAATTTTGGGTACCCCGTAACCTTTGTAAGTCATTGAGGGAAATGAGTATGTTACACCATAAATGTAAACAAGTAGAAAAATAACCATTTAGTCTTTTATACCAGACTCTACTCAAAAGAAACCCATATGATTATGGAATGTATGCAATCATAATGTCAATGTCTTGTTGAATTTTGGGGTTGGAAGCCAATATGATAAAAACACTTTTAGTTCTCCTAAAACCGAAACATTTGATCTATCTAATTGAACAATATGTGGTAGATTTATGAGGTTCTATGTTCATTTTTTGGAAAACAAAATAGGGCATTAGGTTAAAGGTGCTCTTGAATTAGTTAAAAAAAATGTACATTTATGTTGGATATTTCAAAAGTTAAGAGAAAGTTAGGTGTATGTGAGTTGGATTTATCCCTTATCAGAGTTGCAATGACATTATCTTATTTTTTAGAAGCACCCAAAATATTTTTCCTCATATATTTAACTCCTACTGAGATTGATTGATGTTTAGAAGTGGTTGCTTCTAAGCCTTTAATAAAATTTTATCTTCGTTGTTTTAATTTATACAATCCATAAAGGAAAATATCTTTTTTTCATATCTTCTACCAAATCAAAATCTAATATATTAGGATTAATTACAATTTTATTTACATTAGAAGATGGTTTGTCAATAGAAGAAGATTTTCTTACAAACACAGGAGTAGTTGATCCCAAATAAGTAGAAGGAGGTACTACTTTTAGTTTGTGCAACATTTATTTATTCAACATCTTCTACTTCTTAATCTTCGTAAATAATTCCTAAATAAATATCCCATGTTATGTTAATCGATGATTCATAATTTTCTTCCTCTTCAACCTCATCCTTGTTATCATCTAGTTTCTCATCCTCCTCTAATTGAATCAAATACTTGGAAGGTGGCCCATGATGTGTAGGGTTATTATTCTAAAAGCTAGCCTCCAATTCCTTTTAGAAGGACCTTCTGTTGAATATTTCTTAAGTTTTGTGATGTCCTTGGAAATATTTTGTATAATTCTTTGTAAGATGTCCATATCTATAGCCTTTTTAACTTTCTTCTCCTCTGTTTTTTTGGCCCATGACATGTATTCTAACGAAAAGATAAGCTTTATTTTCTTTAGATGATGTTTTTCCTATTAAACTCGTGATCTCTTTTTCTACTTGTTGTCATGCAAAAATGTATTAACAAACCTACATGACACATTTAGATAATCAACCTTATCATGGTTGAAAGTATCTCCATTCAGACTAGTGTTTTCCAATCTCTAGGGGGTGTTCCTAGATGATGTATGCTACTATCCACTTAATATGCATGAGTACAACTTCAATTTGATTAGCATACAACAAAGCTTCACTTTTGACTTGTCGATAAGCAACCAAAAGTCAAGGAATTTTTTAAATGATAATTAATTGTTGAAATTAGATTTCTAAAAGTAATAATAGCAACGAAATTGAAATTGAGGGAAGAAATAAATTTGCACCTTGAGTGAAATAATTCAAAACAAGTGCACTTCAATATGTCATGACACTGCATAAAAATTCATGCAATGAACTCCAGTACATTCAAAGAGTTAGAATCAAACATGATTGAATAGAATCACAAATTACCCAAGAAGTTGGATGCACCATAATGAGTACCAAGTGATATGTTATGGTGAGTTCCTTCGCTTATGGTGGATGCAGTGGTCTAAGACTAAAACACAAAAAATTGAGATTTCTACTGCTACCAAAGCATCTAAGAAAAATTGTCCAACCTTTGTACTGATACTTATGCATAAATGTAAGAAACATTTCCTCCCTTAAACTAGTTGATCTAATGGCTCAAAGCAAAGAAAAGTTGAAAAGGCCAAAAGCTTTGTAACTACAACCAACGTGTCTTCCTTTTCTACTTTCAATTATTTGGGAAAAAAAAACAAAATATGTTTTTCAAAACATAAAAAAAAATATACTTTCTTTGCTTCACTTTTTGAGTGGAAACATCAAAAACAAATTATTTTCACATCTCGTCATTGAATCAGAAAAATATCTCTTTTACCCTAGCTTTACTCATGAATACATTTAGTAAAAGCTCCCATTCTCTCATTAAAACTATTTGACTCATTTTCCATGTGATTGAATAATTAAATCAAAATTGAATGAGTTAATTATTTCACAACTTATGACTTTGAAGTCATAATCCTTGAAAATTTACACAAATATATTATTTAGATCCACGACAAGTGTTGGCTCAAGATAGAAGCAAGTGACAAAGATTCTACTCAACTCCTCACTTTTCCATTCCAAGGACACCTAGATATCCCTTCAGTTGCTAGCTAGAAACCACAACCAACACCTATACCTACCAAACATGTAAAAATACTAATGGTCCATAATAACAACAACAACAAAAAGGACGAAAAAGTGTCATTCCATATCTAAGTGAAAACAATCCCATTGGACTTGCTTTTTCATTAGGATCAAGATGTAGACAAATCTAAAGTGTGGGCCCTTAATGGTCTGAATATTGAAAATGTATAACTTCCCAAAATAGTGATTTCCTTGAAACTAAAATAATTGAATATATAAGGTCCTTTGATTGAGAATTGTTCCATGAAGAATCTAGAAATAGACCAATGTGACTGAGTCTTACTAGACCTTAACCATTTAGTAGCAGGAAGTTCTACTAGGGTTGAAATTGGAAACTCAAGGGGAAGATATCCCTCTGTGGGATGTCAAAATCCACTATATCTTTGTACTTTAGAATTGTGCCACTAACCAATGAAAAATGATTTGTCAATAATTACTTGTCCACTATGTTATGGAGTCAATTGCATGGTATTTTTGTTGCTAAACTGAAAATATAATAATGACCATGTTTACCCATCTGCGACCTACAACATACCTTTATAGTACACTCTTCCCATTTAGGAAATGAGCTGAAGTTGACAACTAGGAGGATAAAATCATCTAGTCAAGTGTTAATGATGAAAATGTCTTCTAGACACAAATGAACCCACCAGTAAGGCTAATGGGTGCTAAGGTATGAGTACAACTCATCAGTGTGAAAAATTGATCTAAGGTGGAACCCTCGATGAATATCATCCAATCAAGACCGAATAATTCTCATCCCTGTCATATGTGAAATGATCGCCTATAAGCCTAAAAATCATCAAGGTGCTTCAACTTCTGGATAAATCCCCAAATGGTGTGTCAAAGTTGATAAGGAATGAGTTGTTGAGATAAAGCAAAATTATGAAAACCTCTCCCATAGCATGAAGCATAAAATCATGTAGTACAAGTGTGTGATTTCATATCCCTAAGGTTGGATTAGGGACAAGACCAAGGACAATTGAATCAACAACAAATGAATAAAGAGATGAAACCATAAAATGACTCAAGACACTTCCTATAGTCTCTTTAATACTACCCATGCCCACTACGATCAAATGAGTAAATTTTAACGAAGATTTGCCTCATCTAGGCTTAACCGTTGGTGACTTTGCAACACAAGACAAATTTCTCATGTGATATCAGAATGGGCAATTTAATCTTTGGGAAACATAGTTAGCTGAAACTGGAGACAAAATCAAGGATGGTAAGGGCTAAATGGTACTTGAACTTCTGTGAAAAAACCAACTGCGATTATTAATGAAATTTGATGAATGTAATAGAAAAAGGATGTCAAATAGATGAAAATAGGAAACACGAATTAAAAAACAACAAACTAAAATTATTTTAAGTACCCAACAAAAACCCTTTTTATGACTTTTTTTTGTAATCTAGTATAAATACTCATAGAAAGTATAATTCAAGTCGTTTCCCATTAATTTTTAGCTCCTCTCTTATGCCATCCAAATTGTAAAGATAAAAAAATTTGGGACCCGAAATTGCATCAATGAGGTATGGTCCCAACCACAAATTATCAAAGTTGTCATGGTCTCCATATTTTTCATTTCTTTTATCCCACAACAAGACCAAATCACCTACCTATTCATTCAAAGCATATTTGTTAGTCCCTATAAAAACTGTAGATTTACCAATTAACCATTCCAAATGGATCAAACCTTTTATAATCCTATTAGTCCTCAATTGGACGAAGGGGATACCATCATCTTCCTACACATTGTCAATTAAGTGGAAGAAAAATCATCAATATAATTAAGAAAAATGAAAATATGTCTCTAATCTTTGAAAACTTTCCAACAACCAATATTGTTACAAACAAAACATCTAAAAGTAACCACAACCAAGTATCTGGGATATGGGCATATGTGGCTTGAAAGATGCGGCATATGATTCCACAGAATATTCCAACTGGTTCAAGGTTCTTGGGGAGCCAATAATGCCAAATGCCTCAAAATAATCAATTTCATTCCAAACTGCTTCCCTATATCTTTTGAGTCTAGGATTCCTTGCTTCACATAAGTTCCTTACTTGATTTATCGCAAGTTTAAAATCCCCTTTCACTTTTAATAGTTTAATGCCAATCTTTCATGCATGATCAAGACCCAAAAAAAATTCTCATACTCAATTGCATTGTTATGACAATCAAATTCTAAATGGAACGAAAATTGAGAAATAATACATGTGGGGGATGTGAAAAAAATCCTCGCCCCTAATAATTTGGATCGTGCACCATCAAAATGCATAGTCCATAAGTCATTTGTAAATTTCTCATCAATAAGTTCATGTGATACAATTGATGCATCATGGTCATCCATCACCACATATGTTCCCAACTGAGGTTCGGATACCTCATGATATAAAGTTTCATTATATAATTCTTGCAGCTCTTCAACGTTATGCCAATTAGAGGAAACTTGATTTTAAAAGTTAACATTGATTTTCCAAGTCACAATGTGTAAGCCAATCAAAATCCTTTAAAATTCAAAAGAGATACAGGTGTGACTAGGCACTGACAATTTTTTTAATAATATAATTTACCTACTTTATATGTGAATGGTGCCCAAGTGACCCAAAACTACATTAAACATTAAAGATAAAATTGATATCTTCTTCTATAAAAGTTATAATATCAAGAATATTTTTAATGAAGGGTAAATCATGGGTTGAGTGTGTTTTTAATGACGTGTAACTAATTTAAATTTTAAATTTATTTTTTTAATTTAAATTTTATTAAATCTTGTGTAAATAAATTAATTTAAATATAAATATATATGGTTATTTTGATAAAAGTTCATTTATTTGGGTGATTTAAATTTAAATTTAACATCAATTTAAATTTAAATTTTATTAAATCTTGTGTGAAGAAATTAATTTAAATATAAAATATTTATATAAGGTTATTTATATCTAATGACTTGTAACTAATTTAAATTTTAAATTTATCTTTTTAATTTATTTTTTATTAAATCTTCTGCTAATAAATTAATTTAAATATTATATATATATATATATATATATATATATATATATATATATATATATATATATATATATATGATTATTTTGATAAATGTGGCTTATTTGGTTAATTTTGATAAATAATAATAATAATAATGATATATTAAAAATTTGTCTACATTGCATTATTTTATTAATTTATTAATATTTTCTTAGATGGTTATTTTTGAGTTGAAATTTCCTCTAATTGGCAACATCTTCTTTTCGTGAAATAGCCTTACCATATAGTTTAGAGAAATAGGGATATAAGCATATGATTAGTCCATTCGAATGACACCTCTTGCATCAGTTGCCCTGTTCCTCGATAGTAAAATACCCCATTTTGCAGGACAGTCAATCACAACCATGTCCATGGTTAATATCTAATCTCGATATTCTAGTAACCAGACTTCAATATCTTTCATGACCCCACATACATGCACTTCATGTGTGTCCAGCCTGGAAATTCCTAGATGGCTTAGAAATTGTGAGTCCCAATTCTTTCATCGCCTCGAGAGTCATGAAATTCTTCGAGGCTCATAAATCTAAAATGAAATTGTGAAGAAACAAGTCATTAACAAGTAAGGAAATGTAAAAAGGTGGGGGTTCATCAGTTTTATTCATACCAAGATAAGCCTGGCGGTTATCATCCGATGAATCAATAAGGAAACTTGGGAATCTACTAATTTATTTTTGTCCAAACATGTGGATCAATTCTATAAAGGGTACAAGAATTTTCATCTTTCCTAATTCACTTCTAAGACAAAATTTTCAATTATGGAGGATCACATGATATTTTTGGATTGGCATAATGGCTTGTTGAGTATCCTTTGGTACTTTAGGCTTTTTTTGTTGATTGTTCAATGCCTTACCCTATCTGGCACTTGCTTTGGTGATCTTAACAACCATGGTTGCAACTTTATACTACACTTTATCAACATTTGATGCATATGTTTGGCTTCTAGGGAGAGCCATACTGGCAAGTGACATAGTACTCATGCACGCATTAAAATGTTTAGGATTTAAAGGAAAAGTTTTATGTTCACTCACCCATTTACCATTGGAAACTTAAAATATTTGTGGGATACAATTGGCTTAAGTCATGGATAACATATTCAATGCATATTCTAACTATTTGAGGAATTATTTTGGCCAATTTGGGGCAAATAAGTGTGTTGTTTGTGCAAAAAATTGCACAACTCTCTTCACTATGTCGCATTTCACATGCTCTATTGTAGTTTCTAAAAGAACAGTAATCCATGAAATTGTTCCTAGACATGGGAACAAGAACTCTAGGTGCCTCGGGCTTCCTTTCAGGATGAAAAGGCCTTCTTGGAGGGGGCTATCTAGACTAAAATGGTCATTCATTTGCAATATTAACTTGTTGATTTTGTAAAATTTTCTTTGATATGACCATTTTATTATTCCAATCATGCAACAAATCGAAAAAACTTGCAGGTACTTCATTAATTTAATATCCGATATCTTTTTTATGTTCTTGGAATGTCCTTCCTTGTGGATAAAATAATATGGAGGAATGAGATTGGACTTTCTTGGAGGCCAAAAGATTTTTGTTGATCTAAAGAGTGGCATCTAAAACATCCTCTAGATTTTGTCAATTCTTTTCCTTGAGTAACAAACCAAAATATTCATCATATGGTTAAAAATAATATACTAAGGCAATTTCAACATTCAGATGAAAATTTTGAGGGATTTTAATATAAATTTTGTAGAAGCGAGTATTTAGCTCATATACATTTATATTCTCTTTCTTGTTAATAGAAGTCGATTTGCTAGCAAGAAATATTTATCTTACCTATAATCCCACTTCTCTATAAACTTGTGTTTTAAGGATTCCCATCCATCAATAGAGGCAACAGGTTGCGATTTGTACCATGCTCATGCATCCCTTGCAATGGTTTGCAAAAACCTTCTTCATGACAACATATTCGTATTTGATCTCCAAGTCATCATCAAAAAAAAGAAAAAACACATTAAGATGATCCTCAATCATAACCATGGTGTTCCATTTTATGAGATTCACTTGTAGGCATATCATGAGGCTAATTAGGAATCTGAGTTATATTTAAAGGAACATATATTGTAAAAAAAATCTAACTACAGAATCCACCATTGTGCTAATGTGAGTATAGATCACAATTGAATAAATAATTGATGAAGATGTAGAAGGAATATTTGGAGATAAAATTATCAGAACTAAAGAACTAAGTGAGCATTTACTTACTACAATACAAGTTGTAACCACTAGGGAAGTGTTTGTGCTAGTGGATGATTTAGTTACCAAAATTTACGAAACCCCAGGTAAAGTATTTTCCTAGTTTCAAAATAAGTATTATGGTTCATTAAGGACCAGAAATAATCCTTGATAAGGATTGAATCTAGAGGATCTTCATGGTTTTTCCATAACACTTTCGATCCTACACAGGGGAGTCACCAGGTGAGTTAAAATAAACAAAATGAAATACACTCTCTAAATGTCATTGTAGATTTATAAGGATAGACCCCAATACCTCGAAAACGACATCAATTTTTTATCACACAAATATGTATTGACAAACCTACATGACACTTTTATACAATCGACCCTATAACAATTAAAAGTTTCTGCATTTAGACTAGTGTTTTCCAAATTCTAGGGGGTGTCCCTAAATGATGTATGTTATTATCCACTTAATATTCTCGTATAAAACTTCATTTTGATTAGCATACAACAAAGCTTCACTTTTGACTTACCGATAAGCAACCAAAAGTGAAGTAATTATTTAAAATGAAATTTGTAATGGTTGAAATTAGATTTCTAAAAGTAATAATAGCAATGAAATTAAAAGTGATGCAAGAAATGAATGTGCACCTCGAGTGAAATAATTCAAAACAAGTTCACTTCAATAAACCATCACACTACATGAAAAATCATCAAATGGCCTATAATACATTCAAAGAGTTAGAATCAACCATAATTGAATAAAATAACAAATTATCTAAAAATTTAGTTGCACCACAATGAGTATTGAGTGACAGGTTGTCGTAAGTTCCTTTGTTTACAGTTGAGGTACTGGTCTAAGAGACTAGAACACAAAAAAGTGAGATCTTTGTTGCCACCAAAGCATCTAATAAAAATTAACCAACCCTTATACTGATGCTCCAATACGCATATATGGAAGAAATATTCCCCCCTCAAACTAGTTGATCCAATGGCTTAAAGAAAAGAAAAGTTGGAAAGGCCAAAAGCTTTATAAGTATAGCCAACTTTTATTCCTTTCCCACTTTCAGTTGTTTCGGAAAAACACAAAATTTATTTTCTTTGCTCCACTTATTGAGTAGAGACATCAACAAAATATGTTTTATTTTCTTCACTTCTTGAGTGGAAACACCAACAAAATTTTCTTTTCACATCTTGTCATTGAATTGTAAAAAAATCGGTGTTCTTCTAGCTTTACCCATGAAGACATTTAGTAAAATCTCCCATTCTCCCATTAATACTATTTGAATCCTTTTCCATGTGATTAAATAATTAAATAAAAAATTAATTAGTTAATCATTTCACAACTTATGACTTTGACATCATAATCCTTGAAAATTTACCATAGATATGATTAAGATCGTGCCAAGTGTTAGCTCAAGGCAAAAGCTAATGATAAAGATGCCACTCAACTCCTCACTTTTCCATTAGAACACCCATTAGTTGTTAATAAGGAACCATGAGCAACACTTGCACATGTCAAATATATTAATAATTATATACATGTCGAAAAGGGCATTCTTCCCCAACAAGAAAAATAGCATGAAAGTACAACTTTTGGCCAAATGACATAATTGGTCATAACAACAAAAAAGAAACAAGGAAAAAATAACAAAAGTAGAGGAAAAAATGTCATTTCAGTTTAAATGAAAAAGGTCCCATTTGATTCACCTTTTCACCAGGGTTAAGAATAAGTATTCAAATCTAATGTGTGCGCCCCTGATGATCTGAATATCAAAACAACGTAACTGCCCAAAATAGCAGTTTCCTAGAAAATAATGAAACTAAATATATAAGGTCCTATCATCAAGGTCCTCTCATCAATGTTTATTGATGAGCCTCATAAATGGGTAATTATATGGCCTCATTTTACCTCCTAACCTAGTCAAATCAACCATTCTCTTAGCTTATTACATGATTTTCTTATTATATTTATGCTTATAGAGTGAGTTGAGTTAGTTATGATGCCATGAGGCCTAATATGTGTTTAATGCAGATTATTGATGATTTTTGTGGTCAAAGTCAAGGATACAGTAGACAAATGGCAGAAATAACTCAAAGTGGACAAAGGAGAGGACTTATAGGAGGGAATCCCCCTCATTTATTACTCCCCACTTCAAATTCCCCTTCATTCAGCTCGGAGTACAGGCAGCCAAGTCATGCATTAGAAAGCAGCCGAGAAAGAGGAGGATAATTGATGTTTATCTCGAGTTTTGGGAGCCAAGCCTCCCTGATTTTGAGGAAGTTGTTGGGAGCTTCATTTGTATAAGTAGAGAGGCCTAGGGCCTCACTAGGGTCAAATTTTTGTTGTAGTATTGTTTATGTAACTCTGCTCAACTTCGAGCTTATTATCTTGACAGTTCATGTAACCTTGTTGTTTTTTTGAGAATAAAGATGGAATCCGTTTTGAGTTAGCACTGAGTTACCTCATAGGGCTGAAGCTCTTGGGTTAGGGCCCAATCCAAGCAGCCAAGCTCCTCTTTTCTTGTAATTGTATGTTTCATTTCAGTTTGTAGATTAGGTTGTTGTTAGATATTTTCTTTTATGGTTAAGAATAGGTCATTTTTGAAGATTCGGTAGTTTTCTTCCATTTATGTTTTTAATAGCAGGTTAAGCAGTGATAAATAAAAGATCCAAAAGGCTAGCATCATTGCCTTGGCCTCTCTTCCTCCCTTTGGGACAATGTCTGAGGGAAAGACCCTCTTGCTCCCCCAAAAACACAGATTTTCCTCCTTCATAGGACTTCTAGTGTTTGCAGCTTTCTAATTGGTTCATAGTTTAGTTTTCTTTACTTCAGAACTTCTTCATCATGCTCATTTCCTTATTTTCAATAGTATTCTTTCATGATTTTCTTTCATGCAATGGTTATCAGCATTTTCTTCCATAGATCATAGTTTACTTTGATGCAAAAACTTTGTTTTTTTAGATGCACTTTTTTCCTTGCTTGCTTAATCTCATTGGTTGACTGTCAGTTGTTTATGTATCTGATATCTTCTAGAAGCATTCTAGCCTATCAGCCACTCCATACTCCATATAATCCATGCCCTACAAGTCACCCAAGTCTCCCCTCAATTCTGCCTTAGTTTCTTGCATTTTCCATAGACTTCCCTCTCTCTCCTTGAGAAAATCCAATCATATTTCTCTCTCCTAATGATTCTTTGTAGACCCTAGGTGCCCTAACACTTAATTCCAACCTTCATTCACCTTTTCCACCCTAACACCATCACACCCTCAAAATAGCCAAAACTGCTCTCGGCCTCCTCTTGTAGACCTCCTGTAGAATGTTGTTTTTCCTCCTGTAGATTTTCCTGTAGGTTTTCTTTTGAAGACAGAGTGTAGAAAAGGCCTCCAAAAGGCCACCTGAGACCTCCTAGGACCCATCCAGACCATCCTAAATCCTCTCAAGTCCCAAAACTGCCCTCCATCGCCACCTATTCGTTGCCACATCCACAAACAAATAAATTACATGCATAACAAATTCACATAAAAATCCAAAAAGATGTTTTTTGCTCATTTACTTTTAGAAATAGCTTAGGTAGATGTTGTTTACTTCCTTGAGTAGATAATGGCATTCTTTTCATGGTTTTCATAGTGTTTTCTACAAAAGTAGGATTAGTGGTTAACTAGGATTTCCTTGGTTTGCTTTACATTTCAGTCTTCCTTTCTGCAAGTAGAATAGCATCAGTAGAGTAATCTCTTTTTCCTTCCATCACATATAAAGCTTCTTCTGGAATCCATAGAAGTTGGCTTGAGCTCCTAGTGATCTTGCACTGGCTGACCAAGTGACAACCTGCAGTAAGAACTAGTACTTGTGCATACAGCACTGTCGCTTCCAAGTTTGTTACGAACTACCGGGTTGATAAGAGTAAAGTAGGCAGCCCATGAGTTGTAGCATTATTGTTGCAATACTGGTGCTCACCATTTATGCCATCAAGTATCTGGAAAAAGACTAATGTGATTAAGTCTCATATGACCTTAACCCTTTAGTACCAAGAAGTGTTACTTGGGTTAACACTACCTTTAATGTTTCTTCAAGGGTATCTTGTAAGGTAATTTTAGAAACCTGTTGACGTTGTTGGACACGCCAACATTAAGGGGATATTTTTAATATGAAGTCCCAACTAGATCTCACATTGTTTGGTGTAAGAGTCCCATCTAGTATGATGGTTTGGTTGCCATTATATTAGAGATTTTCCTTAGCACTTACTTTTCAACACATGGGAGTGTTATGCTTGTATATTCAAAAAGCAGGGTGCGTATGCCTAGTGAGTGCGTAATGTAACTTTGTGTTCAATTTCTCTTAATGTAAGGGAGAGGGTAAAGTGAGCCTCTATATGAGAGGTAGTACTACCACCCAGGGAGAAACACATGAAAACAACAATGTCCTATCCAACATCCAGCGGAGTAGTCCACAGTGGATGTGGCAGTCGTTAAAACCAAAGTGAAAGGGAAAGCACGTACACCATCCAATGGAGTAGTCCACATGGGTGTTACAGTCGTTATAGCCAATAAAAACAAGAATGGTCTGTCTAATGTCCAGTGGAGTAGTCCACATGAATGAGACAGTAGTGATAAAAAATACAACACATCTTCAACAATGTAAGTACTAAAATAACAAAAGTAGTTCAACTATCTTAGTACAGGTTAAGCGGACATGCATTACAAAAGTTTAAAGAATAATCTTACAAACGGATACAAAACATTCATGAAATCGTGTGAGCCTGAAACAGGCTTCTGAATTAAGAAAAAAATCCAAGACACGTATGTACACCATACATCACTAGTCCCAGTAGTGGGACATTGGATCCACTCCTCACTCCTCAAAGAACAAACTACAGACTCTCAAGGCTATGTGGGAGGAGCCAAGGTGAAAAGTCCTTTGCTCATACAATGAGGGGGTATATATAGCCAAGGGTGATGCTTGACCCTTGTGACTCTTAGACTTCCCTCATGACCGTTCAACTTCCTATGACTTTTCAACTAACGTGACTCTTCAACTTCATATGTGTGTCCGTTGGACTTTCACTTTACATTACATTTGATTACAACAAGTATGGCCCATAGTAGTGATGTGGCTGAGACAACTCATGACACAACTCAACATGACACTGCTGACATGTACTGGTTGACTGTGGTGTCCATGTCAAGTTGTTATGCTATTGAGTGATGGATGTGCTCTCGGTGTGTTGTGCCTTCACCTCCACGTGGCACAGTGTTTCGGTGTCTTCGATGGTCTTGGTCTTTGCTTGATGGTTCAGTGCATGTATCCCTTTCTCTTGTTGCTCAATGTGCTTTGTATGTTTGTTCAGTTGTGACCAAGTCTTCTAGCATGTGCTCCTTATTCATCTCGTTCGTCATCATGCCATATTCCATCAATGTACTTGTTCCTGCAATTCACTCATGATGGGATGACATGAAATCCAAAAATCTCCTAATCTAGCATGATGCATTGTTTTTGGTTTCGGGTCTAGGTGACTGGGAGGGAGGACATGACACTAAAATTGTGCAGATCACAGCTCAGGAAGGGATGAGGGGCTTTGGAGTGCTATTGGGAAAACATGCGTAGAGATCATTGGGAGGAAAAATTGCAAAATTAGGGAAAGTAGTGACAATTGCGAGGTGGAACCCAACTGGCTAGAACTGCGTAGTTCCTAGGAGGAAGACAAGGTAAGGTGTCAGGAGGAACTGCTGGACATTTCTACGCAATTTTCAAGATGAGGACTGAGTGAGCCACTTGGGGTCCAGCTGGGAATATGCGGAGCTTCTTGGAGGAAAACAGAGCGGGGTAGCAGAGGGCACTGGCAGGAAATTATGTGCAGATTTCTAGAGAAAGGAATGATCGGGCTGCGGAGAGTTGTTGGTCACAATTGTGTAATTTTTAAGGACAGTGTGGGATAGGCAGCAGGGGCCTTCCCATAATGAATGTGTGGTTTTCAAAAATAGCACAGTGCAAGGTATCAAAAGGTGTACCAGTCAGTACTGTGCAATTTCCAGGAGAAAAGAAGAGCAAGGCAACAAAGGCCTGACCCAGCATGACTGCGTAGTTTCTGCAGGTAGTGCAGGGCAGGCAGTTTGGCATGTCTGCGTAGTTTTGGAGAGCAGTGCAACCCCAGGTCACATTGCAATGTAGATTTCTGGTAGACCATAGGGAGGCTTGATAATTGATCTTATGAGAAGCGCATATTGGATCAGTATTGGAGACAACTTCTGTGAAGTTCTGGGAGATAGAAAACCTACTCACTTCCAAGCTTGTGTAGTGCACTACCTCGGAGGACAACCTCAAGCACTACGTAGCTCTAGGCAATAGATCAGGGTTGCTAAGAGCTAATACTACGTAGTGCAGCTCAGTTGGGGTCCCACTGAAGGGGTTTGTTCGGTCGACAGATTTTCAAGAAAAATGGCTAAGTGTGAGAGAAAGTGAACTTGTGTAGACGTGACATTGTGATCAAACACTTAGCATGACTCAACAACAGGACACCACAAACCAACAAGACAAACATGTGCTCAGTGAGACTATCTTAAGGTTGAGAGCGACAAGTGTAACACTTGAGATAGACCTTCGAACGACCGTGACGACATTTGCGTGGTAGTGCTTACAACTTTGTGTGTGAGCATGACTAATGTTCACAGAGCGAAGACAACTCATGCACATAAATACTGACCTTCAAAATTGCCAGAACAAGATCATAAGCATGACAAAGATCTCAACATGCCAAAAGACGATTGTTGGTTTAACAAGAAAAAGGGTGTAAAGACTCTAGAAGTGCTCATGGAATGAGCTTGAGTGTTTGCAACCACTAGTGGAAAAACCAAGGAAGGCTCTAAAAGTTGGATGCAGGCCAAAATTTTGGAGGGTTTTACAACCGCTACAACACTTGGCGACACACTAGTTGAATACTCATTTGTTGTGCATGTCACTTCGGCTTCCCCACTTACCCCATGTACAAACATGGTTCACCTTATACCAACTCAGTCAAACACAACAAAAGATCCAATCATATCACAGTGTTTCAAAATCTTGAAGGGTAGTTTAGCTCGCAAACTTAAGATTTTTAGAGTATAAGTTTTCATCTTTGGTGTTGCTCTGCTGCCAATAGGCTTGGATAGTACCCCGGTGGAGTCACGCAGGAACACAAGCATTTCTCCACTACTAGTGAGCCTGGTCAGTACCCCGATGGAGTTGCCTGCTTCACCTCTCTGTACAAGAATCCTTTCTCTTCTTTCACCTTTGTATTTTTTTAATAGGATTGTGCATAGGCACTTATTTATTTTTGGGGTGAAAGAGGGATCCCGAATTATTGAGAGTAGGAGAATTTGTTCCTTCAGAGAAGAAGTAATACCTCTAATTTAAGTTTTTTCATTTAGATTTTCCCCTTCTCTGTTTCTACTAGTTGCCATGGATAAGCTTGAACACACAAAGCAGAAGACTGAGTACAAGTATGGGGTTTCCCAGTTTGGACACAGGTTCATGGTTTGACCTGAGCTTCCCTTACAGATGGATCATATTTTCTGTCAAGACTTCATCGGCCAAAAGTTACAACCAATCACAGAGAATGTGGATACAGGATTGGCCAAGCACTGCAGTGTCACAAGACTCCTAAAATTCAGCCACATACATATTCAAAATCCAGAACATAGTGCAGGACAACACTTATTTACAAAACGAAATGAAATACATCAAAACAAAGAAAAGAAAATGGAGCAAAAATAGTAAAGAAAAAACAACAGAACAAGCAATAAACATATTATGTACATAGTGTAGGGCGCAGCCCCAGATCATTGAAAATAACATTTTAAATCTTGGCCATTGACAGGGAGAGTGTCAATCTTCCCGTCAAGTGATTGTAAATGATACGTGTGTTGGTCAAGCTTCTTGTGAACTATGAAAGGGCCAATCCACAAGGACTGAAACTTCATATGTTTTCCTTTGTCTTCATGGGGTTAATCCCACTTCAAGGCTAAGTCACCCACAGCGATGTTGGTGTTCTCTGCAAACTTCCTGTCGAACCATCTCTTGATATGGTTCTAGTGAAGTGTGAACTTTTCTTTTTCTTTCACCTTTTCTTCCTATAGCTTGTGTAATGTGTCCATCCAATGCTAAACCAATAGACATGGCTTGCCTTAGGATTCTTGGGATCACTAGAGAGCAGGAAAGGAGATATTTGGTGGGAGGATGGCCTCTTTTCATATACCAGGAAGTAGGGGGAAGTATTCAGAGAGAGTTTGGGTGTGACTCGGTCAACCCAAAGATCATTCACCAAAGCAGAATTCCAGTTTCATTGTTCAGAGTAAATGGTCTTTCTTAGGATGCGGATAAGCTTTTTGTTTGTAGATTTGGCAAGACCATTTCCTTGTGGGTATTAGTTAGCTAAATGCTTTAACACAATACCATTTTTCAATGCAAATTCATAAATATTTAACGAAGAGTAGTACATTGCATTGTTAAAAACAAGTGATATAGGAATGCCAAACCTCGAGATGATGTTATGCCTTAGGAAGTTGATGACTTCCTGGTCATTCATTTGTTTCAACGGAATTGCTTCTATCCATTCTGTGAAGTAATCTGTGGTAGTTAAGATGTAGTGGTATTTCTTTGACGAATGTGGGAAGATATCCCCAATGATTTCCAAGCCCCACTATTGGAATGGTTCGTCCACTACAATAGGCTGCAGTGGAGTTTCTAACCTTCGTTTTCTATTGGTGCATCTCTAACGGACCGGTAAATTGTAGGCTAAGTGTGTGCATCTTTGAAAAATGTGGGCCATTGAAAATCGGCTCTCATGACTTTATGCGTTGTTGTGTTACTCGCGAAGTGACCCCTGGCTCGTCCATCATGAAGATCATGCAACACTCTCTTTGAATCCTGCGCCTATAGGCACCTAAGAAAAATTTTATTATGATGTTTTCTATGAAGCACTTCATGCACCAACTGATAAGATAAGAATTTTATTCGGATTGCCCTCTTCTGTCACATAGAGAAGTGAGGTGGCATGGTGTCGTGCTCAAGGTATTGGCGCACTTCTGCATACCAAGAGTTTTCGTGTGAAGTGGGGGGTGCTCACTCTACATTGTACATGTCAATTTCTTTCTCCTAGTCAGTGAACTCTACTTCTTCCTCTTGTGCGTGTACTACTTCAGCTGCTAATATGAAAATACCGTGACCCTTTACAATGTGAATTGGCTTAATGTCAAGATCATACTCTTGTAGTCCATTCATCCAGTTCGCCCGTCTCTCACCCAGCTCTTGTTGAACAAGAAGTGACCTGGATTCTGGGTACAACACAAATATTATGCAATGATTCTTCAGTAGGTAGGGTTTGAAGTGTTTAACCACCTTGTATACATTGTATGCTTGTTCTTTCACGGTAGTATAGTTGATCTCTGTTCCCTGCAAGCTCACGCTCATGAAGGAGATAAGATGTTCATTGTTGAGCTCATCCTTTTAAGTGAGCACTACAGCAAGTGAAGTGTTGGAAGAAAATGTGTAGAGCAAGAAATATTTATTAAAATATGGGTTGTACAGTGTAGGTGCTTCTTCTATCGCCTGCTTAATATGGGCAAACGCATCCTTTTCCTTCTTCCCCCAGCTGTAAAATGCATCCTTATTGATCATCTCTTGTATGGGTTTGACAATCTACACATAATCTGAGATGAAATTCTGGAGGAAGTTGATCTTCCCCAAGAAGGATTGCATGGCTTTCTTGTTTATGGGATGAGGAATATGTGTGATGGTCCATACTCAGTCTGGATCTACCTTGATCCCACTCTTGGAAATTATGTGCCCAAGGAGGTTCGCCTCAGAAACTGCAAAGACTCTCTTCTTTGGATTCAACGATATCCCATATGTGTGACATAGTTCAAAGATATTCTTTAGATGGCGCAGGTGGTTTGACCATTTTCTAGAAAAAAATTGTTACATCTTTAAGGTAGACCACCACACTCTGTCCGATGAGCCCACGGAAAGCGATGTCCATTGCACGCTGAAAAGTTGCACCTATGTTTACCAACCCAAATGGAATTCTTCGACAAGAGAATGTACCCCACATGGTATGGAAAGTTGTCTTTAGTCTATCAGGCTCTGCTACCGGAACTTGGTTGTATCCCGAAAAATCATCTAGCAGAGAAAACATTTCTGCTCCAGATATTGTCTACAAGATGTGTTCCATGGATGGCACAGGGTAATTGTCTTTGTTTGAGGCACAGTTGAGGTTATGAAAATCTACGCATAGGCGGATCTCCCCAAACTTCTTTCTCATAGGAACTAAGTTTGAAACTCATGTAGAATGATGAACTTTGTAAATGATCCAAGCATCCAATAGCTTAGTCAACTCTTTCTGAATGAGGGGCTCCAACGACAAATGTACTTTCTTGAGTTTCTGTTGAAACAGTTTGGCCCCTTCCTTGATTGGGATGATGTGTTGGATTATTCACGTGTCATATGTTTTGAAGTCATCGTACGTCCACACAAACACATCATGGTATTGTCTGAATAGGCAAAAAAAGCCTTGTCGCTCTTCCGGTGTGCAACACGTATTGAGATTCACGAACTTTGGATATTTGTCTGTTCACAGATTAATCTGTTCGTGCATCAGTGTGGAACTATGGGTTTTAGCATTCATGGGTCCTTGGAAGTGGTTCTACAAGTCCTATAGATTCTCGAGTGAAACCACACCCTTTGGATGAGGTTTCCTTTACTTGCATTAGCAGCATCTTACGGAGACTTCTCATGCTCATCTTCATCTATCGTTGCATCCTAAAAGACGTCAGCATTGGCCATGAAATGCAGTATTTGTTCATCATAATCAAAAACATGTAAGTTAGTGATGTTATCAGGGATAGATGGCTTATACAAAATTTCAACAGAAAATATATCCCTAAGCGGTGTCATCCTAGCAGTTGCATTAGCCAAGGCATCTACAGTTGCATTACACATTCTTGGTACAAAAACAATATTGAAATCTTGGAAGTTAGAGATGAGTCACCATACCTCTTTTTGATAACTTTTAAGACAGGGTGACACACAATGTATAGTGTTACGTACCTGACGTACCATGATCTCTAAGTCACCTACCACTTTTAGCATAGCAACGTTGAGGTTGATGGCTTTCTGTAAGCCCAAAACGAGTGTTTCATATTCGGTAGTGTTGTTCGTTCACTCTAACTCCAAGCGGCTTGAGACTAAGTGTTTCCTTTGCCTTCGATCTATCAAAACACACCCAACTCTAGAGATATCCCGTGTCTTGGATCCGTCGAAATACAAGGTCCACATATCATTTGTATAAGAATTGTTTCCCATGCTAGTACTGCTAACAATATTGCTACTACTGTTACAACGTATTGTACAAGTTTCATTTCTATCAGTTGGGCAAGGAAGGAGACCCAACTGTGCATTTGGTGGGGTGGGGCTTGGTTGTGCAAGATAACACCCCAGCTGTGTTTCTAGAAAGAAATTGTCGAACATAAGTTCTATGAAATCCAACGGTTCATTTTCAACATTCAAGGAAGTAACGTTATGTTTCATGTATCTTTCTAACAACACTCGAATCTGGTTGTTTATGCCCTTGTGCGGAAGCCATAAGTGTTACCATTCTATATCAAAGTATCCTTGCAACTTGTTGCGCCAGTCTCTGCTGAGTAATAAGCCTTATGCTTCCTAGATGTCCAAAATCACAATGTTAATGCAGTGGTGAACTCGTCCACCATATGATAGCTAGATGATCACATCCTGGAGTTCACCAATGGTTGGGACACACATTCTATCAAGTTGGATGATCTACGCAGTTGTACTACTCCATTGAGAGTTGATCCGCTTAGTAATTGAGAGTGACATGAAATTGAACAATGTGCGAGAATCAACCAAATAGTTTTGGACATTGAAGTTGAATATTTCAAAACAAAAATGGTGGGTAGAGTGATTTCTCTTCCTCCATGCAAATCCCATTGAGAACGAATGCAAGTGTGTCAGGAGACTTTCTTAGTCCCTTGCTTGAAGAGGAAACACTATCTATGGAGGTTTGCCCCAATGCGTGCAAAATAATATCCTGCTGACCCGTGAGCTTGGTTAACTCATAAAGAGAGATGTTTGCACGGGTATTTTTCATGTCTTCAACATTGTTGTAATCTAGAGCAGGAAGACTAACCTAGTTGTTTGACGGTAGACTTGTGTTTGTGTGGTCCGGTGGGCTGCTTTTGTCTTTGCTATTCACGGGCGTACTTTTAGTTGTAGTTGTCTTCCCCGACTTGCTTTGTTTTTTCTGTGTTGAGATGACTGGTGGATCCATGTTCTGAGCATATGTTGTCTTAGTTTTTCTATCAGTATCTCAGAAACAATGGGGGCCCCTTGACTCCTCAAACTATATCGACTATTTTTCTTTGGGGCCAGACACTCGGTTGGAGGCTCCTTCTCGGTGGTTTTCTTCTCAGAAGCATTATCACATTGATACATGTTCATAACATGCCCAGCACTTGGAGCTTCATCAGATACAACAGCTTCCTCTTCGTGTTCACCTGCAAGCTCAGTGTTCTCACCTGCCATAAATTGATTAGTCAACTATGTAGCCAGGTTGCTCATTCCTTGGTTCCATCCTTTGCAAGTCCTCTCTGAATGTCATTTGCCATGGAACTTGCAATAATGATCCATCGCAATTGCATCCATGTTGAACACAAGGTTAGAGATCTGCGCATTTTTGGGTAGGTGACTGTTGCTTCTCGAACTTGAGTTCTTCTTCTGTTCAAATCTAGGAGGCCTACTGTTCACAGTTGTCTTGCTTGTCTATTGCTTGAGTTTGGAAACTTCGGTTTTAAAGGACTTGACGAGATGAGTAAGGTTTTTTATTTCACTTTCTTCCTTTTCCTTTTCCTTACTCACAATAGCCTGAGACCTCCTGCTCGTTTCTTTGGAGTCCTTAGTTGGTTCATCATCTACAATGACTCCAATAGCGTGCAAGTATTTCTCCACATCAATTGCCTCTTGGAAATTTTCCAAAAGTGTTGGTTTCGCAACTCGCTTGACGAACTGTGGAATGCTAGTTGGAAGTGCAGACATGTAGTAGTCAACTATGATGGAGTCAAGAGACTACCCAACTCTTTTAGCAACATGGCTGGGGTTTTGTGTTCAAGGAGAATTCTCTTGAACACCCCCAGTTCTGAATGGAGTTGAAAGGAAGGTTGTGGTACCATACAGGTGCTCTTCCATCCAAGGTACATGGAAACAGTCTACATGCAACATCATCATAACGTACCTCGAGTGTATGCAGATGTAGGTAGAACGTGTCTAGATGATCTTTTTCCTTCACTGCTCTGTTAGGGTCATATTTTGTTAACAATTTTTCTGTGTGTCTTGGCATCTTATGCAAGACACCTGGGAGTGCCAATGGGCCCTGTGTCATCCATTCTAGATTTTGGTCAGCCATGTTGTCCTCTTCTTCATCCTCCTAGTCTTCTTCTAAATCTGACAGTTCAACCTCTGAATCTGTTGGTTCGTCTTCGTCTCCGCCTCCTCCGCTGCCTCCGTCGGAACCTGAGCCCAAGAGTAAGATGTTATCTTCTTCTCCTTCAAGGAATATTAGAGTTTCCTCTTCGTTTTCAATAGCTTCTTCCAACTCTTCAAGAGTGGCGAGGATTACTTCTTCAACATATGATATTACCACTCCTGTGGTTGTATTCTTTTTCTTCCTTTGCGAAGAGGGAAGAGTGTGTACTCTTGGAATCATTCCAACAACTTTAGAAAACTAATGGGTGATGGGACAGAAAACACAGATGTGATGATATGAAATTTCTTGTTCGAGTCTGGGAGGTGAGGAGTAACCAACTTCAGAGTTGCGCGTGGGAGAGAGGGAGTTCATGTTACTACCTTGACCAGATTATAGATAAGTGGGGTTGGTAGGATATTCAGCCATAAACTACTGGTGGCCCTCCTTCTAGCACTAGAAATGTTAACGGTGTTGGACCTGTTAGCGCTTGAGATTTCACCCTAGGCTGAGGAAGGTAAACCTTCAAGGCAACATCAAACCATTTCACCTCGTAGCTAGCCCTACGAGGTATGAGAAGGCTCTCTCGGGTCAGATTCGGTAGATCTTTCAATAGGATGAGCTGACCCAATTAGGAATAAAGATTTCAGGCTAGTAAATTGATCTAAGCGGGTTTTTAATTAAATGACGAGGATTTTCCGGGCTGAATGGGCAAGATCACAGTTTGAAACAGAAAAATATAATGAACAACACAGGTTATTGACTGAGGCAAGGTAGGCATGAAATTTAGCATCAAATCTGGATTTCAATGGGATGGCAAGACTGGTGAGGAGATAAGGAGGGCAGACAATAACTCTGAATCCTCCTTAAACAGTAGAAAACATTGAACGTGAACAAACTTATAGGAGGAGCATATAATACTATGAATTCCTACCTAATCACTTCATTTGTTCAGCTTGAAATAGTCATGAAATGAAATGAAACATAACAGTTTACATATGAGACAAAGGGAAAACTTATGCTAAATTAACATACCACATGGATCTCAGCAAACAGAGCTGTGAAATTCCATTAAATATCTCTGCCAATGACTGTACAATGAAGCTCTGCTACGCTACAGCAGCTCTCAGCACTCAGAAAAAATCTCCCCTCTCTCACTCTTTCTACCAAATGAATTTTTTTTTAATACAATAATAAAATCAAACTGCTCCCAAAAACAGGGGCGTTGTTTTAACTATCATCACAAAAAGTAGGAAAGGGCGTTTCCTAAACATAGAACAGCGTTCTGTAAATCTTATGACAATTGGCCAGTTGAGAGATAAATCCGGAGCAAAAATCTCATGAAATCATAATTGAGGATGAAAATAGGCGAATTTGTTTATTTTGAAATCTTTGGAGCGCTGCTTAACTGAGGTTATAGATAAGAAAACGAATTTTATGCATCTGGTAACAGGTGTCTTCTGGTGACTGAAGTGAAGGGCAGGTGTCAATCCCATTTGCTGAAGCTACAGGCAATCGAATCCTGAATGCCAGTTTGCAACCGCTCCCCAAATCTGGAAATGCGTTGGCTATTTTAATAAAACAAACTTTCCACCGGTTTCAGATTATGGTGACAACTAAGAGTCCCAACAATCGCCCGCAATTCCCACAAAATCTCCAAAAGATCGCACCGTGATCTGGATCTTGGCATTGTGAAAGCCATATGTCAATTCATGTGTATTACGCTGCTCCAATTATATCAACACTCCTCCAGTCAAGGAAAATGCAGTAATGTTTCTTCAAATGTAGATAATTAACCCAACGAATAGTTTGGAGATGCTGCCAATCTAGATATCCCTTCAGTGTTGGGCTATATCAAGGCTGACAATGCATTAACATAGCACTGGAAAATTGACGTCGATCACTCTCCAATTTGTAACGCTCTTCATCCCGCCTTGTTAGCTGACTTAAATTTCAAACTGTGGCGACAATTCCATTCCATAATGCAAGCAACAGTTAGAAATTAATGCATGTGTTCCATGTTCATTGATTGAATACCTCCAGTACCGTTGAGAAGATATGTGATTGTCTATGTGTTCTCTGGAAACCAAACCTCGAAAATTCCCCAGAAAAACATCATAACCTTGATCATAAGCTGCAAATGCTTGAGAGCCAACTACTCCATTTGACACCCAACCCAAAGAAGAATCCAACAATCCATGCTGTAAGTAAACAACCTTCTTTGAATCACGTCTCGGTATTCTTTCCAGGAGGAAGACATAACCATCAGCAGTAATGACGCGAATAGCCTCATATGGATATCCCAATTCTGTTATAACATCTCCACATGTGCGTGCATCTGTATTCAAGGATTGCTGAAATTTTGTTTGTCGAAAAGTGGAATTCGGATCCCAATCATTAAGAGTAGATGTTTGCACATGAACATCATTACCACTAGCAGACATGCCATGACTTTTGCAAGCCTGTATACTTGTGATGAGCCTTTTGAACGCCAACCTACATGTTTCGAAAGGAGACAGGAGAAAGTAAAGTGCTTTACGCACAATATCAAATGCAACTTCGATAACAATCTCTATAACAAGCTGAAGATCCTCAACTACACCACGTCTCCGATCCGTAGTACGATGAACTACATGATCTTTGAAGCTATTCATTCTTTTGCTTGCCAATCCATACATGTGGCTCCAACTTCCTCTGCTACTTGGAGAAACAAGCAACGATCTAGTCCACCCCGTAGAATTTCTGGAAGAATTAGGGAAAGGCAGTAACACATTACCTGAATGCCTTCCAAGACGCCAGCCTTCCCTGGTAATATAGCAAGAACAAGAGCAGAAATCCCATTGACTAATCGCAAGATGTTACTGAAGGTTTCTTGTGCAAATGTTTTCACTGACCTCTGTTCTTGCTATTGTTCTTGCATTTCTCACATTTTGTTGTTATACTGCTAGCACTTGAATGATCTAGCTTGACCAGTTCAACTAAACCCCATATTTTGTCCATTTTTTCTGCCTTGTGAAAAGCAAAATTATCACTAAAATCATAGCATAATCTCAGAGTTTGAACTCAAAATGTTCAGTGTTGCTGGTGAAGTTGCGTCTTAAAAATTTCGCCACTAACTCAAGAGACCGACATAACACTGGTACCAAAGCAAACTTAATGGCCATCGGTGAAGAAACAAAGACAAAGCAGTATAGAAGATAGATGAAATCCTTGGTAGCAATAAGTGACTGGAGCCATAATTGAATAGCTTGAAGATTCCATGCCCTTGGCCTCCCATATATTGAATATATGGAATAAGAACAGGAGAATCCAGTGCCCACTAATGTAAAACGGTAAGCCCGATCCGAGAGACCCCAAGGAGAAAAAGGAAGCATCACCATTATAGCCATGATCACCACCTGTAGGAGGCTTGCAGAACCCTGAATTTTAAAGTTGTTACACTTTGATCCTGCTGTCTTGTAACTTTTGTCTAGGAGCATGAAGAGAATAGTTCGATTTGTTGCTTGTGAGACTACCTTCTTGTGTGAGAAATAAAAGGGTTCCAGCATCTAAACTGTTTGAAAGATGTAATACAAGGCAAAGTCTTGAATCCTCTGCAGTTTTCATCTTGGACCTTTTCCCAAATCTTATTTCAGTGCAGAATGAGATACTACTGTAATGCCTCTGATTGCTAATGATATTTCTGAATTGTGCTTGTGCAGATAGGAGTTTTGAAGTCGCTGCTGTCTTTTGAAGAGCTGAAGATAAATTACATAATTTAAATCAATACATTAAATGATTTCTTTTTCAAAACAGGGTTTTGAAGAAGAATCAATCTCTGACATGAGACAGAGTCTAACAGGACCCGCCAACATTCAGTGCATCTTCTCGGTATGAAGTCCCAACTATACCTCACATTGTTTGGTATAGGATTCACATGTAGTATAATGACCCGGTTTCCACTATCTTAGAGATTTTCCTTAGCTCTTACTATTCAACACATGAGAGTGTTATTCTTGCATCTTCAAAAAGTGAGGTGAGTATGCATGGGTGAGTGTGTAATGTAACTTTGTGGCTGGGTTCTCTTACTGTAAGGGAGAGGGTAAAAGTGAACCTCTAGATGAGAGGTAGTAGTACCACCCAGGGAGAGACACACGAAAACAACAATGTTCTATCCAACATCCAGTGGAGTAGTCCACAGTGGATGTGGCAGTCGTTAAAACCAAAGTGAAAGGGAAAACACGTACACCATCCAATGGAGTAGTCCACATGGGGGTTATGGTAATTATAACCAATAAAAACAAGAATGGTTTGTCTAATGTCTAGCGGTGTAGTCCACATGGACGATACAGTATGATAAACAATACAACACATCTTCAACAATGTAAGTACTAAAATAACCAAATTAGTTCAACTATCTTAGTACAAGTTAAAAGAACATGCATTACAAGAGTTTAAATAATAGTCTTACAAACAGATACAAAACATGCGTGAAAACGTGTTGGCCTGAAACAGGTTTCTGAATTAAGAAAAAGTTCCAAGACACATATGTACACTATACATCACTAGTCCCAATAGTGGGAAATTGGAGCCACTCCTCGCTCCTCAAAGAACAAACTACAGACTCTCAAGGCTATGTAGGAGGAGCCAAGGTGAAAATTCCTTTTCTCATACAATGAGGGGGTATATATAGCCAAGGGTGATGCTTGACCCTTGTGACTCTTGGACTTCCCTCATGACCATTCAAATTGAATTTTCAACTCAAGTGACTCTTCAACTTCATATGTACGTTCCTTGGACTTTCACTTTACATTACATTTGATTACAACAAGTATGGCCCATAGTAGTGATGTGGTCGAAACAACTCATGACACAACTCGACATGACATTGCTGACATGTACTGGCTGACTATGGTGTGCATTTCAAGATCCTATGTTGCTAAGTGATGGATGTGCTCTCCGTGTGTTGTGTCTTCACCTCTGCATGAAAAATTGTTACGAGTTCTTTAATGGTCTTGGTCTTTTCTTGATGGTTCAATGCATGTATCCCTTTCGCTTGGTGCTCGATGTGCTTTGTATGTCCATTCAGCTGCGAGAAAGTCTCCTAGAATGTGCTCCTTCATCACTCGTTTGTCATCACGCCATGTTCCATCAATGTACTTGTTCTTGCAATTCGCTCATGATGGGAGGAAATCAAATCCAAAAATATCCTTGTCTAGTAGGATGCATTATTTTTGGTTTTGGGTCCAGGTGACCGCGAGGGATTGCAAGACACTAAAACTGTGTATAGCACAGCTCAGGTCAGGATGAGGAGCTCCGGAGTACTGTTGGAAAAAATTATGCAGCGGTCACTAGGAGGTAAAATTGCACAATCAGGGACAAGAGTAATAGTTGCAAGGTGGAACCCAGCTTGGCGCAACTGTGCAATTCCTGGGAGGAGGACAAGGTAGGGTGGTGAGGGGAACTGTTTGACAGTTTTGGGAAATTTTCAGGATGAGGACTGAGTAGGCCAGTCTAGGTCTAGTTGGGAATCTGCATAGCTTCTCAGAGGGAGACAGAGTGGGGCAGTAGAGGGCACTGATAGGAAATTTTGCGCAGTTTTCCAGAGCAAGGCATGATCAGGTTGTGGGGAGCTGCTAATCACAATTGCGCTGTTTTGAGGGATAGTGTGTAACAAGCAGTAGGGGCCTTCCCACCATGATTTCATAGTTTCCAGAAACAGTGGAGAGCAGGGAACAGAAGGTGCACCAGTCACAATAGGAGCAAAGCATAGCAATCCAACAAAGGCCTGACTCAGCATGACTGCGCAGTTTCTGCAGGTAGTGTAGGGCAGGAAACTGGGCATGTTTGCGCAGTTTTGGAGAGAAGTGCAGCCCTGAGTCACAGTGCAATGCATATTTTTGGTAGACTAGAGGGAGGCTTGATAACTGATCTTGCAAGAAGCACAAATTAGATCAGGATTGGAGACAACTTCTACGCAGTTTTGGGAGACATACAGCCTTCTCACTTCAAGGATTGTGTAGTGCAGCTACCTCGAAGGACGGACTCAAGTAATGAGAAGTTTTGGGTAGAAGTGCAAGGCCACTAAGAGCTGAGACTGTGCAGTGCAGCTCAGTCGGGATCTAGTTGAAGGGGTTTTTCCGTCGATGGATTTTTAGGAAAAATGGCTAAGTGTGAGAGCAAGTGAACTTGTGTAGACATGACATTGTGATCAGACACTTAGCATGACTCGATGATAGGACACCACAAACCAACAAGACAAACATGTGCTCAATGAAACTATCTTACGATTAAGAGCGACAAGTGTGACACTTGAGATAGACCTTCGAACGACCGTGACGAAACTTGCACGGTAATGCTTACAAATTTGTATGTGAGTGTGACCGATGTTCATAGAGCGAAGACAACTCATGCACACAAAGACCAACCTTCAAAATCCCCTGAACAAGATCGCAAGCTTGAAAAAGCAATCAACGTGCCAAAAGACGATTGTTGGTCGGACAAGCAAAAGGGTGTAAAGACTCTACAAGAGATCATGGAATGAGCTCGAGTGTTTGCAACCATTAGTGGAAAAACCAAGGAAGGCTCTGAAATTTGGATGCGGGCCAAAATTTTGTAGGGTGTTGCAGCCACTACATCACAACCCTTTTTACAAATATTACTATAGAAGAAAGAAGATTGGTGATGGAGATTCATTCTATCATGACATTAATAACTAGTTTAGAGTCAACGAGTATTTTTTGGTTAGAGTTAAAAATATATGATTAAAATATTTAATTTTTTCTTTGAGATTCATTTTAATCCTAGATAACTATAAGACTAATGTTGATGGATATTTTTCATCCCCAAACTTTTTGAGAAATAAATTTTCAAAAGTTTCCCAACTACTAATAGAGCTAGTAAGCAATGCAAAATACCAAGTTAAATCCTTACTGCTAAAATTATAAAGAAGGTATCTACATACCACATTTTCAAGCTCAACGTTAATCAAATTAATGGCACACATGAATCTACTAATATGTTATTTTGGAAGATTCCTATTATTTAGGTCAAATTTAGGTAAAAGTTTCTTTGGATGTTTTGGTAAATCATTTTGGAATAAAGGAACATGAATTTCTCCTAAAGATAGCCATATTTTTATGGTATTTTTAACTCCAACCATATGTGCCAATATAGGTTGTTTGGGAGTTTCTTGAGAAGAAGAAGACCCTGAATGAGAATCTAAAAGATGATAGGGATGACTTCTTGGAGGTTTTGGTGGTTTACCACCAACAACTAGAAGAGATTCAATCTAGTTTGTTATCACCCTCTTTCCAGTAATTAGTACAATAAAAAACTTGGTTAATCTTAGTAAAGAATGATGAACCAGTCAAATCTTCAATCTGAGCTTTTTTTCTTTTAGCAATGTCGGGCGGATAAATCGTTCTTGCGAACAAGAGCGATCTCCCTAGTATCTATGGATATCTAGCGACAAGAAAACCAAACAAATTCTATCTTTCTCTAAATATGCGATTTATAAATAAAAGCCAACAGATGTTTCAGACCCTACCTCAAGTCCAGTGCTAGTTTGTGGAAGCCACGCTCTGTTTGTCCAAATGAGCTCCCTTTTAAAGAACCTGCAAACACAAACATGCACACATCAAATAACACCTGTATAGCCAATATAATAAACCATATTTATCATGATGATCAAGGAATTCATGAAATAAACCATAGAAGACAATTTATTGAGAAAAATGAATTTGATTGTATTAACTTTAAACAAAGAAGAACTTTACAACCTTGGTGCCTTGATGTTGTACAAGCTCTTCCCAGGGTCCAGCAAGAATCTCCTCTACTTTGACAAGTTTCACTCTCTTCCCAAAGAAGCCAAAAGGTATGTAATCTCTCCTCTCAAGCTCAAATAGGAAGTCTAAATTCCAACAGCATTTACCCTCAAAAATGTTCAGCTTTCAACCTCCCTAGTGTTAGCGCTTGAATTTGGCCTTAGGCTGAAAAAGACAAAATCCAAGGCAACATCAAACCACTTAGCCTCGTAGCTAGCCCTACGGGGCAGGACAGGGCTCTCTCCGGGTCTATCTCGACAAAAGATCTTCAAAGGGTGGAGATGACCAATAAGAACACTGATTTTAGGCTATTAAACTGATTGAGAGGGTTTGATTTCAGATTTTTAGGGTTTTGGTGGAAAACAGGGGGAGAGCAATTTTGGGTGCGGGGATGGGACACAGCTTTTGCAGAGGTCTTTTTGGGGCAAGGTAGGAGATTGTCTTGATGCCTTTGATTTAAGTGAATGGATATGAATGACCGGTGAGGAGCTAAAGAGAGCAAGAAACCATCGAGAGTTCTCTTTAGACAGAGGAAAACATAGATATTAAGCAAACTTAAAGGCAGAGCATATAAATTATGAATTCTACCTTAACACTTCATTTACTTAATGTGCAGAAAAGAGAAATAGGAAATTGATACACATAACAAATCTTACAAGTACATGAGAGAAGCACACCACCAACACAAATAACCATATGAATCCCAAATAGTGCTGCAAAACCCTGGTCTTTCCTTTGCCAAAATTGCAGAGATACAAAGTGTAATACAATAGAAGCTAATCCCTCCAGAGTCCAACCATGAAAATGACTAAGAAAATACATAATATAGGCAAGCTAACACCTTTCCTTGCCTCTAGGGGTCGAGCTCATCATCCTAGGAGTTGTTTCAACCAATTCTAAACTGAGCACTACAATCTAGGCAATCAAATGAACTGCTGTTTTGACTTGTTTAAATGTTGTTACCAAGGGGACAAACACACATGGGAAATGTTAGGGAAAAGGGAAAATTGAGGGGATTAGGGAAAACAAATGTGAAAGGAAATTTTAGGAAAGGAACATGGAACATATACAATCATAATTTGTAGGATTGTAATGGGAAGTGGGGTTTAGGAAATTTACATAGGATTTTAGGAATTAGTAGGGTTTGGGGATTTTAATGATTTTTAGTAGGGAAATTATATGATTTGCATGGAAAATGTCAAGGAAAATGGTGAGGAAAATATGGGGAAAGAGGAATGGGAAAATGGGTAACCTTGGGCAGCAAATTTCAATGAAACCCTAGCACATTTGCAATTTTAATATTTGATACAGAAAGGTAGGGTTTTACTCCATATTAGCATGGAATTTTTGCATTTTCATTGCTCATTCATCTTAGCCAAACCAAAACCAACATGGATTAGAGGCCTACCTGAAAAAATTTGGAGAGAGAAGCAGCTTTGATGGCTTGCTGGCGATTTCCTGAGCAAGAAACCCAACGCGTAGCGCACCCAGCCTGATGCGTAGCGCGCCTTCAACGCGTAGTGCCTGAGTTAATTTGAACTGGAAAATGCGCGCTGATGCGTAGCGTGCCTCCAACGCGTAGCGCGCCTCCTCTGATGCGTAGCGCGCTGCTGCAACTGCTCAATTCGCCCAATGAACTTTGAAATCGACTTGATAACTATTCTCTTGGAGTGTTGAGAGGAAAATGAATTACCAATGAGGGATGGCATGCTTTTATAGGCTTCCTTTTAATTTTTTACTTGCCCAAAACCCACTTTGTAATGTTTGAATGTTGACACTTTTTGCTTTAATTGGCTCTGACCTTTAATTTCATTTCTTTGAAAAATTGGTTGAAATGATGATTTCTTCTGAAAATTTTTGCAGGGATAGCTTCTGGGATGCTTTGGCAAAGGAGAACAAGGCTGCACTTCGACATTTTAAGAATTTGAAATTTTGATAATTTTTACAAAAATGAGATAATGACCTTGTTTTCAAAAACAGAGTTTTTGAGAACAAGGTAAAAATTTAGCTGTACAATGATGAGAAATGTTTAATGAAGGACATCCCTCTAGCCTGCTGGTCCTTGATGACCTCTCAAGACAAAATTAGACTCAACCCTAGACCTAAAACCTAAAAACTTAAAGCAAAATGAATGACCCTTTGAGGACTTTATTTATTTGAACAAACCTGAACCAGCAGTGCCAAACAAGAGGGGAATAACGACATAAACTCCTTCCACCGAGATTATGGCATGCCTAACGGAATGCAACATGATCACACTGATGAGACACCTAACTATGAAATGCAAAGAGCTTTTGATCTCTGGTGGAGGGCTACTAGACCGACTCTAACATTGGCTCCAATGGGGATGGTAGCTCCTTGGAGGTGCCAAGAACCGCAGACCTCTGGGAGAGCAGACCAGTGCTTTCAACCATTGGGCGATGGAGTCATTATTTACATATTTGACCTAAGCTTGGACAGCTTTATTGACTGGACATCTGACTACAAATTGGACACAACTTTGACCCAAACTAACTCAACTTTAGACAGAAAATGGACTGATAAAAACACATGACAAACCTCACACCAACTAATCTTCATCTTCAGAATTATAGCCTTCACCACGGGCCCCAGACTGAGGATGTAAGATCAGCACACACATGCGATAAAACAGAAGTAAAATGGTATATACAATGATGGTGAGAAGAACAAAAATGCTCAAATATGGTACCTCTTCGGCAGTCGACCATTGATCGACCCTCCGGGATAATCATCTCCGTTCATTTCCTTGAGAAGAAAAGCATTTTGGCCACGATATGCTGCGATCTTATAAGGACCCTTCCATAAATTATCAAATTTGTCGTGCTTCCCTTTGTCTTCATTCCGAGCATCCCACTTCAAAACCACATCATCTATTTGAAAGTCATCTGATTTTGCTTTCCTGTCATAAATATTTTTTATGCGCTCTTGCAACTTGAGAGTATTGTGAAGAACCTCCTCCCGTGTCTGCTGTAAATGAATCATTTGATTAATCCGCCTCTGCATGGGATCTTCCTCACTATCAATTTCTTGAAGCAATTTGACCATCGGAATAGCAAGCGAAGTAGGAAACACTACATCTACCCCGTAGACCAGCTCAAAAGGAGACATGCCAATTGACTTTTTATGACTTACCCTATCGGCCCATAGTGCATTCACTAACTTTTTATTCCAGCTCTTCTTATTGATTTCCAGCAACTTTTTGATGATATTTACCAAGGACTTATTTGAAGATTCTGCCAGCCCATTTCCTTGCGGATGGTAGGCAGTAGAATGCCCCAAGCTGATATTATACTTGTAGCAAAAATCAACCATTCTCTTTGATTTAAATGTTGCTGCATTATCTGTAATTAACTTACTTGGACAGCCAAAACGTGACAGTATATTATTTTCAAGGAAAGAAATAATTACCACATCTGTGGCCTGCCGGGTGGGAATGGCTTCAATCCATTTTGTGAAGTAATCTGTGGCTGTCAATATCCATCTATGATGTCCTGACGATGCTGGATGAATCTCACCGATAAAATCCAAGCCCCACTGCTGAAATGGTGCGCTGACTTCAATTGTTTTGAGAGGCAATGGCTGCAATTTCTGTTTTCCCTGAAAAATCTGGCACTCATGACAACTTTTAACAGCTTTATATACATCTGAAAACAATGAAGGCCAATAAAAACCTGCTCTTAGGATCTTGTTTGCTGTAGTCTTCCAAAACAAATGACCCCCACAGTCACCTTTATGAAAATCTTCTGCCACTGTTTTGGCTTCCTCCTCAAACAAACAATTCAGCAATATTCCACCGGGGTCTTTCCAATATAGTGCAGATTTAAGGATGCAAAACTTGGCTGCTTTCAACTTCAATGTCCTACTTTTATTTCGAGGCATCCCGGGAGGTGAAGACAAATTTTGAAGTACATATACAATATCAGCATACCAAGGAGAAGAAACAAAGATGTCAGATACCTTTTGTGCTGAATTCTCCTCATCTTCATCGGACATGGCAGCCATCAAATTGATGTCTAGGACATGTAGATTTTTTTCAGCCATCAACTTGGCAAGACCTTGCCCTTTGATCAACTTAGTGGGCTTAATCTCCACATCATACTCTAATAATGCAGCAATCCACTTTCCCCGCCTTCCTTCCAGTTCTGTTTGTACCAACACATCCTTTACTGTCGCATTAGGAACATAAGCTATAATGTGGGAATGCAATACATATACACAGAAATCCTTCAGGGCCTTCACAAGTGCAAGTGCTTGTTTTTCAATGATGTTATACTTTAATGCTCCATCTCTAATAATACGGCTGAAAAAAGCAATAGGCTTCTCAGCTCCATCTCTCTTTTGCATTAGTACAGCTGCCAATGTGTGCTCAGAAGCAAATGAAAACAAAATAAAATCTTGTGTGTAATCTGGACTGATTAGAGTTGGGGTTGAAGATAAAACCAACTTTACCAAATTGAAAGATTTTACCGCCTCTTCAGTCCACTTTAGTTGGCTGTCCTTTTTCAGCATGTTTGTGATTTCTCTAAGATGCTCGGCAAGATTCGGAATGAAGCGACGCAGAAAATTCAGCTTATCATTAAAGGATTGTATTTCTTTTTTGTTCCGGGGCTGCTCAAGTTGCTGAATAGCTTCAACACATGTAGGATCTATACGGATGCCATCTTTGGAAATGATGTGACCCAAGAGCTTGCCTTCACTCATGGTGAAAAGACTTTTCTTTGGATTCAGCGAAATACCATATTTTCTACACTTTTGAAAAACAATTTGCAAGTGATATAAATGTCCTTCATCGGATTTTGAAAATACCGTCAAATCATCAAGGTAAACAACTAAAAAGACATCTTTCTCATTGGCAAAGGCCATGTCCATCACACGCTGAAAAGTGGCACCTACATTTTTCAAACCAAATGGCATTTTTGCATAATGAAATGTACCCCATGGAGTAGTGAATGCGGTTTTATCGCGATCATCTTCATGCACCAAAATCTGATTGTACCTGGAATAGCCATCAAGTAGCGACATCCTTGATGCTCCAACTACTCGCTACAATATGTGATCCATTTTGGGCAGCGGATAATTGTCCTTTAAAGATACCTTATTCAAATTTTTGAAGTCAATGCATAAACCGATCTCACCGGTCTTCTTTCTTACGGGCACCAAATTTGATATCCAATCAGAAAATCTGATAGGTACTATGATTCCAGACTTGTACAACCTATTCACTTCTTTTTCTATCAATGGCAGCAATTTAGGATTGATTCTCCTCAACTTTTGGCGGAAAGGTTTTTGATTTGTCTTTATAGGAATAGTATGCTGAATGATATTAGTATCATACGTTTTCAGATTTGAATAATCCCATGCAAAGACATTAGAAAACGAAGACAACAATCTGACATACTGCTTCTTTACCTTTGGTGACAATGACTTAGATAATTTTACCATCTTAGGATTCTCAGCTGCTCCAATATTTACCTCCTCAACACCTTCCTCGGTTGGTCTCAATGTCGGCTTGCGGGCCACATCATCTTGATCAAACATCTCTTCCAAAGGAATCAATCCTTTAGGAATAAAATTATCCTTAAGTTGTAGCACATCCATTTGATTCACTTCATCAGGTTATGTATCTACGGAGATGTCTTTAAACTCACCTTCAACTTGCAGAAAATTTTTAATTTCTTCATCATCCTAGAAGACTTGCCAACATCTTTGATTGTCCGGAACTGTAGGACGGTGCTTCACATAAATCTCAAATTTGTTGTTGGAATTCATGGGAATCTTTAAGTTACTCGCTGCCTTAGTCAATGCATCAGCAACACCATTTTGTATGCGGGGCACACATGTCAAAGTACGTTCAGAAAACAGTTTCAAAATATCTAGGACAGCATTTCGATATGCTCTCATACGAGGATGCTTGGCCTGAAATTCACCTTTAACTTGCTTTATCACCAACTCGGAGTCGCCATAGACTGCAATCTTCTTTGCTTTCAGCTTTCGTAGAATTTTAAGGCTAGCAATGAGAGCCTCATATTCCGCCTCAATATTTGAACAATCGAATGCTAGTTTATAAGAACATACTCTCACCTTGCTTGGAACTTTGTCTTGGGCAGAAAAGGGACTTCGAATCCACACACCAATACCAGCACCATCGCTGCCCACAGCGCCATCGAAATCCATGGTCCAAAGACCATCTTCATCTTCCTCCAAGTGCTGAAAATGTGTTGCCTCTGTTTTTTCTGCTTGCTACCCATTAGCTTCAGCTTTTCGCTCCATGGCAGCTGGCGTTTCTTCTCTTTCCTTTTGCAAAACTTCTCGAAAATTTTCGGTAATCTCTGGTATATCTTCTGCTTAAACTAACTGACTATCTACCTCATTAAAATTATCAGCAAACAAAACAAATGATTCCAAATCTGTATGTACATAATTTACAGGATGATTTATTGGCTTTTATTTGCTAGTTATCATGTATTTCATCTTTTGCTCCCGATATAACTTTCTCATTTGACCGAAGACTGGAATTGTAGCATAGGAAAAATCTAGCTGAAGTGTACCTTTCAACTTAGCTCCCCAAGATCTTGAAAGCAACATACCAAACCGCGAAGGAATATCCGCCACAACCACATCCATCAAAACATTTTTAGCTGGAATTTGATCTAGGCTTACCACCAAGTCCTTGATCAAACCGATACATTTTACCCGACTGGAATCAAATGAATACAGATCACGATATTTTCTTGTGATATCTAATCCCAGCCTTTCCATGATTGCTTTCGGCATCAAATTGTGCGAAGCACCCGAGTCAAACATAGCATTATGTAAAATATACTCATGCAACCTCAAACTGATATAGAAGGGAGGAACATCATTTTCAGGAGACTCACCATTCAAAGCAGACCCAAAAATTAATTCTGGTTGATCATCTTCTACATTTATCGTGTCAAGCATTGGATCAAAATTCAGCATTTTGGAGATTTGGCCTCGGTAACTGTTGTTCTTCATGATTTCCGTCAAAGGAATGGACACTTTCAGCTTTGAAATTTCATTCTCCAAACTAAATGCTGAAACTTTTTCACCTTCTTTGGTCGAAACTTCTCTTCTTTCGATTTTATCCTTCATTATGCTTGGTGGCTGATTTACCTTATCCGCTGAAGATGATTGACTTACTGAGGGATCAATTATGTCTTTTCCTTTTGGCTGTGGGGAAGCTGAATCATTTTTTGCTGAAGTATCTTTCTTTCTCTGAATGGGATTTATGGGAACAGCTCGGTTTCTTAATTGTCTCTGCTGAGCGGACAAAGCATTGAGATATCCTCTTTGGTATTCCTCTGATTCTTCCTCAAGTGCTGCCTCATTTGATAAGATATAATTCTCATCCTGATGTATGATGGAATTTCTCACAAATTCTTCTTCTTCTGTAATATAGGTAGGCAGATCATCAGGAGTGAAAAAATGATTTTCCTCTCCTATAGTATCACCTTCATCCTCGGATTCTTGGCTAACAAAATTCTGCTGAAGCGGAGGTTTTACTTGCTGTTGAACTGCTGTTTCTTGTGCCCTTGTTTCACGCTGCTTGATTATGTATTGTGGCTGCTGTGGACCTCGGAAATTAGGATTACGGATCTGCGGTTCCGGCTTGCTGAGATGAGTATTTTCAAGCAACGTAGCTACCTTGCGAAGGAGCTGATCTGATGTAGAAGCTTCTTCTTTGATTGTCACTCGCTTTTCGGCTTTCATCCTTGCTCTCTTATCATTCAAATTCGCTTCAACACTAACAACGATTTTCTGCATATCCTCTAAAATAGGCGGATCTCTATCTCGCAAGGAATAAGCCATCTCTGGATCAAAGCCATCCGGGAATTTGAGAAGTGCTGATTTTTTTAGATGGCCTTAAATCATCTGGAATAGCATTGTAAACTGTGTTAAATCTGATAATGTAATCTTGGACCAACTCACCATGATTATGTTTGACATTGTTGTACTCAGCATTGATCTGAAGTGGATCCTTTCTGATTTCCCATCGATCTAGAAACTGCTTCTGAAGTTCTTCCTATGTGGGTATGCTTCTAGCTGTCAAACCTCTGAACCATTTTCTTACTTCTCCATCAAATGTTTGTACAAACAAACGCATAGATACATCCTCTTCATCTATCTCATATAGATCAAAGAAAGTTGTCATTTTTTCTATATGTTGCTGAGCAGAAACACCCTGAGGAGTGCCATCAAACATGGAAATTTTACTCTGATAATCAGCTGGCATATCATGCAGATTTTGAGGAAGAGCAAGTGGGGCAAACCGGGCAGCCATTGCTTTAGGTAGATTGGGTCTAGGAGTAACAGGTGGAGTAGGTGTAGCTGTAGTATGAGGGGTATAGGGAGGTGTAGGCAGAGGAGAAGCGGTATGTGATGTAGAAGGTGAACCAACTGTAGATTCAGGATAAGTGATTATAGGAGAAACAGAAATAAAAGGAGGATTGGTCTGTTCATGCGTCGTGATAGTGGATCCAATACGGACAGATATAGTTTCAACGAACTCAGCAAGATTAGTAGCGTGAATATCTGACTGGAGAGATCTTAGGATGAACTTTTCAACCAATGTATTATGTCTCTCGATTTCAAGAGCAGCAGCAAAATCAAGGTTGGGAACTAGAGAACCAAGTGCACTTTCAGATTTGGTTTTGAACAAGGACAACTCAAAACTCTCGTCAAAATCAATGTCTTCAAGATACTCAAAAATAGCTGGACATGAATGAGATTTGAATATGTGATTAGAATCTGAAGCCAGTTTGGATATCGAGGAACAAATAACCAATCAGCCTGTGAAAACTCTTAACTAATCATCCAAAAGTTCAGAGTTTACAAATGAACTGGAGTAAAATGCAATCGAGGTGGTTGTATTCACAAGCTCACGGAGATTGACTGAAGCAGCGTTTATCTACTTCCGCTTATGCAAAGCAAAAGCGTTTTGAAGGCTACCTGGCATAACTTCAGGCTCCGTCTAAGACTTATGAAACAAACACATCAATCCACAGACAAGTTTGTTCTCCCCAGTATGGTCGCCAATATGTTAGCGCTTGAATTTGGCCTCAGGCTGAAAAAGACAAAATCCAAGGCAACATCAAACCACTTAGCCTCGTAGCTAGCCCTACGGGGCAGGAGAGGGCTCTCTTTGGGTCTATCTCGACAAAATATCTTCAAAGGGCAGAGATGACCAATAAGAACACTAATTTTAGGCTAGTAAACTAATTGAGAGGGTTTGATTTTAGATTTTTAGGGTTTTGGTGGAAAACAGGGGGAGAGGAATTTTGGGTGCGGGGATGGGACACAGCTTTTGCAGAGGTCTTTTTGGGGCAAGGTAGGAGATTGTCTTGATGCCTTTGATTTAAGTGAATGGATATAAATGACCGGTGAGGAGCTAAAGAGAGAAAGAAACCATCGAGAGTTCTCTTTAGACAGAGGAAAACATAGATATTAAGCAAACTTAAAGGCAGAGCATATAAATTATGAATTCTACCTTAACACTTCATTTACTTAATGTGCAGAAAAGAGAAATAGGAAATTGATACACATAACAAATCTTACAAGTACATGAGAGAAGCACACCACCAACACAAATAACCACTGGAATCCCAAATAGTGCTGCAAAACCCTGGTCTTTCCTTTGCCAAAATTGCAGAGATACAAAGTGTAATACAATAGAAGCTAATCCCTCCAGAGTCCAACCATGAAAATGACTAAGAAAATAAATAATATAGGCAAGCTAACACCTTTCCTTGCCTCTAGGGGTCGAGCTCATCATCCTAGGAGCTGTTTCAACCAATTCTAAACTGAGCACTACAATCTAGGCAATCAAAACAACTTGCCTCTATAAGCTAGGAAACCAATTCATTCATTAAATTTTTGACATTTTATGAATGAATCTTCTAGAAGAGATAAATAAGTGCCATGACATCATAAAATTACATAAATTACATCAAGGAGGATGAAAAACCACTCCAAAAAGTCAAAACTAGTCAAATCTGCGTTTTGCTGAGCTGTAGGTGAAAATCTGGCAAACTTCCCTGATGCATAGCGCCCCAATCCTCAACGCATAGCGCGCCTTTGAGCCAACTTTTGAGGCACTTCCTGGCATCCAAATGAGGCAAAAGTAGGCTTGTTGGAAATTTCTGGATGTCTACTTTCCAGCCCAAGTGGAATTTCTCAATTTGGTGGTCATTTGCCCCTCCAAAATTGCAATCTCCCAAGACTGCTCTTGTGTGTCCAAAAAGTGGCAGAAAGTCATTTTTTGCATGGTTTTTGACCTTCTGAGGGCTCAAAACCTGATGAAATGTATTGGTAATTGCTGAGCAAGTGTAATTTGTCATGACAAATCCAAAAATGTTGAGTTTTTGAGGAATGGACTTGCCCATCTTCAGGGTAGCGCGCAGCGCGCTACGCGTTGAGAGAAAAAAACCTGTGTGTGGCACAAAAAAGTCAAAATTGACCAAAATTGCTCAAAATTTCCTGAAATTTGAGCTAGAAGTGCATCATTGAGCACCATGCTCCTTCAAGGTAGCCTCAGCCAAGCTTGTAGATAAGCCAAAGAGGTGGGTTCCTCCCTGACATGCTAACCACCCTTACCACCCCTGTGATGCCTCCTTGGCACCTCTACCTCTGGTGTTGATTCACGGTCATCACTTTGCTCATAATCTGTTTCGGTTTCTGACATGGTTTTGGAGGCAAGTGACTGAAAAATAATGCTGACTGTGCACCCAATTAACTGTTGTTTTGACTTGTTTAAATGTTGTTACCAAGGGGACAAACACACATGGGAAATGTTAGGGAAAAGGGAAAATTGAGGGGATTAGGGGAAACAAATGTGAAAGGAAATTTTAGGAAAGGAACATGGAACATATACAATCATAATTTGTAGGATTGTAATGGGAAGTGGGGTTTAGGAAATTTACATAGGATTTTAGGAATTAGTAGGGTTTGTGGATTTTAATGATTTTTAGTAGGGAAATTATATGATTTTCATGGAAAATGTCAAGGAAAATGGTGAGGAAAATATGGGGAAAGAGGAATGGGAAAATGGGTAACCTTGGGCAGCAAATTTCAATGAAACCCTAGCACATTTGCAATTTTAATATTTGATACAGCAAGGTAGGGTTTTACTCCATATTAGCATGGCATTTTTGCATTTTCATTGCTCATTCATCTTAGCCAAACCAAAACCACCATGGATTAGAGGCCTACCTAAAAAAATTTGGAGAGAGAAGCAGCTTTGATGGCTTGCTGGCGATTTCCTGAGCAAGAAACCCAATGCGTAGCGCACCCACCCTGATGCGTAGCACGCCTTCAACGCGTAGCGCCTGAGTTAATTTGAACTGGAAAATGCGCGTTGATGCGTAGCGCGCCTCCTCTGATGCGTAGCGCGCTGCTGCAACTGCTCAATTCGCCCAATGAACTTTGAAATCGACTTGATAACTATTCTCTTGGAGTGTTGAGAGGCAAATGAATTACCAATGAGGGATGGCATGCTTTTATAGGCTTCCTTTAATTTTTTACTTGCCCAAAACCCACTTTGTAATGTTTGAATGTTGACACTTTTTGCTTTAATTGGCTCTGACCTTTAATTTCATTTCTTTGAAAAATTGGTTGAAATGATGATTTCTTCTGAAAATTTTTGCAGGGATAGCTTCTGGGATGCTTTGGCAAAGGAGACCAAGGCTGCACTTCGACATTTGAAGAATTTGAAATTTTGATAATTTTTACAAAAATGAGATAATGACCTTGTTTTCAAAAACAGAGTTTTTGAGAACAAGGTAAAAATTTAGCTGTACAATGATGAGAAATGTTTAATGAAGGACATCCCTCTAGCCTGCTGGTCCTTGATGACCTCTCAAGACAAAATTAGACTCAACCCTAGACCTAAAACCTAAAAACTTAAAGCAAAATGAATGACCCTTTGAGGACTTTATTTATTTGAACAAACCTGAACCAGCAGTTCCAAACAAGAGGGGAATAACGACATAAACTCCTTCCACCGAGATTATGGCATGCCTAACGGAATGCAACATGATCACACTGATGAGACACCTAACTATGAAATGCAAAGAGATTTTGATCTCTGGTGGAGGGCTACTAGACCGACTCTAACACCTAGAAACCAGCCCAATGCCTTAATTTATAGTGCAGAGGAGGGAAGTTACCAGGTCCACCTTCAAAGGGATAGAGTCCTCCTTTAAAGGGATAAGCTCATCTCATCAAGGGGTTAGCTCCTTTAGTCATGGGATGCATGAACCACCTAGGAGCGAACTTGCCACCTCGAGATTCCTTCTAGAAGCGTCCAGAATTAATCCAAAGTGAGTTTTTAATAATAAACTTGCGCCTTTTTGACTTTTCAAGGGTCCGCACCCACTCCTTTAGAGACAGAGTGGGCAGGTCCGCAAGTAACATGACCAAGGGGTGCGGGACCGCAGGTAATGGTAAGAGAAAGTGTGGAACCAGAGTTTTAGAGCTTTTCAAGGACTTTCTCTCATTTTTAAGGCTTGACATGAAGATCTGAGGTTTGAGACTTGCAAAGAAGGATAGTATGAGTGGTGATAGACTCACATTGACTGCAGAAAGTCATGGTGACAATATTTTGTGTAACAGATTGCCCCCTAAAGTGCGAAGTCTGTAGTAGATGAGGATTTCATTTATCATCTAAGAAGAGTGAAGTACTTTATCATTTCGAGGATCATCTTGTGGAGAGCCTGGTTGGAACCTGTAAAAACATTCAATACAAAATATATATATGAGATCATATCATCGTTGAGGTAGGAATTCCCATGCTCAGATCAAAACTGACTAGAAAACTAACTAAAATGCTCTGATATAGGAATGATCTTGTAATACATCACAAGTATAGACTCATGTAGACACAGTATGGGCGCAGCCATCTGTTTATGGATAGTCCACTGTATAATGAATACAAAATTCCTCACAACCTGGATGGTGGAAACTAGATCCAGGGTCTTGATTTCTACTTCCCGAAATAGTACGATTCTATCCATGTGAATGAATGTGTTGAAGTCGAACATGGTAGAAACCACTTGATTACCAGTCAATGATGTAAACTATTAACAAGTGTGAGAGAAACCACCATTAATGTCAATGGCTCTCAAAGTACTCAGTACAATCCATGAAAAGTGAATAGATGAGTTGATGTCGAACACGTCACGGAATCCTTTGATCGAAAGTCAATGATGCAACCTATCGTCGAAGGCGAGAAACCTGCTATTGATGCATGCAGATCCCAAGGTACTGACGATTTCTAGATAATGAGCTGAAGTCGATAGAAAGCGATCCATTGTAGGCAAGCCCACAACACGAAATCATAGATCAAGTTTGAAGAAATATAGTTGCAAGGACTGACTCAGGGATGGTCAAGATGGATGACAGATATTTTGCAAATCAATGGTTTATTTGCACTAACCTCTTGAACACATAACGACACGGCAGATGGTTTGGTGACAATTGACCCAAATTTAATACCCAGAAATCGGCTGAAGACTTTCAATATGGTTTGATTAACTGTTAGGCAAAGGATTTCCCAACCCAGGTGAACAAAAAGTGTCGTGTTCAAGAGTGGTTAAATGTTTTTCTGAGACGCAAAGTATGAAAAATAGGTTCATTTCCTCTCTTTTCCCCCACCATTTCTGGCAAGTACCTCTTTATTTTTGACAAGCTTGAGGAGGATAACATTTGCTTGGTTATAAGCTCATCCTTCGGATGAGTCCAACTTAGTTTAAATTCGAACCCTAAGAAGGAGTGGTTTGTTCCTATTTGTAATTGAACAGGTCCTTTATTGTTAAATTTTAACGAGTCCAGTATAGGAGAAACTCGGCGTTTTCCAATTTTAGGGAGTCTGAAAAAACTTAAGAAAACTCCATGGTTGTCCTTTGTCATAAATTTGTGTCTCCCAAGCCCGAAAAAGTATAAAATAATACTTGAGAGAACCGCTTGATCATTACAATCAAGGAGCACTTTTCATCATTAGTGTCTCTGGTCTGAAAAAGTAAAAAAGCGACCAAAGACACGTCGTTTTATAACCAATATCGAATTTGAAACGACAAAAATCGGCAATCTTTTCATGTTTATACGGTCAGAAAAGAGCTGTAAGTGGACCGTCCTTTTAATTCCATTTTAACAAGCTTAAAAAGAAAAACTCGGCAATCTTTTCATATTTTAGGAGTCATAAAAGAGCTTAAAGATGACTCTAATGTTTTTGTTGAAAATGATCAATTTTGCCTGAAAAATCCGATATCCTGCACAAAAACTCAAACATTACTCATACCTGTTTAAAATAAATAAAAATGCTTCAAAAGTTACCTCTTTAGAGTGAAAAATAAACAAATTAAAAATTCACTTATTCAGAAAAGCTTATAAAAAGGGCTTTTGTAAATTCATTTTTACCATTTGACTTCAGAGTGAGAAAGAGAGCTTTTGGGTAAGAAACTTCCCGTGAAGATTGTGGAAAATCTGTCTGTTGGAATCGAACACTGTCACCTCCAGGTAATCCACATCACCTTACTCTTGCATTTCAACCATTTGAAATTTGTTTTTAGGGTTTTATTTTGATTTTTTAGGAAGAATTTTATTTAAGAGTTCGCTCGTGAGGGTCTACAGGCATAGCACGCGAAACCTACGGACCCCAACTTTTTCGTATGCAGGAAAAAGCCAGGGGCCCACACTCGCTGTATAGGCAGAGTGTGGACCTACACACTGTCTCTAACTTAGAGGGTGCAATCCCCACAGCATATGTTCTAAAATTCCAAATTTTTCAAATTTTGCCAAAAAACTTCGATTTAAAATGTTCTAATCCGTCTTTTCCTTCAATGTAGGCTATACATCATGCTTAGCTGGTGGGAACGGGAGCATGAGGATGTGGACCTTGCAGCAATCGATCATCAACCTTCAATTGCTGCATTAAAGGCATGCGGGTTATTTAAATTCTGGGACATACCTGGCATGAGGGCCCAAGTAGACTTTTTGCAGTGGCTGGTGGACAAGTGGAATGTGCAGGACCAGTGTTTCATTATTGGTGGCCACCAGCTCGAAATGGAACCAGAGGACATTTACTTTTTGACTGATTTGCCCAAGAGAGGTGAACAATTGACTCTATTCTGGACTAGGCCAGGTGGCTAGTCTATCGATAGCCTCTGGCTAGAGTTTTGTAACGACCAAACGAAGGACAAAGGGATTGATATCAAAACCATCTCCTGTCCTGAACTCAAAGTGATTGCATTTACTGTCACCAGACTCTGCGGAAGCGCAGCACTACATATGGCCACTAGATCCCAAATGCGGATGGTAGTAGACTGCTTTCGAGGCACCATCTTCAACTGGTGCGAAGCTGTGTTGGCTAATGTAAAAGGCCAACTGACTAGAGCAAAGAACGGACAACTAAAAAACTTTGGATATGGTTTCTTAGTTGTGAGCTTTGGTCTAGAGAGGGTCCCAATGTTGGTCCCACAGCATCTTTCCGTTGAAGCTGGACTTCCCTGAGAGCCCAAGCTGATGCGTTGGGTTGCAGTTATGGCCCGTCATCCTGAGGAGGGTTCAGAGGTTGTTTGATTTCCTCCTGAGTATTTTCATTGGTTGGAGAACCAAGTTTTTGTGATTCAGGATTTTCCTTATGCTGGGATGGATTATCGTGGTGACCCAGACATGGCTCTTCCACCAGGAGAGCAATGGGATGACTCAGGTAAAATCATTTTCAACATTTTCTAATTTAATTTTTTTTTGTTTTTAAATCGTCCCAAAATTGATAGTAAAAAGTTTCAAATGCAGATTTAGGTCCACGGCGACCAGCCACTCTGTGGCCCTATGAGAGGAAACAGCTAGCTGCAGCAGCACCAGCCCTACGGGACAAATCTACAAAGACCCTGGCCGAATTGGAAAACCATCTAGAGCGTTTGACAGCAGACATTCTAGAGACTAGCATAGATGACATTCCTCTTAGGCTACAGCGCTATGTGATTGGGGTCCCAAGGCCTTTCAGGAGGTTCCTTTGTAGGGTGGCCCGTACTGTGGTTTCTTATCGTGATCATCACCAGTGATAGGATGATCGCCTATTGTAGACTCATATGACATTTTTGCTTTTTGTACTATCATCTTTGCCAATCATAAGGTGTTTTTAAACCTATGATCGAAGACGATGTAGATTTGACACACTTTTATGCTATGTTATATCACTATTACCGGCTATCTTGTAAAAAATGTTATGGAATGTTTTTAAATTTACTTGTTTGATTATTGCAAATGTCTACTTAACATTCGAGAAGCAATTGCATCTGCTAATGTATTTAAATATCTTGGAATATGCTGATATTCAATATAGTCAAATTCACGTTCCAAGAGACGAACTCTCAAAAATAATCTCAATAACACTGGATTTCAAATGGCATAAACTCTATTAAGTTGCAATACAACGAGTTCGGAATCTAACCTCACAATCAAACTCTTAATCCCAAATGAGATGGATTCAGATAATAACTCAATCACTGCACTATACTCTGCAATGTTGTTCGTTGTTTGACCGAGGCTTACCCCATGCATAGATACCAAGTCATCAGAGGGCAAATAGAAAACCCAAGCTGCGGAAGAAATGTTCTGTGTATTGCGACAAGCACCATCAGCAAAACCAATGTATGTTTGAAGAGACATCGACATCTGCAATATCAAGAGTAAAATCAAGATAAGCATGAATAATGAAAAAAACACTCTCTAAACTAAGCACACTTTTCTAATCTAAAACACACCAGCTAGAAAGAAAACTAACCTAACTAAAATCTCCACACCCAGATTTAAGCATAATATCTCTTCAAGTAAAGACCATTTCTGGGCTTACCTAAAGAGACTCCGTCAAAGTCTACCAATTCATAGGCCCCTTTTCCCTGCTTTCGCTTAACAACATAAGGACCATGCCACATGGATACGAATTTTCCAGTGCCCAACTTATCATTTGCTTGATCGTACAGTAAGAATAGGTCTCCTTCCGAAAAATTACGAGGTGTAAAATTTCGATCATACTGAGCTTTAATACGTTTGGCATGAGCTTCGATTGCTAGTGTAGCATCACGTCGATTCTCATCTAGCTTAGCCAAGTACAACAAACGTTTCTCCTCTTCGGAAGTGGCTGGAAGTAATTCTATGGCCATTTGCAATGACGGGATTTCGCATTCAATGGGTAACATAGCTTCCAAACCGTAAACTAGATGGAAAGGAGTGAAACCAGTTGATGTTTTTACTGAGATTCGATACGCCCAAAGCACCGAAAATAACATGTTATGACAATTCGACTTATGAAACCCAATGATTCGTTGAATCATAATGACTAGAACTTTGTTGATGGCTTCAACCATACCATTAGCCTGTGGGTAATATGGAGTAGAACTATCGTGACGCAGGCCAAGCTGATCTGTTAGTTCAGTCATCATAATGTTTCGAAAATGATGCCCATGATCAGTGATAATTGCTTATGGAACACCGAACCTAGCAATTATATGATTGAAAACGAAAATCGCAGCAGTTTTGCCGTCTGCCGAAAATGTAGGCATCGCCTCGACCCACTTGGTAAAATAATCTACCGCAAGGATGATATACGCATGCCCCCCGGCCGAGTGAGGGTTACATGTAATAAAATCGATACCCCATTTCGCAAAAGGACCGACGGAAATTATAGGGTGGAGAGGAGCAAGTGGAGCATGCATCTTTCGATCAAAAATTTGGCAGTTGTGGCATTTTCGGACCGCGTCAATACAATCTTTAAACAAAGACGGCCAGAAATAGCTAGTGCGCAATATCTTTTGGGTTGTGGCAAACCCAGACATATGACCGCCACACGCTCCAGAGTGACAGTCATTTAGAACCCTTTCAGCTTCCTCATGAATTAAACAATGTCAGAAAACAGAGTCCGCCCCACGACGATAAAGTGTATCTCCAATGATTTTATATTGTTGGGATTGGAATCATATTTTCCGACGCTGAGATCTTGAAATTTCAGGCCAAAAGGATTGGGTTTGGAGATAAATGATGATATCTCCATACCATGGATCAAGAGTGTTGATTAGAAACAAGGATTCGTCCACAATGGGCTCTTCTGCCACAGTTTTAGTATCAGCACACGGGAAGTCACACATCAACTCCGCAAAAACTAAAGATTTTTTTGACTTTGATTTTTCAAACTCCAAGTCAAATTCCTGCAGGATTACAATCCATTTGGAATACTTGCCCCCTAGAAATTGTTTTGTCAAAATATAGATCATAGGGTTACAGTTGGAAATTACAGTAGTTTTATGAAGTAAAATGTAATGACGAAATCATTGGACAGCTTGAACAGCTTCCAAGGCCAATTTTTCCACATGTGAATATTTTAGCTCAATTGGATTCAAAGTTTGACTAAGATAATAAATCACATGTTTAGTATCGAATTCATCTTCCTGAACTAACACCATTCCAAAGCTGGAATGAGAAGCGGCGAGATATAAGAAGTAGTCCTAGTTGTAGTTGGGAGGATGCAATAACGGTGCATGGGTCAATGCGTGTTTCAGTGCATAAAAGGATTTGTCAGCTATCTCATCCCAAAAGAATGGAGTATTTTGTTTCAAAAACCTAGTAAAACTCTTTATGATCTCAGCGTAGTTAGGAATGAATCGACGTAAAAAGTTTGCTTTCCCTTGCAAACTTTGGAGTTGGCGCAGATTCGAAGGAGGAGGCAATTTGACAATAACTTCAACCTTCGAGGGATCTACACGAATGTTGGCTTTCGAAACAACAAATCCCAGTAACCGACCCGTTTCTATACAGAAAACACACTTATGTGGATTCAACCTAATTCGATAATGCCTACACCTCATAAATATTGCTCGTAAATGAATGAGATGATCGGCTCTACGTAACGAATGAGCAGGTAAATCATCGAGATAAGGTTGCACAATGTGCTTGATGTCATGAAATGCGTAAGACATGGCCCTTTGAAAAGTTGCACCGGCGTTCTTAAGCCCAAAAGGTAATTTGCAATAAGCAAACATTCCCCATGGATAAATGAAAGTCGTTTTTGGTTGATCGGCAGGTAGAATATTGATTTGATTATAACCGGAAAAACCATCCATAAAGGAGAATATTTCACTTCTGGCACAATCATCAATTATTTGATCGATATAGGGAGTTGGATAATTGTCTTTTGGATAGGCTCGATTAATATCCCTATAATCGATACATATTCTTATTGTTCCTTGTTTTTTGTTAACAGGAACAATATTCGATACCCAATCCGTTAAGGGAATTGGATAAATGAAACATGATTTAAGTAATTTTTCAACTTCTGCCTTAATAGCAGCAGCTTTTGGCGGGTGGATCTGACGCAAACGTTGTCGGACGGGTTTAGCATCCGGGTAAGTTTTGATTTCATGAACAACAATTGTTGGGTCAATTCCTGGCATTTCCTCATACGACCAGGCAAACACATCGCAGAATTCTTGAAATAGGGCCTTATATGTTTGAAGTTCATTTTCCGTACAAGAGGCACCTATATAAATGTTTTCAACAAATCCAGGTTTAACCGAAATTTCAATAGGAACTGTCCGAGAAATATTTCCCAAATTTAATTCAGAATCAGGATTTTGCAATGGATTCTGAGGTTCCTTGACATAATCAGCCGTAAAAATAGATGAAAAATCATTTTCAAAATGATCAATCTCAAGTAAGAATGAAGATCTATGATGAACATCTTCCCATGGTAAATCATCAACAGACAAGATTTCACGAATTTGCTCATCAGTATGAACAAGTTCGGAAAAAGTTGTTGAATCTGAGTTTGATGTTGAAAGTGATTCTTCATAGACTACATTCATTAAGTCAATTTCGGTTGAAGAAGGGTCGGAAAACGACTGTACAGCCTGATACGCAATTTCATAAGGACTCAAAGGCATAGCATCACCAAATGAATCGATCTCAGATTCGGAAGGTATGATCCAAGGATCATCATAAACAATAGTTTCTGATGAAATCATATGAATGGTTGCAGTAGAAGGCGATACGTTAGGAGGAGGAAAGGAAAAAGTTCCTAGTAAACCAGAATTTTTAACTAGTCCTACTCCAACATCCTTAAAGGGATAGTTGTTTTGCCGACATGTTGGATACTTTCAGAAGAGGCTGGCTTGGATGAAAAGTAAGTTAGCTGGTCTATAGTTACGATCTTTCCATTATGAGGAAACTTTATAAGCCGAAAGACCGATGAAACAACAACAGTCATAGCGTAAAACCAACTACGACCAAAGAGAAGTGTTGGGCCTCAAAATAGTCCTTATTCTCACTCCATTATTCACCAATATCTTCACATTTTACCTTCATGTCACCTCCATTCCACCTCCACATCATTACATTTACCTCATTATTGGGTTATAACTATGCTTTTCCAAAGTTTATTAATTCTTAACATTTTAAAGTGGATTTATGGTTAAACTTTAGAAAATAATATGCTTATACTTATACCTAACAATTAGAATGAGTTTGTTGACATGTGTAGGTACAAAGGAAGCTTCCAGGGCATCTTTATGTGGCCTTGAATGATCAAATTCGAATTTGATAAGATAAGCCTCATGGAAAAGATCATGATCTCATGGAGAAGATCATGGACCTCATGGAGGAGATCATGGAGGATAGGGTTATGTGTCTAGATGGTTGAGAAATGTATGGAACTAAAGAGAGATTAGTGGATCATCATTATGAGTTTGTTATCTCATCCCATTGTATAAATAGGAGTACCTCCTCCATTCCAAAGGGAGGACTCTTGGAGCATGTATCCAACTTATGATGGAATAGAATAAAGTTTTATTTTACATAAATTTCCATTTTATAGTTTTAGATATAAGTTGCCTTAATGTAGTATATGGAATAATTTGTCACTTTGTTCTTAGGAGAATTGAGCTCACTCTAAAAGGATCAAAGGAACATTTTATTTCATAATAGATCTTATTTCATTGCTTAGATGTTTGAGGATTTGTTTGTGATTGATGAATGAGTTTTAAATTAAAATCTTATCAGCATATGAGGGAACAACCAAGGGTCTAAGTTAGGCTCTCCCTCCATTTGATTTGCATGATAATTGAAATTCATTCTTTTGCTTTTATGTTTCAAGTTATTTCATTTCTTATGCTTATGAATGAATCTTAGTTTAGTTTGGATTAGTATATGAGGGGACAATCAAGAGACTAAGTTAGTCTTTCTCTCTCTTTGAATCTGAACAACAATTAAAGTTCATTCTCTTGTCTTTATTTCAAGTTTCTGGTTTTATGTAATCAAGGATTTCTTTTCAATCTATGATATTGTAGGGAAGGACAACCAGGACCTCCTTAATTAGGAGCCTCTTCCCTTGCATATTATATTGAATTGTAAATAATTTCGTTAGACATAGAGTTAGTTGCCTACTCCCACATATATTTTGCTGGCATCATCACAGGCTTACGAGTTTCCCTGGTTGATAATTTAATGAAAGCAATTTAAGCAAATAAATTGCCGAACAAGAAGGTTGTAATCTAGAGGGGCATCAACTACCTCCACATCTATATTAACAGTTTTTCCTTCAACCCCTATAGGTAAATCCTTTAGAATTCCAAAAGGATGGAACCCACGGCCATCAAAAGCCTTTAGAATCGTCAGGGATTGATTGAGTGTAGGAGAACCAAGCGATCTCCAACACTAGATCGACATAACACACATTGAAGCTCCCTCATCAATTACAGTCCTATAACAAGGTATGTTTTTTACTAACACTGGAATCTAGAAAGCCATTTGATGAGGTAAGCGAGGTGTACTATTTTCTAAATCGAATAAGGTTTGAGTCTTGAATATCAATAGCTCCTACAGCCGACAATAGCAATTTACACTGTGCTGGACATGATTGCAGCACCTCCAAAGCCGACATTGCTGAAGGTGAAATGGCTAGATCTTCAACAATGTTATAGTTCTGAGCAGCTCTCGCATGTGGATTGAAAGCTAACTTTCGAAGTATACCCTTGGCGGGCGGTTTGATTACTAATTCCGGGTTAGGTTTCTCGATCTGTAGCGGATCGGAACTGGGAGTTGAAGTTGATGGGTTCGAATTAGAAGATTCTGCTTCCTTACCACCAACAGGACTTTTACTTCCATAATCTTGCGATCGTGTCGCAATCCTAACATGGGACATCATCATTATGGGTTCTTCTGAGGCATTTGAGGAAGAACCTATCATCTTACTGTCTTAACTAGGAAAAGGATCCTTCAAAACAACAGGCGTTTGAGCACCTTTGACGATTTTCACAACCTCAGCATGATGAGGGCAGTCTCTTGTAAAATGCTCTTCGTCACAAATGAGACAAGGATAATTAGGTTTATGTTTCTCATCAGTAGATTCTGTTTTTTCTGGTTTCTCTTTCGAATTTTTATCTGTTTTATTTTTCTTCTTCCCTTTCTTTTTACCGTTGGATTTTGATTTGGCCGTAGATGACTCTACAACATGAATATCGGTAGAAATTTCTGTGGAAGAGTCTCCTGTCGAGGAATCTGGTAAAGTTATAATAGGAGAAGATTTCTTAGAAGATTTCTTCTTACTTTTGGTATTAACTGTACCAATCATACCATCAGTGGCATGAGACCCTGAAGGAACTGCAGTTATTTGATTGTGTTTAGGAAGGTCGGGGATTTTCTCGTGTAAAGTAACCGACTGCGTATAAACGAGGTCAAGGTACTAAGCTTGAGCAATTACTTACTCTTCAGTAAAAACTCTTGCCTTAGCTACATCCTCAGTGATTTTAGGTAATAATGATTTAACAAACCATTCCACTAAGATCTGATCCGGAATAAAAACTTTCACTAAACGCCGTCGACATCTCCATTAATGAATGTGATCTGAAATATAAGTGGATGTTGACTATTTTAATGAAGTCAATAATTCCGTGCCATTGTCATATCTGACAGGCAACTGAAAATGAGTTAAGAATGAAGTAGCTAGCTGACTAAAATTATAAAAAGTTCGCGGTAACTCAATGTACCACTTGCCCGCAAGACCAATTAGAGCACGTTGAAAAAGACGTAAACGAATTGAATCATCTGAAATGGAGTTAGATGCACACCAGAGGTGATAAGTCATCACATGGTTCGATGGATCCTCTCCTGATTTACCTTCAAACTTTGGGATGTCACTGGGCAACTTATTCGGCATTGGCGGCCAAAACGGAAGATAATTAATCGGATCATTCGTAAGGCGCGACAAGTCAGGCAAGTCCAAAGTTGCAATGAATGGTAACTAATGATTAGGGTCTTGAAAACCCTAGTTCATGAGACCAGCCCCAGGAGGAGGTTATCCAGGATAACTAGGAACGGGAATTGCATTTGGGATATTATATCCTCCCAAAAAACCAGGATTAACCGGACCGTACTGGGGTTGTTGATAAGTATATCCAGGGTACGGTTGATACTGATAGACTGGGTTCTACACAGCAGGACCGAATTGGTACTGTCCCTGGTACAGTTGATAAGTAAATTGAGGTTGACTTGTGACAACCGTACTTGGACCAGGTTGTCCTACAGGCATTTGAACCGAAGTCTGAATTGTAGGTCCAGAATGAGGTAAAGATGCTTGAGGAATTGATGCAGGAACAGTAGAAACTGGAGTTGCCGATACTCCAAAAGTAGGTGGCGTAGATGGAACAGATGTTGCAGCAGTTGCAGCAGTCGTTTGAGGCAGAGTTCGAGGCGAACTAGGCCTAGGCTGAGAAACTATAGAAGGTGCAGAAGTTTGAATAGTAAGTTGGACAAGTTGCTGGGTTGAACCAGAAACCAAGGGCTATCCAGATTGAGATGACAATTGCACATTCGGTTGCAAGATCTGTTGGGATTGAGATGGATCCCACACTACGCTCATTCCGGGGTATGGACCCATAGAAGGTTGAGCATATTGAGGACCATAACCGGGTTGAGGGTAGGGTTGATAATTCAAAGGTACATTTCCAACTCCTTAGACAAATGATTGACCTGAAGGTGGTTGGAAACCGTGGATTTGGTACTGACCTTGAGGTACATACTGAGTCTGAGGTTGACCCTGAGGAATGTACTATCTCGAAGGTACGTATTGTCCTTGAGGTTGCCCCCCAGGCGGTAATTGGGTACCTTGAGGTTTCCCCCAGGCGATAATTGAGGACCTTGAGGTTTCCCCCCAGGCGATAACTGACTACCTTGAGGTTACGGATTTGGAATGGTACCTGACATCATAAGAATATCTTCTACACTCAACGGCTTAGTCTCGTTATTACCAGTTAATAACCCTTGTTCAACAGGTTGAGGAGATGCTCCCGAAAAAGTACCAGTAAGTGACTGATACCCAGAGGGAACAGAAGGACCACCATATAAAAATGTTTTTGGATATTGAGAAAACATGGATGATTGTCTCGACATATTCAAAGGAGGATAATAACCTCTAGGTGTTGGATGAAAAGGAATGTGAGGTGGTGAAAAACGTAGTCCCGAGTTTTCTAGAAAATTGGTCAATGAAAGATACCAAGCGTCCCTCCTAGGTGGATTGTAAAAGATCGATTCACACTCCCTAAGTTCTATAGCTGGTTGATTTTCAGGGATAGGTATACCTTCCTCCAGAGTAACAATTTCTTCAATAGCAATAAGTCCAGAAGGAAGATTTTCGGTAATGACTCTTCCTACCCTGGGTGAACTAGGACCACTGGAAGTTGGAGATGCAAATCCTAATGATGGAGTAGCAGCAGGTTCAGTTTCAGGTTCAGAAATTTCAGGTTCCTCGGCTAATTCACTAGTAGAAGAAAAACTACCAGTAACTTCGGAAAATGAAACAGGTTCAATAATATACTCTGGTGCTTGAACTTGATAAACAGGATGTACAACTAAAGAAGATTCTCCTTCTTCGAGTGACCCAACTCTACTGTCACTAGGAGTTACAAGGGCTCGTAGCCCTTCAAGCTGGCTTGGTGAAAACTCGGGAGGTTGGCCCTGAAGTTTATGGGGCTGCCTCGGTAATTCAGCCAAGATTAAATATTTTAATTACTTCACACGCAAACAAAGAAAAATCTCAATGAAAACCACCTAAAGTCTCTAAAGAACCAAACAATTTTGAATCACACGCCTAAATAATCTAGGAGGTCAAACCACACACAAATAGTAACTTTCCGTACCAAAAACACTAGTTGGTGATGAAATCCAACGTCGCAGAATTCAATACAGAAATGGCGGTTGGAACAGTTACCCCGACAACCTGCTTAATGAATAGACTGGCACAAGTTTCTCCACTAAACCGTCTCGAGTGAAGAGAACCCCCCAGAAAATCCAAGTGAGTCTAGTCGATGTCTGCTCCAGGTACAGTGGGATCTTCCCTCCATCGTCACCTTAGGAAAGAATCCTATAGATTATGGTCACTATGGTTACCAACGGAAACAAATATGCCTGGGGGAAAAGTCTGTGATCCGATACACATGCAAGGGCAGAGTAGCAAGCTCAATCCCCTTGAAGGCTCCTTGACATAATCCAAGGTTTACCAACAAGTGACCCCAGGCTCCTCAACAATGGTTAATCCGAGGTTTACCGTTTTTAATACGTGTATATCTTCTATCTTCATACTCATAAAGAAGACCAGCAAAAACCAGGGTGATCTAAGGTTTCTAAGGCTTCTAAGCTTTGAGTCACTACAAAGACCAAACGAAAAATCAAGCCAGGCACACAAAACTTCTAGAAAATCACCTAAAACCTAAATGCCAATGGAATTAACCTACGAAAATTTTCTGACAAGACATGTGCAGATCTGGGCAAAGGCTAAAACATATAAACAAATCCTAGGCTTAACTAAATGAGAAAATTTTAAGTTTTTCAAAATTTTGACAGGGTCCGCAGGCTCCCAGTACAACCAAGTGCGGTGCCGCTCTGTGTATAAAGCAAAAGTGTGGGGATTTCCGCACTGTGTTACAAGCAGAATGTGCAGTCCTCTTCCAAAAGCATGAAAAACAAAAAATAATTCAAAATCTAAGGAACCTACCCAATCCCACACACATCAAGCAAAAACCAGAAACAGAGAAACAGTTTCTCAAGTCAAAGTAAAAGAAAAGGCAAAAACCAAAATTTCAAGTCCCCAGTATGGTCGCCATTTTGTCGGGCAGATAAATCGTTCTTGCGGACAAGAGCGATCTCCCTAGTATCTATGGATATCTAGCGACAAGCAAACCAAATAAATTCTATCTTTCTCTAAATATGTGATTTATAAATAAAAGCCAAGAGATGTTTCAGACCCTACCTCAAGTCCAGTGCTAGTTTGTGTAAGCCACGCTCCGTTTGTCCAAATGAGCTCCCTTTTAAAGAACCTGCAAACACAAACATGCACACATCAAATACCACCTGCATAGCCAATATAATAAACCAAATTTATCATGATGATCAAGGAATTCATGAAATAAACCATAGAAGACAATTTATTGAGAAAAATGGATCTGATTGTATTAACTTTAAACAAAGAAGAACTTTACAACCTTGGTGCCTTGATGTTGTACAAGCTCTTCCCAAGGTCCAGCAAGAATCTCCTCTACTTTGACAAGTTTCACTCTCTTCCCAAAGAAGCCAAAAGGCATGTAATCTCTCCTCTCAAGCTCAAATAGGAAGTCTAAGTTCCAACAGCATTTACCCTCAAAAATCTTCAGCTTTCAACCTCCCTAGAAACCAGCCCAATGCCTTAATTTATAGTGCAGAGGAGGGAAGTTACCAGGTCCACCTTCAAAGGGATAGAGTCCTCCTTCAAAGGGATAAGCTCCTCTCATCAAGGGGTTAGCTCCTTTAGTCATGGGATGCATGAACCACCTAGGAGCGAACTTGCCACCTCGAGATTCCTTCTAGAAGCGTCCAGAATTAATCCAAAGTGAGTTTTTAATAATAAACTTGCGCCTTTTTTACTTTTACAGGGGTCCGCACCCACTCCTTTAGAGACAGAGCGGGCAGGTCCGCAGGTAACATGACCAAGGGGTGCGGGACCGCAGGTAATGCTAAGAGAAAGTGTGGAACCAGATTTTTAGAGCTTTTCAAGGACTTTCTCTCATTTTTAAGGCTTGACATGAAGAGCTGAGGTTTGAGACTTGCAAAGGAGGATATTATGAGTGGTGATAGACTCACACTGACTGCAGAAATTCATGGTGACAATATTTTGTGTAACAAGCAAGTATAGTATATTCAATTGGTTTTTGGCTAAATTTCCTACTTTATTCTCTAGTTAAAACTCTTAGTTGTTGAAATTATGGAGGAATATCTAGAAAATATTCCTTAGTAATACCAGAATCTAAAGTTTCATGTTCTATAGAATTGAGTGTATTAGAATATTTTTCCAACATAGGTTGTCTATATAGATTTGAAATTTGAGTTTCTTCAGCAATAATAGAGGATGGAGAAATGAATTCTAGTGCTATTTGAGCAGATTGATGAAACAAAAATCTTCTAATACGCAGAAATAGATATATACTTATTTTATTAAAAAGATGAATTACAGATGATGTTGATTACAAATGGGGTTCCTGGCTTATATATTGCCATGGACACCCTTTGGGGAAAGGGCATGATCTTATGATCATGCCCTTTCGTCTAATTTAACTAAAAATTAAATAATAAACCTAATCTAACTAATTTTTACATAACATTGCCTTCCTCTTGAAAGAATGCTTTGTCCTCAAAGCATACGTAATGACAAATTTTGTTGACAAAATGCTTCATTCTCCCAAGAAGCTTCTTCTTCGGGTAATTCCTTCCACTTGATCAGATATTCCTTGATAGTACGATATCGAAGCTCTCTTTCTCTAGTAGACAAAATACCTTCTGGTTCTAAAATGACTCTTCCGTCATCATCTAAGGATGGAAGTGTTGTTTGTGTTGTTTGATTGTTACCTAGTGCCCTTTTAAGGCAAGATACGTGGAAGACGTTGTGAACACGACTTGTCTCTGGAAGGCTTAAACCATACGCAACTTGGCTAATCTTTTTGTTGATCTAATAAGGTCCATAAAACTTTGGTGCCAGTTTGTTTTTTCCTTTTTGTTTTAAGGATAATTGTTTGTATGGTTGGAGCTTAACAAATACCCATTCTCCAACTTCAAACTCTCTTTCAGTTTTGTTACGGTCTGCTTGTTGCTTCATACAATTCCTTTCATTATTCAGGTTTTCTTTTAATATTTGGACGATTTTTTGGGTTTCTTCTAGTTGACCTTTAACAACGGGTATATTTGTCTGGACAATAGCTAGATCCTTCCATTTCGGGGGTTCATACCCATATAGAGCTTGAAATGGCGTCATTTTTGCTAATGTATGATAAATGGAATTATACCACCACTCAGCAATATGTAACCATTGAGCCCATTTATTTTGTTTTTCTGTAGCGTAGCAACGTAGGTAGGCCTCCAAACATTTATTGACAACCTCTGTTTGGCCATCTATTTGAGGGTGATAAGCATAACTCATATTTAGGTAGGTTCCTATATGGCTGAACAATTCCTTCCAGAAATTACCCTTGAACTTGCCATCTCTATCACTCACAATGACTTTTGGAAAACCGTGTAACTTATATATATTTTTGCAAAATATTTCAGCGATTTCTTTTGCTGAGTATGACTTCTTTATTGCCATAAAGTGATCATATTTGGTGAGTCTATCAACTACTACGAAAATATTGTCCTTGCCTTCAGATACTGGTAATCCTTCAATAAAGTCCATTGAGATTTCTTCCCATTTCTGATTTGGAATGTTTAAGGGGTGAAGTAATCCTGGTGTCATAATATTTTCGCTTTTATTCCTTTGACATGTGTCACATTCTGCTACATACTTCTGAATATCACGATTCATTCCCTTCCAAAAGAAGGATTGACGTGCATTGTAGTAAGTCTTAAAGAATCCTACATGTCCAGCTGACGGTGAGTCATGTAATTCCTTGAGTATTTTAAACTTAAACTTGGAATTTATATTTAGATAGATTCTTCCCTTATACCATAGGATATCATTCTTCCACTCAAATTTTGAGTTGTTTTCTTGATCCTTGGCATACTCACTTCGAATTTTGTTAAGCCACTCATGGACAACAACCGAAATTGCAATTAGTGTTGGTTCTTCATCTTCCCTCGATAAGGCATCTGCTACTACATTGTCTTTACCTCTTTTATGCAGTATTTCCAAGTCAAAAGCGGCAATTTTTTCAATCCATTTTTGTTGTTCTTCGAAAAGTGTTTTTTGTTGAAGGAGATGTTGGAGACTGTTATGGTATGTTCGAATAGAAAACTTACTTCCCAAAAGATATTTCTTCCACTTAGCTAGTGTGTGCATGATAGCGAGCATTTCTTTGTTGTATGTGGATTTGAGGCGTTCTCTTTTGTTGAGCTTCCTACTTTCAAAAGCTATTGGTTGTCCTTGTTGCATTAATACTGCACCTATACTGAATCCAGAAGCATCACACTCAACGATAAATGGTTTAGAAAAATCTGGTGTTGCTAATACGGGAGCATTAGACATAATTTCCTTTAATTTTTCAAAACACCTTCCTGCTTCCTCATCCCATAGAAACGAATTCTTCTTTAAAAGATTTGTTAAAGGTGCAGTTATATGTGCATAGTTTTTAATAAATCTTCGATAATATCCAGTCAAACCTAAGAACCCTCTTAGCTTTGATATATTAGCAGGTTTGGTCCGTTCTTTTATAGCTTTGATTTTGTTAGGGTCCACCTTTACACCTTCATGGGATATAATGTGTCCAAGGTATTCTACTTCTTCCTTTTCGAAGGTGCATTTGGATTTTTTTGCATAAAATTGGTGTTCTTTAAGTAGTGTAAGAACTTTGTCCAAATGTTGCAAGTGCTCCTTCCAAGTTTTACTGTAAATTAGAATATCGTCAAAGAATACTAATACAAACTTTCTAAGATGTGGGCAAAATAATTCGTTCCTAGTTGCTTGAAACGTTGCTGGTGCATTGGTTAATCCAAACAGCATTACTTTAAATTCATAGTGACCTTTGTGTGTTCGGAATGTTGTTTTTGGTATGTCCTCTAATCTGATTCTAATTTGATAGTAGCCTGATCTTAAGTCCAATTTTGAGAAATACCTTGCGCCATGTAGCTCATCCAACATTTCTTCAATAAAGGGGATTGGAAACTTGTTTTTCATTTTTATTTTGTTTAATCCCCTATAGTCAATACATACCCTGAATGACCCATCTTTTTTCCTTACCAACACCATTGGAGCAGTGTAAGGACTTTTACTTTTCAAGATGATTCCACACTTTAAGAGGTCGTGGATTAATCTCTCGATTTCTGTTTTTTGGTGATGTGGATATCGGTATGGCTTGATGTTGACAGGGTCTAATCCTGCCTTGACTTCTATTATATGCTCAATTTCCCTATTAGGCGGCATCTTCATAGGTAAGTCTTGAAATACTTTTTCATGTTTCCTAATTAGATCTTGTATCTCTGGTGACTCTTCACTGGTCATATTTGCAGATAACATTTCTAACTGATGACATTGTACTACATAAGCGGGTGCTCCTTTTCGAATCATCTTTATCATCTATGATGATGATACAATTTGATTTTCTGGTGCTTGGAATCCGTGTAATTTGTACTTTTGACCTCCCCATTTGAATTTTATAAATTGTACTTAGTGGTTGGCGGCATAAGTACCTAAAGTTCATAACCACTGAATACCTAAGACTACATCTACTCCTCCTAATGGTAGTGTGAAAAACGGAGACTCTAAACTGAAGTCTTGAATTTGCAATTTAACCTTATGCCATTTCCCCACCTTTTCAATCTTCTTATTGTCTGCTACCATCACCTTCATGTTTGGTAAGGGAAATGAAAAAATATTGAGTCTCTTTGCCACAGTTTCATCCAAAAAATTGTGTGTGCTACCAGAATCAATGAGAACCACCACGTTGTTCTTCTTTATGTGTCCTTTTAACTTTAAAGTCTAGGGTTGTGATATACCTGTCATAGTTGATAATGACACTTGCGGAATACTTTTGTCATCTAATTCTGGTGAGAATTCTGGGGCATCTTCTGTTTCTTCAATGTCAGAATCTTCACTGTTTGAATCATTGGTTGCTTCATAATTATATAGGTTCTTTGGTTCTTTTCCCTTAGCACACCTATGTTTGGGGTCCCACTTTTCACCACAACGCTTGCATTTACCCTCTTTTATCCTTTGTGTTTCCACATTAGATTTTTCATCTTTACGACGATGTGGTGGAACATATCTTGTATTTTTTGCGTCTGCATACTGAGGTGTTCTTCGTCTTGAATATGTTTTTTCGGATTTTCACCAAAATATTTGTTCGAATTTCTTTTCGGTTGTTTTTGCTTTTCGTCTTGCTACTTCTATTGATGAAATGTCATGCATCTCAAGTTATACTTGCAAATGGGTTTTGAGTCCCGAGATGTATGACTGAATTAGACGATATTCTGATAACCCAGGTACTCGTGTTACTAAGGTCTCCCATTCTTGAGTGTATTCGTCCACACTTACCTTTTGTCGTACTTTGATGAGTTTTGAAAAGAACTCTTCTTCCTTTACACCTTGGAATCTTTTAAAGAATGCATCTTTAAATTTCCTCCAACTAATGATGTGTGTTGTCTTTTTCCACCACATATACCAGTTATATGCTTCTCCCTCCATTTTCATGGATGCATGCCTGAGCTTTTCGTCATCATCATTGATGTCATATATCTCAAAGTATTCTTCTGCCTTATTTATCCATGCAACATTGTTTTTTTCGTTTCCATCGAATTTAGGCATCTCGACTTTTGCCCTTCGCTGGTATGTTGCTAATGGTTGAGCGAAAAAAGGGTGTTGATTGGTAATGTTATCCCAGAGTTGCTTGTTTGTAAAAGCTGTGTTACTCACTTCTTGGTGGGGTGTTGCTGATTTCCTTGGGGATTCAACTTTTTCATGAGAGTCAGTGGACTTTGTTGAATCTGATGAGATGTGTTCTTGATTCTCTTCATTTTCTTTTAGTAGTTGTTCGGGTGTACAATTCATCTTTTTACACAGAAGTTTTAGCATTGTTACGGCATCTCTGATATGTACTTCTGTTTGGACATGTTGATTTTCCATCTTTGTTTCTATTCGGTTTGTCGTATCGTGAAGACTTTTGATTTCGTCAGCTTGCTCCCCAAGCTTGATCTGGAATTCATTTAATCTTTTACTGACTTTGTCATGGTTTTTATTTATCTTATGCTCTGAATCCAATCATTTTTTCTGAAAATCCGCCATTGTCATTGTCGACATCGAGCAGGTTTGCAGGGGCGTGTATTTATCTGCTAGCTTAAGTTTTTTTTTTTTTAATAATTAAATTAAATTAATTTAATAATTTAATTTTTTTTTAAATAATGTTATATATAACTTTATAACTTATAATTAAATTATAGTTATGTATTATATATAGCTTACATATATAATTATATTATATATATATATATATATATATATATATATGTTTAATTATACATGTAATATTTAAACGTATGTTATATAATTTGAAAACGGACAGTTACGTTCACCCCAATACGTCACGACCAATGCTTCCAGCAGATATTACCGCAGAACCCGGGCAAATTTCAGCGTGCGTACCAATTGAAGAACGATAGCTTACGCACTGGAAAACGCAGATTTGGATCGGATACACTCTGCAGATGCGACGGATAGCGGATGGCAGAACAGGGAGCGGGATTGTGACAGCACGTATTATGGTTTGCAATGGCAGCGGATCACGAAAAAAAAACGACTGCGTTGGAAGGGTATGCCAAATGTAACAGATAAAAGACAGTCGGAAGAATAGTGAGCGTGGAGGGATGAAGATAATGGTGGTTGAACAGTGTTGCAGGCGGCAGGATCGATGCTCTGATACCAGATGAAACAAAAATCTTCTGATACGCAGAAATAGATATATAAATATTTTATTAAAAAGATGAATTACAGATGATGTTGATTACAAATGGGGTTCCTGGCTTATATACTGCCATGGACACCCTTTGGGGAAAGGGCATGATCTTATGATCATGCCCTTTCGTCTAATTTAACTAAAAATTAAATAATAAACCTAATCTAACTAATTTTTACATAACAATTGAGAAGCCTCGCTAGATTATGTTTATACAATATGTTGTGAGGGAAAATGTGATCTAGATGAATTTGAATTTTATTTTCATGTAGCTTGGCATGCCATTTGTTATTCAATGCCCTCCTTTTACGGCCAAATTGTTGATATGTGGAAATATTCCTATATCAAAATGAGAAATTACTCGATGGCAAGTTCCAATTAGATTTGGTCTCATTTGGGATAATAATTTCAAACAGATATATGGCTCGATTTATTAGTGAAAAGAGATCGAAATCAATTCCAATTCCTCCTAAAAAGAGAAAAATATTAATTTAATTCTTTATTTATATAACTATTAAATTTTAAAATAAATCAATAAAGTTACCTATCTATCTTGGCTAAGGGCATAAATTTTCTTTGAAAAGCATATATAAAAAAAAAAGGTCGACCATTGGAGCATACAAAATAAATTTGTCTACTTCAGGGATCATTAAACACAAAATAACATCTGCTAACAAATAAGGAATTATTTAGATATCATAATCATTCTTATATTTTGCCTGGAGATCTATTAATGAATCACAACAAAATTATGGAAAGAAATTTCTCATAACCTATGATAATGAATAATTCATGTAACTCATAGAAATGTTGTTCATAAAACATCCATTCACACAGATTTGTTAAGAAAATGGTTATTATTGATGTCAAAGGATTTCCAAATGAAGGAGATGATTGCATAGCCAAATAGTGCACTCCTAGACCTTTCTGACGATGTATGCATATCCTCTAACTCATAAATTTTGAGGAGAAAATGGTTTTTGAATTTTATATATTACTTTTTGCCAAAAGTCAAGTCGACCCTACTAGATGTCAAGTCGTCCCTATTTGGTGGTCAAAAAGGCCTATAAATAGGTTGTATCCTCACTAATTTTAGCACTCACTCAACTCTGATTTGTTCCAAGAAGAAATCATAGGTTCACAACTCATGAACCTAGTGTGAAAAGAAGAGTTAAGTGTGGCTGAGGTTAAGGAATGATGCACTACCTCTAGGAGGATTCTTTCAGTGTTTTGGCTCAAAACTCAAATTGTTATGAACTCGGACTTCAAACCTATTTTGGATAAGGATTTGGTATATTATAAACTTAGAATACATACCAATCTCAAGGAGGTTTCAAACCAATTTTATGGCGAAAATTTCATATCCACTAGAATTTTTATTTACTGCCAAACAAGTAATAAATCATATTCATGTGCCTAAAAGGAGTCAAACATTAATATTCATGTAGTAGTATGTGAGTCATCATATTGAAGTTCAATCTATTGTAAGCCCGTACTTTCCTCAATTTTTAAGACAGGTTGAAGCCTTCCCTTGTGTAAATAGGATTGGTGTCATTAATTTATTGACAGGTTGAAGCCTACATTTATATAAAAAGGATTAGTGTCCTCAATTTATTTACATGTTGGATCTTGTTTCTATGTAAATATTATTAGTGTCCTCATTACTGTAACAATTGAAGTTGTGTTAGAAAAACATTAAAGTGTTTTTCTTCCGAATTGGGGTTTCACTTTATCTTAGGTGTTCTTGCACTATTTCAATGATTCATCTTATGATATGATTTATTGTTAAATAGTGAAAAGGAGTATGAAATATTGATTCATCTTCCCCCCCCCCCCCATTATTTCCATCAATTGGTATCATAACCATCTTCTTCAAGAACTCTCTATGTACAAAATCTTGTAGATTCACAAGCTAATGCAATTTGCTAAAGCAATAGACAAGAATCTACGTCTACTATTTACAGTGAAAGCCCATAAACATCGAGAAAACAATAATCAATGGAGGACGAGAATCAAAGGCACATAACACAATAAATATCCGAGGAAATCCACAGCTCAAAACCCCACTATCTGTTTTGTACTAATCTGGAAAATCGAGATGAAATTACAATGCTTTTTCTCTCTAGAACAATCCCGACATTCAACAAATTCAATCTCCAACTCATATGAAAGCTCAAGGCCAAAGCTTAGCCTCTTCACAAGCTCTCCAAGTCTCTATTCTAGTGTGTAATTCCTATGAAGGATAGCTTGTATTTAAAGGGAAATAAAACCTCTAAAAATAGCGCAATCCCTCAAGGATTAGTTCCTGAATACATGCACTATCATTGCAACTTAGAAAAATCTAAACAAATAGCACATTGTCCCTGCACTCTAGTCTCAACTGGGTCTTTCTCAGAATTGACATGCATGATTTTCTGATGAGTAAATATTTAGTTAACTAGAGTAGCACTCGTGGAGTTCATTAGTTTCACCATTGACTGTTAACTCACTATTGGTTCTCTCGATCATTTTGAGAAATAATTTAACTAAACTGACTCATGAAACTAAGTCTTCTATTTTACAACTCACAATTATCTCATACTGGAATCCTAGAAAGTAGGGAGAACATACACATGATTTCCAAAAGACTTACAACTCGAAATTCCTAAGTTAAGTAAGTTTAATAAACTTTACTTAACTATTTTAAGTTGTTATGAGAATAGAATTCAAATTTAATTTCCATTTTAATTCAAGGACAAATTAAACTGGACTCTTTTATTTCCATTTCTCAACACTCCCTCTTAACAAGAAAGGGATTATCAACTACCCCGATCCTATCTCTGTGAAACTCGAATTTACATCTTGGTAATGCCTTTGTCAAGATGTTAGCATCTTGCTCCTCCATGGGAATGTAATCTAATAACATGATCCGCCTCAATACACAATCTCTGAGATGATGATATTGGATATCAATATGCTTGGGCTAATAATGAACGACTGAATTTTCATAGAGTTTGATACAACTTTGATTATCACAATAAATCACTGTTAGATCCATCTCCTAACCAAACAAACCAATCAGGATCTTCCTCATCCAGATAGCCTCACATGCTGCCTAACTTGCAGTCATGTACTCTGCCTCTACCAAACTAAGTGCAACTGACCTCTATTTCCTACTGTACCAAGAAATTTCTTCTGACCCAATACTAAGATCCCTCCTGATGTGCTCTTCCTGTTAGATGGAATCCCTGCCCAATCTGCATCGGTGAAGCCTTGAAGCTTCACTCCCTCTGTCTATTTGTACCAATAACCCAAGATGAGTAGTGCCTCTGAGGTATCTCAATACATGCTTTGTCACCTTCCAATATAGCTTGGTAGGCCTAACCATCGCTTAACTAAGTTGTTTAATTGCATAGCACATATTCGGTCGTGTGTTCACCAAGTACATGAGTGAACCCACAAGCTTCCTGTAAACAGTAACTTCCACTACTTCCCCTGAATTAGCATCCTCCTTCCTCCAGTTACCAGCTAGAGGAGTCTCCATGGGTTTACTACTCTCCATGCAGAATCTCCTGAGTATCTCATTGGCATACTTTCCCTGAGATACAAACAACTCCCCATCTCCCTGCCATACCTCCATGCCAAGAAAGTAATGCATGAGCCCCATATCCTTCATCTCAAACTCTCTTGCAAGGTCCTCCTTGCAATATTTGATGATCTTCTCATCACCTATCAGTATAAGATCATCTACATAAAGTACAATGATCAATATATTACCTTCCAGTGACCTTCCACCACTATGCGATGCAGGTTCGCATCTGCTTAACTCTTTGTGAAGCCCAACCTAGTGAAGTAGCTATCTATCTTGGTGTACCAAGCACAGGGTGCCTGCTTCAGTACATACAACGCTCTCTTGAGTCGGCACACATGCGACTCATGGTCCAAGGTTTAAAAACCTTTGGGCTGCTCTATGTACACCTCTTCCTTAATCATGCCATTGAGGAAGGCAGTCTTCACATCCATCTGATGGATCTTCCAACCCATATGTGCTGATAGTGCCAAAATAGATCTGATTGACGAGTACCTTGCAACAAGAGAAAAGGTCTCATCATAGTCAATCCCCTCTACCTGTGAAAAGCCATGGGCCACAAATCTGGCCTTATGCTTCTCCACACTACCATCTGCAGCTTTCTTTACCTTGTAAATCCAACGAGAGCTCACAACTGACTTATCCTCTGGTCTCGGGACCACATCCCAAACATTGTTTCGAACTATGGATTCATACTCCTCCACCATCGCATCAACCCAAACTAGTTGTTGCACTACTTCCTGAAAGGAAGATGGCTCTATCACAACACATGCACCCATAAGTTCCATGTATCCATTGTACCTCTCTAGTGACCTCCTCTATTTGCACTGAGAAGAGGGTGCTCCCACATTCTCCCATGCATCATCCAACAATCTGTCAGCCTCTCTAATGAGATTTCTTCCCTCTCTCGAAGACTCTTCCTGAGTGTATGTCTCCACTCTCTGAACCTTTGCATGTGGTTTCTCCACATCTATCTGAGGCCCCTCAACCTTAGGAGCTAAAATCTCCTCATCTGCATGTATCTCAAGATCCATCTCAAGGAATACCTGCATGGCCTTCTCCTCATCGAATCTAATATCTCTGTGAACCACTACCATCCGACTTGTCAGAATGTACACCCGATAGTTGTGGGGTGTATCAGTGTACCCCACAAAGATCCCCAACTCTATTGTTAGCTCAAGCTTCTTCCGTGCATCTTTGGTAACATGGAAATAAACCGATGATCCAAAAATCCTGAAGTGACCAACATCTAGCCTCTTACCAGAATAAGCCTCCTTTGTATCTTCATCTCAAGTATCCGATGTGGGCTATGGTTCTGAACATAAATTTCTATTTTGCATGCCTCATCCCACAAGTGTAGTGGTAATCCCTAATCATGCAACATCGCCCTTGCTTCCCCTACTATGCTCTTGTTCTTCCTCTGGGCATCCCCATTCTATTGAGGGTTATGGGATATCGTAAACTCTCATTTAATCCCTTCCACTGCACAGAATTTCTTAAACTCTTGGAGACATACTCACCACCATTATCACTTCATATAGATTTAACCTTCTTGCTAGAATCTTTCTCTACCAATGCTTTTAACTCACAAAACTTTACGAAAGTTTGATCCTTTTTCTACATAAAAAATACCCAACATTTACGAGAATAGTCATCAACAAATATAACATAATACATGTGTTTAGCCGTGGATGCTGTCAAGAATGGTCCACACACATCTAAATGGATTCTCTCCTTAATAGACTCTACTCGACTGTCTTTGTCTCCAAAGGAAAAGTTGGTGTATTTTCCCAAAGTACAACCCTTGCATGTATCAAATTTCTCAAGCGTACCTTTGGGAATACCGTAGAGATTTGTTGCAATATCTTCAAAGCCCCATGATGTAAGTGGCCTAATCATCTGTGCCACAACTCGCCAACATCTCGGCTCAATATCTTTTCTGCTTTTGAACTCAAAGCAGCACAAGCCTCTACCTCTATTTTATAGAGATTCTGAACTCGAATCCCTATCTTCTTTACTTGACCTATGGCTATGTGTCGAAGGAATGACTTTCCTTTTGAAAATATCACATCATATCCTCTATCCTCAAACATGGCAACGGATACCAAGTTCTTCATCAATCCGAGTACATTCATAACATTCTTCAAGGTGAGTGGAGTTGAATGCTCCCTCTAAAAAGTAATAGTGCCCACACCAGTAACACTATACTTACCGTCATCACCCATATCAATATGCATCTTGATATCTTTCTCCTCCAGTTCACTGAATAACTCTTTGTCGTCAGTCATGTGGAAAGAAACTCCATTGTCTAAGTACTAGACACTTCCTATCATTGAATACATCATTCATGCAATGAGGTAAAATTCCAATTCGAATTGGGATTCCAAAGCCTCACTCGCCACTCCTCTTGATGACTTCTCCTTGGACTTCTTCAATGGACAATATGTAGCAAAGTGACCCATCTTGTGACAATGAAATCATTTAACTTTTGTCATGTCCTTCTTCTTACCTCCATGATAAGAATCTGATTTGGAATGAGAAATTTTACCTTTCCCCTTCCTCGCCTTAATCACTAAGGCAGAGTTCTCTTCATCATCAATGTTTGATGAAGATCCATCCCTGGTGTTCCTCCTGATCTCATCATGCATCAAATCCAACCATAGTTGTTCGCAATCTGGCAGCTTCTCCCAACCATTGAAAAAGTCCTGATAAATATGCCAACTCTTTGGGAGTCCAAGAAGAACAAGACTCACCATATCCTCCTCGGAAACCATGATTCCAACACTTCCAAGTTCATTCTGACATTGAGTGAACTTGGTCAAGTACTTTGGAATCATCTTTCCTTTCTCCATCTTGATTTTACGAAGTTTATCCTTCAGTGCCAACTTCCTTTGATCACTGCTATTCTAATAATTTCGTCAATGTTTTCCACATAGCATGCATGGTCTCCTTTCCATGGAGACTCGAGACAATATGATCTTGAACTCCCTCAATGATTATCCGCCTTGCCTTCACCACACACTTCTTCCACTCGGCCAAGTTTTGTGCATCAATATTGTTTCCTTGGGGACTTCTTAATCAATGAATTCCTTCAAGCCATTGTCCTCTGGCACAGCCTCCATCTTGTCCCTCCAGGCTATAAAATTTGAGCTTCCTTCCAAGGCATACTCAAGCCTCAACCCATGGAATGTCATCTACTGATCCTAAAGTATGTATTGTAAATTCAACTTTCACCTGTAACCCAAAACTCAAAACTTCGAAATCTCCTCTAGAGAGCTGATTTTAAATCAGCGATATCTCCCTCATCCAAACTTCAATTTGGATGATTTTTTTTTTGAATTTTGGTATCTTTTGCAATGAATCCAGACCTGCATTTGTTTCTAAAAATTTTGCATAGAAATTTTCAGATCTTCTCTGCAAACTTTCAACCCATTAAAACAATCTTGCTCAGACACCATGTAGAAAATCCTGTAGATTCACAAGCTAATGCAATTTGCTAAAGCAAGAGACAAGAATCTACTTCTACTCTTTACAACGGAAGCCCATAAACATCAAGAAAACAATAATCAATAGAGGAAGAGAATCAAAGGCACATAACAAAATAAATATCTGGGGAAAGCCACAACTCAAAACCCCACTATCTATTTTGTATTAATCTGGAAAATCAAGATGAAATTACAATGCTTGTTCTCTCTAGAACAATCCCAACACTCAACAAATTCAATCTCCAACTCATAAGAAAGCTCAAGGCCAAAGCTTAGCCTCTTCACAAGCTCTCCAAGTCTCTATTCCAATGTGTAATTCCTATGAAGGATAACTTGTATTTAAAGGGAAATAAAGCCTCTAAAAATAGCGCAATCCCTCAAGGATTAGTTCTTGAATACATGCACTACCATTGCAACTTAGAAAAATCTAAAACAAATAGTACACTATCCCTGCACTCTAGTCTCAACTGGGTCTTTCTCAAAATCGACATGCATGATTTTCTGATGAGTAAATATTCAGTTAACTAGAGTAGCATTGGTGGAGTTCACTAGTTTCACCACTGACTATTAACTCACTATTAGTTCTCTCAATCAGTTTGAGAACTAATTTAACTGAACTGAATCATGAAACTGAGTCTTCTATTTTACAGCTCACAATTAACTCATATTGGACTCCTACAAAATAGGGAGAACATATACATGACTTCCAAAAGACTTCCAACTCGAAATTCCTAAGTTAAGTACGTTTAATAAACTTAATTTAACTATTTTAAGTTTCTATGAGAATAGAATTTGAATTTAATTTCCAGTTTAATTCAAGGAAAAATTAAACTGGACTCTCTTGTTGCCATTTCTCAATAGTCTAAGAACTGGAAGAAGATTTCTCTAGGGTCGTGGCTAGTTGAGAAGCATCTCTCAAAGCTCCTTTCTTTGATGGAATTTTTTTTCTTTCAGGAAATAAGGATGAGAAATTATCTGATGTCCCTTGGTGTTGAGGTTTGGTAGTAAACTACAGATGGTTACAAGGTCCCATCTACTCTGACAACTAATCAAGATGGGAAGAAGGGTTATGTCTCCAATGCAAAGGCTATGAGATCTATTTCAAGTGGTCTGTCAAATTCATAATTCACCAAAATTATGCATTGTGAATCAACTAAAGAGATGTGGAACAAGCTTATAAGTAACTATAAATGAGATGACAAGGTAAAGAAGGAAAAGCTAATTCGAAACTTCAAAAGACAATTTGAGAGCCTAAAAATAAATGATGAAGAAGATGTTGCTACCTACTTCCTCTGAGTAGATGAATTGGTTAACTCTCTCAGGGGGATGGGTGAAATGGTCAAAGAGAAAACAATTGTCCAAAATGTTTTGAGATAGCTTATGGCTCGCTTTGATGCCAAATTATGTGCCATAAAAGAACTAAAGGATTTGTAAATTTTAAAAATAGATGTGCATAACAAAAATATCATAGCATATGAAATGAGGTCAAGAAACCCTACTGATAAGGAAGTTGCATTTAAAGCATCAAATACATCAAGAAAAGAAAAGTGTTGTGATTTCTCCAGCGATGAATCTGATACTAAAATGGAACATCTAGTCAAAGATCTAAATAAAGGATCCAATCTCAAAGGTAAGTTACCTATAATTTGATTTATATGTGGTAAAATAGTACATTATTCTACTAATTATCCTTTCGAGGATGACAATGATGACGAGGAAGAACCTAGAAAAAGGTTCTTCAAAAGAAAAGCCTTGAAAAAGAAGAATTTATTCTCTAAGCAAGATAGTGAGGGTTCTGAAGAAGAAGAGTGTGATGATGACAGAAGATAAATTCCATTTTTTTCAATGAATGAAGGATACATCCTAGGCCAAGTAGAAGAGCAAGAAAAATAATCTGAAGAAGAAAATGTTTAAGGCATGGGAGAGCTTGAGGCATAATTCATTATTTCTCTAGAAGAAAATGATAATCTCAAAAAGTAAAACAAGAAGTCATCCAAATAAGTCAACCCTTTCAAAATTTAGAAAGAGGAAGAAAAGCAATTGGAAGAAGTTTTGAATGGTAAGCTGGAAGAAAAGGAAGAGATATGTGAAAAACTAGAAGCATAAGTAGTTTCATTAAGAAAAGAATTAGATAAGATCAATAAAAATATGAAAATATTTTAGAGCTTGGATGTTATTCTTAGAAATCAAAGGTCACCATATGACAAGCCAGACCTTGGTTATTTAGGAAAATCCTCTGTTAATGAAAAGGAAATTCCTAAGGTTCCAATTGAAGGAAATCCTGAAAGCTCCAATAGAAATTATTTTGAAAAACCAAGAAGCTTCGTCGATGCTCTCAAGGGGTCCTTTCATAATGCATGAAACAATTCAATAAGGAACAATGATAATCGAAGAATTGATTCTGCCAGAATAGGAGGTAACTCCTAAAATATAATCATATTATTCATTTAAGTTGTTCATTATTATATACAAGAGGGATTGACTGTTCAGTTCATCTCCCGATGACTCTCCATTTTCTCTATTATTTATTTACACTAATTACAGTTGTTCACCCAATCCCTATGATTAGGTGTCAACATTCCCCCATTAATCTGAAGGGATGTTGGTGATTCCAAGCATTGTTCTGAATCTTTCAAGTTTTTCTCTTCCAAGAGCTTTGGTGAAGATGTCTGCAATCTGCGCATTAGTGGAACAATGGCGAAGATGGATTGTTTTGGCCTCAACAATCAGCTTCTTTGAAGGAAATTGGTTCAAAATCTGTAGAAAAATTCAATTCACAATCATAAGAAACATCCATATCAACATGTGAATCAAAGTCATCTACATCACCTCCATTTTGTCGGGTTGAATTTCTAGTTCCTGTCTTTCCAACCTCATCAGGATGAACATTTTCAAGTGTCTTTGTCAGCCACTTTGGGGGACCTTTCTGAGATGGTATGGGCTGCTCCGTTGATTGAGTTGGGACTGAATCAAGATTGAGTCTCCCAATTTTGTCAATCACATCACTCAAAGTATCATCCGTTGTTGGAGATTCACGCAGGGGAGAGAGTGCTTCAGAAGAAGATTCCATAGGTTGATCTAGTATAGGAATCCCCCCTTCAAGATGTGGAATCTGATTATCAAATTCTTGAAATTATTTTTCATTTGTGAATCTATCCAAGCGATCAAGTTGCCGCTCAACAACATTGTCAGTTTTGGATGATTCAAGAAAGGTTACATCTCTAGATACAACAAACTTTTTATTAACTTCATCATAGAGACGGTATGCTTTGGAGGTGTTTGAATACCCTAGGAAGCAACACTTATGACTTCTTGCACCAAGTTTGTTTCTATGTACCTTCGTTATTAAGGCATAACATGTGGAACCAAAGACACTGAGATTCTTTATTGAAGGAATGTGCCCATACCACATTTCATAAGTAGTATTGTTTCTAATAGCATTAGATGGACATCTATTCTTTATATATACAATGCATAGAATTGCATCAACCCAAAACATCACTTTTACATTTTTTTAAAACATCATGGAGCACACCATATTTAAGATTATCCTATTCATTCTTTCAGCTACTCTGTTCTGTTGGGGATTATAAGGCACAGTTGTTTGATGTTTGATCCAATGTTGGTGAAGATAGTTTTCAAATTCATTTGAAGTGTATTATTTTCCATTATCATTGTGAATAGAGACAATATGAGATTGTGCATAATTTTCAATCCATGTATGAAAGTTCTTAAATGTTTGAAAAGCATCAGATTTGTTCTTCAATAAATAAACCCGACACATTCTGGTGTAGTCATCAATAAATGTCATCATATATTTATTTCCATTTGCAGAAGAAACAGGCATTGGACCACATAAATTTGAATGAATGAGTTCAAGTTTTGTATGTGCTCTAGAATGTGAATCATGAAAAGATTGTTTTCTATGCTTTCCTAGAATGCAAGCATCACGTTGCTTAAGTTTCCTAGGAATTGTAGGCAAACCAGTAACACCATTTTTCTTCAACAAGCAGAGGTTGTCATAGTTCAAGTGTCCAAATCTAGCATGCCATAATAAAATTGATGGAAATGTACCTTCTTCACAATGATAATTGTATGAGAAATTTTGTGCATGAGCAGAGGTACCCTGTAGCTTGAAAAGCCTTTCTTCTTCTATCCTCATCATGACAAGTGAGTGATTTTATGCTTTTCTCACCTCAAGCTTGCCATCAAACATATGAATGGAGTTTCCTTGCTGGAAAATGTGGACCAAGGACATCGATTTTCTCCTCAGCTGTGGGAGATATAAAAAATGATGCAGAATCAATTCTGAATGACCAGGCAATTTAAGCCTGATTGTACCAAGCCCTGATGGCTTGAGTTTTGATTTGTCTGTAAAGTATACTGCTCCATCAACATTGTCAGAAAATTATTCAAAAAAATCTCTTCTAAAATTCATGTCGCAAGTTGCTCCTGAATCAAGCAACCAATCATTTTTCCAAGAAGCAAGTGAAGCATTAAATAAGTCTTCATTTACTCCAATATTATAGTGTGCCACAACAAAGTGAGTAGATTCAAGTGCTTTACCTTTCTCTTTGTCATTAATTTTACCTTTGGGTTGGTTTATTTCATGCTCAATTTTGTCCCAAGGCAACTCTCATGTGGATGCATCATGTGATCCATCTCTTTTGCAGAGTATGCAGTGCAAATATGACTTTTCTCCTTGAGAGTGTCTACCACCCCCCGCCTCTAAAATTTCTTCCTCTTCCTCTCGAAGAATCTTGAGAAAGATTCTTCTCTCTATGTGCAAGGCACACAGCCTCTTCATAAGACTAAGGAGTTGTCTTCTTCCCAAAAGCTTTCTCTCTTTCAGCAATCTTTTTCCCAAGGGAGTCAAAGGTAATACCTTTGAGGTTTCCATTTGCTTGCAATGACTTAAGATAATTTGAGTAAGTGGGATAAAGTGCCTTGAGAAAATATATCAGAGGAATGTCCAGTTCAACATTAGTGACTTTGATATCATGCATAATAGATTTTACTTCTGATGCAAGAGCAAGAGGATCATCATTTTGTAATTCAAGGGTGAACAATTTAATCATGAGTTGAACAACTTCAAGTGCAGAGTGTGAGTCATAGAGTTCCTTCAGTTTTTGTAAGGCTTCGAAAGCATTTGAAAATGGAGAAATATGGTGACTCACCTCTTCATTTACTGATGTTGCAATCAATGCATAAGCCTTGTTGTTCTTATTTTCCCAAATGGTGAATTCCTTGTCTGAGGTAGGTTGTTCTAGCTCTTTGTCTCTGTCTCCAACACACACTCCTTTCCACAGCTCATTATAAATGAGAGTGTGTTTGATTTTCCGCGACCATTCTGGATAGTTCTCCTTCCTAGTGAGAACCACTCCCACAATAGATATGAATGAGTGCATTTCAAACATGTACTGTGTAAAAAAATTGCTCTTCTGCTGGTAAAAAAATGACACATGAGGTTGACATACGAGGTTGACGAAAATGAGGTGGTAGTCTATAATTTGATTACTGGTTAATTTTGTAACCAATCAGCTACACTTAAATTTGGTTCTGTACGTGGATTTTCCCCCTGAGGGTCCCACTTATCTGACCAATCACTGTCGGTCCCTCGTTGACTTCTCCTTTTACCAACCGCTTCAATCCGCGCCGTTGATCTCACTTATCCAGATCCAACAAATATCGTGTCGTCTGCTCACCAACTAACCTGGATGATCTCCACCATCGATGTGACCCATTCAATCAAACGGTTTTCACGCAATCTCATAATGGAACCAAAAGGAATTAAAACCCCAGTTCGTAACCTTATCGCGTCCAAAATTTAAATTAACTCACATGCATCTTCTAACGTGATCACTGTTAGATCTGACATGTCTAATCGAACGCCTATCGCGTCACCTGCTCGCCGACTAGCTTAGCCGATCTCCACCGTCGATCAATCCCGCTTGATCCAACAGCTATCATGTAATCTCGCGTGAAATATTGCACGATGCATAACAAATCAAGAGTGCGCGATAAAAGTGGTTTTCTCGTGCTACGTGTTGCTCGCTAAGGTTAATCACATGAAATTTAGGGATACCATTTCCAGCCTTTAGGGCACGCGAGATACTGCTTACCACTTGCCGAATACTACCCACATGCTTAATTCAAAAGACGCTTAAGAAAAGGTTTAGCGCTTAAACTCAGTATTAACGCTTAACACTAATTGACTGTGATTTATAAATAAAATGTATGAACAGAGAAAAATACCCGATTAGGGTCCAGAACATTGATACATAGTCATAAGAGAATTTCATTCATCACACCCGTGTTTAACATTATGAAACCAAGAGAGTGATACCTCAACTGTGCTTGTGGAGTAGTTGCCTCACATAACCATTCGAACGTCTGCAGTAGTTTCCAGAGAGGGGCAGCAATTTCCAGAGAGGGGTTGCAATTTCCAGAGAGGAGTTACAAAGCAGAGAGGGAAGCCAAAAATGGCGCTAGTTCTGATACCATGTCAGACCAAGAGGTAACTCCTCAAATGTAATCATATTATTCATTCAGGTTGTTCATTATTATATACAAGGGGGAGTGACTGCCCAGTTCATCTCCCAATGACTCTCCATTTTCTCTATTATTTATTTACACTAATTATAGTTTTTCACCCAATCCCTATGATTAGGTGTCAACAGATTCATCAAAGCAACCGTATACATCAAGGTATCAAAATATCTTTCTTAGTCATTGTTTTTCATGCAATAGCTTTGGTCATCAAGCAAAATATTGTAAAGCCTACGCTAAAAAATATTATCATTAATCTCCTAAGAATAAGATTATGAACAACAAAAGAAAATATTATGATAACATAAATCATAACTCATTTTCCCCTCTATTCAAGTATAGTATAGAATGTTACAGGTGCAAAAAAGTTTGGTCATGAAGCACAATACTTCCCTTCAAAAGCAAGAAAAGGATTTTGAAAAAGGAAGACGAAATAACTATCATCTAAGAAATGTGGATTGGTGATGTACACCCAGAACAAGGAAATACAGTGGTATGTTGATAGCAGATGCTCTAGACACATGACTGGAGATCAGAAGAATTTTCTCTCTTCAAGCACATAAAAGCGAGGTAATATGACCTTTGGAGATAATGGATATGCAAAAATTGTTGGAAGGGGTACCGTAAGCCTCGACAATGGTAGGAGAAAAGCACAAAATGTGCTATATGTTGAAGAACTTAAGCATAATATTCCAAGTGTCAATCAAATGTGAAATCAAGGGTATGATCTCATTTTCTATGCTAAAGAATGTGAAATAAGGAGCTCATCGCCAAAAATTTGTGTGGGAAGAGGAATAAGAATGCTAGGTAACGTATATGTTCTTAATGAAATCCAAGGAAAAAGATGTTACATCAATTAATTATATGAAATTTGGCTATGGCATAAATGGTTAAGAGATTGAGATTTGATAAATAACTTGATAAAAATCAGCACAAGCAGTGAGGAATATGCCTCGGATCTCAAATCTTGCAAGTATCATATGTGAATCATATCAACACAGGAAGTAAGTTAGGACTAGTTTCAAGTCAAAAGAGTGTTCGACATCAAAACCACTGGATCTTATTCACACAGATCTATGTATACCAACAAGAACAACAATCCTACAAGGACAAATTTATTTTATTTTGTTTATTGATGATTATACTAGAATGACTTGGATTCAATTTCTTAAGGCAAAATTAAAAGCACTAGATACCTTCAAATCACTTAAAGCCTTACTTTAAAATGAAACCGATCTAAGAATAAAATTCCTAAGATCAAATAAAGCGTGTGAATTTACCTCAAATGAGTTCAATGAATTATGCGAGAAGCATGAAATTAAGAGACAACTTTCAGTTGCAAGAACTCCACAACAGAATGGAGTTGTTGAAAGAAAGAATATATCAATGCAAGAAACAATGAGAACCATGTTGTTAGAAGCCAAATTATCAAATAAGTTTTGGAGAGAAGCAATTGTTGCAATAATGTATATCATGAGCAGAGCACAACTCCAAGTTAACAGTGATAAGACACCATATGAGCTATGGAAAGGTGGGTCAACATCATATAAGTATTTTAGAATTTTTGGAAGAAAATGTTACATGAAGATAAATTAAGACAAACTAGGAAAATTCAATTCCAGAGTAGATGAGGAATTTTTTCTTGGATACTAGTCCAAAACCAAATCTTACAAGTGCTTCAACAATTGTCTCCATAAGGTGGTAGGAAGTATTGATATAAAAATTGCAAAAACATTGCCAGAAAGAGAAGCAGATATATCAAATAAGAATTCTGAAGATATTGACCTTACAAACCAAGAATAAATTATCAAAAAGGAGGATCACGAATTAGAAGATCAAGAAGGGGAACCCAGACTCTAACCAAGACAACTCTTAAATTTGTACAAAAATATCACCCAGATAACCATATCATTGGATATTTTGATGTAGGGATACAAACCTAAAGAATAATAATTAACACTCCAAGAAAAGGTGATTTTGCTTTGTTATCTAAATTAGAACCAAATAATTTTGCACATGCCAATGAGCAAAATGAAACTTGGGAACTTGTCCCATGACAAAAAACTAAAAACGTGATTGGGACCAAGTGGTTATTCAAGAACAAGATGAATGAACAAGGAAAAATTATCATAAATAAGGCAAGTCTTATTTGTAAGGGCTATGCGCAAAATGAAGGAATTGGCTTCGAGGGAACTTTTGCTCTAGTTTCAAGATTAGAAGCAATAAGAATGTTCTTGGAATTTATGTGTTCAAAAGGCTTCAAAGTCTATCAGATGGATGTTAAAACATCCTTTATTAATGGATATTTAAAGGAAGAAGTATACATCGAGCAACCAGAGGGTTTTGACTTATCTTAAAATAGATTATGTATTCAAATTGAAGAAATATTTGTATGGGTTAAGGCATTCCCCAAGAGCTTGGTATTTCATACTGGACCACTACCTTCAACAACAAAGTTTCAAAAGAAGAGTTTTTGACAACAATCTATACATCTAGATTGAAAAGGACAAGTTATTGATTACACTTGTAAATGTGGATTGTAGGTTTTAACCACGTACAAAAATTACCTGCATACGAATTCTAAGAACACAGAAAAATAAACAATGCGAGAGCATAACACATAAAACACATAGACACAGAGATTTTCCCCTGGATCCCAAAACCGAGACTACCAACTTGATTTTTGATTGTTTTCCTTTCAATGTTACAATACATATTTATACATGCCGAAGCATCCAATACCATGGACCGAAAACCATCGCGTCCAAAACCATGGAACGAAAACCATCGCATCCAAAACCATGTGCGAAAATCATGCACAAAACCATAGGTAGGTCTGCCCAACCTAACATAGGGTCCAAAACCAAAATTTTCGGACCCCATAGAGTGGGGTTACCTGCACCCCACAAACCCCCTGCGACTCCCCCCGCTACGCAATCGGCGCAACGAAGGGGGGTTCTGCCCCCCTCCTAACCCCCCGGTTAACTACGTGGGCTATTCGTGGAAAGAATATAACACAACCCAACATTCTCCCACTTGTTTTTTTCTTTCCATAGGCAGCCACAAGAGAGCTTAGTCATTTATCCATCCCTGCAATGCCCATTGTTTCTCTACACCAAGAGAACTTCTCAGAGCTCACAGATTTTGTCAATGCATCTGCAGTATTCTTCAAAGTGTCCACCTTTACCAGCAACACCTTTTTGTCTTCTATCATATCCCTCACAAAGTGATACTGAACATCAATGTGCTTTGTCTTTGAATGGTAAGCAGGGTTCTTTGCCAAGAAAATTGCACTTTGGTTGTCATAGTCTATCCTTATAGCTCCCTGTACTAACCCCATACTTGAACACAATCTCTACAACCAAACTGCTTCCTTGCTTGCATGAGTGGCTGCCATGTATTCTGCCTCTGTAGTTGATAGTGCCACTACAGATTGTTTCTTACTCATCCAACTAATTGAACCTCCAAATAGGTTAAACACATACCCACTTGTAGATATTCTCTGATCCAGATCTCCAGCCCAGTCTGCATCAACAAAGCCACGTATATCCAAAACTCTATCCAATCCTAGTCTTCCTTGGTATAACAAACCATAATCACTAGTGCCACGCAAATACCTGAAAATCCGCTTCACTGTTGTCCAATGCTCCTTCCCTGGTTTTGACATAAACTTGCTCAATTCTCCCACTACATGTGCAATGTTTGGTCTAGTACAGACTATCGCATACATCAGGCTACCGACTACACTTGCATATGGAACACGGGACATATCCTCTCCCTCTTCTTGTGTCTTGGGACACTGTTCAGCAGATAACTTTACACCTACAGGAATAGGAACCTTCACCGGTTTACTATCCTGCATATTAAACCTTTGCAATATTGTCTCGAAATACTTCCTTTGGTTTAACCAAAGCTTCCTCTTTGCCTGATCTCTTTTAATTTCCATGCCCAAAATATATTTTGCAGCACCAAGATCTTTCATGTCGAATTTGGAGGAAAATTGGGTCTTCAAATCCTGGATAATTTCTTTGTCATTTCCAACCAACAACATATCATCCACATACAAGACTAGATAAATAACACGGTCACCAATTAATTTAAAATACACACAGTGATCTGCTTTGCTTCTGGTGAAGCCAAGTCCCCATATAAATGTATCGAATTTCTGATACCACATCCTTGGTGACTGTTTTAACCCATAAAGAGACTTCTTTAATTTGCATATCAATTCTTTCTTACCCTTCACCATAAAGCCTTCAGGTTGCTTCATGTAGATCTCCTCTTCCAGATCCCCATGAAGAAATTTTGTCTTCACATCCATCTGTTCTACGTCAAAATCAAAAGCAGCATCAACAGATAAAAGTAATCTAATAGAAGCTACCTTGGCAACAAGAGAAAAAATATCACCAAAATCAATTCCCGGCACCTGGGAATAACCTTTTTCTACCAACCAAGCTTTATATTTCTCCACCTTTCCTTCTGCATTTGTCTTCTTCTTGAACACCCATTTGCTGCCAATGGATTTCCTTCCAGCCAGAAACTCCACCAGATCCCAAGCCTCATTTTTGTGCAAAGATGCCATTTCATCAACCATGGCCTCTTTCCAGAGTTTTCCATCCTCTGAATCTACTACTTCCTTCATAGTTCTAGGATCATCATCAGTAATAGATAAAGATAAATTTGAACAGAAAGCAAATGTATTATACCTTTCTGGTTGTCTTCTTTCTCGAACTGATCTTCTCACACCCAGAGTTTGTGGCTCTTCATCTTCTAATTCCTCCTCTACTGTAGAGCCTGATTCTTCCTCCTTTAGCTCAAACTCTATCTTCTCAAGTTCCTTTGGTTGGACTTCATGTTTAATAACATCTTCTACCTCTCTAAATACCACATCTCGGTTGTACACAACCTTCCTTGTTATTGGGTTCCAAAGCTTATAACCCTTTAAACCATCCATATACCCGATAAAGATGCACTTTTTAGATTTACTATCTAACTTGGTTCGTTTCTCCTTTGGAATATGTACATATGCATCACATCCAAATACCCTCAGATGTGAAAGAGAGGGTTTCCTACCAGTCCATACCTCTTGTGGAGTCTTATCCTCCAACACTGATGAAGGTGATCTATTTACCAGGTAACATGATGTCTCCACCACCTTTGCCTAGAATTCTTGTCCTAACCCGGTACCATTGAGCATGCTTCTTTCCCTTTCCATCAACGTCTTGTTCATTCTTTCTGCAACTCCATTTTGCTGAGTTGTATATGGAGTAGTATTTTTCCGTGCTATACCACACTTCTTACAAAATTCTTCAAATTCCTTACTGCAAAACTCTCCACCGTTATCTGTCCTCGGCACCTTTATCTTCTTCTTTGTCTGGTTTTCCACCAGAGCCTTAAATTCTTTAAACCTGTCAAAGACTTCATATTTCTTCTTAAGGAAATATATCCATGTATTCCTTGAGAAATCATCTATAAATGATACATAGTACATAGACTTACCCAATGATGGAACCTTCACAGGTCCAAACACATCACTGTGCACAAGCTCTAATATTTATTTCCCCCTTTTACCACTAGAGGGGAAACTCACCCGATTTTGCTTCCCATATAAACAATTTTCACAGAAATTAAAATCTAGAAAGCTATTACTCATACCTTCTACCATACCTTTACCATGAAGTATTCGAAGGCCCTTCTCTCCAATATGTCCAAGCCTTTGATGCCACAACACGGTCTTCTCTCCAGAGACCACTAGATTTTCTGCTCCACTTTCAGGAACCACAGAACTGTTGCACTTATCAACAACAGTGCTACCTTACATCTTGTACAGAGTTCCAATTCGAACTCCCTGCATCAATACCAGTGCTCCCCGAACCATCTTGCAGGTATCCTTCTCAAACACTGCTTTTACACCTGCATCATTCAACTTGCTTATAGAAATCAGATTTCTGGCCAATGCAGGAATATGCAGAACACCCGGAAGTGTTCTAACCCTTCCACCTTGCAACTTCAATTTTACTTTTCCATGACCAACGATTCTAGCCTTCCTATCATCCCCTAAGAAGACACCACCACCATTGTATTTTTCATACTCGCAGAACCAGACTCTATAGGGAGTGAAGTGAAAGGATGCACCTGAGTCAATCAACCATGCCTCATGATCTACATGTGTACTTGAATAAGAAAAGTACACATCCCCACCTTCATCTGAGGTGGTTTTCGCTTCTGCAGAAGGAGCATCATTAGATCCCTTTCCTTTGTCAGAAGCTTTAGATTTACAGTCCCTTTTGTAGTGCCCTTCCTTTCCGCATTTCTAGAACACCACATTTACAAGTTTTCCTGGAGATTTAGATCTCCCTCTAGATTTAGATCTCCCACTTGATGACTTATTTTTGTTTTTGTTATGGGACCATCCTCGTATAGACAAGGCATTGTTGGAAATAATACTGAGGGGGGGGTGAATCAGTATTATCAAGTCAATTATTTTTCATTTCACAATCAGATTTGTATATGCTACTTCTATTAGTGAAAACTACATATATATGTAACTACAGTTAAGGAAACTAGCGTATAACTTGCAGACTTATAATTTGATTTATTCTTCAGATGTTGATCATTAATCTGTGCATTAGAATCATATAGACAGTAACCAAGAACAGTGAAACGGAGCAGAAATTCACACACAAGAACAGAAGATATAAGGTGGAAACCCAATGTGGGTGAAAACCACCTCCTACAATTCATCTCTATCTTCTTTTAATGAGAAAATTCTTTTTACAATAGTTTTGTATTGTTGCAGTCCTATACCAGTACACAGGCTTCTACCTACAGAAGGCTACAACCTTCTCTCGTTCTCCAGACTCTCCTGGAAGGGAGCTATTACCCCCTAAGCTCTTGTACTAGCTAATGTACTAGTACATAGGTGCTGACCTACAGAAGGCACAACCTTCTCTTTTTCTTCCAGGGACCATGTTTCAGAAATTTTCAAACTGGATCCATCAATAACATTAATCAAACATCAAAAACATCTGCATCAACCAATCTCCTCTGCACCAACCAAAAACTGACTCAAGTAATCACTTTTCTGAACGTTGTAACCAGAATATATTAATAGTAACCAGAAACCAATCTTGAACCTAGAACACTGCAGCAATAAACAGAAGTAGCTAAAACATATTTCATGAGACATACACTACTTCATATGTAGAACATGCGTGCATACACTGCTGTATTAAGACCAACCTGCGTATACGCTATTTTGAATTACCGAACTAGAGTGTATATGCGCCTTTGCTAAGCTGAACCTGCATACAGATCTATCAATAGAACTTATCCTTCTCCTTGTGCTCGGGTTCCTCCTTGACTCAGATCCAGCTACGCACCATAACCCAATGACCAGTATTCTAGATCTTGCTCATCATAAGATATTAACTCCTTAAGTACCTTTGCCTAATGATCTCTTTCCCCTTTTATAGTCTTAGGCCTTACTCAATACCATGGTCCAAAACCATAGAGAATCAATACCATGGACCCAATACCTAGGTTCAACACTTCGGACAAGATACCATGGTCCAAAACCATAGGTCCAAATACCAAGGACTAAATACCATGGACCAAAAAATAATTTTTCCCACATGTACACGCTTTTCCTTGCATGAAAGTGCGTGCATACGTATACGTGCCTTTTGATCGGCGATCCCGCGTGTATACACGACTTGGTTAAGAGGAACCTACGTATATCTATTTTTCCTTCATTCTGAGAGCCTGAACTGTGATCTATCATTTGAGTGAGTTGTCATCAAGGAAAACACCTGTGTCATAGCACCAAACCTGTGTCATAATGCCAAAAATATCCCCCTTTGGACTTTATGGCAACCCCAAGTCACTCAAATTCATTCTCCCCCTTTGTCATCAAGGGCAAAGAGTTATGCTCCCCCTGAGTACATGTTGAAATCTCTGCTCTAGTGTGTTGTCCATGCTCCCCCTGACTGTAGGCAAGGTCTGCAAAAATATGTTCTACAAGAAGAAACATGACTTTATACATCATAAATGACCTCCTATCACCATACATCCATGTCCCAACCAAGTGGGGATACACCAAAAGTTTACACATGGTAAAACAAGAACATTACATCATCCATCCCAGGCATAGTGGGGAAACCAACATAGATCATTACATGACCTTGATAATAAAAGAAATACATGACATAGAGACTAAATATCTAAGACAAGACTATGATAGTCATCAGAAGCATTTTTCAATCATCATTCAGACCGGCAACCATGATCTCCCTCTGCACCTGTCCACCTGAAACAAAACAATTGTGAAATTGAACCAAGATCTTCTAAGATAATGCTAACAATGCATTATTAGAAGTATATGCTCCCCCTGAACCTGTGCCAGATGGTCTCTGTTAGACCCATATCAAACTCTTTTCATCCTGAGTCTGGCCCCACTGTTTGTCTCGGTGTATTACGCGAATACGCTTCATGAAACTCGCGTACAACCACTGTTCTCTGAAATAGATAATTTCAATAGCAAGATGATGCATCAACTACTCCCAGCTTTTGTCTGAGGTATTCAAATGTCCCCCTGGGCATTGGTTTGGTGAATATATCAGAAACTTGTTCCTTGGAGGGTACATATTCTAATCTAACCTTTTGTTCAAGAATTTGTTCCTGGATAAAATGATATTTGATAGGTATGTGCTTGGTCTTTGAATGCATGACTGGATTCTTTGAAATACTGATTGCACTTGTATTATCACAAAAAATGGAGATAGGTGGAGTACAAGTGATTTAAATGTCTTGTAATGTTTGCATCATCCAAAGGAGTTGTGTGCAGCAAAATGCAGCAGCCACATATTCTGCTTCAGCTGTAGATAATGCTATTGAGTTTTGTTTCTTACTGAACCAAGGTACTAATCTAGAACCCATAAAGAATGCACCACCACTAGTGCTTTTTCTATCATCAACGCTTCCTGCCCAATCTGCATCTGTTTATGCATGAAGTGTGAGATCTATGTCTCTAAGATACCATAAACCATAGTTTTGTGTTCCTTGAAGATATTTGAAAATCCTCTTAACTGCCTGAAGGTGTGCTTCCTTTGGATTTGCCTGGAATCTTCCAACTATTCCCACTGCATGCATGATGTCTGGTCGGGTACCTGTCAGATAGAGCAGACTTCCAATCATGGATCTATAGGTTGGTTGATGCACTGCTGTTGATTCATCATTTGTGCTGAGGTTGCATCCTGTTACCATAGGGGTACATACTGGTTTCTGTAGGTTTTAACCCTGTATAGAAATTACCTGCATACGAATTCTTAAACAAAGAAAATAAACAATGCGAGAGCATAACCCATAAAACACATATGCACAGAGATTTTTCCCTGGATCCTAAAACCGGGACTACTAGCTTGATTTTTCATTATGTTCCTTTCAATGTTACAATACATATTTATACATGCCGAAGCATCCAATACCATGGACCGAAAACCATCGCGTCCAAAAAACATGTGCGAAAATCATACACAAAACCATAGGTGGGTCCGCCCAACCTAACATATGGTCCAAAACCAAAATTTTCCGGGGCGCTGCCCCGGACCCCATAAAGTGGGGTTACGGGTGCCCTTCAAACCCCCTATTAACTATGTGGAAAGAATATAACACCACCCAACAATCTCCCACTTGTTGTTTTCTTTCCAAAGGGAGCCACAGGAGAGCTTAGTCATTTTTTCAACCCTGAGATTCCCATTGCTTCTCTACACCAAGAGAACTTCTCAGAGCTCACATATTTTGTCAATGCATCTGTAGTATTCTTCAAAGTGTCCACCTTTACCAGCAACACCTTTCTGTCTTCTATCATATCCCTCACAAAGTGATACTGAACATCAATGTGCTTTGTCTTTGAATGATAAGCAGGGTTCTTTGCCAAGAAAATTGCACTTTGGCTGTCACAGTCTATTCTTATAGCTCCCTGTACTAACCCCATACTTGAACACAATCTCTGCAACCAAACTGCTTCCTTGCTTGCATGAGTGGCTGCCATGTATTCTACCTCTGTAGTTGATAGTGCCACTACAAATTGTTTCTTACTCATCCAACTGACTGCACCTCCAAATAGGTTAAACACATACCCACTTGTAGATCTTCTCTGATCCAGATCTCTAGCCCAGTCTGCATCAACAAAGCCATGAATATCCAACACTCTGTCCAATCTTGGTGTTCCTTGGTAGCACAAACCATAATCACTAGTGCCACGCAAATACCTGAAAACCCACTTCACTGCTATCCAGTGCTCCTTCCCAGGTTTTGACATAAACCTGCTCAATACTCCCACTGCATGTGCAATGTCTGGTCTAGTACAGACCATTGCATACATCAGGCTACCCACTGCACTTGCATATGGAACATGGGACATGTCCTCTTCCTCTTCTTGTGTCTTGGGACATTGTTCAGCAGATAACCTCACACCTACAGGAATAGGAACCTTCACCCGTTTACTATCCTGCATATTAAACCTCTGGAGTATTGTCTCGACATACTTCCTCTAGTTTAACCAGAGCTTCATCTTTGACCAATCTCTTTTAATTTCCATGCCCAAAATATAGTTTGCAGCACCAAGATCTTTCATGTTTAATTTGGAGGACAATTGGGTCTTCAAATCCTGGATAATTTCTTTGTCATTTCCAACCAGCAACATATCATCCACATACAAGACCAGATAAATAATACGGTCACCAATTAATTTAAAATACACACAATGATCTTCTTTGCTTCTGGTGAAGCCAAGTCCCCTTATAAATGTATCAAATTTCTGATACCACATCCTTGGTGACTGTTTTAACCCATACAGAGACTTCTTTAACTTGCATACCAGCTCTTTCTTACCCTTCACCGCAAAGCCTTCAGGTTGCTTCATGTAGATTTCCTCTTCCAAATCCCCGTGAAGAAATGTTGTCTTCACATCCATCTGTTCTACCTCAAAATCAAAAGCAGCAGCAACAGATAAAAGTAATCTAATAGAAGTTACCTTGGCAACAGGAGAAAAAATATCACCAAAATCAATTCCCGGCACCTGGGAATAACTTTTTGCTACCAACCGAGCTTTTTATTTCTCCACCTTTCCTTTTGCATTTGTCTTCTTCTTGAACACTCATTTGCTGCCAATGGGTTTCCTTCCAGCCGGCAACTCCACCAGATCCCAAGCCTCCTTTTTGTGCAAAGATGCCATTTCATCGACCATGGCCTCTTTCCAGAGTTTTCCATCCTCTGAATCCACTGCTTCCTTCACAGTTCTGGGATCATTATCAGTAACAGACAAAGCAAAAGCAGATGGACTATACCTTTCTGGCTGCCTTATTTCTCGAACTGATCTTCTCACAGCCGGAGTTTGTGGCTCTTCATCTTCTGATTCCTCCTCTGCTGCAGAGTCTGATTCTTCCTCCTTTGGCTCAAACTCTATCTTCTCAGGTTCCTTTGGTTGGACTTCATGTTGAATAACATCTTTTACCTCTCTGAACAACACATCTCGGTTGTACACAACCTTTCGTGTGACTGGGTTCCAAAGCTTATAACCCTTTAAACCATCCTTATACCCAATAAAGATGCACTTTTCAGATTTACTATCCAACTTGGTTCGTTTCTCCTTTGGAACATGTACATATGCATCACATCCAAATACCCTTAGATGTGAAAGAGAGGGTTTCTTACCAGTCCATACTTCTTGTGGAGTCTTATACTCCAACGCTGATGGAGGTGATCTGTTGATCAGGTAACGTGCAGTATCCACCACCTCTGCCCAGAATTCCTGTCCTAACCCGGCACCACTGAGCATGCTTCTTGCCCTTTCCATCAACGTCTTGTTCATTCTTTCTGAGACTCCATTTTGCTGAGGTGTATATGGAGTAGTCTTCTGCCGTGCTATACCACACTTCTTACAAAATTCTTCAAATTCCTTGCTGCAAAATTCTCCACCATTATCTGTCCTCAGCACCTTTATCTTCTTCTCTGTCTGATTTTCCACCAGAGCCTTAAATTCTTTAAACCTGTCAAAGACTTCAGATTTCTTCTTAAGAAAATATATCCATGTATTCCTTGAGAAGTCATCTATGAATGATACATAGTACACAGACTTACCCAGTGATGGAACCTTCACAGGTCCAAACACATCACTGTGCACAAGCTCTAATATATGTTTCGTCCTCTTACCACCAGAGGGGAAACTCACCCGATTCTGCTTCCCATATACACAGTTTTCACAGAAATCAAAATCCAGAGAGCTATTATTCATACCTTCTACCATACCTTTACCATGAAGTATTCGAAGGCCCTTCTCTCCAATATGTCCAAGCCTTTGATGCCACAAAATGGTCTTCTCTCCAGAGACCACTAGATTCTCTACTCCATTTTCAGGAACCATAGAACTATTGCACCCATCAACAACAGTGCTACCTTGCAGCTTGTATAGAGTTCCAATCCGAACTCCCCGCATTAATATCAGTGCTCCTCGAACCATCTTGCAGGTATCTTTCTCGAACACCGTCTTTACACCTGCATCATCCAACTTGCTTAAAGAAATCAGATTTTTGGCCAATGCAGGAATATGTAGAACACCCGGAAGTGTTCTAACCCTTCCACCTTGCAACTTCAACTTTACTTTTCCCCGACCAATGATTCTGGCCTTCCTATCATCTCCTAAGAAGACATCACCACCATCGTATTTCTCATACTCGCAGAACCACTCTCTATGGGGAGTGAAGTGAAAGGATGCACCTGAGTCAATCAACCATGCCTCATGATCTACATGTGTACTTGAAGAAGCCAGGTACACATCCCCACCTTCATCTGAGGTGGTTTTCGCCTCTGCAGAAGGAGCATCATCAGATCCATTTCCTTTATTAGGAGCTTTAGATTTACAATTCCTTCTGAAGTGCCCTTCCTTTCCGCATTTCCAGCACACCACCTTTGTAGGTTTTCCTGGAGATTTAGATCTCCCTCTAGATTTAGATCTCCCACTCGATGACTTATTTTTGTTTCTGTTCTGGGACCATCCTCGTACAGACAAGGCATCACCATTCTGGTTGTCCATATTTTTCCGTCTCATCTCCTCCGTTAGCAAGGCTGAGACTATTTCATCAAACTGCAAAGCAGTTGCATTGCTACCTATTGCAATAACCAGACTATCCCACGAATCTGGTAGAGAACACAACAGACTGATGCACTTATCTTCATCTGAAATTTTAATATCAACAGATAATAACTGACTTACCACAGTATTAAACACATTCAGATGCTCTGTCACCGAGTCTCCATCTTTCATCCTCAGGTTATACAGCTTTTTCCGCAGGAACAGTTTATTCACCAGAGACTTAGATTGGTACAAAGTCCCTAACTTGACCCACAAAGCCTTTGTTGTAGCTTCCCCTGATACATTCAGCAATACTGAATCCGAGACACACAATCGTATTGTGCTCTTTGCCTTCCGATCCAACTTCTTCCATTCTTCATCGGTCACTCCCGATGGTTTAGTACCCGGATCTACCGCGATCCGCTGATCTTTATACACCAACAAAACCTCCATCTTGAGTTTCCACAACTAAAAATTCTGACCATTGAACTTCTCAATCTCTGTCTTTCCACTGCTTGCCATCTTCTTTCACCACCAGAATCGATCTCGCAGATCTCCCACTGAACAGGGTCTACCACAGACCCGAGTGAAACCCCTCAGCAACAAAGGCGTCCCCTTGAAGCCAAAACAGCTCTGATACCAAATGTAGGTTTTAACCCTGTACAAAAATTACCTGCATACGAATTCTTAAACAAAGAAAATAAACAATGTGAGAGCATAACCCATAAAACACATATGCACAGAGACTTTTCCCAGGATCCCAAAATCGGGACTACCAGCTTGATTTTTCATTATGTTCCTTTCAATGTTAAAATACATATTTATACATGCTGAAGCATCCAATACCATGGACCGAAAACCATCGCGTCCAAAAAACATGTGCGAAAATCATGCACAAAACCATAGGTGGGTCCGCCCAACCTAACATATGGTCCAAAACCAAAATTTTCCGGGGCACTACCCCGGACCCCATAAAGTGGGGTTACGGGTGCCCTTCAAACCCCCTATTAACTGCGTGGAAAGAATATAACACAACCCAACAGTTTCGAATCCTCCATCCCATATTTCTTCAAGATCTGCTTGAGGTACTTGGTTTTTGATAGAAAGATACCGTCTTTGTTTTGTTGGACTTGTAAACCAAGAAAATATGTGAGCTCACCAAGTAAGGACATTTCAAATTCTTTCTGCATCACCAAAGCAAAGTTTTGACTCATGGTTTCTTCATTGCTACCAAAGATGATATCATCAACATACACAACAAGTATTAGCAATTTATCATTGTCAATTTTTATATATAGATTGCTATCTATTGATCCTTTTGAAAAACCTTGTTGATGGAGATATTTGTTCAACAGAAAATACCAAGCCCTTGGATCCTGTTTAAGGCCATAGAGAGCCTTTTTGAGTCTGCATACAAGTTTTGGATCATTTCCAAGGATGAATCCATCTGGTTGCTCAATGTACACTTCTTCTTCTAAGTCTCCATTTAGAAAAGCATATTTCACATCCATTTGATATACTTTGAACTCCTAAAAGCTAGAAAGAGCAAGGAACATTCTTATGGCATCAAGTCTAGCAACTGGTGCAAAAGTTTCTTCAAAGTCTATGCCTTCTTATTGAGCATACCCTTTACAAACAAGTTTGGCCTTGTTTCTAATAACATCTCCCTTTTCATTCAACTTGTTTTTGAATATCCATTTTGTCCATATGACATTCTTATCATTTGGTCTAGGAACCAACTCCCAAGTGTTATTATTTTCAATCTACTCAAGTTCTTCATTCATGGCCTTGACGAAGCATTCATCTTTGCATGCTTCACTTACATTTCATGGTTCAATGGAGGAGAGAAATGCTAGATAGCTTGAAGCTTCTGAAATACTTCTTCTTGTTTGTACACCTGCCTCTTTCTACCCCAAAATTTGAGTCTCTGGATGATTCTTCTGAACGTACCTGGATGGAGTCTTTTCTTCTATCCTTATCTATTCTTCTGGTGCCTCATAGGTTTCTTCTTCATCATTAGTCTGATTTGATGTTGAAGGATAGTCCTCATCATCTTCGAAATCTTCGGATTTTACCTACCTTGGATTGTTTCCTGCTTCATCAACCACCACATCAATACTTTCAACAATTTTTCCAATTATTTTATTGTAACACTTATATCCTTTACTTCGAGAAGAGTAACCAAGGAGAATGCCTTCATCTGCTCTAGGTTCAAACTTGCCAAGGTTTTCATCAGTCCTTTTGATGTAACATTTGCTTCCAAAATTTTTGAAGTATTTTACCGTAGGAGTCTTACCATACCAAAGTTCATGAGGAGTTTGAGTGTTGTTTACCCAGATGTTTGTTTTGTTGAGAATAGTAACAGCAGCAAATGCAGCTTCACCCCAGAAGGTTGTAGGAGTTCCAGACTCATCAAGCATAGCACGAGCCATTTGTTGAACCGTTCTGTTCATTCTTTCCACTACTCCATTTTGCTGAGGAGTCCTTGCAGTAGAGAATTCCCTTCTTATTCCATGTTCTTCACAAAAGTCGAAAAATTCATCCGAGGTAAATTCCCCTCCTCGATTAGATCTGAGGCATTTGATTCTGCGATCTGATTCATTTTCAACCAAGGCTTTGAAAGCTTTGAACTTTTCGAAAGCTTCATCTTTATGCTTCAGAAGTCTTATCCAACACATCCTGGAAAAGTCGTCAATGAACAATATAAATTATTCTTCTCCACGAGGTGACTTTTTCCTTGATGGACCACATAAATCAGTATGGACAAGTTCAAGTGGTTTACTAGCTGATCCTTCCTTCTCAGGGAAATGAGTTCTGGTTTGCTTACCAAACTGACATGATTTGAATATTGTATTGTCTAGAATTTTGATGTTAGAAAGATTGCGAACAGCCTGATATTTGCATGCTTTCCTCATCTGAGGGAAGCTTAGATGCTCCAATATTTTGTGCCATAGCCAGTGTTCATCATTCTTGCTTAGATATCATTGTTGTTGTCCTCCCTTGAGTATGTATAAATTATTTGGAGTTCTTATGCCTTTGATCATTGTTTCTCCTGTATCAAGCTCACGAACAATACATCCATTTGATCGAAATATTACCTCATTTCCTTGATCACACATTTGGCTAACACTCAATAGATTATGCTTTAAGCCATCAACATACATAACATTTCTAGCTTTGACTTTTTCTTTCAAAATAACATAACCTTTACCTTTTATGAGTGCAGGGGTGTCATTTCCAAATCATACCTTCCTTTCTTTTTCTAAGGCACTATATGACTGAATTTTTTCTTTATCACCTGTCATATGTTTCGAGCATCCACTGTCGATCTACCACTGCTTTTCCTGTCCTTCCGCATATAAAGCTATACCACATGTTTCTGGTTGCAGTTCTTTCTTTCTCCATGTTTTTGGACCCAATGAAACTTGCTCCTTCTGAAATGTTCGCCGAAACATACTCTTGCATTCAGAATATTCATGACCGAAGTTGTTACAAATAGAACATTCTATTTCATTTTCAAGAGAAGAAAAGTTATTGTAGGTCCTTTCCATGATCCCAGTCACACTCCTTTGATTTTGTGCTTCTCTAGTCATGATGATCTTGTAGGAAACACATTGAGCAGCTTTGTGTCCAAAATTATGACAAGAGAAACATTGTCCATTGAAGAAATTCCTACGATTATCAAACCTACCATCCAGGTGATCGTAGTTTCCATAGACATTCATTCTTGAGGAAAATTGAGAATGATTTACCTGTGGTTGTTTGTAGCTTCTATTCATCCTTGAAGTAGATTGCCCCCGATTTACTTGGTGATCTCTGTTCATCCTTGAAGTAGATTGATCCTAATTTACCTGGTGATCTCTGTTCATCCTTGAAGTAGATTGACCCTGATTTACCTAGTGATCTGCTTTATGCCTTTGCTGTCGATTGTCAACCTGTTCACTTCTCCTTGCTGCATCAAGATAACTTTTGGAGGTGGATGGCTTTTGTGCTTGAGATGCTTCTTGAATATATCCAAGACCTGTCTTGATTAGAGTGGAACGCTGCACTTTGATAATCTCATCTAAATTTTCAGATCCTTTAGCAAATCTAAGATTAAGAGCTTTTGTTTTCTCAATATCTTTTCTAAGTCCCACAATTTCACATTCTAGCTTTTCATTGTGTTTTTCCCTTTCAGCAAGTTGGAAGGTCAAAGTATCTATGATCATACTCTTTTCTTCTAAACAGATTTTAAGTTTAGAAATTTCTTCATAGAGATCATCTTCATCTTTAGCATCCAAGAAATCATCATCTTCAAAATCCATCAAAAGTCTATAATCATTACATTGTTCATCTTCATCACTAATTGAAAATCCATCACTGTCTTCATGTGTATAATATCTCTTCTTACTTACATTCTGTTTTTTGTTCCATCTAACTGGTTCCTTATCTTTGCCAAGCTTATCTTTGTCAAGTTTATCTTTATGAGGACACTTGGCTGCATAGTGACCGACTCTTCCACAAGCAAAGCATTGGAAAGGTAGCTTACCTCTGAATCTTCTAGAACCCCGTTGAAGGCTCTTGACAAAGTTTGATTCTTCCTCTCCTTTTGACATATGTCCTGACTCATTGTAATCTTCTTTTGCTAGAGCTTTGAATACAGCTTCTCTCATGTCTAATGGTCCCCCTTTTCTCATTTCAAAAGCAGTTAGGATTTCGTGCAACTGTGAGATGGTAATACTCTAAGGATTTTGCTTTTCTTCTATGGAAAACATCTTTGATTCAAACTTAGAGGACAAAGATATTAGAACCTTTTCAACTAAATTGACTTCTTTTATTTCTTCACCCAAGTTTTTCATGCGATTAACAATCTCATCTATACGTAAGAAATAATTAGCCACACTTTCATCATTTTGTATTATGAGAGTTTCATATTGAATTTTGAGAGATTTTAGTTTTGCACGTTTTACCTGATCGTCTCCTTCATAGATTAGAATGATCTTGTCCCATATTTCTTTGGCGGTTTTAAGCTACATGACCTTGATGAATTCTAATTGAGATAGACTCCCCAATAGAGTATTGACAGCCTTTGCATTTGTTTCATACTGATTTTTACCAGCCGTATCTGTAGGAGTTGCTGATGGAAATGTGTATCCTCCTTCCACGATATCCCAAACTTCTGTACCAAGAGATTGAAGATAGGTTGTGATTCTTACCTTCCAATAGATGAAGTTTCTCCCATCAAAGATTGGTGGCCTAATAGATGCCTCCTTTTCATAGTTGCTCATGATGATAGATATTCCTTCAAGCGATCAAGCTTCTTCTGAAGAACCTGCTCTGATTCCAATTGTTGGAAATAATACTAAGAGGGGGGGTGAATCAGTATTATCAAGTCAATTATTTTTCATTTCACAATCAGATTTGTATACGCTACTTCAGTTAGTGAAAACTGCGTATATACGCAACTACAGTTAAGGAAACTAGCATATAACCTGCAGACTTATAATTTGATTTATTCTTCAGATGTTGATCATTAATCTGTGCATCAGAATCATATAGACAGTAACCAAGAATAGTAAAACAAAGTAGACAGTCACACACAAGAACACAAGATATAAGGTGGAAACCCAATGTGGGTGAAAACCACCTGTTGCAATTCGTCTATAGGTTTTAACCCCGTACAAAAATTACCTGCATACGAATTCTAAAACACAGAAAATAAAAAATGCGAGATCATAACACATAAAACACATATACACACAGATTTTCCCTTGGATCCCAAAACCAGGACTACTAGCTTGATTTTTCATTATGTTCCTTTCAATGTTACAATACGTATTTATACATGTCGAAGTATCCAATACCATGGACCGAAAACCATCGTGTCCAAAAAAAATGTGTGAAAATCATGCACAAAACCATAGGTGGGTCCGCCCAACCTAACGTAGGGTCCAAAACCAAAATTTTCTGGGGCACTGCCCCGGACCCCTAAAGTGGGGTTACAGGTGCCCTTCAAACCCCCTGTTAACTACGTGGAAAGAATATAACACAACCCAACATTCTCCCACTTGTTGTTTTCTTTCCACAAGGGGCCACAAGAGAGCTTAGTCATTTTCCCAGCCCTAAAATGCCCATTGTCTCTCTACACCAAGAGAACTTCTCAGAGCTCACAAATTTTGTCAATGCATCTACAGTATTCTTCAAAGTGTCCACCTTTTCTTCTTCTATCATATCCCTCACAAAGTGATATTGAACATCAATGTGCTTTGTCTTTAAATGATATGCACGGTTCTTTGCCAAGAAAATTGTACTTTGGCTGTCACAGTCTATCCTTATAGCTTCCTGTACTAACCCCATACTTGAACACAATCTCTGCAACCAAACTACTTCCTTTCTTGCATGAGTGGCTGCCATGTATTCTGCCTTTGTAGTTGATAGTGCCACTACAAATTGTTTCTTACTCATCCAACTAACTGCACCTCCAAATAGGTTAAACACATACCCACTTGTAGATCTTCTTTGATCTATATCTCCAGCCCAATCTGCATCAACAAAGCCACGAATATCCAACACTTTGTCCAATCCTGGTCTTCCTAGGTAGTACAAACCATAATCACTAGCGCCACGCAGATATCTAGACACCCGCTTCACTGTTGTCCAATGCTCCTTTCCTGGTTTTGACATAAACCTGCTCAATACTCCCACTGCATGTGCAATGTCTGGTCTAGTACAGACCAGATTGCACTTGCATATGGAACACGGGACATTTTCTCTTCCTCTTCTTGTGTCTTGGGACATTGTTCAGCAGATAACCTCACACCTACAGGAATAGGAACCTTCACCGGTTTATTATCCTACATATTAAACCTCTACAGTATTGTCTCGACATACTTCCTCTGGTTAAACCAGAGCTTCCTCTTTGCCTGATCTCTTTTAATTTCCATGCCAAAAATATAGTTCGCAGCACCAATATCTTTCATGTCGAATTTGGAGGAAAATTGTGTCTTCAAATCATGGATAATTTCTTTGTCATTTCCAACCAGCAACATATCATCCACATACAAGACCAGACAAATAACACGGTCACCAATTAATTTAAAATACACACGATGATCTGCTTTACTTCTAGTGAAGCCAAGTCCCTGTATAAATGTATCAAATTTCCGATAGCACATCCTTGGTGACTGTTTTAACCCATACAAAGACTTCTTTAACTTGCATACCAGTTCTTTCTTACTCTTCACTGCAAAGCCTTCAGGTTGCTTCATGTAGATTTCCTCTTCCAGATCCCCATGAAGAAATGATGTCTTCACATCCATCTGTTCTACCTCAAAATCAAAAGCAGTAGCAACAGATAAAAGTAATCTAATAGAAGTTACCTTGGCAACAGGAGAAAAAATATCACCAAAATCAATTCCCGACACCTGGGAATAACCTTTTGCTACCAAATGAGCTTTGTATTTCTCCTCTTTTCCTTCTGCACTTGTCTTCTTTTTGAACACCCATTTGTTGCCAATGGGTTTCCTTCCAGCCGGCAACTCCACTAGATCCCAAGCCTCATTTTTGTGCAAAGATGCCATTTCATCAACCATGGCCTCTTTCCAGAGTATTCCATTCTCTGAATCTACTGATTCCTTCACAGTTCTAGGATCATCGTCAGTAATAGATAAAGAAAAACTTGAACAAAAATCAGATGGACTATACATTTCAGGCTGCCTTCTTTCTTGAACTGATCTTCTCACAGCCAGAGTTTGTGGCTCTTCATCTTCTGATTCCTCCTCTGTTGTAGAGTCTGATTCTTCCTCCTTTAGCTCAAACTCTATCTTCTCAAGTTCCTTTCATTGGACTTCATGTTTAATAACATCTTTCACCTCTCTGAAAACCACATCTCGGTTGTACACAACCTTCTGTGTGACTGGGTTCCAAAGCTTATAACCCTTTAAACCATCCTTATACCCAATAAAGATGCACTTTTCAGATTTACTATCCAACTTGGTTCGTTTCTCCTTTGGAACATGTACATATGCATCACATCCAAATACCCTCAGATGTGAAAGAGAGGGCTTCTTACCAGTCCATACCTCTTGTGGAGTCTTATCCTCCAACGCTGATGAAGGTGAACCATTGACCAGGTAACATGTAGTATCCACTGCCTCTGCCCAAAATTCTTGTCCTAACCTGACACCACTGAGCATGCTTCTTGCCCTTTCCATCAACGTCTTATTCATTCTTTCTGCAACTCCATTTTGCTGAGGTGTATATGGAGTAGTATTTTGTCGTGCTATACCACACTTCTTACAGAATTATTAAAATTCCTTACTGTAAAACTCTCCACTGTTATTTGTCCTCAACACCTTTATCTTCTTCTCTGTCTGGTTTTCCACCAGAGCCTTAAATTCTTTAAACCTGTCAAAGACTTCATATTTCTTCTTAAGGAAATATATCCATGTATTCCTTGAGAAGTCATCTATAAATGATACATAGTACACAGACTTACCCAGTGATGGAACCTTCACAGGTCCAAACACATCACTGTGCACAAGCTCTATATTTGTTTCGCCCTTTTTCCACCAGAGGGGAAACTCACCCGATTTTGCTTCCCATATACACAATTTTCACAAAAATTAAAATCTAGAGAGCTATTACTCATACCTTCTACCATACCTTTACCATGAAGTATTCGAAGGCCCTTCTCTCCAATATGTCCAAGCCTTTGATGCCACAACATGTTCTTCTCTCCAGAGACCACTAGATTTTATGCTCCACTTTCAGGAACCACAGAACTGTTGCACCGATCAACAACAGTGCTACCTTACAGGTTGTACAGAGTTCCAATCCGAACTCCCCACATCAATACCAGTGCTCCTGGAACCATCTTGCAGGTATCCTTCTCAAACACTACTTTTACACCTGCATCATTCAGCTTGCTTACAGAAATTAGAATTCTGGCCAATGCAGGAATATACAAAACACACGGAAGTGTTCTAACCCTTCCACCTTGCAACTTCAATTTTACTTTTCCGCAACCAACAATTCTAGCCTTCCTATCATCCCTGAAGAAGACACCACCGCCATTGTATTTGTCATACTCGCAGAACCACTCTCTATAGGGAGTGAAATGAAAGGATGCACCTGATTCAATCAACCATGCCTCATGATTTGCATGTGTACTTGAAGAAGCAAAGTACACATCTCCACCTTCATCTGAGGTGGTTTTTTCTTTTGCAGAAGGAGCATCATCAGATCCCTTTCCTTTGTCAAGAGCTTTATATTTACAATCCCTTTTGTAGTGCACTTCCTTTCCGCATTTATAGATCACCACCTTTACATGTTTTCCTGGAGATTTAGATCTCCCACTCAATGACTTATTTTTGTTTCTGTTCTAGGTCTGCCCTCGTACAGAAAAGGCATCACCATTTTGGCTCTCCATATTTTTCCATCTCATCTCCTCCGTCAGCAAGGATGAGACTATTTCATCAAAATGCAAGGCAGTTGCATTTCTACCTATTGCAATAACCAGACTATCCCACGAATCTGGTAGAGAACACAACAAACTGATGCACTTATCTTCATCTGAAATTTTAATATCAACAGATGCTAACTGACTTACCACAGTATTAAATGCATTCAGATGCTCTGTCACCGAGTCTCCATCTTTCATCCTCAGGTTATACAGCTTTTTCCGCAGGAACAGTTTATTCACCAGAGACTTAGATTGGTACAAAGTCCCTAACTTGTCCCACAAAGCCTTTGTCATAGCTTCTCATGATACATTCAGCAATACTAAATCTGAGACACACAATCATATTTTTCTCTTTGCCTTCCGATCCAACTTCTTCCATTCTTCATCGGACACTCCCATTGGTTTAGTACCCGGATCTATTGCAATCCACTGGTCTTTATCCACCAATAGATCCTCCATATTGAGTTTCCACAACTCAAAACTCTAACCATGAAATTTCTCGATCCCTATCTTTCCACTTCTCGCCATCTTCTTTCACCACCAGAATCGATCTCGCAGATCTCCCACTGAATAGGGTCTACCACAGGCCCGAGCGAAACCCCTCAGCAGCAAAGGCATCCCCTTGAAGCCAAAACCTGACTCTGATACCAAATGTAGGTTTTAACCCCGTACAGAAATTACTTGCTTACGAATTCTAAAACACATAAAATAAAAATTGTGAGATCATAACACATAAAACACATATACATAGAGATTTTCCCCTAGATCCCAAAACCGGGACTACCAGCTTGATTTTTCATTATGTTCCTTTCAATGTTACAATACATATTTATACATGTCGAAGCATCCAATACCATGGATCGAAAACCATCGCGTCCAAAAAACATGTGCCAAAATCATGCACAAAACCATAGGTGGGTCCACCCAACCTAACATAGGGTCCAAAACCAAAATTTTCCAGGGCGCTGCCCCGGACCCCATAAAGTGGGGTTACGTGTGCCCTTCAAACCCCCTGTTAACTACGTGGAAAGAATATAACACAACCCAACATCGTCTCTATCTTCTTTTAATGAGAAACTTCTTTTTACAATAGTTTTGTACTAGTGCAGTCTTATATCGGTACGCAGGCTTCTACCTGCAAAAGGCTACAACCTTCTCTCATTCGCCAGAATCTCCTAGAAGGGAGCTATTACCCCCTAAGCTCTTGTACTAGTACGTAGGTGCTAACCTACAGAAGGCTACAACCTTCTCTTTTTCTTCCAGGGACCACGTTCCAAAAATTTTGAGACTGGATCCATCAATAACATTAATCAAACATCAAAAACATCTGCATCAACCAATCTCCTTTGCACCAACCAAAAACTGAATCAAGAAATCACTTTTCTAAAAGTTGTAACCAGAATACATTAACAGTAACCAGAAACCATTCTTGAACCCAGAACACGGCAGCAATAAACAGAAGTAGCTAAAACATATTTCATGATACATACGTTACTTCAATATGTAGAACATGCGTGCATACGCTGCTGTATTAAAGCCAACCTGCGTATACGCTATTTTGAATTACCGAACTAGCGCATATACGTGCCTTTGCTAAGCTGAACCTGCGTACAGATCTATCAATATAACTTATCCTTCTCCTTGTGCTCAGGTTCCTCCTTGACTCAGATCCAGCTATGCACCACAACCCAATGACTAGTATTCTAGATCTTGCTCATCATAAGATATTCAATCCTTGAGTGCCTTTGCCTAATGATCGATTTCCCGTTTTATAGTATTAGGCCTTACTCAATACCATGGTCCAAAACCATAGAGAATCAATACCATGGAGCCAATACCTGGGTTCAACACTTCGGACGAGATACCATGGTCCAAAACCATAGGTCCAAATACCAAGGACTAAATACCATGGACCAAAAAATAAAATTTCCCACATGTACGCGCTTTTCCTTGCATGAAAGTAAGTGCATACGTATACGAGCCTTTTGATCGGTGATCTCGTGTGTATATGTGACTTGGTTAAGAGGAACTTGCGTATATATCTTTTTCCTTCATTCTGAGAGCCTGAACTGTGATCTGTCATTTGAGTGAGTTGCCATCAAGGACAACACCTGTGTCATAATTCCAACAGGCATCACCATTCTGGCTCTCCATATTTTTCCATCTCATCTCCTCCATCAGGAAGGATGAGACTATTTCATCAAACTACAAGGCAGTTGCATTGCTACCTATTACAACAACTAGACTATCCCACAAATCTGGTAGAGAACACAACAAATTGATGCACTTATCTTCATCTGAAATTTTAATATCAACAAATGCTAACTGACTTACTACGGTATTAAATGCGTTCAGATGCTCTGTCACCGAGTCTCCATCTTTCATCCTTAGGTTATACAGCTTTTTCTGCAGGAACAGTTTATTCACCAAAGACTTAGATTGGTACAAAGTCCCTAACTTGTCCCACAAAGCCTTCGTCGTAGCTTCCCCTGATACATTCAGCAATACTGAATCTGAGACACACAATCATATTGTGCTCTTTGCCTTCCGATCCAACTTCTTCCATTCTTCATCAAAAACTCCTGTTGATTTAGTACCCGGATCTACCGCGATCCACTGATCTTTATCCACCAACAGATCCTCCATCTTGATTTTCCACAACTCAAAACTTTGACCATTAAATTTCTCAATCTCTATCTTTCCACTGCTTGCCATCTTCTTTCACCACCAGAATCGATCTCACGGATCTCCCACTGAACAGGGTCTACCACAGGCTCGAGCGAAACCCCTCAGCAACAAAGGCATTCCCTTGGAGCCAAAGTAGCATTGGGCTTTAACCCCATACAGAAATTACCTACATACGAATTCTAAGAACACAAAAAAATAAACAATGCGAGAGATAACACATAAAACACATATACACAGAGATTTTCCCCTGGATCCAAAACCAAGACTACCAGCTTAATTTTTCATTGTTTTCCTTTCAATGTTACAATACATATTTAAACATGCCAAAGCATCCAATACCATGGACCGAAAACCATCACGTCCAAAAACATGGGCCGAAAACCATCGCGTCCAAAACCATGGACCGAAAACCATCGCTTCCAAAACCATGTGCGAAAATCATGCACAAAACCATAGGTAGGTCCGCCCAACCTAACATAGGGTCCAAAATCAAAATTTTCTGGGGCGCTGCCCCGGACCCCATAGAGTGGGGTTACCTGCACCCCTCAAACCCCCTATGACTCCCCCTGCTACGCAATCGACACAACGAAGGGGCGCTCTGCCCCCCTCCTAACCCCCCGGTTAACTACGTGGGCTAGTCATGGAAAGAATATAACACAACCCAACCTGGATGATCTTATTTTTGGAAGCAATAATAATCATATGAGTGATGCATTTTCGAAGGAAATGTCTAAAGAATTTGAAATTTCAATGATTGGATAATTTTCCTTCTTCCTTGGACTACAAGTCTCTCAAACCAATGCAATAATATTCATTGCCCAAGACAAATATCTCAAGGAGATGCTCAATTGATTTGGAATGGAAGAATGTGCACCAATTACTACTCCTATGATTACAGAATGAAAGTTAAGCAAGGTTAATGTATCTCCTAAGGTCAATTCAACACTTTACAAATCTATGATTGGGAGTCTACTATACTTGATAGCTTCAAGGCCATACATTATGCAAGAAGTTGGTATAGTGGCAAGATTCCAATCATCTCATAAGGAACTGCATATGCAAGCAATAGAAATGATATTTTGATACTTAAAGGTCACCCTTGAATTTGGATTGTGGTATTCCAAAAGTATCGATTTTACATTGACAACATACACAAATGTTGATTGGGCAGGAAGTATTGACAACAGAAAAAGCACCAATGGGAGTGCATTTTTCTTGGGAGATTTCCTTGTAGCTTGGTCTAGTACAAAGCAATTTTTAGTTTCTCTTTCCACAGCTGAGGAAACATACATAGAATTAGCCAACTATTGTACCACGCATGCGACTAATCGTGGAAATAATACAACACACACCCAACATTCTCCCACTTATTTTATTTTCCACATGGAGGGTCACATGAGAGCTTAGTCATTGGTCCAACCCTACAATGCCCATTGTTTCTCTACACCAAGAAAACTTTTCAGTGCTCACAGACTTTGTCAATGCATCTGCATCATTCTTCAAATTGTCCATCTTTACCAGAAACACCTTTTTGTCCTCAACCATTTCCCTCACAAAGTGATATTGAACATCAAAGTGCTTTGTCTTTGAATGATAAGCAGGGTTTTTTGCCAAGAAAATTTCACTTTGGCTATCACAGTCTATCCTTATAGCTCGTTGTACTGACCCCATACTTGAATACAATCTCTACAACCAAACTAATTCCTTGCTTGCATGAGTGGTTTTCATGTATTCTGCCTCTGTAGTTGAAAGTGCCACTATAGGCTATCTATTGCTCATCCAACTAACTGCACCTCTAAATAGGTTAAACACATACCCACTTGTAGATCTTCTTTGATCCAGATCTCCAGCCTAGTCTGCATCAACAAAGCCATGGATGCCCAAAAATCTATCAAATCCTGGTCTTCCTTGGTAGCACAGACCATAATCACTAGTGCCACACAAATACCTAAAAGCCTGCTTCACTATTGTCCAATGCTCCTTCCCTGGTTTTGACATAAACCTCCTCAATACTCCCACTACATGTGCAATGTATGGTATAGTACATACCATTGCATACATCAAGCTATCGACTGCACTTGCGTATGGGACACGGGACATGTCCTCTTCCGCTTCTTGTGTCTTAGGACACTATTCAGCATATAACTTTACACCTACAGTAATAGGAACATTCACCAGTTTACTATCCTACATATTAAACCTCTGCAGTATTGTCTCGACATACTTCCTCTGGTTTACCAGAGCTTCCTCTTTGCTTGATCTCATTTAATTTCCATGCCTAAAATATGGTTTTCAACCCCAAGATCCTTCACGTCAAATTTGGAGGACAATTGGGTCTTCAAATCCTAGATAATTTCTTTGTCATTTCCAATCAACAACATATCTTCCACATACAAAACTAGATAAATAACACAATCACCAATTAATATAAAATACACATAGTGATCCACTTTTCTTTTGGTGAAGCCAAGTCCTTGTATAAGTGTATCAAGTTTCTAATACCACATCCTTGGTGACTGTTTTAACCCATACAGAGACTTTTTTAACCTGTATGCCAGTTCTTGCTTTTGCTTCACCGCAAAGCCTTCAAGTTGCTTCATGTAGATCTCTTCTTCCAGGTCCCTATGAAGAAATGTTGTCTTCATATCCATTTGTTCTACCTCAAAATCAAAAGCAGCAGCAACAGATAAAAGTAATATAATAGAAGCTACCTTAGAAACAGGAGAAAAAATATCGCCAAAATCAATTCCCGATACCTGGGAATAACCTTTTGCTACCACCAAGAATTGTATTTCTCCACCTTGCCTTCTGCATTCATCTTCTCGTTAAACACCCATTTTCTTCCATTGGGTTTCCTTCCAACTGGAAACTCCACCAGATCCCAAGCCTCATTTTTTTCCAAAGATGTCATTTCATCAACCATGGCCTCTTTCTAGAGCTTGCCATCCTTTGAATCTATTGTCTCCCTGATAGTTCTGGGATCATCATTAGTAATAGATAAAGCAAAATTTGAATAGAAAACAGATGGAATATACCTTTCTGGTTGTCTTCTTTCTCGAACTGATCTTCTCACAGTTGTAGTTTGTGGCTCTTCATCTTCTGATTCTTGTTCTACTGTAGAGTCTTATTCTTGCTCCTTTAGCTCAAACTCTATATTATTAGGTTCCTTTGGTAGTAATTCATGTTTAATAACATCTTTCACCTCTCTAAATACCACATCTTAGTTGTACACAACCTTCTTTGTTTCTAGGTTCCAAATCTTATAACCATTTAAACCATCCTTATACCCAATAAAGATGCACCTTTCATATTTAATATCCAACTTGGTTATTTTCTCCTTTGGAACATGTACATATGCATCATAGCCAAATACCCTCTAATGTGAAAGAGAGGGTTTCTTAACAGTCCATACCTCATGTGGAGTCTTATCCTCCAACGTTAATGAAGGTGATCTATTAACCAGGTAACATGCAGTCTCCACCGCCTCTGCCCATAATTATTTTCCTAACCTGACGCCACTGAGCATGCTTCTTGCCTTTTCCATCAACGTCCTATTCATTGTTTTTGCAATTCCATTTTGCTGAAGTGTGTATGGAGTAGTATTCTGTCGTGATATACCACACTTCTTACAGAACTCATCAAATTCCTCCTTGCAGAACTCTCCACCAATATTTTTCCTCGACACCTTTCTCTTCTTCTCTGTGTAGTTTTCCACTAGAGCCTTAAATTCTTTAAACTTGTCAAAGACTTCAAATTTCTTCTTGAGGAAATATATCCATGTATTCCTTAAGAATTCATCTACAAAGGATACATAGTACATAGACTTTCCCAGTGATGGAACTAACACAGGTCCAAACACATCATTTTGCACAACCTCTAATATCCCTTTTTCCCTCTTAGCACCAGGGGGTAAACTCGCCCAATTTTGCTTCCCATATACACAATGTTCACATAAATCGAAATTCAGAGAGAAATTAGACATGCCTTCTACCATACCATTACCGTGAAGTAGTTGAAGACCCTTCTCTCCAATATTTTCAAGCCTTTGATGCCATAGCATGGTATTTTCTCTAGAGACCACTAGATTTTCCACTCCACTTTCAGGAATCACAGAACTGTTGCACCCATCAATAACAGTGCTACCCAGAAACTTGTACAGAGTTCCAATCAAACTTCCCACATCAATATCAGTGATCTCTAAGCCATCTTACAGGTATCTTTCTCAAACATTTCTTTTACACTAGCATCATCCATCTTGCTTACAAAGATCAGATTTCTGGCCAATGCAGAAATATGCAGAACATCCCAGAAGTGTTCTAATCCTTCCACCTTGCAACTTCCGCTTGAATTTATAACATCTGACGATTATAGTCTTCCTATGATCCCCTAAGAATACATCACCACTATCATATTTATCATACTCGCAAAACCACTCCCTATGGGGAGTGAAGTGAAAATATGCACCTAAGTCAATCAACCATGCCTCGTAATCTACATGTGTACTTGAATAAGAATCCAAGTACACATCCCCACCTTCGTCTAAGGTGGTTTTCACCTCTACAGAAGGAGCATCATCAAATCCATTTCCTTTTTTAGGAGCTTTAGATCTATAGTCATTTTTGTTGTGCCATTCCTTTCTGTATTTCCAACATACCTTTATAGGTTTTCCTGGATATTTAGATCTCCCTCTAGATTTAGATATCCCACTCGATGACTTATTTTGTTTTTGTTCTGGGACTATCCTCGTACAGACAAGGCATCTCCATTCTAGCTCTCCATATTTTTCCGTCTCATCTCCTCCAACAACAAGAATGATACTATTTCATCAAACTTCAAGGTAGTTGTATTGCTACTATAGCAACAACCAGACTATCCCACGAATCTGTTAGATAACACAACAAACTGATGCACTTATATTCATCTGAAATTTTTATATCAACAGATAACAACTAGATTAACACAATATTAAAGGCGTCTAGATGCTTTGTCACCGAATATCCATCCTTTATCCTCAGGTTATACAGCTTTTTTCACAGGAATAATTTGTTCACCAGAGACTTAGATTGGTACAAAGTCCCTAACTTGACCCACAAATCCTTCATTGTAGATTCTCCTTATACATTCAACAATATTGAATCTGAGAAACATAATCGTATTGTGCTCTTTGCCTTCCGATCCAGCTTAGCCCAGTCTTCTATTGACATTGTCATTGGTTTAGTACCGATATATATTGTGATCCAACAATCTTTATCTACCTACAGATCCTCCATCTTTAGTTTCCACAACTCAAAACTCTGACCATTAAATTTCTCGATATCTGTCTTTCCACTACTCGCCATCTTCTTTCACTGCAAGAATCGATCCCGCAAATCTCCCATTGGACAGGGTTTACTGCAGGCCCGAGAAAAACCCTCAAAAGCAAAGGCGTCCCCTTGAAGTTGAAACAACTCTGATGCCAAATGTAGCTTTTAACCCTGTACATAAATTACTTGCAAACGAATTCTTAAAAAACAAAAAATATATAATGACGAGAAACACAAAACAAATAGACCAGATTTTTCCCTAGATCCCAAAACCAGGACAACCAAATTGATTTTTCATTATGTGTCTTTCAATGTTACAATATATATGTATACATGTCGAAGCATTCATAAACCTCAATCCATTAACCCTAGATTAGAACATAACCATAGTTCCCTTGACCAGATCTACAAAAACTACCATGCCCAAAACCATGTGCAAAACCCATGCACAAAACCATAGGTAAGTTTGCCCACCTAATATAGGGTCCAAAAAAAAGATCTCGGGGCACTGCCTCGGACCCCATATAGGGGGCTACTACCCCCCTGAAACCCCCTAAAAAGGGGGGCTACGCCCCCATGTGACCCCCTTTTTGCGCCCGACGCAATGAACAGGGAGGGATATCAGCCCCCCCCACACGTGCAACTAGTCGTGGAAATAATATAACACACACCCAACAGAGAAACCCAGCAAATTCATAATCAAATGAGGTCAAACAAAGCTTGGTGAAAGTTGGCTAAAAATTGGTCAACACAAAGAACAAACAACCCTGTCAAACTCTCGCACATGTGAGGAGAAAAACTGCTCTGAGAAGTATGAACCAATCAGAAGAGGAGAGAGAAATGTGTGTTAATGAGATTCCAAAATGAGGTCTCAGTAATTTTTATTTATACAAATAAATGTGGGTAAAAGGTCATTTCTCTTGGCCTTCATGAGCCTACATAAAGCTAGGGCCAACCTTGACCAAAAGTGCATGAGTGGGCTTGATCTTAAAACATATTTATCCTTGTCCAAATCCAGTGCTTCTTAGGTCAAAATTGGTCCTCTTGAAAAGAGGAATTTAGTCCAATAATCATCCTCTGCAAATGAGCTTTCCAAAGTGGAATTTGACCGTAGTTTCACATTTTAACATTCCCTCTCAATTAGGAAGAATTTCGCCTTCTAATATATATTAATTTTCATTCCATCACGGTCATCATGTACTATCTCTACGTCTCATCTCATCTCTGTTGAATATTTTTATCATAGATCAAGAAGAAGAAGATCATAGAAGGTGGGGCACATGACATTTCCACCTTCAAACATGTGACAGATGCAAATTCTCATGTCCAAGGGTAGAACCCCTACCAAACTTGATCTAGGATCAAGTTTCTAAACATCATGTATCCTAGTCATAGGGAGTACAACAGTACACAATGCATCCATATGTAGTGCTATGGTCCCTATACTATTTTCCCAACTCATTGTCCAGATGGGAGGTACTTCCCAAGAGTCCCTGACGACATGGGTAGGATGTATGTTGGGGCATCTATAGGAGAAGGTGAACCGCGCATCCTGCTCATATGTCATAGGAGAAGGTGAACTGATCATCCTATGCATATGTCATCAACCATAGGGGAAGGTGAACCGATCACCCTACACACATATCAACCATCATAGGGGAAAGTGAACCACTCACCCTACACACATATCAACCACCATAGTGGAAGGTGAACCACTCACCCTATACATGTGTCATCCACCAACATATATGTATATGTCATACTAGGGTATATACTCATAGGGAAAGGATGGACCACTCACCCAATACATAAAACATCTATAGGGGAAGGGTGAAGCACTCACCCTATAGTCACACATAGCTCCAAAAAGTACCCCATGTCCCTGGGACCTCCCAAATCTCAATGTTCAACCGAGAAACTCATAGTAGGGTTGTTCCACAACTCCCAGAATCTCTCTAAAGGTAATATAACCTTACCAAGAGGCTATGTAAGGATGTCAGTAACCTGCTCATTCATGCTAAAATGATGGAGCTTGATTACTCCTCATTGTATCATATCCTAAATAAAGTGGTACCTAATGTCAATATGCTTGGAGCAAATGTGGAATACGAGATTCTCTGTAAGGTGAATCCCACTCTGATTATCACAATATATATATATATAACAATTGTATCCAACACGTGCTCAAATAGCTCACTAAAGAGCTTCCTTAACCAAATGGCTTCACAATAAGCCATGCTCATTGCTTTATCTATTCAGCCTCAACAGTGCTCAGAGCAACAAATTTTAGTCTTTTGACTCATCAAAAAATAGAAGTGGATCCCAAAGAGAAATAGCATCTAGATGTCCTCTTTCTATCCACCACACTGCCAACCTACTCATCATTGGGATATCCATGGAATATTATATTCTCGATAGTGTTCTCAAACCATAGTTAATTGTATCAACAAGCATCAATCCAATGTAAGAGGCTTAATGATAAATTGACTTGATGTCTACACAATAAGGCATGTGTTCGGCTAGGTGTTTACTGAGAACATAAGGACCCCCACAAGTTTTATATATATCCAGACCAACAACTTTTTCACTTAGCCAAGATTTTTCCAGATCTCCAAGCCTAGGAAGAAGTGCATCGGGGCTAGGTCTTTCATCTTAAATTTATAAGTCAACTCCCTCTTATATCGATAATTGAGAGGGTCAACATTTGTTAGAAATATATCATCAGTAGTTGTATCTTCACAAACCAATCATCATAGCGAAACCATATCTCCCTTTGAATATTGGAAAAGTGACCTTGCCCATACATGACCATCTAGTTATCTGCAACTTGATACCTTTCCTGTCGACGTGTACATTAATCATCTGGTCCGTGTGTCAAAGTCATAAATTCAATTCAGGGAATTGAATTATAATCATACAGTTTCCATGTGTCTTCTCAAGTAGCAGAGATATATCGATTATCAAAGTTAAACATTAGAGTCATGATATCATAATAAGTTGTCATGTCTTTCCTTCATCAACATCCTTCGTCATTGTCTACGAATTAATGTTGTCATGGATTCTATAGCTCTCTCTTGATGTATTACTTCAATTGGTCATCTAGCCTTCAACAATTTGCTTCTCATCTTTAATATGAGACTTTATCATGTTGCAACTGTATCAGCAAACTTCTAGTAAGCTTGCTCCAAATCAGAGAGGAAAATTTTGCAATATCATCATGGTCCTTCTTCAACTAGGGTGAAGAAATCCTCTCATGATATCATCCGATGAAGAATATTTGAAAGATCCTTTCAGACCATCAGCAATTGGTTCATCAGATGATTGCTACCAATACATCAACATATTCAAATGGCCATTATTGATAAAAATCTCATTAGAGTACCCAAGAATCCAATTTTGATTACCAAGTTACCAATTTCAGAATCCTCATAGTTCACTCTTTCCATCATGCTTTCCAAAACATAGGATCTTCTTTACATATCCTCCTTCCAATGCTTTCTTCACAAGGCACCTACAATGTTATTTGACAAACACTACTAAAACCAAAATGTGATAACAAAATTATGATATCAATTTGTTAATCCATGGTTTGCATGCAATAGCGGATAGAACCCTAGGGTTTCCAAGTTAAAAATCATATCATCATCCTCATCAATTATTACTAGGGTTTATTATATTCCCTAGATACTCCATAATCCCTATAAATCATGACATACGGTTTATGAGGGAACAAGTAACTTAGGATTTAGGTTTTCTCATCACTAGGGTTTCTCATGAACCATCTAGGGTCTACGGTCCTAGATGTTAACAACATACCCTAGAACCAACTTAAGCCTCAACATATGTTAGATCCTTAACAAAAGAATATACATACCTTGCAATTATGTGTAGAAATTGTTGATCTAGATTGTCATTTATGTCAATATGGCAATATTCCAGGATACTAAATGATGATATGAAGCCAAGGAGAAGCAGAGCATATCCTTGAAGAAACATGAGCAAAGCCATCAGGGAAGCCATTGGAAAGACATTGGAAGTCAAGAACAAGAGTAGTCAAAGAAGAGTTCATCGGAAGCAGTTTATTGGAAGCCATCATGAAGCCAAAGCGTAAGAGGAAGAGGTCATTGGAAGCCACGAGAAGCAAAGAGGAACACATTGGCGGAGGTGCATAAACAGTGTTAACGGAGGAGTTAACAGTGATATCGAAGAAACAGCGAAGGAGCATAAACAGAGTTATTGGAGGTCACAGGAAGATAAGCCACAGGAGCAACAGCTTTCGGAAGAGCGGAAGAGTGAAGAGAAGTCACAGGAGCAATAGTTATCGAAAGAGTGGGGGTAGGAAAGTACGGACTTCCTTGATCGTGGGTGAAGTCCCACACTCAATCCTAACCGTCAATCTCATAGTCAACCCTTAGATCACGGTCAACGGTGGGAGTTAAGCCTGTTGTTAACCCGTGTGCTAGTTGAAGACCCATAGGCTATAGATTTGATGACCTCGTATATCCAATGGATATTGGGTCACAAAATGATCGGACGTTAATCTCAAGAACGGACCCAAACTTTTATAGATCAAGGATTTATAATCCTTATCGGCTCCGTAAAGGCGGTTAAGCGTTGCACAAGTTCCCCGGCTGATATTGTTATGAACCATTGGATCCAGCGTGCCTTGATCAAACGGTGGAGGATCGGCGATTGGGTTTGTTGATCGGGTGGATCAACAACCATTGGATTAAAGATGAGATCAACGGTGGAGAATTAATCTGATAAGACTTGGTACTAAGTGGACCCGACTGCACCACTATGACATAACTTAATGTAATATCGCATTCGTTGTATCGCAAAGTTCAAAAGGGATGACATGTTAAAATCATTGTTTGTGATAAAGTTGTGGACCAGATTGAGTTATCAAAAGAAGCTTATTGGAATATCGCATCTGTTGCATATCGCAAGTCTTGAAGAAACGATTGCGATCAACGTGATGATGTGGCAGGTGGGACCACCCATTATATGGTTTTAACTATGTTGTTATCGGAGGACAGAGTATGTTATGGGCACGACTTATAAAAGACCTCCAAAAGTTGTGATTGCGATTAAAGGAATGACGTGGCACGTGGGATCTCCATATGGGTAATGTATCTCGAGCATCTATCACAGAGAAGAGGTAACAGTTTGTGAACTTGAAGAAACAGAGGAAGCCGGAAGGTCAAGCGAACGAAAGAAGAAGTCGAAAGGTCAAGAAGCCAAAGGTCTGGCAGATGATGAAGGTACAAAAGAAGCTGAAGATCGAGTGGGAGAAATGTAAGCAGAAGGACAAAAGTAAGCTGTAGGTCCAGCAGGACAGAAGGAAGCCGAAGGTCCAGCAGGACAGAAGGAAGTCGAAGGTCCAGCAGGACAGGAGGAAGTCGAAGGGCCAGCGGAAGACGAAGGTAAAACATTTTGTTGAGTGGGTTAATCTTTAAAAAGGCTCAGACCTGTGATAAATTAAATTGAATGGAAGAAGTATAGAACGCAATTTTGAAGAACAATTTTGTGAAAGGAAATAAAGTTTCATCTATCATTATTTGAAGGGAGCAGTAGACAGCACCAGCATTGAAGTGTTTGTGAGGGTGTTTCTTGGAAGTAAGAAAATGCGACAGTCACTCCTCTAAAGAAGTCACTCTTGAAGTAGTTAATCCTAAAGCAATCACTCCTGAAGCATTTACCGTCATAGTGAGAACAGAGGCTTGAAACAGAGAGTTGTTTTTGTGCAGAGCTAAGTGCAGTTCCTTGTAGACACATTGAAGTTGTGTGAAGACTATTGTATATCATGATGGCTATTTGAAATCATCGTGACGTAACTTTGCAGACTCTCTGTGGGAAATATGAAGAGTTGTGAAGACTCCTTCTTATGAAGACAGGTTGTCATTGATGATGTAGCATGGAGACTACAGTGAAGTTGTAGGTTGACAGAATTCAGTGAAGAAGATTTTGGGAGCAGAGAATAACTACCAAACATATCTAGACAAAATATAGCAGTGGGTTGGAGCCCAGAGGGTTGGTGCCCTGAAGGTTGGAGCCTCAAATAAACACAAGGTAGGTGCCTTGACAAGATAGGGTCGGAGCCCTTGGGTTGGTGCCTCAGAATTGGAATTGGTGTCCTTGGAGTTGGTGCTCCTAAACACAAGATTGGTGCTTTGAGAAGATAAGGTTGGAGCCCTAGAGGTTGGAGCCTCACAAAAGACCAAATTGGTGCTTGGCAACAAATTGGAGCCTTATATATATTGTACCTGATTTATTGTAAAGATTATATTGATAAAAGCATTTATTCCTATTGTTCATTTTGTATTCTAAATATAAATGATTTAACTGGTAAAAATAACAATTGAAAAGAAATATTGATTCACCCCCCCCCTCTCAGTATTTCCAACAATTGGTATCAGAGCCAATACCTTCACTCAAAGCCTAATAGCTTGAAGGTCGATCATTAGAACACAAATGGCGAAGCCAAGGAAGAAAGTCTCCAATCCTCCTAAAGATGTGTCTCCCTCTACCACTGAAATAGAAGTCAATCAATTTGAGGAGGCTCCATGGTTCAATGGAAACTTTGATATATGGAAAGCAAGAATGAGGAATTTCTTAAAAACTCAAGGCATTGAAATCTGGAAATCAGTGATAGTTGATAGCATGATGGATGGAGAATCCAAGGAGTACAATGCAAAAGCAAAGAAGGAAATTTTGAATGGGCTACCTGATTATATAAAGAAAAATTTAGGAAAATGTTCGTCAGCGAAGGGTATATGGGACAAACTTCATGACCTTCACTCAAAAGGAGAATTGACCATGACCACTAGTCAAGAAGATGATGGAAACCAAGAACAAAATCCAGAACCCATCATAGAAACTGAAAATGAGAATGACGACATCAAGGCTAAAGAAGACCTAGAATATGAAGAGAATGAAAAAGACTTTGTAGAAGATGTCCTCACTAAACTTATGGCTGCCATGGAAGAGATTATCAATTTGAAAAAGGAAAACGAGGAACTTAATAAGAAAGCTCTAGCTAGTGACCAAGACCAAACAAGGAATAAAGTTGACCTTATCAAGCTTCAAGTACAAGAAAGGGATGAAGAGCTTTCCAAGCTTAAGAAGGAATTTCAGAAAAGCAAAAAAAAGCATCATGAAGAAGTCATATCCATGACAAATCAATTGGATAAAGCAAAGAAACGGGAAGATACCCTGTCAAGTCAACTTGAACAAAGGCACAGGAGCTTGAACAAACTTGAAGAAGAGATTGGTCAGTACAAGGTAGAGGTCTCCTCTCTCAAATCTCTACTACAAGAAGCAAGAAAGTTAGCACAAGGAGCTGAGAAGACAATGGAAGCATTGGCAATCATAGAAGGACAGGTTGATGAAGCAGAAAAGGAGAGAAACACCATGATATGTCAACTAAAAGCAATGGATGGAGAAATCTTCAAATTAAAATCTAACACCAACCTTCTCAAGGCCGAAACATGTAAATCTACAAGGATCAAGGAAGAAATGGAGAGCAGTCTAGCAAAGGAAAATAAAGAAATCTTCAAAATGAAGTCAGATATCATCTCCCTTAAATTAGAAGCAAATGAAGAAACAACTTGCTAAGAAGAATAATGATTGCGAAAGATTGGAAGAAGAGATTGTCTCCCTCAGGAAAAAGGTTGAAGGGGTGGAAAAAACCTTGAAGAGCTCTCAAGCCTTGGATGACATGCTCAGCCATCAAAGATTTCCATTTGATAAATCAGGTCTCGGGTATGCAGGTGGATCCTCAAGCAAGAATGATAATGCTTCAAACAAAAAGGATGTGAGGAATCCAGAAATAAATGTTGATGCTCCCAGTTCTAGCAAAGGCAAGGAGAAGAGTCAAGGCAACAATGGAAGAAATGCCACTCCAAGAAGAAATGTAGATGTTGTCAAGGATGCGAGGAGCAATAATTATCATCAAAGGATCTCAAGGTAGAAGGGCTTCAGAAGTACATCAAGGAAATATCCATCTCCCAGGTACCAAATTTTATTTCTTGGTTATTGTTATTCTTCTACAAACTTTGGACACGTGGCAAAAGATTGTAGGGCTTATAATGATCCCCGTCAATCTCCAAGAAGCAATTTCGCAAGAAGAAGTCATGAATTATTATTCATGAAAAACATAGAATGCTTAAAGTGTCATAACATTGGTCATATGGCACATAATTGTAACTTGATTTGGGCACCTTCTCAAGCTAGAACTATGCCAGATAAGAAAGTTACATAAGTATGGAGAAGGAAGCAAATACAATTCAAAAGTCCCTTGAACTCTCCAGCCAACAACACATGTTGTTGACCTGATCTTTGACAATCTAAGCATTTGATGGGGAGACTCTGCCAAAAGGAAGATCATGCATACAGTTAGGGGAGCTTATGATGATTAAGCATTCTTGCAGAAGCCATCTGTGAATGGGCCTTATGTAATCCTTGATGAGCTATATTGACAATAATTCTTTGATGGATCATTTTCTCAAGAACATTCCTTTGAAAGAACATGATCTCTTAACTATCCAATGGACTGTTGTTGAAGATGTTTTTTTTCACTTGATCACTAAGCAAAAATTGGAGCAGCAGAGAAGGCCATCTAATGTTAATAAGGAAAAGAACTATGTTGCTATTATTACAGAAGTTGAGTGTCTCGACTCAGGGATATGATGTAAGAACAGGTAAATTATGGACACAAATAGAAGCAACCTTCAAACAAACAGATACATCTGGGAATGGAGCTTGAAGCAAGAGTAGTTGTCAATCAGTAGAAAGAATTTAAAAGACAGTCACAGATTGGATATCAAAATCTGCTAGTGGAGATAACTTGCAAGAACACAAAAAAAGGGCTCATCAAAAGGACTGTAGCAAGGAGAATGTTGTGGAGTCAAATATAACTCAAGTTGATATTGGTCACTTAGAAAAATAGAAACAATGAGGCACAACCTCTCACCATTTCATCCAAATGCAATGATGTTGAAATGTTGGATGGCAATGACTTAAGGAGAAACACAGAGACACAAAGGAACTCGGATCTGAAGAAAGATAGCAAGAAAGACAATTTCAGTGGAATTTTCTCTTGATTCGGACTATGAAGGCCTCTTAATTCTGACTGTGGAGACAACAGAATATGGATTGAAGCATAAAAACTTGGACTTGAACATTTGGTGTGTGGCTATTTGCAAACTGTTTGGAAGCATTGAAGTGGAGCATATTTAAGCATTGTTGAAAGCATTATGAAGAAGTTCTGAGACATGAAGAGGGGATAATGTGCTAGTGGATGATGAGGCAGCAATCCTTCTATCTTGAGTAAAAAGAAGAGCACTATGACAGGGGGAGTAACATACCCATGAAGATCTACTATTCATAAAGAACAGAAGCAGTTTGATAGGGGGAGCAGTTTGACAAGGGGAGTCCCTGAGCACTCCCTTGCCATTGATGTCAAAGGGGGAGAGAAGAAGAATATTTCCATCAATGACAAAGGGGGAGATTGTTGATCTAGATTGTCATTGATGTCAATATGGAAATATTCCAGGATACTAAATGATGATATGAAGCCAAGGAGAAGCAGAGCAGATCCATGAAGAAACAGGAGCAAAGCCATCAAGGAAGCCATTGGAAAGACATTGGAAGCCATTGGAAGTCAAGAACAGGAGCAGTCAAAGAAGAGTTCATCAGAAGCAGTTTATCGAAAGCCATCATGAAGCCAAAGCGTAAGAGGAAGAGGTCATTGGAAGCCGCGAGAAGCAAAGAGGAACACATCGGCGGAGGTTCATAAGCAATGTTAACGGAGGATTTAACATTAATATCGATGAAATAGCAAAGGAGCATAAAAAGATTTATCAGAGGTCACAGGAAGATAAGCCATAGGAGCAATAGCTATCGGAAGAGCGAAAGAGTGAAGAGAAGTCACAGCAGCAGTAGCTATCAAAAGAGCGGGGGTAGGAAAGTACGGACTTCCTTGATCGTGGGTGAAGTCCCACACTCAATCCTAGCCATTGATCTCATAGTCAACCCTTAGATCACGGTCAATGGCGGGGGTTAAGCATGTTTAAGTATTAGGGGTTTACGCAGTGCATTATATTAGATATCGTTTTTGGGATTCAACTGCGTTAAGTAAGTCATTAACGTATGACCATTTCCATGAGAGGTAGTCGTAACTGACTAATTTCTCATGATTTTTGAATTGTTCACTTAGCACTCATTGCATCGGGTGATGCTGACAGGGGTGACCTCCTGGGAAGTCCTGGTTACCGGGTGCAAGCCCCGGAAGTGACGATTGATGCTATGTGATTCATTTCACTAGTTTCAATCCCACTTCTTCACCCCTGTGAGCATCACCCGATGCAATGGGTGCTAAGTGAACAATTCAAAAATCGTTAAGCATGTTGTTAACCCGTGTGCTAGTTGAAGACCTGCAGGCCGTAGATTTGATGACCTCGTATATCCAATGGATATTGGGTCACAAAATGATCAGACGTTAATCTCAAGAATGGACCCGAACTTTTATAGATCAAGGATTTATAATCCTTATTAGCTCCGTAAAGGCAGTTAAGCATCGTGCAAGTTCCCCAGCTGATATCGTTATGAACCATTGGATCCAGTGCGCCTTGATCAAACGGTGGAGGATCAGCGATTGGGTTTGTTGATCGGGTGGATCAACAACCGTCGGATTAAAGATGAGATCAACGGTGGAGAATTAATCCGATAAGACTTGGGACTAAGTGGACCCGACTACACCACTATGACATAACTTAATGTAATATCGCATCCATTGAATCACAAAGTTCAAAAGGGATGACATGTTAAAACTGTCATTTGTGATAAAGTTGTGGACCTGATTGAGTTATCAAAAGAAGCTTATTGGAATATCGCATCCCTCACATATCGCAAGTATTGAAGAAATGTAACAATGGTAAACCAACAATTGCGATCAAGGTGATGATGTGGCAGGTGGGATCACCCATTATATGGTTTTAACTATGTTGATATGTGAAGATCGATGATGTTGAGATCGGAGGACAGAGTATGTTATGGGCATGACTTATAAAAGACCTTCGGAAGTTGCGATTGCGATTAAAGAAATGATGTGGCACGTGGGATCTCCATATGGGTAACATATCTCGGGAATCTATCACGGAGAAGAGGTAACAGTTCGTGAACTTGAAGGAACAGAGGAAGTCAGAAGGTCAAACAAATGAAAGAAGAAATCAAAAGGTTGAGAAGCCAAAGGTCTGGCAGACAATGAAGGTACAAAAGAAGCCGAAGATCGAGTGAGAGAAATGTAAGCAAAAGGATAGAAGTAAGTCGTAGGTCTAGCAGGACAGAAGGAAGCCGAAGGTCCAGCAGGACAGAAGGAAGCCGAAGGTCCAGTAGGACAGGAGGAAGCCGAAGGGCCAGTGGAAGATGAAGGTAAAACATTATGTTGAGTGGGTTAATCTTTAAAAAGGCTCAGACCTGTGATAAATTAAATTGAATGGAAGAAGTATAGAACGCAATTTTGAAGAACAGTTTTGTGAAAGGAAATAAAGTTTCATCTATCATTATTTGAAGGGAGCAGTAGATAGCACCAGCATTGAAGTGTTTGTGAGGGTGTTTCTTGGAAGTAAGAAACTGCGACAGTCACTCCTCTAAAGAAGTCACTCCTGAAGCAGGTAATCTTGAAGTAGCCACTCCTTAAGCATTTACTGTGACAGTGAGAACAAAGGCTTGAAATAGAGAGTTGTTTTTGTGCAGAGCTAAGTGCAGTTCATTGTAGAAACATTGAAGTTGTGTGAAGACTATTGTAGATCATGATGGCTATTTGAAATGATCATGAGGTAACTTTGCAGACTCTGTGTGGGAAATATGAATAGTTGTGAAGACTCCTTCACATGAAGACAGGTTTTCATTGATGATGTAGCATGGAGACTACAGTGAAGCTGTAGGTTGACAAAATTCAGTGAAGAATATTTTGGGAGCAGAGAATAACTACCAAACATATCTAGACAAAATATAGCAGTGGGTTGGAGCCCAGAGGGTTGGTGCCTTGAAAGTTGGAGCCTCAAATAAACACAAGGTAGGTGCCCTGACAAGATAGGGTCGAAACCCTTGGGGTTGGTCCCTCAGAATTGGAAGGATTGGTGTCCTTGGAGTTGGTGCTCCTAAACACAAGGTTGGTGCCTTGAGAAGATAGGGTTGGAGCCCTAGAGGTTGGAGCCTCACAAAAGATCAAGTTGGTGCTTGGCAACAGATTGGAGCCTTATATATATTGTACCTGATTTATTGTAAAGATTATATTGACAAAAGCATTTATTCCTATTGTTCATTTTGTGTTCTAAATATAAATTATTTAACTGGTAAAAATAACAATTGAAAAGGAATACTGATTCACCCCGCCTCTCAGTATTTCCAACATAAATATGGTGATAAAATTGCAACTGCTCAAGAAATTTAATCTAAATCAAGAGACATAATTATACTCTACTGATCTATGGAAATTAATTCACAATTTAGAACAACGTTCGCAAACATGCATCAATCACATACACAAGTATGCATATTTATCTAGGGGAAACCAACTGGGAAAATCCTCTTAAGCTTGCTTGCATTAATCAGATGAATACAAAATGTATTACAATTGTTTGCTCACTCTGAGCTCAACCTGCAAGTGAATAAGTGTTTTTTTTTCTCAATGAAAAGCTTTGACCCAGACTTAGTCAATTTATGCCTCCACCTAAGCTCCTATTTCCTTGTGCAAATCCTAAGGAAATTGGCCCTTCTTATTTAGGAATTTCCTCCAAATTGCGCAATTCCCAAGGATTGATCACTGATTGCATGCAACACCTATACACTTAAGACTAGTCTATAATTGATGCTACACTAGCTTGGAATCTCCACCATAGCTGAGAAATTCAAATTCCTTGCATGCATGAGCTATTTTTGGTTGATTGATCAGTTAACTGGATGATTTATGGGTTAGATTGTTTTCTCATTGCACAATTGACCTTCAACTAGTTCTATTAACAGTAAAAACTAGTTTAACTGAGTACAACTAGAAATAACTGAACTGGATTGCTACAAATTAGCAATCAACACATGCAAATTGAACTTCAAGCCCTCTAACTCGAGTTTACTAAGCTAATTGAGTGACAAGATCCATGTCACCTCAATTAACTGCCTCCAAGTGTATGCTGATGTGGAAATTTTGAATTTTCTCAATTTGACCATAGCTAAGTTAAATTGAGTCTTTCTTGCTACACTTCTTATCACTCCCTCTTAGCAAGAAAGGGATTATCAACCACCTCTATCATGAACCTGTGGAATTCGAAATTCCTTCTTGACAAAGCCTTTGTAAAGATGTCAGCATCTTGTTCTTTTTTCAAAATGTATTGTAGCAACATTATCCTCCTATGCATACAATCCTGTAAATGATGATATTGGATATCGATATGCTTAGATCGATCATGAAATACGGGATTCTCATAAATATTAATGCAACTCTAATTATCACAATAGATCACAGTTAGATCCATCTCCTGACCAAACAATCTCACAAGCATCTTTCTGATCTAAATCGCCTCGCATTTTGCTTGACTTGCAGCCCTGTATTCAGCTTCTGCTAAGCTAAGCACCAAAAACCTCTGCTTGCTATTGTACCAGGAAATTGATGCAAACCCAACACTTAAAATTCCACCTGATGTACTCTTTCAGTTGGATGGACTCTTTGCCCAATTTGCTTCTAAGAAGCCACACAACTTCACTCCCTATGTTCGTCTGTACCGTAATCCATTCTGGGTAGTGCCTCTGAGGTACCGTAAAACATGCTTAGCTGCCTTCCAATACAATTTGGTCTACCTAACCATAGCTTGGCTCAATTGGTTGACCGCATAGCACATATCTAGTTGTGTGTTCATAAGATACATCAATGAACCCACAAGCTGCCAGTAAATGGTGGCATCAACCTCTTCACCTAAAGTGACATTCTCCTTCCTCCAGTTGGTCACTAGAGGTGTCTCCATGGGTTTACAGCTCTCTATGTGAAATCTCTAAGGTATCTCGGTGGCATACTTGTCTTGACACACAAATAATTCCCCATCACCTTGCCATACTTCCAATCTGAGGAAGTAATGCATGAGACCCATGTATTTCATCTCAAATTCCCTTGCAAGGTCCTCCTTGAAAGAGTTGATCACCTGCTCATCATTTGTCAAAAATTAATCATCAACAGATAAAACAATGATAATAAATTTACCTTCTACCAAGATATGATAGAGGTTTGCATCTGCTTCACTTTTGGTGAAGCTCAATCCAGTGAAATAACTATCGATCCAAGTGTACCAAGCTCGAGGGTGCCTGTTTGAGACCGTACAATTCTCACATGAGTCCGCACACATGAAAATCCAAATCAAATGTCTCAAATCCTTCTAGTTGCTCGATTTACACTTCCTCCTCAATAACACCATTGAGAAATGTTGTTTTTACATCCATCTGGCGGACCTTCCACCCCATCTGCACAACCAGTGCAATAATTGATCTAATGGATGAATACCTTGCTATGGGAGCAAAGGTTTCCTCATAGTCAATTCCCTAAAATTGACATAATCCCTTGGCCACAAATTTGGCCTTATACTTCCATATGTTTCTGTCTGTTGCATGCTTAACCTTGAAGATCCATCTCGAACCCAAAATTAATTTATCTGTCAGTCTTGGGACCACTTCCCAAACATTGTCCCTCGAGATGGATTCATATTCTTCCACCATTGCATCAATCCAAATTGGTTACTCAATTGCTTCCTCAAAAGAGGATGGCTCAGTCTCTACAAGCTCAGTCATTATATCCATGTAGCCAGTGTACCTCTCAGGTGACCTCCTTTGCCTATGCAAATTTGAAAGAGCTTGCACATTCTCCCTCACATCCTGCACCAATCGATCAACTTCCCTGGTTCTTTTCCTACCTTCTCTGAATGGTTTTGCTTGAGTGCATGTCTCCACTCTGCCACCTCCATTTGTGGTTGCTCCACAACTTCTTGAGGCTCCTCCTTTAGAGCTAAAATATCCTTTTTTGGTGGGATTTGAAGCCCCCTCTCAAGCGAGCATCGCATTGCTTTCTCCTCATCAAATGTTACATCCCTTTGCACAACTCTCATTCTGAAGGAAGGTAAGTACACCTGGTAATTATGTGGAGTTTCGATGTAACCCATAAAATCTCCCAACTCTACTATCAACTCAAGTTTCTTCCTCGAATATTTGGAGACATGTCAGTGAATAGAGGCTCCAAAAATTTTGAAATGAGACACATTCGGCTTTCTCCCCGAGAAAGCCTCCTCTTGTGTAATCATACAAAGAATCCGATGGGGACTCCAGTTTTGCAAGTAGATTGACGTGTTACATGCCTCTACCTACAAATGGAGTGGCAGGCCTTGGTCACACAGCATAGCTCTCGCAACTCCCACAATGTTCTAGTTCTTTCTCTCAGCTACCCCATTCTATTGTGGGTTGTGGGGAGCTGTCATTTCTCTTCAAATTCCTTCTTTGGCACAAAATCCCTTGAAGTCATTCGAAAAATACTCACCTACATTGTCACTCTAGAGAGAATTCACCTTCTTGTCGGTCTCTTTCTCAAATAGTGCCTTGAATTCTACAAATTTTGAGAATGTATCATGCTTCTTCTGCATGAAGAAGATCCAACACTTTCTTGATAACTCATCAATAAAAATAACATAGTACTTATGTCTAGCAGTGGAGGCTATCAAGAAGGGTCCACAAACATCAGAGTGGACTCTCTCCAAGATTGCATTTGCTTTGTTGTCTCAATCATGGAATGTGGATTTTACATACTTCCCCAAGGTACAACCCTTGCAAACATCTTGCTGCTCAAGTGATCCTTTATGGAGGCTAGTGGTTATTTGTTGCATAATTTTAAGGGCGCCATGGTGCAAATGACCAAGTCTTATGTGCCAGAGTTCACCAACATCTTGACTATGCAATTTTTGTGTCTTACTACTTAATGCAGTGCAATCTTCCACATCAAGTTTATATAGGTTCTTCACACGAACCTCGATCTATTTCACCTACCTAGTAGCTATGTGTCTCAAAAAGGCTTTCCCTTTACTGAAGATCACATCATAGCCATGATCTTCCAAAACTACTACAGAGATGAGGTTCTTCTTCAATCCTAGTACAAACATGACATCTTTGAGGCGAAGAGGGGATCCCGAATCCCCCATAAAGTTTATTGTACCAATCTCGATAGCGATGTACCTTTCGTCATCCCCAAGCTCAATATGCATCTAGAGATCTTTCTCTTCCAAGTCACTGAAAATTTTCCTACACCTTGTCATGTGGAATGAGGCACCTGAATCCAAGTTCCACACACTCCCCATCAAGGTGAAGTCTAACTCGAACTGTGAAGCCAATGTTTCACCTGCATTTCCTCTTGAGTTATTCTTGCTAGACTTTTTGTGTAGACACTTTGTAGCATAGTGCCCGAATTCATGACAATTGAAGCATTTTATTTTGGACAAGTCTTTCTTCTTGCCCCCTTGGCTGGAATCTAGTTTGGTTTGAGGTTTCTTCCCTTTTCCCTTATTTCCCTCTCCAACCAATGAAAATTTGTCTTCATCCTCTCCCTTGGATGAACCTCCATCTCTGGTATTTCGTCTACTTTCTTCTTGTACCAAATCATACCATAAGCATTCCCAATTTGGTAATTTCTCCCTCTCGTTCACTAAGTCCTGGTAGCTATGCCAAATTTAAAGGCGGCCTAAAAGAGCTAGGTTTACCACGTCATCTTTTGCAACATTCACACCACCCCCTCCAAGCTCATCCCAAACAATTTGATGAGATACTGTGAAATAATATCATTCTTCTACATCTTAATGTTTCAAAGTTTGTCTTTGAGGGCCAGTTTTTTATGGTCACTGTTATTCTTGAAGAACTAGTTTCTTTATTATTCTAAAATATGAGGTTTTGTATTCAATCATTAGAAATCAAACTCAATCTATGAGGTTTTGTATTCCCTTATATTTATTAATCAATATATACAAATAAGGTGTTGGTGTACCCATGACAACAATGGTTAAGGTGTTGTTGTACCCATGGCAACAATGGTTGACACACTAGAAGAACTAGTTTCTTTATTATTCTAAAATATGAAGTATTGTATTCAATCATTAGAAATCAAACTCTAACTAAGAAGATTCACTAAAATTCAAAGTAGTTGTATTATGTTTGAATGTTTATTAAAAGATTAATCATTCATTTTTGTGTTCATTTCTTAACATGTTATTTTAAGAAGACCAATATTAATGAGATTCATTTTTATAATCAAGTTATTAGTTTCTAGTTAGTTATAAACAATGTCAAACTTAAGTTTTTCTATCCCCTGAAGTAGCATTGTTTTATTGCAGCGTCCATAGCCCCCATGGAAATGCCTTGGTATAATACAAGTATTGACCTCCTACCAGTGAGCATCCCCAGTGTCAACAGGTTACTTGTACTTCCCACACTTTTAATAGTGTTTTATCTTCTCCCACCACATATCCTCCACACCGACTCCTGCGGGTGGACCCCCTGCTTCCACACAATCCACCCCTCCATAACCCTTGTGAATTACATCTTCGGGCCAAATATCCTCATAATGATAATCCTTGGATTGTAAAGTATCTATAATTGTAGGTATTAGAAATCTTGTAAGAGCAAAAGTACTATCGTGCTTGGGATCACATCCAATCTGTAAAACCTTCAATATTTATTTCACCTTTATCTTGATATGTATGATAATATTAATTGTGCAATAAGTGCAATGAAAAAGGAGTCATACTATAATTGTTTTAATTAGCAAGACTCTTGTGTATACAAACTTAGTCCACTGAGTATTTCGTAGCCCTAAACTATTGCTAATATAAATTTAATTAATGTGAAATGGATAATGCTTTTATAAAAATATCAACTAAACATTTTCTCCTCAGAGTTTAGACTTCATGTATATCATACAACATTTTTCTCTATAAACAGTATGATATCATATATAAGAAAACTCTTTTCATTAAAATTTACTAATAATAATCAAAAAACCTAAACATGTATTCACATGATACAAAATCACAAAATCTTTATTAATTTATAATAGACAACAATGTCTTCCAATATAATGATAGCATGAAATATAAACTTATTTAATGAATAAATGAAAAGAAAATTTAAATAATATGCATCTACTTTCAGTGAACTCTCACAGTTGGAGAATACACACTTCAGAAATCTCTTCAGGGCTCCCCAAGAGGCATCCATTGCTGAAATTGTACAAACAGCTAAACACTTCCCCAGTTTTGTTGATGAGGACTCATTTGAGGATCTCAATTCCCTGGTCACACAAGGGGAACTTGAAGGAACGATAAAATGGTTCAAGAAAGACAAGAGTCCAAGACCGGATGGATGAACCATAGAATTCTTCCTTGCTTTCTATGAACTCATTGACCTTGACCTACTTAAGGTTGTGGAAGAATTTAGAACAACAGGCCTATGTATGATGCCATCAACACTACTTTGATTTAATCCCTAAATCTGACTCCCCTACATCTTTCAATGACTTTTGACCTATCTCTCTCTGCAACTACTTGTATAAAATCATTGCCAAGATCATAGCGAACCGGCTTCGCCCCATCCTGTCTAGACATATCTCCTCTGAACAATTTGCCTTTCTTCAGAACAGACAAATTCATGAAGCTATAGGCATTGCACAAGAAGCCCTACACTCTATCAATCACAAAAAGATCAAAGGAGCCATTCTCAAAATTGATCTAGCCAAAGCTTTCAACAAGGTCAGCTGGCTCTACATCAAAATGATCCTCACTCACCTAGGTTTTCCCCCTCCTTTCATCAACTGGATCATGTGTTGCATAAACTCAGCAACCTTTAGTGTTCTCATAAACGGCTCTGCCTCGCATTTCTTTCATGCTGAGAGAGGCCTCCGGCAAGGATGCCCACTTTCCCCTCTTCTCTTTCTCATTGTTATGGAGGCCCTTAGCAGACTCCTCACATCAGCCAAAAGGGATGGTCGATTACATGGGATACAATTGAATGACCTCTGCCACCTAACCCATCTACTCTTTGTCGATGATGTCCTCATCTTCCTCGATGGCAGCTAGAGGGACTCATCTACCTTCCATGACATCCTTAAACTCTTTGCAAAAGCCACCGGCATGGAAGCAAACCATACCAAGTCCACCATCACACTCTCCTACACATCACCCCTGGAAGCCAGATCTGCATCCCATCTCTTTCCCTTCCAACATCATCTCTTGGAGGATGGTCTAAAGTACCTGGGTTTCAGGCTTAAACCCCACAGCTATCATATTGCAGATTGGATTTGGCTCGTTACTAAGATTGAGAAGAGGCTAAAAAACTGGAACCACCGTTTCCTTTCAAGAGCAGGTCGGCTCGTGCTCATAAAATCTGTATTGGAAGCCACCCCTGTATACTGGATGACATTGGCTTGGATCCCTAGAGGAATACTTGCCCGCATTCAAAAGATCTACTGCAGATTCCTTTGGAATGGATACAAAGAGGGCAAGCCCTATGCATGGGTTGGATGGAATCAAATCGCTCTACCAAAAAAATGGGGAGGATGGGGATTAAAAGACCTCCCTGCATTTGCACATGCTCTAGCAGCTAAAATGGGATGGTCCTTACTCACTACACAGAACCTCTGGACTGAGGTCACTTATCACAAATACATCTGGCCTCAACATCTCATGGACTGGATTCGTAACCCAACCTGGCCTCGAACTGGGATATCAATCGTTTGGAAATCCATCCTCCATACTATGCCCAGCATTCGAGAGGGACTTGCTTAGAAAATCAAAGAAGGCAACATGGCACACATAGGTATGGATCCATGGTCCGGTGGGGGCAATATGCATCATCTACCCCCAGATCTTATACTATTCCTAAACCAGAGGCAGATTAAAACGATCGGCCAGATCGCAGACAGGGAGAACAACTCCATATTTGAACAAGTCTGGTTCTCTGCACGACACTTGGGCATTCCCGAACCTTGGCACCAAATTTGGGAGGGTTATATAAATGCCCTCAATGAAGCACATGTTCGCATTACAGAGGGATCTGACGAACTCATTTGGACCCCGGCTGAGAATGGGAAATACTCTCCCAAAGCAGGATATCCAAACCTGATAATGGATCGTAAACCACCTGCTCTCCTTGAATGGTGGTCAAAAATCTGGAAACTTAAAGCCCCCCCACGAGCCAGACTTTTCATGTGGAATGTGCTTCACAACAAGACTCCAACCGGAGAAAACCTCATGCGTAGATCGCGATTTGGGCCGCATTGGTGTGTCCTCTGTACACAGGCAGCAAAGACTAATGAACACCTTTTTTTAACCTGCCCTCTCACTGTTCAGTTGTGGCAACAAATAATACACCTCCTCAATAAACAAGGTAGTTGGCATGGACTGTCGATCGCTGAGGCATGGAATAATTGGAATAGAGTGCATTTGGACAGCAAGACTCGATGCATACCCCTCCTCGTATGCTGGAAGATCTGGTTGACTAGAAACAAAATCATCTTCCAAGGATCTCCGGCACGATGGCCACTCATCACTGCAAAAATTATAGCTGCATATCATGAAATCCCCAAGGAGACACAGTCCACTACAGCACGTCCTCATGCCCCCGAAATTATAGATCGAACTATCCCGTGGGCATATTTTGATGGAGCAACCCAATCTCATGGATGTGGGGGAGGCTCTCTTCTTTACCTATCTGATCAGCACCATTACCAAATCAAAATGGGTTTGGGGGAGGGTACAAACAATTTTGCAAAACTAATTACTCTCAGACATTTATTGCACTTTGCACTTGCACACTCATGCAATAACATACAAATTTTTGGGGATTCCAAAATCATCATAAACTGGTTCAACAGCATAAATACCTGTCATGCACATTCCCTCAAAAACATTCTGGATGAGATTATGGTTTTCAAGGTTCAATTTAACTCTATCATCTGCCAACACATTTATAGGGAATATAATGAGGTTGCTGACAAGTTATCCAAGGAGGCCACGACACAACCCAGAGGACTGTGGATGATACAAGAACAACATGGAACAGAACAATATTAGTACTACCATCGGCCATACATCGACAGATTTTGTCCTCAGAGGGACCAAGCACAAAATTTTCGTTGGGCATAACAACTAAGTTTTTTTATATATGTATATATTTATGATGTTTATCTATCTTTCGCAAGAACTCTGAACACCCTGTGTGGTGAATATGTACAGCACTCTAATGGTTATGGCTTTGGCACATATATTATTTTGTTGGACACCTAATCCTAAATGGGTTAGTGTGGAAGCCGAATAGACCAAAGCAGTCCAAGAGACCTTGGGATCTGAAACCCAAGAGTCACATAATGTACTATAAATGTAAATCTCTTGTTAATAAAAATTGTATTGCATGTTTTATCTTTCACATTGTCTTTGCTGTCCATGTGTGTTTAACATGGTATCAGAGCGGGCGATCTCCTGCCCTGCTCCATTGTGAGCCACCTGTTTCTGTGAGCCACCTGTTTCAGCGCTGCCATTCCTCTGTTGTGAGCAGTCCTGGCCCTCTGCCATATTCTTTTCAAGCGCTACCTTATAACGCCTCTGTCATCAACGCCTCTGTCACCACTGCGCTCTGTCCATAAATGCCCCATTTAAAAGCGTTGATCCATCTGCGATTTACTATTATTGGTTGTCCTGACTGCCAAGCGTTTCATGATAATTACGCTGCTCCTGTAGCTGCTCCACCTGCATTTAATACGCTGCTCTCTGCATACGAAACGCTCCTTCACCCAGCGCTATTTGTGCCATTCTTTACCTGCGCCCTCTGTCTTTTACTGTCCTGACCTGGTTTGAAACGTTTGCGCTGGCATGCTGGTCATCCTGACCTAGTTTGAACGGTGGACACTTCTTGTTTCAGTTTCATTTGTTTGAAAGCTGGACGCTCTTTCCAAGATTTCGTATGACTGACATGAGATGTGCCGCTGATCCGCTTCTTTTCATTTGGGCTTACAACAAGCTTGGTGGCGCGCCTTGATGCAGAATAGTATACATAGGCATTTACTGCTTCCTTTTTGGAGATAAATTCTCGTCGATTAGAATATCAAGAAGTCGATGATCAGAAGAACCAGAAAGATATAGAATTAAAGTTAAAGATTACTAAGAAGAACCAGAAAGAATTCCCCCGCTTCTGATGATGATGATGTGAGGAGATCAGGAAGGGCCGAACAATCTCGTGAACTGCTATCCATCTGTTTGTAAAAGCATCCGGAATCTTTAATCCCACATGATTCACGGAGAAGGGTTTGTCGTCGGTCACAACCAGTGATTGGCCGTGGAGGAGAGTCGGGAGTCTTGTACCCGCCGGAAGACGCGTAAGATCGACAGCCTGCTATTGGGAACCACATGGTATCTCACATTGTTTGTAAAATCTCCCTCGAATTCTGAAATACTATCAAACGCAGTGGGGACTCTGTGGATTGAGACCTTGGAGGCCGCGAAGGGCACGGAGGGCACTGATAAGGCCATCTTGGATATGACTATCAATGGCTTTTAGTCATAGACGAGCGAGAACTACCATAAATTATTTCTAGCTCCGTGAGGCTTTTTAATTGTATCGACGGAGAATTGAGGCAACTGTAATTTGGACTCTCGTCAACAAAGTGTCTGCTCATGGTTTCGAGGCAGAACATTGCTATCAAATCTGAGGCACACTTTGAGAGTTTGAGGGTAAGATCTACGTGAAAACCAACGACGTCAAAGATGTCATCAGACGATGCGAAAGTTGGAGATTTTCCAAAACAATGAAGCAACGCAATGAAATTTTGACAAATTGAAGCGTCGGTATAATCTGGAGTAGCAGTGTATGGTTCTACCTGCGGTATATGGTTCTGCCTGCGGTATATCAATTGAAAGCGGAAGGGTCTCTGCGTTTCCATTTTAACGCTGTCCCATATTTTAAACACTGTCCAGCACTTTAACGCCACAAGAGGAATTTGTTTTCTGGGTGGAAAAGGGGGAATAGACTGTCAATGAGGTGATTTATTAGCCGCTTAATTAGAGGTAATTAATGGTAGCCACCCATTTCCTACTTCCTGTAGATGTTGGTTTGCTGGCATGATGATAAAGAGGAAGTTTACAGGCCTAACATGTAATATAAGAATTAGGTATGCCTGTTGAAAAAAAAATTTGATTGCATTCAGTACGCTCTTGTCAAAAGTATTCTGTCTTTGAGCCTGCAAAGCGCTCCGTGGGATTCGAACTTTTCAGCTACCGTGGCGTAGGTTCTGTAGTACTAGCACTGGACTGAAGTGGTTCAGCTAGTTCAGCTTACTACACGGGTACTTGGGTTATTTTGCCCATGTACACTGGGAAGCTGCTGCTCGCAACGCAACAGAGAACTTTGAGATCAGCCACCAATTGAAGACCTCAGACTGTTAGCCAGTGAAGAAGATTACATCTCGGACTTATTGCAGTTGTGTCTCAGACCTAACCTGTGGAGAACTGAAGATATAAATCTGTGGTGGCTCAGGTAGTCTGCCTGTGGGAGCTCAGTTGTGAAGCTCAGAACCTTAGAACAATCCTATATACCTTGGACCTGTGTTGTGAGGAGCTTGGACTATATTACAGTCACTTGGATCAGTGTGTGGAGAGGTATTTGAGGAGCTCGGATCTTGGACAAGACCTGCAAGAACAATGAAGTATTAAGGCTCGGATCAGGTACCTTGAAACTTGAATTGTGTCCTGTAGGTGAGCATCATTGAAGCATTTGTTGAAGCTATTTTGAGGTAATATAGATACATCCTTTAAGGCACTTGATGAAGCCTTGAAGAAGAATTTACAACAGTCTTGAGAAAGCCTCTCAAAGCCATTTTGAGCAGACCTTGGAGTATCATCCTAGAGCACATTGTGAAGCACTTGAAGAATTGATTGGTGCAGAACTTGAGCAACTTATTGAAGATACCTTGAACTATCAGCTGCTAAATTTCTTGAAGTAATTTGTTGGTTGTTTTTTTCCCTTTAAGCTACAGGGCTTTCTTGTGTAACTTGAAGATATTTAGTAGCTGACATTTTTTTGTGGGATTTTGGAGTTCGGTTGTTGCTGATTGAGTCTGTCAGAAAGCATATATATATATCCAAGTTGTTGTGCTGCTGCTAGGGTCTGGACAGTTTGTTCTACAGGATGAGATCAGAATTATGTGCTGGTGTTGAGCAGAAGTTATGTTTGGTTTGGTAATCAGATTGATGTTGTGATCCTTCTGATTGATGAGAGGAATATATATGCCACTGACATGATTTGACAGAGATGTATTTGGCAGTTTTATTTATGTAGGGTTTTCTAGTAAGAATATGAAGATACTATTGTTAATGTTGCTAATGTGCTGAGTGAATGTGAACCAATCAAATAATGCCTGGTCATTATGACTGACCTAGTGATTGGATATTAATGATGTTGCTAAGAGTTTGTGATACAGAAGTAAATTTGGCTTGATTCATTTGCTGCACATTTACAAAGGATTTTTCTGTGTCTTTGTACTGTGAGTGGGTGTTACTTTTACTCATTGGGTCATAGTTGTAATCAGTGTTTTAAAGGGTTGTAATTTTGACAATGAAGAATATGCCTCGAATTACTGAAATATTAGAGTTCTTAAAAACTCTGATATATTCCTCTAATCATGAAACATTCCAAGTCAGCAAAGGCTCTCTCTCAGAAATTCAAACATGTCTACAATATGCACAAGAGAAAATTGATTTTTTGCAGCCTGAAACACAGCGACAGCAAGAAGAATTAAAAAGGAGGAGTCATTCTGAACCTGTTTCTGTTCAGAACAATGAAGCGACTCTCATAAACAGCAAGTCAATATTGTTCAAGTTCATTCAGATCCAGTACCCGATAAAGCAGCGATTGTACATGCAGATGCAGAAACTCAGTCTGCACTTCTCAAGCCCATCATCAGACCTTGGGAACAGCTTGTCCACAACAAGCACAGAACTGGTCTTGGATATGACAAGGACTTGTCCTTTCATATTCCAGACTACTCAAAGCCCATTCAGTTTAAGAGCGCTGGATTCATTGATGACAGTTCACTTGCTCTTCATGACAGTTCAGATTATGCCCCTCTTCCACAGCAACAACAACAACAACAGATCGTGAAATGCCAACACTGTGACCGAGTTGGCCATCTGAAAGATCACTTTTTTGATCTTCATCCATGTAAGCACTGTCATAAAACTAGCCATTCTTCACACAGATGCTTCAAAAACAAACGTCCTGCAAGAACAAAGATTCATCTTGGATGGATCGCTTCTTGGCAATGGGCATCAACAGCCAAGAAGATATTCCAAACACATGTCAGAACTTGTTCCAGAATATTGAACAGTCTTGCAGATGAGTTTTCTCCATCATCTCACCTTGTATCTGACAGGGGGGGAAATGATGGTCATCTACAAGCTTCAAAGTCACATCAAGCGAGCCTGAGCCACAACCTGCCACACCAGTTTCAGAGTTGTAGCCAGCGACAAAGATGCCCCTGAACATGCCTTCAGTTGGCAATCTGGGACACTTCCTCTAGCAAAAGACTTCAGCTTCTTGCCAGTCTTGGAAGAGTTCCGGGAACACAATTGAGAACACTTCCTCTAGCAGAAGACACCAGCGTCTTGCCAGTTTTGGAAGAGTTCCAGGAATTGCATTAAGCATTCCAGAGTTGTTGGTTATCCTTAAACCATCACAGGTTGAGACTTCCCTTTTCAGGTTGAAGTTTTACCTTTTATGCGGGGTGAGACCTCCCTTTTATGGTTGAAGGTTTCCCTCTTTAAAACAATAGGATCACTTCCTCTAGCAGAAAACTTCAGTTTCTTGCCAGTATTGGAAGAGTTCCGGGAACTGCACTAAGCGTTCCAGTGTTGGTGGTCATCCTTAAACCACTGTCATTTTTACCAACATTTCATAGAGCACATTCAGCCTAGTGCTGCCATGCATTTTTTGCACATTTTGTATTACAGCTCTCTTCTTGGACTCATACATAACCCTTCGGATTAAGGGGGGGAATGTTGGACACCTAATCCTAAATGGGTTAGTGAGGAAGCCGAATAGACCAAAGCAGTCCAAGAGACCTTGGGATCTGAAACCCAAGAGTCACATAATGTACTATAAATGTAAATCTCTTGTTAATAAAAATTGTATTGCATGTTTTATCTTTCACATTGTCTTTGCTGTCCATGTGTGTTTAACATATTTTTTGACAACTATGGACCTGATTTCGACCAGCAGTTATGCATATGCCTATGGCATCTACTACATGTAATTTTTCAAATTAATAAAAGATTATGATTTATTCTAAATTAAAAAATAACATAGATATATATATAAAATAATTAATCATTAATAATTTCTCAGACTTAAAAAAAATAAAAAAAATAACAAAATAAGAATGACAAACAAATTTGCCATAATGAGTTCATAAAAATAAACCAATCAAAATAATTAAGACATTGAATGACAAACAAATTTGCCATAATTAGTTCATAAAAATAAACCAATCAAAATAATTAAGACATTGAAATAATTGATTTCAAGAAAAGTGATAGGATGATCGCATGAAATTGAATAGATGAAGAGAAAAATTAGATAATTAATCATTAATAATTTTCGTCACAGAAATATGAATAGATGAAGAGAAAAATGAGATGATTAATCATTAATAAATGAAGAGAAAACTTAGATGATTAATCATTAATAATTTTGGTCACAGATTTAAAGAAATTAAAAATGACAAACAAATTCGCCATAATTAGTTCATAAAATAAACAAATCAAAATAATTAAAACATACTCAAACAATTATTTTCAAGAAAAGTAATTATTGGGCTGGATAAAAGGGAAAACAGACTCGGTAAAGCAGGAAAGTTGGGGCTGAATTGAAGCAACAGAGTTTCTTTCAATATTCTAGGATGAACAGAATTTTTTTGTTATAGCATAGTGAAAAAAATATTGATAATTTAGGCTACAGGTTATTTCCAGCCTATGTGACCATTCATCCAATGTTCCACTATTAAACAACACATTCTCCACATAACAATCTCACTCCAGCTTTTGTTGACTTTCATGGAGGTTGGGTGGCAGGTAGAATGGTGAACAAACATTTGGAAGACTCAACATAGCAATTCTACTTGTTAGCCCATTAAGGACAATGACCTCGACTGCAAGGAGAGATATTCCAGACTAACTTAAAATGAGGAAGGAGAAAGTCTTGAAAAGCTGTTGAAGACACGAGGGAATAAACATTAGAGCAGATCCCATTATTATATTTACTAAATTGGTGGACGAGAATGAAGCTTCAAACAACAAACAGCATATCTGGAAAATGTTGGCCAGACAATGCGCTGCTCACAATGCTGACAGGAATAAGAATCATAAAATTCTCCTTAAGGCTCAAATCAAACTCGCCAATGTGCTTCTTACAATGCCCAGCTAACCGAACTTCAGAGACTCACAGCAAATCATAAGTATTCGTCCAATTTTCCACTATAAACAAACATTCTCCACATTTGACAATCTCATGCCAGCTTTTGTTGACTTATTGAGGTTGGATGGTAGCAGGTTCATTGTTAACTCCCATTGAGGTTGGGTGGTAGCAGGTTCATTGTTAGATAAGGATGACTACTGAAAAAGGCAAGAATCTTCCAAAGCCAGAGATTAAAAACTTCTTGGTAGAACGGTAAAACAAACATTTGAATGGCTGATGAAGGAAGCAAGAATCTTCCAATCCAGAGATTAAAAACTTCTTGGTAAAACAAACATTTGAATGGCTGATGAAAGAAGCAAGAATCTTCCAAAGCCAGAGATGAAAACTTCTTGGTAGAATGGTGAAAAACACATTTGAATGACTGATGAAAGAAGCAAGAATCTTCCAAAGCCAGAGATTAAAAACTACTTGGTAAAATGTTAAAACAGACATTTGGAAGAAGCAACATAACAGCTAACTACTTTCGTTTAAAAAGTTAGCCTCATCGAGGACAATGACTTCGACTGAGATGAGACATTACAGACGATGCAAAACAACTTTAAAATGAGAAAGGTAAAAGTTTTGAAAAAAGTTTTGAAAAGCATTTGAAGCCGGTAGAACTGCATCCGACTACCGTTTCCTAAATCTATTGTTCCTGACTGCTTTCGGGCCGAGAGGACTACTCTGTTGTGTTGGGAGTATCTGTTCCAGTGAGAACCCCTTTCGTTTCACGCGAAAAGGTTTCCGATAGCCCTAGCTGCGTTATTTTTAAGATCTGGAGGTATACAGTGTTTATTTGCAGTTTACAGTTATTTTCTCTCTGTTTATTTCGGTTTTTGGGTTTATTTAACCTTTTTTTATTACCAGATCTATACCTTTCATTTCTTTGTATGCTCTTTGCCCTGCGACTTTGTGCGATCTGGGCAAATCAGAAACAGAAAGGAAGGATTTTTCTCATGCGTATACTCTTTTCCGTTGCGCCTTAGTGTGATCTCGGAAAATCAGAAACATTGAGGAAAATATTTAGTTTCCGGCTAAAGCTAACTTCGAGCCGCAAGGTTCGTTTTTTTTTTTTTTTTTTGTCTGTCTGTGTTGGGTTTTGTGTTTTTTGTTTTGTAGGGAAAAAAGAACTTCCCGCACTTCATCGGCGACTTCGTCAGATTTTCCTCAAAAAACCATAACTTCTTCATCTGGAAGCCGTTTTCAGAACCGTTTTTTTTTAAACAGCCTAATTTTTCGAGATCTTTCCATTGAAACACTTAGTTTCCGCATCTATAGCTTCAGTTTTTTTTTTAAATGGAAAGTCCATGCCAAGTTATTCTTGACAGCACCAACTACTTCTAATGGTGGTCCTACATTGTGGATTTACTTAGAAGTAAAGGTCTTTACAGAATAGCCACAGGCCAAGAGACCAAACCGAAAGATGAAGACAAGGCAGCTAAATGGGAAAATAGGCAAGACCAAGCATGTGGGTTGATAGGGATGTCTATTTCTCCAAATCTTAGATTCCATATTGCAGAACTTGATACTCCTAATGAAGCAATGAAACAGATTACTAAAGTCTTTGGAATTAAAAATGAACTTAAAGCCCATCAACTTGAAAATGAATTGCTTACATTGGACCCCAATAATTTTTCTTGCATTGAAGATTTTTTATCCAAGTTCAAGACCTTTAGACTTCCCTTGGAAGGTGTTAAGGTTAAGAAAGAAGATAGTAGCCTTATCTACTCCATTTTTACTAAGTTGGGACCAGCCTATTCTGTGTTTGTTTCCACCTTCCATTCTACAAGAGAAGCCTTCATTTCTCAAGGACAAGCCTACAAGTCCCCTTCTTTTGATTCATTTTGTGATTCTTTAATAAGAGAACAAGAAAAACTCTTACACCTTGGTCTTCTTCATCTTGGAAACTCTTCTAAGAAAGCGTTAGCCGCCCAGCAGCAACCAAATTCAAAGAATCCTAAGAAGTCGTATCCTAAAAGGAATGGTCCTAAACCAAACAAGGGTCCTAAGCAATTTCCGCCTCAAAATAAAAAATCATTTCAACAAAATGATAAGACAAATAAAAACAAATGGAAGAAGACTAATAGACATTGCAACTTTTGTAATCGAGATGGCCACTTAGAATCCAAATGCTTTAAGAAGATGGAAGCCTTGGAAGCAGCAATGAAGAAGCATAACATCCATTTGGAGCAATCTTCAACTTCAACTTCATCTTCAGGAATGGCACTTTCTGCATGTGGTTGTCAAGCATCTCGGTCTGGCTATGCACTAAATGTATCTTCTTCTTCTCATTCTCATGAGTGGCTCATTGATTCTGGAGCTTCTTATCACATGGCCAAAAACAAAGCCATGTTTTCTTCTTTAAATGATTGTAACACCAAAAATATATATGTTGGTGATGATAGATCTCTTAGCGTTGTAGGGACTGGAACTGTTCATCTAGACAATGGTCAGTTTAATGATGTATTATGTGTTCCAACCTTATCCTGCAACCTTCTATCTGTATATCAGATAACCCATTCAGGTGAAGGTAAAATCGTTGAATTTTCACCTCACGATGTTGTAATTAAGGACCTAAGAGATCTTAGACAAATTTTAGCTACTGGCATTGCTGATGATTCTACAAGGTTGTATAAGTTTCACAACTTTGAGTCATCAAATCTTCCCTCAGTATTTGTTGCTCATGATGATGAAGTGAGCAAACTTTGGCATGAGCGATTTGGTCACTTAAACTATCGCTCTCTTCAGAATCTATGTAAAGAAAATATGGTGACAGGTCTTCCAATGGTATCTTGCAGAGATGGTGTTTGTTCCGGATGTGTACTCGGAAAACATCATCGGGACAGTTTTGAAAAACGTGCCTCTTGGCACGCCTCAGCCCCTTTACAGCTCCTGCATAGTGATTTATGTGGTCCACTTCCAGTTGCTTCATTCTCTGGCTACAAGTATTTCTTAACTTTCATTGATGATTTCTCCAGACGCACTTGGGTATACTTCTTAAAACTCAAGAGTGAAGTATTTAACATGTTCTTGGCCTTTAAGGCATTTGTTGAAAAACAATCTGAACATCAAATTCTTAAGCTAAGATCTGATAATGACGGAGAATATGTTAAAAACACATTCATCAACTTTTGCACTGAGAATGGAATTCAAATGCAACATATTGTTCCATATACTCCACAACAAAATGGTGTAGCTAAAAGGAATAATCGCACCTTAAAGGAAATGGCTAATTGTATGCTTCAATCTAAAGGACTTAGTCTTAATTATTGGGCAAAAGCAATTAACTGTGCAAATTACATAATAAATCGCACTCCTACTAAGGTTTTAAAGAATATCACTCCAGAAGAAGCATGGAGCTCAATCAAACCAGATGTAAGTCACTTTCGTGTTTTTGGAAGTGAAGCATGGGCCCATATTCTAGATGAGAAACATAAAGCTTTAGAACCTAAGAGTGAAAATTGTATTTTTGTTGGATATTCTGAAGATGTCAAAGGATATAGACTTATTCCACTTAAGTCCAAAAATGTTATCATTAGAAGAGATGTAAAGTTTGCTAAAAATATATCGGCCTGCGAGCCTAGTTCCGCAGATGTGCCACCTCTCCCTATCTCTTCTACTTTTGAAAATATTTTTTCTTCAGATGATGAAAGCGAGGATGAAAATCCTCCCCCACCTTCTCAGGATCCTCCTTCAGCTCCTCAGCTTCCAAAATGGGTTCGTGCTACTCGGGATGCAGCAGGTGATCTTGTCGGTGATCCTACAGATCAGCGACGTACACGTTCTCAGTTCGAGAGAGCCTCTTCTTTACTGGCTCAAGCTTCAGTGAATTATGATCCTGACACCTTTGCAGAAGCTTTAGGCCATCCAGATTGGGAAGCAGCTATGAATGAATAATATCATTCATTATTGGCAAATGATACATGGAATCTTGTTCCTCTACCAAAGGGACGAAAACTTGTTAGATGCAAATGGGTTTACAGAACCAAGTATGGACCAGATGGGAAAGTTGATAAACATAAAGTTCGTCTTGTTGCTAAGGGTTTTTCACAAGTTGAAGGCATTGACTATACTGAAACCTTCTCCCCTGTTGCCAAAATGAACTCTATCTGCCTTGTTCTTTCCCTTGTTGCCTCTTTCAAATGGGAAGTCCATCAGATGGATGTTAAATCCGCCTTCTTGCATGGGGACTTGCATGAAGAAATCTATATGGAACAACCTATTGGCTTTATACAAACAGACTCCAACCTTGTATGTCGGCTTAAGTAATCCCTTTATGGTCTCAAGCAAGCTCCTCGAGCTTGGTATGCCAAAATGGATAACTTTCTTTTAGAAAATGGCTTTTCTAGGTGTCATTCTGACAATACTGTCTACACCAAGAAAGTGGGCAAGTCTCTTATCATTCTTGTTCTTTATGTTGATGATCTTATCCTGACTGGTAGTGATCCCAACCTTATAAACCATGTGAAGTCTAGCCTTAAAAGGAAGTTTGAAATGACAGACTTAGGACACTTACATTATTTTCTTGGTCTTCAAGTCTTGCAATCCAAGGAAGGTATTTCCCTTTCCCAATCCAAGTATGCCTGTGATATTCTACGCCATTTTCACATGGAAGACTGTAAGCCAGCCCCTTCTCCCTTTCAGTCTGGAGTCAAACTTTCAGTCACTTGTACTTCTCCTGAAGTTGATGCTACCTTATACCGTCAACTTGTAGGAAAACTTTTGTATCTAACCCATACTCGTCCTGACCTTTCCTTTGATGTTGGCCTTGTTGCTCGGTTTATGCAAAACCCACGTGAAAGTCATTGAAAGCTACTAAAAGAATACTTCGTTATGTTCGAGGTACAGTTCAGTTTGGGATTCATTACAATGCTGAAGCATCTCCTCTATTGGTTGGTTTCACTGATTTCAATTGGGCTGGTGACCCTAATGATCGGAAGTCTACTGCAAGTTATGTGTTCACTCTTGGTTCAGGACCTATTACATGGGCTTGCAAGAAACAAGGTGCCATTTCTCTTTCTTCAGCAGAAGCAGAGTATCGTGGTGTCGTAGAAGCTAGTAAGGAAGCCTTGTGGCTTCGTCAGATCCTGTCAGAGTTTGGCTTTCAGCAGCAGCATCCGACTACACTTTGGTGTGATAATCAAAGTGCCATTCAACTATGCAAAGATCCAGTCCAACATCAACACAGCAAACACATTGCACTGCACATGCACTTCATCAGAAAGCTCATTCATGACCATGTTCTTGAAGTGCAATATTGTTCAACAGATGATCAAGTTGCAGACATCTTTACAAAGGCTCTCACAGAGGCGAAGTTCACTAAACTTCGATTTATGGTTGGAGTTCAAGAAGTTGTCACTAAGGGGGGATAGGCTCTAATGCCTCCTTCCTTCTCCTATTGTGTCATATTTGTAAATCCTTCAATCCTATCCCAAGTTGTTCTTAAGGGGGGATGTTAGGATATTCCGACACATAGGAAATAGTTAAGTACAACTTGGTCTAGTATAGAGTTAAGTATAGAGTTAGGGAAAGTGTGTTTCTTTACTATGTACATTTTGTAACTTACAATCCAACGGTCACGATATGTAGTGATCCGACGGTTCATTCTCTCCTCGGTATTACCAACACTTGATCCGTGGCTTAACACCCGATTGGTCCATGATCTCTATTTAAAGAGCATGGACGGTCATTTGTAGGGTAACCATTCATGAGAGAAGCTTATGTAAATTTTCATTCTTTTATTAATAAATTCCCTGAAGTGGCTGCGTTGGCTCAGGCCGTGGACTGTTTCCCTCTTTGAGGGTTTTAACCACATCAAAAATACTGGTGTATTGATCTGCGATCTGTTTGTGAGCGGTGTCCTTTGGTGTTCTGTCTGAGGAACTTACCCTGTAAATTCTTACAACATAACAGTTAACCACTTTCGTTTAAAAAGTTAGCGTCATCGAGGACAATGACTTCCACTGAGATGAGACATCACAGACCATGCAAAACAACTTTAAAATGAGAAAGGTAAAAGTTTTGAAAAGCTATTGAAGACCTAAGGAAATAAACCTTCGAACAGATCCCAATACCTTCGAACAGATCCCAATATTAGATTTAGATAAGCATGAAGCTTCAAACAAAATATAAAATAAAATTCTCCTCAAGGCTCAAAGCAACCTCGCCAATGCGCTTCTCAGAATCTCCATCTAAGTTATAACTCCAAAGACTAAGACGCCTCACTCATAGCGACTCACAAAGCAGTCATCCAATTTTCCACTATTAAACAAAGCATTCCCCACATTTGATAATTTGATGCTAACTTTTGTTGACTTCCTTTGAGGTTGGGTAGTAGCTTGTTCATTCTCGGATAAGGATGACTGAGGAAAGAAGCAGGAATCTTCCAAAGCCAGAGATTAAAAACTTTTTGGCAAGGATGACTGGTGAAAGAAGCGGGAATCTTCCGAGGCCAAAGATTAAAATCTTTTGGTAGAATAGTGAAATAAACATATGGAAGAAGCAACATAGCAGTTAGCCACTTTTATTTAAAAGGTTGGCCACATTGAGGGCCATAACTTCCACTGAGAAGAGAGATATATTGCAGACCATGCTAGAAAACTTAAAATGGGGACTAAGAATCATAACATTCTCCTTGAGGCTCGAAGCAACATCGACAACGTGCTTCTCACAATGCTCAAGTAACTGAACTCCAAACTTCAAAGACTAAGACACCACACTCAGAGCGACACTGTAACAGATATTCCAAGGCAGGCTTAAGCAATGGTTTTATTGAACCAAGAGCAGCCTGAACGCTATCTAATTACTGGAATACCTTCTATTCCACACGAATTTTGATCATTGGGAGGTAAATGACAATTTTAATAATCTAAATTCCGTGTAATTAAATAACCTTGCTAATTTTCATTTTCTCAGTTTTGAATGACGAAAGACAACCAATATTTTAAATACAACGTAAATTCAATAGGACAGGAAAGAGAAGGAGAACTAATAATTTCTAACATTGAGTGACTACCCAAACACATTTTATCCATCCATCATTGCAGGTGGTAAACACTAGCTCCCTTTTCTGTCAACATGCAAATATCCTCCACCAGGGTTCAGCTCAAAGCCCACCTTTTCATCATTACAAAGCATGGCACTGGGAATGTAAATGCTACCCATAGTCAGGGAAGGCAGGAGATGAACAGGGAGTGGATTAATTGAGGAAGTTTTGGGGGAGCCCGTAGATAGATGATTGATTCGGTATTGGTTTTTATTGAAATGGAGTCACCCGACAATGATCATAAAGTGAAACAGTAAACATGTTGGTTTGCATATTTTCTGATGCAGTTCAAACAGGTACTGATAGCTCCAACCATTCCGTGTTTGTCCTTCTCTATAAGTATATGGAATGGAGGGATACAAACCTCTGTCACAGGATAAACACAAGCCAACGATATAAAAGCTGCATGATCGTGTGAAGTGCTGACATTTCCTGCTGTACAAGATGATCCGCACGGTTGCTTGAAGATACAAGATATACACTGAGCTCGAATGAAACCAGAATATTTGGGTAAAACTATGGGGCAGAGAAAACAGTGGTAACCAGTACCGGAGGATGACCCAAATATTTGATTCCGAAATATTTTTCAGGACACACTTAATTATCGGTCTAGATTTATCTTAACTCCAACTCCAGATCTACCAAGCACTAAGGGAGATCAAATCTCTTCACTCTAAAAAAAAGTTCCTTAACTCCAACTCCGGATCTACTAAGCACTAAGAGGGATTAAATCTCCACTCTAAAAAAAAATTTGCAACTCCAGAAATTTGATCCCTTTGGGCACTTGGTAATATTCAGAAATAAAATCGATCCAGAATCGATCCAGACTAGTTTGATTATTAATAATTAAAAAAATATAATTATTAATTTTATTATTTCATTTCATTTTTTAATTTTAATTTTATGTAATTTGACAAGTCAAAATATTTAGATAACATAACAAGACAAGAAATTACATCTGTCTTAATAAACTAGAAGGCACTTCTCAGCACACACCTTTAACAAATCAAGGAAAGCGTATTCATTTGATGCAAAATTTATATTTTTCCAATATTAAAATCATTTTATTGAAATCATACAAAAAAAAAAATAATTATTAATGAAATTACAAAACATTAGAGCTCTCTTTGCAATAGAGAACATTACTTTGCTCCAGCTATTTCACTCAAGTTTAATCTGAAATTTTCAGATATGATTAATGTCGAAGAGCAACCTTAATTTTCACACAACCAAAGGCAGATGCAAGAATTGCATTGTTTTGAAGACATCAAACAGGAAGAAGCTTGTACTGGCTATATCACAAAGCTCCCAGCAAGGAAGGAGCTTGTATTTGCAGCGTCACAAAGCCCTCAAACAGGAAGGAGCTTGTATAGGAAAAGATGAAAATACTAAAACATATTATCTGTAATTGATGTTTGCAAAAATCAAGTATGGCAACAACTTGGCCAGAGTTTGAAAAGTGGAAAATGGGAAATATAATCGTTGTTTTAAATAAAAACCAGCAAAAATTAAAATTGTTTTCATCAATAAGTAATTCTCATAAAAGTTGCCCTGCTTGCTAAGGATTGAAAAACAGCTGCTACTTCAGTGCTCATCAACAAAATATAACTGGAGGAAACAGGTCATGACGAAGGACGAAAAAAGGTAGGTAGTTATTTCAGCGCTCATCAACAAACAAGTGAACAAACAGCCAGATATATAAAATAATTTTGAGGATGCTGAAGTTTAATAGCATATACGCATGAACACTGTCATAAAAATGATTTAGCTAGCCAGATGACCTCTTTAACCATCCCTTGTACCATCACAAACACGCAGCAACATATGAACAGAGACTCTGGACGAAGTAAATTTGCCCTTGCCCATTCACGGTAATTGTAGAATGTTATCAAAACTGTCATATTGAGAGATTGCATTAATTATGTTGTTTTCATTGTACAATTAGGATGTGTATTCTACGTCAACAGGTAGGGTACATTAGCTAGCCAATTGATCTCTTTAACTATCCCTAATCCCCATCACAAGCACGCAGGACCAAGTGATTGCTCTTTGCTTATTCATGGTAAATGATATGAGGACTGTTATATTGAGAGACTGCATTAATTATGTTGCTTTCACTGCAGAGAGAGGAGGTACACAATTACAATTCTGAAAACTAATATCGAAAAACACAAAAATAAAGCAAGAGTGAAACTTATAATTCTTTTAATTAATTATTATAATGCAGATAAAAAGTAACAGCAAGAGTGAAACTTATAATTCTTTTAATTAATTATTATAATGCGTTAAAAGGTAATATAGATCCGTTTTAATCTTAGATCTTTGCAGTTGATTAAATTCTTTTATTCCTTTTTAATCCCAGATCTTTGCAGTTGATTAAATTCTTTTATTCCTTTTTAATCTCAGATCTTTGTAGTTTTTAACTTTTTTATTCTTTTAATCAACTTTTTTATTTTTTTGGGCCTAATAAGTTGATTAACTTCTTTTATTATTTTTGGTGCCTAACAAATCTGAAGTTAACATGAATTTACACTAGTTTTGCACCTGCTGTTTTAATTTTCATCCATTTTGGTCCCTAATAAATCTGGAATTAACATGCAAGTTGTCTTTAGTGCGATTTTTTGGAAGCTTTTTCCTATGGGTTTTTTCTCAGATCTTTGCAGTTGATTAACTTCTTTTATTCTTTTTGGGGCCTAATAAGTTGATTAACTTCTTTTATTCTTTTGGTGCCTAATAAATCTGAAGTTAACATGAATCTACACTAGTTTTGCACATGTTGTTTTAATTTTCATCCATTTTGGTCCCTAATAAATCTGGAGTTACCATGCGAGTTGTCATAAGTGCGATTTTTGGAAGCTTTTTCCTATGGGTTTTTCCGGTCTAATTTCTCTAAAATCCTGCAGGAATTCATTCAAATCATAAGCTCAATGGGTAATCCCTGCACAATTGAAGTGCCCTAGGGGTTTTTCAGAGTGCTGAATCCATATATACAGTCAAAAAACCAGCTTAAATAACAGAAATTAAGATTTCACCTCAAATTTTTCTGCCAGATTCCAGCACCAGAAAGTCCAAAAAGTCCACTAAAGACAACTACATTAACATGAATCTACACTAAAAATGAGAATAATCCCGCAAACAGTTAGATCATTCAAGATCTTGATCATAACACAAACGTAAATCAGTTCCGTTTCCATAGAAAAATTGAAAGAAATGCCACCCCGGTTCTTGTAATTGTAAATACGAGCCCGCACAAAAAGACCAAACCAGGGTCTTTAGTGAAGCACTCACTTTCAACACAAATACATACTAGAATTTCAGATTCAAAAAGGATTGATCACAACTCAAGAGTGAACACAATATCATTGCCACCAGATTTAAGTACTAAATTTCACTTCACTATTGCAATTGAAAAGAGTAACAATAATAAGATAACCCACATGTGGAAATAAAACTATCAATAACCTAGACAAATTTGAAATGTTCTTAATTATCAATATGTTCAAAGGAACAACGAATTATTCTTGAGGCATGGCTCAACTCATTGCACACCAGATCCACAAAACAGCCACGATGATAAACAGTTGTGCACTTGGACAGCATTTAAGGAACATGCATGACAGCATTTAAGGAAAACGCATGCACCATTCACGACTTCACAACCTAAGATGAAGAGGAGAGCCTTTCTATCAAATCAGCTGCTTCCTGCACAGTTGTAATGTTCCCAGCATTTTCTTCTTCAACACTGATTTTGAATTCCTCCTCAAGAGCCATTACTATCTCTACCTGAAACAGTACAGGATATGATGTAAGCCCAAACCCACAATGACAATTTAGCTTGAACGTCATCGGTATAATCAACATTACCGTATCAAGAGAGTCGGCACCCAGATCAGAAAATTTGGACTCGGGAGTCAAAGGTTTATCATCTGATAATGCTAACTGACTCTTCACGATATCGCATACTTTGCTCAGAGTCTCTGGCTTGGCCTGTTCTGAAAACAGGTGATCAGAAAGCATACGAGATTGCAAATGTAAGATCAATATTTATGTTTGGAGTTCAATAATGATAGCAAGAAAAACACTTACGCCGACCAAAAAGTGTCATGTAAACAGACAGTAAACTATGGAAGATTCCAATTATAGCTTGTGATGGGAAAAGAAACCGTACCGCACAAACTACTTGCAGAGGACGAGAAGCGCATTTTGAAGATTGAAATGATGGAAAGGAAAATATTTGCTGTCTAAATGATACTGCCTTGAGTCCAGAGAATCTGGGGGCAACCTGCAACCAGCCAAGAAAACATAGGCTGTTAATGGAATTGCATGCATGCATTCTGCATTCTCAAGATAAAAACAAGATGGATAGATAAGAAAGAAGAAAAGCTTTAAGCAACAGATATTATCCTAAAAGCACTCTCTGAAACTACTTAAAACAGTAAAACAACTCAGACAGTCACATATTAGCATATGTGCTTTCTGATGCCTTTGGGTCCCTTTTAACTAGCTTTAATATCATAACCTGCAAAAGGGTTTAAAAATATAGATTGAAGGCTCCTTTAGAACGCTTGATTGAAATTTAGTTTGTATGAATTAACTATCTTCAAAACTTAAGTGCAACTAACACCCATTTATAAGGTGTATTGCAAGCCTCAGCCTCAGCCTTGGTTCATAAGGTGCGATGCCTAAAATCATTTGGCAGTCTAAAATGTGCCTTCAAAAGCGTGAAACACTGAAACTAGTTCATCGATAATGAATCATGCTAGGTTTCATTCCCCTATACTTCACAATGAATGTACATATGGGCAAATTTGTTCAACAAAACCAATGACGGTGACATCTATGGAATGTATACATATTACAATGTTATATATGTATGCACGTACAGGCACTAATATTGGATATAAAGGTGGTTAGGCCACCCAGTCAAAACTATCAATAGATTCTACATACAGAAAGATTAAAGCCCAAAACCATACTAGGTTCCAGGAGAAAAATTCATATATGACTACTTCTGTCCAATATTGACCAAAGGTTTGATTCCTCAAGCTCATAGTCACGTCATAAATATAAATATATGTAGAGCATGCAAGCAAATCCAAAAAAGCAAAAAAAATACAAAATTACTATTTTCGGAAGGAGATAAGTTTAGAGTTTAAAATGTCCCCGGTTAAGGATATAAGTTTAAAGTGCCCCCAGCACCTCAATTGGTTAATCCAAGAACACCTCAATTGGTTAATCCAAAAGATGTGAAATCATTGAAACTTGAAAAACCTAGGTTCAAAGCCCCCTGTTGTAACCCAGGCTACCCAGGCTATGAGGAGCCTCGTAGCCCCAGAGGTTTATTGGTAGTTAGGCGTTCTGCAGAGGAACAGTTCATCTGGGTCACCGAACCTAAAATAATAATAATAATAAAAAGTTTAAAATACAATGGCAGAAAAGCTCTGGCGTCTTTTCTTCATTGGAAGACCTCATTAAAGCTATCGTATGGGTGCCCAAATGCCGTCCTTTGGAGTCTTAATGCCAAAGGTTATTAAAATTTGTGTTTTTTCTTGTACACTATAGTGTGTTGCCTACTATAAGGACGATGGAAATAATGATGATATGCTTTTTGGCGAAAGACAAATTCAACTGTAGACCTGGCGCCTTCTTACAGTTCCTTGCCAGCAGGCAAGATCTACTGCATCTGGATCTTGGCCATATCTATCATAAATCATGACAACAAAGGTTTCTCTAGTTCTTCTCATTCAAATTATTTCAAGATGCTGCTTTGCAAAAAAATTATGTCCTGGGTATTGAGCAGCTTATTAAGCACTCTTGCGTTTTCTCATATTCTATTTAGAATAAGATATGTGCAAACCACCCCTGAATGGTGTTTCTGATAAATGGAAGCTCACCAAAACGATATCTATATAACCTATTTGCCAAATGGATACTAGGATAGGACTGTCTCTCTGTTGCCATCCTCGTTTCATAATAAAGGAGATCCCAAAAGCTAATTTTTCTGTCAATCAGAGATCAATTCCCAAATTGTCTTGCATTAAAAACCTACTTTAACAGAGATTAACCCGTTCTGTTCCTTTAAAAGACCATCCACCATAGAAGCTAGCATTTTGGTATTAATATAAGCCGCTGATCAATCATGATGGTACTCTAACAAGAATCTACATTGGCTGCCACTTTACATAGCCTATGTAATGCTCTGGAACAGCAAACCAAGTGGCGATCAAATACCCATGTCATTGTAGAGACCTCACCAAGATCTAGTTATCTTCTGAAACAGCTATCTAGCATCTATCAGTTATTGATCTTGTTCCTACTGCTAAAGAATCATCGAGACTCCTTTTCCTATTTGAGACTGGAGACTCCTTTTCCTATTTGATTGCTTGCTACATTTATGGAATGTTCATTTAGTAATAAGCCAAGAAAGCAGAAGGTCAAAACATCACATTGAGTGAGATTTAAGTATACACTGACATAACTTATCCCTTCAAGCTTTCAAGTTTTCATTTAACAGAAGCATAAGATATGTAAGATCATACGAGTAACAAGACTAGAGCCCGTGGACAGAAGTCTATAACTAGGGATAAAATGAATTAGAACACTATGAGAATGAAAAAGCAAAAGACTACTAACAAAGAGGCACATACATGGGACAATGACTTGATTTCCTGCAATATAGTCTAACGTTCAAAATCAAACTGGACAGTCCTAAAACCAAACAGAGGATCACATTAAGGGTTACTTCCAGCAACATGATCCCACATATAATGTGTTCAAAAACTCCAAATTTGATGTGGAAAAATGAATAGACCAAAATGGGGCGAAGGACCAATGCAGGCATCTTGCCCTCAATGGGCCTGAACTGACAGAGCGGAGATACTGGTACTGGATGAGCCCGGCTGCGGTAGCATTCATGAAGGCGAACCCAAGCCCGGGTAAGGATATCACCCCAGGAACTTCTTATCTCTCAGTCACCAAAACCATCCAAAAACCCCAGGAATGCCCAAAGAGAATGAAACCCAGATCCAAAAAATTAACACGAATAACAGAAAACCATAACGTAAGAAAACAAACAAAATACCTCTTTTTTGTTCCATGATGGCGCTGCTGCGCTTCGAACCAGCGCTGAACTCGCCGAGATAGAAGCCATCGAAGCAGATCAGGAAAACGAGAAAAAGGGCCTGAAGCTAAATCAGAGGAACACCAATGCTGTCCGAATTGCTTATGGAAAGAGAGGACAAATACAGCTCTTTATTATAGCATGGCTATAGCCTTAGCATGCTCAACAATGCCGCATCGTTATTACCAATATCCATGGATTTTGCTCATTTGAATACCAGTTTCAAATCCGAATTGTAAATAATAAATAAAATATCAAGGGGAAAGTTTACAGTTAAGAGGTGGGTGAGCAACACACATGCATCACCATTGGACACCGTGTCCTTGGTAAACAGTTCTGACACTAGCACATTGTTTAACTGTTCCTCATTTATTTTCATCTGATATGGTGAAATTTTATGTTATTATCAGCTTGAATTATCTTCATATATGTGTTTTAAGTGAAATAAAGGGATTCCACTTTTGAAAAAACCAGGTGTTTGGTTTGGAGCTGTAGTTAGTGGAACCGGTTCTCCCTACAATGATGACTTGGAACAGTATGTCAACCTTTGATTGGTTTAGGTTTCAACCATATTAAATCAACTTTAAAGTTTTGGTTTACCTTTTTATTGATGTGATTTCAAGATTTGGTAGGGAATATTTTATAATTTCGGTTTAGTTTTTTTTTATATGATTTGAAGATTTGGTATAAACTAATATCATTAGTTTTGAAATAATTTAAGAATTTAAATAATGTATTAATAATTATTAAAGGATAATGTTTTAATTTTTAATTAATAAAAATAATTTTAAATTATATTATATTTATATAATTTATAATATTTTAAAATAAAAAATATATATATATTACTTAATATTTTGTCACATATAATATAATTTAATATTTTGTTGAAAGCTAACCTATGATATTTTATTGAATACCAAACTGAGTTGAATTAAAAAGCCACATCCATTGATACCAGATTTGACTTTTTAACGAGCCTCAAGCTGGAACTCAATACCTTGCTTTTCCCTCTTAAAAAGAGCCTTTAAGTGTTTGTCACGCTATGACACTCATTAATTTACTCCCTTGAATAATTTTAGTAAGTTGACACCTCTTAAATATTTTATGTACGATTTGACATGATATCCAAATATCATACCTTGACTTTCCATTTGGAGTAGAATTTTGGGACTTGTGAACTGTGTTAATAATGATTAAAAGAGGTAAATTGTTTATTTAAGAAATGTATATTTTTCTTTTCCTTATATATATTCTTCGTAGTTTTGGGATTTCTTTATCTAGGGTTAGAATTTTGAATTAGGTTAATAATAATGGAGCAGCAAGAATGGTATATATTCGGAAAAGGGGTTGTTTCTAGTGTATTTTTTTGGAAGTTTTTTCGAAGGATTTTGGGTGAAAAGATTGATGAGTAAATCCTGCACAATAGAAGTGCCCCAGGGGTTTTTCATGTTGTTGAATTCATATATACAGTCAAAAAACTAGTTTAAATAATACAAATCAAGATTTCACCTCAAATTTTTCCACAGGAAACTCCAAAAAGTCACACTATAGACAACTCCTTTGGAAAATGTATTTTTCTCATTTTAAATATATTATATATTTAAAAATATATATATTAAATTTTTAAATTTTATAATATTATTTTATTGTAATATTAATATTTATTTTTTATTATATTTTATCATTATTTAAAGTTTTAATATATTATTTTTTGTTGGTTTGATTCATGAGGTTGGATATTAAATTTTATGGTTTACATAATACTTCATAACACAACCATCACAAATTTTGAACTATCTCGTGGGCTAAAGTTTTAATGTATTATTAATATAATGTTGAAATTCAATTTAAATAATATTAATTTAGGAGATCCCTGATTGGGGTGTGGAGGGCAATGGAGGGCAGAGGTAAGAAGGATAGGACAGATGGCAGGAGGGCAGGCAAGCTATCAAAGGGAAATGGAAAATATAAGACGATAAGAGCAGCCAGAAATGGAAAGGCGATGATGGAGGACAATAAATGGCAGGTAAGTGGGCACCTAGACCGAGACTTACACACGAAGGAAAGGGAGGCGGATAGCGAAGCAAGGCAAGTGGAGGGTACCTTGGTAATGAGGATAGGTAGGTGGGAGACCAAGTTAAGGAAAAAGGTGGCAAGGCTGAAGGGTAATTGCATGCAGGCAGCGAAGGAAGAACGATCAGGCGGAGCTGGTGAACGCTGAGAGCCAGGGCACGACGACCAACAAACGACCTTTGTAAGCAACACTTGGTATGTACCTACAACCTCCCCTTGTGTCGATAGGGTAACAATGTCATGGAATTTGAGAATAATTTGGAATTTAAAGAAAAAAAGTAATGAATACTCTAGAAAAATGTTGCCTCCGTGTTACTAGCTGTCCAATCAAGAGAAGGAATGGAAAATCCCGAGTATTCAAGGATAATTGTTTGTTAACCTGGAATGGGTTCGACCCAATAGCTTTTCGAGAAGGGTGGGAGGGAAAAATCGAACCTCGTAAGATGGTCGACTGGTCTTGGGGAAGAACAAGACTGTCGGTCCATGTAAATGATGAAAGTAGCGATATTTTAAGTGTCTCCCTCTGTAATTTCCTAAGGATAATCTCATGGTACAAAGGGATGATTATCCTGTTGGGGTGGGTGGGGAAAAAAGGGCATTTTAAGTGACCTGGGGGGAAAGCAGAACCTAGAGAAAACTCTAGACTGCCTGCATGTAGGAACTGCCACAGAATTGAGAAGACGAAAGGCCTGGAGGCCTCTACGAGATGTCGGGGGAGTTGCTGCCCCTTGGACTGGGGAGGGGAGAAGGATAAACATTGGAACTAGAAAAATAGCTAAGGGAGGGTAACATGGATACGAGGGAAAACTCGCAGCACGGGGATAAAAATCTAGATCAGAGGGATAGGAAAGGGAAAACTCTAGTTCAAAAGGGCAGTGAAAGGAAGGAGCACCCTAGGAGGTCAGTGGGTAAGGTTGTCAGCCTAAGGAAACCGCAGCACAGAAAAGTGAAGAGGGGGTCCATCCAAGTGGCGGACTGGCCGACAAAGTTCAGCTCCCCTGAAGATGATGGGAAAATCTCTAGCCCATTAGACCATGAGCATGGAGGGGGTTACTTGGGATCCTCATGGGGAATGAGAAGCAGAGGGGGCATAGAGCCGAGGATTAAGAATGTAACGAAATGGTTTCAAACTGGCAGTGATGGGAAGAATGCAGAAAAAATTAGAAGCGAAAAGGCCAAAACATAGACCATAAAACGAAGTAAGAATACTAAGGACAAAATTATTCCTGATTTTAATGTTTTACTATTAGTTCACATTACAGGTACTATAGAATCCAGTGTTCATCAGGCCCCCGATGCACCGGAACTTGAATCAAGAAAGGTCACAACAGTGCAGGGACTATAAGAACAAAGAGCAGACAAAGATGGTAAAGGAAGGCAGACAATAGGGACGAAAAGGGAGCAAAAGAACAGGAAAAAAAACTGATCATAAAATGAAAGGCCCAAAGACATCAGCAAGCAAACCACTGAGGAAAAGGGGTAGAAAAACAGGACAGGAAAGTATGCAGAATCTATTCAATGCCTATTATGTAGGAACCTCGGCTGAAGTAAAAGCAGCCATAGCTGAATGGGAAGGGGAGTTAAATGTCAATATAGAAAACAAAGAACTTCCTATAGCAGAATGGGAGCCTATAATTTAGGATCCAGGCCATACCCAGGGTCGCCAAACATTGTTTAAGCAGACCATCCAACAATATTGGGTAATAAAAAACCTTTTGGCTAAAGCAATGACAACTTACAAGGATAAAGAAGAGCCAAAAGTGGACAGACAAACAGAACCAAGCCTAAAAGATCTCTAGAAGGAGATCCAGACAGTTCAAATGCAGCAATTTCATAACAATCTTTGCTTGAAGAGAATGGAAAATTGAATCCAGACACTCCTACAGAGTGAAGCATCTGGGTCAAGTGCGAAAGACACGGCTCTAGTAGAATCCTCAAATGAATGAAGCAGAAGTCCAGCTAGTAAAATTTTGTTATTATGTCAATTAACATTTACTTTTTAAGTATGAAGCATATAGTAGATAAAGTAGCAAATGCAGCCTGGATGATAAGAATTAAACTGTTTAAATTTTGGACAGCTTTTGATGTGGATAGGTGGCCAAAAGACCTGGTTTCTTGCAAGGAGTTTGAGGCCGCCAACAATATTTTGAAAGCCATATTTGACTATCTATTTATGAAAATTTAATAGAAAAGGGAGTACCACCAAGCTTATACCAAAATAATAATAATAATAATATTAATTTAGGAGAAAAACCATCACATTATACAATATGCTATCTCAAGAGCAACTCAATGTTCCATGTTATTATCATGTTATAATGTAAAGTGTGGGCATGTTCAATCATATAGATGGTTAAGTTTGACTAGGTTCATTTACAATTTGATAAACCTAATTTGAAGAAAATGACAATTATCTTTGATCGAAATGAATAAGGTTGGTTGTTAGGTATTGCTTTTGTTAATCATTTAATCTATTTCTTTTTAATAAATATTTAAGAACAATAGTAGTAAATAATTAAGTAATTACATCAAAAGACAATCAAGCAAAACTCAAATTATGAAGTGGCAAAACATTCAATAAATCCTAATCACACAAATTTGTGTATCTATTAAGCTTTCATTTTTTTCAATTAAATTGTAAAATTGTTAGTTAGAATTCCCATAGTCATTTTTTAACAGGAATAGAGCATGACCTCGCAACACTTTCATCCTTCCCAATTTTGTAGCTCAAGTCTATGTTAACATTAATATCTACATTTAATAATAGAGGTGTTTGGGTTTACATTCTTTAGTTTGATTGTCTATCTAACTTGTTTTTTTTAAGGTAATGTGAGTATTGAGATGGTTGGCATGCCTAACATGTGGCTTGAGTAACTGTGACCTAGGGGCATCTAAATCTTCAAAATCACTTGGAGATTGCACTCGGTCTGGGCCACACTAGCACTTAGCACGACTAGATTTTTGCCTACGAAGTTTCAAACCAATGACTGTTTCACCATAGAATGTCTTAGCAGAGCACCCTGTCACAGTCTATTCTACGCCTTGTGACCGTCTATCTAACTTGTTGACTTTATATACCTTTAAATATATAATTTAAATATATGTATCAAATATATTAACTTTCACAATTAATTTAAGTTACAATTATTTTAATGTTCTTAATAATATTTACTAAATTTTGTACACATCTATTATTTACTTTTTGTGTGCACTTTCTAAGTTTTTGCTATATTTTTTTTCCTTAAATTTAAAGAGTGATTCAAATAACAACATAATCTAGTAAGCCAATTATAATGGACAACATCCTTATTCTAGGGCGCCATCTACATAGATTATTTGACAAGAGAATCAGAGACTCCCCAAAATACTAGTCAACAAAAACATAAGATTTGCTTCTTTACTTTTTACCTAAACAATTATTCTTAAATAATTTTTATGTTTCTTAAATAGTTTTGTAATCATGTTCTTCCATCTTGCCTTCCCTAATTTGTTGATTTAATGCAAAGCAAGCTATACAATTTAATCAATCTTTGTATGGGTTGATATACATACGAGTATATAATCCCATCCCAATCTAATACAAAAATTATAACAATTTTTTTATCAAATTTTAAATGTTATTTTTTTAATTTGTATTCAAGTTAATTTTTAAAAAATATCTCTAATTTAGCTAATTTAAATTCATTTTAATTGTCTATTAATTTCAATTATATATAAATTTAAATCTTAAAGTAGTTATTCAAAAACACATCCAGTAAACCCTTTAAATATAATATTAATATAAAATGAAACTTAACGTAAAGATATACACATTAACGTAATGTAAAATAAAACTTAACATAAAAATATACACTTTAACGTGATGTAAAATAAAATTTAACATAAACTTTTTTTTACACAAGTACAAAAAGATTTCTATTAATATAAAAAAGTTTTACAGTGATAGCATATGATTTCTAAAAAAGTTGATTTACGATCTGTAATGCGATAGTAGTTTTTCATCTAAAGACTTTGACATAGATTCGAAGAAGAAACTACCATTGAAATGACATACTGTACAACATCACCCGACGTAGGGATTAACTTCAGTGTGACTCTTCTTGCCTTTCTTTCTCATGACCTTAGTCTAGCCCATGGGAGCAGATTAACCAAGGTAATCTACAGATTACTGTTGAGAGTTGAAGGTACTTCCTTGTTGGAGTTAGAAGAAGTTGATTAATGAACACGCTTCAACATACCCAAAGAAACATCTTCAACAACCAATTCCCTGTTTTTAGGGTAAATTGGGATCCCAACTAAGCCCTCATAAGGTTGATGTGTATCAACAACTTGATCTTGATCTCTCTGAAGCATATCATCATCAACACCCTCATCCTCTTGATCAGAAGGAGAAGAAGGCTCGCTCTCCATAAGGGGTTGTTTGCAAGGTTTCCAACTTTTTTATTTAGGCATTATGCTATGTCACTTCTTGGTGGAGATTGACCTAGGGAAGTAATTTTGTAGATGCCAATTTTGAAGACAAACTCAGTACTGAAACGTTGTATTCTCATAATCCAAGGATTGGGTCCAATGGTAATCCCCTATTTTTAAATTGATTTTTTCTAGCAACCCTTTGCTAATGTCAATTTCCACACAAATTCTTCTGTAGGTGTACAAACCATACTACCTTTGGAAGGTATCTATGGTAAGATAGCAACCCAAGGTATTACCAATACCCTCAAAAAATGAAAAATGCCACAGATGGGAAAGAAAATTAGGAAGTCGAACCCAGATTGGAATTTTGGTGATGACTACTGAAGAAGGATCGAAATTTGGCAACCCTGCGGTAATGAACATACCGATTTTACCTCAAAACCAAGGTCCACCAGTTAGGGCCTTGTGATAATCCTCTGGTTCGGTGAACGACACTATAAAGAAACACTTAGGAAAAAATATTACCTTGCACTTTGAAGTCCAAACCTCATGTGTCCATTTATAAAGGTTCGCTGAGTGTGGCCATGAGCCATTGAAGTGACAAATGAGGTCATTATCAGAGTAGAGGTCAAGATAGTCCTCTAGAGTTGGATGAAAATTTTCGACAAAAGGAACATCCTTAGTTTTGTCCACCTGGAATGGCCTAGGATCTACCTGGGCCTGTTAAGAGGTGGATCTTGACTTAAGGGCATCCTTAAACGAAAGAGGCTTTGAAGTTGAAGATGCTCCACCGCCCCTAGCACCACCATTCAAGCACATAACTAGAGATATGGAGGCATCCTTCGCAATGCCATAATCTCTAAGTACCTGATCCAGCGTTAGTTGCCTACCATTGTAAAGAAGTCTAAACAAACTGACATAAATTCCTGTCAACGCTTCAATTTTGTGTTGGAGCATGGATACATCATCAGTTGCGCTGACCAAGATGCAAAGGGATTGTCTAGATAGAGATCAGACAAAAATTGGGAAACTATGGAGAGAAATATCCTTGATTCCTCCCCAACTAATTGACGAATTTTTTCAAACACATTGTTGTCTTTCTCACATGTTCCACCTCCTTGGTAGGTGTTTCATTTAGGATTTTCAACAAACATATGGCTTTCATTCTTCCTTCCTTGGTAATTGAAAGTTGAATCCCATAATTAACATTAGAACTCATTGTCATTAATCTACAAAGCACTGTAGTGAGAGGGGTAAAGGAATTTATGTCGACAGAGGCTTCGTTAGGGAGGCCATGAAGAAGAGTGAAGGTATGTCATTTATCGACCTAAGAACTAATTGTTGGTCGTTAACAGGATAATAATTGTGATTTCAAGAGAATTTGTGTTGAATGGTGAGGGTTGCATGCCAAAAAGAAACTTTGACGTCCTTGAGAAGAGGCACATAATCTGACCTGCCCCATTGCATGAAAGAAGGAAGTTTAAAGCTCAAAGATACCTTGTGGATGTTGTTGAATGGCGAGGGTTATAATCCTATGTGCGTCATTTCGTTAATTCATGCAATGTACTGAATAATGTGGTATTAACTATAAAGAGAGCCAAGAATTCTACAAACTTAACATAAACTTAATGTAAAATAAAACTAACAAAAAACATGACACTTATAAATTCACATACACTTAAACTTCAACGAGAAAAGGAGTAAGTTTTTATAATTTCGACTCTGGAAAAAAAGAGGAATGGCATATGGCATAATTAGTTTTCCACCAAAAACCTCTTATATTAATTGTCTTTCCCTATATGTAGAATATTTATCCACCAACAAATTTTACTGAAAGGGCCAAAATTTAATGTGTTACCTACTCTACCAACTCTTTTAACAAAAGAATGATAACATTAAAGGTATTTTTAAATATTTTTAGAACTTTTTGTATGTTTAATTATGTTGAGAGGTGTTCTCTAGTCCAGTATGGAAGAGATATTGTAATATCCTATTATTTAAACATTTTGACTTAGTCAAATTACATAAAAATAAAAATAAATTAAAATCTATGAAGTATCGAGAGGGATCAAATCTCTTGAGGTGCAACCTTTCCTCAAGTTTTGCACTCGAAAAAGAGGTTTGTACCTTAAGAGATTTGATCCCTTTAAGCACTTGATAAGATGGATCTAGGATGGTTATAGTAGTCAATGAGGATTCAAATTACTTTGAATTCATATTTGGTTGTTTATATGTAAACAAGCTTAGATCCATCTTAACTCCAAATCTACCAAGTGTCAAGATAGATTGTTAGAAATTGTAGCAAGAAAGGCTCAATTTGACTTGTGCCTTAGTCAATTTGAGTAATTCAATCTTCCACATCAACAATATGACTTGGATGGCAACTAGCTAGAGTGACATGGCATTTTCTACTATTTAACTCAGTAAATTCGAGTTATAGGCTTGGAGTAGAGTTGTGCATGTAGTGATTGCTAAAATTTAGGATTCTAGTTCAGTTATTTTCAGTTTCACTCAACTAAATGAGCTCAAGTCATTACTTAAGTCAGTTGAGTAGTAGAGTTGTTGTTAACTCAATGATCTCTCAGTTAAACTAGTAAATTAGCTAAAATAGCCCAAACATGCATGGAATTCGAATTGCCTAGATAGAGTGGAGGAAAAGGCACATTGTAATTATCAATTGTATACTAGTTGAGTTTACAGGCTTGGCATTGAGGCATGTGATCAAGTCCTTGGGATTTGCGCAAGGAAATAGGGAATTCCCCTATTATTTAGGAGCCTAATTTCTCCTGCATTATGCAAGGAAATAGGAGGAAGTTAGGGCCTTGAATTGGCTAAGTATTGGCTAGATTATAATAGTTAGCAGAAGAACATGTTTAAAATGCAGGGTGTGCTTTAGGATTGAAGCAAGACATTGTAATAGTTTCTCACTCTCATTTGATAAATGAAAAATAGCGAAGGGGTTTTTCCCAGTTGTGTTCCCCCCTAAAATCATTGTGTTCTTGTCGTTTTGATGGTTGCATGTCATTGCATGTTTTTCTAAATTGTGATTTCCATTCCCCGGAATTATAGAGGAAATTTGTAATCTTTTGATTTCAGTTTGATTTCATCAATAGTAGCAAATTTTTATTAATTTCTACATAGATCAATATTTTGATGATCAAGGTGGATATTGGTGGCCATCCTCCTATTCCACTTGGACCCCCACCATTGTACCATCATTTCTTTTAGTTTCCGTAATTGTAGCACATTTTACTATTTTTGACAAATTTTTGAGTCGTTAACTTCTTGAGTCGTTTTGAGGCCCTAAACGGCGTTTTTTTGGAAAACAAGCAAACATGAGTCTTTGGTATATGTTTTCAATTAAAATTTATAGTCCTCGAATAAATATTTCTAATGGGGTATCCTGCACATCAGATGAAGATCGTATGCCAAAGTTACAACCCCGGGAAGTTGATGTACTAATTTACCCCAATGGGGCCCATAGTTTTGGCTCTTCATCTCCTAAGATTAGGTTTTTGGATGTTTAGGGTTTTCCATTGTTTCTAAATAATAAATAGGCCTTCGAGCCTCATTGTAACATAGTTCAAATGCATGTAGCCGCCACATCTCTTCTTAGAGATAAGCTACTATCGCCCGAGCTAGTTTATTTCCATTCTGTATGTAAGCATATTTCAGTCTTTGATATTAATGAAATGATGTTTTATTTATGCTCCATCTATGTGTTTATGTTTATATTAGTATTATGTTTCATTCCTACAAGTTTGGATCAGTGGTATCAGAGTGATCTACTATTTCTTTGTTTTTCTTTGCATGTCCCCAATGAGGTCAGGGTATAAGGAGTTAGGGCTCGAACTGGTTGAACCTTTGCAAGACCAGCCTCACAAACCCCGATGACCTCCCATGGTGGAAGAAAAGAAAGACGAGGGAGCAGGAGATCCCTTCAAAATATTTCTCAAAGAAGCTCTCGAGCGACAAAGGAACATGATGATGGACAACTTTGCTTGGATCCTTTGGCAGATGCCCTCATGTGACACATCTTCATCTGGCAGCCACTATGGAGGCACCATTCCTTTCAAGGTACAAGTCAACTTTGACATTCCCATATTTGAAGGCCAGATAGATGCAGACATCGTAGATAAATGGTTAAATATGTTGGAAGGTTATTTTTAGGTTCATGAATTTTCCAATAAGATAAATATTACTTTTTCACTCCTCAAAGCCACCCCCCACGTCAAGGACTAGTGGGAAACCTATTGTGAGTATAAGGACAAGAGGGAACCCTCATTGTTTTCAACCGCACCCACTTGGAACTCTTTCTAAGATGCCATCAAGGAGTAGTATTACCCTATCACGAGCTATGAAGATAAGTACATAAAGTACACCACACTATGGCAGGGAAGGGACCAAGATGTGATGGAATTCACAAATATTTTTCATACCCTTCACACGAAGTTGGGTATAAAGGATTCTAAGTGGCATATGGTACTCAAGTATCGTGATTGTCTCCACAAATACATCAAGGACGAGATGGAGTTCCTTGACATCTTCTCACTTGGCGTCGCCTACCGATACACTGTTAAGATCGAGCAGAAGTTTAAACAGAAGAAGTGAGACTTTGGATATGCGAATTTTAAGCAAGGGAAAGGTGCCCCCAAACCGTAGAACAAAGGACAAAGCAAAGGCGGGGTCGAAGTCGCAAGTAAAGAACAACACCATGAAGAGAAATAAGGACACATAAAAGTGGTGTGAGTTCCATAAGAGCCCCGCTCATAACACAAGTGAGTGTCGAGCCAAGCAGTCACTAATGGCTGAGTTGAAGGCTTCATATTCAGATGCATGTTCCAACTCTGAGTCAGAACCCGACAAGGGGAATGACAAAGGGAATTAGATTATTGATGTGGAGCCCAATGCCATTGTTTCCACCACCAAGATCCAAAATATTGAGACCGAAGATCCATAGGAGGGGGAGCGTCTCTTCCACTCACAGATGCCATTGTTTCCACCACCAAGATCCAAAATATTGAGACCGAAGATCCATAGGAGGGTTCACCGCTACAATTCATTTTCAACAGCATGAGCTAAAAGAACCTCATTTCAGCAGAGGTTGTGAAGCAGTTGGCCCTACCGACAACACCAAACCCATAGTCATACACCATTGGGCAGCTTCACCAAGGACGAGATCTTCACGTCAACCAGCAATGTCGCCTTCCCTACAACATCAAGCCCTTCACGAATAAGGTATTGTGTGATGTTACTCCTCTTGAAGTTTGTGATGTATTATTAGGCTAACCATACTTGTGGAAGCGTCATGTGGTGTAAGAGTCGAGGCCTTGCACTGTTATTATTTCTTTCGGCAATAAGTTATACATGATACTAGAGGTAGCCTCGCCTACTACCATCTCTTTAATCTTTTCTAAGCAATGCAGTAAGATCATCTCCTAGACCAAGAAATTTGTTTTCTTTCTTATTCACTCTAAAAGTAAGGAGAAGATCGTAGCCAAATCCATGGCCCAGAGGAAGGGTTCCTCCGTGCAGTAGAAACAGGTGGATAAGGTCGTGGAAGAATATAGGGACATCTTATCCTCACCCACAAGAGTACCCTTGCACTGTCAGGTCAAAAGTTTGATTGATCTAACTCCCGAAGCACCTCTACCCAACGGGTCAATATATTATCGCCCCATTCTAGGAAATGAAGAGATCAAGCGTTAAATCCAAGAGTTGCTACAAAAAGGGCACATTTGACTAATTTCCTCACCTTATGGGAGCTTGATTGTACTTGTACAAAAGAAGGATAGGACATGGAGGCTTTGCATTGATTATCGAGCACTAAACAAAATCACTATCAGAAACAGGTATCCAATCCCATGAATTGATGATCTTCTGTACCAACTCAAGGGGGCCAAGTATTTTAGCAATATTGATCTAAAGTCTAGCTATCACCAAGTTCCATTAGAGCCCATAAATGTATGGAAGATTTCCTTCAAATCCAAGGAAGGCCTTTTTGAATGGTTGGTTATGCCCTTCAGGTTAACAAATGCCCCGGCTACTTTTATGAGGCTAATGGATGACATCTTGTGGCCCTTCACCAACTCATTCATTGTTGTTTATCTAGATAACAGCCTCATCTTCAATAAGAGTTTGGAAGAACACTTACAACACATTCGACAAGTTTTTCAAACCTTGCGATAACACAAACTATGTGCCAACTTGGAGAAATGCACCTTTGGCATGAGTCAGGTCCAATATCTAGATTACATCATAGATGAGTGAGGCGTGGATGTGGATCCGACTAAGATACAAGTCATTTGGGATTGGCCAACCTCAACCACTCTAAAAAAGCTTCTCAACGTTTTGGGCCTTGCAAATTTTTATTGGGGATTCATGTTTGGATTCTCCTATATCACTTAGCCTTTGAGTCAGATTACCAAGGGTTGAGTGAAAGAAAAAATTTCTTGGTCTAAGTCCCAACAAAAGGCGTTCGTTGAGTTAAAGCGCCGCCTCTACTCTGCACAGGTACTCATATTGCCAGACATGTAACAACTATTTGAAATTGAGACAGATGCCTCCGACTATGCCATTAGTGCAGTCCTCACCCAACACGGGAATCCAGTGCCCTATCATAGTGAGACACTTTATGACACAATTCATAAGTACCCCATCTATGATAAAGAGATGTATTCCATCGAGTAGGCTTGCCGATAATGGAAGCATTACATTCTAGAGAAGGAGACGGTTATCCACACCGATCACCAACCTCTTCAATTTAGACAGACACGAGGGAAGTTGTAGAATTGTTACCATCAGAAGTGGTCTACATATATGCAACAATTCCACTTGAACATAAAATACAAAAATTGTAGCACCAATCATGTTGTGGACTGCCTCAGCCGATCCCTAGTTGCAGCATTGACTACTGTTCTCAACTCTTGTGGCCACGAGACCTCTAGATGGCCACAACTATACAAAAATGACCTGAATTTCACCTCCACATACAAGATGCTAGTGGATGGAAATAAAGTTCCTGATTTCCACATTTAGGATGCATTATCATGCTACCTGGGCCACCTTTATGTTCCTTTAAGCGAGTGTTCAAGCTAATTTGGGAGGCGCACTACATTCGAGTTGCGAGACACTTTGGTGTGGAGAAAATTGTGGTCATACTACAAAAGTACTTTTATTGGCCAAAACTCCAACAGGATGTTGGGAAATATATCAGATCCTATACTTCATGCGCCATCACCAAGCCAACCATCAAGAAGCAAGGCTTGTACACTCCTCTGCCTACTCCCAACCAGCCTTGGAATCCATGTCCATGGACTATCTGTCTAGACTTCCTTCTACCAAGCACGGTAATGACTGTGTATTTGTGGTCGTGGATAGATTTTCTAAGATGGTTATATTGGTGGCCTGCAAGAAGAGTATCACAACATAGGACACTACCAAATTCTTATTTGAACGAGTGTGGGTACATTTTGGGATCCCACAAACCATTATATCAGATCGAGATAGCAGGTTCCTGAGCACATTCTGGTCAATCCTTTGGACACTATTGGACACCAAGCTTACCAAGTCAACTGCATTCCATCCCCATATTGATGGCCAGACAAAGGTTGTCAACAAAATGATAGTGCACATACTCTACATGTACAACTCCAAGAATCCATGAACCTGGGATGAGAGCCTTCCCTATGTGCAACACATTTATAACAGAGCTCTCCATAGCTCAACTGGTTTAAGTCCCTTTCAAGTGGGTCTACGATTTCAACCAATGTGTTTGATTGATGTTTCCATGCCTCATGCAACTACACATACAAAATGCACACATGTATTGCCCCAGGCTGATAAAGCAACCATATTTATTGAACGCATCCAACACATCCTCCAGCAGGTTCACAACATATTGGAGAAGTCCAATGCCAAATACAAGCAACGACATGATTAACATTGGGTGTCACACAAGTTTCAAGTTGGCAACAAAGTTTGGTTGCATTTGCAGAAAGAACGCCTTACCAGAGCCCATTGGAAGCTCAGACCACTCTAATATAGACCTTATACCATTACCAAGGTTGTGGGAGACAATGCTTTTGAGCTCAACATTCCCCCACTCCTTGGCCTGCACCCAATGTTCAATGTGGACCACCTTCAGCCATGCTTTCCACCATTACTGAACACATTAGTTATTGCAAAACAACTCACACCAACAAAGCTAAACCCAGACTGCATGGAACATGCCACAATTGATCGAATCATGGAAAAACAAATCAAGAATAATCACCAACAAAAGATCCAACTGTATCAGGTTGTCAAAGCTGGTCAGCTCCTACACCAAGGCAAGTGGCTCACTAGAGACCAAGTTCAGTAGATGTTTTCCCATCTCATGGAGGCACTCAACGTAATGGGGTAAATTGCTTCCTAAGGGGGGAGGACTGATCTAGGTGGATATTGGTGGCCACCCACCTATTCCATTTGGACCCCCACCATTGTACCATTATTTATTTTAGTTTTTGTAATTGTAGCACAATTCACTATTTTTGGCAGTTTTTCGGATCTTGAACTTCCGGAGCCATTTTGATGCCTTAAATAACGTTTTTTGGAAAACGGGAAAACATGTGTCTTTAACTCTTGTTTCCAATTTAAATTTATATTCTTCGGATAAATATTTCTAACAGGGTATCATGCACGTCAAACAAAGATCGTATGCCAAAGTTACAACCCTAGGAAGTTTATGCACCAATTTACCCCAACGAGGCCCATAGTGTTGGTGCTTCATCTCCTAGGGTTAGGTTTTTGGATGTTTAGGGTTTTCTATTATTTATAAATAATAAACAGGCCTTCAAGCCTCATTGTAACATAGTTCAGAGGAATGTAGCTACCACATCTCTTCTCGGAGATAAGCTACCATCGCCTGAGCTAGTTTATTTCCATTTTGTATGTAAGCATATTTCAGTTCTTTGATATTAATGAAATGAAGTTTTATTTATGTTGCATTTTTGTGTTTATGTTTATATATGTATTCTGTTGCGTTCCTACATAAGTCTGGATCATTTGAGGTGCAGACATCTTTTAGAGTGAAAAGAGATTTGATCCCTCTCGGTGCTTGGTAAATCTATAGTTATGATGGATCTATGCTAGTTTTTATATGTGTGTGTGTGTACATATACATATGTATATATACATACACATATACATATACATATATTCACAATTACAATGTTGTATATTTCATATGAGGAATATATATATGTTGTCAATATTGTCAACATCTATCACGATAATTGCGGGAATTGAACATGGGTGGGGAGGATTCCATTCATTCCTTCCAACCACCCCAGATAACCCTTATTAATATCCACACACAACACAAACATATATTATTTCGTACATATGAATACCATTAACAAAACCATGGGTTATCAAAACCTGGAGCCCAAAAATCACCAACAGTAAATTTAGTGTTTTACATCAATTTAATTTTAATTAATTATTTTATTTCATTTTTAAAATTATATTTATTTTTATTTTTATCTATAAAATTGGTTAATAAAAATTTAATTTGAATAAAAGTTAGAAGAAATATTGACAAACCAAAAAATCATGAATGGAGCATAATCAGAAAATCCTAGTCATCGCCCTCTTGATGACTCTTGAATAAACTTGGTGGCTCCTCGACAACCACTTCAAACCTCAACTCTAAACACCCAGATCCCGAGCCCCAAATTCAACAGCACACCCGAGGTTTTTTCCATCTTTGTGAAACCACTAGATGGAACCCCTCTGTGTCTCTTCGTGAACAATGACTCCATGATTGCAGACATCAAGCTTCTAATTTCCAAAGCAATGAGCTCACCCTTTTCTGAGTTTGAACTCATGCATGGTCGCTAGAGGCTACATATGGACTCTTCTATCAATGCTCCAGACATAGGCAAGGAGAATAAAGTCCTGGTTTCCTTAGGTCTCTTGGGCGATGCACAAGGCCAAACCCTTCTTAGATACAAGACCTCCAAGCTTTAGACTAAGCCAAAGTTCCAACTTTGTGGTCTGAGTACCCAACGCAAAAGAAATCCTTCAATGAAGAAACGAAGGGGGGCAGCTCCAACTCGACTCCTAAATCGGAGTCCCATCTTTCATCATTAAAAATTCAAAGGAAATTCCATCTGTCAAGGTAACTGAAGACGTCTCTATTGTGCATTCCTTCTTTTATGCAAAAAACACAATTATTTGCAAGTTTAATGGGTTATGGCCCTTAGCTCCAGCCTTGAGGGACTGGATGAACAAAACCTAGACTACATATTACCCTCTCTAGCTATGTTCTAAGGGTTATTGCATTGTTTTCTTCAATAACTCAGAAGACATTCTAAAATCTCTTGAATAGGAACCTTCATTTTGGGGGCATTCAAGCCTCTCTTTAGAACCCTCATTTCTCGAATTCAACCCTCTAGACATGGAGGGCACGAAGACTCCTATTTGGTTTAGGTTACCCAACATGCCTATTCCTCTCTGCAACCCTCAATTGCTAGAGGGGATAGGAAACACTCTTGGGCGCTTCATTAAGATTGATGAATAACGATTCCATAAATGCATCTACACAATTGTAAGAATCTATGTAGAAATGGATCTCAATGATGGTCTTCCACACAAAATCCACATAGATTGGCTAAAATACTCCCTCATGCAACCTCTAGACTATGAAAACACAACCTTTGAATTCATATCTTTCTAATAGGTTGACATATTCACTATAACTACTCGTCTTCTCCTTCCTCAAGGCCACAAAAGAAACAAACCTAGAAAGATTGGAAAACTTCTCAATCTTCCAAACAAAGTTCTACTCCTCCAAAATTCTAGTCTTGCAGCCCTAAGCGACCAACAATCAAACAAGGAAGAACCTTCTATAGGCACAGAAACCCATAAGTCTTCTGCTACCTCTCCATCTGCTCTAGATCTCCCTGAGACTTGCTCCCTTGTGTAGGAAGCTAAACATTCTCGGGCTTCGACTCAGGCCGTAGCTAGGGTCCTCTAGACAACTAAAGCTGAGTAAGACATAGTTCCCTCTCCAGAGGCAGAGCCACAAAACATGAAATTACCCTTAGATCGTCTACAAGGAGGACAAAAGCGTCCTCATGAGTTTAACAATTTAGATAGTGACAAAGAAGCAATTTTTGTCTCAGCCAAAGCTCCTAACGTCAACCTTACAGAGAGTCTAGCCATAGTGGTTAATGCAATAGGCTCTTCCAACACCTCTGGTTGGATAGATGTTCCAAAAAAAAAGAAGGAAAGAAAAAAATGTATTAGATCCACTCAGTGATCTCATTGTCCTCTTGTTTTCTTAGTATGTTGGTATTGCTTCTAGGATGCTCCCCACATAAGCTTCGCCTTGTATTTTAGCAAATGAGTAATAGAATTTTACTTATTTACAAAAAAATGTTATTTTGAATAATTTTTTTTTATCAAATTTTAAATAAATTAAAAGATGATAAGTTTTTTTACATTATTCATAAATAATTTATTGTACAAATTGTGAGTTTTTTTATATTATTTAATATTTAGTATAATTTCTTAATCTCAATTAATTTATTTCTATTGATTCTAGGACAATTAGAATACACTGTGAAATAATGTGAACTTTTAGGGTCTTACCCTATTCATCCTCCTTCGGATACTTGATAGTCAACTAATATACAAAGCCATATTCTTTAAATAAAGCCCATTAGATAGCGAGTGAGTAATTATTTAGTGTGAAGAGGGTCCTCTTTATTAAATAAGTCCTACTAGGTGGTTGATACATATTAATTATGGGACAACTAGTAGTTAAGGTATTTTTTATGAAGAAAAAGCTATCTACATAGCTAGGAACCTATGGAATGTTTTATGATGGATTGTCATTGACATTGGATATTTGCTTATATGGGGTTGCCCCCTTGAAGATGTTCATGAACATTGCTCACTCATTTGGAGATCCCATTATAATAGTTATAATTCTACAAGTTTAATATCATTTGCACTTGCATTTGCTTTTATGCATTTAATTTCTCTGAAAATTATTAATATTTTGCTAATATGCTAGTTAAGTTTACTAGTGGTATCAAAGTTCATTAGAGTGAAAAGAGATTTGATCCCTCTTAGTGCTTGGTAAATCTGGAGTTAAGATGGATCTATGCTAGTTTTTATATGTGTGTGTGTGTGTACATATACATATGTATATATACATACACGTATACATATACATATATTCACAATTACAACGTTGTATATTTCATATGAGGAATATACGTATGTTGTCAATACTATCAACATCTATCATGATACTTGCAAGAATTGAACATGGGTGGGGAGGATTCATTCATTCCTTCCAACCACCCCAGATAACCCCTATTGAGACACACACACATACACAAACATATATTATTTCGTACATATGAATACCATTAGCAAAACCATGGGTTGTCAAAACCTCGAGCCCAAAAATCGCCAACATTAAATTGATTATTTTACCTCAATTTAATTTTAATTATTTATTTTATTTCATTTTTTTAATTATATTTATTTTTATTTTTAGTAATTTGACCAAACCAAAAATTGTATAGTATAAAATTGGTTAATAAAAATTAATTTGAATAAAAGTTAGAAGAAATATCGACAAACCAAAAAAATCATGAATGGAACATAACTAGAAAACCCTAGTCGTCGCCCTCTTGATGACTCTTGAATAAGCTTGGTGGATCCTTGGCAACCATGTCAAGCCTCAACTCTAAACACCCAGATCTCGAGCCCCAAATTCAACAACACACCCAAGGTTTTTTTCCATCTTTGTGAAACCACTAAATGGAACCCCTCTCTGTCTCTCAGTGAATAATGGCTCAGTGATTGCAGGCATCAAGCTTCAAATTTCCAAAGCAATGGGCTTACCCTTTTTTGAGTTTGAGCTCATGCATGGCCGCTAGAGGCTATAGATGGAATCCTCTATCCATGCTCCAAGCATAGGTAGGTACAATATAGTCATGGTTTCCTCAGGTCTCTTGGGTGGTGCACAAGGCCAAACCCTTCTTAGATGCAGAACTTCCAAGCTTTAGACTAAGCCAAAGTTCCAACTCTGCAGGCTGAGTGCCCAACACAAATGAAACCCTTCAATGAAGCAGTGAAGGGGGGCAGCTCCAACTCTACTCCTAATGTCCTCTCACTCCCATCCTTCATCATTGAACATTCAAAGGAGATTCCATCTGTCAAGGTAACCGAAGATGTCTCTATTGTGCATGCCCTTTTTACGCAAAAAACACAATTATTTGCAAGTTTAATGGGTTATGGCCCTTAGCTCTAGCCTTGAGGGATTGGATGAACAAAACATATACTACATATTATTCTCTCCAAGTATGTTCTAATGGTTATTGTGTTGTTTTCTTCAATAACTTAGAAGACCATCTAAAGGCTCTTGAATAGGGACCTTGGTTCTGGGGGCGTTCAGGCCTCTCTTTAGAACCCTGGTTTCTTGAATTCAACCCTCTATACATGGAGGGCATGAAGACTCCTATTTGGTTTAGGCTACCCAACGTGCCTATTTCTCTCTGCAACCCTCAGTTGCTAGAGGAGATAGGAAAACAATCTCAGGTGCTTCTTTAAGATTGGTGAAGAACAATTCCATAAATACATCTACACATTTGCAAGAATCTATGTAGAAATGGATCTCAACGATGGTCTTCCACACAAAATCCGAGTAGATTGGCTAGAAGACTCCCTCATGCAACCTCTAGACTATGAAAACACAACCTTTCAATGGATATCTTGCCAATAGGTTGGACATCTTCACTATAACTACTCATCTTCTCCTTCCTCGAGTCCATAGAAGAAATGAACCTAGAAATGTTGGCAAGCTTCTCAATCTTCCAAACAGAGACCTATTCCTCTAGAAATTTGAGTCTTGCAGCCTAACGCGACCAATCAATCAACCCAGGAAAAGACTTCTATAGGCACACAAATCCACAAGTCTTCTGCTACCTCTCTAACTCCTCCAAATCTCCCTAAGACCTGCTCCCTTGTGTAGGAAGCTAAACATTCTCGGGCTTCGATTCAGGCCGTAATTAGGATCCTCCGGACACTTGAAGGTCAATAAGACATAGTTCCCTCTCCAGAGGCAGAGCCACAAAACACGGAATTACCCTTAGATCATCTCTAAGGAGGACAAATGCGTCATCCTGAGTTTGAAAATTCAGATAGTGACAAAGAAGCAGGTTTTGTCTCAGCCAAAGCTCCTAACATCAACCCTGTAGAGAGTCTAGCCATAGTGGTTAATGCATCAACCTCTTCCAACACCTCAGGTTGGATAGATGTTCGAATATATATATATATATATATATATATATATATATATATATATATATATATATATATATATATATATATATATATATATATACTAGATCCACTCAGGGATCTCATTGTCCTCTTGTTTTCTTAGTATGCTAGTATCGGTTCTAAGATGCTCCCACATAAGCCTTGGCTTGTATTTTACCAAATGATTAATAGATTTTACTTACAAAAAAAAGTTAATTTGAATAATTTTTTTTTATTATCAATTTTCAAATAAATTAAAAGATGATAAGTTTTTTTATATTATTCATAAATAATTATTGTACAATATTGTGAGTTTTTTTTTTGGTTAATATTTAGTATAATTTCTTAATCTCAATTAATTTATTTATATTGGTTATAGGAAAGTTAGAATACACTGTGATAGAATGTGAACTTTTAGGGTCTTACCCTAATCTTCCTCCTTTAGATACTTGATAATCAACTAATATATAAAGCCATATTCTTTAAATAAAGTCCATTAGATAGTGAGTGAGTAATTATTTAGTGTGAAAAGGGTCCTCTTTATTAAATAAGTCCTACTAGGTGGTTGATACATGTTAGTTATGGGACCACAAGTAGTTAAGGTATTTATTATGAAGAAAAAGCTATTTACATAGCTAGAAACCTATGGAATGTTTTATGACACGTTGTCATTGCAATTGGATATTTTCTCATATGGGGTTTCCCCATTGAAGATGTTCATGAACATTGCTCACACTTTTGGAGATCCCAATATAATAGTTACAATTCTACAAGTTTAATATCATTTGCACTTGCATTTGATTTTATGTATTTAATTTCTCTGAAAAATATTAATATTATTGTAATATTGCTAGTTAAGTTTACTAGTGGGATCAAAGTTCTTTTTTGAGCCGACACACACCTAGATTTTAGAAGAGATTATTTTAGGCTAGAGATGCATTATGGTGTCTTTAAATAACATAGATATGTTATTTAGATGGTAAACCTATAGTTGGCAAAGCATACACATAGGAAATACAAGTAGTGTCACTTGATTGGACACCCTTGTAGCCTTTGTTGGCACTCCTTCAAAGAATATCACATCAAATAACACACATAGATGAACTTGTCTTCCATGTATCTTAGGCATATAGGAATCCCTATAAGCACATCTAAACCAACCTTATGTGAATATGTTGGTCATCTTGTTCACATAGATCACCAAGAACAACACTCAAGCATATCACTTTCTAGTACTTGGGAATCAAGTGATAGTAGCACCCTGAGAGATTATGCAAAATATTTCTATTTGAAACTCACATGTATATCAAAGAGCCATGGCATTTGAAATTGCCTTGTCCTCAAGACCCTACAAACACTAGTCTTTGTAACATAGGCTATGGAATTCCAACATTAAGTACATTGTTGGGAATTTAGTTAATGCAATAATACTTAGTTAGGAGCAATGCTCCTATAAGAATAAGGTTCAAGGGAAAAAAGATTACGAGCCTCAATAACACCCTCGTGAGAGATCTATCTCAAAAGTTTCTATGTTATGTTGATAGTAGTGTTACCGTTGTCCAATAACTATTTTTCAATAGACCCAAGGGAACAATTATGGGTGGCCTATCTCAAAATACTTCTTATGAGGTATTCATTAAATGCTACAACTCTCTGGTAACCTTTTTTGTGGGCCCAAGAACCAATGCGTAAAACTAGGTCCAAAACTATGGATATTAGGCTCACTATTTAAATGAAAAGGTCAAGTAGCTTTAAATTAAGCTCACCACCAATATTACCACCCAAGTCACCCAACATGAATGCAAGTTTGAGTCTGAGATTGATAAATTAGCTCTCCTTATCAAACGAAAGGGTATTTATGAGGAGCTATAGAGCAATTAGAAATGAGTGATTCCACTAATGGTGGTGAAATAAATATGATTGGCACATTCTTGAAACTCAATGTAATATGTGGCAAGATATCCAATGTAGATATGAATAAGTTTGGTAGGTCCAACCCCACCAATTGGGTTACTCAATTGGAACATTATTTCGCCCTTTGTGGTATTATTGATGACATGATGAAACTTGGGTGGATTATACATCGACACAAAAAGATGGCAATGGCAATCATATCATAAGAAATCATATGGAAGATACATTTCCTTTAGCCAACTTGTGAAATTCGGATATGCATGTTTTGACAAAGGATATCACTACTTGGGTAGATTAACTAGGTTGTGTCAAATAGGCATAATCAAAGAATTTATAGCAGTTTGTGAGCAATTGGAGATTCTCAGAGAATGCTTGATTGTTTCTTTTCTTAAAAAATGCTTCACAAGTGGTCTTAAGGAAAAACTAAAGCACAAGTCACAATGTAACATCCCATTACCTATTTGGAGGCCTCTTAGTGAGTTCTAGAGGCACAAACAATGGTAAGTGCATAGGTCAACGGACCCTCTCTTACTTCCCACCCTCACCCTCTTTTGGCACATATAGTTGTTTCCCCTCAATCTTAGCCCTTCAATGTCCATAAGTTATTCCCAACAAAAATGGTAGAATGCCAATGGCTTAAACATTGTCAGAATAATGACGAGAGATATTTTCAAGGTCATAGATGTAAGAAAAAAATATGTTTCAAATTGATGCATGCCAACTTGACCACCAAGAGGAAGGCTACGGGGAAGCAAATTTAGAGTTGGAATTAGTAGAACCTACACCTCCCCCACAAGATGAACCCACCCAAGAGTCACCTCAAATGAAACCCCTAATTTCTCTCCATATTTTATCAAGTATTTTAGCTCCCCAAACCCTAAAGTTGATTTGCTAAGTCAAGAACCACAAATTTCCTGTGTTAATTAACAAAGGGGGCACCCACAATTTTGTTCATCATAGAGTAACAAAATAAATCCATTGTTATGTCCTTGTAGTGCACAACTTCCAAATTATGATAAAAAAATGATGATATGATGAAATGTAGGTGTAAGTGTGAGAATGTCAAACTTCAAATGGGGGAGTATTAACTCAAATCTTGCATGTTTTCTATTGAAATGAGGGGTTGTGCACACTGGGTTCTATCATGATGTATTTCAAGGAATTATACAAGAGTTTCACTAAGGAAGGGCATCAACATACTCCCATAGGTTCAAGTTTAGCTATCCTAAAATTATCACTTTTCATTGTATGGAGAAGATCCTAAAGAAAGACCACTTAGGTGTTATAAATCAATTCCATGCCATCAAATTCATGAATAACCCCTGTAGGATGTTCACCTAATTTTGCAGTGGGTTTTAACTAAACATCAATATGTATTTGACACACCTAGTAGCTTTCCCCATTGTTGGTGGTTTCTTTTACCAACGGTTAGTAGAAAATGCACCTATGGCTTGTAAATAGTACAACAAATTATGAGGATCTTTTTAAATTAAACTCTAGAATGACTAGAAGATCTGAAAAATAATAGTAAAAATTATGTAGCAATATTAGACATATAACATGTAGTATAATCTATCAATTGGGTTTATCTTGAGTGGTGTTGTTAGGTCTATAACAACCCCTTTAATTTTTTACATTTTAAAAATAGAGACCCTTTAATTTTCTTTAAAATTTCCCCAAAAGAACATATTTATTATTGTTTGAACTTTATAATAATGAACATTTTCAATAACAAATAGTTCAGGTCAAAACTCGGAGATCATAAACATGAAAAGTGTTTCGAATTTACTCCGACCCTCGACTCCCGATCTCTCGATCGTGTGACTTTTGGATTTTGCGAGTCATATTTTCGTTTTTATTTTTATGCGATTTTTAATTATTCATTGTTTTTTTCTTAAATATATAACATAAGAGGTCGAGTAGTCGATAAACCAATGTTCAATAATTTTTTAAGACACAAGTAAAATCCTGACCTCCCGACTACTTGAGTATGACCTTGGTTTATGAGTGGTTTAACGGTTGCATTTTATGCCAAGTTTAATAGACATTAATGAACTAGTACACATTTTATAAGTTTTATTTATTCTGCATGACTTATGATTAAGTCACCATTGTTTCTCTTGAGAAGTGGTTAAAAGCTCAAAATATGAGTTTTCTGCGTTAAATTCTCTTAAAGCTTTTTATGAATGAAACTCCTGATTTTGTACAAAAACAATAGTGAATTTACATCAAGTATTAAGTTTATATTAGATTTTTTAATTTAAAATTGTTCAATTGTTCTATTAAATACATTTTCTTATTTTCTCTTTCTACTCCGTTACATGTTATTTGAAAATGGATAAGAAGGGAAAAATAAAGGCTTCTAGGTATGCAGTTCAAGAAATCAAAATGAAAATGAAAGCAATAGAAGCCTCACGACTTGAAGATACCAATGTGAATTCTTCCCTCATTTCATATACAACTTACATAACTCATGATGCAAGTAAGCGTTTGTGGGAAGAAATATTTACTTTCTTTGAAGAAATAAAATGGGTAGAATCAAAAAATTTAGATGATGAATTTTCTTCAGATTATGAAGCAATTAGAAAAACAGGATTATATAAAATTGCAACCAGGCCCAACATTTTTCCCTACTATGATATGATAAGTTGGATTTTGATGCATGCTTATGTTCCAACTTGTTCTATATTTGACCATAATCAAAATGTGATTGCCTCTCGGAAGCTTGAAGTTCCCATTAATATTTATAAGTTAAATCCTCCTGAAATTATTCTAAACAAAGAATTTTTAGATGAATTCAATGATAATGCTCTCAAGAAGAAAAATAAGGATTATAACTTAGTTATTAAAGAATGGCTCCATGATCCTAAAAGATGCAAATTGAAAACATGGAAAGATCATCCAATAGCAATCCTCAAACCCCCTTTTAGATATATAATCAAGAAGTTGTCTAGACCATACAAAGAAGCTAATATGGAGAACTGTAAGGTTGAATGGGTTCCTCTTATTTATGGCATTCACAAACAATCAAAGGTATTCAATTGGGTAGATATTCTATCTCAAAATATATCAAAAGTCATTAAAATATCATAGCTTCTCCTCTTAGGTTTGAATAGGGTTTTTCTATGTCTGCTTATCTCATGGACATTGTCATGGCCTGAGTCCCATTTCAATGGAATTGAGCCATTCTTTCAATCATTAACATACCATACATGATTAGACTGCTATCTAATGGGAAAGTCGATTTAAACAACACTTTTATGATATTTGCAATAATATCATGATTCATTTATATGACGTTCTATTTGGAGAATCTCCCCCAAGAATTAGTAAATATTTCGAGGAAGATTTTTCTAAAATTGGTGATTGGTTTGTTGAAGAAAAAAAACTCACATTTTTCTAAGATATATACTTGATATGCTAGTTGTCAGAGAAATAGCCCATCAAAAAACACTCCATGGTCAAGCTACAATGTTGTAGAAAATGCAAAAGAAGGCATGGCCCAACTTTCCTATTAACACTGGTCATATTGTACTCAAAGATATGGGACATGTTATAGTGGAAGATGAGAAATTATAGAAAATTTGGCTATATTCTCTATCCTACTTTAGATATGACCCTAAAAAGGTTATCATAAACCATTATAAATCGATAACCTTCCTAAAAAAATTCAACATCAACAACCTTTGTATGATTATGTTTTTATTCAAGTTGATAACTTTTACCAAGTAGCCCAAAGATCTAATTCCATGGATGTTGTGGAGAAGGAGAAAGTTCAAAAGTTTAGGGAGGATACTTATGGTTTTTATCTTAAAAAGAGGAGTCTCTATACTTCAGGTTCTCCTGAAAAATCAAAATATCTGAAAATTTGACTTTTCGATTTACTAATATTCCTCTAGAAACTTCTTCTCCATTTATGTTAGAGCAAAATGTTCAAGTACCAAAAAATTTAGTTTCAATTGATCTTTCATCAGTATTATCATCTTATGTTTCATATGGTCTAATTGAAAATGAAACGGAAAGAAATGTATAGAAGCAAGCAAAAAAACCTCAAAGTATAGAAAAAAATTAACTTAAGAGCAAGGTATTTCTATGGCTGAAAATATGGTAATTGATGTTGATTCACCCAAATGTAATAAACCTGGTGAAAATTCCATGTAATAAAAGTTAAAAAACAATAACCACGGTTGATGGGACACATATTCAAAGCTGAATGTTGGTCAAGATATCCTAGGGGGTGTTCATTTGATTGTTTATGGCTAAGGAAATTGGCAAAGGTAATGCCTAAGGATTTGGAAAGGAAAAATGGCATTTTTGTCACATTTATTTATGAAAATAATGGAAATTAGGAGAAAAGGAAGGTGAAAGGTCACAGGTTGCATGTGAGGAGGAAAATGAAGAAAAATGATGGAAAATGAAGAAAATAAAGGCTTCATTCATAAAAAGGCTTTTTAGGATCAGTTGGTAACCTTTCGTCACTTGAGTTTTGAAGCTCTCTCATTATTCTCTCTCTCTCTCTCTCTCATACTCTTGGACACTTAAAGTTTCTTGGAGCAATTTTGGCATTGGAGCAAGAAAGGCAAAGAAGGCAAGAGGAAGAAAAGATCAAGCAGGGAAAGGCAAGATCAAGTAGCTACAACAGTCTTTATTGCAAGTATTGACTTGCATGTGTATTTTCCTTGCTATATTTGGCATGCATGGCATTGCATGTGGTCCTTTTCTATCATGGCATGTCTTTTTCCAGGTGTAACAATGTTTTTTAGCCTAACCTTGCCATTTCCAGATAGCGATGGTGTGTGGGGTTCTCATGTTTTGGTTGAGCTGGATTGTCAGATGGATTTGAAGTTGAGTGGTGTGGATCTCCGAATGATAGAGAACATGGCCTAGTGGTCCTTGAACCAGACTGTGGATCACGATAAAGCCACTGGCCTAGTGACCCCTAAGCTAGATTGTGGGTTGCGGTAAAGCCAAGATTGTGTTGCCTCGGTGGGCCTAGGAATCCTTGTCAGTGAATGGCAGGATATACGATAAAGCCAAGAGGTGGTTTGCTCTCCATTGGGCCTAGTAATCTCGGGTTTGCGATATGTGGTAAATCTTGGAGAGTGGGTCTCATTTTAGAGTCTAGCGATTCAGGTTAGGATTGCGATAAAGCCTGAGAGACTAGGAGACATGAAAATTCCTCACAGTGTAGGTGGAGAAATTCGGTGGCATCCATGATTGTTTGGCCTAGTGATCGGGTGGAGATCATGGTAAAGCTTGTTATGATGTGTTCATTGTGTTGGCCTAGCGATCCGGGATGGATTACGGTAAAGTCTGGTTTATGTTGATGAGGGTGAGGTGGTTTAGCCTTAGTATGCCCTGGTTGGTTCTTTTGGTTTGAATCCCACATTAATGCTTGGAATATGGCATGGGGGTGATTGGCTGAAGAGAGATTTGGCTCAGCCATTCTATGGTCGGGTGGAACGTGGCAATCCCATCTCCGGTTGGTTTATTGCATTCATTAATGAGAAATTCATTCCCTTGATTTCTATGTGCAAATGTATTGATGCATATGTGGATTTTGATAGCTGATATGTTTATGGTAATTATGTTCCTATTATGTTGGTTATATGTATATTTTATGACAACAACTATATATGGCTCTCAGCATGTTTTTACTTGTAAATGAATGGATAGCACATCTATGGCCTCATAAATGATAATGCAACAAATGATATGAGGGAACAATGGTTCATAGCAATTCTCAGATAAGTATGGGATCCCTACACTTAATTTTATTGTTTACACATGTAGGTTAAATGTTGATGATATGTTTGATGAAATGCTTGGCATGGCTAGTAGGGGTCTGGTTATGGTATTGTTTAGTTTATTGCTTTTGCATCATTGTTTCCCTGTATTTTTACTAATTCTAAGCTATCACTCCATTCTGGGCAGTGGCCTAGGCTTTGGGCCTGAAAAAGTGGATTAAATCTCAGGTTCATTGGCACATAACTGTAAATTTTGGTTTTTGGTCGTTGGCACACAAGCCTGTGAGAGAAACTTTAGGTTGATGGTCACTCCCTTGCCCATAACATGAGAGTGACTATGGCCTAAGAGATCAAGAATAACAGTGGGACCCAGGGACAGGCTGTCTGAGTGGCTGACTTGTCTCCTAAGGGCTCTCTTGATGATGTTCGATGATTGTGTGTGATGTTCCATCGATTCCACTTCCTCAAGGTCACATAGGAGGTTGAATCTGATCGTAATAGCCTCTCGTCTCATGTTTACCCCAATTGGCATGGTTACTTGGGGGGATGTGGGAGGAGGGTGTTACACTGAACAACCATATCAACCATATATTTCTACAAGCATGGATGTTTCAAAAGTAGAAATTCTTAAAAAATCAGTTGAAGTCCTACAAACCATTCAAACAATTGTTCATGATTTCAACAAAGTGTAATGGAAATATCCCCAGAAACTCAGATATTTCACAAAGGGGTAGTTCAAGATGTTTCACACACTCCTAAGCCATCAATGCAAATATTAAAAGATTGGTCTCCAAGCATTTCACTAACTCCTATTTCTACAAATATTGCAGTTTTGTCTTATATTTTAAAACCATTATTTGAAGTTGAACCAGTCATTGAAACATATTGGAGTTGTGTCTTCTATTTTCATAACATTATCTGAAGTTGAACCAGTCACTGAAGCAATTCCTTCATTAAGTGAGTATCATTTCAACTCACAAACCAAACTAGTGGTTAAGAGAACCAAAAAAATGAATCATGATGATTCTATTGAAGTTGTTACAAAATTGAGTTGGTAAGATTTAGGTGTTAATATATGAAGATTTTCGAAAAAAATCACATTGAAAATATTTGGTCGACGCGTTTCGAACCAGCCAGTGTGGTTCATCTTCAGGACAAGATGAAGAGACAGATCTCACAAGCAGGCTAAATAAGAAGAAAGGTCAACTTAACGGTTAGATGAAAACGACTATTTTTGACTAGGGAGGGAGAATTATATTGTTTATTAATATATTTATTTATTTGTTTATAAAATATTATTATTATAATATAATTAAATGGCTATATTTGACTTAAATTGTCTAAATAATTAATAATTATTAATAATTTATTTATTTAATTATTGATCTAAATTATTTATCTATTCCAATCCTTACCAAATTGAAAATAATAAAAATCGAGTAATTAATTAATATATATATATATATATATATATATATATAAACAATGATAATGAATGAACAAATAAAATAATAAATAATAAATAAATAAATAAATAAATAAATAACATAAAAATATTAAAAGTGAATAAATCATACCAAAAAATATACTAAAATATATAAGACAATAACAAGAGGGGGATCTAAAATAAAAATAATAATAATAATAATAATAATAAACAAGTAAAAATATAAAAATTAATAATATTGATGACAAAAACTGATAATGAATACATGAATAATATTATTAATAAAAATTAATAAAATGAATAAAAAGAGAGGGTAATCCTCTCTAATGAAAATCAATAAAAGGAAGAATAAAGAGGGAATTAAAGGGGAAAAAAAGCTCAGACAAAGAGGAGAGGAGAAAAACTAAGAAGAGAGGGCGGGAATCCAACAGCTACTAATTTTCCAGCCGTCATCCCTATTAATATTATTAGAGGACCTCTCAATTTCGATGGCTTCTCTAAACTTGCGGTGATGAAATTGAGAAATCTTAGCAATGACCTTAGCCTCCTCAATGCATATATGATGCTTGGTCTTCACTGCATGCTCCACCAAAGTAGAAGATTTGGTCCTCCCATGCTTGATATTAGCAGCGTGTTCCTTAATCCTTTGGTTAATAGACCGACCCGTTTCGCCAATAAGAACTTGCCCGAGGGGTTGAAGCCTTGATGGGCCCCTCCTTGAGCCTTGATCCTTGATGGGGCCCCTAAGCCTTTAGCCTTCCCAGAGCCCATCCTTGAGCCTTGATCCTTGATGGGGCCCCTACTTGAGCCTTGATCCTTGATGGGGCCCCTACTTGAGCCTTGATCCTTGATGGGGTCCCTTTCCTTTTGTCTTGATCGGGCCCCCAAGCCTTCATCCTTTCTAGATCCTCTAGGAGGACCTCGGGGCAAACCCTGCCCTATGGATTTAGGATGCATGTTGGTACGAAGCTACCCTCTTGTGCAGTGGGGACCTGGGGTCTTGTATCTATCTACCATCCCGTATCTAGCTACCATAACGTATCTTTAGGATGCATGGACGAAGATTCAGCCCTATGGATACAAGATACAATGCATGGACAACGATTCTGCCCTATGGATGTTGGTACGAAGCTACCCAACCGTATCTTGTAGGTACAAAGCCCAAGTGTTGGCGTGCTAAGCACCTCCCCTAGAACAAGAGTAATGTCACTGAACTATACTCATTGTTGAGAGATCCAACTATTGGGAGGTTTGCCCGAGCCAAATTTATTCCCCTAATGAGGGGACACCTTGTCGTATCCTAAAGTGATTCCAGGGCAAGCCATAGGGGTGGTAAAGCCCTTTTTAAAGGTGTGGCGTACTATTATTCGCACTCGTTGCCTTATGCGCTCATTATTGCATTACGCTCAATATTGCAGCTGCATGAGTGGGCCGCATACAAGTATAACCAATTTCATTCCTGAGATGGCGTCAAACCCAGGAACACCATGACTTGTTGGAACCATGACTAATTGATCGGTGTACTTTAGGGGCACCTTGAGGGGACCACCTTGCCTCAGTCCTTTAGGAGCTACTTTGACTCGTAGTCCTTGAGAGGGGCGGGTTAACAGAGTTGAGGGGCTACCTTGCCTCAGTGGTTTAGGTACCACTCTTTACAGGTGGACCTGAGGGAGCGACCTTGATGCATTGACTGATCGGTGTCCTTGAGGGTTGAACTCCTTGAGGGGCCTGCTAGGGCTGACCTAACTTGAGGTGGCAGAACTTGCTAAAGAGCCTTACCTTACTTGAGGGGCCTTGAAGGACACCTTGACGGAGTTATTTTTATCCCTAAAGGGTAACAAAAGGGGGGGTGTACTTTGAAAATGATAAAGAGTCAACTTGAGTCCTTAGAGCTTTCATGAATTATACTCAACATTTAGTTGATAATATTTCTGATGCATATGTAAATTTTTTGGATAAAATCAAAGAATTTGAAGCAAAACTAGAGAGGAACAATTTTTTTAATGAAGAACAATGTCATAAACATTTCCACTATACTCAGAGAAGGATTTTCTCTAACTACTCAACAAATAGAGCAAAAAAATAACCTTAATAATTCATATTGGAATAGTTATGGAAAACAAAGTTGAGTGATTTGAATAATCAACATACCAAGGAGATGGAAGATTTGAAGACAACTCATGAAAACAAAATTTCAGTTTTCAAGAAGGAATTTGAATTTGTGCAACAACAATTAAAGCAAAGCCAAGAAATTTTTGTAAATATCAATTTCTTGAAATAATAGCTTCTATAGGTAAATCATAGTATGAAGAAAATTCAGCTGAAATTTTACAAATAGATGGATAAAATCTTGTATAGGTTATTCATAGAGGTATTGTCCCTTACTGACAAAATTGTATCCATAATGGAAGAGGAAAAATTGATAAATAACAAATTTGATTATATTGTTGATTGGGAGAAGCCATTCATTCCTGAGACTAATGTGAAATTCTCTAAAAAGGATGGAAAGATTATTATCGCTTCATTAAATCCAAGAGATTCAAATTGTAAAGAAATTAAAGAACATATTAAAGATGCAGACAAGCTTTGTGACTATGTTTGGGATTCAAGATTGGACATTATATAAGAATTCGATATGCCTCAGTGAAAAACCCCCAGGGAAGCAGTTTCATTGAGACTTAATGAGGTTGAAGTTGAAGATGAAAGAACAACAAATGAGAAAGAAATTAAGGAAATTGGCACATGGAATGAACAAGTTTATCTGAAATTTTTGTAACTTCCTCTTGAACAAATGAAATTGATTTCCAAGTTTTCAACAAAATATAATTGAATAAAGAGGTATCTTGAAAATGTCTTATCTAGGTGTCAATTCAACATTGATGATTTCGTACCACTTTATCTTCAAAGGGTTCCTGAATTTTTTTTGGAATGGGATGCATACATCCAAACAAATGCTCCTAAAATGATGCAAGTAGAATCTACTTCAGTGTCTCAAACCTAGGAAGAAGGTTAAAATTGTCTACCCAATTCTAGAAGAGATGCTATGATTATATATGATTTGTATATTTAATATTATCTTTATAGGAAGAAAATATTTAAATATTTTCTATCTTTAGTTGAAGACAAATCTTATCTTATTTATTTTTCATATTTATAAAACCCTTTACGTTGGTGTAGGGTTGGAAATTGTTGAAACTTAAGACTCTGATTTTGTAATCAGTGTTTTGATATTCAAGTTTTTGAAGACCATTTCAGATTTTGATATTCAAGTTTTTGAAGACCATTTCAGATTTTGATATTCAAGTTTTTGAAGACCATTTCAGATTTTGATGAGTTCACAGAGTTATGAGATTGATATCTTGTGATCTATTTAATTATTTAATAGACATTACTCATATTTCTCTTCTTTTCTCATTTACATATCAATTTATGTAGAATGTTTAAATGTGTTAGCGATTATTTCCTTTGAAATAACTTAGCATATATTATTGTCAATATTACATACATTTTCAGATGTATTATATGATTTTCATTAATCGATGTTAATTTCTGATATTCAAAATATAGTTGTATGGTTTTCTCTCGTTTACGAGGTAGATCTATTTTTGTTATTTAATTTCGGTTAATTGCATGCAGTAAAAAAAGAGAGTATAAATCCAATTGTTCATAAGCTCTTGTCCCAAAAAAACACAAATTTTGTGTGGTTGACTAGACCCACATTTCAATCAAGATCAAACATCCACAATATTTTTCTTAGTGTTATGTTTGAATGATTCCCCATCCCCCCACCCTTCATGCCGTCAGAATTTTCAAGTTATTTCCACATGCAACAGCTTGTAATTTTTTTTTAGTAAATTGTAAATATTAATTTACGTCATATATTTTCCCTAATTTAGTTTTAATTTGAACTCTTTGTTTAGTTTTAAAGTAGAATAAGCAATCAAGCCTTTGTTCCAAAGAGTATAGAACAAAACCAAATGAATAGGGGTCTAATTTGGGCACTAATCGAGCCAATACTCACTCATTGCAACTTGGAAATTTTCCTCTTGTTTTAGCCCTAGAAGGAGGGCCATAGATAATGTATGGTTGATAATTATTCTGAATCTAATCTTCCCATTACATCATCTGATACTAGTACCTCTCCTATATCATTTCATTCAAGTGAACCACACTATACTTCTTCAACAATTATACATGTTTGAAAGTCATCTACAGTAGAACCTGTTGAAGTTTCTTCAACCCCTCTTCATCCTCATCTACACTTTTCAAAAGGCTTACACTCGTTCTTAGAGTAAACTTTCAGGTTTATATCCCATTTTATTTACTATATCAAGAAGGAGAAGACCTAAAAAATAAGTAGAAGCTTTATTTGCTTCTTCATCACAAGTTAGTCCCCAATCCTCATAAGAATTATCTTCAATAAAAAAATCCATTGTTTCCTTTTGAGGAAGTTGATTGTGATTCTGAAACTACAACATCACAACTAGTTACACTAGTAAGTATTCATCCCTCAACCACATCTACTCAAACATTTCCCTCTTCAGCCATTAAAATTCCTATAGTTCCCACCACTTATTTTCCAAGTTCTATCTTACCTATCACTCAGCTTGTAATTTCTCCACCTCCAATTCCTCCAACCCCAACTTCCCCTCCTACAATACCTCCATCTTCAAGTTCTCCTCCTTTGAGTCCAAATATGGCTGGTCAACCTTGGTTATCAGTAGGAGAAATTAACATTGTTGGAGATTAGCATGATTTACCTAATCATCCCGAAATATTTCTCCCTAGGTTTAATCCTGATGGACCTATCTCTCCTGAAGAAAACATTAAAAAAATTATGCTCTCTTTGAAGTTAGGAGCAGTCCAACATGAAGATCAATAAATGTTTCCCTTATGCATTTAAGGGAAAAGCATCCTCTTGGTACTTTTCATTAGCATATGGTTCTATTACTAGTTGGGATGTATTTCAGACCCAATTTCTTAGAATATTTGGTAAGAAGGGAAAACATAAGCTTTCATGCATGCAATTCAAGAAATCAAAATGAAAATGAAAGCAGTGGAAGCCCCTAGACTTGAAGATACCAATTTGTAAACTTCCATCATTTCAGAGACAACTTACAAAACTCAAGATGCAGGTAAGCGTTCGTGGGAAGAAACCTTTACTTTCTTTGAAGAAAGAAAATGGGTAGAATCATAAAATTTAGATGATGAATTTTCTTCCGATTATGAAGCAATCATAAAAATATAATGGTATAAAATTGCAACCAGGCCAAACATTTTTCCCTACTATGATATGATAAGTTGGATTTGGACGCATGCCCATGTTCCAACTTGTTCTATATTTGACCACAATCAAAATTTCATTGTATCTTAGAAGTTTGAATTCCTTAGTAATATTTATATGTTAAATACTCCTGAAATTCTTCCGAAAAAATAATCTTTAGATGAATCCAATGTTAATGCTCTCAAGAAGAAAAACAAGGATTATAGTTTAGTTATTAAAGAATGACTCAATGATCCTGAAAGATGCACATTGAAAACAAGGAAATATTATCCAATAGCAATCCTCGTACCCTCGTTTAGAGATATAATCAAGATGATGTCTAGACTATATGGAGAAGCTAATCGAGAGCATTGTAAGGTCAAATGGGTTCCTCTTATTTATGGCATTCACAAGTAACTAGAGAGATTTAATTGCACATATATTATGTCACAAAATATATCAGAAGCCATTAAAATATCCATAGCTTCTCCTCTTGGGTTTGAACATGGTTTTTATATGTCTACTTATCTCATGGACATTGTCATGGCCTAAATCCTATTCCCATTAATATAATTGAGCTACTCTTTCAATCATCAATAGACCATACATGATTATAATGTTATCTTATGGGAAAGATTTAAACAACAATTTTATGATATTTGCAATAATATCATGATTTGAGGAGTATCCCCCAAAAATTAGTAAAGATTTTCAGGAAGCTCTGTTTGCAATTAGTGATTGGTTTGTTAAAGAATTTTTCTTTCACCAAAATTTATCGAAGTGAGGTAGGGCCTCACATTTTTCCAAGATATATACATGATAGGCTTGTTGTCTGAGAAATATCCCATAAAACAACACCCCATGGTCAAGCTAGAAAGTTGCATAAAATGCAAAAGAAAGCATGGCCCAACTTTCCTATTAACGTTGATCAGATGGTGCTTAAAGGTAGGGGACATATTGTAGTAGAATTTGAGTAGTTATAGAAAATTTGGCTACATTCTCTGCCCTACATTAGATATGACCCTAAAAACGTTATCATAAACCATTATAAATCGATAAGCTTATCAAAAGATTTTCAACATTAGCAACCCATGTATGATTATGTTTTTATTCATGTTGATATCTTTGACCATGTAGCTTCAAGAGCCAATTTCATGGATGTTGAGGAGAAGGAGAAAGTTCAAAAGTTCAGGAGGATACTTATGATTTTTATCTTAAATAAAGGAGTCTCTATACTTTTGCTCAACTTGAAAAATTAAAATTATTTGAAAATTTGACTTTTTGATTTACTAATATTCTGCAGAAACTTCCTCTTTGTTTATGTCAAAGAAAAATGTTCAAGTACCAAAATCTCTAGTTTCTTTTGATATTTCATCATTATTATCATCTTATATTTCATCTGGTCTGGTTGAAAAAGAAAAGGAAAGCAATGTACAAAAGCAAGCAGAAAAATCTCAAAGTACAGAAAAATAATTAACTCAAGAGCAAGGTATTTCTCCGTTTGAAAAGATGGTAATTGATGTTGATTCACTCGACATACCAAGTCAACCAGAGATTTATACATGCATAGATGTTTCAGAAGAAGAAATTCTTCAAAAACTAGCCAAAGCCCAACAAACCATTCCAACAATTGTTTAAGATATCAACAAAGTACAATGGAAATCTCCCCAAAAACTAAGATATTTCACAAAGAGTCAGTTCAAGATGTTTCACACACTCCTAGGTCATCAATGAAAATATCAAAAGATTGGTCTTGAGGCATTTCATTAACTCTTATTTCTACAAATATTCCAGTTGTCTGTTATATTTTCATACCATTATCTGAAGTTAAACTAGTCACTGAAACAATTCCTTTATTACGTGAGTATTATTTCAACTCACAAACCAAATCAGTTATTAAGAGAACCAAAAAGAAGAAGCATGATGATTCTACTGAAGTTTTTATAGATTTGAGGTGGCAAGCTTCAGGTGATCCCCATAAAAAATATAAAGAGTCAACTCGAGTCCTCAAATCTTTCATGAATTATACTCAACATTCAATTGATAATATTTTTGATGTATATGTAAAATGTTTGGATAAAATCAAAGAAATTGAAGAAAAATCAGGGAGGAACAATTTTTTAAATGAAGAACAATGATAGAAACGTTCCACTGTAGCCAAAGAAGGCTTTACTCTAACAATTCAATAGATAGAGCAAAAGCATAACCTTGATAATTCAAATTTGGAACAATTATGGCAAACAAAGTTGAGTGATTTGACTAATCAACATACCAAGGAAATTGAAGATTTGAAGACAACTGACATAAACAAAATTTCAGTTTTCAAGAAGGAATCTGAATATTTGCAGCAACAATTAGAGAAAAGCTAACCAATTTCTATAAGTATCAATTTCATGAAAGAATAGGCTCTACAGGTAAATTAGAGATTGAAGAAAGTTCAGCTGAAATTTTACAAACAAATAGATAAAATCTGCAGGTTTTTCATAGAGTTATTGTCCCTTATTGACATAATTTAATCAATAATGGAGGAGGAAAAAATGATAAATAACAAATTTGGTTATATCGCTGATTGGGAGAAGCAATTCAGTCTTGAGAATAATGTGAAATTCTCTAAAAAAGACAAAGAGCTTATGGTTACTTCATTAAATCAAAGAGATTCAAAATGTAAAGAAATTAAAAAATGGATTGAAGATGCAGTCATGCTTTGTAACTCTGTTTGGGATTCAGGATTGGACATTATAGAAGAATTTGATATGCCTAAGCCAAAACCCCTCCAGGAAGCAATTCCATTTAGACTTAATGAGCAAAAAGTTGAAGATAAGAGAACAACAAATGAGAAAAAAATTAAGGAAATCAGTACATGGAATGAACATGTTTTTCACAACTTTTTGCAACTTCCTATTGAACAAATGAAATTGATTTCCAAGTTTTCAAAAAAATATAACTCAAGAAAGAAGTATATTGAAAATATTTTATCTAGGTGTCAATGCAACATTGACAATTTAATACCACTATATCTTCAACGAAATCCTGTAAACTATTTGGAATCGATTGCATACATATAAACAAATACTCCTAAAAAGATGCCAGTAGAATCAACATCAGCCTCTCAAATCTAGGAAGAAGATTAGAATGGCCTGCCCAGTTCTAGAAGAAGATGCTACTATTAAATAAGATTTGTGTTTTTAGTATTATATTTATGAGAAGAAAATATTTAAAGATTTTCTATCTTTAGTTGAAGACAAATCTTATCTTATTTATGTTTCTTATTTTTAAAACTCTATATGTTGGTGTAGGGGTTGGAAATTGTTGAAACTTAACACTGATTTTGTAATCAGTATTTTGATATTCATTTTTTGAAAACCATTTTAGATTTTGATGTGTTCTTGTAGTTATGAGCTTCATAACTTGTGATCTATTTAGTTATTTAATAGACACTACTGGTATTTCTCTTATTTTCTCATTTACATACCAATTTCTGTAGAATGTTAGAATGTGTTAGTGGTTATTTCCTTTGAAAGAACGTAGGATATATTATTGTCGAAATTACATATGTTTTCATATTTATTATTTGTTTTTCATTAATTGACATTAATTTATGATATTTGGAATACAGTTGTATGATTTGTTGTCATTTACTAGATAGATCTATTTTTGTTATTTAATTTTAGTTAATTGCATGCAATGTAGTGAGAATATATATATATATATATATATATCTAAGCTCTTGTAAACAGAGCCCAAAAAAACAAAAAAAGTGTGGTTGAATAGACCCACATTTAAGTCAAGATTAAACATCCACGATATTTTTCTCAATATTGTGTTTGAATGATTCCCCATCCCCCAACTCCTCCTGCTATCAGATTGTTCAAACTATTTCTACACACAACAATTTATATATTTGTTTTTATTAAATTGTAAATATTAATTTACATCATGTATTTTCCCTAATTTAGTTTTAATTTTAGCACTTGGTGTTACACAATGTTTTGTCACACTTCTTGTTCCACATCCTGAGGTGCCAAAATGTTGACAACTGTGAAGTGTACTCATCATGAAGCACATACTAAAACATCCCTGAAGAATGGAAGAAAAACTACCCTGAGTCAATTCTAGAGAAGGTTGACTGAAACCCTAAATTTTAGGACTAGCGCTCTTTGCTCCGCTGCTTGCCTGTGTTGATGGCAGGTTGCAGTTCTTTGACCTAACGCTGCTAGTGTGGGTTTTGATATGAAATCCCGTGCTGAACCTCTTCTGGAAGGTTTTCCAAAAATGGAGGAGAATCTTCACATGCTAGAAACTTTGAGAACATCAAGTTGGATGCTGTTGGGTAGAGATATGGTCGAGCTTTCCCATTTGGAGCTATTGATCCTACCTTTAAGGGCCTTCCCCTTGAGATGTGGACCTTCCTACCTCTTTTGTGGATCCCTAACTCCCTCTCCCTTCCTATAAATCAAGTCCCCTCCATCCCCAAATGTTTGGTCATTGATTGCTTGCATTCCTATGTTGAGATTACACCCAAATGTTGCCCATCTAACTTGGAGAAGGAGTGCTCGACCCATGGTATGGATATATTATTATCTATCTCCAGACCCAAACTTTTCGACTAGAGTTATCCCACCTTGAACTTCGTCACATCTGAGATCAGTCTTAACCTTATCGAATTATTGGGGATACTTTGTACCATGTTGGTGTCGATTCCATCCTTCGTCGATGTTTAACACTTGAGGAAGCTGAAAGAGTCCTAAATTACTGTCACTCTGGGGCCTATGGTGGTCACATGTTGGGATATGCTATGGCTCAAAAAATCCTTCGTGCCGATTATTTCTGTCCTTAATTCTTCAAAGATTGCACTTTAGTAGTCCAAAAATGTCATGCCTACCAAATTTATAACCGCAAATAGTGCACCCCACTCAAACCCTTGCACCCAGTTGTTACTGTCAGACCCTTTGCAAAATGAGGTATTGAGTTCATGACATGTAACCCTTTCTCGACCGGGGGGCATGGTTATATCATCATCGCCGCTGATTATTTCACTAAATGCTCCAAGGCAATGCCCACATATGTTGTTTTACCGCGGCTCAATTCCCTTTTAATCATGTCATAGATCGATTTAGTGTCCCTCAAGCCATCATCACCGACCATGGCTCTCATTTTCGACATTATATGATGATAGAGTTTACTACTCAGTTGGGTCTGCGTCACGACAACTCAACTCCTTATTATCTACAAGCCAACGGCCAAGTTGAGGCATTCAACAAAGTCTTGGTTATAATGCTTCAATGTGCTGTTGGGATGCATAGTTGAAATTGGAACCTTCTTCTATTTTCAGATTTATGGGCATATTGAACCACAACTAAGATAACAATTGGATTCACACCCTTTCAGTTGGTGTATGGTCTAGAGGCAACCCTTCTGATTGAATGCGAGATTCCTTCATTAAAACTAGCTATCAAATTACTCCCTGGCACTTCACCGGAGGAGGAACGATTACTTTACCTCAAAAGGCTTGATGAAACTCATTGTATTGTTGCATTAGTAATTGAAGCTCAAAATAAATGAGTTAAAGCACAATACGATAAAACTATTACTCCCTGTGTTTTTGCTGAAGGTGACTTGGTCTTGTTATATGATCAAGCCAATGATAAATTGGGAGCTGGGAAATTCGAACCAATGTGGCATGGGCCTTACATTGTTAAACAAGTATTACAGAAAGGTGCCTATGAGTTGGTTGACTATGAAGGAAATCAGTTGGTTGAGCCCCGAAACGGGCTTTACCTCAAGAAGTATTATGCATGATTTCATGTAAATACTTTGTACATTAGTGTGATTCATTAGTGTGCAGTTGGTTTTGGTGTGTTTGTTTGCTTTTGCAAGTGTGTTTTCCTCTACTTACCGTATGTTCTACTTGGTTTGTAGGTGTCATCAAAACTTTATGTCGGTTTCGATGATGGTGCTTGTCATAGTACACAAAATCTATCTTCAACCGCATGGGAAATCTATGACCCTAATGGTGAGTTAGTGAATTTACAAGGAATATGTTTAGGTCGTACTACTAATAACATTGCCAAATATAGTGCGGTTATCTAGATTTTGTCACAAGCCATTTCTCTTGGCATTAGAGAGTTAGTCGTTAATATCGATTCATTGCTCATTGTACTACAACTTAACAAACAATAATTAGTCAGAAACTCTCATATTTTGGGAATGTATTTGCGAGTTCGTCTCTTGGAATGAGACTTTGATCATATCACTTATCAACATATTATGAGACGTTTGAACGCATTAACAGATACATTGGCTAATTATGTATTAGATAGACATTTGTGACATATATAAAACAAAAACCATCACATAGTAGAAACAGTAAACATGAAAACCATAGAGAGAGAGAGAGAGAGAGAGAGTTTGCAAAAAAGTTTATTACATCAAAAAATCAAAATCTGTGTTTTGAGACACAAGGCTTCTCAAGCCTACATAAATGCAAAAAGATAAAAGCTAGAGATGGCTATCCACCAACATGGTGCTCATGATAGCATGACACAACTATGATGACTCAGTTCAGCAACCAACACAATCTGGCAGACACCCCTATAGTATGCCTTTGATATCATAGTGGCACCTCATCAATAAATGCATATTCTAGAATGCCTCTTGTCAAGACTTCCAGGTTGCGTTCCACCTCTACAATTGGGTAAGATCCCTCCTCATAGGGTTCCTCCTCCTTGATATGTCGTGGCACCCGCCTGACTATCCGAGAAATCCCTGGAGGTCTCTCTGGTCCAACACCTGCAAAAATTAAAAGTATCAAATCTTAGTGCACATGAAACAAAAAATCAAAAACTTAAAAAAAAAATAGTTTTTACCTACATCGGTTCACCATGTATGAAGTGGAAGTGGAAGATCAGGATCTCCTAAGAAATTTGTGTTTGCATATGCCCAATCATCGACCATGATTAGCTATTGATGCAGCCATCCAAAAAATGTTGGTGGAAATGATATTTGCTGGTCACCTCCACGTCGAGGCATCAGCTCACCCCATATCAGTAATCGTGGATCCCTGAACACTGGAACATCCACTTCTATCCACTGATATCGAAACAATGGTACATGTTCCAAGAAGAACGTCACCAAGATGGATCCGTAGCCAAACTATTTCAGCTTCCTTGTCTTTCACTTTGTAAGTTGGTCTTTCATGTTGACCAACAATCCCTCACACCAGTTGAAAACTGTGGGATTTAAGCAGTCTATAGCATACTGAAAATGAGATTTTGTTGCCTCATGCAACGCCTATGCTCCAACGATTCAAGCCATGGTATTAAAATTTTTTCTTAGTGGGAGAATAGTGATGGTATTGATATCAATCTTTCCACTCTTGGTTTTTCGGGAACTTGGGAAATGCCTTGCAATCAATATATCTGTGCTCTCCCCAATAGGACGAGTTCTGGATAGCTGAATCCATTCTCCCCTCCTGGACAACCCTGTGATGAAGTATATATCAGAGTTTTCAATCTCAAGCTCCTGATCCCCAATGATGAACACTTAGCATTTGTTATCCCACCAACCAACCAAATATTGTAGTAACTCGATTTGGGTTCTAATCCCAGGAATCCTGAAGAATTTTAGCAACTTGCATGCTCGAAGGGCAGCAATGCAATTTGGGTCTTGGGTTGCTTGATGGTCTTTAGCTTTGTGTCCTCTTTCTTTCCATTCGATCACCATTTTTGGTTGGTTTACTTGTGGAACATCCATAAAACAAAATTTCATGAGTTTCTATGGAAACAAATTTGATAAAAAATCATTAAACATGGAGGATTTTCCAAAAATTTCGCAACTCTGCACCAGCGCGACTATTTCTATATTTTCTCGTGATGCCACAGTTGGCCACAGGGTGAGCAATGTGGGTCCGATGGGTAAAATCAACATTGATCTCCCTCGACATAAAAATTGGTTAAGCCCTCCTTACAACCTAATCTATGGATGAAAATGCATGAAATTACAACCAAATTGAAGGGAAGGGACATATCTCTTACCTGCAACAAACAACTTGACAGATGGTGTCTAGGATTGATCGTACTCCTTGCCTGAAGATCGAGGTAAAATAGGGTACAAATTCTCTATGATTTGCAAGATGGTAAAATGGTAAAAATGTTTTACTTTTTTGAGTTTTTATAAGTTTTTAGAAGATATTTTTACCAAATTAGGGCATATTTCTCTTATTTTTTTAATATTTTCCCTCTAATTGATAATATGCATTTACTTGTGTAGTGATAGGTCACAGATGCATGGTGACGGTGATTAATTTTCACTGATTCAATGAGTTTTATTTTATCACTTTTTCTACTCGTAAAAAAACAAATGAAAAAGGAACCCCCTTGGAGTCATCTTTAAGCTCTTTTCTGACTCTCAAAACAAGAAAATCTCACCGGGTACTTGTCGTTGTGAACTCGTTAAAGTAAATGAAATGATGTCTACTCAGTATACATTTAACCCTTTTCCGGACTATGATAGACTATTGTATGAAAAATGAATACCTTAGTCGAACATGGCTAAGAGGTTCTCTTGGATATTGTTTTCTACCTTTTTGGGTTCAAGAGATGATTTACGAAAAGGGACGTTTGGAGATTTCTTTTTCGTCTCTTTTTCAAACTTTCTAAACATGAAAAATATGTCAATTTTCCCCTCTGTCGTACTCGTAAAACTCAACGACGCAGGACTTGTCACCATGACAAAACTGGCTTTCTCCTTCCTAGGGCTCGTTAAACTTACTAAGATGGATTCATCTGAAGGATGAACTTATATGACAAGCATATGTTATCCCCTTCAAGCTTGCGATAAAAAATAATGGGGTACTCACTAGAAATAGTGGGGGAAAATGAAAGCGAACATCTCTTGTATTTTGTGTAAAGGAAGCATGTTGCTCTTGAACATGACGCTTATCTGTTGCACGTGTTGGGTTTGGGTTATCCTCACTTCATCACTTTCATTCTTGGGTTTGGGAAATCCATTTTTCCTCTCATCTTTTTATACTGCATTATCATTATGACCTTTGGTCCTATGTTGGGTTAAATGCTGCCAAACACTAGAGTCGTGTCGCTGATATGTTCAAGAGAAGTCCCATCTGTAGTATTTTACCGCTTATACAATGTATGACCTTTCTGCCACACTTCTGAATCAAACTTATGTACTCTACTACATCTTTCATTTCATGTTAATGATGTGGGATACATTATATCCCTCCTTTGATGGATCACTTCTTGTCGACTTCAGCTCATTATCCAGGAAGATGATCTAGAAACTCCCTTTGAGTACCTTGGAGCTTGCATGACTCAATGGTAAGTTCTTCGTGTTTGACGACAAATTTCACATCATTGGCCTTCAATCGAATGATTCTACGGGTGTTCGACTTCAACTTTATTATTCACACTCATGGATTTTGTTGTTGTACCTTGAGAACCATTGACATTATTGGTGGTTTCACTCATGCCTGTTAATGGTTTACATCATTGATCGGTAATTAGGATGTTTTTTTATCATGTTTGACTTCGACACACCATTCACATTCTAGAATTCATACATTGATCGGATCGGGACGGAGCTCAAGACCTTGGATTCCATCTGATAAAATCTAGGTTGCATGGAGTTATTAGTTATTCATGATTGTACACATGTTTCCCTCTATATGGATGGTTGTGACCATACCATGGGTCCATATATATGATCCTTTTTATTCAGATGGCTGCATCCATGTCATGGATCCATACACATGATCCCTTCTATTCGGATGGTTGCATCCATGCCATGGATTCATGTATTATTAGATGCCTATTCATAGATGTATCACTATGCATGTTTATATAAGAGATATCAGATATTTATATGTATATTCTTGATTTTCAAGTCTCCTGATAGTGTTTTTCCGGTCCTTGCCTTGACTTGTAAATCATTTCACCCATCACTCCCTATTCTGCCTTCATGCTTTAGGGGGCATCTATTACATATTATTTTGTCACACTTCCTATTCCACATCCCGAAGTTCCAAAATTTTGACAACAATGAACTGTACTTATCATGAAACACATACTAAAACATCCCTGAAGAATGGAACAAAAACTACCCCGAGTCAATTCTAAAGAAGGTTGACTGAAACCCTAAATTTCAGGATCAACGCTCTTTGCTCTGCTGCTTTTCCGTGCTGATGGTCAGTTGCAGTTCTTATACCTAGCATGACCAACACAGGTTTGATATGAAATCTCGCGCTGAACCTCTTCTGGAAGGTTTTCCAAAAATGGAGGAGAAGCTTCGCATGCTAGACACTTCAAGAACAACGAGCTGGATGTTGTTGAGTAGAGATATGGTTGAGCTCTTGATCCTACCTTTAAGGGCCTTCCCCTTGAGATGTGGACCTTCCTCCCTCTTTTATGGATCCCTAAATCCCTCTCCCTTCCTATAAATCAAGTCCCCTCCATCCCCAAATGGTTGGTCATTGATTGCCTACATTCCTATGCTAAGATTATGCCCAAATGTTGCCCATCTAACTTGGAGAAGGAGTGCTTGAAGAGTCTTGGCTTGGACTTGGAATTCCACCCAAAAGGAGGTCTCCAACATCAAGGCAATGGTTGTATGCTTCCCTTTTGATTCATTAATATATACATCTGATGTTCACTTTCCATAAATGTCTAAATATTTATGCATTTAGCTTGATACTCCTTGATCTGTCAAGTAGTTTATGTTTGATATATACTATGTATGCTCTTGTATCTCTTGTTGTCTTTTGATCTCTCTTATAAGTATTCAGACGCAAGGAATAGCGAGGAGTGATCCTGGAAGCTAAGGGATCAAGGTCATCATCAAATGATTGATCAATTAGCATTAGAGCGAGGTAGGTTTCTCTCTCTCTATATATTTTTCAACATAAGCTAGGAAAATGTGCATTAGTTTGTTCAGTTTGTTGCTAGACCCACTCATTGGGCTAGAGACCTACTCATTGGGCTAGAGAGTTCGCTTTTGTCCACAGAAGGGATTTATCTTCACAACACTTGGTTTAGTTTTAGAGTATAATAGGTAATCGAGTCTTTGTTCCAGAGAGTAAACAACCAAACCAAACAAATAAGGGTCTAATTGGGACCTTGATCAGGAAAATATGTTGATAAATCAAGTGTATTGAGTTTAGGATTAATTTTTATATTTTGATAATTACTTGTGAGTGATTAATGTCTTCTTATTACTTCTTAAGTTTTTTTCATCAAGCAATTATACAATTGTTCAGTCTTTCAAGAAAAGCAAAGAGACAAGAGACATAAAAATTATGCTCCAAGCCAAGGCAAAACCCCACAAGGGGGAACCCAAGTAGACTTCTCTTATAGAATTATATCAAAATGAGATATCCAAGGCCAAGACGAAGACAAAAAATACCACAAAAAATTCCAAGTCACTTACAGTGTCAAAGTCAATGATGGTTAAATTGTCCCAAAATTGGTCAATTTTTTAAATTTCGGGCGTGGAATAACACAAAAAATAAGCATGTACACATAATTATGTACTCACAAGTGCGAGTTATCCTCATCTTGAATTCCAGTCAACAAAATACTTTCTCTCTCCTTTGAATTTTGCTCCGTGTTCTCCTTCGTATGGTTTAGATGTACTTCTTGTTGTGTGATTGGATGATCTCCCAAATGAGTCAAATTGCCTCTTATATATAGTTGTCCAGTAGGGTCGAATAGGTGTCCCTTGGAGGCCCAGGTCGACTTGTTCCAAGGAGGGCCGACTTGACATTTTGTGGACTTATTGACTCAACATAAAATTCAAAATTCTTTTCTTACAAATGTCCAAATGGGACATGACTCAAGTACATTTTTCTTTGACTCATAATAAATTCTTTTTTACTCTTTTTGACTCTATAAGCATGAAGAACATTCTTTGACAAAAAATAAATATACTAAATATATCAATGATATTTTTACATTACATTATTAAGATCGAAACTAATTACAACTTCAACACAATACTCACTCGTTACAGCTAGGAATTCCTCCCCTATCAATAATTTTGGTTCTAGAAGGAGGGCTACAAATAATGTATGACTGACTTTTGAATATAAGCCTCCCATTACATCATCTGATACTAGTACCTCTCCTATATCAGTTCATTCAAGTGAACCATAATATACTTCTTCAACAGTTACACATGTTCTAGAGTCATCTACATTAGAATATGCTGAAGTTTCTGTTGCTCTGTTCATGCTCAGCTACAATTTTCAAGGGCTTAAACTCATTCTCAAAATAAAATTTCAAGTTTATCTCCCATTTTATTTACTATATCAGGAAGGAGAAGACGTAAAAAATAAGTTGAAGCTTTAGTTGCTTATTCATCATAAGTTAGTCTTGAATCCTCATAAGAATTCTCTTCGATAACAAATCCATTGTTTCCTTTTGAGGAAGTTGATTGGGAATTTGAAAATGCAGCATCACAACTAGTTACACTAGTAAGTGTTCATCCCTCAACCACATCTACTCAAACATGTCCCTCTTCACCTATTCAAATTCCTAGAGTTCCCACCAATTCTTTTCCAAGTTTTGTCTTACCTATCACTCAACTTGTAATTCCTCCACCTCCCATTCCTCCACCCCCAACTTCCCCTCAACTTGTAATTCCTCCACCTCTGATTCCTCCACCCCCAACTTCCCCTCCGACAATACCTCAACCTTCAAGTTCTCCTCCTTTGAGTTTGTCTTCTTTGAGTCCAACTATGGCTAGTTAACCTTGGTTATCATTAGGAGCAAATAACATTGTTGGAGATCAAAATGATTTGCCTAAACATCATGAAATATTTCCCCCCAAGTTTAATCCTAATGGGCCTATCTCTCCTGAAGAACATATCAAACAATTTATGTTCTCTTTGAAGTTAGGAGTAGTCCAATATGAAGATCAAGTATGTAAACTTTTCCCATATACAGTTAAAGGAAAAGCATCATCCTGGTACTTTTCATTAGCAAATTATTCTATTACTAGTTGGGATGTATTTCAATCCCAATTTCTTAAAAAAAATTGGTAAGAAGGGAAAAATATAGGCTTCCAATCATGTAAGTCAAGAAATCAAAATGAAAATGAAGTAATAGAAGCCCTAGGACTTGAAGATACCAATTTGAATCCTTCCCTCATTTTGGAAAGGACTTACATAACTCAAGATGTTGGTAAGCGTTCGTGGGAAGAAATCTTTACTTTCTTTGAAGAAAGAAAATGGGTAGAATCATAAAATTTAGATGATGAATTTTATTCAGAATATGAAGCAATTAAAATAACAACATTGTATAAAATTTGCAATCAAACCCAACAATTTTCCCTACTATGATATGATAAGCTGGATTTTGACGCATTCTCATGTTCCAACTTGTTCTATATTTGACCAGAATCAAGATGTGAATGCCTCTTGAAATCCTGAAGTTGTCAATAATATTTATAAGTTAAATACTCCCGAACTTCTTCTAAACAGTGATTTTTTAGATGAATTCATTGGTAATGATCTCAAGAAGAAAAACAAGGACTATAACTTAGTTATTAAAGAATGGCTCCATGATCCTGAAAGATGCAAATTGAAAACAGGGAAAGATCATCAACTAGAAATCCTCAAACCAACTTTTAGATATATAGTGAAGATGTTGTCTATACTATATGGAGAAACTAATCCATAGCATTATAAGGTTGAATGGGTTCCTCTTATTTATTGCATTCATAAACAATCAAAGAGTTTTAATTTGGCACATATTCTATCTCAAAATATATCAACAACCACTAAAATATCCATAGCTTCTACTCGTGGGTTTGAACATGATTTTTGTATGTTTTCTTATCTCATAGACGTTGTCATGGCCTTAGTCCCATTTCCATTAATGGAATTGAGCTACTCTTTTAATCATCAAGAGACCATACATGATTATATTGCTATCTTATGGGAAAACCGACTTAAACATCACTTTTATGATATTTGTAATAATATCATGATTGCTTTACATGAAGTTTTATTTGGAGTATCTCCCCAAGAATTAGCAAATATTTTCAGGGAGCTCTGTCTAAAATTGGTGTTTGGTTTATTCATGGTTTATTGAATAAAATTTTTCTTTCATCAAAATTTATGGAAGTGAGGTAGGACCTCATGTTTTTCGAAGATGTATACTTGATAAGCTAGCTATAAGAGAAAAAACCCATCAAACAACACTCCATGGTCAAGCTATAATGTGGTTACGATGTTGCGGAAAATGCAAAAGAATGTATGGTCCATCTTTCCTATTAAAGTTGGTCAGTTGGTGGTTAAAGATAGGGAACATGTTGTAGTTGAAGCTGAGTAGTTACAAAAAAATTGGCTACATCCTCTACCCTACTTTAGATATGACCCTAAAAACGTTATCATAAACCATTATAAATTGATAACCTTATCAAAATATTTTCAACATCAACAACCTTTATATGATTTTTTATTCATGCTGATCACTCTGACCAAGTAGCTCAAAGAGATAATTTCATGGATGCCGAGGAGAAGGAGAAAGTTAAAATGTTTAGGGAGGATACTTATGATTTTTATCTTAAACAAAGGAGTCTCTATACTTTAGCTCCTCTTGAAAAATTAAAATTATCTAAAAATTTGACTTCTCGATTTATTGATATTTCTACATAAACTTCTTCTCCATTTATGTCAGAGAAAAATGTTCAAGTACCAAAATATCCAACTTAATTTGATCTTTCATCATTATTATCATCTTATGTTTCAACTAGTGTAATCGAAAAAGAAAAGGAAAACAATGTACAAAAAAAAGCAGAAAAATCTCAAAGTACATTAAAAGAATTAACTCAAGAGCAAGGTATTTATATGGCTGAAAAGATAGTAATTGATATTGATTCACCTGACCAACCAGATCAACTAGAGATTTCTTTAGACATGGATGTTTCAGAAGCAAAAATTCTTCAAAAATTAGTTGAAGCACAAGAAACCATTCAAACAATTGTTCAAGATATCAACAAAGAAGTTCGGCAAAGTGCAATGGAAATCTCCCGAGAAACTCACAAAGAGACAATTCAAGATGCTTCACACAATCCTAGGTCATCAATGCAGGTTTCAAAAGGTTGGTCTCCAAGAATTTCATTAACTCTTATTGCTACAAATATTCTAGTTGTCTCTTCTATTTTCAGACCATTATGTTGAATGAGTCACGAGAATAGTTCATTCATTAAGTGAGTATTATTTCAATTTACAAACCTAATTAGTGGTTAAGAGAACCCAAAAAGGAAGCATGATGATTCTAATGAATTTGTTACGAAACTGAGTTGGCAAGCTTCAGGTGATCACCATGAAAAGGCTAAAGAGTCAACTCGAGTCCTCAGAGCTTTCATCAATTATACTCAACATTTAGTTGAATCTTCCTAACGTATAGGTAAAATTTTTGTATAAAATATAAAGAACTTGAAGCAACACTAGAGAGGAACAAAATTTAATGAAGAAGAATGGAAAAAACATTCCACTGTACTCAAAGAAGGCTTTTCTCTAACTATTCAAAAAATAGAGAAAAATCATAATCTTGATAATTCAAATTTGGAACAGTTATGGCAAACAAAGTTGAGTGATTTGACTAATCAACGTACCAAGGAGATTGAAGTTTTGAAGAAAACTCATGAAAACAAAATTTTATTTTTTAAGAAGGAATTTGATTCTGCGCAACAACAATCAAAGAAAAGCCAAGAAATTGTTGTAAGTATCAATTTCCTTAAAGACCATTCTCTATAAGTAAATCATAGATTGAAGAAAGTTCAACTGAAATTTTACAAATAGATGGAAAAAATCTATAAGTTCTTCATATAGTCATTGTCCCTCACTGACATAATTATATCAATAATGGAGGAGTGTAGGTTTTAACCACGTACAAAAATTACATGCATACGAATTCTAAACATAGAAAATAAACAATGGCGAGAGCATAACACATAAAAAAAAAATAGACACAGAGATTTTCCCGTGGATCCCAAAACTGAGACTACCGGATTGATTTTTCGTTAGTTTCCTTTCAATGTTATAAGACATATATATACATGTTGAAGCATCCATAAACCCTAATCCATTAACCCTGGATTAGAACATAATCGTAGTTCCCTTGACCGGATCTACAAAATACCATGGATCAAAAACCATCGCGCCCAAAATCATGTGCAAAATCCATGCACAAAACCATAGGTAGGTCCGCCCACCTAATATAGGGTCCAAAAAAAATTTCCCAGACCACTGCCCTGGACCTCGTGCAGGGGGGCTACTGCCCCCTTGCATACCTCCCAACAAGGGGGGTAGCGACCCACCCTGTGACCCCCCGACAGTGTCCGATACAACGTACAGGGGTAGCTACCGCACCCCCCCCCCACACGCACGTGGTCTAGTTGTGGAAATAATATAACACAACCCAACAAGGAGGAAATAATGATAAATAAATGATTTGATTATATTGTTGATTGGGAGAAGCAATTCAATCCTAAGAATATTGTGAAATTCTCTGAAAAAGACAAAATGCTTATGGTTGCTTCATTAAATCAAAGAGATTCAAATTGTAAAGAAATTAGAGAATGCATTGAAGATGCAGTCAATATTTGTGACTTTGTTTGGGGTTCATGATTGGACATCACTGAATAATGATGAGGGAATCCCCAAAATTCACAATTTTAGATACATCCCTCTCTTAAGCTAGCTGGAGACTGAGGAAGAGCCCATAAATTTCTTCCAAATTATTTGTCCTTTGTCCTAATCCCCATGCATATTGAACTTCTTGTTTTCCATCAGGGCCCAAAAGAATCCCTCCCCCTCTCACCACCCCTGGATTTTTCTCCTAGGAACCATCGAAGAAAATAATCCATTTCTCCTGTGAGTTCTTCCATACTTCAAAGTCTTCATTGGAGATGTGAAGTTCCAAGGTGCTCCAACAAAGTGATGAGCAACAATTTGTAAGGGGAGGAGTCCCAAAGTATTGCAGAGCGAGTCCATCCATCAACTTTCATGGCAATCTAAACTAGGGTCACAATCTTTCATTTTAGGCCAGTTGTATTTGACACAAAGGGAGATGGCTTTCATATCTGTAATTCTAGGAGAGGCGGTGGAATTTTTAAAGATGATGCTATTATGGGAAAGCCATATTTTCTATAAAATATATTTCAAGAGGGAGGACCAAATACATTTGGGTAAAGGCTTCTCAGTGAAAGATCCTAAGTACTGCCTCTGCTAGCTAGAAATGAGGACAGAGCGGTCAATGGGCATATTTAAGTGGGAAATGAGAGGAACCAGAGCACAAGGCCATACTTGGGATGTGCTAGAGCAAGACAAGAACATATGAGGGATCGATTCAAATTGTTGATTACATAAGGAGCACCTCAATGGGCCTTAGATACCTCTTTTTTGCATATTTTCTCAAGTCAAAATATTTTTATGTATGAGGATCCAACAAAAGGTGTTAACCTTGGGGATAACATTGTTTAACCACAACTTTTTCCAAATAGAGGATTTAGGGTGGTTCTACGCAGAGAAGAGGAGATCTTCATAACCAGCTCAAACCATGTAAATATGAGATTACCAACCCAAAGTTTCCTCAACATACATATTCAATGGGGCACATCCAATCAATCAATTCTTAAGTTCAGACACAAGCCTATTGAGATTGAGGGGGATGTTGCCTAGATTCCAACCAGACCGACCTCCAAAACTATTCCATTGGGAAATTTGGGCTAAAGTTGTAATCCCTTGATTAGATAGGTACTATTGGAGGGGTCTCAAAGATTCAGAACCTTGAGAGGGAGGGAAATGCAATATAGAGTCTATTAAGAGGTGAATTTTGGAACCATTTTGGGGAGTCCAACTAAGGTTGTTATTAATCAAGCCAACTAAAGAGGAGATGAGTTTCCATATCAGGGAAGGATTTCTTGATGGGAGAGGTAGATCAACCCAATTCCCATTGCCATGCTGCATGTATTTAGATTTGAGGAACTATACGCACTAAGCATCTGGGTTAGCCTTGACTTTCCATTATAGTTTGGCTCCCATGGCTTGATTCATTAAGGGCATGTGTCTTATCCCTAAGCTGCCATGATGTCTAGGAGCTTGAATAGTAGCCCAATTGACTAGGTGGAATTTCTTAGAGAAGCCTTGCTTCCTTCCCAAAGAAACTTTCTTATAATCTCTCTAAGAGAAATCAAAATGTATTGGTGGGCTAACAATGATGAAAATTGATAGAACAAATTTGATAAGGACAATGCAACCAACAAAAGTGAGCCATCTGGCTCCCCAGGATTCCAATTTATTTTGAAGTCTGGAAAGAACACCTGCCAGACTTGAGAGGAGTGGGATTTGAGGCAAATCATGATCCCCAAGTACTTGAAACATTTCCAATTATCAACCTTATTGAAGCCAAACACCATCCCGATCTAGGCTGTCTTGGTTGTCAGAATATTCCAGGTGTAACGTGGATGAATTAGCTAACCCTCAAGGATCTTCAAAGAAAATGTCCAAAACAAGTTTGAATCATTTGGAAATGGTATCATCAACAATCTATGAGTGATTCACACTTTTGATAGGATGGATAAAGCAGAGGCCTGGAAGATGGCCAAAGTGGCACTCATAATCTAAAGACCTACTCATGGGATCAATAAGCATAATATACAAAAAAGGAGAGAGTAGGCACCTTTTCTTGAGCCCATGAGATGCTTTGAAGAATCTGGTGACTTTTCCATTCATGAGGGGGGCTATCTAAGGAGATCCAATACATAAAGATACCCACTGAATGAAGGTATTGTCAAACCCCAACTTGTGAAGGACTTTTCTTAGAAATATATGTCAAACTCTGTCAAAGGCATTAAGCATGTCAAGTTTTATGGACATTCCCTTGTCCCCCCTTAGTCGACTAGTGATGATGGCTTCCCAAATGAGGATGATGTTATCAAAAATTTGCCTCCCTAGCACAAAACTGCATTGATTCTATGAGATAATTGGAGGGAGCACCTTGAATATTTCACTTATACTTTTAGAGATGACTTTGTAGGAAGCATTACATAAGGATATAAGATAAAATCTACTGAAAGAGGAAGGTTTTTTTTTTTGGACCAGAGCTATAAAAGATGAATTCATGCCACCTCTAATGCAACAATTCTTTAAAGAATACCCAATCATTCTACATAAGTCCCTCTTCATAATTACCCAAAATTACTGATAAAAGTGAGCAAAAAATCCATCCAGGCGAGGGGATTTATTCAAATGGAAGGAGACAACGATTTTATGGATTTCTTCTTTAGAAAGAGGGAGTGTAAGCTATCTATTCATATCAGTTGTGATTAAATGGGGGATCTTCTTTGACATATATATTTTAGCCTCCTCTAAGGGTGGATCACTTTAAGTGTAAAGATAATTGATATAAGTTGTTGCTTCCTCTTTGATTTGCTGAAAATATTCTATATTATTGTTGTTAACCACAATTTCTTGAATAGTTTTTTTCCTCTCTCAATTTTTGGCTTGCTTGTGAAAGAAATTAATGTTATAATCTCTTGCTTGGAGCCAAACAATCCTATATTTTAGCCTCTGATACTCTTCCTCTTCCTTCAAAAAAGTATGGTATTTATCAAACAAGGATCTATATTAATTCAATAGTTCAGTTGAAACCGGATTTGCGTCCATGGTATAATTTAGGTGCCCAATCCGTTGTTCCAAATCCTTGATAGCAACATGTCGGGAGGATTGCAAGGATTTTTCCCGTGACTTAATACTAGCTTTGAATCTTTTGATCTTTCTTTCCGATATCTGAATTGAGCTGCTCTCCACCCAGGGAAGCCAAGATTGAGCAACAAATTCATGAAATTCGGGAGAATGAATCCATAATGGGTTAAATATGAATGGGGTAGGACCATAATTGAGAGGAGTAGGCAAACCCAAACTGATGGGTTGATGATATGATCAGTTCTAGAGAAGGATAAAAAACTTGATGAAGAGATTACAATGGAAAAAGTCATTTGAGATTAGAAAGTGATCAAGTTTGGAAAAAATATGCTTAGGCCTATGAGACCGGAAGGTTTGATATCCATTAGTTTGGAATGCGAAATAAAGTCTTCCATTTGTTCTTGGTTGGGATCTATGACTGGAGATCTGCCTTTTTCTCCCAGATGTGCAAAGTTGTGTTGAAGTTGCCCCCAAAGATACTAAAGGCCCCAAACTCAGAGTCCCTTAATCCTTGGAAGGAGGCCCAACAATCCTATTTTTCATGAAACTAAGTAGGCATATAAATATTTATAACAGAACATACCTAATTTGTGGAGAGATATATAAAGGAAGAAATAAGCCAGTGAACATGCTTGTGGGAAATTAGCAGTTAGACATAGGACAGATCCCATAATGTACAAAGTCAGCTCAATGCTGCTTTGGCACTTACTGCAACGATGCCACAACCATTCCATAATTGTTGCTGGAGAGATACTTTTTCTTATTCTCCCATTTTGGTTTCTTAGAGAAGAGTAATTGAAGATATTTCTTTCCTTATTAGAGATTTGACTTCCATTCTTGTCTTTTCTAACCCCAATCCTCTACAATTACAAGAGAGGACTAACATTACTTACTTTTTGATTGAGAAGCCTCTTTGGGAGGGGAAGATCCTGAACTTATTTTGCTTCCTTTGCTAATCAAGTCTCTCGATTAAATGCTTTTAAGGGTGGGTTGGTGTCCTAACTCTTTTTTTTTTTTAGTTTGATCCTGATCTCTCTGTTAGTTTTCCTTCCAAATCAATGAGTGCGACGTTCTTTCTCCATTTCTCTCTCAACTTCGAGATTTTCATCAGCTGAAATTGTGAAAGTGGCTCCAATATTTCCTTCTCTTGGTGAGAGAAAATATTCTTCATCAGCTGAGGAATCATCTTTTAGAGTTTTAGGCTCTTCATTTTTCTTAGGATTTGTCATACGTTTTGTAGCTCCCTGAGAAAGAGGAGGAATACTAGGCTAGACTAAGGTTGGTGGGTCTTGAGTAGGAATCTCCCCTTCTTCCTTTGAAATTTCTAGGGCATCATATTGGTTACCTAAAGCACCATGATTGGTAGATTTACTTGTCCCTTCACCACTTGCAATAAATTTCTTCTTTGGAGAAGACAAACTAGATCCCTGTTGAGGAGTGGGCCCTTGCTACTAATTAAAGGTGGCTTGCTTCTTTTGGGAACCTTTCCTTCATTTTGCTTGTTGCCATTGGTCCCCATATTCACCTTGTTTTTCTGGTTCTTCAATCTCCTTGGGGAATTTTTTTTAAAAAGTGGCCATAGCCATGGAAAATCTTGTATTTGAATGATGGTTGATCATAGTCCACTTCTTGAATGTGCATCCAACTATCCAAACGGAGATTGACTACAACTGGTAAGCCTTTGTCCATATATACTTCTACACATATTTTAGAACAAGAAAGAATACACTTGTGAGGCACAACACAATCAATGTATTTCCTTAGGGCTTTCCCAATTTTCTTGAAAGTGGCATCATTCCAACAATGGAGGGGAAGAAGGGACAGTTTCACCCAAATAGGAATGGAGGTGGTAACATCACATTCTAGGTTGAATTTGGGGCTCCAACGATCTAAGTATATCCCTTGTGTACCCATGAAGTACGGTCCATTGTGAAAGATTAGATCTCGATCTGTTTTTTCTTGAAGTAGAAGGTAAAGAATTCCTTGCCACAAAAGGAGGATGTGACCTCTCCGTTAATTAAGTGGTTTCCAGTTGTTTTGTATCCATTCGTGGATACTTCTCGTTGAGGGATACATACCCATAAACTCTCCAACTAAGCCCAAATCTTCTAATTGAAGAGCACAAAGCATGGCCCAAGGAGCCGAGATCTCAACTTTCAAGATATCATTAAGCTTTTTAACAAATTGAGAAGAAGGGGCCTTCTATAACTTAAGTCCATTCGAGACCAAGGAGTTGAAGGCAACAATATCCTGGTCCAAATGAGAGGGATAGACTGGTTGAGTCATTACTAACCCTTAGGCCTAGGCAAGGCCCAGTGGATTTGTGAACCAGAGATTAAAAGCCGAATTAGCTCAAAAAGGGCCATTGCAAAGACAAGGAAAAGGGGCCAGATAGATAAGAGGAAGAAGGATCAAAAAAGGGGCTAACTGGAAGAAACACGTAGATCTGTAGAATTGCAACGAGAAGATACAATGCATCAAGAGATCTTAGGGCTGCAGAGCCTAAGAGCCAATCTTTCTCAATGAGGTAGATAAAATTGAATGGGTAAAATAGTTAGAAATAAATAAATGATTTATTAAATTATGTCTAGTTGAAAAGGTCAAATAGTTGGAAATAATTCATAAATAAATGATTTAATAAATTATTCCACATAAATGGGTAAAATGTTTAGGAATAATTAATAAATAAATGATTTATTAAATTATTTCTATGGGAATAAATAAAATGAGTGAAAGTAAATATATTAGCTTCACATAAATGGGTAAAATTATGAGAATAACACAAATTTAATGAATTTATGGGTTACTCCCATATAAATGGGTAAATTAATGGAAATATATTAGGAAAATTGGTTCCTTAGGTTATTACTTTAAGTAAAAGTGGGTTTATATGTGTAAAAGCCATATTGTCATGATGTGTTTTGATCAACCTAGTGATCTTAGTTAGGTGATCTCTTCTTGCGTGATAACACCCTTTCATGAGGTGAACATGGCCATAATATCCCATTGATTCTAGGTTTTTAACCCCCCAATACATGTCCTTATTGGCACCATTTTTCCTAGAAGAATGAAATTAAAAAGATTATTGGGAAGATGTTGGAGGTAGGGGTCATTTGTTCAAATTTCATCCCTTACTCAAGACCAATTTTCAAGGTCTTAAAGAAAAAAGACAATTTGTGCATATGTTTAAACTTTCATGATCTCAATAAGTTGACCATCAAAGACAAGTTTACCATCCCACTTATTTATGATCTCTTAGATGAGCTTCATGGTGCCAAATGCTTCACTAAATTGGACCTGCACTTAGGCTACCATGAAATAAGGACGAAGATATGAATTCCTAAAACATATTTTTGCATCCATGAAATCCAATATGAGTTCTTAATGACACCCTTTGGGATTACAATGCTACTATGAAATAAGGATGGAGATAGGCATTCCTAAAACATATTTTTTCACCCACGAAACCCATAATGAGTTCTTAATGATTCCTTTGGGATTTACAATGCCACATCCACCTTTCAAGGCCTCATGAACAAGAATTGTTTATCTTTCCTATATAATTTTGTGTTATTATATTCTTTGATAATATCTTGATCTCTAACCAAACCTAAGAAGTGCATGTGTATAAAACCTTGCAACTCCTCTGTGACAACTAGTTGTTCCTCAAATATTATAAATATGCTTTGGGTGTTTCAAACATATAATAATTGGGCCATATGTCAATTAGGAAGGGATTGAATTTAATTCAAAGAATATTGTGGCTATGTAGGATTGGCCACTCCCCATGACTTTGAAAAGGTCACCTGGTTTCTTAAGCCTTACTCACTACTAGAGAAAATTTGTGAAGAATTATGGAATAGTTTTTGCTCCCTTGATGGCACTACTAAAAAGGAATTCCTTTTGATGGATTGGGGTTGCTAAACAAACCTTATCAACCTTAAAAGATGCCATTTGTACTACACCAATTTTAGCAATGATTGCCTTCATTAAGAGTTTTGATTTGGAATATGATGCTTCAAGCAGAGCTATTGGAGTATTTTTATAAGAAGGATTCCCCCTAGCCTTCAATGATAAACGTTTATGTGATAAGAGTTTGGGAAAATCCATGTTTGAGAAAGAGATGATTTCCACCCTTCATGATATTGATGCCTTGTTCTCATATCTCATTGGCTGATTTTTCTAGATCAAGTCAAATCATCATAGTTTGAATTATTTTTTGAAACAATAGTTGTCATCCCTAAAGAAGCACAAGTGGGTCATTTAGATGCTTAGATAATTATTATGAGATCATCTATAAGAAAAGAAAAGAGAATTTGTTTGAAGATGCTTTCTCTTAGAATTAAGAGGAAGGAAATTCTCTATTTCCCTTATCCTTACCTGTGCTCACTTGGTTTGTGAAATGCCACAAAGAATGGAAGAGCATTGAATATGTAGTTCGACTCATAAATAAGATTCAAGAGGACCTTAATATACCTAAGGGATACACTTGGTATCAAGATACCTTGAAGAATAGAGGGAACATTTTTTGGTAAGAATTCAAAGTTAAAATTTAGGGTGTTAGAAGAGTTACATTCATCTCCTACCATTAGTCACTATGGTTTTCATAAAACTTAGGAATGCATTAAAAACTCTTTATTTTGGCAAGGTACGAAAAAATACCTCCAAAATTTTAAACCACATGTGATTACTATCAATGAAACAAGGGGGAGATAATGAAGACTCTTGGGGAACTACAACCACTACCAATACCGACCATTAATTGAATGGATATTTCTATGGATTTTACAATATGCCTCCTGACAATAAGCAATAAATTAGTCGTCATGGTTTTTGTTGACCATTTTTCCAAACACCCTTTTACACCTTCTGGAGTTCCCCAAGTTTTCATGAATCAAATTTTTAAGTTATGTGGTATACCTACTTTCATCATGTCAGATCATAATCCCACATTCACCAAAAAGGTTTTGTAGGAGTTTTTTAAACTCCAGGACACTCGGTTGAACATCAACACAAATTGAAATGGTTAGACAGAGATTGGAAACCAATTCGAGATGTTTTGGTTCAAATTAGTAACACAAGTAGGCATAATGGCCACCCCTCATAGAATGGTGGTACAATGCCATTTATGATGGAATTACCAAAATGACACCATATGAAGCTATCTATCGCCTAAAACCCCCTTCAATGGATTCATATTTACTAAGCACATCCAAGGTTCAAGTAGTATATGGCATGCTTCATGCCAAAGAGTCCACTCTTTGCACACTTGAGGATAATATATTGGTGCCACAAAATCACATGAAGCAACAAGTTCATCAACACTACTTTGAACATTCTTTTGTAGAAGGGGATTTGGGATTTCTTTCCTTCAACCTTATAGGTACATTTTTCTTAAAGATAAATTCCACTAGAAGCTGGTGCTAAAATTTTGAGGACCTTATGAGATCCTATAGTGTATTGGACAAATTGTATATATATTGGCTCTTTAGTGCACTCCAATAACCATTTAGTGTTTCATGTATCTTTGTTTGAAGATGGTAATTGGGTCAAATTGTTGAGTGTAGTCCAACCTTCTAGAACTTTATGAAGAAGTGTTTATTTGGTTCTAATTGGATGCAATATTGGCCACTAGCGAGTGTTAATGACACTAGTGCACCATTCGAGAAGTTTTGATCAAGTGGAAAGATATGCATCCATAAAATGACACTCAAGAACAAAGATCATTTTGTACACATATGACCTCAAGGACAATATTTCTTTTGAAGGGGGGCATGTTATGTTCCTACTTTAACCTTCCTACTTTAGGTACTTAATAGTTAGTCAATTTAATGTACAAGACCATGCTCTTTAAATAAGGCCCATTAAATAGTTAGTGGGTAGTTATTTAATGTGAAAATGATAGGACCAAAGGTAGTTAGGGCTTTTTTCTATTGAGAATATATATATAGAGCTAGAAAGTTATGGAATGCCTCTTGAAGTTTTGTTATTGTAATTGGATCTATGATCATATGAGGTTTCCCCCTTGAAGAGGCCAATGATTTTGGAGATCTTAGTACAATGGTTATAATTCTACATGTTTAATCTTAATTGCACCTAAATATGCTTTTATACATTTAATTTCTTTGAATCTTGTCAATATTTGGAAAATATTGCTAGTTAAGTAAATTCTACAAAGGCTATGGTTAAAACTTTATGTTATCTAAAGACAAACAACTCAACTAATTAGATTCTATATCTTACCATCACACCCAAAGAGAATAAAAAGTAAATTCTTTGCTTACAAAGTCTATAGACTTAAAGTATTTTTTATTCTTTTTTATAAGGTACTCTAACATACCTAATGAACACTACATATTACCCAAGTTGAATGGAATGTAACCTTCTTAGAGCACACATAAAACATTTTTTTTATTTATATTTCATGGATAAGGTAACTATATTACAACTTAGGAGGGGTGGCAAAAGTTGGAGGGGTCATTTATGACATTGGGGGAAACTAGGTCATGTCTATGCATGGAGGCTAGGAATTGAAACAAATAACCAAGCAGAGGCATATGCTCTAATTCAAGGACTCTCTATTGTCATCAACTTTGGAGCAAGAGACTTAATGTTGATTGGGAATTCAAGGATTATTATTAAGTTACTGACACATGAGGAGCCACCAAAGGACTCTCAACTTGCCTCAATCCTCTCAAGAATCACAAAACATGCACAAAAATGACCAAAAGTCTCATTCTACTATGCCTTGAGAGAGCATAATTGTAGCACAGATGGTATGGATAAGGAGGCATCTAGTCTACCACAAGGAATAATTAAGAAAAATGGTATGTTATCTGATTCTTTCGTTCCTTGAGCCCACTCCCTCCATCTCCATTTCATAAATATGACATTTTCAAACCATGAATCATACATTAAGGATAGGAAGGTGCCAAATATATGGACTAGAGCTTAGAGTACAAAACTCCCATGAGGCAACCCCTCTACATTCATTACCAAGATGTGTGAAGGGACATTATTAAGCAATTCCTAGAGGGTTTTGAATGAATGTAGGAAGCAATATGCTGTGTTGGGTGTTTATGTCTATCTCTGAGTTATAGCTTGGATGGTATCACTTGAGCTGGATATCTGAAAGGAAAATACATTTATGCATATAAGGTTCCAATGTTTTATCTCTTGGGTATGTTTTCGACCGACCTGTAAGAATATTCTTGGTGCAATATGGTGGATTTATTAATTGAATCTCCTTTTTGTATATTTGTATAATGTTGATTGGTTAGGTGTTTAGTATTCTATTTATGTTTTCTATGGAAGGGGGCTAAGCAATCCATTTCCATTCCCTTTCTATGGTTTGGTAATTTTTAATTCTAGTTTCTTGTCATCTAATTTTGTTTTTTGGGTTTCCTATTTTGTAATTTCTATCTGGTGGAAACCTTGTTTTGAATTTTGTCCTCTAGGGAATTGTGCTTTGGTTTGTAGGCATTTGTGAAATATTCCTTCGAGCCCTAATTACTAATTAGATAAAAAATTTAGTGGAGTTTAGGAATTGCAACTTTAGTCTAGACTTTCCCATAAGTGAAGAGAATTGGAGTTGGAAATTCTCACGTGGTTTGGTTTTTTCACTCTGCTCACATTAGTTCTTCTAAATCTATTTAATAAGGTCATTCCCTTTGTATTTTGGAAAATAATGGATTCCTAAGACTTTAGTGATATATGAATTATTTTGAAGTAACACGAGGAGTCTTTAAACAACAAGGAAATCTCCCTTAGATATCTTTTAGGAATAATAGATGTTGGGGCTAAGGTGAAAAAGGTGAAATTTTGGATAAGAATGGAGAAATAACAAAAAGGTTGGTGGACACTACACAAAACACAGAAGTAGACAAGCATATTGCAGAGATGTTCAACACACCACACATATGTGCACCAAAAGCAACAAATACCACGACGTAACCGAAAGATGAAGCTCTCAACATCACACTCTCCAACAATATAGGTCAATTAATTATGGTCAAGCAGTTGGTAGTGATTTGGCATGTTATGGTCAAGCATTCGGTTGTGATTTTGCATGAGAGTGGACATACCATTAAGGTGTGCTAGCTAAAGATTCCCAAGAGTGCGATGCTGGAGATCAGGTTATATAAAGAGTTGCTACCACTCTTTTATGCCTCTAGATGATTTTCATGCTTGATGCTTTTCTAAATACTTCTTGGTTCTATTTCAATTTCATTTTGCTAATTGTATTTGGGTTTGGCTATATATTATGAAATGAATTGCGATGGTCTGTCATGCCGGTCTGATTTTTCCCATCCGAGTGTATGCTACCCCTTGTAATCTATATCACTTATCTTTGTTTCTATTACAAAGTATTCAAGGATTCTTTGTCAATTTGTTATGGTTCTACTGTATATGCATATCGTATAAAGAGTTGGATAAATGAATGAAATACAGTCAGTGCAAAGATTTTGGTGAATGTCTTGTGTCGATATTTTGTAGTTGAGGCATAATGCCACTAATAATATTGGTGTATGAATGAAACTATGTTCCCCTATTTTGTGTCAAAGTTATTTTTGTGCTTGTATATTGAACTCATGTTGAATGGTTACTTTGATGATTATGCAATGTTTTTACACTTAACCAATGTGCGTTGTAGTTCATTAGGAATATTATCACAAGCTATGTGAAGGATTTTGAGTGTAATTCATTTTAAATGGTTATATCCGTGACATATCATGAATACCATAGTTTGAGGTGGATCATTTGGAACCAAAGTTGTCTTTGTTTCCCATTTCCCCTGCAAAATATTCAAAGGTTCTTGCAAACCCATCAACATACCTTGGGTGAGACCTCAATTTTTTGCAGGTGTTGAAAAATGTTGGTTTCTGAGGGGGTTTTTTTGGATTAAGTTTGAACCTTGGGTCACCCATGTGCACCAACAAATGGTTATGTTATTGGGACCTTGATGTCCATGCTGAAGAGGGGATGTGGAGACCAATGAAAGAAGCGATATAACAATGGTTAAACAATAAATGACATGATTTTGCGACAAAACAATCAAGGAATCTGCGTCTGATTCTAGAGGAATGGATATAGAGTATATTTTTGGTAACTTTGAAGAGATTTCCTTTGCTGAGTTCCCTATTATTCTGTGGGAGTGGTTGAAGAGACAGACAAAGGGATGAGGACTTGTTGAAGGCTCGATACAGGAAGTTGAAAACCGTTCTTTTTTTGTTTGGAATAATGACTCCAACTGGGGATAATGGGACCAGTTTCCCTTTAAAAGTATATAATGGAATTTGAAGAATAATGTGGGTGAAATGGTTGCGATGAATTGAGATACAAGAGTACAAACACACACACACAGATATATATATATATATATATATATCTATATATATATATATATATATATATATATATATATATATATATATATATATATATATATATATATATATATATATATATATATATATATATATATATATTTCCTGGGATTTAACTTATCTTTATATGTGTGATTGAAAGATTCTTAATATGCTAAATAATATAGATCATCTAGCGATTCAAGAAGTAAGTGTAAGAAAGATAATTAATTTGATTAAATAGTTAATCAAATTAATTGTTATACATATCGCATATAAGATTTCGTAGTTTTCACAATGCATTCAAAGATAACAACTTCATACTCTTTAATAATGAATAAGCATTCAACTGCATATAAGATCATACATAGCAAAACAATAAAGAAAATGTGTAACTATTAATCAAATATAAACACAACAATAACAAAAAGATAATAGTACCCAATATATCAGTGCTATGCTCATAAGAAAAATAATCTTGGTTCAACCTTCCTATTAAGATAATTCAAAAGGTACAATAATGCAACTCTCTTAAGTCTTCTTACAAAAATTCAGAACCCCTTTCTAAAAGACATGAAAGGGTATTTATAATAAAAGGATTAACTGTAAAAATAGAAAATACTTGAAATGTTGAGGAGGTTCAAACAAACCATCCTTAAAATAAAACTAAAAGATAAAAATAGAGTCTGTTGGAACAAATCATCCAGAATGAGAAGCCTGTTGTCCTTTCATTTGCTGCCTGAGTTCATAAATATCTATCATGGGCTTTAATTCTGGAGGATGAGTTGGGTTTAATTGCATCTGTCTCGCATAAAGGACATCGAAGAGTGATGGGAGCATATGGGTGGTTGTATTCCACAAACCATTCCTACCGGTGGTCAAAATTTTGTTGAATATATTCTCGAATTTTTTCGGGACTTGACCAGAACTCAGATTGGGGAGGAAGAATATGGTCCCTGGGTTCCCTTTATTGGAACTGTGTTTCTATTTATCTTTGTTTCTAACTGGTGGTTAAGCATCATAACATAAGCCATTGGATATGCGGTTTGACCAAGTGTTGTCAATAATGCTCAAAAGTTAACTTGGATTAATTTTGATGTTATCTGCCTTCGTCTTGGACCAATCCTGCCAGTGTTTCATTAGTGTTTTGACATCGGGAAATGCGTCTATAGGGCATTCTTGAATCAAATTGGTGTTGAAAAGATTCTCGTGAATGGTTTCGATGAGGTTGTTTGTGACATCCCTTGCACTAAAGATGGCTGCCTCTGCCTGTTTCATTTTCATATCCCAATCCCGAAAAAGGATTTCCTTCTGTGAATCCTGAATCCTTGGAGGATCGACTGCTATGCCATCTGCATTGTCCTGCCAGGAAATATAGTCAGAAATATTTTCTTCAATGTCATCGAAGTATGTCCTCAAATCAGACAATTGATTCATCAGTGAATCACTTGTCTTACACAGATCATTGATTGTTGTTAACTTCTGGCAGAAAACAACTTGTTGTTGAGCCAGGAGAGTGTTAAGTTCCCCTACTTCTTTCTTGAAATCTTCAAGCTTAGGATTATCTTTGAGTTGATCAATCCTGAGTTGGAGTTGTTGCAATTGATCATTTTTTCTTTCGATCTCAGCTTCATGCTGAAGCTTCATCGCATCAAAGATTTTCTACAATTGAGTTACATGTGCCTGCCATCCCTCATCAATACTCTGTTTTTCATTGAGTAATGCCTGTTCTAATTGAAGGATCTTGTCATCCTTCTCCTTGATCAACTACTGTACTTATGAGGCTTTATCCACAGTGGTTGTAGCATATGCTCTTGTGAACTGCGATATCCTTGTTAGATCATTGGCAAGGTCAGTTTTTGGATCCTTCCAAACAATATCCAATGGTATATTTCCTGCAAATAAGGCCCGGGATTGTTTAGTTCTTTTCCTCTTCCTCTGACTGCTGATGACAACCCTGTGCTTTGGACTATAAAATACATATAGGGGAGGGATTTCTTCTATCTTGAGCACAAATTCGGATGTAGGGTGAGCCTGAATAATTTATAGGTCATCAGTGTTGATTGATTTATCTGAAGACTCAATAGTGAGTGGGACTTTGTAATTTCAGGAGTCTTAAGAGTTTCCTTTGGTGATGAGGTATGTGTTTCCTTTGATGTTATATTAACAGTTTTATCAAATTGTTCCCATACTTTGTCTAGCTTGCTGGTAGATGGTGACTCCTCAGTCTGCTATGTCAATGCTACACTTTCTTTATTTCCTTGATTGACCTCAGGATCTTTTGAAACCTGGGCTGTAACCTATTCCTGTTGCGAAATCCCCAATATATCTAGGGGGAGATTCTCCAACCTTGAACTCCTGTATTCTCTAAAATTTGTTAACTCTTCTGAGTTTAAGTAAGCTTTGGCTAACATTTCTACCTATTGATAGTCTTGGGCTATTTCAAACTACGTAAACCCCCATACTTATATTTCAAACTGGTCAACGAAATCATCAGGCTCATGTTGAAATTGCTGAACCTTGACTTGAGCTGTGAAATTCTGGGCTATCTTGGCTGGATCATACTACCTAGGTTGAACAATGGGAAATTTCATATACAATATATTATCAATTTAAAGCATTGCATGGCTGAAATTCTCTAAAGTAAAAATTCCACAACGAATAGGAAAAGATGGCGAGATAGTTTTTTGGCTTCCTTAAGGGATTTAGTTAAGCCATTCCCCACTGTTTGGTAGGCAACTTCTTAGGCTAGGATTTTGCCAGGTACATAGAGAGGGAGGACATGAGGGGCTACTGGACTTCCATAAATCCTCACATAGGTGAATAATTCCTCTCCAAACCATTTGCCTATAGTTGTAAGGTCATCCAAAGCTTCTCTTGAAAACCTAGGAGGTCTTTCATAAAAAATGACTTGGTACAAGGGTAACATCATTCCATGACAGATTTTGTAAAAATGGGGCTGGTAATTGGACTCCCAGAGGATTTTATGGTAAATATGGATCGGGGTAGGGTCTTCAAGGGTCCATTTCCATCCCATAGATGGAAAATCAGAGGTGAAACACACTGCGTCCATAATATAAGCACTCATGTAGAATGGGGGGACGGTCCTGGTAGTAATATTGTGCTTGCTTTGGTAGGCTAGAATATGGGAGACTATATTGTTGGATAGGATAGTGGCCAAATCCATAATATAGGTGTCAGATGTAGCCTCTATTAGGGGAACCCATTCTATTGTGAACTTGTTGGGTGTGGGGCTTGATTATCTTCTTTATTCAGAGGTATCGCTGCATTGGACCCTAATTCATAATGGGGTGGTAACACTGCCCATTTGTTCACCGCCAGGGGGGGTGACAACAATTTTTATGAGCTCCATCCCCTAGCGGGGGTTCGGGGTAGCACCCCTGAAGCTAAAAATAGATGTAAATTTTCCTTGTAAAATATTGTAATTTCGTAGTCAATTTGAGCTGTTCATTAGGCGAATGATCTAATGGTAGAAGTTATGTTTAATTTAGGGTTTTTTTGCCATAGAAGGCAACCCCTCGCTATATATGAGGGAACTGTATTGTGACTATGTATATGTGTATTCTGAGCGAGAAAGAGAGAGGAGATTGTGTGAGAGGGAAGAGGGAATTACAACGGATATGTTGTAGGTTGTATCTCTTCATTTTGCTGGATAATATAAAAGGAAGGGCTGGCTATTTCTCCATGGACATAGCCCAAAATGGGTGAACCACGTATATCTGTGGCTCTCTTGTTTGATGCATTTTCTATGTTTATGTTTCTGCAATATTTTATGTGTTCCATTGCTCTATAATATATAATTTTCTAGCAAATGGTATCAGAGACAAAAGTCTATTTGGCTGATAAACTCGTAGGAGAGAAGGGCTCTGGATTTGAGTGGGAGCAATGGTGAAAGATGGTAGGCTTAGGGTCAAAAAAAATTAACAGCCAAAACTACCAGCTGTGGAAGATGCAGATGGAAGATTATCTGTATCAGAAATATTTGTACCTACCATTGAGAGGAAAGACAAAGAAGCTGACGAGTATGACAGACACATAATGGGATATTCTTGACAGAAAGGCACTTGGAACAATACGGTTGTGCCTAGCAGCATCGGTAGCCTTTAATATTTCAAAGGAAAAACAAAAGAGGGTTTAATGTTAGCATTGGCCAAATTATATGAAAAACCCTAGGCCTCAAATAAGGTATTTCTTATGAATTGTTTATTTAATATGAAAATGTAAGAATGTGGATTTGTTTTTGATCATTTAAATGAATTTAATATGGTTACCATTTAGTTAAGTTCTGTAGGGATAAATTTTGATGATGAAGTTAAGGCTCTGTTATTTATGTGCTCATTAACAGAAAGTTGGAATGGTTTAATTATGGCCATTAGTAACTTTGTCTCTGGATCTAGTACTTTAAAGTTTGATGATGTTGTTGGTGCAATCCTTAGTGAGGAAATGTGACGGAAAAGCTTCGATGAGACATCAGGTAATGCTTTGACTACAAAGACTAGGGGAAGAAAAATGGAAAGAGGAAAGAGCCAAGGATTTTGGAGTAAGTCAAGGAAAGGAAACTTCAAGTCCAGATCTAGGATAGTGTGTTGGAAATGTGCGAAGAAAGGACACCTGAAGAAAGACTGTAAGTCTCAAAAGGGAAAAGAAGGAGATGCACAACAAGAAAACAATCATGAAGCAAATGTGACAAGTGACATGTTCCACGATGCTTTGGTTCTTTCCTTAGAAAATATTATTGATGCCAGGTGGTAGATTTAGGGGCCTCATTCCATGCCACACCTGATAGGAAACATTTTCATGATTATGTTCGAGGAGATTTTGGACAGGTTTGTTTGGGTGATGATAACCCCTGTAAAATCATTGGAATGGGTAAAGTTTTAATAAAACAACAGAATGGAAACCAATGGCTATTGAAGGAGGTAAGGCATGTTCCAGATTTGAAGAAAAATCTAATTTCAACATGGTAGTTGAGAGGTGAAGGCTTTCTAACTACTTTTACAGATAAAACCTGGAAGGTCACTAAAGGAGCCCTGGTAATAGCAAAAGGAGAAAAGGTTGGTACATTGTATTTATGTAATGGTATTTCTAATTTTGTTAATTCTTTAACCTCTACAGGAGCATATACAACATTGTGGCATCATAGGCTCGGGCACATGAGTGAGAAGGGGATGCAAATTCTTCACTCAAGAAATTTGTTGCCAGGTTTGAAGCATGTTGATTTGGAATTTTGTGAGAATTGTGTTTATGGAAAATAGAAGAGAGTCAGATTTCTGAGAGTTGGGAAAGAAAAGAAGAAAAAAAAATTAGAGCTTGTGCATATAGATGTATGGGGACCTGCTCAAGTATCATCTCTCGGTGGCTATCGTTATTATGTTACTTTTATTGATGATGAAACCATAAAAAACATAGATTTATTGTATTCGAAATAAATCTGATGTATTTGATACTTTCAAGAAATGTAAATCTTTGGTTGAGAATGAGATAGGAAAAAGGTTGAAGTGTCTCAGATTAGACAATGGAGGTGAATATTGCAGCAAAGAGTTTGATAAGTACTGTTCATAGCATGAAATTCGCAGAGAGAAGACAGTTCCAGGAACACCACAAGAAAATGGTGTGTCAGAAAGGATGAACAAGACAATCATGGAGCATGCAAGGTGCATGATATTGCATGTAGGATTGCCTTTACAATTTTGGACAGATGTTGTAGATACTGTTGTTTATCTAATAAACAAAGGGCCTTCAAGTTCCTTGGATGGAGGTATTCCAGAGGAGGCATGGACAGGTAAAAAGGTAAACTACTAATTTTTAAAGAATTTTGGTTGTGAGGCCTTTGTCCACATTAATAAAGAAAATAGAACAAAGCTTGAGACAAAATCAGAGAAATGTATCTTTATTGGATATGGTGTTAATGATTTTGGTTATTGCTTATATGATTATGAAAATCACAAAATCATTAGGAATAGAGATCTCATATTCAATGAAAAGGTTTTGTATAAGGATCAGATGTAGGAAAAGGAATAGGAAAAAGAAAATAGAGAATACACAGTGCTTGATGAGATCGCTGAAAAATTAAAGGTGCCTGAAAATCATAATGATCAATAGCCAGAACAACGATAACAACCACAACAACAACGGGCACCTCAAACACCTAAAAGTGATGTTATAAGATCTACTAGGATAAGTAGACCCCCTGAATGATACTCTCCTTCATTATATTATGTATTGCTGACTGGTTCTGGTGAACCAGAATGTCGTGAAGAAGCAGTGCAGGTAGAAACCAGGAAGAAGTGGGATTTAGCCATGAAAGAAGAGATGGACTCCTTGGTACATAACCAAACTTGGGACTTAGTCAAATTGTTTGCGGGTAAAACAACATTGCATAATAAATGGGTTTACAGGTTGAAGGAAGAAGATGGAGGTAGAAAAAGGTATAAATCTTGACTTGTGGTGAAGGGGTTTACATAGAAGAAAGGTATAAAATTTGATGAAATATTTTCTCCTGTTGTTAAAATGACTTCAATCAGAACTATTTTAAGTCTAGTAGCAGCAGAATATTTTCATCTTGAGCAGTTAGATGTAAAGACGACCTCTCTCCCTGTGGATATGGAGGAAGAGAACTATATGCAACATCCATAAGGAAATGAGGTCAAAGAAAAGTAGAAACTAGTGTGCAGGTTGAAGAAGAGATTGTATGGTTTAAAACAGGCTCCAAGGCAATGGTATCTAAAATTTGACAAGTTTATGTATGAACAAGGTTATATTAGATGTCACTCTGATCATTATGTTTATCTCAAAAGGAAAAATTATGGAAGCTATATTATATTGTTATTGTATTTAGATGACATGCTTGTTTCGTGGTCTAACATGCAGGAAATAAATGTACTTAAAGGAAAATTGGCAAATTCATTTGCAACGAAGGATTTGGGTGCTGCAAAAAAAATCCTTGGCATGATAATAACTAGAGACAGGAAAAAGCGCAAATTAACATTGTCTCAGAGTGAGTACATACAAAAGGTGTTGGCAATATTTAATATGCAGAACATAAAACCAATTACTACACCTTTGGCTAGCCATTTAAAAATAACTAAGGAGATGTGTCCGAAGACTCAGGAAGAGATGGATTATATGTCTAAAGTTCCATATGCATCAGAAGTTGGAAGCTTAATGTATGCAATGGTTTGCACAAGGCCTGATATTGCACATGTGATAGGAGTTGTAAGAAAGTACATGAACAATCCAAGAAAATAACATTGGATGGCACTTAAGTGGTTTCCGAGGTATTTGAGAGGTACCACATATCAAGCATTATGCTTTGGTGGTTCAAACATTGCTCTACAGGGATATGTTGATGCAGATATGGCAGGTGATAAAGATAACAGAAGGAACACCACTAGCTATGTGTTTAGTGTAGGTGGAACAACTATCAGTTGGGTTTCAAAATTGCAAAGTGTTGTTGCACTCTCAACAATGGAAGCGGAGTATGTTGCTGCTACAGAGGCTAGTAAAGAAATGATTTGGTTACAAAGGTTTTTGGATGAATTCGATAAGAAGCAAGAGTTGGGGAGGTTATACAGTGACAACCAGAGTGCCATTCATCTTGCAAAGAACTCTACATTTCATTCCAAGACTAAACATATACAACTCAAGTACCATTTCATACGATCAGTGTTGGAATATGGAGAGTTGAAGCTGGGAAAGATACACACTAGCTAGAATCCTGCATATATGTTAACAAAAGTTGTAACCAGGGAGAAACTGAGATTATGCTAGACTTCAATTGGTCTTCAAGTATGATGATGACGAAGAGAAACAACCAGGTCCAAAGTGGATTCATTGTCCAACAAATGAAGCAACAATGGATTTGCTATAATCGGTCTTCAAGTGGGAGATTGTTGGGTGTGGAGCTTGATTATCTTCTTTATTCAGAGGTATCACTGCATTGGACCCCAGCTCGTAATGGGGTAGAAATGCCACCCTTTTGTTTGCCGCCAGGGTGGGGGGCGGGCGACAATGAATTTTATGAGTCCCCCCTTGGTGGGGGTTCAAGGGAAATGCCCTTGAAGCTAAAAATAGATGTAAAATTGCCTTGTAAAATATTATAATTTCGTAGTCAATCTGAGTCGTTCATTAGGCGGATGATATGATGATAGAAGTTATGTTTAATTTAGGGTTTTTTTTGCCTTAGAAGGAAACCCCTTTCTATATATGAGGGAATTGTATTGTGACTATGTATATGTGTATTCTGAGCGAGAAAGAGAGAGCAGATTGTGTGAGAGAGAAGAGGGAATTACAATGGATCTGCCGTAGGTTGCATCTCTTCATTTTGCTGGATAATATAAAAGGAAGGACTGGCTATTTCTCCGTGGATGTAGCCCAAATTAGGTGAACCACGTATATCTGTGTCTCTATTGTTTTATGCATTTTCTGTGTTTATATTCTTGCAATATTTTATGTGTTCCATTTCTCTATAATATATAATTTTCTAATAGAACTTTTGGGTATTACATTGCCCGAACAATCTACACATCATAGCAACAATGTGACAATGAGGACCAGCAAGGGAGGCTAGAGAATACATACTCTTGTCTTTATCTTTGTGCTTTCTTGGCTCACGCCTCCACAACCTTATTGGGTCCAACTGAATTTCATTTTCTGCGAAAAACCTCTAAAGAAACTGCACATTGTAGATTTTCTATGGCTTTGGAAGATGATACATCCTTCTCAAATCTTTAGCTTTAAATGACCCAATTAGCATCCTTGTCCTAGGGTTATGAAGGTTATATCTGTGATGTTCACATTGTTAATAATCCATTTGACCGAATCAGTGTATGGCATAATGTTTGGCCAAGCCGCAATTCGATGGAGATGGGAATTGGCGATGTTTGCCCAGGTGGTTTCTAAAGTCGATGTAGTGTCATTTGGTGCCATGACTTGTCTCATAACTACTCTTGGTTCTTCTTCTTCAAATAGTTTATATATTGCTTCCCAAGAAGAACACTCAAAGTCTGTAGTGCATGTCGTATTAGAGAACAATGGAGGCATCTCAGTAACCTTTGCAGTAGGTGGAACCAGCTATGGTGGCACTGTTGGTTTCTTGTTCTTCTTAGCGACTCTCAACATTTTTCCTGAGTTTTGTTTATCGGGACTAGCCTGTAACAAAGAGAATGTAGAAAATAAGGAGCAAAACTTAGAATTAGAAACTTAAGGCGAGAATGGCGAAATAACATGAAAACAATCATTTAATGCAAAATATTGAAACACTAAATGGGATCAATCAAATCATTTACATTACCGAGAACCATTAATACCATTATAACTAATTATAAATGAAAAAGTGTGGGTTCACACGCTCTTTGTATAGGTTAGTGCCCTGCTGGATTATTTTGCATCGCAAGTTTCTTCGGCACACATATTTTCTAATTCACGAAATATTCGTTTTTCCGATAAGCGATGGACTAACCTTTAAGATATACAGAAAAAAGGCTTGTAGTGGGAATTATCACATCGGAATTTCCCTTGGCAAGAGTCGCCTTGAGTTTTGCGATCTGATATGAGTATTGCGAAGCAAAAACCGTGATAGAGTACTTCTCACAATATCAGAGAAAGTTTTATCGGGAGGGTGGAGTTGTGGTAACAAATGGAAAATGCCAATATAACTTTGCGCTATACTAATTGCGATGATGACGTGGCTTGATGGCGGCGCTGATTCTGACCTTTGCACGCATGGAGGGTTTTCTCTTTATTAAAGATATATAAGACCTATCGTTAATTCATTGAGTCTTGGGCAAATTGCATTGCACTTTTACTTAAAGGCCTACTATGCTCTAACCTATGCGATTGTCGATATGCGATATGTGAAGGGTCTTATTAACTTTTTGCTTAAGTTATTTGATTTCCAAATAGATTTAAAGCCTAAGTGCAGATAGCATATTTTTTGGGTTTTTTAGGAATCTTGTTTTATTTAATTATTTTAAGATTTTATCCGAAAATTTTTAAAGGGTCCCCATTATGGCTAAGTTAACTTATCTAATTATAATGGGGGTTGTTGAGTGACACAACATGACTCTAGAGTATTCTAAATCCATATGACTAGACACCATATCTACTATGGACAATGAATATGATGAGTAATATGGTATCCATAACTGTTAATTTTTGATCAGCTAGTATTTTGAAAGGTTACATTGTTGAGTTTGTAGTGGAATATACTCAGTCTTTTAGCAGTTTTGAAATAAATTTCTTCTGGGGACCGCATGTTCATTATTTAGTAATATTACTTGCATGGATCAAGATGTTTCTCTAGAAAAAAGGCATGATATCACTGGAGTATGACAAAATGGGTGGCTAAAGTTTTGTGTGACGTGGAATACTGGGGAGCTGATCAAAGGATGGCCTAAGTCAGAAGGGACAAGGCATGCAAAGAGAGGCAGAGAAAGAGAGTTGTGCACTATGGAAAGATGCTAAGAAAAAGACAAGTGACGAGAGATGTAGTCGATTCAGTGCAATAACAAGATCTATAGAGGGGGCATATATCTCCCAAGAGACGTTGGGGTGTCAGTGGTATAGTTACATGTCATTGTTCATATGGAGTGAGGTGAGCAACATGGTTGGCACCTTATGCCATGGGACAAAATATGTACATAGTGATGGAGCTTGTTTTTGATAGAAGACTTGGAAAAAAGTATTTCACATAGGATACAAGTGTGCATAATAGGGAATATCCAAATTTTTGGGAGGACTGAGAAGCAGAGAGAGTAGAGAGTGGTGTAGACAAGAGAGAAGATGAGTGCCTACACCAGGAGAGCATCATGTCGTGGAGAGAGCCTTCCACCCAAGACAAAGGAGAGAGCTACAATGGTGAAGGAGATATTAGGGAAGCTATTTTGGGCAAATTTAGTGTCTCTACAAACGCCTAACCCTATAGACTTAGTAGCTAGTCTAGAACCAATAGACAAATTAATTCGCTACCTTTTCTTTAATCAAAAGATAAGAGAAGCACGAAGAGAAACCAACCTGTAGTTTTGGCTTGCTCCCTCTCTCCTTTGATCGAACCCGCCGCTCCTTTTCGTACTTAATTTGCTTAGAAAGTGCCTACACACAAGCTGAGATAGAAACCCATCAAAGCATACAATAAATATCTATTAATTAAACATATCATAGAATCCAGAATATGATATACATGTAAGAACATGAATGGAAAAAGCTTTGAATTCTTTATTGATAAAAGGAAAGATTACAACCCATGAATGTTCATGCTCGATTCAGTGTCTTCCTTCCAGTTCAATTCCTTCTTTCCTCATGAAGCAACAATTTGTCACTAATCTCATTCAAACAACATCTCCTTAGCTCAAGAAATTCCAACCTAGACCAACCTTTGAATGCTTGATCAATTTATAGCTGAATGGAGGAGGTTAAGCCATTAATGGCCTTCATGAATGCTCTGCTAGATTTGGGAGGTGGTTCCATGGAGGAAGGGATAATGGATTAAGGTTCATTAATCCTCTTCCTCATCCAAATGCGAGCACAACCAACCTGGAAACTTCCAGAAGTATCCATTGGATGAGGAATCCAATGGATTCATTTAAAAAAATCGTTGAAACTCACTCAACGTAGGTGAAACAAAGGCTAAGTGTGCTGCAGTGCACCCAGTCAGTGCAGTTCCTGCATTGCAATGCAGCCTGATAGAAGGCTACCTGTGCTAATCTCCTTAGGGGCACTTTTTGGATGAATGGTGTCATGGAAACTCTTGGGAGGCAAGAATGATGTAGGTTGACCTCATTAGGGAATGAAAACAACTGAATTAGGGATAGATAAACCCTAATAGTATTGATCCATTAGTCGGGGTTGATCTGCCCAAATTGACCTGTAACAGTTGCCCCTTAAAGCATGAAGTCGAAAATAAACATGCCAAGTGAAATGCTTTACCATTTAGAGAGAAGGTTTTGAAGTGGAAGGTGACTTGCATCAGTTATAATACAAATATCATAATAATTTGATTTTTCCTCACGAACTAGCTGAGGGAAGGCATACCCATGCTTAGCTTATAAACTTTCATTACATGTACAAATATAGTTGTCTACAGATATAGACCCATGAATGGATGACCATGAATGTAAGGCCATTTGTACATTTGATATAGTACTCCTGAAAATATATCGTAGCCCGGATGGATGAAACTAGATCCGAGGCCTTCAATCTCGTTCAATCTTCTCTCAATGTACAAGTCTAACCATGTGAATAGATGATCTAAAGTCAAACATGGAGAGACATCGTCTGATTACTAGCCAATGATGTAAGCTGTTAGCAAATGCGAGAGGAATCGCCGATAATGATAATGACCCTAAAGGTAGTGCAATACATTTTGCATGGTGTGAATAAATGATTTGGTGTCCAACACCATACGGAGTCTTTTGGTCGAAGGCCAGTGATGTCAACCTATCACCGGAAGTGAGACACCTGCCATTAATGTATGCAAGCCTCAAGGTACTGAAGGGGCATTTCTAAGTCAAATTCTTGGATGATGTGCTGATGTCGACAGGAAGCAACTCATCGCAGGAGGGCCTTGATGTATCCCACATCAACGACACAAAACGAGGTAAATTATTTTGGAGATGAAACATCGACTGACGACACAAGGTTCAGGAATGGCGAGCATGAAAATTAAGGTTTATTGTATTGTAAAGGATGAAGTTTTGAACTGAATGACTTCTCTTGAACATCGATGACACTGAAGTGAATTGGTAGCATTGACCCAAAACAAAGTAATGGATGGTATGATAGACCAACGGTGTGATAACCATCAAGTTGAATGACCCAACCCACATAGTCATTCTGATGAGGTGAAAGTGTCATGTTCAAGAGTGACCTGCTACCATAAAGTTTTCTTGGATTTTTCCTATTTTCCTCAGTCATTTCTGACCAATACCTCTTTATTTTTTATCAAGCTTGAGGAGGATAACATATTCTTGTTGTATAATTCCACCCTTCAGGTGAATCCATCGCTATTTGATGTTTTAATGAGTCTAGCGAAGGTGAAACTTGGTCTTGTCTAGATGAACAAAGATAACTCGGTCTTTTTCACATTTAGAGAGTCTGAAAAGGGACTAAAAGGAAACTCCACAAGTTCTTTTTCGTAAATTTGTCTCTCAAGTTTGAAAAAGCATAAAATAATACAAGAGAGAACCTATTGACCATGTTCGATCAACGAGTACCTTTTTCATAGTTAATCTATCTCAGCCCGAAGAAGGGGTAAAACTATACTGAGTAGATATCGATTCTAATCCGTTAACAAGCTAGAAATGACAAGCGCTCAACAATCTTTTCATATTTAGAGAGTCTGAAAAGAGCTTAAAGAGGACTCCATTTTGAGGAATGAGTGGTGTCTAGGATAGCAACTGGTTCCAGTGATGTTGGAACTTCTCAAAACATGTTGATTTATGTGAAGAGGCTAGCTAATAAGACCACTCATTACAACTGTTCCTCAAAAAGGTAAAATAACCAAGTGAAAGCATATGATCGGCCAAAGAGATGGTGGTGATGGAAAGAAACAACCAAGGCTCATATGATAGAAAAGGCTGATAGAATGGCAATCACAAGGGTTGAAATGGAAATGGGTTCATTTTTAGGCAAGCTTGAACCATAGGGAATTGTGCTTGGATTTAGTTTCATGTTTACACAAGCTTGAAACGAAAAACTATGCTTGAATTCAATTTACATGCCCCCAATATGATGAAAGGGAGAGTCTCCTGTAACTAGATGGAAGTCATTATGGTGAAGCAGGACGATTATCCAACACCTTTTTGGCTTCGTCCATATAGGGACAAAGGTGAATGGGGTGATTCCCTTCACATAACCTACAGGGAAACTTTAAATTTACCATTAGGTGCATGCCCCCCAAGCTTCATTACATTCACCTAAGTAGACTACTCATGGCTATCAAGTGGATGGAATGAAGGTTCTTTTACGAGATCAAGTGAAAGAATCGACTGGGATTTTGCTCCAGGGGACCTTGTTTCTTTTTTTAACGAGCTTGACACAAGACAAGGAACTATGCTCGTTGGCCTATTTCATTTTTTAACAAGGTTGACACAGTAAAAGAACTGTCCTCATGGACCTGTTTAATTTTTTAATGAGGTTGACACAATAAAACAACTATCCTCATGGACCTATTTCATTTTTTAATGAGGTTGACACAGTAAAAGAACTATCCTCATAGGCCTATTTCATTTTTTAACGAGGTTGACACAGTATAAGAACTATCCCCATAGACCATTGTTTCATTTTTTAACGAGGTTGACACAAGACAACGAACTATCCTCAAGAGCTGTTTCATTTTTTAATGAGGTTTACACAGTAAAAGAACTATCCTCATGGGCCCTTGTTTCATTTTTTAACGAGGTTGACACAAGACAAGGAACTCTCGTCGGAGACCTGTTTCATTCAATCACAACTCATAAGGGGTCATGAAGGAGAGATCTGGTTCCAATGCCCCTAGTACATGTTGTACAACATCACTGAATTGATCACCAGTTGATGTAGGTATGGAACAGGTTGCCACATAATTAACCTGTGGCAGGGATGATACCATGGGTACAAAAGGACCATTTAGGGAAGATGGTTGACAGGAAGCCATATTGGGACCGGGAAATGAAAGCTGGTCAACGGTGACAATCCTGCCTTCATGTGGGAAACACATCACTCAAAAGAGTGTGGAAACAATAGCTCCCATGTCATAAACATAGTTGTGCCCAAGAAGTAAATTGTAAGCTAAAGGTCCTGGGACTAAAATCACGTTTAAATAAATGGTTTTTCCTCCCAAAGTAATAGGTAACTGAGGGAGGATCCCTAATGGTTTATTGGTTCCTCTATTAAAAGCCAACAGATTCTGGGTAACTGGTACAAGCGGCGACGAACCGAGCGCTTGCCAAGAAGTTGAGGAAAGGATGCTCACGGATGCACCTTCATCTATAATAGTGCCTAATACAATCATATTACAAACCTGTACTATGATCTGGAAAGGCACATAAGAAGGAAGGCACTTTCAGAGAGAGTGGGTTTGATCGACTGTTGATTTTGGTCAGTCAATTCATCAACTAGTGAAGGATTAAGGGATAGTCTCCTGTAACCAGATGCAAATCGTTGTGGTGAAGTAGGATGGTTATCCAAAACCTTCTTGGGCTTCATCCAGATAGGGACAAAGGTGAATGGGATGATTCCCTTCACATAACCTACATGGAAACTTAACTTTTCCCTTCTTTCTATGATCTTTACGGCCACTAGTTGATGGTGTGTCACCAACATGTTCTCTAGAAGTTGATGTGATCCGAATCGGATCCATAAACGACTATCATAGAACCATGACTATATCGGGATGAAACAAATCCTTGAAGAATCCAAAACAACAATTGAAAACACCTTGAACCAGTGGCCATGGCAGCCGACACGGAACGCCGAGGACCTCGGTCAAAGCGCGCTGACCGAGGCCCATGGAGACTGCGCAGGAGCTCGATGTAGCCCCTGGGAACCCCAGATTGGGAAAAGGAGCCAGTTTTTGATCGCTGGGCGAACAGGGCTGAAATGGTAGAGCCTTAAGCACTCGGTCATGTTGGGAGCCAGAGGACCGTGGGCGGAGAAACAAAAAGCGCCATTGTACGAAGGTGGGACCCACAACCTGGAAACTAGCAGTTTGATCGGGGTGCCCTTGAACGGTAAGAGGTTTTGGAGAAAATGGAGCGATCACACTCAGCGATCGACGCGTGGCAGCGGAGGTGAGAGAAAAACCGCCGTGATTGCACGTTATCGGTCGAGCAAGTCAACCATGCTTGGCGTGCATATGACGTTGGATCTGGAGGAGCCCAGATCGGATGACTGAGATTGTGTCCGATAGACAGAGTAGAATTGACAGGGAATTAAGCCGTGATTTAAGGGCATTTGGAATTCGTTGACTACCACGGTGGAGAAAGAAACGAATTGACGAGTGGGCTGGCGCAGTTCCGATGGGGACGTGTGGCTACTTCTTGAGCGTTCATGCTGACGCCGAACAGGGAACTCCAAGCACGCGGGCGGTAGGCGAATTGACGCAGGTGGGAGAGGAACCGAACATGCATGGAGTTCAAATGGCTAAAACCATGAATATAGATTCAAATAGAGAGAGCGAAGAGTCCAAGCGACCAAGAGAGACAGTGAACAATGAACCCTGAGAGGAGGACTGAGCACAGATAGCAGTAAAGCCAAGCAGAGGAGACAGAGGGCCGAGCTGACTACAAGCAACATCGAGCACCAGAGAGCTCGAAGAATCAAGCCTTCCCACAAAGGAATCTGTCCGGATTGAGCATCACAGTTGGTTCTTTCCACTGTAGACCAAGGGTCACAGAGCTGGTAGGAAGAACAAGAGTCTCTGTACTCCAAGTGGCTTGGGGAATCCAAGAACCACCCTGCCAAGCAAAATCTGCTTCAGGAGAACTCATATTGAGTCCCTGCATTGTAATTTCTCTGCTGAAAGACACAATAAAACAAGGCCACCACTGAAGCTGGACCGGAGACGTAGCCATGGAGAATAGGGTGAACTCCTTATTAAAAACTATTTGTGTCTTTGTGTTGCTTACTGTATTTCTCTACTGTCTTTCCATTTATTTTCTGTGTATTGGCAATCTGATCGATCCGTTGTTTCAATAACACAGAACACACACACCAGCACATGGGTCTATAATACTTTTTGTTTAATAAATCTTCAATTGAGGTCACTCATAGGGTGATTATCAGATCAAGTGGTATCAGAGCTCTAGGCTGTAAGGTTAGACAAGCTTGTGTTGGTTTAGTTGTGAATGCTCACTAGATCAAAGCTCAAATTAGGAGAAGGAGAGTTGGTGGAAACTAATCCTGAAATTGGGAGAGTCTATTCTCGGAAGACAATGTCAGAAGAAGGTTCTATAGGGCCAGACTCTCAATTCATAGAAAGTCTCCTAGCTATAAAGTCCATGGTAGAAGAAATGTTAGAAAGCATAAGGGTGAATATTCATCAGGCTCTAAGCAAGATAAAGAAGAAGATGAATCTCATTCCCATGACCACTCCAAAGGAAAGGGGAAAGAAGAAAGCTTCCCTACACCTCCTAGTAGCCCTGTGCATAATAAGAAGGCATCTTTGATTAAGTTAGATGTTAAATTTTATTTGCCTATATATGATGGAGAGCTAAATGCTAAAAAGTTGGACAACTGGATAAGACAAATTGATGTGTATTGTAGAGTACAAAATATAGACTCAGACAAGAGCAAGATTCAGCTGGCAAGCCTTCGCCTAGGAGGCACTGCCTTGGTATGGTGGGAAGGCATAACCCAAGCTAATATGAGGAAGCATGGTAAGACCATCTCTGTCTGGAGTGAATTTATTACTGCAATAAAAAAGTAGTTCTATCCATTGGCCTACATGCAACAAGCCATGATGAGTTGTCAAACTCTTCGGCAGTTGAAAGGGCAAAGTGTACAAGGGTATACTCAAGAGTTTTGAAAGAGAGCATTGATGTTGGGTATTTCATTAGACTCACCAGAAACTCTTTTGAAGTACATTGTGGTCTACATAGCTACATGAGGCATACCATCCTCATGTTTAATACCACTAGTATAGATGAGGTATCTGTACAAGCTACTCATCTAGAAGCTAGAGGAAAGAATGGAAATCCAGAAGTTGGGGGACCATACCAACCCACTGTAAGCAAGAGCAAGGAGAAAAGAAAGCAGAAGTGGAAAGCAAGGAAGGCTAACACTGCACAAAAGACAAAGCTTCATGCACTCAACGTAAAAAGGAGGGGCATGATGATGAGCACAGTTGGATTCTGCATCCAGAGCTGAGACCTAAGAAGTCTGAGGGCAAGAAGAAGAAGACTGCTGCAACTATTCAGAAAGATTTGGGGTCAGACTAGGGAGATGAAACAATCATTGCAGCCACGGGTATAAAAGGTTATCTACTTTAGAGAATGCTGAAATCAAGAAATAGGTGTAGGAGTTGCTCGAGAAAGGGTTCATCAGGCCTAGCACATCACCATGTGGGTCACCAATCGTTTTGGTGAGAAAGAAAGATGGCTCATGGAGAATGTGCATCGGTTATCGAGCACTGAATAAAATAACGATAAAAAATCGCTATCCCCTTCCTTGCATAGATGATCTTTTGGATCAATTGAAAGAAGCTGTTTATTTCACCAAGCTAGATTTGCACAGTGGATACCATCAGGTCAGAGTTGCAGAGCAAGATGCATGGAAGACTGCTTTCAAAACAAAGTAGGGATTGTATGAATGGTTGGTTATGCCTTTTGGCTTGACCAATGCCCCTGCTACTTTCATGAGATTAATGAATGATGTACTTAGACCTTTTCTTGATGATTTTGTTATTGTGTATCTGGATGAAATTCTGATTTTTAGTAAAACGTGGGAAGAACATTTAAAGCATGTTAAGCAGGCATTAGATGTTTTGAAAAGGGAAAAGCTTTATGTTAAACTCTTCAAATGTGAATTTGGAAAAACCTCTCTAAATTACTTGGGTCGTATAGTAGGGGGAGGTGAATTGAAAATAGATCCTTCTAAAGTGGCAGTAATTGTAAACTGGCCTAAACCCAAGTCTACTACAGAAGTGAGAAGCTTCTTAGGAGCAACACAGTATTGGAGGAAGTTCATTTCAAAATTTTCCTCAATTGCAGCTCCCTTACATGCTCTGACAGGATTTAACAAGGTGTTTGAGTGGGGAGGCAAACAACAGAAAGCCTTCGACACCTTGAAAGAAAAAATTAGTACAGCACTTATACTAGCACTGCCAAATCTACAAAGACCATTTGAGATCCAAACTGATGCCAGTGACTATGCCATGGGAGCAGTGTTGACACAGCACGGTAAACCCATATGTTATCATTCTGAGACTTTTAATCCTGCAGTAGTCAACTATCCTACCTATGATGAAGAATTGTATGCATTAGTTCAGAGTGTGAAAAAGTGGAAAAATTACTTAATGGGCAAAGAAATAGTAATACATACTGATCATCAAACACTTCAATATCTACACTCCCAAACTAAGTTGCAACAATCAAGACATTACAGATGGATGGGTTTTCTACAACAATTTCATTTAGTCATTAGATATAAAAAGGGCATACATAACAAGGTTGCAGACATGTTATCTAGACCCATTATAAATGCATCTACCATACTTAAGCATGATTTTGTGCTGCATGAAAGCTACTTAGAACAGTATGCTCAGGATATGGACTTTAAAGATGTATATGCAACTTTGAGTCAAGGCAAAAGAGTAGAGGAATTGGACTATCATGTGAAGGACCGACTCTTATATCATTGTGGGAAACTCTGCATTCCACAAACTGAGAGAGCAAAGATAATTAGGGAAGCACACACTTCTCTGATATTAGGTCACTTTGGGGTAAGTAAAATAGTTGCGCAGCTGCAAAGGTTCTGCTATTGGCCAAGAATGAGTGAGACAGTTTCTAGATATGTAAAGGGGTGTGCTATGTGTGCTAAAAGCAAGCCCAACAACAAAAAACTAGGCTTGTACACTCCATTGCCAGTTTCTTCTCACCCTTGGGAAAGAATCTCCATGGATTTTGTTGGAGGACTGCCTAAATCTAGGAAAGGTCATGATTATCTATATGTTGTTGTGGATAGGTTCAGCAAAATGTGTATTTTGATACCCTGTAGTAAACAGATTACAGCTGAACAAGCTGCAAAATTATTCTTTGAACATGTATGGGTTCATTTTGGATTACCCACTTCTATTATATCTGATCGAGACACCTGATTTGTGGGAAATTTTTGGTCCAGTCTGTGGGAACTAATGGACACCAAATTAAAGAAAAGCACAACTTTTCATCCACAAACAAATGGCCAGACAGAAGTAGTTAACAAGATAGTGATCCAATTACTGAGAGGATATTGCAGCAAACACCCTAGGCTTTGGGATGAACACTTGTGTTATGTGCAACATGCTTACAATAGAGCCAAACACTCTTCTACCCAGAGATCTCATTTTGAGACCTACTTTGGTTTCATACCAAGGTCTCCATTAGATTTTTTATTTGGTAAAGATACCATGGTTGATGGACACAGTGATGTGGACAAAGCAACTAGGTTCATTGAACAGATCCAGGAGATCCACCAGGTAGTACAGGAACAGCTGGAAAAGAGCCAGGCCAAGTACAAGGCTAGGCATGATAAGCATAGGATGGAGCATAGTTTTCAAGTTGGAGACCAAATCTGGCTGTATATCAGCAAGGACAAGATGCAAGTGAAAGTAAGAAGCTAAAACCTATTAGGTATGGACCCTTCAGGATACTTGAGAAGATTGGTGAAAATGCTTTTCACCTTGATTTGCCAGCTTACATGCACATCTACTCAGTCGTGAACGTAGATTGCTTGAGGTTGTTTGAACCTTCAATGATTGAGGACCCTGAAGAGCAGAGTCAATTGACTTCTGTTGATGACCTGCTACTTGAATATCTTAATGAGTTGCAGGAAGATACAGTGCTAGACAGGAAGGTAAGGATGACGTGCAGTGGACAGGTGGAATACCTCAGGATTGGGCTTAAAGGTTCGAAGCTGAGTAGTGCGAAGTGGATTGAGATTGCACAAGTGAGACAACAATTTCCTCACTTAGTCGATGCTTGAAAAAAAAAATCAACTTTTGGTGGTCCAAAAGCTTTTCAGTAGGGAGGCTGTGATCCGAATTGGATCCATAAACGATTGTCATAGAAGCATGACTATATCGGGACGAAACAAATCCTTGAAGAATCCAAAACAATGATCAAAAACACCCTAAACCAGTGGCCATGGTAGCCAGCGCAGAACAACAAGGACCTTGGTCAAAGCATGCTGACCGAGGCCCATGGAGACTACGCAGGAGGTCGATGTAGCCCCTGGGAGCCCCGGATTGGGAAAAGGAGCTAGTTTTCGATCACTGGGCGAACAGGGCTGAAATGGTAGAGCCTTAGGCACTCGGTCACGTTGGGAGCTAAAGGACTGTGGGTGGAGAAATGAAAAGCACCATCGTACGAAGGTGGGACCCACAACCTGGAAACCAGTGGTTTGATTGGTGCGCCCTTGAACGGTAAGAGGTTTTGGAGAAAATGGAGTGATCACACTCAGCGATCGATGTGTGGCAATGGAGGTGAGAGAAAAACTGCCGTGATTGCGCGTTATCGGTTGAGCAAGTCAACAGCGCTCGACGTGTGTATGATGTTGGATCTGGAGGAGCCTAGATCAGAAGGCTGAGATCGAGTCCGATAGACAGAGCAAAATTGACAGGGAATTAAGCCGCGATTTAAGGGGATTCGGAATCTGTTGACCGCCACAGTGGAGAAAGAAACGAATCGACGAGTGGGCTGGCGCAGTTCTGATGGGGACGCGTGGCTACTTCTCGAGCGTTCATGCTGACGCCAAATAGGGAACTCCAAGCACGTAGGTGGTAGGCGAATCGACGCAGGCAGGAGAGGAACCGAACAGGCATGGAGGTCGAATGGCTAAAGCCATGAACAGAGATTCAGATAGAGAGAGTGAAGAGCCCAAGCGACCAAGAGAGACAGTGAACAGTGAAACCTGAGAGGAGGACTGAGCACAGAGAGCAGTAAAGCCAAGCAGAGGAGACAGAGGGCTGAGCTGACCACAGGCAGCATCGAGCACCAGAGAGCTTGAAGAATCAAGCCTTCCCATAGAGGAATCTGTCCGGATTGAGCATCACAATTGGCTCTTTCCACTGTAGACCAAGGGTCACAGAGCTGGTAGGAAGAACAAGAGTCGGTGTACTCCAAGTGGCTTGGGGAATCCAAGAACCACCCTGCCAAGCAAAATCTGCTTCAGGAGAACTCATATTGAGTCCCTGCATTGTAATTTCTCTGCTGAAAGACATAATAAAACAAGGCCACCACTGAAGCTGGACCGAAGACGTAGCCCTAGAGAATAGGGTGAACTCCTTATTAAAAACTGTTTGTGTCTTTATGTTGCTTACTGTATTTCTCTGCTGTCTTTCCATTTATTTTCCGTGTATTGGCAATCTAATTGATCCGTTGTTTCAATAACAGAGAACACACACACCAGCACATGGGTCTGTAATACCTTTTGTTTAATAAATCTTCAACTGAGGTCACTCATAGGGTGATTATCAGATCATGATGACACAGGATGATGTGAACGGAAGACCATTCTTCTAATATTTGAGGAATATTAGGACAATTTTGAAGAAGATGGTCTCTCGCACAAAGTTTGCATGGATATCGAACTTTGTGAGGCTTGACAGATGGTTTCTCATCATATGTTGCATTCAAAGCAATGGTTGCTTTGTTTCCCCTCTGTTGAATTTGCTTCTTCTTCTTCTTCTTCCCTTTATTCTTCTTCTTAGCCACCTGGTTATTAGTACCAATACTTTCACCAGACGAAGAGGAAGAAGGGGAGGAAGAAACAACCAAGGAAGAAGGAAAAGGGTCAACTTTAGGATCAACTGGAGGTTGATTTTGTCCAGTTGAAGGAGTACTCAATTATGGAGAAATCACGACATTTTGAACCAAGGAGGTTGAAAAAAACCATACTGGCAAGCCAATGGTAAATCCTGGAAGGGACAATGTAGCCATATATGGAGAACCAATATTTCCAAATGGAGGAAAAGGACTAGGATTCCCATGAAAAGGAATTCCTTGATCGGTGGACTCCGGATTTGTCACCATATGTTTCAACCTAAGATCAACTAAGGAGCGAGCGTGGAGGATGTTATCTGCGGTCAATTAATTTTTATGACACTGGAACACAACTTTGCTTTTTCATTTTTAAAGAGTCGAGAAAAAGAAAAAGATGACTCTAGTCGCTTTCGATGTTTAATGAGCCTGAAAGGACAAGTTCTCAGATGATCCTTTTACTTTTAAAGAGTTGAAAAGGAACGAAAGTGACTGCTCTAGAGATTCTAGACAAGAGGGTTTACCAGACAAATCGCAAAACTGCAATATACACCTTGGTGATAAATGAAAGAGAAATGACCAAGGACTTTACGTACGACAATCAATCTTCCCAAATGCTGTGTTCAGTGCGTTGCGATCGGTAAGGCGGCAAACTCGGCTTCCTAGGGATAAAGGATTTCAACCTATTGGGGTCTCCCACCATATACTCGACGATACAGGGAGCATAAGTCCGTACTAGCACTTATCGAATCAGAGAGGAGGAATCACCCAACCTCAGTGAAAACGACAACCACTAGGTTTAAAGACGCCAGAACACGTCTCTAGCCTAGACCTCTAGATGTTTTTTGTTAAGTTCCAATGCGTTATTAGATTAATTGATGTAAATTTTAGGTTGATCTTGCTTAAAATTTGCCTTTGAAGGTTCACCACGAGATGTTTTTCGAAATTCCTAAGAATGAAACTAGAATGATAATCACTCTTTCCATTTAATTTCAGCAGTGAAAATCCTAGCTATGAGGGATAGAGCATACAAGTACTTTTTGAAAAAGCAACAAAGAGCACAAAATAATGCAATTCCCTAGACCATTCATTTTGAACACAAAAACTCAAACTCTAAAATGCAAATTGCCTGTATTTCTTTTTAGTTTCTCTTAATGTGAATGATGCAATAAGAAAAACTAAAGCACAAATGATTCAGAATTCTTTTCATAAAAAATGGCGATTTGTGAAAATTTCTTTTAAAGGGAAAGGAAGACTGTATGACACTTTCGATTTTAAAGAAATGAAGATTTTCAACACTTTAAATGAAAATACAAATCAAATGCACAAACAGATCAATCGATTATTTATGAAGGAATATTTTACGACACTTCATTTTGTGAAGAAAATGACGATTTGACGACACTTTTCTATCGACAAAAACAATCAATAAAAACTATCTTTCGATAGTGGATTGAAAATGATAAAACAAATACATAAAAAAAATCCAAAAATCCAGTCTAAATCAGGTCGAATAAGGTGGTAAAAAACCGTTTTCAGAGACAAAACATCATTGACATTCAACAACTCATTCAAACAAGAGAAAATTGGCAAAAACTTTTAGTTCCTAGATGGGAAACTGACCCTCAAGGGATTAGCGCAGGCAGTAGTTAGAGACAGTGCATTGAATCGCACTGGATCTATGAGGGAAGTGCGCTGCAGCACACTGTGTCATTCATTGGACTGCGCTGGTGACAGTAAGCCATTCTGAAGGCAATTTTGACGTAGTTTCGACTCAATTTTCAATGAAAGAAGACTCAAATTCAATCAAAGACCACAAGTACAGTATGCATAAATGTCTTAGGAGACTGATAAGCTACTCAAAGGGTTAATATGTTCCCCAATGGAGTCGCCAATTTGTTTTGGGCAAATTTAGTGTTTTTACAAACGCCTAACCCTCTAGACTTAGTAGCTAGTCTAGAAACAACAAACAAAGTAATTCACTACCTTTTCTTTAATCAACAGATAAGAGAAGCGGGAAGAGAAACCAACCTGTAGTTTTCGCTTGCTCCCTCTCTCCTTTGACCGATCCCGCGCTCCTTTCCGTACTTAATTTTCTTGGAAAGTATCTGCACACAAGCCGAGACAGAAACCCATCAAAGCATACGATAAAAATTTGTTAATTAAACATATCATAGAATCCAGAATATGATATACATATAAGAACATGAATGGAAAAAGCTTCGAATTCTTTATTGATAAAAGTAAACATTACAACCCATGAATGCTCATTCTCGATTCAGTGTCTTCCTTCCTGTTCAATTCCTTCTCTCCTCATGAAGCAACAATTTGACATCATTACAATACTCTCACTAATATCATTCAAACAACATCTCCTTAGCTAAAGAAATTCCAACCTAGACCAGCCTATGAATGCTTGATCAATTTATAGCTGAATGGAGGAGGTTAAGCCATTAATGGCCTTCATGAATGCTCTGCCAGATTTGGGAGGTGGTTCCATGGAGGAAGGGATAATGGATTAAGGTTCATTAATCCTGTTCCTCATCCAAATGCGAGCACAACCAACCTGGAAACTTCCAGAAGTATCCATTGGATGAGGAATCCAATGGATTCATTTAAAAAATTCGTTGAAACTCGCTTAGCACAAGTGAAATAAAGGCTAAGTGCGCTGTAGCATACCCAATCAGTGCAGTTCCTGCATTGCAATGCAGCCTGATAGAAGGCTACTTGCGCTGATCTCCTTAGGGGCACTTTTTGGATGAATGGTGTCATGGAAACTCTTGGGAGGCAAGCATTATGTAGGTTGACCTCATTAGGGAATGAAAAAAACTGAATTAGGGAGATAAACCCTAATAGTACTGATCCAGAAGTCGGGGTTGATGTGCCCAAATTGACCTGTAACAGAAGCACATAATCAAAGTATCAACATAGAGGAAATATAGGAGGAAGAGTATTGGCTTGGCATATAATATCCACTACATCCCATTATCCAAGCCTTGGCCATCCCCTAAATTGAACCCACCACCTTGCATGCACCTTCAGGATCAGAGGTGAATTCTTCATTATTTATCAGGTTTTCTTAGTCACTAGAAGTTATGCATTGAATTTAGTTAGATAGTGGGAGTGAAAGTAGTGAAGAAGAAGAAGTGATTGTAAGAGGAGAAAATAGTATATCATTAGGAGAAGCACCAAAAGTTACCCCACCCTTCGACAAATTATTTAAATTATGAGAAGGAAAACACAAGGTAGTAACCAATGGTTGTTATTGATACTACAATGAGGTTTCTAGTTTTCCATGGAATTGTGACAAAGGATCTGAAGCCACATTGGTTTGTATGCGAGGAAATCTGGACAACTAAGTATATTCCAGATGAGTGAACAATGATTACACAATTACATACAACTTTTCGAGGCCACACACTGGTGTGATGTATGAAATATAAGGCCACAACACCCTTAGGACAATCGAGGACTCTGGCAGATATTAAGTAAGCACCGTTGAAGGAGTTCCAAAATCCAAATTTGAGACACAATGTAATGGAGATTAAGGAAATAAAGTAGAACATTGTGAATCTATATGGGACTATGATCAATGATTCAAGGCATTGATGGATAGATTGACATTCTAGATTCCTGGAACATAGGACTGAGAATGTTTTATAACATGATTATTGCCACACATTAGAATTCCATTGACATAATAGAAGGTAACCTCCTAGCTTGAAACATTGGAAATATAAATGATATTAGAAGCTACACCTACAGGTAGAAAAAGAAAGACATGTATGGAATAGGTGTAGTCACAACTGGTTTCTCTAACCTGGTAGTTGTAGGATTTGTCAAAAGGCAAGTAGAAGTGAGAATAGGTGTGGTTTCACCATATGTATAAAATAAGGTCACCACCAGAATGAGTGCCCGATAGTGACAGATTACATTGCAGAGTCTCAAATCCTTTAGTGCAAGGGAGAGGACTATGGTGTGAAATTCATTGAGTATGGGGTCACTTTCCTATCGTGTGCCGCATGATGTTGGAATATCAGAGTTTGATGTGGACCCCATTCTTTTGTAAGTCTGTTGGACATGATATTCACTCATTTCATGCACTGGAGTTGATGCATGAAATAACATCTGATGCTTATCGCATGAAGGAAATAGGAGGAGGTTGTGGTGGTGCGCAAAATTATCAAACCATAGACTACCATGCATTAGCCATAAGACAAGGTCCACTTGGAAGAGTACAAGGTCCACCTACAAGAGGACAATGAGGTTATGGGTGTGGAAAGGGACTTATTATTTATTATAATTGTGGAAAAAGGAGGCATATTTCATGAGACTATCTGAACCCTTGCAAATATTGCAGACATTTAGATCATGCCACAAAATATTGCCTACAACTGTTAGTGAAGTGGTGGAAGAAATGAGGGTCAAACATGCATATGGTCACAACTGAAGCTCGACGCAACTGCCCTCAGATGTGTATAGTAACGAGAGGATGGACAAGAACATTTATGGATGTTGTGAATCAACTGAAGCAACCTCATACATGAGTTCATAAGGTTGTTTATCCTCCTCTGAATTTCAATCTTGTCAAAGAGAAGTAGACATATCAAGAGGTAAGGAAGGATTTTATAGCAACTGAATGGGGTACGTCGAGTTTGATAGTGAAACTACCAAGGGAACTGGTTTATAATTAGGCTTCGCCTATTTATGATGAGCTTCCACTAGAAGTGACTCTAAGGTAAGTAAGTCCCTTTCAAAATTTTCTTAAGATTTGTTTGGATTTAATGAAAGATGAGTGTGCACTAGAGAAACTACGTAGAATGAATGACCACTTTCCATTCGAAAATGAACTAGTTCCCATGCAGGTACCATAGATAATGGTGAAGAAGGTTTCATCAACCCCATCTTTTGAAGGTTTGTCTCCTCAATTTGTGAGAAGAAAGGGGAATGGGCACCACCTATCCTTCCACAACCCTCGTCCAATCTGATAAAGATCATCAGTGAACTCTCATAAATGAACTGTCAGTAGAATGTTGCCAACTCCAATTTGGATCTAATCGCATCACATTAAACCTTTCAGAAAATGGATTCTCTTAGCTATAAGCAACTACTTCATTTAATTCAATAGGGTACGGGTCATGGTTTTTCAAACTAGGTGGGAAAGCAAGTGGACTCAAGCAAAAAAAGTGAGAAAGAAAGCTTCCCTTAAATCAAGGATCAATATGGTCATCTCTTCTTTAGTTGTGTTAATTAATTAATTTTAATTAATAGTTATTAGATATTTAATCAGATGTTCGACCAGTCATGGCTCTCTCCACTCTACTGTGGCATTCACAATTATCGTTACAATAAGTAGGGGTAGAACATGGGGATGTTACAAACCCCACCCTCTTAAAGGGAGATCATCCTCAATATTCTATAACAAAGAACATAAACAATATATGATATTTATAGCTCCAACCCTCACATCAACGAAATTTTACATGTCTTATATTGTCATATCCAACTATGTCATCCATTAAGGCTTCCACGGGGAACAAATTCAGTTCATTTCTTCTTGGGACACACCCAATGCATTTATGATCCCAATGAGTATGCACACAACTCCTTGAAAACTGGTTTTTTCAAGCTTCCTTCTCTGCTTCCCCAATCCCTGAGGCGATTTTTCCCCCGAAAAGGATTCCTCACACACGAAGTTTCTTGATGGATCCTCATAGCTAAGGAATCATCCCGACTTTCTCTAATAACACAACACATTTAGCATAACATACTTCATCGTGATCAATGCATATCATAGGGTTCCAATGTCAGCATAATGGGGTAGTCCTTAAGGTCTTCAACTCCACTACACTTTCATTATACCACTATGATATTATCATGTCGATACCACTCTGATATTGCTTGTGATCAACATCATATATCTGTGCTAGATAGATCAAGAACTCACCTATATTATAAGCATACAATTCTTATGAGATTAATCATAATTTTTTCAAATCAAATTAAACGACAAATTCAACCAAAAATCCATTAAACTGATATTTATCTCTATGGTTACTCTTTGCTTCCTTTGTATTCATATGTAATGAGTCCAACTTTTTCTTTTCGAGAAACCTCCATCTTTACCAAAAAATCTTCGTATTTACCCGACAAGCTCCATATTTATCAAATAAGCTATGTCTTTACTGAACAAGCCTCCTCCTGCTCACATCCTAGTGACTGTTGGGCATATTTCTTCTCCCAACAACTACTCACTTTTTTAGGCCCAAGAAACCCCCATTTCTGGTAGTCTACCTGTCCAAAGGTTTTCCTGCATGGGCCCCCATTAACTACTCACTCTTTCGGGCCTAGAAAACCCCCATTCTAGGAAATATACATGTCCAAGGGCTTTCCTGCATGTCCCCCCATCAGCTACTCACCCTTCTGAGCCCAAGAAACCCCCATTTCAAGCATTCATACAATACATGCATTAACTTCACAAAAGATATAAATTTCAAGTGAAATGAATCCTTACCTAGTTCCTTTCCTTGACATTTTTAACTTTGCTTACTACTTGCCTCTTTTACTCAGTTATGATTACCAACACTTTCAGTTGAAGCCATTTGAAGGAGTCCAACTGGATTGTAACATACTTGTTGTTGCAATATTCAACACTTATTGAAATCATCTTAACCTCACATATTAGTCACAATTTTATCAATTCAGATATTTCATAAAGACATTTTCATTATGTATCCAATTCAAGCATGTCTTCATCCATGGTCCCAAACCTATGCCTAATCATTTTGACAAACATGTGTCATACATGCATACGTTCCATGCTATTCATATGTTATTATTTTTAGAGTCAATTTCAACCTCTATTATTTTCAAATATTCATTTACATGACCAAGCTCATATTCCCAAGCATATATGCGACAACCCCAATATATGTTCTCATGTATGCAATTTAAATTTTTTTACAAATGGGCTGAGTAATGGGACACAAATTCCAGAGACTAGGGAGGTTGCTTTCCTGGGATGGTATAAGTTTATTCAAGGTAGGAAAATCTGAATTGTTGGGATAACTATTGAAGGTTGGTTGTTGTATGTCTTAATGGATTGTTTCCTAAATTTAATAGAACTGCAAGAAAGGTACACAAGGCCATGCTCCTTTGAATTAAATTCATGCAAGAAGAGGACCCTGAAATAAATGTAGCAATGATGGGACTAGTGAATGGTGAAGGTTGAAGTAGGCAGAAGGAAGAGGAACATTGATTGGACGTAACAACCAGTAAATAAGAGGTTATGGTGAGAAACGTGGCACACTTGTCATTTCCTAACAAGATTTTGCTGGAAGTGTCATTGTTAAAGGGTTACACGAGGAGAAGGAGGAGGGAACACAACGAAAGGTGGCAACGACATTGAACTTCGTGTGGCCACGGAGGGTAGCAGGTGCAAGCAAATTAGAAGGGAAAAATGAAGAGAGAAGACAGGAGATCAAGAGAAACCTTTGTTTGGAATAATCCAAGGATAAAATCACTTCCAGGTGGAGAATATATTTCCTCTCAAGTCCCCATAGTCCAGAGGTTGGAGATGGTGATCCTAGAAAAATCCCAAAGGGTTGGTGTGGAGGAAATATTCTTGGAATATTTTAGGATGGCTTTCTTGTTGCATGTCTGATTTATTGTGGTTCTAGAGTCCCCATGTTGGGTGGAACCATGATGCTGAGTTTTGAAGGGTGGAGACAATGTGTCTCTAGACTCACTGTGTATTTTGATGCCTACAACTCCGTTAGAGGGTGGAGGCGAAAGGATATCTCGAGTCCCTATAGCAACTGGAGTTGTGGTTTAACCGTTGAGCAAAAGGCCTCTCATTCTCAGTAATCTGGCTCGTCAGTGATAGTTGCAAGTGAGAACTCATTGCAACTATCTATTGTTGGGTGGAGAGTCATTGTCCCGAACTTAGTTGCCCAAAAGTTCCCAAGATAAGTGTTCTTATGTATTTGCAATGATAATGGATATATGTTTTCATTTCTATATTGAAATGGTGTATTTAAATATATTGAACATGGTTTTTTTTCTTACTTCTTACATTAATGACAAACATACTGCTACTACTGGCTTAAAGTTGTTGGAATAACATGCATTGACACAGGTCACAAATGAAATAGTGATTGGTGTGTAAGTCCCTTCGTTACAATATTGTGACTATGATGACTTCAAGCCTTATAATATTACTTGTGTGATTACATGGAAGTGTCGAGGACTTCTTCTTCGCTAATATTCATTATTTATAAGGAGGCATTCTCCAAGTCCTTATTGGTAGATACCCTGGTTTTTGGGTATATAATTCTATAATATTATGAATGCCTTGGTATAGATAAATAATATACTCCTACACTCTATTAGGAAATCCCTTGTGAGCTTGAATGACTTGATTTCATTCTTTGTGCCTTCAATAAAGTTACATCTCTACTATGTATGCCTTAATGTTGAATCTCTCAGGGCTAGGAGCCATACTCTGTATGTTGTCTTGGTGTTGAGATGATGTGGTAACTCCTTGCTTGAATGGCTGGGTATAGCTATGGTGCTCAGCTTGGTTGGTACTTCACCACTGGGTATTCATATGTTGGTCACTTATGTTGACAAACTTCCTAGAAACCCTTCATAGGGTGCTACTTCCCTATCCATTATGCCAGAGAACGATTATATAGGTATTTATATATCTGTATGGTTGCAATATGCATTGGGCTACATTATTGTGAGTGGTGTGAGTATTGGGGGATCTTCAGGGGTCACCAAGTCTATAAAAAAAGGGTGTGAGACAATGTTTCGTGCAACCCATGCCTAGAATTCCCAATCACAATAATGAAATTCTTATAGCCTCTTAATATTATCACTCATATATTATATCCATGGTTTATGCCTATGATTGGCCTTAGAAGGAGGGATTCCTAATGATTTGGAGAGAATTGACCTCCTTGTAGCCCTTTTGGCACCACATTTTGTCTGCAGGCTCTCATAAGCCCACAAAGTTTGTTTTCTTTTCAAGAGAGGTCTTTGGATATCTAGGTTGAGACCAATTTGTCTTTTGTAAGACATGAAAGATTCAAGGGACTACAAAAATTTGAGTACTTCAATTAGCAAGTCCTTGGCTTGGATGGACAAGTCTCTGTCCAGTATTTCTCATCCCAGTCATTACAGACTCAGAAAGGGTAACCTCGTTGAAAGCTCAAGAGGGATAGCACCGAAATATGCTCATAAAATCTCAACGGCCATGGTCAGATTCTAGTGCAAGTCCAGACAATATTAGAACCATCGCAACTGAGCTATGTTTGAGTTATTTTATAAAGACCACATAATGCAGAGTGGGATATCTTCTCTATGAGAACCACTAGATCCTATATTGATTGTATCTCTCATAGCCTTGGTTCTGGGCAAAACTATCTCAGTCAATATTTGGGTGAAGTCCAGTTGGGAATGGTCTCTTTGTAGACATATTCGTAGACCTTATCCGATAGGCTATCTAGAGTCTTGATGTGGAAGCGACTGAGTCGATGATCCAATTATGCCTTATCCAATCCACTCTATCAGAAGTTGGAATGTCCCAATGGTTTATGAAGGATCACATAAGGAAAGGCATAAAATGTCCCTTTTTAGGTAACTTCCTTGTTTACTAACTCCTTTTCTTCTCTATCCCTCATGACCAGACATATGACTAAGTTCTTATGAGCAAGGGTGGGGTCAAGCTTGATCCTAAGGATCTGTTGAGTGAGTTGAGGATGGGGCCACCCTCTCGACTTGATGGGTGAGCGATAGTCGAGGCCGACACCCAACGCGATGGAAAAATGGTTGTACTGGAGATGGAGTTGACCTCCGACTATAAATTAAGGATTTGGTTTGTAATTGAGGTTCGCCATGGTAAGGTTTCTAGTGGGATAGGTGGAATAGATATATTTATATATATGAGCATGAATTAGTGCATAGCACGATGTTGTGTAAACCACCCATGAATTGGTATGTAGCTAATGCTATACTGCTAAGTGGTGGTAGCATGCTGGCTAGGATGACCACGTGAGCACCATGTGGCAAGACAATGATGTGGTGTCATCAAATGGCTAGAAATTCGAAGGGTCATAACTCATGATCCAAAGATTAGATTGGGGTAAAATTTATATCACTAGTATCGTCTTGCCAAGACGAAAAAAATGGTGTCGTTCATTTTGGGTTTTGAAGCCAACAAAAAACAATTATTCCATCTCTCTTACTCTACAAGGGAGATCAGATTATCAAGTGAACATTTTTCAATGAGATCAAGGTGGGGGGTTGTTTACAGGTGGCATTAGAGAATCCAAGTTCAACACTTGGATTGGGTGGGCTATATCATGGGAAAGTAACAACGGAACTCCCACAAGAAGGCCTTATCTTGATTTTTAGAAAATTTGTAAAACAAACCCTTAGGTGTTAAAAGTTGGTACATGATTATTTGGTTGCAAGTATAACTAATAGAGTTTCTTTGCAATTTTTTTTATGTAGAATGATCTAACAAATGATATGTTTTTCAATGCCATTGATAAGTTGATAACTATGTTGATAATTATCTATTTTTTGATTATGTAGGCCTGTGCATTATTTCTAATAATTATTTGATTATTGATACTTGTGTGTTGATATAGATTGTGGTTTCAATCAGCCTGCCATAACAACTTTGCAAAAGCAGGATCGTGGACATGATTTCCCATTGTTTATTATATTATTTTGTGTCTAACAACTGTGTGTGATTGACATCACATCACAGGCAGATAAAGAAAATGAAAGACACAATAATGAGGATTAGAATGGTGCAGTATAGTTCTAATCAGTCACAACATGGAAATGAAGAGGTCGAGGTAAATGAAGAAGAAATATCAGTTGGACAAGGGGGAGGGGAAAAATCTCCTGATTGGATGGACACTTTGAGGAGCCTAAGGACTGAAGTCAAAATTTCAAGGCAGAAAATGATAATATGTTGAGAGCTCAAGAGAGGTAAGCTGAGATAAATACAGTCATTTTGCAAAGCCTCTCAGGGTTACAGAGACATAGGCGACCCAAGTTGAGGGCTAGTCATAGAGATAGGAGGAGCCTTCAAGAGTTAGAAGAGAAGACAAATGGGGAAGATGGTAGTAAGTCGAAGAAGAGACAAAGGCGGGAAAGCAAAGAGACTGTGTAGGGAAATGCACCATTGAGTACCCTAGAAGGAAGGACCAACACTTGTGTGCATCATTCTAGTAGACCTTCCAACTCTACTACTAGGAAGCACCATCATCATCATCATCATCATCAGAGAAGAAGGGAAAAAGATTATATGCTTGAGGAATTTAAGAAAGCCAAGCCGCCAACATTTGATGGGGACATGAAGAAATATGAATATGCAAAATCTTAGTTACTTTGCATGAAGAAAATTTTCATAATCCATGATTATTCTGAAAACATGAAAGCCAAGATCACCACCTATAGCTTGAAGGGAAAAGTAGACATATAGTGGGAGGATTTGAAAAATGTTAAAGGCCTTGTTGAGGAAAAATTGAATTGGAATGAATTCGACAAGCTATTTAGGAATCAATATTTGTCTCTGTGATATTATGACAACAAAGAAAAAGGTTTCTATGAACTCAAGATGGGATAAATGACGAATGATGAGTATGTTACTAAGTTCCCGAAACTATTGAGATATGTTCCATATCTAAAGGATTAGAAGCAAAAATCCAAAGATTCATCAACGGTTTCCTATGGAATTTAGAGACATAATTGAATTGTTGGAACCATAAACATTGAGTGAGGCCATTTACAAATTGAAACACTGTTATGAGCAGGAGAAGCATAGGGTGGAAATTAAAATCAATTGGAGAGAAAAGAGCAGTGTTGGAAATAAGAAGAAATGGCCCAAAAAAATCATGGAGAAATAAGGCACATACCAAGCCAAGGAAAGTCAATTTAGACAGAAACTTGACCCAAGTGCTAAAGGCCATGCACATCATCTAGCAATAGAACAGTGCATAGATGTGACAAAAGAGCAATTAAAGTGTTAGACGTTTGGTGAAAATCACTAGAAAAGAGACTACCCACATTAGAAAAATGTAGGGCCAATGATTTATAGTGCCTAGGAAGCTTGTAAAATGGATGATGTAGCTCAAAGCTTGCCCATAATTTATGCAGCTGTGGTCAATCGCCAAACCTACCACCAAACATCCATAATTGAGATGGAAGGTAAGATGTGTAATAAATTCATTTCCATTTTTATTGACCCCAGTTCTAACTACAACTATATTAGTTTGAAGCTAATGGAAAAATGAAATTTGGCTAAGGAATTACACATGGAGCCATGATTAGTTCAATTGGCAACGAGAACGAAGAGAAAAATTAATCATTGGGTGAAACCATGTGCATTTGAACTTAGTGGTATACCCACAACAAAACATTTAAATTTGTTGCCATTGGGTGTGTACAACATGTTTATGGGAGTGGATTAGATGTATATGCACTGAACTAGGGTTGATTGTTTTTAAGATGTAATTGAATGCTTGGATGATGTTGGGGAAAGAATAATTTTATAAGGAAAGAAAAATCCAGTTTCAGTGAGGTTGATCACAACAATGCAGACCAAACACAGTTGCAGGAAGTGTTCTACATCATACACAATGAAAATTTCTAGTGATAAGGAAGCCAATGGCAGTGATGGCCAAGAATAAATTGAAAATATTAAAGAAATATCGAGTGCTCCAGCAATATGAGGATGTGCTTCTAGCAAACTTACCGGGTTTACCTCCTCATAGGGAAGTCAAATTTTCTATTGAATTGGTTCCTAGAGCAACACTAACGTCTAAAGCAACATACTAGATGAGTACATTAGAGCTAGTTGAGTTAAAACTATAGTTTAAGGAAATGCTTGATAAAGGTTACATACGACTAAGTGTGTCACCATGGGGAGCTCCAATATTATTTTTAAGGAAGGAGGATGGGATGCTCCGACTTTGTATTGACTATAGGAAATTAAATAAAGTAACCATTAAGAACCGATATCCGTTGCCAAAAATTGATGACCTATTCAATCATCTAAGGGGAGAAACAATGTTCTCCAAGATCTATCTGAGGTGTAGGTATCATCAGGTGTGCATTAAAGAAGAAGATATCCATAAAACTACTTTCAGGACGAGATACATGCACTACAAGTTTGTAGTGGTACCCTTTTGGCTTACCAATGCTCCAACCACTTCCATGTGTTGAATGAATAGTGTGTTGCATCCTTTATGAATAATTTGTCATAATTTCTATGAATGGCATATTGGTGTACTTGAAGACTGAAGAAGAGCATGAAAATCACCTAGCTGCAATATTACAATTGCTAAGAGAACACAAGCTTTATGCAAAGCTTAACAAATGTGAATTTTTCGAGTCAGAGATACATTATTTGGGGCAGATTGTCCCCAAGGAAGGGATATTAGTTGATCCGAAAAAGATCAAGACTGTAATGGAGTGGCCAACACTAAAGAATGTGAAAAAGGTCAAATTGTTCATAGGATTGGCAGGTTACTATAGAAGGTTCATCAAGAACTTCTCCAAGATAGGCCATCCTATCACATCCTTTAGAAAAAGGGGAAGATATTCGAGTGGACAACTAAATGTGCAATAATATTCAAACAGTTGAAGTAGTTTCTCACTGATGCACTAGTGTTGAGGATTGCAGATCTCAAAAAAGATTTTGTGGTGTGTACGAATTCTTGCAAAGAAGGGCTCGGTGGGGCCCTTACGCAAGGAGGATAGGTAATTTTCTATGCGTGATGGAAATTAAACGAGCATGAGGTAAACTATGTGACTCATGATCTATAGTTAATTTCCATTATTCATACATTAAAAATGTGGAGGCATTATCTTCTCGGTAGAAGATTCATGCTCATGATAGATCATGGTGGACTCAAATATTTGTTTGATCAACAAAAATTGAACACAAGACAAGCTAGGTTGTTGGCCATACTTAGAGAGTTCGAATTTGAGATCAACTACATCAAAGACAAAGAGAACAGGGTTGCTGATGCACTCAATCAAAGGATTCATTTGAATCACTTGGAAACCATAAGCTTTTATGAAGTGGACCTAGTTGAAAGGGTGAAAAATGTAGGACATCATGATGAAAAATATCAGAAAATGGAGGAAAAGTTGCAACAATATGGTGAGGATGAGGAATATCATCTCATAGATGATGTCATAATTAGATTCAAGAACATAATCTCTGTACCAAATAATGATTATTTGAAGAGGCTCATAATGAGAGAGTTTCATGTCAATCCATATTCAGGCCATCTAGGGTACCAAAAGAGTCTCACAACCAATTTTTTTTTATTATTGGCCAAATTTGAAGAAACAAGTGTTATTTTGTTGCTAAATGCATAGAATTCCAACAATGAAATATGAATGCAAACATCCAAGAAGTTTATTGCAACCCATTCCCATTCCTGAATGGAAGTGGGAGGTGATATCCATGTATTTTATTATAGGTTTACTGAGAATACCCAAGAAACATGATGCAATTGTGGTGATGATTGATAAGTTGAGCAAGGTGGTTCATTCTGTGGCAGTTAAGTACCAATTCAACTAGTGAGGTGTCTCAGACTTTCATAAACGAGATTGTGAGGTTGCATGGATTTCCCAAGAAAATCATCTTAGATAGAGATGTTAAGTTCACTTTAAGGTTTTGGAAGGAATTATTTGCATGCTTGGGGACATAATTGACATTTAGTACAACATATCATCCACAGAAAAATGGGCAAATATAGAGGAAAAATAGGATCCTTGAATACATGTTGAGGATGTATGTGATGCACCAACCCAAGAAGTGGGAAGAGTATATTCCACTTGTAGAATTCACATACAACAATGGGTACCAAGAATCCATAAATATGAGCCCATTTGAGGCATTGTATGGGAGGAGTTTCAATACTCCTATCAGCTGGAGTGATCCTGTGAATGAGGTCATGATTGGGCATGATATGCTCAAGGAGATGGAGCAGCAAATTCAAATCATCAAACAAAATTTGAAAGTGGCACAGGACGGGTAGAAAACCTATGCAGATCATCATAGGGTGCATAAAGAGTTCCAAGTTTGGGAACATGTTTACTTGAGAATTAAGCCCAAGAAAAATTCCTTAAGTATTGGGTCATGTGCCAAGTTGGCACCACAATATTGTGGGATTTTTGAGATTCTTGAAAGGATTGGACCAGTGACCTATAGGCCGACCTTACCACCATTAGTAAAAGTCCATGATGTTTTCCATGTTTCTTTTCTTAAAAGATATGTACATGATTCTAATCATGTAATTGATTGGTATGTTCTATAGGTGTAACTAGAGGGAGAATTCCAACCAGAGTCACTATGCATCCTAGATCAAAGGAGCATCACACTCTGGAATCGAGTAATAAAGAAAGTCAAAGTGCAGTGGAGGAAGTTTGGGCCTAAGGAATCCACTTGGGAAATGGCCGACTCAATGAGGGAAATATACCCCTTTTTATTTGGTGGTTGAAGTGTGTAACACCCTCATCACCAACCTGGGTAAATATGTGACAAGAGGCCACTATAATGGGATTCCACCTCCTAAGTCACCTTAAGGAAATGGAATCGATGGAAGCACACCACACAAACATCCCACGTCAGCAAAAAAATCCCAGGAGCCATCCCAACAACTCAGGTAACCAACCCCTGAGACCAACTGAAGTTTTAGTGAATCAACCCCTTGGACACTCCCTTGATATGGACCAGAGTGCATCTTAGAGGCTCCAGACACTCAAACAGCAAGGCATGCGTGCATCTGTGGACTTTTCTCCTCTGGCTTGTACTCGCAACTCTAGGTTCTATGCTACTTTTTCAGGCCTAGAGCCTAGGTCACTGCCCATAACTTAATGATAGGTTCAAAAATCAATTTACACAATAGAACAATGATACATTCACAAAAACATTGACAAGGTATAGACTGGACCCCTACTAGCCATGACAGGTATTTCGTCAAACATGTCACAAATATGTAATCTACAGGTTTAAACAACAGATCTAAGCATAGGGGTCTCATACTTATCTGAGAATTGCTAAGAAGCATTCTTCCCTTATATATTTAGCTGCATTATCATATATTAGGTCATAGATGCATTGTTCATTCATTTACAAATCAGAACATGAGGAGAGCCATACATCATCACTGTCATAATACATGTGTATAACTAGCATAACAACAACAAAAAGATCAAGGATACATCAACCATAGAATCCACATATAAACCAATACATTTACACATAAGATACCAAGGAAAGAACTTCTTATTAATGAATGGAAAAGCCAACCCGGTATGGGACTACCATGTTCCATCCAACCATAGATTGGTTGAGCCAATTCTCTCTTCATCCAATCACCCCCGTGCCATATTCTAAGCATGAATGTTGCAATCAAACCAAAAGAACCAACTAGGGCATCCTGAGGCTAAACCACCTCACCCTCATCAATAGAAACCAAGCTTTACCACAATCCACACCGGATCACTAGGCCAAAAAAATAAACATGTAATAACATGATTTACCATGTTCTCCACCATATCACTAGGCAAAAATAAGCATGGATGCCACCAGATTTCTCCACCTACATCATGAGGATTTTTCCTATATCCTAGTCTCTCAGGCTTTACTGCAATCCACACCGGATCACTAGGCCCTAAATTGATACTCCACTCTCCAATATTTAACATATATCCCATCACGAGATTACTAGGCCTGATGGAGAGCAACCACCTCTAGGCTTTATCGTATATCCCGCCATTCACTGGTCAAGGATTCCTAGGCCTACCGAGGCAACACAAAATCTAGGTTTACTGCAAATCAAAGTCTGGTTCAGGGGTTACTAGGCCATGTGTTCTTTTATTAAGAGATCCACCTCACTCAGCTTCAAATCCATCCAGAAATCTAGCTCAACGAAAACATGAGAACCCCATCACACCATGACTATCCGAAAATGGAAAGGCCAGGTTGAAAACACTGTCACACCTAGAAAAACCCATGCCATGAGAGAAAAGAACCTCATGCAATACCATGCATGCCAAATCTAGCAAGGAAATCACACATGAAAATCGATACCTACAAAGAATCCTGATGTGGTTGCTTGATCCTGCTCTTCCTTGACTACTCCCTTCCTCTTGCCTTCTTTGCCTTTCTTGATCCAATGCCAAAGTGCTCCAATAAAACTCTAAGTGTCCAAGAGTGAGAGAGAGAGATAGAATAATGACAGAGCTCCAAAACTGAATTGACAAAAGGTACCAACTGATCCTCAGAAGCCTTTTTATCAATTAGGCCTCTATTTCCTTAATTTTCATTATTTTCCTTCATTTTCCACCTCGCATGCAACCTGTGACCTTTCACCTTACTTTTCTCCTAATTTTCATTATTTTCATAAATAAAATTCCAATTAATGCCACTTTTCCTTTCCAAATGCCTTAACCCTTGCCTTTTCCAATTTCCTTAGCCATAATAAACCAAAGAACACCCATAGTAGGATGTTTCATTTAGCTTGGAATAAGTGACCCATAATCCGTGGTTATTATTTTGCCTTTATTAACTTTTATTACATGGAATTTTCACCAAGGTTGTTACAAAGAAAATGTGTATAAATTGTAAATGTTGTACAAAGCTATGTATATAAAGCTCCATAGAAAGTAAGCGTTCCTGAGTACGGTGTTCCCATAAGGGGGAGAGGTTGTGACAACCCTAATAGATTCACTCATGTATGGAATGTAAATATTTTTACAAATCGATTGAGTAATGGGACACGAATTCTAGAGACTGGGGAGTTTGCTTCCTGGGATGATATAACTTTCCTTAAGGCAGGTAAATTTGAATTTTTGGGACAACCATTGAAGGATAATTATTATATCTCTTAATGAATTGGCTCTTGAATTTAATAAAACTACAAGAAAGGTACGAAAGGCGACACTCAAGTTTGAAGAAAATGTAAGCAAGAGGAGGAGCCAGAAATAAATGTAGGGACAATGACATTGCTAAATGGAGAAGGTCAAAGCATGCAAAAGGAAGAGGACCATTGATTTGATGTAACAACCAATAAAGAATAGCCTATGGTGAGAAACGTAGAACACTTTTTATTACCTGACAAGATTTTGTTGACATAGTCATTGTTAGAAGGTTACACAGGGAGAAGGATGAGGAAACATAACGAAAGGGTGTAGCGGCACTGAACTTCAGGTGACAGTAGGCGCAAGCATCTTGGAAGGAAAGAATGTAGAGATAAGATAGGAGAGAAGGATCAACCTTTCATTGGTAAGAAGTCAGGGAGGAAATCACTTCTAGTTGTGGAGGAAATTTCCTCTCGAGTCCCCATAGTATCAAGGGTGGAGATGGTGATTCTTAGAAAATCCCAAAGGGATGGGGTGGAGGAATTAGTCTTGAGAAAATTCCTGGAATATTTCTGGATGGATTTCTTGTTGTATGTATATTTTTTTGTGGTTTTGGAGTCCCCATGTTGGGTGGAACCGTAGTGCTAATTTCTAAATGGTGGGGATAAAAAGTCTCTAGATTCCTTGTGTATTTTGTTACCTACAACTTAGTTGGAGGATGGAGGTGTAAGAATCTTTTGAGTCACTAAAGAAACTGAAGTTATGGTTCAACCCTTATGAAAAAGGCCCCTTAGTGTCTAGAATCTAGCTCGAGGGTGATAGTTGCAAGTGAGAAATGGCTGCAACTATCTATGGTTGGGTGGAGAGTCATTGTCCGAGACTCAGTTGCCCAAAAGTTCCCAAGATAAGTGTTCTTATGTATTTGCAATGATAGAGAATATATGTTTGCATTTTTGGACTAAAATGGTGTGTTTAAAGATATTGAACATTTTTTATGTTCTTACTTCTTACGCAAATGAATAACATAGTGATACTATAGGCTTAAAGGCATTGGAATAACATGCACTAACAAAGGTCATGAATGAAATAGTGATTGGCATGGAATTCCCTTTGTTACAATGTTGTGAATATGATGACTTCAAGCCTTATAATTTTGATTGAGTGATTGTGTGTGTTAGCGCTTGAAATTTCACCTCAGGCTGAGAAAGGTAAACCTCAAGGCTACATCAAACCATTTAGCCTCGTAGCTAGCCCTATGGGGCAGGAGAAGGCTCTCTCTAGTCAATCTCGGCAGATCTTCAATGGGATGAGATGACCAACAAGGTAACACTGATATTAGGCTAGTAAACTGATTAAAAAGGTTGATTTGGGGTTTTTTGGGTTTTTGGTGGCAAATTGAGGAATTGCAATTTTGGGTGCGGGGATTTGACACAGTTTCTGCAGGGGGTTCTTTGGGGCGAGGTAGGAGACCGTATTGATGCCTTTGATTAAGGTGGATGGTCAGGAATGAAAGATGAAGAGCTAAAGAGAGCAAACAATAACTTTGAATTCTCTTTAGACAGTAGAAAACATTGAAATTAAACAAACTTAAAAGCAGAGCATGGCAAGCATGAATTCTTACTTTAATACTTCATTTGTTTAATGTGCAGAAGTAAAGAAAGGAAATGAATCACATAACAAAGCTTACAAGAACATTGAGAAACACACCATCAACACATGAGTCCACAAGAATCCCAAAGATGACTGCAAAACCCTGGTCTTCCTTAGCCAAAAATTGCAGAGATACAGTGAAATAATACAATGATAGCTTCTCCTTCAAGAGTCCAACCTTCCAACCTCTGAAAATGATTGAGAAGATACATAATATAGGCAAGCCAACCTATTTCCTTGCCTCTAGGGGTCGAGCTCACTATCCTAGGAGTTGTTTCAACCACTTCTAAACTAAGCACTACAAACTAGGCAGTCAAAACAACTTGCCTTTATAAGCTAGGAAACCAATTCATTCATTTAATTTTCACCTTTTTCATGAATGAATCTTCTAGAAGAGGTACATAAGAGTAAAAGTGTCAATAAAGTACAATAATTAAATCAAAGAGAATCACATTTCATCCCAAAAAGTCAAACTAAGTCAAATCTGCGTTTTCTGGGCTGTACAGTGCATATCTGGACAAAACTGCCTGACAGGTTGCGCGCCCTTGCCTGATGGGTCGCGCGCCTTTGGATCCATCTTTGGGGCACTTGCAGGTGGAAAAATTGAGCAAAAGTAGGCTTGTTGGAAAGGTATGTGAGTCTACTTTCCAACCCAACTGGAATTTTTGAATTTGGAGTTCATTTGCCCTGTCAAAAATCAAATCTCCCAAGACTGCTTTCTGCAATTCAAAAAAGTGGCAGAAAGTCATTTTTTGCTAGTTTTTTTATTTTCTGGAGGCCCAAAACTTCACCAAATCTCAAGTCCATCCATAAGCATGTGTAACTTTGCATGAAAAATCTGGAAATGCTGAGTTTTGGTCAAAAGGAGTTGCCATGATGAAGGGTCGCGCAGGGGGTGAGACCCGTTAATGGAGAAAACCTGTAAATTGCACAAAAAATTCACAAATGACAAAGTTTTCTCCAAATTTCTTGAAATTTGGGCTGGGAGTCCCCAATCAAGTACCATGCTCAGTCAAAGAGGCTTTGGCCAAAATTTGGAGTGGATCGGGCCTTTTCCGTCGTTTTAGTGCCTTGGCCAACCTCCTTGGATCCGACGATTGTAATTTTGACATTTCTCTAAAACCATGACACCTGTGCAAAAAGTGAAGGAGGTTTTTCTTCTTTGGCATGTTATGGACAAAAACCTCTCTTAGTTTTCCAAAATTCATCTTTTATTGCTCTGGAACATCATTTGAGTGCGACTTGTCCCGATGTGTAAAACAAAGAATTTTGTCGAAATGGAGCGAAATGAAGGGGATAGGGGGCTTCTAAATTCTTGGGGAACTTTTTGGGAGTGGGGAGGGATGTTAGGAAGCAGGGGAAAGTGAAATCTCATAGATTGAGTGAGGGGAAGGGGTCCAAAAGGGAAAAACACAGGCCAAACCTAGAAAATGGCCAGGTTGTAGCTAGAAACTAGGGTTTGTGCAAAAATGAGGATTTTTGGGGATCTCAGTGATGGGAAGTGTTTGGTAAGGTACTTTAAGGATAGGGGAAGGTGTATGAACATCAGGATACAAGTTTCGCTAATGATTTGACTGTCCAAGAGATATTGCCATCAAAACCCTAGGAGAGGGAAATGAGCTTGCCTAGGCACAACTGAAGCATGAATAAGGTGTAACATGACCCAATGGAACCTAATATGATGATAGCAACCCTCTGATGATGATAGGCTCAGCTGAATGATGACATGGACTGACATTTGGACAACTTTGAAAAGTGTGAAAGCAAACCCTAGACCTAATGCCTAGTGACCAAATTTTGCTTGAAGACTCACTGAAATGACAAAATTTGACCTTGACACTTCAAAATCACTTTGTAAGAGCATATTTGATCACTGGAGGAAGGCTGGAAAGACTGACACTAACATTGGCTCCAATGGGGATGGTAGCTCCTTGGAGGTGCCAAGAACCTCAGACCTCTGGGAGAGCAGACCAGTGCTTTCAACCATTGGGCTATGGAGTCCATTATTTCGGCAAACGACACAAGACTTTGACTCATTTATTGACTGAAAACTGACTGAAACTTAACTGAAGCTTGACTCAAACTGACTCGATGGAAAACTGAAATAACTTGAAAAACTCACTCAACAGACCAAACACAAATGACTCATGACTGACTTAAAACAAGACCTTTCAAAGCTTATTGAAGGGCAGCAGTCCATCAAGATTTGAAATCATGATGACAACCACCTGTGTTTCTTACAAGACAATATACCATCAAACTATATCAAAATGCCAATGCAACCAATCAAGAAGATGGCTTCTTGACTGATTCTCCTGATCAGATCTTCTGGTCAACAGTACAAACCTATAACTGAGCATCCAAAAACATAGCTGACCATGATCTCCTTCATCACTGAACACTGCAATAAACACTATCACTGCTGGCTGCAACAAACTTGCTAGAGGATCGTGAAAAACATGAAGATTTGCCACTGCCACCTCCTGCTGAAAGAACAAGGTATCCTTTGCCTCAAATTCTGATCTGCCTTCATCATGTGCTTCGGAAAGAGTATGTTCATGGGCTTCAAAAAACTCCGAACAAATGGATGAGCAGATTTCTTCTTGGAAAAACATTCCAGCACATGAAACATATGAAGAATCTGAGAGGAAATCCTGAATGTTTTGATCTTCTGTGGTGTGAATGTGCTGTAGGTCATTTGTATATGACATGAGGGCCAGGTTATCATGTTCCTTATTACATTCTTCAATATTATCAAGCACAGTATTATCATTTAGATCGTTTGCCACAAATTCACTCAAAGAAACTTTTTCACTTGCTTGAGCAAAGATCTCACCTTGTTGTTCATGAGCTGACTGAATGACCTCCTCATGAAGATCTAGTTCCGGTGAGGTGGGAGCACTTAGATTTGTAACTTCGTTTTCTTCATGCCAGCTGATCTCAACAGTCGAGTTCTTCTTTATAGGATTCAACACAAGTTATTCTTGGTCACCATGATCTGAATTTTGATCTGAAATAGCTGAGTTGACTGCATTACATTCTAAAATTGAATCTTGGCTACCCTGCACGCTGTCTTCTTCTGTGGGCAGATCTGAAACAAGCTCTTCTCTTTCATCAATTACAGCCATATGGCCATCTTCAACCTGCTGATCTTGACAAGTATCCTCTAAGATTTCTATGTGCTGCTGAAACGACTTTTCATACAGGGCTTCCATGATCTCTTCATCCATGAAATTATCATCTTCATAAAACTTCTCAAGGCTTTCAATAAAACTATAGGCATGCTTGCAACAGTCTTGAACTAAATTCAATGATGGATAAGAGTCCTTATATCTTTCAATGAACATAGCATGAAAATCCTTTAAACAATAAATACAAGCAGGTGGCAAACTTTCATACCATGATTGGGCTTTACCTTCCAGAGTGGCCAAGAATATCTTCATCAAGCAATCTTCAGGAAAATCCACCTTCAATTTGCGAATATGCATATGAAATCTAACTAGATGTAAAGCAGCATCCTTCTTACCATCATCATTAAATGTAGGCAAATTCCTTGACCAATCTACCTTCAGAATCTTATTCGGAAAACCTGGAATGTGATCTCGGCTCAAGGGGGCATATCTTCTTGCAATCCAATCCATCTTGAAAATCTCACAGCTACTGGTCTCTCTGTAGTGAAGTCACCATGAAGCATTGATCTCTGGAGTTTTCAGTGAAGGAGTCGCCAGTGAATGACTTCAGCCTTTCAAGTGTCTGATCGTTGTCCACCATCAACAATCAGATCTGAACTTGATACATGTACTGGGGTAAAATGCAAATGAAGTGTTGTATTCACAAGCTCACGGAGATTCACTGAAGTAGCGTTTATCTACTTCCTCTTATGCAAAGCAAAAGCGTTTCGAAGGCTACCTGACATAACTTCAGGCTCCATCTAAGACTTATGAAACAAACACATCAACCCACAAACAAATTTGTTCTCCCCAGTATGGTCGCCAGTATGTTAGCGCTTGAAATTTCACCTCAGGCTGAGAAAGGTAAACCTCAAGGCTACATCAAACCATTTAGCCTCGTAGCTAGCCCTACGGGGCAGGAGAAGGCTCTCTCCAGTCAATCTCGGCAGATCTTCAATGGGATGAGATGACCAACAAGGTAACACTGATGTTAGGCTAGTAAACTGATTAAAAAGGTTGATTTGGGGTTTTTTGGGTTTTTGGTGGCAAATTGAGGAATTGCAATTTTGGGTGCGGGGATTTGACAGAGTTTCTGCAGGTGGTTCTTTGGGGCGAGGTAGGAGACTGTATTGATGCCTTTGATTAAGGTGGATGGTCAGGAATGAAAGATGAAGAGCTAAAGAGAGCAAACAATAACTTTGAATTCTCTTTAGACAGTAGAAAACATTGAAATTAAACAAACTTAAAAGCAGAGCATGGCAAGCATGAATTCTTACTTTAACACTTCATTTGTTTAATGTGCAGAAGTAAAGAAAGGAAATGAATCACATAACAAAGCTTACAAGAACATTGAGAAACACACCATCAACACATGAGTCCACAAGAATCCCAAAGATGACTGCAAAACCCTGGTCTTCCTTAGCCAAAAATTGCAGAGATACAGTGAAATAATACAATGATAGCTTCTCCCTCAAGAGTCCAACCTTCCAACCTCTGAAAATGATTGAGAAAATACATAATATAGGCAATCCAACCTCTTTTCTTGCCTCTAGGGGTCTAGCTCACTATCCTAGGAGTTTTTTCAACCACTTCTAAACTAAGCACTACAAACTAGGCAGTCAAAACAACTTGCCTTTATAAGCTAGGAAACCAATTCATTCATTTAATTTTCACCTTTTTCATGAATGAATCTTCTAGAAGAGGTACATAAGAGTAAAAGTGTCAATAAAGTACAATAATTACATCAAAGAGAATCACATTTCATCCCAAAAAGTCAAACTAAGTCAAATCTGCGTTTTCTGGGCTGTACAGTGCATTTTTGGACAAAACTGCCTGACAGGTCGCGCGCCCTTGCTTGACGGGTCACGCGCCTTTGGATCCATCTTTGGGGCACTTGAAGGTGGCAAAATTGAGCAAAAGATGGCTTGTTGGAAAGGTATGTGAGTTTACTTTCCAACCCAACTGGAATTTTTGAATTTGGAGTTCATTTGCCCTATCAAAAATCAAATCTCCCAAGACTGCTTTCTGCAATTCAAAAAAGTGGCAGAAAGTCATTTTTTGCTAGTTTTTTGACTTTCTGGAGGCCCAAAACTTCACCAAATCTCAAGTCCATCCATAAGCATGTGTAACTTTGCATGAAAAATCTGGAAATGCTGAGTTTTGGTCAAAAGGAGTTGCCATGATGAAGGGTCGCGCGGGGGGTGAGACCCGTTATTGGAGAAAACCTGTAAATTGCACAAAAAATTCACAAATGACAAAATTTTCTCCAAATTTCTTGAAATTTGGGCTGGGAGTCCCCAATCAAGTACCATGATCAGTCAAAGAGGCTTTGGCCAAAATTTGGAGTGGATCGGGCCTTTTTCGTCGTTTTAGTGCCATGGCCAACCTCCTTGGATCCGGCGATTGTAATTTTGACATTTCTCTAAAACCATGACACCTGTGAAAAAAGTGAAGGATGTTTTTCTTCTTTGGAATGTTATGGTCAAAAACCTCTCTTAGTTTTCCAAAATTCATCTTTTATTGCTCTGGAACATCATTTGAGTGTGACTTGTCCCGATGTGTAAAACAAGGAATTTTGTCGAAATGGAGCGAAATGAAGGGGATAGGGGGCTTCTAAATTCTTGGGGAAATTTTTGGGAGTGGGGAGGGATGTTAGGAAGCAGGGGAAAGTGGAATCTCATAGATTGAGAGAGGGGAAGGGGTCCAAAAGGGCAAAACACAGACCAAACCTAGAAAATTGCCAGGTTGTAGCTAGAAACTAGGGTTTGTGCAAAAATGAGGATTTTTGGGGATCTCAGTGATGGGAAGTGTTTGGTAAGGTACTTTAAGGATAGGGGAAGGTGTATGAACATCAGGATACAAGTTTCGCTAATGATTTGACTGTCCAAGAGATATTGCCATCAAAACCCTCGGAGAGGGAAATGAGCTTGCCTAGGCACAAATGAAGCATGAATAAGGTGTAACATGACCCAATGGAACCTAATATGATGATAGCAACCCTCTGATGATGATAGGCTCAGCTGAATGATGACATGGACTGACATTTGGACAACTTTGAAAAGTGTGAAAGCAAACCCTAGACCTAATGCCTAGTGACCAAATTTTGCTTGAAGGCTCACTGAAATGACAAAATTTGACCTTGACACTTCAAAATCACTTTGTAAGAGCATATTTGATCACTGGAGGAAGGCTGGAAAGACTGACACTAACAGTGTGGAAGTGTCGAGGACTTCTTCCTCACTAATATTCATTGTTTATAAGGAGGCATTCTCCAAATCCTTATTGGTAGATACCCTGGTTTTAGGGTCTATAATTCTATAATACTATGAATGCCTTGTTTTAAATAAATAATATGCTCTTGTGTTGTGTAAGGATGAGCTTGTGAGATTGAATGACTTGATTTCATACTCTACACTTTTTGTAAAGTTACATTTATGCCATATATGCCTTGATGTTTAATCTCTCAGGCCTAGGAGCCATATTCTATATGTTGTCTCAGTGCTGATATGTCATGGTAAATTATTGCTTGAATGACTAGGTATAGCCATGGTGCTAAGCCTGATTGGTACTCCACCAACGGGTATTCATATGTTGGTCACTTCTATTGATGAGTTGTCTAGAAACCCTTCATAGGGTGATGCTTCCCTATCAATTAGGTCAGAGAATGGTTATATAGGTATATATACCTATGTGGTTGCAATATGCATTGGGCCGTACTATGGTGAGTGATGTGAGTATTGGAGGCTCTTCAAGGGTGGTCAAATCTGCAAAAAAAGGGTATGTGACAACCTTATATGTAGCCCATGCCTGGAATTTTCATCCACAAGAATGCAATACTTATAGGCTCTTAATATTATCTCTCATGTATTTATATCCATAGTTTATGCCTGTGATTGGCCTTAGAAGGAGGGAATCCTAATGATTTGGAGAGAGTTGATCTCGTTGTGGCCCTTTGGAAACGTATGTTATCTGCTTCCTATCATAAGCTTGTAGTGCTTTCTTGCTTTTCAAGAGAGTAATTTGGATCTCTAAGCTGAGACCTATATATCTCCTATAAGACACCAAATATTCAAGGGACTGTCGAACTTTGAGGACTTGGATTAGTAAGTCCTTGGCCTTGATGGATAAGTCTATGTTTGGTATTTCTCATCCCAGTCACTATATACTTGGAGAGGGTAAGCTAGTTGAAATATTAGGAGGGAAATCACTAGAATATGCTCATAAAATATTAGCAACCATGGCTGGACTTTAGCACAAGTCCAAACATTCATAGAACCACCGTAGTCGAGCCATGTTTGAGTTCTTTTGTAAAGAGCACATAACTTAGAGTGGGAGAAATTCTCTATGATAAGCACCATATTTGAGAGTGAATGTATCTCTCATAGCCCAGGTTCTGGGTAGAACTATCATAGTTAAGATTTGGGTGAAGTCCAGTTGGGAGTGGTCTCCTTGTAGACATAGGAATGAGGCTCAACCTTGTAATCTTATTCATAGACCTTATCCAGCCATCTTGACAGAGTCTTGACTTTGAAACAGATGAGTGAATGATCCAATTATGTCTTATCCAATCCACTCTAGTGGAAGCTGGAATGTCCCAGAGGTCAGGATCGCATAAGGAAAGGCATAGAATATGCCTTTATATGTAACTTCCTTATTTACTAGCTCTTTTTTTTTCTCTAGCACTCAGGACCAAACGTATGACTGATTCCGTATAAGAAAGGGTGGGGTCGAGATTTATCCTAAGGCTATTTTGAGTGAGTTGAGGATAGGGTCAAGTTCTCGACTTGATGGATGAGAAATAGTCAGGGTTGCACCTAGCGCGGTGGAATAATGGCTGTATTGGAGATGGAGTCGACCTTCGACTTGGACCTTTGCATATGAGGTTGGGGTCCGGCCTAATGTACTTGAAGTGGTGTTTGTTACCAGAGTATGTGTTAGATCCCTATAATACTAGTGATTCCCCAATTACTATTTTCATTGTAGCCCTTATTGTTATTATTGTGCCCCATAGAAGCCAACTATTATTATTGTTGTGCCCTTATATTATTATTATTATGTCGGCTTTGATTATATTGTGACCCTTAGACTCCTATATATAGAAAGGAGGTTTAGTCATTTGTATCATTCAAGAATTGTTCATTTGTGTAATGTAAAGGAGGTTTACCCCTTGAAGAGGCTGATTTTGAAGTCGTTGATCTATCTTTTCTATCTTTTTGTGAGCTGGTTCATAACATTTGGTATTAGAGCTTTGGATTCTAGGGTTTTGTCATCGTGGCATTTTTCGCTATAACTTTTTTCTGCGACTTTTCAGAAGCTAAAAAAAAACCCATTTGCACTAAAATCTCGATGATCCTCGGGTTTAAATTTTAGATCTTGTATTGCTATATTTTCAGAGATATGATCTAAGGAAGTTAGGGTTTTGAAGGCTCCCGAATTACAACCAAAACATGTGACCTTGGAAAAATCATCATAACTTTCTCTCTGAGTATTAGACTAAAATTTCGTAAGAAGTTACAGAAAGAGGATGGACTGTACTTTTTTGTGCATCGTTTTCAAGCCCGAAGGTTGAAAAAGTAACACGTGGAACTTCGTACAAGTTCGCTCTACTGAAAAAGTGTATAATCAGGTCATCTTGAGAGATTGTGGATAACTCTTTCTTGGGGAATCCAATTTCATTCAAACTAGTGGCATTGGAAAGAGGACTCAAAGGCTACCACATTTCACATGTTTCAGACCTTGGAGATCCTAAATTTCGGAGATACATTAGATTCAATATTGAGCTCCTACAAAGTGAAAAAATGTGTGTAGTTTTTTATTTTTTTTGGCATAAGTTTGGTTTGAAAAATTAGTTTGAAGGAATTCAAAGGACATAGTGAAGCATAATTATCATTAATTGATGCCTTGAAGAAAGAAAATGGAAACACCTAGTAAGAAATCTGAAATTTCTAGCATGAATCATGAAGAAGAGGAAGAAATGTAACATGATATATCAAAATTACGAGACCAAGTGCAACAAAATTCACTCTCACAAAAAGTAACAAAAGCTAAGATGGATGGTTTAAAGAAAGGTGTGGAAGCTAAGATGGATGGCATGGAAGATAATATGGATGGATTAAAGAAAGGCATGGAAGCTAAGATGAATTACACGGAAGCTAAGATGGATGGTTTGGAAGCTAATATGAATGACGTGGAAACTAAATGGAAGCTACAAGAAATGTTTAATAATGGTGAAAGGGTAGTAAAGGAAACTCATGATGAGAAAAAAAACAAATTTTAATCATGATTTCAAAGACTCTAACGTTGGATTGAAGACCCACCATGTTCCGAAGATCGATATGAGGAAGTTACATGGCAAGGATCCCGTAACATGGATACTACAGATGGAGCAATATTTCGATATCCATAATGTGCAAAACACACAAAAGGTATGCATTGATACTTTATATTTGGAGCCAAATAAGTTTGTATGGTATGCATTGATACTTTATATTTGGAGCCAAATAAGTTTTGTAAACAAATTGTCACTTGGGAAATTTTTATGGAAGAAATGATAACACATTATGACGATACAAAAAGCAACACCTTTTTTAGCCAATTGATAAATCTCAAACAAAAGAGTTCAATGATGGAGCACATTGAGGACTTCCAAAAATTGAATATAAGGGTAAAATATATTCCAGAGGAGCATAGGATTGATGTGTTCATAGGGAATTTAAAGGATAACATCCAACATGAGGTTCGCCTTTGGGAACTTGATTCATTAGAGAAGGCATTCAGGTTGGCAAGAAAAATGGAAAGCAAAGTTATGGCAACCAGGAAGCCTACCACTCACAAGTATAAAGATGGAAGTGTTGTTGCCCCTAGCCTTCCACAACTTACAAGTTTGACACCACAACAATTGGAAGAAAAAAGAGCAAAAGGACTTTGTTACAGTTGTGATAGCAAATACACTAAAGGTCATAAGTGTGTTGAGAAGAAATTATTTTATATATATTGTGAAGAGGATGAAGAAAAGGAACAAGAAATGTCAAAAGAAGAGGATATACACCAGGAACAAACCCTAGATAAAGAAGAAACAATTCTGACCATATCTTGTAATGCATTGGTTGGAATTACCACTCCTCAAACTATCAAGATAGAAGGACACATCAAGAGGAAAAAGGTATTAGTGTTGATTTATTCGGGCAGTACCCATAATTTTATTCATTGTAAGATAAACAAGGAATTAAATTGCTTCCTATATCTAGCATTAGAGTGTCAAGTTATGGTTGCAAGTGGAGGAACCATAAATTTCTCTGGAAAGTGCCATAATTTCAAGCTATTTATGGGAGAATATGTATTGAATAACCCAATGCTTTCCATTCCAATGGGTGGTGTTGATGTTATACTAGGAGTACAATGGCTACAATCCTTGGGTATAATAACTTTTAATTTTCAAGAAGTTTTCATGAAATTTTGTTTGGAAGGAAAGGAAGTTGAATTAAGGGGTATCGTAGGGAAACCAGAAAAGATAATCAACTCTAATGGAATGACAAAGCTTCTAAAGAAAGAACAACGAGGTGTAATTGCACAATTATGTTCGCTAGAGGTTCCCACATCAAAATCATCTATTTCTCCAGATCTCCAAAAAGCCTTGGACAATCATTCCAAGGTATTTGAGACTCCCAAAGGCCTCCCACCTATTCGTGATCATGATCATGTTATTCATTTGATTCCAGGAAGTGTTCCTCCAAACATCATGCCTTACAGATATCCCTATGCCCAAAAGAGTGAAATTGAATGTATGGTTGCAAAAATGCTAGAGGCTGGTATAATTCAACCTAGTCAAAGTTCTTTCTTTGCTCCAGTAGTATTTGTGCACAAGAAGGATGGATCATGGTGCATGTGTTCGGATTATAGGGAGTTCAACAAGCTCACTATTAAAGATAAATTTCCCATTCTTGTCATTGATGAATTATTGGATGAATTGCATGGATCAATTTACTTCACCAAGTTGGATATTTGTTCAAGATATCATCAAATCAGAATGAAGACTAAATACATTCCAAAAACAACATTTAAAACTCATGAGGGTCATTATGAATTTTTGGTCATGCCTTTTGGCCTTACCGATGCACTTCTACATTTCAAGGTTTGATGAATTCCATTTTCAAACCCTTCCTTAGAAAATTTTGTGTTAGTATTTTTTGATGTCATATTAATTATCTACAACAAGTCTTGGAAGGATCATGTTCAACATGTTGACAGGGTGCTCAAACTATTGGAGGAGAAACAATTATATACAAAAATCTCCAAATGTTTCTTTGGAGTACAAGAGGTGGAATATCTAGGTCATATTGTATCTCATGAAGGTGTTAAGGTAGACCCTAGCAAAATTAAATCCATTAAGGAATGGAAAATCCCCACATCCATAAAGCATCTGCAAGGATTTCTCAGGTTGACAGGGTATTATCACAAGTTTGTTAAGAATTATGGGAGAATAGTAGCATCTCTAACAACAATATTGAAGAAAGATGCATTTTCATGGACTCCAGAAGCAACAAAGGCCTTCGAACATATTAAAGAGGCAATTTGCCAAGCACCGGTCTTAGCTACGCTGAACTTCACAAAAACCTTTATTGTGGAATGTGATGCCTCAGGAAATGGAATTGGCGTTGTTTTAATGCAAGAAGAAAGACCCATTGCTTTCGAAAGTCGTCCAATTAAAGGAAATTATTTACAAAAATCTATTTATGAGAAGATGTTGGCAATACCACATGCACTTAAGAAATGGCAACCCTACCTAATGGGAAGACACTTCAAGGTAAAAACAAATCATGATAGTCTTAAATACTTTTTAGAACAAAGATTATCTTTAGAAGAGCAACAAAAATGGGTCACAAAGATGTTGGGTTATGAATTTGAAATCATCTACAAAAAAGGGAAACAAAATGTTGAGGCAGATGCACTCTCAAGAAAGGACGAGGATGTGGAAGCATTCCTTTATGCCATTTATATTATCCAACCAGATTGGATAAACGAAGCAAGGGATGAATGTAAGAATGATGAAGAAGTGTGGGCACTCATTCAAAAAATACAACAAGATCCCAGTACATCTGATACATTTAGTTGGAAAAATGATTTGTTATGGTACAAAGATCGCTTATACCTATGTAAGAATTCTCAACTCAAACAAAACATTCTTATGGAATTGCACACTTCTCCTTTAAGAGGTCACTCAGGATTTTTAAAAACTTACCACAGGGTTAAGAAGGAATTTTTTTGGGATGGCCTTAAATTGGATATTCAAAAGTTTGTGGTAGAATGTTTGGTTTGGCGACAAAATAAATTTGAAACAATTAAGACCCCATGTCTATTACAACCTTTATCCATTCCAAGCCAACACTGGGAGGAGGTTTCAATGGATTTTATAACAGGTTTACCCAAGTCTAAAGGGAAAAGTGTCATCATGGTGGTAGTTGACAAACTTAGCAAGTATGCATAGTTTTGTGCATTATCTGATCCATTTAAAGCCAGTACAATTTCTACAGCATTTATGGAAACAATTAAAAAACTACATGGAAACCGAAAGACTATCGTAAGCGACAAAGATCCCATTTTCACTAGAAATTTTTGGACAAAATGATGGGAAAACTGAGATAGTAAAAAAATGTTTGGAAGGATATCTTCGTTGCTTTGTCTTTGATAAACAAACACAATGGGTCAAATGGTTGCCTCTGGCTAAATAGTGGTATAACACTTCCTTCCATACTAGAGCAAAAATGATCCCATTTATGGCACTTTATGGATATCATCCACCATCCATCACATCATATTTAAGAGAAAATTCTAAGGTTCAAGTAGTGGAAGATCACATCGAGCATCAACAACAAGTTCTCCAACTCTTAAAGGATAACCTAACTTTGGCGCAAAACAGAATGAAACAATAGGCATATCAACACCACAACTAAAGAAGTTTTGATGTGGGTGACTGGGTATTCCTATGGCTACAACCATATAAACAAATGTCCCTCAAGCAAGCTAAGAAGGATAATAAATTATCACCAAAGTATTATGGTCTATACAAGGTGTTGCAAAAGATTGGTACTATGGCATACAAATTAGAGCTTCCTTCAGCTTCCCAAGTGCACCCAATTTTCCATGTTTCATGCTTAAAGAGGGTTATAGATGACAAGCTCCCAGTTCAAATAATATTTCTAGAACTTGACGAGGAAGAAAAATTCATATTTGAACCTGAAGTAGCCATAGAAACAAGAATTCGACAGCTACGAAATTGATCAATTTTGGAGTATCTCATCAAGTGGAAGAACTTACCTGCTGAAGATTCCACACGGGAATATGATAATTTAATACAGAAGCATCTAGAACTACTCAAGCATTGAGGAAAAAACTTTTTTTGAAGGAGAGGGGCATGTTAGGTCCCTATAATACTAGTGATTCCCCCACTACTATTGTCATTGTAGCCCTTATTGTTATTATTGTGTCCCTATTGTCCCCATATTGTTATTAATGTGCCCCATATAAGCCCACTATTGTTATTGTTGTGCCCTTATATTATTATTGTTATGTCGACTTTGATTATATTGTGACTCCTTAGACTCCTATATATAGAAAGGAGGTTTAGTCATTTGTATCATCCAAGAATTTTTCATTTGTGTAATGTAAAGAAGGTTGCCCCCTCGAAGTCGCTGATATATCTTTTCTATCTTTTTGTGATCTGGTTCATAATAGTATGAAGCTGACCTTTGACTATAAACTATGGATTTGGTTCGTAAATCAAGGTTTTCCATGGTAAGGTTTCCGACGGGATAGGTGGAATATATATGTGTGTGTGTGTGTGATCGTGAACATATCAAGTATTGTAGCATTCACACAATCATAATGTTTTAAAATTAAATAACTTACACACATGTTAAAATTTGGCAGCTCAGGGATGAATGCCTCCTAGAAGAAATCATATCTTTCAGTTCTGTTTGATTCACCTATGACAACGTTTAATTCGTAAAAATTCTAATATGACTTTCCAAATATAGAAAGTCATGTCTAAATGATCAAGGATGATCTTGACATATGGAATCCACTTTAAAATAAAATCAATCATGATTATACAAGTCAAGAATTAATATTTATCCTTATTAGTATTATTATTATTATGATACCATTATTTATAAAATAGTCTAAAGTCATTCACTTTTTTTTTTTTTTTTTTAAACAACGTCGTCTACTTGTATATTATAAAACTGCAGTTCATGAATCTATTACAATAAGGGGGAAGTTCCAAGAGCTGAGATTCAAAATTGGGTTCGCAGACCCATAGTTCTCGAAGCTTCTCTTGACTACACTTAAAGCTGAAAACAAACGGCTATATTGCCTTACAAAAGATCCTCCTATCCAAATAAATTTGCAGTGCATATGGATTAAGGGGAGTGTTGGGTGACCGAGACATCCGGGAGTGGTTCCCTCCTGCTCACTCTAGTTGAGGCTTCTCCTTGCTGACTTTCGATGATGGAGCGGAGGTGGTCTATTACAGCTTCCATGTGGATGCAACGGTCCTTTAGGTCTTCAATATCTTTCTTCCTCTTCTCCAGCTTCTTGCGCTTAGAATTTCTGTCCGCGTGGTAGTCCTCCGTGAGCTCTTTCACCTGCTTCTTCAGGGCGTTAATCATGACAACATGTGCTTTGCACATATGACACTCCCTGTTATTGAAAATGTTATCCATTGGGTTCCTTGGCTGCTGTTGATTGGCAGGCTGGTTGTTCTGATCCGCCATCTTGTTTGGAGCGTTTTCTGCTTTGTCAAATGCAAAGGATTTGGGAGGCTTGACCTTTGTGTTGCCGAACTGTTTGGCTGGAGCAGAGTGGAAAAGAGAGCCCTGTTGCTGTTTGAGGGCGCTGCTGAGAACACAAACCCGAGGATTAGCCTTAGAAAAAACACAGAGATGAGGAAGTTTGTTTACCCTGAGCAGAGGAAAACCGACTGAGCCCCCACACGAAATGTGTTGCTTCAATCGATACAAGCTGGCACTGTGCGCAAAGAGATACCAACGATTGCCGTCCGCTGAGAGGGTCTCAGAGGTTCTTTTGGCACCAATACTAGCCTTGCTGCTGTGTAAGAGACCGACTTGTCCCTGCCTCCGACCCCAAAGAGCTCTCCGCCTCTTCCTGAGATTATGGTGAGTTGTGAGGACCCTGGTAGGCTTGCTGAGATTTATAAGGCCAAATCGGGCTTTCTCCCGCTCGTGAATGGGTGTGGAGGATCTGATCTTGACTGTCATCGGATCATCTGAGGTGATATGTCTCCGTCCTTGTAATCTGGAGCCGGCATGGGCGTGATCACGCCTTCTGTTGCTTCCTGAGGTGTGTCGTAAAGAGCCACTATTAATTCCTTCGTTGCTCGAATCCTGAGGCCGATTCCATGTCCTGTTTCCCCAGTTTTGGCAGTCGAGAGGGATTTGGAGAACAGAGGATCGCCTTTGCACTGGCCGGCTGTCTCGAATAGGATGCCTGAGGTGACTTCTAGTCTGATGCATAGGGATTGAGAGTTGACTAAGGGATATCATGATCATAGATTTCATTATTCTCCTTCACCTGGCCCGTGGGTCTTCTTGTGGCCTTATTGGCCAGCTCATCTGCTGTCGAATTGTAGATTCTGAGGACGTGCTTATAGATCACGTTGTTCATGCCCCTGACTTGTTCCAATATTCTATCTTTTAATCTGTTCAAGGCACATTGGTTGAAGTTATTCCCCTGTTCATGGCTGCTATAAGGATTGCTGAATCGCCTAACACTAGGAGGTCATGAATGCCCAACTTCCACGCAATGGAGGTCCCCAATAGAAGGCTGTATGCTTCGGCTTTGTTGTTTGACATGGTCCCCAAACTCCATTCATAGGTGACCATCGTTCTCCCTTGAGGATCCCTGATTACTCCCCCTGCTCCAGCTATGCCTGGATTGTTTTTTGAGGCCCCATCAAAGTGAAGCGTAAACATCTTTTGCCTTTGAATCCATTTGTTGACTTCCTCTTTTGACCCTCTGAGTTTCCATTCCTTCTGCCCTGATTCTTTTATTGGCTTGCATTTTGTTTTTATCTTATAATTGAATCTTTGGACCCATTCCTTCACCTGCTCATCTGTGTAGTCCGGGTCTGCATGTTGGATCCCATTAGCTTCGATAGTTTCTGTTATGAGCGCAATAGTTTTGACCAGGATGCTTGAGACACTAGGTTTTTTGTCTTTGAATATGCTTTCATTTCTAGCTAGCCATATCTGCCAGCAGAGGTTAGAAGGGATGCTGGTCCAAAGTCTCTTGGCAAGGTTCATGTTTTTGTTTGCAAAAGGAAAGAGTTTCCCCCAGCCTTTCTGAAGGAGAGAGACCTGATTGGGTACATCCCCTATCTCAAGAGGGCTGGTTATGAGTTTCCAGCAGGACGAAGCTATTGGGCACTCTATGAAGAGGTGGTTAATGTTTTCTTCCTTTTTCCTGCACATAAAACATATTGAAGGCCCCTGAATACCCTTTTTTCTCAGATTTTCTGCTGTTAGGAGCTTGCCGTGGAGCAAGGTCCAATTAAAAAGTTTGATCTTCGGAAGGCTTTCGATTTTCCAAGCATTCTTGTGGTATTGCCAATTGTTTGATGTTGCTTGGTTTTGGAGCGTTTTGTAACCTTCCTTGACTGAATAATTGCCTCCAGTAGGATCCCATATGTAGCTGTCTTCTTTCGCTTTGCCTGAAGGAGCTGCTCCTGCCAGTGAAAGTTTAAGGTTGTTCCAAAGATCCTCTAGTCCATCAGGGAGGTGCCCAATTTTCCATCCTTTCCAGCTGTCATGATCCCAATTTGAGATGTCAAAGAGGGTTTTAAGGTTTGTATCAGACATCCACTGCTGCAACGGCCTCAGGTGGGAGAGCTTTTCCTTGGCTTCCTGGCCCATTATTCTATCCCTCCATATGCTGGTATGTTTCCCATTACCTGGAACTTTGGAGATATGAGACTTGAGGAGAGGCAAGGTTTTTTTGATCAGCTTCCAAACAGGGGTGCATTGCCTTTCTGTGATTGTATCTGAGAGTATATTGCTATTGCTCCCACTCAGATATTTCTTTTTGAGAACCTCTGCCCACCAGGATCCCTTCTCAATTAAGATTCTCCATATTAGCTTAAATCCCATTGCCAAGTTTGCCAATCTGGGAACTCTAATTCCTAAGCCACCTTTTTCTATGGGAAGGATGACCTTTTCCCTTTTTACTAGACTGAATTTTTTCGTTTCTTGCTTTCCTCCCTTCCATAGGAAGCTTCGAAGGATCAGCTCCATGTGCTTGTAGATGCTTGAAGGGGCAAGGATTATGGCGAATTGGTAGATAGGAAGGGCTGAAAGGATTGATTTGATAAGGATTGTTCTACCAGCCAGATTGAGCCAATGCATCCCCCAACCTTGAAGTTTCCCTCTCAGCTTCTCAATTAGTTTGACCCAAACTTCGCTTTTGATTGACTCTTTGGCCAGCGGAAGTCCTAAATACATAAAGTGTGACCAACTTGATTGGGCTGGGATTTCCAAAATTATGGAGATCCTTTGAGTTATATATCTTGGGACGTTCCAGGTATATATCTTGCATTTGTTGTTGTTTAATTTGCCCCCCGAGGCTTGAAGGAAGAGATCAAGGATGGCCTTGAATCTCCTAGCCATAAGGCTTGAAGCACCGCCTATTAGCAGAGTGTCATCTGCAAATAGGGAATGGTTGATCCCTTTAGCTCCTCTGATGATGTCCACTCCGGTTATTTCCTTTAGCCTTCGCTTGTTTTCCAAATGCAAACTTAATGTTTCTGCCATGATAATATAGAGGAAGGGGGAGAGAGGGCAGCCTTGCCTCAAGCCTCTAGTGCTCTTGAAGGCTCTGCATGGCCTCCCGTTGATTAACGGAGCTGTCCAGTTTTGAGAGACACATTCCATGACCCTATTAATGAAATGCTCTGAAACCCCGAATTTTGCAAGCACAGTCCCCAAGAAGGTGTGATTTACCCTGTCAAAAGCGTTCGCCATATCCAGCTTGATTATCATGCCTTTCTCATTTCTAGCTATACTGCTGTGTATTGCCTCTTGTATCAGAATTACATTGTCAGTTATGTGTCTCTTGGGGAGGAACCCTCCTTGGTTGTCCGAGATGACTGAGGGTAGGATTTTTTTCAGCCTATTTGCCAGAATCTTTGAGATGATTTTATATGAGACATTGCATAAAGAAATGGGTCTGAACCTATCAAAGGATTGGGGGTTGGGCTCTTTTGGGATTAGAGCTAGAAACGAGGATTTGACACTGCTACCCATTTTGCTTTTTAGGTGGAAATTTCTCACCATTCTGAGAAAATCTTTTTTGATGATATCCCAGTGAGTTTTGTAGAAGCTTACCGTGAAGCCATCCGGCCCGGGAGCTTTGTCAAGAGGCATGCTGTTGATTGACCATTCTACCTCTTCTATGGATATTTCTTTGTCCAATTCGCTGTTTTGGGCTTCTGTAACCCTCCTTTCAATGATGTTGGTGAAATCTGTGTTTTCCTTGTAATGAGGGTCAGCTGTGAGCAGGGATTGAAAATGATTTGAGGCAGCCTCCTTGATTTCCTCTTTCTCCGTTATCTCTTTCTCATTAAACATTATCTTGTCTATGTTATTCCCAGCTCTCCTTACCTTGAGACAATTGTGGAAGAACGAGGTATTTTTGTCCCCCGAGTTGAGCCAGAGGCATCTTGACTTTTGCCTTAGCTCTTCCTCTTCTTTTCGGTGCTGGTTGTATAATGCTTTGTACATCTCCCCTTCTGTCTTTTGGTCTTCTTCCGTTTCTTGGACTGTCTCCTTTTCCTGATTCCATTTCTCCAAGTTTCTTTGCAATTCGTATTTTGCCAGCCTTTCCTCATTTGCGTGGTTTCTTGCCCAATTTTTTATGGTAATCCTTAATAATTTGATCTTTGATTCCCAAACGAAGTGAGGGGAGCCTGTTGTCTCTGTCCTCCAGGTTTCTTTTATCAAGGTTTTGAAGTCCTCGCTGGCGTCCCAGACTTTATTGTATTTGAATGGAAGCGGGCCCAAATCCTCCTCTTTTTCTAGATACAGCGCCACGGGCTTGTGATCAGAAGTGTATCCCTGTATGATTGAGCTGTGGATCCTTTGAAAGTTGATTGCTGCACTCTCCTGAACGAGAATTCTGTCGAGTCTCTCTTTGATATTATTCCTGCCTGTCCTTTTATTTGACCATGTATAACGGCCATTTTGAGGAGGGATGTCTATAAATTTGTGAGTTTGGATGATATCCTCCAGTTTGTCTCTGAATGGGTCTATGAAATACTTCCCTCCTAGTTTTTCCTCTGCATTCCTAATTAGGTTCATGTCTCCTCCAAGAAAGATCTTCCTCCCTTGGGTAGTCTCGATGTCTGCTGTCAAAGATTCCCAACATGTTGCTTTGTCTCTGAAGTGGGGTGGTGCATACACATTATAGATTGTGTATTCCTCCTTCTGATCTGAACTTTGCATATCAGTTCTAATCCACCATCTGTTTTGATTGTTGCTTATGAGATTCCAATTGCTTTTTTTCCATATTACTCCTATGCCTCCTGAGGCTCCTATGGCGCTCGTGGCTATTCCTTCATACTTTCTATTTTTTGAAATGCTGTTTTGGAATTCTTGGTCACTGATTTTGGTCTCCTGGAGTAGGAGGAAGTCTGGTTGTTCTGATTTGATGAGATCTCGGACTGCATTTGATTTAAGGGAGGAGCCCATCCCCCTACAGTTCCAAGAGACCAAAATCATCATTTACCTGATTTGTTGTGAGTCCCGCTTTTCTCCTTCATCTTCTCGCCACTTCCCTTGTTCTTGTCCAGGTATGTGTCTATTGGTTGCTGAGTCCCTGTGGTCATCTCTTTTGCTGCATTCTCATCTCTTATTTCCTTATTCGATTTTCTTCCAACTTTCCTTGGTGGATCCGTGGCTGCAATGTTTTCCTTTGTTTTGTTTCTTGTTAAGATCCTTTCCACTGTTTGAGGAGGGGAAGCCTGGAGGGGGAAGAGGGGGAGATTCTGGGGCCCTTGGGGGAAGGAGGGGGAGATGAGGGTTCCTCTGAGGCTAGGGATTCAAAGGGGTTGGAGGATGAGGGGATGGATTGGCCCGTGCTTGCAGGGACGGTAGAGAGGGGAGGGGTTTCAGAGTGGGGCACCTCTGGTTCAGGGGGAGGGTTTGACTTCTTTTTTTTCCTGACTATTTCCCATGCTTCCTCAGGGGATTCAGTGTTGTTATTAACTTCTGATCTAGATTTAGAGCACCTATTTGCAAAATGACCGTACTCATGACATACCTTACACTTGAAGGGGAGTTGCTCATAGTCCACCTGCTGAATATGCGTCCACTGGTCCACTCTGAGCTTGACTGCCTCTGGTAGACCTTTGCCCAAATCTACTTCCACACAGATCCTCGCACATGCATGCATATTTTCTTTTGGCTCCGATCTATCCACGTATTTTCCTATTGCGTTTCCAATTGCTCGGACAGATTCATCGGCCCAGCAGTGAAGCGGAAGATGCGGAAGGCGAACCCAGACAGGGACTGCGTTGGGAACATCCATTTCTGGGTCGAAGTCCGGGGTCCAGCGGTTGAGATAAAGGCCTCTAGTGTCCATGAAGTATGGTCCGTTCCTGAAAATTAGATTGCGATCCTCCACTGTTTCGAAGAGGAAGGTGAAGAAGCCTCTTCCACAAAACCTTATCGCAATTTTCCCCTGGACCATGGCATTCCAGTTTCTTTCCACCCAACGTTGAACAGTTCGAGGGGAGGGCCATAACCCCGTGAACTGTCCAACCAGGCCGCGTTCAGCCAAGGCTACAGCAGATCTCCTTGGAAGAGTTGGGGGAAGAGGGATTTCCGGGATTTCATCAAGCTTCTTGATAAATTTTGAGGCAGTAGGTCGAATCCTTTCTGAGTTATTCTCTGGAATGAGAGTTGCAAAGGCTTTCTCCAGATCAGCCTGTTCAGAGGCGGGTGAGTCCATCGAGCCAGGGGCGCTCATCGAACGGCAAGGGAAGGGAGGGAAGGGCAGGAGGCCCAGCTGAGAGGGAGCAGCAGTAGACTGCCCGCAGGAGCAGCGCGATCAAACGGAGACGAGGCAGAAGGCCCGGGATGCAGGGAAGGCAGACACCGGCGGAGGAGGCCCGCAGCGGGGGCTGCAGCAGGGCTGCCAAGCTCAGTCAAGGGCGATCAGGGCATCCAGGGGCGGAAGAACTCCCTACGCTCCAGCTCGCGATTTCCTAAGTCATTCACTTTTAATGGATTAATAAAAACGAATTCTCAATAGTCTCATGGAATAAGTCAATTAAATTAAGAATCTCTTACTTGGAAAATTGAACCTCTCTCTTGGAATAAAATAATAACTCCACACTTAAGAGAATATAACTCTCCCTCACTAATTCGATGTATGGAAAAAGTGTAACTCCTCATTAAATGAACTTGTAACTCCCTCACTTAATTTGATTTGTAACTCTCACCAAATATTCTCTCACGTTTAAGTGTAACTCTCTCTCTCCCTAGTTTGAATTGTAACTCCATAATACAAGTGTACCTCTCTCTCTATTCTTCGGATGAGTTTCATTTCTCCTCAAGTAACTCCTCCCTCATGGAATTCAATTTTCCTATTGTTGGCTCAAGGCATGAATTCATTTTGTAACTCCTCTCCTTTCTCATCTATTTAAGCAAGAGTAAGTGAGATTTGAGAGTAGCATGTTAATTATGAAGAAGGAGAGAAAGTGTTGAGTGTGTGCAAGAGAAGTGTGAGAGCAAGTGAAGAGAAATAACAAGGGAAGAGATTGAGCGAGTGTAAGAGGAGATGCTCAAGCAAAGAGCAAGAGCACTTCAACTGCAAGTTGATCAGACATTGGTGACTTTATTCATTCTCATTCGCTCTCTCTCTAAACTTTGATGCACAATTGAAGAAATCTAAAATAATAAGAATCATTTGGGTTTCCCCCCTTGAGGGGTTTTTCCATGGCCATTTGACCAAAATCTTAGTGTCTCGTATTTGTGCTTGCCTGACTTCATATGATCCTTAAGTTTATGTAATATCTATAATTGGTGATTTGAAAAGTTCTGAAAAAAAATATGCATTCTAAGTAATTGTAACAATATAGAACATTTAGTTTTATGCAAAGTACTATCAAGTCCCAACATAGAATATTTAGTTTTATGCAAAGCACATTCATCTTTCTGTAAAGCAAATTCAGTTCTCTGCATATAACTTTCAAGTTTTTGCAAAGAGTTTTTAAGTTTTTTCATAGAATTTTCAGATTTTAACATGGTATCAAAGGCTCGTTGAAGAAAAGTCCAAGGAGATGAGAGATCACTTGAAGAGACCCCACTTGCTGCCAAAGTTTTATGATCAATATGACTTCATCCAACTTCAAAGTAGAGGAGAAGTTGAATGATGCTTCAAACTTTGGTCCATGGAAAGCAAGGCTAGATTTCACTCTTGAAGAACACACGGTTTTGGAGTATGTTGAAGGCACAATAGATAATCCACCAAAGAATATAAGTGTTTCTGTCAAATCCAAACATGAAAATGGTGAACTTCAAGCTAGAAAAAATATATTTGATTCTCTTAGTGATCATCTCATTACTTGTATTTTTGGTTTGAATAAAGCTAAAGAAATGTATGACAAACTAATTGGAATGTTTGCAATTAGTAATTTGAACCAGATTATTACCTTGAATAATCAGCTGAAGGACATCAAGATGAATAGAGGAGAGATGATTTAAGCATACTTCCTGAGAATGACCAAAATCATGAATCAACTGTCAATAGTTGGTGAAGTTTTACCCAACAAAGAAATGGTGTTGATTGTGCTTGGAGTACTTTATCATGTTTGGGATACTTTTATCACCATCATTAGCAATATCAACACTATTCTCACATTTGATGAGCTCCTAGGAAAGTGTATTCAAGAGGAGGCTAGACTGATCTCTAGAGGGAGAATTTCACATCATGAAGAAGGAGAACCTATTGAATTTTCAACCTACGACAAGAGAAATAAAGGTAATAAATACTCTCATCATTTTTCAATGAGATTTGCTTTCAAATCAAATGATTCCTTTAAAGGGAATCTATACATGTCAAAAGTTAGATGCTTTAACTGCCAAAAACATTGTCACTTTGCTCATGACTATAGAGAAAGAATAAGAGCACCTAGATTCAAAAACAAAATTAATTGTAGAAAAGATACTTCTAAAAATCAAGGAAAAGGTCAACCTAAGAAAACAATAAATCCAAGGTATATAAATAATGCAATAGAAACTCAATCATAATAGTTTCTTGTTTGTGCACTTTCAAGTTCTTCTTCTGTAGATTCATTTCATAGCTGGTTAGTTGATAATGGTGCTTCCAAACATTTTAATGGTTACAAAGAAACACTCTCTAATCTGGTTGAGATGGAGACTAATTTAAATGTTATCATCAAAGATAATTCTACTGACCAAATTAAAGGGCATGGTTCAGTTGCATTTCAGTTAGATGATGGAAAATTTATTTTTTGGCAAGAAGTTTTATATGTGCCTGGTTTGAAAAAGAATCTTTTATCCATATTTTCTCTAGAAGATAAAGGAATAAAATTTGCTTTTATTAATGGAAAAGTTTTAACCTAGTCTTTGAACTCAAGTATAAGAGAATCCTTCACTCTTGATCAAAACGTGAAAGGATTTACAAAGTCAATGGTAAACTCATTCATGCACTGGTCCATGATATTGATCTTCAATGTGAGCTATGGCACATAAGATTTGCTCACCTACACTACAAAGGCTTACCTCATGTAAGGAAGATGGTTTCTGGAACGCCTGAGATCAGAATGGATCATGAAGGAGTTTTCCCAAGATGTGTAAGTGGAAAGCATGCAAATGGACTATTCCCTCCAAGCAGAACAAAAACTAGTCAGGTGCTTCAACTCATACATTTTTATTTATGTGGACCTATTCATGTTACTTCTCTTGGTGGCTACTTGTATTTCATGATTTTTGTTGATGTTTTTTCTTGCAAGTCATGAATATTCTTTTTTAAAAAGAAAGGGGAAACATTTGATATGTTTAGAGATTTCAAGGCTCTGATTGAAAATCAAATTAGAAAGTTGATCAAAGCTTTCAGATATGATAATGGGGTAGAGTTCACCTCCAATTATTTTAATGATATTTGTAAAGACAACAAAATAACGAAATAAACCATTATGCCATACAATCCACAACAAAATGGTGTGGCTGAGAGGAAGAACATAAACATTATGGAAGCGGATAGAGCCATGTTTCTTGATAAAAAGCTACCAAAGTTTATGTGGGGAGAAGCTGCAAAAACTATTGTTTATGTGCAAAAAAAAACTCCTCATTAGGACTTAAACAATAAGACTATTGAAGAAGTCTTCAGTGGTGAAAGGCTTGGGGTGAGTCATTTGGGAATATTTGGTTGTCTTATGTACTTCCATGTGTTGAAAGAGAAAAAGAAAAAACTGGAAGCTTTAGATGCAGCTCTTCGAAAAGCAAGAGAATCACCTCCTCCTGGCATTGTTGAAAGACACGATGTTAATGCAAAAGGGACTGCATTTGAGTCTGAACCAGAACCTAAGAATGAGTGTGCTAATAATCCCATGGGTTCCATGGATTATCTAGATGCTCCACCACATGATCCTCCTACCAGAAATAGACCACTATGGCTGCGAGATACCTTCTAAGATGTTGAGAAACATGCTTCCCGAAGAGGAATGTTCAGAGAAAGTAAGAAGCCAATCAGTTTCAAGGGTATGTTGCTGCCATGAGAAACATCATTCATGTAGAACCATGCACATTTGAAGAAGATGAAAAAAAAAGTCTGGAAAGGTTCCACGGCCAAAGAATATGAGTACATAATCCAGAATGATGTCTAGTAAGTGGTTCCTGGACCTCAAGGTAAATATGTTGTCACTTCCAAATGGTTGTTAAGATTAAAATTGGTGGAGATGGTAGTATTGAAAAATATAGGGCTAAATTTGTAGCTAGAGTTTTCTCTCAGAAAGAGGGAATACATTATGATGAGATTTTTGCACCTGTAGCTTGATATTGTAGCTTGATATAATAATATTTGATCTGTTGTTGCTTTAGTTGCTAGCCAGGGATGGAATCTTCACCAAATGAACATGAAAATTGCTTTCTTGCATGACTTCCTTAAGAAAGAGGTATTTGTGGAACAATCACAAGGCTTTGAAGAGCATGACAGGGAAACTCATGTATGAAGAGTGAAAAAAGACTTATATGGGCTAAAGAAAGCTCCAAGATCTTGGTATGCTCACATTGATAGCTACCTAATGAAGCTTGGTTTCACCAAAAGAAGTGCAGACCCAAACTTCTACTTCAAGGCTATCCAAGGTATACCTTTGATTTTGGTATTGTATGTTGATGATTTATTCTTGACAGGAGGAGAACCTCTTATCCTCCAGTGTAAGAAAGAGTTAGCTACTGAATTAGAAATGAAAAACCTTGGTTTGATGCATTACTTTCTAGGTCTAGAGGCATGGAAAAGACCTCATGAAACTTATCTTTCTCAAGGAAAATATGTTGTTAATATTCTTGAGTCATTTGCTATGTTGGAATGTATGTCCATGTATACTCATATGAGAAATTTAAGAAATTATGTGACAAAGTTGCAGGACCTAATCTGGAAAATCCCACAAAGTATAGACAACTCATTGGTGCTTTGATGTTTTTGGTAAACACTACGTATGACATATGCTTTTCTATAAACACTTTAAGTCAACATATGATTGATCCCTTTCACGCTCACTAGATTGCTACAAAATATGTACTCAAATACTTGAATGGAATTATCCATCTAGGATTGAAATACACTACTAAAAATGTAATACTTCGTGGATATATTGACGCTAATTAGACTGGTAACTCTGTTGATAGAAATAACACTTCTAGGCGTTTCTTTAGCTTGGTATCTACCATAATCTCTTGGATGAGCAGAAATAAGAATATTTTTGCACTAAGTATAACTTAAGATTGGTACATTGCTGCTAGCATAGCTAGCTATGAGGCAGTTTGGATGAGAAAGATTTTTGGGGAACTATTTGTGCAAGTTCTAGACACAACAATTATATATTGTGACAATAAGAGTGGGATCTGTCTTGTAGAAAATAATGTGTTTCATGAAAAGTCCAAGCATATTGAGATCAAGTATATCTATATACGGGATATGGTGTAGAGAGGAGAAATGAGGCTCCATCATATCTTCACTGATGATCAAATAGCTGGCATTCTTACCAAGCCTTTACTGAAAGGAAAGTTATCGCTTTTTAGAGAGCAATTTGGACGTATGGACATGACCCTTCCAGGAAGTAATCACAGCTAATCGAGAACACTGAGTTTCCTTTCCCCCTTGCCAGAGCTCACAGGATTAGGGAATGATGTCAGAAAGATCCCGAGGATGAGGGAATTCTTGTGTAGTGTGTGCCGCAAGAGTAGGCCTCAGTATGCATCTGACCCACAGTTTGGGACGTGGGAAGAGCCACCTATCTGGAAAATAGGTGTAGTGAGAGTTCTCTATGTGACTTTTCTAGGATGCAGATGTTCCACCACTTGATGTTCAATGAAACTTGGTTTTGTTTGATTCTTTTCTCTATTACTTCTTTTTCGTCTTGTCTATGTGATGCCTATGTTCTATCACTTAATTTTTGAGATGAAATTTGGTTAAGTGTAATACTTGTCTATGTGACATGTGATGATACTTTCCTTTCCAAATTTGTGTCAAGTGGATTATTTCTCTTTATATTGTGACTTCATTGTTACAAATGTTATGGAGCAGAGTTGAAATGAGATGAATGAAAGAGATCAAAGGAATCAAAGATCTTTGATGTAGAAATAAATTCCTCCCTAGCTGAGAAATTTGGCAGCTCAGGGATTAATGTATCCTAGAAGAAATCATATCTTTCAGTTCTATTTGAACCACCTATAATAAAATTTCATTCCTAACAATTCTAATATGACTTTCCAAAAATAGTAAGTCGCATCTCAATTTGGAAGTGACTTTCCAAAAATAGAAAGTCATGTCTAAATGATCAATGATGATCTTGACAGATGGAATCCACTTTAAAATCAAATCAATCATGATTATATAAGTCAAGAATTAATATTTTATCCTTATTAGTATTATTATTATTATGATAGTATTATCTATAAACTAGTATAAAGTCATTCACCTTTAATGGATTAATAAAAACGAATTCCCAATAGTCTCAAGGAATAAGTCAATTAAATTGAGAATATCTTACTTGGAAAATTGAACCTTGGAATAAAATAGTAACTCCACACTTAAAATAATGTAACTCTCTATCACTAATTCGATGTACGGAAAAAGTGTAACTCCTCCTCATTAAATGCACTTTAACTCCCTCACTCAATTCAATGTGTAACTCTCACCAAATATTCTCTAATGTATAATTATAACTCTCTCTCTCCCTAATTCAAATTGTAACTTCTCAAGACAAGTGTACCTCTCTCTCTGTTCTTGGGATGAGTTACACTTCTCCTCGATTAACTCCTCAATCATGGAATTCAATTCTCCTATTGTTGGCTCAAGGCATGAATTCATTTTGTAACTCCTCTCCTTTCTCATCTATCTAAGCAAGAGAAAGTTAGAGTTGAGAGTAGCATGTTCATTGTGAAGAAGGAGAGCAAGTGTTGAGTGTGTGCAAGATAATTTTGAGAGAAAGTGAAGAGCGAGATCAAGGGAAGAGATGCATCAAGTGTAGGAGGAGATATTCAAGCAAAGAGCGAGAGCACTTCAACTACAAGTTGATCAGACATTGGTGACTTTATTCATTCTCATTCTCTCTCTCTGTATTTTGCTAAACAATTGAATAAATCTAATAAAATAAGAATCATTTGGGTTCCCCCTCTCGAGGGGTTTTCCCTGGTCATTGGACCAAAATCTTAGTGTCTCATATTTTTGCTTGGTTGTCTTCATATGATCGTTAAGTTTATGTACTATGTACAATTGGTGATCTGAAAAGTTTTAAGAAAGAAACATGCATTCTAAGTAATTGCAACATCATTGAACATTTATTTTTCTACAAAGTACTTTCAAGTCCCAACATAGAACATTCAATTTTCTTCAAAGCACATTCATCTTTCTGCAAATTACATTCATTTATACATAGAAATTTCACGTTTTTGCAAAGAATTTTTAAGTTTATGCATAGAACAATTATATTTTAGCAAAACAGACACAGATTTAGAGCAGTCAAGCACAATTTCAGTTAAGGGAACTTCCTTCTTATGCCATTTTCACAATCATCACATTGTTATCCATTTTGTTCCCATGGACCCAACTAGGCCCCCTTGGCTGATCCATTATCCTCATCTATCCCTTAATGAGATTTATCACATGCACAATATTTAATTAGGGTCTTGAACTTCAAGTTGGGTTTTACTCAACTCTTCTCCATGACCTTCTTTGCTTCCCTTTTCCACACCCAAAAAGCCAAACTAAGACCAAACCTAGAAGGAAAGAAAAATGAATAACCATGGAAAACAACAATAGTTGGTGTCAAACGACACAAAGCATGGCCATGCTCAAAGTCAACAAAACAAAAACATGTAGCCAAAAACACATGAAGAATTGAAAAACATTTTGATACAAAACACATCAATCATATGCTCCTTCATATCTCTTCCTCCTTTAGTTACTTCCTTCAGTATTATTGGTTGTTGTTTCATGTGTCTGGGTTTTACATGAACTATTATTCTTTTGTTGTTTGTTAGGGCACTCATGGATCATGTGTTCTTCTCTGCATCTCCAACATGTCAATGATTTTCTCTTATTCCCAACCCCTTAAGGTTTCTATCTGATCCTGTCATCTTGACATCCTTCAAATATCTAGAGGTTGCCCCATGTTGCAATAGCCCTTGCATGTAGGACATGTTTCATAGCATCGTTGTGTTTAGCTCTGCCTGTTTTTATTATTTTCTAATGATTCTTTCATTCTCTTTCTTGCAACTCTTCAATTCATCTCTTAAGATCCTAAGGGTATCGATTCCACTAGGGGGACCTTCCTCTTCTCACTCAAGATGGATTTGATCCATATCGTGATGTACCATACTATTGTCCATACCTTTATTTATTGTTTTAAGTTGTATCTTCTTATGTGTTGTCACACACGCAAAATTGTTAGTTATATCAAGCATGACATATTAACTTGTTTCCTTGTCATGCCAACACTAAGCATGTTGATCTTAAGCATGCTGACTTGATGTTGTTCACACATCTAGAACCCTTGTTAGTCACATATTCCAAGAAACCAATGAACATATCAACATGTTAGTAACCACATTAAGAACAGGTTTAAATTCCATATTTCATCAAGGTTATCAATCACATCAGCTATAAATCAAAAGAAAATTAGCATATACATTAACCAAATTGTTATATTAAACTTTTGTTTGCAAGTCTTTTCAAGTCCAATATTGAACCTCTTTCTCTATTATAATACCACTCTGCAACACTTAACATATCTTTAACTATTCCTTTCAAGGCCTTTTTAGTTCAACTGTTCAGCCGAGGCACTGTGATACAATTTTGACATATACCATACCGTAATAGAGCCTGTATCTCTATCCAAAAAGATACAATGTTGAACCTTTAATTCATATGGTGTATTTTTATCCCTCCAAGCATAGTGTTTGAACCAATGCTCCACTCTATATCATAGCTTCTAACTTTTTGCTTAAGGCCCATTCAGTCTAAGTGTTGAACCTAGGCCTTGATACCATTCTATAACACTCCCTCCCACGTCCTTTTACTATCTCGAGCTATGAGAGGCGTTTCTTATTGAATTAAAATGATCTTTAAGGTCTATTATGGAGACAGGGTCACAAAAATCCTCTTTTTACAACTTCTTGAAATCTAAAAACAAGTGCCACCATCAATTTTATCTCATTGATAACTTTTCAATGATATAAGATTTAGCTCAATCCAACTCCCAAAATGAAAGTTATACCTTCCTAAAGTTTGACCAATCAGATAAGGCCACATTAACATTTGGTTTCCATGTGGCACTGCCACATCATCATTGTATCAATTCACATCACCTTGGGTTCTTACATGGCATCCATGTGGGCATTTCCATGTTGTCTTGGGTGTGAGGCCCACACGGTCCTCCTCCTTGTGTTTTGTGGGGTATTCCCCATTATACAAATTTTGGTCCAACATCCAATCCTAGTGGGCCCTCTGGACCACATCACGCCAAATCGATGCAACCCTCCCACTCCTTAATAACTACCCATCTCCATAAGGCAACGCTAACACCTCCCAACAGTGAATGGTGGGTAGTGGAAGAAGTTCTGAGTAGGAACCATGGTCGGGTCGACCACTCGTGGTGTCTTAGAATTTAACAAAGGAAATAAATCAGTGTTAAGCGTCAGGATTTGGCAGTGGGAACAATGGTCAAGTCGACTAAATCTACTAGTGTGCTCATCAACATAGCTTAACAGCCTCAAAGTTATCGAAAATATATAGGTATGTAAACAAGAACCAAGTTTGTTCGTGGAACGAGTAGGTGACTACCTCATCTGCGCCTAGCTAGACTAAGTTTTTAAAGTTAAATATGGCACAAGGGATTGAAACCCAAGCCATCAAGTCAACCCTATGAATGATTTTAACACAGAGTGGCCTAAACCGCCAACTTCTAGGGGTTCTGGCCCCAAAGCTTGAATCCCCAAACTCTCGATAGACTCCCTAATAGAACACAAATACACAAGGTTGGATAGTTGAAATAGGACAATTATAGTCTGACCACATACACCATAAATATATTATACCATCTAATTCCTTCATTTATTTTCATTAGTTTTAAGAAATCTAGAGTTAGAGAGCGAGAGATATCACATTAGCATTAGGCTAATCCTTGTCTATACAAGAGTTTGTCACATGGTTCCTATGCTATTTATTCATTAGAACCATCTATGTATTCCTTTAGTTTATAGAGTTACAAGTAGTTGCAAATCATGTTTGTGATAGGGGAATTCATAATGTAAGCATTCATTAGTCCACAACATATAAGTTTGGTCATAAATCCTAAGCATAACAGTGAGTCACAAGCCGTCATTTGTTGAAATCATAACACCTAAAAATAACTTGCCAATTTTGAGTTGAAAACAAAATTTAACAATACAAAACATTCCATATAACTATGGACATAAAAGGTAGTTGTCAATCATGAACTTTTAGTGATTATCAAGTATTTTATCATGAAGCATACAAAACCCTACATGAACCAATAACAAAAAAATCACTGTCATAACTCATAAAATATGCTTAAACCATTATACTTATATGTGAGATTTAAATTAGTTGGAAATTGAAGGAGGGACTTCCACTCTCCACCCAACCATAAGCCAACTACATTACAATATCTCTTACGTTTTCCACCCCCAAGCTAGATCTAGAGTTTGAGGGGATGCTTGCATAGGGGATAATTTCACACCAACAAATTGGTCAAGTACTTAGAATATGGAATCCACTTTTCTGATGGTTAGAGAGAGAGAGAGAGAGAGAGAGAGAGAGAGATTCACTCTAATATCCTAGATAATAAGGATATCCAAATGAATATAAAATCTTGAATATCTTGGGTCCATCCAAATGAATATAAAATCTTGAATATCTTGGGTCCTCCATATATATATATATATATATATCGAGAGAGAGAGAGAGAGAGAGAGAGAGAGAGAGAGAGAGAGAGAGAGAGAGAGAGACTAATATCCTAGATAATAAGGATATCCAAATGAATATAAAATCTTGAATAAGCCATGGAAGAGATCTTGGGTCCATCCAAATGAATATAAAATCTTGAATAAGCCATGGAAGAGATCTTGGGTCCATCCAAATGAATATAAAATCTTGAATATCTTGGGTCCTCCATATATATATATATATATAGAGAGAGAGAGAGACAGAGACACTCTAATATCCTAGATAATAAGGATATCCAAATGAATATAAAATCTTGAATAATCCGTGGAAGAGATCTTGGGTCCTCCATTGATTGAGAGAGAGAGAGAGAGAGAGAGAGAGAGAGAGAGAGAGCTCAGAAAAGCCCTATCTTGGCTTTTAAGCTCTACAACTTTAGAATGCTTAGAATTTTCCTTGAATTCACTCTAGATAATAAGGATATCCAAATGAATATAAAATCTTTAATAAGTCGTGGAAGAGATCTTGGGTCCTCCATTGTAGAGAAAGAGTGAGAGAGAGCATCCCTTTGGACCTCAGAAAAAGCCCTATCTTGGATAGAGAGAGAGAGAGAGAGAGAGAGAGAGACCTCAGACAAAGCCCTATCTTGGCTTTTAAGCTCTACAACTTTAGAATGCTTAGAATTTCTCTCTCTCTCTCTAGATAATAGAGAGAGAGAGAGAGAGAGAGAGACCTCAGACAAAGCCCTATCTTGGCTTTTAAGCTCTACAACTTTAGAATGCTTAGAATTTTCCTTGAATTCACTCTAGATAATAAGGATATCCAAATGAATATAAAATCTTGAATAAGCCGTACCTCAGACAAAGCCCTATCTTGGCTTTTAAGCTCTACAACTTTAGAATGCTTAGAATTTTCCTTGAATTCACTCTAGATAATAAGGATATCCAAATGAATATAAAATCTTGAATAAGCCATACCTCAGACAAAGCCCTATCTTGGCTTTTAAGCTCTACAACTTTAGAATGCTTAGAATTTTCCTTGAATTCACTCTAGATAATAAGGATATCCAAATGAATATAAAATCTTGAATAAGCCGTGGAAGAGATCTTGGGTCCTCCATTGTAGAGAGAGAGAGAGAGAGAGAGAGAGAGAGAGAGAGAGAGAGAGAGAGAGAGAGAGAGAGAGAGCATCCCTTTGGACCTCAGACAAAGCCCTTTTGTAGTTTTTATATTTGAGCCCATCTTTTGAAGGGATGTCTCCTTGATTTGTGAGAGGAAAGGGGAATGGAAAATGCATGTCCTTCCATTGTCCCACTCCAATCTTATAAAGACTATTAGTGAACTCTCATAAATGAACTATTAGCGGGACGCTTCCAACTCTAGTTCATCTCTAATCACATCACATTAAAATTTCCAGACAATGTATTCTCTCAATTACAAGCAACTATTTCATTTAATTTAACACATTATGGGTCTTGAATTTTCAAACTAGGTGGGCAAGCAAGTGGCTTTAGGCAAAACAAGTGAGAAAGAAAGCTTCCCTTATACCAAGGATCCATAACGTTGTCCCTTCTTCAATTGTGTTAAATAATTAATTTTAATTAATAATTTTCAGATATTTAATCATATGTTTGGTCAGTTGTGGCTCTCTACACACTGGAGTGGAAGTCACAATTATCATTACAATAAGTAGGGGTTGAACATGGGGATGTTACAATTGACTTCGTAGCAATTGTGATCATGGATGAAATAAATCCTTATCTAGTGATGCTTGGCACCAATTGGGCCTTTGATAATCAAGTTGTTATCAATTTGAAGAAAATACAAATGATATTTAAATCTGGAGATTCGCAAGTAGCCATGCCCCTAGATCCTGAAGAAGGGGAATGCTAGGTCGAGCCTATATGAGGGGGCCTCAACACAATGGACCTCAAAAATAAATACAATTAATACGTCAATCCTACATTGGGTGGCACTCTAAGTGGGCATAATATCAATTCTTGTTCGTCAGACTTGGTAGAGGTGTTGGAGAATTGGTAACAACACCTTCATGAGGTTTCCACACAGAGATGTGCACATGTAACCCATACAACATCATGGATTTACATAGATATTTTGGAACCTCCCAGGTTCGACAGACTAAATTATGCATATACTTTTGTTAAAGAATTTGAAACATATGTGCCAAATCATCTTAGGCTACCAGCGCCTGACATCACCCTGAAAGCCACTCTAACATGCTGGTGGGAAACACACAGGGAGTAGACAAAGTCTTAGTAGTAGTGCATACACTTGTTTCAGATTAGATTTGGATTAGATGTAGGAGATTGTGAGGAGAGATATACTAGTAATAAATCTCTGACCACTCACCTAGATAATTGCATTACAATATGGAGAGAAGAGAATATTCCAGAGATTGAGTGGGTTTATGATTTTATACATACTTTAGATATTGTGCCCCAAAACTAGTATACATAGTTGGAGATATGATAGGGTACAATGGATTGGAAATTATTGTCATAAAACTATCTACCAACATTTCATTTTGAGTATGACAACCTGTCAATAGATGAAGCATTTCACAACATGAAAGAAAAAATATTTACACATGGACCAAGGACTCCGCAAAAGGGGGTACCGCTTTGCACAGTTCACCAACGTTGTCAAACTACAAAGAAATTGGTGAGTGTTATATTGTGGCAGAAGAATTTGATGATGCTGATGAGGATCCTAGGGATCTACAGATTTTGAATTTTGAGGGAGAATGCAAGGTAGCTGGAACATTGTTGGAATCCACCATGTTGGATTATACTAAGCTAATCATGATGTGCAAGGTGACCATTGACATAGAGGACAAACCAAAGTTTGCAGTAATTGGTGATTATTAGGATGAGGAAATTGTCAAACATATCTCTAACTTACTATGATAATACCAGGATCTGTTCCCCAACACTTTATTAGAAATGAAAGGCATAGTTGGTGAGCTAGGGGAAATGAATATTCCATTGAAATCATATGCCAAACTAGTGCGACAAAGACCATATCAACTAAATATGATATATAAGTAGAAGGTCAGGGAAGAGCTCGATAGAATGTTGGAGGCTAACATAATAGAACATGTTGAAAAGTTATATTAGATTAGTCAAATGGTCATATAATAGAAGAAAACATGTGAGATCCAAATCTATATGGATTTGAGAAATTTGAATGATGCATGTGTTCATGACCCTTTCCCTATGCCTTTCATAGATGAGGTTTTGGAAAATGTCGATGGACAAGAGGCTTACTCTTTCACAAACAATTTATCAAGGTATCACCATATTAAAATCGCTAATGAGGATTGCCATAAGACAACATTTGCCATTGAGTGGGGATCATTTCAATACATTGTCATGCCTTTCAAGTTGAAGAATGCTCTGAAAATATTCTCTTGGGTGGTTTTCATGATGTTTAAGGACTTCACACAATTTTTTTTGGAGGTTTATTTAGATGCTTGGGAAATTTTTAGTCTGCTAAAGAAACACATCGAGGCATTGTGACTTATGTTCGACAGGTGCAAACAACTCCATATATCCTTGAATTTAAAGAAGTGGATTTTTTTTTTCACCAATTTGGATTCTGCTAAGACATATCATATGTAAGTAGGGATTGCTGGTTGATCCAATGAAGATTGTAGTGATTGTAAATATCCCACCTCATACTTCAGTTCAACAATTGTACGCTACATTTGGGCACACAAGTTACTATAGGAGGTTTATGCATGGTTATACATAGATTACCGTATTGTTGGAAAAAATTCTTAAGAAGGATATGAACTCTAGTATTCCATGACTGGAACAAATAATTTCATGTACATTTGGATGCATCTTCAATTACAATGGGAATAGTATTGGAATCACCAAGAGAGGCCGAGATGGATCATCCAATAACATTTTCCAGCAGAAATTTATCCTCGACAAAGCGAAATTACACCATAATGGAGCGTAAAGGACTAGAAATGAGACATTACTTGTTGGGATCACATTTCAAGTTATACATCGATCATTCTACATTGCGCTACCTCATCAACAAGCCAATGTTGGGGGAGGGAGGGAGAATATGTAGATGCCTTCGGCTATTTGAGGAATATGATTTTGAGGTAATTATGAAGTCAAGTAGGTTGAAAGCAGGGCTAGACCACCTATCTAAGCTACTTTCCAACGAAGATGCATAGAATGTGGGAAATATCTTATATGATGCACAACTATTTAGGGTCAAGATGGTAGATGATCATTTTATAGATATTTTCATTTCCTTAGCATAAGAACAACACCATAAGACTATATAAACGCACAAAAGAAATAAATAGTAGTTAAGGACACTGATTATCAGCTGATTGCAGGTTGCTTGTATAAGTTGGGTGTGGATGGAGTACTTTGTCATTGTGTATTAGAATATGAAATACTGACTATCTTGATGGAGGCACATGAAGGGGTGGCCAGAGGCCACTATGCAGGGAAAGCTATTGCACATGATAGAGTTATTTCGTACTTGTGATGTTTGTTAAAGAGAGGGAAAACCATAGGGTTAGGATGAAATGCTGCTACATCCATAGATGATGCTAAAACCATTTTACATGTGGGTAGTGGATTTCATTGGGCTGATTAACCCCATGGAAAAAAGGATTATAGTTCGCTATATTATAATTATGACAAATTATCTAACTTGATGGGTTGAGCCAGTGCATGTCAAAGAATGTAGTGTGGAGACTGCAACACGATTCTTATTTGAAAGTTTTGTCACCCATTTTGGCTATCCTAAGACTTTTTTGAGTGACTAGGGAGCTCACTTTCTAATTAGAACCATTGAAGCACTAATATAGGAGTTTTAGGTACACCATTAGAAAATCACTCCATACCATCCACAAAAAAATGACACAATAGAGGCCTTCAATATTTTTTTTGAGAACAGATTGGTGAAGGTCTATAATTTTAACAATGATGATTGAGATTGGATAATTCCTGCAATACTCTGGGCATACTAAACTACGATGAAGAAAATTACATGATAAACACCATTTCAATTAATATATGGGTAGGAGGCAATAATTCCCATGGAATTCTAGTCCCTAGCCTTTGTATTGTTGCAATGATAAATTTGATAGATTCCAACGATGTAGAACAAATGTTGACAAAATTATTACAACTAGAAGAAAATAGTTCATAGCAGGTTTCCACTAGAACATTCCAAAAACCAGGGAAAAGGTGTCACACGATCATCATAGTAAGTAGAGATAGTTCTAGATTGGAAATCTCATGCTACTATATGACAATAAATTTTTGAAGCACCTTAGTAAATTTCAAATGCATTGGTTGGGACCATATATTATTAAGTATGCCATAGATGCAGGGACTGTCCAACTAGATAAACTGAATGGGGAGCACCTCAAGAGACTTGTTAATGGGATTCAAATTAAGTTGTACAAAGATAGCCAACCCACTTCTCAGAGATGATTTGTTTTTGGAAAAAATATAGTTTCTTTGTGTTTGCAAGTAGAAACTGAGAAGGATAAAACCATGAAGACTTCATGACCACAAAGAATAACATGGCATGTATGATAGAATAGAGCTTCCATATCACAATGAATGGATGGCACACCACACACTAAGAGTACGACATGGAAACATGAAGAGATAACTGAATGAGGCACATAGTACCAGAAATGACCAGGAAGGTGGAATACAATTGGAAATTGGTGATGATAACGAGAACCATAACACTAAAAAAAAAGGTGTTAGAAAAATCATGTGCTACCCACATGGATTAGACACCATGGACCTTTATTGAAAACAACATTAAATCTATTGAAGAAAAAATCTATTTTGGATCAGCGACTTTGATTGAAAGATTGCTGACATGACCTTCAATGTGGCCAGATGCACAAAATGATGTTCCTACCTAGAACACCCTCCCATTTGAGATCAACAAGGTTATCATAGGATTATGAAAGGATCCCTAGATTTATTGCATTTGGAAAGACACGTCAGGAACATAAATATCTGCTGCTTCATCATATTCAACATTATCTGTGTTTGTAATTGTAATTGTTGATCCGAAGTTTGAGAGCAGACTAGAGAGACTAGAGACCAAAAGAGTAGGAATTGCAAGAGCATATCCAACTACCAAATACATACACCTTGGTTTCTTCCTCAAAATCAAATAAAAATAGAACAAAGGGTACTGATGTTGCACCACCCCCATCACCACTTGCAATACCTAAAACCTAACTACTAAATGATCCAAAGTATAAATTTCGAACAACCCCAATTCCACCAGGGGTCCTCAAGGAAATAGATATGCTCGACATGGTGAAAAAATTAAAGTATAATGAACATGATGTTGTTAACCATGCCAAATTCCCTAGATTTAAACAAGAAAAATACCTAAATGTTAGAACACAACCATGGCATCCGCAAGTTTGTGAGCCACAATAATGGACTGCAGCTTTGGAGAAATCAAGTGTAACACCCTCCTCCCTCATTTACCCAAGTTAATTGTTCCATAGGTGAGAGGATAATATGATGTGATTTAACTCCCCATGTAAAATTAAGGAAGTGGAATCGACAAAACAAAACCATTCTGACCTTCGACACATGCTACAAAACCTTTAGGAGCCAACCAATCTTTCTAGGTGACCAAGCCCTAAGACAACTTGACATTTCACTGATCTGGACCCTCAACCACTCCATTGACAAGCCATGCATGCTATTGAGGCCTTCTAGTCACTCCCACAACAACACATGCCAACAACTGTGGACTTTTTAAGCCAGTTTTGAGCTAACGACCCCTGATTTTGTGCCACTTTTTCAAGACTAGGACTCAGGCCACTGCCCATAACTTCATGAAACTTTCGGAAATGATAAATAGTAGTGGAATAAGAATACTAATGCAATCATTGGTACAAGTACTTGATCTGAGCTCTACTAGCTATGACAGGCATTTCGTCAAACATGTCACAAATATGTAATTTACATGTCATAACAACATATCTGAGGATAGCGGTCTCATACTTATTTGATATTTGTAAAGAAGCATTGTTGTTCTATCACAATAATTGAATTATCATCTATTAGGTCATATATTCATTGTACATTTGATGCAAGAGCATGAGGCTTGAAGACAAAAGGCTTCAAATTTATTCCAAAAATACAAAAAAGGTTTACAAGAAAAGAAGTGGGATCCTTTAGCTATCAATTTACAAAGTTTTCTAGATATGGTTTGAGCTAGGATTTAGAGATTGAGTGATTTTATAATTAATTCAAGCTATTTAGATTCAGTTGAGATCCTCAAGGAGAATATCAACCAGATTAGAGACTGTCTAAGATTAGGCAGAGTCGATCCATGGATTAAGAATCTAATTGTTAGAAGAAATGGTACTTATGTAAGTTCGGAATGATTGTAAAGGGATTTTGACTGATTTGGCTTGATTTGGCCATGTAACATTAAGTTAGAGAAACTATATCTCTGTGTATTTGTGTATAATTGGTCAATCTCAGAGGCGTTGTATTCCTTCGAGATATCTCTGAGTTCTGTTGATTTGCAGTTTGGCTTTTGAATTAGAATGTGAAAAACCTGTATTGTATCTCCAATCTTGTTCTCCATGTTTTGAAATAATTTGGTTATGTTCTAAAAACATCAGAGAATAGGGTTTGAGACAAGTTAAATGTAGCGGGGGTGTCAAGTTTGGCAGAACAACGAAAATAAAACCTGACAAAATCATGTTAACCCAAAGGAGTCTAGAACAGACAGATCTACAGATCTAATAGATCTAATGGTCATCGCGCGTCAATAAGCTCTTGCATTTAGTCAAGGGAGAAAGGCGGTTTTATCAGTGAAGTTGTTTATCGGGTGAAGAAAAAGTGGTAAGCAGTCTTTTGAAATTCCAAGCGATTCCATTTATCGACCGACACGTAGCACTTGGGTGGAGAGAGAAAACCACTTTATCGGGTGGATAAACATTGCGCAAGATCTCTGTCTGATATCGCTATTAACCGTTGGATCAAATGGGCTTTGATCAACATGGAGGATTGCTGATTAGTTTTGTTGATCGGGTGAACCAACAACCGTCGGATTGAAAGATAAGATCAACGACAGAGAGTTAGTGTGATAATGTTGTGGGTAAAAGTGGACGCAATAAGGAATTAACCAAAAGTTTGAATTCCTTTTGATTCCATGGTAATTGAAAGGTTGTCATATTGCGGCTAAATTTTAAGCGGTTCTACTAATTTAGCAGAATAGCCAAGTTTGGAGGTAGATGACTGATACTGCAAAGGAAAACCAAGAAGAAGTTCCACCTGAACTTGCAAAAATCATTTCTGGATTTGAATAATTGTCCATTACACCTGCACGCAGGCTACCATTTGTGGTATCAGAGTAGCCTACTGACACTGAACAAGATCTCGAGGATCAGAAAAAGAAATCCAACATGGCTTTCAGAGTTGGAGGAAGAGGTGGTGGTCGAAGAAGAGGAAGACCAGTTGCAAATGCTGAAGTGTTGTAAGCTATGCGACAGATGCAAGCTAGATTGCAAGCAATGGAAATGGGAAGAGATGTAGATGCTGGAGATGTCAGTGAACCTGAAGTTGGAGTTGCAGAAGATGAGGAACCTGTAGATGTAACTCCTGAAATGAGATTCTTTAAGCCATTATTGAGATCCACATCTAAGCCTAGACTCGAAGTTTCAATCTACACAGGAAGCTTAAGCCTCGTGGAATTGATAGACTGGATAAATGACATGGAGAAATTCTTCGATTATGAAGAAACACAAGAAGGAAAGAAAGTGAAGTTTGCTGTCACAAAACTGAAAGGACATGCAACACTTTGGTGGGATGGAGTGTAGGCATAACAAAGAAGACTTGGCAAACAACCAATCAAGAATTGGAATAGGATGGTGGAAAAACTGAAAAGTAAGTTTTTCCAAGTGATTATCAACAAACATTATTTAGACAGATGCAGAATCTTAGGTAGAGGTCTATGACAGTAAAGGAATACACAGAGGAGTTCTACAAAGTGAGCGTAAGAGCAGGACAAATCCAAGATACAAATGATAAGGTCGCAAGATATGTGAATGGTCTCAGAATGGAGATCCAAGACGAGGTAAGTGTATTGTCTCCTAAAACAATAGAAGAGGCTTATCAGATGGTATTGATGGCTGAAGAAAAACTCATGAGGAAAAAGTCTGCCAGAAATAGAGGTACTTTTCGAGGAAGGGGAAGTCAAGGTGGTAGAGGGAGATTTACAACATCTATAGATGGAGCAAGTAGCAGCTCAAGTTATCATGCACCCATAGGAGGTGATGCAAGTGGCAGAGGGATTTTTTCCAGAGGAAGAGGAGGTAGAGGTAGAGGAAGGGAAATCAGATGTTACATATGTAACAAGTTGGGACACAAAACTTAGGAGTGCCCATAAAATATAGGAATGAATAGTTGCAAAAACTGAAGAGGAAGCAACAAAAGTAATAGAAGAAGAGAATGTACCAGAGAAAGGGGAATCTTTGGTAGTCAACAAAATTTTGTTAAAACCAGCTAAGGAAATTTTTGAACCAGCACAAAGAAAAACCTTGTTTAGGACCGTGTGTAAGATTCAAGGGAAGTGTTGTCAGATGATAATAGACAGTGGTAGTACAAATAATTTGGTCTCCACAGAAGTGGTGGAGAAGTTGAAATTGAAAACAAAGAAACATCCAACATCTTACAAGGTGTCATGGCTTCAAAAGGGATATCAGTTGGTAGTGAATGAGCAATGTGAAGTGGAGTTGCAGTTGGGAAAGTACAAAGACAAAATTCTGTGCGATGTGATGCCTATGGATGTGTTGCATATATTTTTGGGTAGACCTTGGTAGTATGACAGAGGAGCTATGCATGATGGAAAGAAGAACACATACAAATTTAGCAAATATGGTGTCAATCATACATTGTTGCCAATAGAAGAAGAGGATACATCAAAGAAACCTGATCCAAAGACCCTTTTGCTGAGTGGAAAGGAGTACTTGTAGTAGATGGAAGAAGATGAGGTAAGTTTTGTGTTGGTTTGCAAACCCAAGGTAATAATTACTTCCACAAAAGTTTCTGATTTACCAATTGAAATTCAAGAGATGTTGGACAGTTATTGTGATATCATTGTAGATGATTTTCCTGATGAGTTACCACCCATTAGAAAAATCAGTCATCACATAGATTTGATTCCAGGAGAAAATCTACCTAATAAAGCAGCTTACAGGATGACTCCCACAGAGAATGAAGAGATCAGGAAATAGGTTCAGGAACTGTTAGACAAGGGACTGATTAGAGAGAGTTTGAGTCCTTGTGCAGTGCCAACAATGTTGAGCCCAAAGAAAGATGGAGGCTAGAGAATGTGCACTGATTCAAGAGCAATCAATAAGATAACAATCAGGTACAGATTTCCTCTACCTAGAATCGAAGATTTGATGGATTGTTTGAATGGAGCTAGACATTTTACAAAATTAGATTTAAAAAGTGGTTATCATCAAATCAGAATTAGAGAGGGAGATGAGTGGAAAACTGCTTTTAAGACCAATGATGGATTATATGAATGGATGGTAATGCCTTTTGGATTTTCGAATTCCCCTAGTACATTTATGAGGCTCATGAATGAAGTTTTGAGAGAATTTATTGGTAAATTCGTAATAGTATATCTGGATGATATATTAGTTTACAATAGATCAAAAGAGGAACATGTGAGACATCTGAATTATGTCTTACAGAGGCTACAACAAGAAAAGTTACTATTAAATTTAAAGAAATGTTCATTCATGAAGGAGGAGTTGGTGTATTTGGGCTTTGTTATTTCTGCTGAGGGGTTAAAGATGGATCTAGAGAAGATCAAGGTTATCATGGAGTGGCCTTCACCAAGAAGTGTCTTTGAGGTAAGAAGTTTTCATGGTCTTTCTAGTTTTTACAGGAAATTCATAAAGAATTTTAGTAAGATCAATGCTTCAATTATTGACACAATAAAGAAGGACAGACAACCATTTAAATGGACTGATGAAGCAGAAAAGAACTTCCAGCTGTTAAAGAGAAAGATTACTGAGAAACCTATTTTGATTTTACCTGATTTTAATAAACCTTTTCAAGTGAAGTGTGATGCCAGTGGAGAAGCCATTGGAGCTGTTTTGAGTCAGGAGGACAGGCTTGTAGCTTATTTTAGTGAAAAGTTGAATGAGTCAAAGAAGAAATATTCTTCTTATGACAAGGAGTTTTATGCAGTGGTGTAATCTTTGAAGAAGTGGAGACATTACTTGATGTCCAAGGAGTTCATACTGTAATCAGATAGCCATGCATTACAGTGCATTATGCAATAGCCAAAGCTTAACTAGAAGCATGCAAAATGGGTAGAATACCTTCAAAGTTTTAATTTTGTGTTAAAACATATAACTGGTCAATCAAACAAAGTAGTAGATGCCTTAAGTAGAAAAAGCATTTTTGTTCAAGAAAGTCAAATTCAAGTGTTGGGTTTTGATTTTCTTAAAGAGTTATATGAGAAAGATGTAGATTCTAAAGAGGCATTTGAAGCTTGCAGAAATCCTGTTTTGTTAGACAAAAGAAAATGGCTGGATTATTTCCTGCAAGAGGGATTGTTGTTTAAAAGAAATTAACTGTGCATACCAAGTTTTTCTATGAGGGAGAATTTAATCAAGGAGAAACATAGTCAAGGACTTGGAGGACATTTTGGTGCTGGCAAGACTTATGAACAATTGAACAGGTTTTATTTCTGGCCGAAGATGAGAGCTAAAGTTGAAAAGTATGTGAAAAATTGTAAAGTCTGTCAGTATGCAAAAGGAAGGAGCCAAAACACACGTTTGTATGTTCCATTACCTATTCCAGATAGGCCTTGGGATATGGTAAGTATGGACTTTGTTTTGGGTTTACCAAAAACTCAAAGGGGACATGATTCAATTTATGTAGTAATTGACAAATTTTCAAAAATGGCACATTTTATTCCATGTTATAAAACCAGTGATGCTACTCACATTGCTAATCTGTTTTTTAAAGAGATTGTAAGATTACATGGGTTACCTAAGAGCATTGTTTCAGACAGAGACACTAGATTTGTTGGACATTTCTGGAGGACATTGTGGAAGAAGCTTGGAACTAAACTGAGTTTCAGTATTGCTTATCATCCTCAGACTGATGGACAGACTGAAGTGGTAAACAGAAGCTTGGGTAATATTTTGAGAAGTCTTGCAGGTGAACATCCAAAACAGTGGGATCAAGTATTGGCACAGGCATAATATGCTTATAATGATTCTCCTAATAGGAGTATAGGGCAGAGTCCATTCCGTATAGTTTATGGGATGCACCCAAGGGGAGTGTCTGAATTGAGAGACTTGGGAAAAGATGAAATGAGAAGTGCTAAAGGAGAATATTTTGCTACAGAAGCTCAAGCAATACATGAACAGGTAAAACAACAATTACAGGACAACAATATAAAATACAAAAGCAGAGCAGATTTGAAGAAGAGAGAAGTTAATTTTGAAGTTGGAGATTTGGTTTTAGCACACCCGAGGAAGGAAAGATTTCCAAAAAGGGAGTATAACAAGTTAAAGTTTAAGAAAATTGGACCATGCAGAGTCTTGAGGAAATTTTCTGCAAATGCATATGAAATTGAATTACCCCTTGATATTGGAATATCTCCAATTTTCAATGTTGCTGATTTGTATAGGTATGAAAGTGGAAATGCAGATGACACAACAGAGGATCAAGAAGAACAAGAGATTGATTGGGTAAAACAGTTACCTATAGCAAAGGAATTGAAGCCAGAGAGGATTTTGGACAAGAAATTGTTGAAGAAGACAAGAGGACAAGAGTATTTTTAGTATTTGGTCAAATGGAAGGACCAACCAATTGTTGAAGCTACTTGGATGACAAAAGCCATGCTACAGAAGTTGGGCAGTTCTGTAGAAGAGCTCATGGACAGGAGCCCATGAAGAGTTTTGTCCTCAGGAGTCTGATGCAGGAGCATGAGGCTTGAAGACAAAAGGCTTCGAATTTATTCCAAAAATACAAAAAAAATTTACAAGCAAAGGAGTGGGATCCTTTAGCTGTCAATTTACAAAGTTTTCTAGATAGGATTTGAGCTAGGATTTAGGGATTGAGTGATTTTATAATTAATTCAAGTTGTTTAGATTCAGTTGAGATTCTCAAGGAGAATATCAACCAGATTAGATATTGTCTAAGATTAGGCAGATTCGATCCATGGATTAAGAATCTGATTGTTCGAAGAAATGGTATTTATGTTAAGTTTGGAATGATTGTAAAGGGATTTTGATTGATTTGGCTTGATTTGGCCGTGTAATATTAAGTTACAAAAACTGTATCTCTGTGTATTTGCGTATAATTGGTCAATCCCGGAGGCGTTGTATTCCTTCGAGATATCTCTGAGTTCTGTTGATTTACAGTTTGGCTTTTGAATTAGAATGTCAAAAACCTATATTATATCGCCAATCTTATTTTTCCATGTTTTGAAATAATTTGGTTATGTTCTAAAAACATCGGAGAATAGGGTTTGAGAGAAGTTAAATGTAGCGGGGGTGTCAAGTTTGGCAGAACATAGAAAATAAAACCTGACAAAATCGTGTTAACCCAAAGGAGTCTAGAACCGTCTGATCTACAGATCTAATATTTCTAATGGTCATCGCGCGTCAATAAGCTTGTGCGTTTAGTCAAGGGAGAAAGGTGGTTTTATCAGTGAAGCTGTTTATCGGGTGAAGAAAAAGTGGTAAGCGGTCTTTTGAAATTCCAAGAGATTCCATTTATCGATTGACACGTAGCACTCGGGTGGAGAGAGAAAACCACTTTATCGGGTGGATAAACATCGTGCAAGATCTCCATCCGATATCGCTGTTAACCATTGGATCAAATGGGCTTTGATCAATGGTGGAGGATCGCTGATTAGTTTTGTTGATCGGGTGAACCAACAACCGTCAGATTGAAAGGTAAGATCAACGACAAAGAGTTAGTGTGATAATGTTGTGGGAAAAAGTGGACACAATAAGGAATTAACCAAAAGTTTGAATTCCTTTTGATTCCGTGGTAATTGAAAGGTTGTCATATTGCGACTAAATTTTAAGCAGTTCTGCTAATTTAGCAGAATAGCCAAGTTTGGAGGTAGATGACTGATACTCCAAAGGAAAACCAAGAAGAAGTTCCACCTGAACTTGTAGAAATCGTTTCTGGATTTGAACGATTGTCCATTACACCTACACCTAGGCCACCAACATTCATTTACAAATAAAAACATGATGAGAGCCATACATCAACTCTGTCATAAAACATACTCATAACCAACATGTAACCAACATAAATAACAAGGATATAACAACCATGAGAACTACATATGAAGCAATAGATTTACACATGAAATACCAAGAAGAAAGAGCTCTTATTAGTGAATACATAAGTCAACCAGGTTTCGGACTTCCATGAACCACCCGACCATAGATTGGCTGAACCAAACCTTTCTTTCAACCAATCACCCCTGTGCCATATTCCAAGCATGAATGCGGGACTCACAACAAGACCAGTCCAATTTTCCTTAGGCTTTACCGGAATCCCCACCAGATCACTAGGCCCTAAAAAAGCATGTGCGCCACTAGATTTCTCCACCTACATCGTGATGAATTTTTGTACCTCCTAGTTTCTAGGCTTTACCATATATCCCACCATTCATCGGTCGAGGATTCCTAGGAATAATCGAGACTCCACCCTCTAGGATTTACTATATATCCTAACATTCACCGGTTAAGGATTAAGCTTGATTGAGGGCACACACCTCTAGGATTTACCGTATATCCTGCCATTCACCTATTGAGGATTCCTGGGCCCACCGAGGTACACAAAATCCGGATTTATCGCAATCCCACCTTTCCCGGTCCAGGGATTCTTAGGCCTTTTGTTCTTCTTTAGAGACCACCTCAATCAGTTTCAAAACCATTCAATAATATATATTAAGACAATAAGAGAGAACCCATCACACCATGGCTATCTGGAAATGGCAAGGCAAGGCTGAAAATCACTGTCACACCTAGAAAAACCCATGCCAATAACAACAAGAGAACCAAATACTCACATGCATGTACCATGTATGACAAATCTAGCAAGGAAATCACACATGCAAATCAATACCTACAATTATCCCATTGTAGCTGCGTCATCCTACTTTTCCTTGCTTGATCTTTGATTCCCTTTGCCTTCTTTGTCCTTCCTTTGCTTTCCTTGATCCAATGCTAGAATGCTCTAAGTGTCCAAGAGTGAGAGAGAGAGAGAATAAAGAGAGCTCCAAAACTGAACTGACAAAGGCTACCAACTAATCGTCAGAAGCCTTTTTATTAATGAGGCCTCTATTTTCTTCAATTTTCCATTATTTTTCCTTCATTTTCCTCCTCACATGCAACCCGTGACCTTTCACCTTCCTTTTCTCCCGATTTCCATTATTTTCATAAATATATGCCAATTAATGCCACTTTTCCTTTCCAAAGCCTTTTCCATTTCCTTTGCCAATTTCCTTAGCCATAATAAACCAAATGAAGACCCACACTAGGATGTTTTTCCCAACACTCAGCTTGGAATACATGTCCCATGACCTTGATTATTATTTTTCCTTTATTAACTTTATTACATGGAATTTTGACCAAGGTTGTTACAAAACCCTCCCCATTGGTGGAACACCATCCTTGGTGTTCAATGATACCTACAACCAACAAGACTGTTGAGAAGCAAAACATACAACCCATGGAGCTTTATAACTTATCTCTATGCAGTATTTATAATGATCAACCTACTAAGAAGCAAACCAACATGGCACATAACAACATGACACCCATACCACTTATTGGAGCTTTATAACACAACTCATGGTGATATTTACATCCATATACATATGTACATATACCAAAACATCACACCAAAACATATACCAAAAATATTCGCTCAACCAACGAATAAAGAAGGATACATAGCCTGCATATGATCCACCATCTCCCATGTAGATTCATCAGGCCCAAAGTGCTTCCATTGCACTTTAACCTGCTCGATTGCTCCATTCTAGAGCATGAACATCTTTTTCTGCAATATACACTGAGGTTCCGGTTGGAATCCTCCATCTGGCTCCACTTGCAATACAGACTAGTCAATCACATGATCAACATATTTAACATACTTCTTAGGCAATGGCACATGGAAAACATTGCGGACTTTCACTGTCAAAGGCAGTGCAAGTCGATAGGCTACTGGTCCAATCCTTTCAAGAATATTTAAAGGTCCACAAAATCGAGGAGCCAACTTGGCACATGATCCAATCCTTAAGGAGATTTTTTCGGCTTGATGTGCGAGTACACATGTTCCCCAACCTAAAACTCAAACAACTTGTTCTGATTCACATAACTTTTCTGTATGTCCTATGTTGCCTTTATATTCTTCTTGATAACCTACATTTCCTGTTCCATATTTCCTAACATGTCCGGTACTATCAATACCCTAACTGATGGAAGTATTACAACTCTGCCCATACAGTGCCTCAAACAGACTCATCCTCAATGACTCCTGATACCCATTGTTATAAGAAAACTCAACCAATGGAAGGTACTCCTCCCATCTCCTCTACTGATGCATCACATACATCCTCAACATGTCCTCCAATATCCTGTTGACCCTCTTTGTTTGTCCATTTTTCTACGGATGATAAGTTGTGCTGAAGGCCAACTCTGTCCCCAAACTTGCAAACAACTCCTTCCAAAACTTGGAAGTGAACATAGAATCCTTGTATGACATGATCCTCCTTGGAACACCATGAAACCTCACTACATATCTGATGAAGAGCTGTGCTACCTCATTAGCTGAATATGTAGACTTCACTGGAATGAAGTGCGCTACCTTTGTCAACTTGTCCACCACAACCATGATGGAATCATGTTATCTAGATGTCCTTAGAAAACTTGTGTTGAAATCCATGGAAATGACCTCCCACTTCCACTCTGGAATCAAAATCGACTGTAGTAGTCCATCTAGATTCTTACCTATGCTTTCACCTACTGATAGTCCAAACATTTTTCCACAAACTATGCCACTCCTTTCTTTAGATTCGGCCAATGATAAAATTTATTCACCGCTGTCAATGTCTTATGGTATCTTGGGTGACATGAATATAGTTTAGCATGAAATTATCGCAAGATAGTCTTCATGATATCACTCTCATTCAACACATATATCCTATCACTAAATCTGACAAAACCATCTATTGTAAGATGATAGTTCACATCCTAACCACATGTACGCTACTATAACCTATGCATAAGCTCCATGTACTTGTCATCTTGCTATCCTACCTGTAATATCTGATCCTGTAAGTCTATCCCATAAGAACTCATAGCTTGTATGTGATTCAACTGTATCCTCTTGATAAGAGCATCTACAACCCTGTTCTCTTTACCTTTAATGTACTTGATCTCAAAGTGAAACACACTAATCGTGGCCAACCATATATCTTGCTTGGCATTCATATTCAGTTCGTCAAACAAGTATCTCAATCCACTATGAGCGCTCATGACTACAAACCTCATGCCAAGAAGATAATGTCTCCACATCTTTAATGCATGGATGATCGCTGCCAACTCAAGATCATGTGTTAGATAATTCTGCTCATGTTCATTAAGTTTTCGTGACTCATAACATACTACCTGTCCTTCCTGCATCAGAACTCCACCAAGTCCTCTCTTTCAAGCGTCTGTACATACCACAAACTATTTTTCTGTATCTGCAATCTTTAACACTAGAGAATTTGTCAACAAATGCTTCAATTGCTCAAAATTTGCTGCATATTCCTCTATCCATTCAAATTTCTTACCTTGCCTCTGCAGTGACATAATAGGATATGTAATGTGAGATAAGTTCTTGATGAACCTCCTATAATAACTTGCTAGCCCCATAAATGATCTTACCTCATCCACATTTCTAGGAGCTGCCCATGCCATGATAGCCCTTATCTTCTCTGGATCCACTGCTATGCCTTCCTTGGAAGTGGTGAGCCCTGGTATTGCACCAAGAGTGTTGCAACTCCAAGGGGATCCTCAACTCTATTTATCAAACCGGTCCCAAGTAATGTACCTTTGTCTGAAATAAATTGCATTTGCTAAGATTAGCATACAACTGATGCTCTCTTAGTAATCTCAACACTATTGCTAAGTGCTCGACATGCTGTTCCTCATTTTTAGAATAAATCAAGATGTCATCAATGAATACAATAACAAACTTGTCTAGATAAGGATGCAATACACTATTCATCATGCACATAAATGCAACTTGAACATTAGTCAAACCAAATGGAACTACAACAAACTCATAATGCCCATATATGGTTCGGAAAGTTGTCTTGTAAATGTCCTATTCCTTGATGAGTACCTAATGATATCTGGATCTCATATCATCTTTGAGAACACTACTTATCCCTTCAAATGATCAAATAAGTCATCAATCCTCGGCAATGGATACCTATTCTTGATGGTTATCTTGTTCAACTACCTGTAATCAATGCATAGCCCGAGAGTACCATCCTTGTTCTTCACAAACAACACTGGTGCACCCAACGACTATACACTTGGCATAATGTATCCCTTCTCAAGCATTTCCTTCAACTACAACTTCAACTATACTAACTCTGTTGTGCTTATCCTGTATGTTGCCTTCAATGCTGGTACTGCCCCTAGTACCAACTCAATGGAAAATTCCACTTCTCTGTGAGGAAAACACTTTGAAATCTTTGATGGAAACACATCCTGAAACTGTTGCAAGATCGTGTACCTTCTCAATACCTTCACATCTTCAACATCCTTACCTTTATCACTAGAAATATGCACTACAAATAACACACACCCTTTTTTGTGACTACACTTTTCGTGTATAACTGTCACCATTCTAACTGATGTTGCCTTCTTCTTACCCTGCAAGATCCTTTGTTCTCCATTTCCATCCAAGCACTCAATGGCCTTGTCATAACAATCCACTTTAGTCATATGAATATACAACCAGTCCATACCCAAAATCATACTATATTATCCCAATGAAAATACATTCAAATGTGTTGAGATAGGCATACCATTCAACTCGAATGCACAAGCTCTTACCTAGTGATACACTCTCTTCCTTGTACATGTAGCCAAATGCACTAATGAGGATTTTGCATGCACTTATTTATTCAAACCACACTTATCCATCAGGTTAGGACTAACATAACTATAATTAGATCCAGGGTAAATCAAAATAGAAACAAATTGATCACAAAGCTTACCAGCCATCTCGATAATAGATGCATGGTGATCTTCCTTCCTGTTATCTAGCGCTGCATAGATCTGTGGAATGCTCTGCCCAAAATCCCCAATTATCTGTGCTTCCTTTGCAATGTAAATTTGAGGCCCACCACCCTAATTATGAAGAAAATCTCTCTTAATATTATCCTTACCACATGTCCAACATTGCAATCGTCTCGTACCATCACCTTTGTTTTTCTGCCCTCCATGCTATGACCCATTAAACTTCTTGTAAGGTGAAAATTTTTGTTTCTCACTTGCATCCTGAGGCCTTGTTCTTTTCAACTACCATTTACCTTTACCTTTGTCTTTCCCTTTCCAAACTTGCTAAGATTTTGTCTTGTGCTTTGATTACTCATAATAATGCTTCAATTTCCCAATGACTTCTTCAAGTGGCCAAGGCTCATCATACTTAATCTAATACCTAAATACCAATGGAAATCTACTAACAAATCTATGAACTTTGGCCTTCTCATCCTTCATATACGATACATACCTAAATAAATCCAGGAGCTTAGTCGTGTACTCCTCATATATCATCGATTCCATCTTTATCTCATAGAATTCCTTGGCTTTGCCGTCGTAGTACCTCTCTGACAAGTACTTTTTCTTGAAAATTATCTTGAATTCATGCCAACTCAACTCTTATGTCTTGATTTCTCTAACCCACTTCACATATTCCCACCAGATTTCTGCTTTCTCTTTGAGGTTGAAGATAGATATTTTTGCCTTCATATTCGCTATGTATTCATGCAACTCAGAGAATTTATTCATCCCAAGTAGCCATTTTTCTGCATCCTCTGGCTTATTCAAATATCCATCAAAGGTAGGTGGCTTCACTTTCTTAAACTCATCTGGAAAATATCTCCTGCCACTCCTCCTGTAAGGATGATAATGATGATGATCATAGTGCATGTCAGAACCAAAACTAGAGTAGAACCTGTGTCCATCACCTCTCCTATCCAGAGTATCCAAGAGCTTGCCATCTCTGACCGTGTCATCCCTATCTGACCTATGCCCACCATGAGATCTACTGACATATGCCCCATTAGTCCTGTCCTCCTGCCCATGACTAATCTGAAGTAGTCTCTGTCTCTGCAATTCTAACAAACTCTGAAGGATTACTGCACTGAATTCTACTTGTTTCTCCCGTGCCTGCATGATTATGTCATTATCTTCCTAGCAACTTCTTATTTCTGCCTTCAAAATTCTCAATGTGTTTTCTAAGTTAGAAGAGTGTACAACACCACGTTGCTCATCTGATCCATAAGGAGAGTCTCATGAACTGTAGTCTACCATATTTCTAGTCATCTTTGATCTTCTTCATGCAAGCATACCATGTCATCTTAAACCAAAACATAACATAATCAACATACCTCAATATAGTTTAGGGGAGGATATCTTGTCTGCAAGATCAACCATATTAGCACAATACATGCATATTCATAATCATATCAATACATAAACATAATTTCAACCATTAGCCAGTTACCATGCATTACCATACCAACCACATACCATGATCTCACACATGACAACTATAACCATGTCAATGTATGGATAATGACATATAATCACTAACATGCAAAACCAATGCGTAACCAACATACACTCATGACGACCACATCCAGAAAAAACACCATCAACTTTCGCATGGCGACACAACTACAACCATGACCACCACCATGCATACGCAAAAAACACATAAACCATAAGCATAAAAAACACATATGCAACTGATATGTATGCATGCACAACACACACCACCCATCCAGTCCAAGGGGTGAACCATGCTCTGATACCACTCTGTAACACCCTCCTCCCACATTTACCCAAGTTAACCGGTTTGCTGGGGTAAACATGTGACAAGAGGCTACTATGATGTGATTCAACTCCCCATGTATAGTTAAGGAAGTGGAACTGACAAAACAAAACCATTTTGACCTTCCACACATGCTACAAAACCTTCAGGAGCCAACCAACCTTTCCAGGTGACCAACCCCTGAGACAACTTGACATTTCACTAATCTAGACCCTCAGCTACTCCCATGACAAGCCATTCATGCGACTAAGGCCTTCTAGTCACTCCCACAACAAGGAATGCCAACGATTATGGACTTTTTCAGCCAATTCTGAGCCAACGACCCCAGATTCTGTGCCACTTTTTTAGGGCTAGGACTCAGGCCACTGCCTAGAAATTCATGAAACTTTTAGAAATGATACATAACAGTGGAATAAGGCTACTAATGCAATAATTGGTACAAGTACTTGATATGACCTCTACTATCCATGACAAGAATTTCATCGAACATGTCACAAATATGTAATCTACAGGTCATAACGACATATCTAAGCATAGGGGTCTCATACTTATCTGATATTCGTAAAGAAGAATTGTTGATCTATCACAATAGTTGCATTATCATCTATTAAGTCATATATTCATTGTACATTCATTTGTAAATAAAAACAAGATGATATCCATACATCAAGTCTGTCATAAAACATACTCATAACCAACATATAACCAACATAAATAACAAGGATATAACAACCATAAGAATTACATATGGACCAATATATATACACATGAAATACCAAGAATAAAGAGCTCTTATTAATGAATGCATAAGTCAACTAGGTTCGGGACTTCCACGAACCACCCAAGCATAGATTGGCTGAACTCAATATTTCTTTCATCCAACCAATGCCTTGCCATATTCCAAGCATGAATGTGGGATTCACAACAAAACCAATCCAATTTTCATCAGGCTTTACTGCAATCCCCACCAGATCAGTAGACCCTAAACAAGCATGGATGCCACCGAATTTCTCCACATACACCATGAGGAATTTGTATGCCTCCTAGTATCTAGGATTTACTGTATATCCCACCATTCACCAGTCGAGGATTCCTAGGTCTAATCAAGATTCCACCCTCCAAGATTTTCCATATATCCCACCATTCACTGGTTAAGGATTCCTAAGCCTGATCGAGGGCACACACCTTTAGGATTTATATCCCACCATTCACCATTTGAGGATTCCTAGGCCCATGGAGGTACACAAAATATGGCTTTATCACAATTCCATCTTCTCCAGACCATGGATTCCTAGTCATTGTTCTTATTAAGAGACCACCTCAATTAGTTTTGAAACCATTCAACAATCCAACTTAACCAAATAAGAGAGAACCCATCACACCATGGATATCTAGAAATGGAAGGGCAAGGCTGAAAATCACAATCACACCTAGCAAAGCCCATGCTAATGACAATAAGGGAACCAAATACTCACATGCATGTACCATATATGCCAAATAAAGCAAGGAAATCACACATGCAAATCAATACTTGCATGTAATCCCGCTGTAGCTGCTTGAACCTCCTCTTCCTTGCTTGATCTTTACTTCCATTTTCCTTCTTTGTCCTTCCTCTGATTTCCTTGATCCAATGCTAGAATGCTCCAAGAATTCTCTAAGTGTCCAAGAGTGAGAGAGAGAGAATAGAGATAACTCAAAACTGAATTAACAAAAGGTGCCAACAGATCCTCAGAAGCCTTTTTATTAATGAGGCCTCTATTTTCTTCAATTTTCCATTATTTTTCCTTCATTTTCCTCCTCACATGCAACCTATGACCTTTCACCTTCCTTTTCTCGTAATTTTCATTATTTTCATAAGTAAAATGCCAATTAATTCCACTTTGCCTTTCCAAAGCCTTTGCCATTGCATTTTCCAATTTCCTTAGCCATAATAAATCAAATGAACACCCACACTAGGATTTTTTGCCCAACACTCAACTTGGAATACGTGTCCCATGACCTTGGTTATTATTTTTCCTTTATTAACTTTATTACATGGAATTTTTCTCAGGGCTGTTACATCAAGTATTCTAAACTTAGTAGACATACCACACTTTGGTCGAAGTGTTGAAGTCAATATTTGTGTCAAACTCTTGTTAAGATGTGTACATGGTGGACTTTTGTGGCTAGATGAGCCCATTGAAATTGATTCCCACTGCATATCTAGAATTATAGGGCCACCCATGGCCGGAGAGGATCTAAAGCCTCTCTCTTTGACAAGAAAAATTAAAAGAAACTCACTAAGGATATGGCAAAGAAGTATGACTCAAGTCATGGAAAGGAGGGAGTCTTAATATCATCCTTAAATTATGAATGTGCGTAATTCACTATGTAACGAATGGCATGCAAACTACTCAAAAAATGCAGAAAATATTAGTGCCTTGTGGGAGCGATAACTACAGCAACAAAATGCGTCAAGGGTGTATAAAATGAAATGGGTGACGTTCCTCCTAAACCAGTTGATGCAAGATTTCCTAGAATCCTAAGACATAAATGTAGAGTTCCAATATGCATGGTTGTCAATCCTCATAACTTTGACATCATGGAATTTCCTAAGGACACTCAGTTTCCACCACTAGACAAGCAAGAGTTTGTCGCACCAAGATTTGGGTGACTCTGGCATACCTTGGATAAGAAGCACTAGACAAGCACCAATGTTAAGTTTTACATTTGGAAAGAGGATATCAACCAGTCTATATTGAAGGTACCACACATTTCAGTACAAGTTGTCAAGGCTTATAAGGCAATGGTGAATTTCTACATCAAACCGCACCATATGTCTATAGAATCCCGCACAAAGTCGACAAAACAATGGTTGAAGTGTAAATATAAGTTTGCTGAGTAAACCATGTCACAAATTATCAAAAAATGGATAGAATAATGGAATATAACACCTAATAAACAACAACCAAAGGTACAAAAAATGATAGTGGCAAGGCAGAGGAGTGCCAAGATCCACAATTAGAAAAGCAACCTGCACCACAACAATAAAAACAACCTTCCCCACAACAAGAGGAACATCTCGATTAGCAACAAAAGGAGCACGAAGAAGAGCATCTCGACACACCATGACGAGATGCTATAGAAGGAGAAACAACACCAACAGGCGAAAAGAGACACCTGCTATTTGAGATGGATTCAAAGAAGTCGACTATCTCAGATACAACTTCTCTGTCAAAGGAGGATTTATAGAAAATTGTTGAGCTGATAAAAGAGGTGATTGAGCAAGAAACTTCCCCTCTCATCACTACTATTCAAAAAATGGCATAGGAATATAAAGACTTACAGGATCAAATTCAACAATAATTGGAAGAATTATGTCTCTTGTTTGAATCATCTAGGATGGTAACTCCTTCACTGAGTGCAACATGGCACACTATTGTGATGGAGGCAACCAATGCACCACCTGTGCTAGAAATGTAGCCATAATAGTTGCAATCTTCTAATATCTTAGTAGGACTTCGTACCCTTTATGTTCCACCCATCGTCATGTAAGTTGTAGACATTGACATTCAACAACAAGCCCAAGATTGGCACAGGTAGACCTTATTTTGTCACAACTGCCCTTGAATATTTTACATCAATCGCAAAAAAGTATTACATAGGAGGTGTTGCTCCATGCATAGGTGAAATTGAAATAATTGATTCAACTTACAAGTGCACACTAAGCTTTGCAAGTTGAACACACACAACTAGTGGAAGCACGACAACAAGTTTAAGGAAGAGAAGGGACACTGAAACGAGCAATTGAGGAGGTGTATAGAAAAATTCTAGGTGATTCCACGAGGACCGAAACTCTTGTAGAGGTGAATTTTTCGAAAATTGAGGAAACAACATAAGGCCTAAAGAAAAAGGTTGTCGAACTACAAATACAGATAAATCTTGCTACCCCACCGAAGGAAGTACAAAGACGAGAAAAGGTACAAGTATCCTCCAATTCTTTAGAATGCTTGTGATATTGAGCATGAATGTGCTAAGTTATATGAAGCCATCCTAGATGTTTGGAAAAGGCTGTAGGATAGTGCTAAACTTAAAGAGATCAATACCAAAATTCAGACTGTGAAGTAATGAAGTGAGTCTATATACACCAACTTGTTCACCTTATTGGCATTAGAATGTCGAGCCACAATGCTAGAAAGTGCGATCTTGGGCAAGGAAATTAATCAGTGGAAAGCATAAAAGTAGAAACTTGCCCAAAAAGTTGTGTAGCTGCAGGATGAAGTAATGCAAATCACTAACAATATTGTTGCAGCATAAACCATAGTACATCAAATAGTTGGAGAAACCCAACCTTTGTTCCTAGCTCTTCCTATGCATATCAAGATAGTAGAAAGTATTATTAGTTGGGTAGAGGAAATAAAGACTATAGTGAAGACAACCAAAAAATCATTTGAACAATTTCTAAAGAAAACTGTAGAGGTATTCCCTTCGCTTGCTGCACAAATAAACTAGAGTGGCTTGGGTGCGAGCCATGAATAGTGTTGGGGATGTATTGGGCCCAAGGTGAAAAAGGTGATTTTTTTTTGAACTTTTGGCTAAGTATGGAGAAAATGTATAGTAAGGAGGAAAAAGGGAATAACGTGCACAATAGACGTTGGTGGACACCACATGCCACACAAAGGTAGACATGCATACCATGCAGTTGTTTGACACACGATGTAGATGTGCATCAGAAGCATCAAAGAGCACGATGTAAAAGAAAGATGTAGTTGTCAATATCACACTCTCTAGTAGCATTGGTAAATTAGTTATGGTCAAGTAGTTGGATGGGATTCAACATGTTAGGGTCAAGCAATTGGTTTCTATTTGACATGAGAATGGACAACTCATTAGGGTGAGATAATTGAAGGTTCCTAGGAGTGCAATGTTAGATATTAGGTTATATAAATAGCTATTACCACTTCTATTATGTTTATGGGCACTTTTCTTGCTTGATGCTTTTCTAAATACTTCTTGGCTCTATTTCAATTCTCATTATGCTAATTGTATTGGGGTTTTGATAGATATTATGAAATGAACTATGATGGTCTATCATGACAATCTAATTTTTCCAATCTGGGCATATGATACCCCTTGTAATCTGTATCACTGATATTTCCTGCTATTATAAAGTATTCAAGGATCCTATATCAGTTTGTGATGGTTATACTATATTTGCATATTATATAAAGAGTTGGATAAATTAATGAAATACAAAGTCATTGTAGAGATTTTCATGAATGTCTAGTGTTGATATTTTGTAGTTGAGGTATAATGCCACTCATGGTATCGATGTATGAATGAAACTATGTTCCCTTTTTCTTTGTCAGAGTAATTTTTATGCTTGTATAGTAAACTCATGTTGAATGACTACTTCATTGATTATGCAATGTTTCTACACTTAGCCAATGTGCATTGTACTTGATTGGGAATATTATAACACACGATGTGAAGGATTTTGAGCGTAATTCCTTTTAAATGGCTATATTTGTGACATATCACGAATACCGTAGTTTGAGGTGGATCATTTGGAACTGAAGCCATCTCTGTTTGCATTTTCCCCTACTAAACCTTCAAAGGTCTTGCAATCCCATTAGCATACCTTAGGTGAGACCTCAACTATTTGTAGGTGTTGAAAAATGTTGGTGTCTAAGGGGTTTTGTTGGCTTAAATTTGAACCTTGGGTCACCCTTGTGCGCCGACATTAGACAACATGGAAAGGCAATAAAAAGAGAAACGTGACAAGATTTTGGATATCCTAGGAGAATACGAGGAAAAATGTCGAAAATTGAAATAGATTGCTACAAATTAGAATGCCATATCTAGTACACAAGTGAAACTTCAACTTCCATATTAACACCTTAATAACATTCTTCAAGACAGGTATATGATAAAGTAAAGGATGAAGAATATGGACAACAATGCAAGAAATCAAAGGAAATAGATCAACAATCTATTCCTCTGAAGTCAAAATAGAAATACCTTGTCTTTTAAATGTTTTGAAAAACCATATATATTTTGAAAGTTTAAAGAAGTGGATTAGCCATTTGAGTCAAAATAGTAATACCCTATGTTTTCAATGTTTTGTAAAGTCATATGCATATTTAAAGTTTATTATAGGCAACATACATATCAAACTAGTATATATGTAAATTTGGGAATTTATTTTAGATAATAGGGTAAATTTATTGGTGCCACTTGATAAATATTTTGAATAACATAACAGATTTCTTTGTAATAATTTTCCTTTTGTGACCACTATTAATACAAATTGTTCTTTTTATGACCATTATTAATATTTTTTTCTAGGCGTTGAACTTCATTATTTTTAATAACCTCACATTAATTTGCTATACTTTAACTCCATTCTATCTTTAACTCCCACTAAAGTTTAATTGTATTATATTTATATCTTAGTAATCACTTGCTATGTTGCTCTAATGCAATGATCACTTCATAGAAACCTATATGTTGGGTTAATTGTTTACTATGATGAACTGCGTAATTATCTCGAAATTATTGGCTAGTATTATGACCACCTTATCCTTCTCAATCCATTATTCTATTTGATAGGGTATATACTTTAATAAATAAATTGATGTCTATCACTTCATAGAAACCTATGTGATGGATTCTTAAGTTAGCCAGGGTTGTTCGTATTCTATAGTTAATTACCTTCTTAAAAATTTGAATATTTATCCATTATTCAACTTAATGTCTACTAAACTAATCAAATCTAGAGCTAGTGAAAATTGTTGATTAATAATTTGGAATGATTAGTTTTAATTGTATTTTATGAGATTATTATGCATGTTTAAGTTTCTCTTTATGCTAATGAGTGTGAGTAATGATATTTTGTTGACGAATTGTTTTCTAACTACTGGTTTTACCATTGACACATGTCCCAACTAGAGTAAGGAGAAGGACAATTATTTACCACATTTCTTTCAATTTTGCAACTAGTATGCATCCATCAATATAATGAGGGAGAAAACACTCACCTGATAGAGGAGTAGGGCATGCAATTAAATTACTTTAGTAACTAGAATAAAGTAATTATTAGGGCTACATAAGTACAATTTACAATGATCTAGCTTGAGAAGGAGGGAGATGGTCATGCACTCTACAATAACCCATTTAAAGTAACATACCAGGAGAAGAGTGGCTCCATGGATACTCTAGTAGATCACTCATTCCAACAATAAAGGAGGATCACATAACCTAGTATGTTGATCCCTTTCAAGCCATTGTAACTAATGAGAGGGAAATTGATGACATTAGGAGTAAGACTATTTATTAAGGCTTCATTCACATAAATGTTCTCATCTATAACTTAGTTAGGGGAAATGATTATAGATATTGAAGCTTCTTCATATATAGGGTTAGAGAGTTGCAAACTTGCAATTGTAATCTTGAAATTATTAATGAAATAAATGTTGATTATTTCTTTTGAGTTGATCTAAGTTTTAAGGAAGGGATTTATCACTCCTCTTTAGGCAAGGATTTCTTGGAGAGGTTATTGGGTAATGCACCTTTATGTCTATTTTCTTTTGCATTGCATGTGTCTTTTATGGTGTGTTCTTTTCATTTTTTTAGCTATAATATTTATGTCAATGGGATCATCCCTTCATCAACATACTATGAATTGCTTATGAACCCATGATTGACAGAAGAACTATTGTTGTGATCAACACACCATAGATTAGGTTTACTTTCAAACATTCAATAAATAATTATTGTCTTAAAATAACAATCTTGAGAGGAGTAAAAGATGAGTGTATATAATCCCTAAAATTAATGCATTAGGGGATATATCAAAATGAACTTGTGATGAGATATAAGATATTTGTAAAAATTACTCACTAGTTTTTGCTAGGAAGAGCAAAGGTTATTATGAGGGTTGTTGTAGGAAATTATAAAGCTATAACTAATTATCAAGAGTAGATATTGGTAATATATTTTACGACATGAAGATAAATATTTTACATTCACTGGCAATGCAATTTAAAACTCTTTTAAGCTAAGAGGAAGCAAGAGAAATTTAAGAAGGATTTGGTAATTTTTTGTGCAAAGTGCACTAAAAAGCATGCTTGTTATAAATTCCCGTTAAACATTGTATAAATATATATCCTTTGCAAGGAATATCATGACATTAGCTAGTTCCCACAACTACTAGGCTTGAAAGCATTGCACTGAAGGGAGAAAAACAAAATATGGAGCAAATTTGGCTCATCAAGCAAAGAATGCCAGGACTATACACCTAATGCAATAAGGTATTCCCTATGAACCTCCCCAATATTTGAATTATGCTTGGAGTAATAAATTAACGCTTTTACAAATTGGTATCCTCAGATTTGGCAAACATATTTTCATCTCAGGATCAATGGTAATACCTAAACTTCTAAAATTTATGGCCACCATTATTTCCTTATCAAAAATCCCCTGCAAAAATAATGATCTACCTAATAGTAGCTCGGGAGCTTGGAACAAGAATGACAATAGTCTCCTTAGTAGCAAGCATTGCTGCGACCCCTTAATAGTATAATTCTCCCATGCACCCTCAACCTCCTAAACTACCTACTTAGCTTGCACCAAACCTAAATAACAACAAAGAAGTTTGTAATAGTGAGATGGTAACTCACAATGTCTACTCCAAAAATTCCTTTGATTGTAAGGATTTTCAACTTCATTTAGGGAAAATGGTAAGAAAAATTTTGCCATCAATCATCATCGAACCTAATGGTCAAGAACAATTTATAATCATAAAACTCATGCACTAAAATTTGCTTCTCAATATGAAAAACAACAATCAAAGTATAGTACACCTTTCTTAGAAAAGTTACCTAGTCTAAGCCTCCAATACAACCCAAATTTGATTGTTTAGGGGAACTAAAAAACTATGTGTTAAAACATCATTGATTCAGGCCATCAAGAATGTACCTATTTATACCAAAGTTGTAAAGGAATAATGTTTGAAAAAACATGGAAGAAAAATAAAATATCGACTAACAATGCATGTCATTAAACAACTCATTGATCTTATGTTTGGAAAAGTGCTTTTTCCTATACATATATATTGTAATCTAGATGGCCCCATAGTGAGTATTCATATTGCCACTAAATTGATGAGAAGTACCTTAATTAACTAAGGAGAAACCATCAATTTCATGAAAAATGATACCTTAAAGAAACTAGAGCTACAAATATTCTTAAAGTACCCTTACTATCATTCAAGTTGATGCTAGATCCACTATCAAGATAGAAGGAATGTTAGAAGACATTATAATCTCAATAGATTGTCGAAAGTACCCATAAGAATATGATTTTGCAAACAAATTTAGGATTAGGTTAACTTATTTTTCTTGGAAGACCTTGTTTGGAAACTATTGATGTTTATGTTGGCTATAGAGTTGGTGATGTAACCATTTTTGATGGTCAATCCCGTAAGTTGCTAACACTATACTTACTAGCAAAACCATTCTTAGAAGCCATGGAACCTTTATGGATGGAACATGTAGAAAGTGGCACCTTTTTTTAGGGATTTTCTAAATCCATTTTCACCATCAATAGAGCCATAACCTTGAAAATCTTGGATGAAGATCTCATCATATAAAATTTTGTACATTTTTTTTCTTTTCCACTGTAAAAATCCGTAATTTTGCATTATATATATAGAAAAATTACATATTGTAGATGCTGTAGTATATGCTATAACTGAGTCACCACGGACTGCCACAAAATTTTGTACTAATATTTGTCCAGATACACCATGCAGGGCGATCTGTCATAATTATCATTGTAAATTTCCTTTCTTCTATGCCTATATAAGTCTGATTTAGAGCCACGTAGGGCCTGTTCAGAATATGTAACTATATATATATAAGCCTATATACATTACAAAAATTGATGTTTTTATAGTATTTTTCAAAATAACAGCGAAAAATTCAGGGACTAATGTCCCTTTGTACAAAAATTATATCCTTTATAGTTTTAGTTTAATATCAACAAGGAAAGTGACGATAACTATAACCACAATAAAAGTATAAAGGAGGCAAATTCAACTAGCATTAGTTTCTCCACAGAAATGTCCATTGCAACATTGTCCAACCCATTAGCCATTATAATAGAAACCTTTCTTGATAAAATCCTAAGCATCAATATCTTACTAAGCTCTTGTCAACAACAAAAACTGATGAAACTATCATAAGCTCATCATGCAACTCTTACATGGGAATACAAAGATATGATATGCATTTATCCAAATTCATAGACATCATATCTACGTGAATCTATGTTCAAGGATGTTGTTAAAGTAGAGCTATAGAAACCCATAGATGTTGATTTCATCTACCCATTTTAGATTTCCAATGGGTTTTTACATTGGTTATAGTTATAAGGAAAGGATGAAAATGAAAATATGTATAAACTATTGCGAGCTCAATAAAATAATAAAGAAATATCACTTTCTCTTACCATTCACTGGTCAAATATTGGATGCATTATTTGGAAAAATAAAAATAAAAATTTCTCTCTTAGATGGGTTCTGTGGGCATAAACAAATACAAATAGCCCTAGAAGACCAATATAAAACTACCTTTACATGTCCATGGGGTACCTTTTCCTAGAAGTTCCTACCTTTTAGTTTATGTAATGTCCTTGCCACATTTTAAAGAGTTGTTCTTAACATCTTTTTGGATCAAGCACGTGAGAGTGTAGAAATATACATGGATGAATTACTAGTTTATAGAAATATGTTTCAAGAAGCGTTAACCATTTTAGAAAGAGTGTTGCAAAGATGCACATATGAAAATCTTTCCCTCAACCATTAAAAATGTTTCACATTGAAGAATACAAGTATAGTTTCAAGCCACCATATCTTAGTAGCAAGTACTAGAGTTTATCATGCCAAAACTTTAATCATCCAATACCTTCCAACACCTACAAAATAGTGAGATGTCTAAGCTTTCCTATGACATGATGGTTACTATACAAGGTTTGTTATTGATTTTAGTAAGCTAACTTCCTTTTTGTACGTCCTCCTTACAAAAGATGCTATGTTCCAATGGACTCTAGAAAGTGAAACAACTTTTGACACTTTAAAAAAGAAGTTGATCTCAAGCCTTGTACTATAAGGGTTAAATTGGAACCTTTCTGTTCATATCCATATAGATGAATAAGAGAAAACCTCAGGTGTTGTTTTAGGATGACACGAGGTTGCAGAATGGTATATCATTTATTTCATGAAAAAATTGCTAGAGCATAATTAAATTGTACTTCCATTGAAAATGAATTTCTTGTTGTAGTGCATGCCATTACAATTTTTGTAGAAATTTTGAATAATAAACACTTATTCACAGAGATTATCTTGATTATACACTATTGCGGAATACATGCATAATACATAACCTCCTCTACGTTGATCATCAATTTAGCAGCATTAAAAACAATGAAACATCAATCGCATGCGCACGTTAACACAGTATGTAACCCGGGGAAAGCATACAGCTGAAAACCCCACACTATCTGTATATTATAATGATAGAGAACATGTAACAATACATAGTACAATACTCCTCACAAGTACTCAATACTATCTCCACCTATTACACACAAACTAACTCAGAATTGATGCCTCAAATCTCCTCCACTGTTTTCCTGCCTCCACTCCGCAATCCTGCAAGAGAATAAATCACTATGTGAATTTGAATTCCCTTGGTTATACTATGCAAGCCTCATGGGAAATCTCCATCCATGCATGTGCAAATCTCATGCACAACTATAGTCACAACTGATAGCAATCTCAACCTCTAACACCTGTCTCCACTGAACTATACATGCACTGAGTTAACTGATGTATTCTTTAGTTGCTTTATGAGTTAATAATTAGTGAATTAATTAATAATTAATTCACACAACTCATCACTAGTGTATTCTTTAGTTAAACTAAAATACAACTAGTTCAACCAAGTTAAACTGAACACAACTCCATCAACTCCACCAAACTCAACCACATGAGTTCTAATTGAAGTCCTGCATGCAATAGCTCAACTGACCCACAAGAAAAGCTTATTTCCTTCTGACAGCTGCATGTGCCACATCTGTAGCTCAAACTGAAGTGCTCCAAGAGGATAAGATAATGTTTATAGTCCAAATATTATTATGAGCTAATAATATTCGACTGTTCTATTTTTAGCCTGACAATATAAAAATAGAAACCACCCATATGTCTAAAAATAGAAGTCCATCTATTTTTACCAACATGAACAATCATCCACAAATATCATCCTGCAACTCATAGACCATGATCCATATGTCTAAAAATAGACATAGTCTAAAAAATAGACTTTGCGCCAAAAATAGCCTGCGGGCCTACTTAGTGAAGACGACTTCTTTCCACTAAGCTCCATCATCTTGTTGCATTGTCAACACTCCCTCTCAACAAGATATGGATTATCAGTAACCCCTATCCTGCCTCGGTGGTATTCGAATTTTCTCCTGGTGAGCGTGTTCGTCAAGATATCAGCATCCTGATCCTCCGTTGGAATGTATGAAAGTAACGTGATTCTCCGCTGCACACAATCTATGATATGATGGTACCTGATGTCAATGTGCTTAGATCTATCATGAAATACTGGATTAGTCGAGAGTTTAATGAAACTCTGGTTATCACAGTAAATCACAGTAGGCTCCAAGTGAGAACCAAACAACCCGACTAGGATCTTCCTCATCCATATAGCCTCGCATGCAACCAAAATTGCTCCCATATACTCGGCCTCTGCTGAACTGAGTGCCACGGATCTCTGCTTCCTGCAGTACCAAGAAACTACTATCGACCTGATACTGAAGACCCCTCCAGATGTGCTCTTTCTGTCCGTTTTTCTCCTTACCCAATCTGCATCCGTGAAGCCACATAGCTTCACCTCATCCTCCTGTCTGTACCACAATCCATATCATGATGTGCCTCTGAGATAACGCAATACATGCTTGCCTGCCTTCCATAAGAGCTTGGTTGGCTTAACCATAGCTTGTGAAAGCTGGTTAACAGCATAGCATATATCGGGTCATGTATTGACTAGATACATAAGCGACCCCACCAACTGTCGATAAACAGTGGCATCCACTACTTCCACTGAAGTAGAATCATCCTTACTCCAACCTCCAGGAAGAGGAGTATCAACAGGCTTGCAGCCATGCATGTTGAACTTCTCCAGTATCTCCCGAGCATACTTACCCTGAGAAACAAATAGTCCCTCATTGTGTTGCCAGATTTCCAATCCCAGGAAATAATGAAGGAGGCCCAAATCCTTCATCTCAAACTCCTTAGCAAGATCATCCTTGCATGAAAGTATCAAAAACTCATCACCTGTTAGAATCAAATCATCTACATAAAGTACAATGATAAGCAACTTACCCTCCACCACAATCTGGCATAGGATAGGATTCACCTTACTCTTGGAGAATCCAAGTCCGGTGAAATAACTGTCTATCCGTGTTTACCAAGCACGTGGTGCTTGTTTCAACCGATAAAATGCTCTCTTGAGCCTACACACATACGACTCGCTGCTGAAGATCTCGAAACCTTCGGGCTGCTCTATGTACACCTCCTCCTCAATGAATCCATTGAGGAACACAGTCTTCACATCCATCTGATGAATGTGCCACCCCATTTGCTCTGAGAGAGCAAGAATCGTCCGTATGGAAGAATACCTTGCGACAGGTGTAAAGGTCTCCTAATAATCGATCCCCTCTATCTGTGAAAAGCCTCGGGCAACAAATCTTGCCTTGTACTTCTCCACACTCCCATTAGCTGTCTGCTTAACTTTGTAGATCCTGTTGAAAATGCAACAAGATGATGGAGCTTAGTGAAAAGGAGTCGCCTTCACTAAGTGGGCCTGCAGGCTATTTTTGGCGCAAAGTCTATTTTTAGACATATGGATCATGGTCTATGAGTTGCAGGATGCTATTTATGGATGATTGTTCATGTTGGGAAAAATATATGGACTTCTATTTTTGGTTCACAGCGGAGTGATCAGAGTCTATTTTTAGACTGCCAGGCTAAAAATAGAAATAGTCAAATATTATTAGCCCTTAGTAATATTTGGACTCTAAACATTATCTTATTCTCTTGGAGCAATTCAATTCGAGCTACAGATGTGGCACATGCAACTGACAGAAGGAATCACGTGGTTTCTTGTGTGTTAGTTGAGCTATTTCATGGAGGACTTCAGTTAGAACTCATGCATGTGAGTTCTGTGGAGTTGGAAGTGGAGTTGATGGAGTTGTGTTTAGTTTGACTTAGTTGAACTAGTTGTATTTAGTCTAACTAAAGAATACACTAGTGATGAGTTGTGTGAATTGATTGTTAATTAATTCACTAATTATTAACTCATAAAGCAACTAAAGAATACATCAGTTAACCTAGTGCATGGACAGTTCAGCAGAGACAGGTGTTAGAGGTAAGTGAAAGGGTGAGTTGTGACTATCAGTTGTGCATGAGATTTTTCACATGCATGGATTGGGTTATGCCAATGAGGACTGTGCAGTGTGGGTCAATATCAAGGAAATTGTAGCTTATGCTCACGTGATTTTCACTTTGCATTGTGCATTGGAGGTAGGCAAGCAGCAGAGGAGATTTGAACCTGTGACTTGTTCGGATCTGAGCTAGTTTGTGTGTAACAGGTGGAGATAGTACTAAGTACTTGTGAGGAGTATTGTACTATGTATTGTTACATGTTCTCAATCATTATAATATACAGATAGTGTGGGGTTTTTAGTTGTATGCTTTCCCCGGGTTACATACTGTGTTAATGTGTGCATGCGATTGATGTTTCATTATTTTTGATGCTGCTAAATTGATGAACAACATAGAGGAGATTATGTATTGTGCATGTATTCCGCAATAGTGTATAATCGGGATAATCTCTGTGAATAAGTGTTTATTATTCAAAATTTCTACATGGTATCAGAGCTGGTTGATTTGTAGAAAAAGTTCTACAGGATATCAGAGCAGAGTTGATCATCAGATCTATTATTCAGAAAGTGTTTACATTTTATTTCTTCAGGCAGAGTCTATAATCGGGCCAGGTAGCCTCTGGATTCATCCTTCTTTTGGAAGGTGAGATATCCGGTAAAAGCCCATACAGTCAATCTCTGTATGAGAAATACTTTGTTCTCACGAATTTTAGATTAGAAGCGGTTGAGTTTTGAGCTAGTGGAATGGCGCTCAAGGAGAAACTCAAAAACATCAAAGCTAAGAATGGAGATGCCACAGATTGTCCGCAAAAGAAGAAAAATAAGCAAGCTGTTGGATCTGCAGCGGGAGAGGCCTTAGCCTCGCAGTTTGAGCTGGATTTTTCGCTGATCGCATGCTTGGTATCAAGTGTGATGGGATCGATATGGTTCTTGGACAGTGGTGTGTCTTCTCACATGACAACAGATCAAGATTTGTTTTCTGATCTGGATGAGAAAGATCTTGGAGTGCACATCGAGATGAGCGATGATGGTAGATACAGTGCGACTGGTATCGGTACCATTTCCTTTGAGAGGGAGTCTGGTAAACCCTTCAGATTGAAGGAAGTGATGCATGTTCCAGGATTGAAGAAGAATCTTATCTCTGTGGCGATGTTAGAAGACAAGGGATATGATGTTGTCTTCAGCGAGGGAAAGGCTTTCCTGGACAGCAAGACAACTGGAGAAACCCGGAAGATAGGGGTTCGAGTCAGGAACCTTTATCAGTTGCATGTAGATGCATGCAAAGCCTTGAGCAGCAAGGCAACTGATGGAGACTTGGTTGTTGAGAGGGAGGGTATATTACCTCTCAACATGCAAAGCTAGAAGAAGTCTCAGACGATTGTGGAAGAGCCATGATTGGTGCAGCAACTTCAGGAGGTTGTGGAGCAGCCACAACAAGGGAAGCTAAGAGGAGATCGAGTAAGACATCTACTCATGTAGAGACCTCCAGTAGGGGGAAACTTTGAGCCAGGTGGGCTGAGGGATCACATGCAACCATACCTCTAGGTAGGAGGTGGGGTGATGTGGATTAATCATCCCAAGGAGGAGGGGCAGGATCCTTGAGGTACCCAACCTCTTGGATGAGACCTTGCTACGGGAGCCCCGATGTGGAGTAGAAGGAATTGGCTGATTGGGTAGAGATAGATGCGGATGGAGCGACAGAGAGAGCGACAGTGTAGGGAATCCCAGGATAGCGCATAGCTAGAAGGCTGCAACAATGCGAGAGGAATAAGTGTTTTGCACAGTGCTAGGTGGCAAAAGAGGTGTGAAATGGTGCGGGATGCATGGAGATGTTGCAGTAGCACAGATGTCAGAGAAGGGAGCACTTGTTAGCAGTAGGTAGAGCTTCAGCATCAGAGTATGTTCCTAGCCCAACAGAGTGGTCAGTTGGGAGTGTTTTTGTTCCAAGTGTTGTTGGAGCAAGTGGACCGAGCAAATGCGTTGCATGCAGAACATTCCAGAGTTGCAAGATAGGGGTTGCAGATAATCCATATCTTGTTGAGAGGGAGTGTTGAAAATGCAACAAGATGATGGAGCTTAGTGAAAAGGAGTCGCCTTCACTAAGTGGGCCCGCAGGCTATTTTTGGCGCAAAGTCTATTTTTAGACATATGAATCATGGTATATGAGTTGCAGGATGCTGTTTATGGATGATTGGTCATGTTGGGAAAAACAGATGGACTTCTATTTTTGGTTCACAGCGGAGTGATCAGAGTCTATTTTTAGACTGCCAGGCTAAAAATAGAAAAAGTCAAATATTATTAGCCCTTAGTAATATTTGGACTCTAAACATTATCTTATTCTCTTGGAGCACTTCAGTTCGAGCTACGGATGTGGCACATGCAGCTGACAGAAGGAATCACGTGGTTTATTATGTGTTAGTTGAGCTATTGCATGGAGGACTTCAGTTAGAACTCATGCATGTGAGTTCTGTGGAGTTGGATGTGGAGTTAATGGAGTTGTGTTCAGTTTGACTTAGTTGAACTAGTTGTATTTAGTCTAACTAAAGAATACACTAGTGATGAGTTGTGTGAATTGATTGTTAATTAATTCACTAATTATTAACTCATAAAGAAACTAAAGAATACATCAGTTAACCTAGTGCATGGACAGTTCAACAGAGACAGGTGTTAGAGGTAAGTGAAAGGGTGAGTTGTGACTATCAGTTGTGCATGAGATTTTGCACATGCATGGATTGGGTTATGCCAATGAGGACTGCGCAGTGTGGGCCAATATCAAGGAAATTGTAGCTTGTGCTCACGTGATTTTCACTTTGTATTGTGCAGTGGAGGTAGGCGAGCAGCGGAGGAGATTTGAACCTGTGACTTGTTCGGATCTGAGCTAGTTTTATGTGTAACAGGTGGAGATAGTACTAAGTACTTGTGAGGAGTATTGTACTATGTATTGTTACCTGTTCTCAATCATTATAATATATAGATAGTGTGGGGCTTTCAGTTGTATGCTTTCCCTGGGTTACATACTGTGTTAATGTGTGCATGCGACTGATGTTTCATTGTTTTTGATGCTGCTAAATTGATGATCAACGTAGAGGAGATTATGTATTGTGCATGTATTCCGCAATAGTGTATAACTGGGATAATCTCTATGAATAAGTGTTTATTATTCAAAATTTCTACAGATCCATCTCAAACCCACCATTGATTTCCCTTCCGGTCTTGGGACAATCTCCCATGCACTGTTTCTGACAACCGAATCATACTCTTCCACCATGGCATCTACCCATGCGGGATCCTCCACAACTTCCTTGAAAGAGGATGGCTCAGTCACAACACATTTGCTCACAAGAGCCATGTATCCAGTGTACCGATCAGGTGACTATCTCTATCTATGTTGAGCTGTAGGTGGTCCTACAACCTTCTCTGCATCTTGAGCCAGTCGCTCAGCTTCTGTCAAGTGCTTTCACCCTCTGATGGTTGGCGCTGCATGAGTGGTCTCTTCCACTCCATGAACTTCGTCCTGTGGCTGATCCACGTCCTGAAGCTCATCCTTAGGAACTAATAGCTCCTCATCTGCATGCAAGTGTGGCTCCCTCTCAAGCGAACACTTCATGGCTTTCTCCTCCTGAAATTTTATATCCCGTCGCACAACAGTCTTGCCACTGTCTGGCAAATACACACGATAGTTGTGGGGCGTATCAGTGTACCCCACAAATATCCCAACCTCTGCGGTCGGCTCCAACTTCTTCCTGGCATCCTTCATCACATGCATGTAAACGTTAGAACCAAAAATCCTCAAATGAGAAATATCAGGTCACTTACCAGAATAAGCCTCCTCGGGTGTACTCATTCCAAGTATCCTGTGAGGACAACGGTTCTGCACATATATAGCAGTATTGCAGGCTTCCGCCCACAAGTGAAGGGGTAGGCCCTGATCATGCAACATCGCCCGTGCAACACCCATGATCGTTCTGTTCTTCCGCTCAGCAACCCCGTTCTGCTGTGGGTTATGGGGAGCTATGAGCTCTCTTTGAATCCCTTTTGTGCTTCAGAAGTCCTTGAACTCGCTAGAGATGTATTCACCACCATTGTCGCTCCCAAGAGCCTTCACCTTCTTCCACGACTCCTTCTCGACCAGTGCTTTGAACTCACAGGACTTTGAGTATGTCTCACTCTTCTTCTACATGAAGAAGATCAAACACTTACGAGAGAAATCATCAACAAAGATCACATAATACATGTGCTTTGCTGTCGAAGCTACTGAGAAAGGTCCACACACGTCTGTGTGAATTCTCTCAAGGATTGTTGTGGCGCGACTATCCTTCTCGTGAAAGGTGGCTTTCACAAATTTTCCCAAAGTACACCCCTTGCACTGATCTGACTGCTCAAGAGTGCCTTTAGGAAGCCCTGTAGTAATCTGCTGCAGTATCTTCAAGGCTCCATGGTGAAGGTGACCCAATCTCCTGTGCCACAACTCGCCATCATCCCGGCTCACCAATCCTTCTGCCTTGCATGCCATTGCTGCGCAGCCATCTACATGCAACTGATAAAGGTTCCTCACTTGAACCCCTATCTTCCGGGTTTCTCCAGTTGTCTTACTGCGCAGGAAAGCCTTTCCCTCGCTGAAAACAACATCATATCCCTTGTCTTCTAACATTGCCACAGAGATAAGATTCTTCTTCAATCCTGGAACATGCATCACTTCCTTCAATATGAAGGGTTTACCAGACTTCCTCTCAAAGGAAATGGTACCGATACGGGTCGCACTGTATCTACCATCATTGCCCATCTCGATGTGCACTCCAAGATCTTTCTCCTCCAGATCAAAAAACAAATCTTGATCTCCTGTCATGTGAAAAGACGCACCACTGTCCAAGAACCATACCGATCCCATCACACTTGATACCAAGCATGCAATCAATGAAAAATCAAGCTCAAACTGTGAGGCTAAGGCCTCTCCCGCTGCAGATCCAGCAGCTTGCTTGTTCTTCTTCTTCTGCGGACAATTTGTGGCATAGTGTCCGTGCTGGTGACAGTGAAATCACTTCACCTTGGACATGTCCTGCTTCTTGCCTTTCGCACCGGAATGAGAAGATTTCTTGTTCTTCCCCTTCTTTGCTTTGGTAGCCAAAGCGCAATTTTCTTCATCAGGTGCCTTTGATGAAGATCCATCCCTGGTATTCCACCTGATCTCCTCCTGCAAAAGATCTGACCAAAGTCTCTCCCATCCTGGTAATTTCTCCCGACCATTGACAGAGTCCTAATAGGAATGCCAACTCTTCAGAAGACCAAGGAGAGCCAAGCTCACCAAGTCCTCATCATCGACAGTCACCCCCACACTTCCCAGCTCATCCCTGCACTGAGTGAACTTCGTGAGATACTTGGGCATATTGTCTCCCTTCTCGCATTTAATGTTTTTGAGTTTATCCTTGAGCGCCAGCTTCCTCTGATCGCTCTTGATTTGGAATATATCTGTCAACGCTTTCCACATCAAGTATGGAGAAGCCTTTCCATGCAGGCTGGACACAATGTGATCCTTCATGCCCTCCAACAGAATCCTTTGACACTTTGCTGTCTTCTTTTGCCAAGCATCAACTTACGCAGTATCAGTAGGCTTTGGGACCTCAGCCTCTATGAACTCCTTCAGCCCATTGTCATCTAACACTGCCTCCATCCTATCCTTCCATGCAATATAGTTCGAGCTGCCCTCAAGAGCATACTCCAATCGCAATCCGTTGAAAGACATTGTAACGTTGACACCAAGAAAACACTGCTGCAAATTTGAATTCCACCAACTCAAAACTCAACTGACTCTGATCTAAAATTCGTGAGAACAAAGTATTTCTCGTACAGAGATTGATTGTATGGGCTTTTACCGGATATCTCACCTTCCAAAGGAAGGATGAATCCAGAGGCTACCTGGCCCGATTACAGACTCTGCCTGAAGAAATAAAATGTAAACACTTTCTGAATAATAGATCTGATGATCAACTGCTCTGATACCATGTAGAAATTTTGAATAATAAACACTTATTCACAGAGATTATCCTAATTATACACTATTGCGGAATACATGCATAATACATAACCTCCTCTACGTTGATCATCAATTTAGCAACATTAAAAACAATGAAACATCAATCACATGCGCACATTAACATAGTATGTAACTAAGGGAAAGCATACAGCTGAAAACCCCACACTATCTATATATTATAATGATAGAGAACATGTAACAATACATAGTACAATACTCCTCACAAGTACTCAATACTATCTCCACTTGTTACACAAAAACTAGCTCAGATCTGATGCCTCAAATCTCCTCCACTGTTTGCCTGCCTCCACTGCTCAATCCTGCAAGAGAATCAATCACTATGTGAATTCGAATTCCCTTGGTTATACTACGCAAGCCTCATGGAAAATCTCCATCCATGCATGAGAAAATCTCATGCACAACTATAGTCACAATTGATAGCAATCTCAACCTCTAACACCTGTCTCCACTGAACTGTACATGCACTGAGTTAACTGATGTATTCTTTAGTTGCTTTATGAGTTAATAATTAGTGAATTAATTAATAATTAATTCACACAACTCGTCACTAGTGTATTCTTTAGTTAAACTAAAATACAACTAGTTCAACCAAGTCAAACTGAACACAACTCCATCAACTCCACCAAACTCAACCACATGAGTTCTAACTGAAGTCCTGCATGCAATAGCTCAACTGACCCACAAGAAAAGCGTATTTCCTTCTGACAGCTGCATGTGCCACATATGTAGCTCAAAATGAAGTGCTCCAATAGGATAAGATAATGTTTATAGTCCAAATATTATTATGAGCTAATAATATTTGATTGTTCTATTTTTAGCCTGGCAGTCTAAAAATAGAAACCGCCCATATGTCTAAAAATAGAAGTCCATCTATTTTTACCAACATGACTAATCATCCACAAATAGCATCCTGCAAATCATAGACCATGATCCATATGTCTAAAAATAGACATAGTCTAAAAAATAGACTTTGCACCAAAAATAGCCTGCGGGCCCACTTAGTGAAGGCGACTTCTTTCCACTAGGCTCCATCATCTTGTTGCATTCTCAACATTTTTTTGACACCATATAATAGGATACATTATTTTTGTTCACATAGATCATGCCACAATTAAATATCTTATGATCAATCTTTCCATAAGTGGCAAAGTTGTTAGGTGGTTACTTTTACTACAAGAATTTGATCGAACCATACTTGATAAACCTGGAAAGGATAATGTTTTTGCATATTTGTTGTTTCTCTTGGAAAATAGCTCAAAAGAAGATTTGTGGATGCCAATTTTCCTAATAAACACTTGTTTTTAATGTTTATATAGACACCATGGTTTGATAAAATTTCAAATGACCTTGTACTTGGAAAGTTTCCACATCACTTTTCCCATAAAGAACGTTGCAAAAACATAAGGAAAAGTGCTCCATCAAGTTGGATTTAGGGATATCTATTCAAAATGAAACTTGATCATGTGCTTCATCATTTCCTAAGATAAGGTGAAATCTAGGATGTAATTCATGCATGTAATGATGAGACTAATGGAGGACACTTTGCAACAAAATAACAACCTTTAAGGCTCTAAATATAATATATTGTTGGTCAACTTTCCACAAGGATGCAAGAGAATATGCAGTAAGTGTGATGAATGCCAACGAATGAGCATACCCACACAAGTTGATGAAATGCATATGTAGCCTCATATATTGGTAGAACCATTTAATAAATGGGGTTTATACTTTATTCATTGAATAGATACTCCAATATATTTAAAAATCCATCTAGTTTGTACAAAGTGTCTTACAAAATGGTTGAGGTCAAAGAAATTTAAAATGATAAAGAAAACAAAGAGGTAGATTTATTGAATGGGAACATTAGTTTTGGTGTTTTAAGAGAGATAATTATAGAAACATGCCTCCAATTCACTTCCCAACTCATTCAAGAGTTAACTCATTAGCACAACATCATACATATGAAGTATACTTCCTACTACCCACATAAAATAGACAAGTTAAGGTTATTAATAGACAATTGAAAAATATATTGACCAAGACAATCCAAATCCATAAAGGAAGTGGCATTTCCACACAACTAATGAGAAGAATCCATAACAATGGAATCACTATAACCGTTAAGTTTGTTAAAGAATGCTATCCAACATGTTTATTGGAATATTTACTACACTTAGACTACTATAGATTAGGTCTATATCCACACTTTCTTGTTTGACTAGTGCTCCTCCCATAGCTATCGGTGAACTTTGAAATTAGTTGTAACTTTTGCAATACTATGAAATTGATGAATTATGCCACCTCCTATTAACTCCTCCTTCTATATTATATTTGACCGTAATTGTTGACCTTTGTAGCACTATAATAAGTTAATAATTTAGACTTACTATTTGTTCATGCTAAATCCATTTCAAATTTGTTGCTACAAATGAAGGTTGACAAATATTCTATGGCCACATCTACCCATTGGAATTTGTCATTATTCACATATCACTTCCACAACGATTAACAATCATTTATGATAATAGAGCATCATCATGTATGATTAGGCATTAATAAACAACAAATACATTAAAATAATTATGAATTTTGTTTGTCACTTATAATTAGCTAGTTGTCTTTTTAGTTGTAGTTAATTCATTCAAAATCAATAGTGTGGGTGAACATGTAGGTTGATGAGCTAGTTTGAAGGATCTAAATTGAACCACAAATGTAGAGGCTAATGAGAAATTTCAAACCTACTCATGCAACATGAAGGGTGGTCAATACCCCTAATGGCCAACCAAAATATTACAACAATATATGCATTGATGAATCCTTACCTTGCTCTTAAATTATCAACCATAGAGCGTAATATTGTAAAATTCTATGAATAGACAATGGGATCTTTAAGACTTCAAGTGCTATTGAATGAACTCTATATTGTTGGTCCTATGCGTTAATAACCTAAATGCTACTAATGCATGAGATAAAGGTGCGAGTATTCCATAGCAATAGTTTCCACCAACAAATCCTAAACGCGTGGGTATTCCATAACAATAGTTGCCAACAACAAATCCTACCCCTTTGGTACTTCAACTCGTTACTACTATGGAATTATTTTACTTTCTAGGAATTGAAATATGTTTATTGCAAAGTGAATTTAATCTAATTAAATCAAGGAAATTTATTTCCCAATTAACCACAATTCATGGAATTCTAAAAGAGGAATCACACGCCACTCAAAGCATGAAATTTATTCTATGGAATGCATGAAATATACTCTACAACATGTTGTTCACAATAAAACATTAATTCATTAGCTAATCAAATGGCCACGACATGTTGGAAGAGGAACCACAAGTAGATGAAATTGTATATTGAATACACAATGGATCCTTTTTCCATGGAATATGCGTTTAGAGAATCCATGTATTCATGAACAAATACAATTACAAAATAAAATAAAAAACACGGAACATACAATAAAATAATGAAAGAATCTATAACCATGAGGAAAATAAATAAAAATCAATATAATCTTTGTGATAAAGGGATTCAACCACTGGTTACTTGGTTTAGAACAATCCTTTACTCTGAAACAAATGTTAGCAGAGCAATTCACAAGTAGTTGCAATTGCAAAATGAACGCACAATGAATTCTTTAGCCATGGAATATCCATGTGGAGAATCCATGGATTGATAAACATATAAAGCTAAAGAGTAAAATAAAAATAGCAAGGAACACACAATAAAATGATGAAAGAAAGCTACAACCATTAGGAAAATAAATAACTAACCTAACCTATGGGTAAAGGGCATTCAACCATTAGTTTCTTGCTTCATAGTGGGCCCTTACTTTGAAGAAAATGTGGGGGGAGGACTCTACAAATAGTTGGTGTTGTGGAATGAATGTGTAATGAATTATTTAACCATTAAACATGCATATGGAGAATCCATGGATTCTTGAACACATATAGCTACAAAATAAAATAAAATAACAAGTAACACACAACAAAACAATGAAAGGCAGCTACAAACACAAGGGAAGTAAATAATAAGCAAATATAATATATGGGTGGATGGGATTCAACCATTGGTTGTTTGATTTAAAGAAGGCCCTTACTTTCCAATAAGTAAGGAATTAAATCCCCCTAAACAAAAAAGTTATTCATAGTAGTCAAATGGAAATCATAAATCGGATCTCACACTAATTTCAAGGAATTAGAAATCACAATATCAAATGAAGGAAAATTGATCCTAGATCTTCTAGGTATGATTGCCAACCAATAAAAAACTATAGTAATTTATTTAAATACAAATGAGATAAGGGATTCCCTAGAACATATCCCAATAAATTCATGGCTCCCTCCAACAAGATTCCTACATATCAATAATATGTTTTATGATAATAAATTCATGGTTTCTTTCAACAACATTCCTACATATCAATGGTATGTTTTAGACCGTTAAGAAGGATTTGAAAAGTTTTCAATTTACTTGAGTTCTACGAATTCCTAACTTGTTTCATGATTGTGATGAACTATTTACCATCACACTTACTATGACACATGGTGATATTCACAATCCAATCTCTTGATTTAGAAGATCTTGAATATTCCACATCGAATCTAGTTGCAAATTTGACACTAGGTTCTTTGGCTTAATAAGTATTCTGCAACACCAATCCATTCTAGCTACAAAATTTGCAACTATATAATTTGACATCATATAATTTGAAAACAAAATATTCCACAACATAAGGTTTTGTTTGCAATATAAGGTTTGACATTATATAGTTCAACAACATTCCACAACACAAGGTTAACCAACATAACATTTTGCACTACAGGGTTTGATATCATATAGTTTGATAGCATAATATTCCACAACATAAGGTTAGAAAACTTATAGAAATAACACGTTTGGACTAAATTAGTCATGAAACCAAAATATTCCATCACTTTTATCTCATAATTATCCGAAACACATCAATTCACATGAACATATAAGATAAACCAAAATGGCTAGTAATTGATAATCATTACAATATGTCAGATATGAAAATGAGTATTGGGAGAGAATATGAAAGGAAAAATAGTTAAGAAAAGATGAATGCAAGTAAGCAATTCAAGTGTTGATCATACCCTCTTATTTTAAGGTTGCACACCCTTGTACAAAACGGGAAAAGGAAAAAAATAAGTAAAAGTTGTTGAGGAATAAGTTATGTGTCTCTCTTGTTGTTGGCTACTACTTTCACTAGATTTACCCCCTCTTTCTGGCCTTTCTTTGTTTCTTCTTTTACAATTGTTGATGATGAGCCTCATTCTACTACAAGCACAAAGTTTGAGAATAATTGTGGAGCGTTATGCATTCTAGTTGAGAAGAGTACTTTTTGTCCTTGTCTAACTATATTTACTTTTGCAATCTTCTTTTCCTCTTGGCCTCTACCTTTTTTTATTTTATTCTTTTAAGCTTGAATAAATAACATTGCTAAGTACTACTCCTTCATTAATGAGGAGTACTAATTATCATTTTTATCCCATATCCATTCGAGCAACTATATGTGCTATTAGACATATAAATGAATCAAAACTATGACCAACTTTTAGTCTTTGTTGGGCCAAAAGAATTGCATCTTTTTGACAATCTGTTAACCTTCTCTTTCAGTCATTTGAAACATATCCTCACATCACTACACTACTATTTTGAAATAAAAATCCATCAAAGCTACACAAATAAGCAATAAGGTAAAGGTCCAATATTCTCTCAATTCTATATGTTTTGCTTTGTGTGGTGAAGTAAAATTATGGGTGTGGACACAAACAATTCCGCTAACCCGATAATGGGTCTAGCCACAACTGATACATTCTATGGAAGATTTCCCTAGGTTAGAACCAATTAAGACGGCATACCTCTTAGTACGCTTATCCCGTTTGATGATGTCCTTGCTTGCTCACTCCATCTATCTCTTGCTCCCTTCTTGAAACACCCGAAAAAAGTAAACAACAACAAGCAACAACCGTGATAATAGAAAAATTGTAATTCAACCTACTTAACAAGTCAAGAAACATTAAGCCATGAACATGTAAGATGAAAAATCATGTAGGAAATAAATCGATAGTTGCATATATATTGAATCAATAAGAGATTACAACCATTGCCTTGACATTATCGTTCTCCTCCGACAAAACCAGGTTCCCACACACTTCTGCTAGCATTCCATGGTGGCCTCAACAATAATAGTTTTAAGGCTCTTCCCTTTAGGCTTCACACTAAACCAAATTCACACTTCTCCCTCACACAACTAGAGAGGTACAACTATGAATAGGTTACTGTTTACTCCAAACTTAATTATCACTAGCACACGAACATTAACACTAGCTTGTGCTTGGGGAAAAGGGAGGTTTATATAGGATGAATGGAAGTGTTATGAAACCAGCTCACAAAAAGATAGAAAATATAGATCAACGCCTTAGAATTCAGCCTCTTCGAGGGGGAAACCTCTTTTACATTACACAAATGAACAATTCTTGGATGATACAAATGAAAAGACCTCCTTTCTATATATAGGAGTCTAAGCAGTCATAATATAATTAGAGCCGACATAACAATAATAATGTAAGGGCACAATAATAACAATAGTGGGTTTCTATGGGGCACAATAGTAACAATATGGGGACTACATGGGTACAACAATATAATAAGGGGGTTGTACTAATAAAAATAAGGGGTTACACTAGTAGTATAGGGGCCTAACATGCCCCTCTCCTTCAAAAAGTGTTGTCCTCAACACTTGAGTAGTTCTTGATGCTTCTGTATAAAATTCTTGTCCTCCCATGTGGAATCTTCAGCGGGTAAGTTTTCCACTTGATGAGATACTCTAAAATTGATCGATTTCGTAGCTGTCGGGTTCTTGTTTCTGTGATTGCTCCAGGTTCCAATATGATTTTTCCTTCCTCTTCAAGTTCTGGTAATATTGTTTGAATTGGGATATTCTACAACTTTTGAATGAGTAGCCATACTTCTTCGTCATTCTTCCTTTCATCCCTTGCTTCGTTTATCCAATCTGGTTGGATAATAGAAATAGCACAAAACAATGCTTCCACATACTCATCCTTTCTTGAGAGTACATCTACAACAAAATTTTTCTTCCCTTTTCTATAGATGATGTCAAAGTCATAAACCAACATATTTGTGACCCATTTTTTCTGTTCTTATAAAGATAATAGTTGTTCTAAAAAGTATTTAAGACTATCATGATCCATTTTTACCTTGAAGTGTCTTCCCATTCGGTAAGGTTGCCATTTCTTAAGTGCATGTAGTATTGCGAACATTTCCTTCTCATAAATAGCTTGCTTGAGATGTAGCAGTAAATATACCCAATCACCTACATCAAAACATTTTTCACTACGATGTTGATCTACCTGTTGTTTCATTCAATTTTGCACCAAAGGGGCATTATCCTTTAAAAGTTGGAGAACTTGTTGTTGATGCTCGATGTGATCTTTCACTGCTTGAACCTTTTTCTTCTTGATATGTCCTTCTATGTTGAGAGTTTGAGGAGTGGTAATTTCTTCCAATGCTTTACAAGATATGGTCGGATTCGTATCTTGATGCTCGATGTGATCTTTCACTTCTTGAATATTTTTTTTCTTGATATGTCCTTCTATCTGGATAGTTTGAGGAGTGGTAATTCTGACCAATGCATTACAAGATATGGTTGGATTCATTTCTTCTTTCTTGATGTAATATTTCACTTGAAGCTTTTTCTTCTTGATATGTCCTTCTATATTGAGAGTTTGAGGAGTGGTAATTCTCGCCAATGCTTTAAAAAATATGGTCGGATTCATTTCTTCTTTCTTTAGGGTTGGGTCATGGCGTATATCCTCTTCTTTTGATGTTTCTTGATCCTTTTATTCCTCCTTTTCATACTCTATGTAAAATAATTTCTTCTCAGCACACTTATGACCTTTAGTGCATTTGCTATCACAATTGTAACAAAGCGCTTTTTCTCTTTTTTCTTCCAATTGTTGTGGTGTAACCCTTGTAGGTTGTGGAAGGCTAGGAGAAACAACACTTCCATATTTATAGTTGTGAGGGGTAGAATTCCTTGTTGCATAATTTTTCTTTCCACTTTGTAACAAATCCCTTTTTCTCTTTTTTCTTCCAATTGTTGTGGTGTTGCTCTAAAGAAGGTGTTGCTCTTTGTATTCTCATAATGTGCTATAATTTCCTCCGTGAAAATTGACCACGTAACAGGTTGTTTAAAAGAACAAAGCCCTTTATACCATAAAAATTGATCTTGTTCTAAATATGAAGATGCAATAGATACCTTTTGTAATAGTGGTACACCATTTAGATCAAAATATTTCTCCATCTGTAGTATCCAATTTATCTGATCCTTGCCATCAAACTTCCTCATCTAGATTTTTCTTGATTTTAGGAGCTCTATCTTGAAATGACAGTAACTCTGTATTTTCTTATCCTTAAGTTCTAAAATTGCGATCTGCAGTAGTCCTATGCGTCCTCTTTCCAATGCCACTAGTCTGATCGAATTTAGATTCTCTAAGAAAGGGTTATGCACAATCTCCCAATATGACCCGATTATATAACTTTTCAGAAGAGCGATCTTTTATGAAGTGCCACGTGTCATTGTTTTGACCTTAGGATCTGAAAACTATATATAGGAAACTACAGACCATCCTATTTCTATAACTTCTTACGAAATTTCAATTTGATTCTCAAAACAAAAGTTATGACTATTTTCCCCAGGTCACCTGTTTGGAATGTAGTTCGGGAATTTGCAAAAAGGCCAACTTCCTCAGATCATATCTCCGCAAATATAGCACGAAAAGCTCTGAAATTCGGTATCGAGGTTCAAAACGATTTCAACCCAAGTGGGTTTTTTTTTAGTGTCTGAAACGTCATAGAAAAAAAGTTATAGCGAAAATTCCACGATGACCTATTTGGAGCAGTGAAACCCTAGAATCCAAAGCTCTGATACCAAATGTTATGAAACCAACTCAAAAAAAGATATAAAATATAGATCAAAGCCTTAGAATTCAGCCTCTTCGAGGGGGAAACCTCCTTTACATTACACAAATGAACAATTCTTGGATGATACAAATGAAAAGACCTCCTTTCTATATATAAGAGTCTAAGGGGTCATAATATAATTAGAGCCGACATAACAATAATAATGTAAGGGCACAATAATAACAATAGTGGGCTTCTATGGGGCACAATAGTAACAATATGGGGACTACATGGGTACAACAATATAATAAGGGGGTTGTACTAATAACAATAAGGGGTTACACTAGTAGTATAGGGGCCTAACAAGATGGGAGATGCATCCTCTTCTCACGGGAGAAGGTATTATCTCTTGAGGTAATTCCATCCTTATAGGGGAAAGGAGCCCAAACTGACATCCTCAACCCCATCCAGCCAAACCATTTACTAGACTTCCGTTACAAAGCTTCTAGAGTTGGAAGCTTTGACTATTTATTTAAAAATCTTTCCATAAGAGGACCGATGTGACTAGAACAAAGCTAAGTCGCTCCGGTCGATGCTAGGGTTAGTGCTAATCCTTGCATATCGACTCGAGGAGGACATGGGACATTAGTTCCAGTCTTGTAAACTGGGAAAAACATAAGATTTTTGGGAAATGGTGCAAAAGGGAATTGCTCTACTCATGAAGAGGGACACAATGGGAGTTTCTTCATGAAGGGAAAGCATGCAGGGTTCACTGTAGAGGTCCTCCAGTATCAAGGGATGGGGAGTATAGGGACAGTGACAAAATGCTGTGTAACAGATGCCCCCTAAAGCATGAAGACCGAACTAGCATGAGGGACGAAATGCTTTATGAATCAGTGCAGGGAACTAGGATCTGTCGTCGGAAAACCTGCAAGCATGTACAAATACATATACATAACTGAAAACTTTGTCAAATGATACATGAATCGTGGCATGGACGTAGCCATCCAGAGAATGATCATGTAAATGGATCCAGGCATGGGCGCAACCATCCTATAAAGGGGATCATATCGAAACCAAGGTATGGTCACAACCATCCAATAATGAGAAGGATCACATATGACAACTCATGGTATGTTCAAAGCCATCCATCTGAAAGAGGCATGTATATCAACATAATCATGTCACGCCGCTTTGAAACCTGGATTTTTGTAATTTGATCCCAGGGTCTTGCGCTCCAACATGACTTGATCAAAGTACAAATTCCAACATGTGAATAGATGTGTTGACGTCGAACATGCTAGAAAGTCGCTTGATTACCAATCAATGATATAAACTGTTAACAAGCGTGAGAGAAACCACCAATAATGAAAATGTTCCTCAAGGTACTATCAACATAATCCATGGAATGTGAATAGAGGAACTGAAGTTGAACACCCGTGAAATTACTCGATTGAAAGCCAATGATGTGAACTTGTTGTCGAGTGCGAAGAACTTGCCATTAGGGCATGCAAGCTCTAAGGTACTAGAAGGGGGTCTCTCGGTCAACTTCCCGAATAATTATTTGAAGTCGACAGGAAGTGACTATGTCGAAGGGGGGCCATAATGTATCCCACATCATCGACGCGAGACAAAAGGATGCAAAATGATTTTGGATGATACAAAGAATCAAAGGTAAATGTAACTGCAAAAGGACAACTCTTGAACATATCGGCGACATGACTGGAAGTTTGGAAGCTTTTGGATCCATAGGATTGGTGGTCATGATGACGTGGCAGAGATCAAATGGAAGGAAAAAATGAACGGCCCAACCCAGGGAGGTCAACGATACAAAGGAGGATATCCCAACTCGACACAAAGTAGAAAGTGTCATGCTTAAGAGTAAGCTGCCGACACAACTGATTAGATTTCCAAACTCCCCCCCACCATTTCTGGCAGGTACCCCAATTATTTTTTAATCGCAAGCTTGAAGGGGATAGCATATGCTTGCATTGTAATTTCATCGTTTGGATGAATCCGACCTAGTAAGTTTAATGATCCCTAGGAAGGAGAAGCTCATGTTCGTCATGACGACGAATCTGATGTCATTTAATATTTTAATGAGTTCGACAAAGGTGTAACTTGACATATTTTTCATGTTTAGAGAGTTTGAAAAAGACACATAAAAGAAAACTCCACATGGCCCCTTTTTGTACATTTGTTTCTCTTGAGCCCGAAAAGGTAGAAAACAATACTTGAGAGAACCATTTGACCATTTCAGTCAAGGAGTACCTTTTTCGTAAATAGTGAATCTTAGCCCGAAAAAGGGGTAAAATTATACTTGCCACATGATGTTTCACATCCGTTAATGAGTTCGAAACGACAAGGGCTCGACTATCTTTTCATTTTTAAAGGGTCGGAAAAGAGCTTGAAAGCGGACCCCCCATTTTATTCTCTTTTACGAGTCAAAAGGGAAAAATACTCAGCAATCTTTTCATATGAGTTTTATGAGTCGAGAAAAGAGCTTAAAGGTGACTCGTCCTAGAGGAATGAGTGGTATAAAGGGTAGCAACTGGTTTCGGCAATGGTGGAACTGCTCAAAACATGTAATGGTCAAGAGGCTGGCTAATAAAACCACCCATTGCTACGGTCCCTCAGGAAAGGAAAAACAACCAAGTGAAAGCATATGATCGGACAAAGAGATGGTGGCGATGGAATAAAACAACCAAGGCTCATTTAGTAGAAATCAGTTGATTAAAATGACAATCACGAGATGTAAATCGGGCATGGGTTCATTTTTACATAGGCTTGAACCATGGATAACTCTGCTTGGATTCGATTTCATTTTTACACAAGCTTGAAATGAAAAACTATGCTTGGTATAATTTTGCATGCCCCCAACATAATGACTTAATGGTACATGCCACCCAAGCTGCATTTTACTCAACTAGGTGGATGGAATGAAGGTTCACTTTCGAGATCTTGGAATGACTCGACTGGGATTTTACGAGATCTTAATCAAAGACTCAATTTGGAAAAGGGAGTTGTTTCATTTTTTAACGTAGTTGACACAATAAAAGAACTATCCTTAGGACCCTTGTTTCATTTTTTAACGAGCTTGACACAAGACAAAGAACTATGCTTACACACTTTGTTTCATTTTTTAACGAGGTGGACACAAGACCAAGAACTATCCTCATGACACCTTGTTTCATTTTTTAATGAGGTTGACATAAGACCATGAACTATCCTCACACCCATCTGCTCACGAACCATACAAGAACATGGCTCCCAAGAGGTCTTCACTTGACGGAAGAACCACACTCTAGGAGGAATACATGTCATTTGGTACCAAAGATAGATCGGGTTCCAAAGCCCCCAGTACATAATGTACAATACCATTTGTGTGAACATCAATAAATGCGGAGACGGAGCGAGTAGCCACATAATTGACCCGTGGCAGGGAAGGTACTACTTGTAAACAAGAGTCGATAGGGGACAATGGTTGCAAAGGAGGTGCCTGGTGACCATTGAATGACAGTTGATTAATGGTCACAATTTTGCCTTCGTGCGGAAAACAAACCACACAGAAAAGTGAAGAAACAAGAGCTCCCATGACATAAACATAGTCGTGTCCAAGGAGAAGATTGAAATCTAAGGGACCTTGGACTACCATCACGTCTATATAGATGGTCTTTCCTCCCAAAGTAATAGGGAACTTCGGAAGGACCCCCAAGGGTTGACTAGTTCCTATGTTGAAAGCCAACAGATTCTGAGTGACAGGCACAAGCTGTGGGGAGCCCAAAGCTTGTCAAGTAGCAGAAGACATGATGCTAGCAGATTCAACTTCATCTAATATAGTGCCATGTACTACCATATTATAGGATTGTATTGTGATCTGGAAAGGCACAAGATGGGAGGCAAAAAGCAGTCAATGGACCCTAATTGAAAGAGACAACAAAACTACTTGGTGGGGGTATCATATGATTGCCCCCATGCTATACATGAATAAGAGGACTCTCCTAAACAACCAGGATGGGAGGGTTACTCTTTAATTCATGAAAATCCGAGGAGACAAGAAGAAAATGAGTAGTATGATCACCACTCTCTCCTGGAACAGAGTGAGCAATTGGTGGCAGATCCAAGTCGACACTCTTTCCAACCAATGGTGGGGCAAGAATAGACATAAGAGAGTTTCACTCAAGAAGAGCAGGACCGGCAAGAGATGAACCTAAGTCAATCTCTTGACCAACCAGGAGAGGGTCAGGAGAAAGCCTCCGATAACCAACAGGAAGTTGGGGTTGAGGAGCAGCACGGTTTTCCAAAACTTTGGAAGCTTTATCCATAAGAGGACAAAGGTGAAGAAGATGCTCTCCTTCCAGTATGGTCACAAATTTGTGGTGAATTATAATTATGAGTGCAGACACAAACAATTCCTCTAGCTCGATAATGGGTCTAGCCACAACTAATACATTCTATGGAAGATTTCCTTAGGTTAGAACCAATTAAGAGGGCCTACCTCTTAGTATGCTTATCTCATTTGATGATGTCCTTGCTTGCTCGCTCCAACTATCTCTCGCTTCCCTCTTCAAACACCTGAAACAAGTAAACAAAAAAAAACAACAACCATGATAATAGAAAAATTGTAATTCAACCTACTTAACAAGTCAAGAAACATTAAGCCATGAACATGTAAGATGACAAATTATGTAGGAAATCAATCGATAGTTGCATATATATTTAATGAAGAAGAGATTACAACCATTGTCTTGACGTTGCTGTTCTCCTCTAACAAAACCAGGTTCCCACACACTTCTGCTAGCATTCCATGGTGGCCTCAACAACACTAGTTTTAAGGCTCTTCCCTTTAGGCTTCACACTAAACCAAATCCACACTTCTCCCTCACACAACTAGAGAGCTACAACTATGAATAGCTTTCTGTTTACTCCAAACTTAATTAGCACTAGCACACCAACATTAACACTAGATTGTGCTTGGGAAAAAGGGAGGCTTATATAGGATGAATGGATGGGAGATGGATCCTCTTCTCATGGGAGAGGGTTTTATCTCTTGAGGTAGTTCCATCCTTATAGGGGAAAGGAGCCCAAACTGACATCCTCGACCCCATCCAACCAAACCATTTACTATACTTCTATTACGAAGCTTCTAGAGTTGGAAGCTTTGACTCTTTATTTAAAAAACTTTCCATAAGAAGACCAGCGTGACTGAAAAAAATCTCAGTCGCTTCAGTCAGCACTAGGGATAGTGGAGGTCCTCCAGGATCAAGGGACTAGGAGTACAGGGACATTGACAAAATGCTGTGTAACACTTTGTAAACTTTGCTTAATTTGCATGAGTTACATAATTTTACACATTTTGCAACCTCACTGTCATTCTGCAGTTGAATCTAAGGTTTGAATAGATCCCATGGAATACATATCAACCAAAGCACATGGGAAAATGCCAAATGGCACCTACATAGATTTCCTCGTATTAGGCGCAAGCAAAAGGAATCCTAGTTGACCACAATATCAAAGTCAAACTTTCGGTCAAACAGTGACATAGTGCATTTGAAATACACCAGGAATCATAACAGAATATCAAGCAAGCCCGATCCATATCAAGTGAGTGAGATCATGAAGGATTTGAAGGACGATGATGTGTTCTTCACATGATTTGTTTCCTTGATAATGAATCATGTGAATTAGAATTTTAATGGAAACCAAACTTTGAAATGTCAATTCATAGATTTAGTTTTTAGCAACCAATTTCTCATGGTAGTTATTTTAAAAGGACTATAAAATGCTTCATTGAGAAGCAAACCATATGATGGATAAGTTCATTATGCTCAAATTTTATTATTTTTGAATATTATTGAAGTTCACCCATTGCTTAGTTAATATAATCCTCTTTTATGATTGCACATGCATAATAGGAATTGGCGTTTGATCAGTAGATTATTTGAGTTTTTTCATCTCTCGTGTGCCTCAAGAGGGCCCCCTATTGAGTATGAGTATATCATATTTTTCCTTATGTTTCATTTCACAAGACATATTATTTTTCTTTATGCTTATTTTTCGCAAGGTTTCCTCCAATTATTTAGTTTGAATGCTCTATTTCCCCTATTTCATTACGCATTGTCTTTTACTTATTCAATTCTTGTTATTTTATAGATACAAGCACTTGAATAAACCTATGAATACAAGAAAAACATTTATCAATTGTTTCTTGTTATTAGTCTTTTACCTTTGCATTTAGCTTAGTCTTAGATTTATAAATATTGTGCAAAATGAATGAACTTTGAACTTTGAACATGCACACCAGACACAAGTTTACTTTGGTAGAAGGTATTTAAATTCAATATTTTATAATAACATTTACTCATTTTTATAGAATAAGTTGCCTTTATTTTCCTTAACATAGAATTCAATTGCTTCTTGAGAAATAGAATTTAAATGCTTTCTTAGGACAAAGTGTTGGCATTTTGGCACAGGTGTCAGGCTATGGTACAGGTGTTGTCCTTGATGGCAACTCACTTTGGTGACAGATCTCAGTTCAGGTGCTCAGAATGAAGAAAATCTTGTATACGCAGGTACACCTTGCCGAAGATGCGTATACACGCGGGTTATTCGTTTGGAAGTCGCGTATGCGTATACACACACTTTTATGCACATAAAAGCGCGTACATGGTGGAAAACTTATTTTTGGTCCGTGGTTGTTAGTCCTTGGAACTTGAACCTATGGTTGTGGACCATGGTATCTCGTTAGAAGAGTTGACCCCAGGTTTTGGGCCCTTGGTATTGGTTATTATGGTTTTGGACCGTGGTATTGTGGAAGGCCTAAAACTATATAAGAGGAAGGAGATCATGTGGCAAGGAATCATCTGAATTATCATTGAATATCTGATAATGTACGAGATTAGCATTGTGGAGCAGATCTGGATCTGAATGAAGGAGGAACCTTAGCGAAAAGAAGGATAAGTTCTATTGATGGGTCATAATCTCTTGGCTTGAATGATAATATCTTTGCATGATTTTGATCTGTTATATTTGGCACATGCGTGATCTATAAATCTGATAATCTGGGTTAATCAGTGCCTGAATACTTGAAAGAGTGAATTATGTTTGTAGATCTGTACGCAGGTTCAGTTAAGCTAAGGCGCGTATATATGCAGGTTCAGTAAAGGAAAACAACGTATACACAGGTTGTTCCATACGCAGAAGCGTATGCACGCGGGTTTCAGGCCATTAAAGTAGCGTATACATTTTGAGTTATTGTTGCAGTGTTCTGGGTTCAGTTTTGGTGTGTGGTACTCTTACTGTGATCTGGGTACAGTCGTCAGAGAGGTGTTTATGTTGATTTAGTTTTGGTGAAAAGGTGATTGGTTGATGCAGAAATTCTTGATGGTTGATTGATGTTATTTGTGGATCCAGTCTGAAAATTTATGAAATGTGGTCCTTGAAAGAAAGAGAAGGTTTTAGCCTTCTGTAGGCCAGCACCTACGTACTAGTATCTTGGCTAGTGCAAGAGCTAAAGGGGGTTGTAGCTCCCTTCCAGGAGAAGCTGGGAAACGAGAGAGAGTTGTTGCTCTCTGCAGGTTGCATCCTGCGTACTGGTAAAAGGACTGCACCAGTACATTTGTAAAAAGAAGTTTCTAATTAAAGAAAAGATAGAGACGAATTGCAGCAGGTGGTTTTCACCCACATTGGGTTTCCACCTTACATCTTCTGTTCTTGTGTGCGATTGTCTTTCTGCTCTGCATTACTATTTCTGGTTACTGGTTATTTGCTTCTAAATCACATATTAACAATCAACATCAGAATCCCGGATGCGGGTGCCACCGTGCATGACCTGGTAAGGCCACTTGCCACGGTCGACAGGACACGCGACGGACGGAGAGCATTAAGGCTCCTCGCCGCCACCTCCCATCGACCTGCAATGCAGCATTCGAGCCTTAATGAAGGCGCAGGTTTCACAGCGAAGGCGGATGGCCGCATTCAATGCGGGGACATTCCGACGGAATGCAGAGGTCGTTAAATATGTTGATTTGGAAGCGGACGAAGCCCACAGCGATGGTGTTCTTGCTCTGTGTCCTGAGAGTTCTGGAGTCTTTGTGGAATTGGGGGAGACTGGTCGACTGCTGGTCCTCCCTGGTTCATGCCTACAGTCTTTTGTCTGTCATAGTGAGCCGAATTGGGAGAAAGCTTCGTCTGAGGAAGTGGAATTTGGGAACATGGTGCGTGAAAGAATGCCATGCCGTCGGGGCAGAGGCTCAGGGAGAGCCAGATCCGCTCGCGGGCCTGCAGCTGACCAACACCACCATTGTTGTTGTATTTACTGCCACCGACGAGGAGGAGCACCCCAGGTGCAGGCGAGTCAAGTTGTGGAAGCTGGAGGGTCCAACAATGGCGAGCAAACTCTACCAGCATTCGGCTCTGTCATCTTCTCGCTGCGCAATCCCAGAGAAAATCTGGGCATCAATGCTCATATTTCAGTGTTGTTTACCAGAATACCGGACGAATTTGAAGAAGGCATGCCTCGGCCACCTGCAATGGAGCACCCCGCGGTCACTGAAGAGAGACTCCACCCGGAGCGAGAGGAAAATCTGCCTCAGGCTATGGAGGCAGAGTGTAGGCTCGTGGATAAAGGCAAAAGGCCTGAGGGGGAGGCCTCAAGCTCAAGGGAGGCGGAATTGCGGGAGAGCGAACCTGTGCTGCCGGCTTTCATGGACGGCCTACCAGAAGGACATGGCTGGGCGTGGATTCGGGAAGCTAAACCAGGGGAGGGCGAGCCCGGGGATGACGAGAGAGAGGGCTAAGCCCAGATGGCTCTCATGCATGAAGACTGGACGCGTGTGGGATCGTGGTCGGTTCTCTCTCCTGCTGTCTTTAGTCGTTCTAGTTTGTTTTTTTCTGTTATATGTTGGTCGTTCTCGGTCATATGAATCATCTGCTGTTTCTGGGTCACTCTTCCGTTATGGAATGGAGTTTTGTTTGGCTTGGGCTATCTCCACAAGCCCTGGTTCTATGTGACAATCTCTGCCCCTGCGAGGGCTTTACAGAGATGGTTTTTGTCTTTTTGTTGGAGGTTTTAGGGAGCAATCTAGGTATCTTCAGGTGGGTTTCTCAGAAATGTAATGGGTTGGGGGACTATGCTACAGCTGCCATGGGGCAGCAAGACATACTGCATGTAATTTTCCGCTGTAAATATTAATACAAAGTAGGTAATGTTGCTTAGAAAAAAAAAAACAATCAACATCAGAAAGATCAAGTAAATTAAAAGTTTGCATTGTATACGCGGGTTTTCTTCTGCATTATTGCGTATATACGCGGGTTTAATTAACTGAAGTAGCGTATAGCAGTTGATTTTGAAAAAGGAATATTTGACATAATAATACTGATTCACCCCCCCTCTCAGTATTATTTCCAACACAAAGTTTCCAATTGAGTTCTTATAAAATAGATTTTGTTGCTTTCATAGAATAAATCTATCTTTCAAATAGAATTTAAGAAGTTTATATATAATAGACTTAATAATATAGTTTCAATGCTTTCATAAAATAGGAACTTTTAATGCTTTCATAGAAATAGAAATTGGAAGTTTTTCATAGAGTAAAGTTTGATTGCTTTCATAGTATAAGAATTTATTTGTCTTTCATAGCATATAATTGGTTTCGTAGAATAGAATCACATTTATTCTTCATAGATAGAAATTTCACTTTCATTTCATTCATATTAAAATTTCATTAGCTTGGAGTTTATTGTTTTTTTAAGATTAAACCTTATTTCCTTTCTAGAATAATTTGTGTTTTTCTTTCATATTTTCATAAGAAAGTGTGTGTGCTCATTTTAGATATCATTTCATGAATAAGATTTTATTTCATTCTTGCAATTTCTTTCAATAGATTAGATTCACTTTTAAAATTGAAAGTTAATTTCCTAGCATATATTGTGCAAGTGTGCTTTGCAAGTGTACAAACTTGGATTGATAATTTAATGATAAGTAATTTAACTCAATTAAATTACCCAACATTTTTGGTGTCGTTACCAGGGAAGTATACATAGGCATTTACTTTCAATTTAGAATGTCTTTTTTTCACACAACTCTGAATAGGAGGAGTATTCAGATGAGAGGTAAGAACCTATGCATCAGGACTGTGGGGTTCTTCTTAACCAGAGTTGTTGTATTTGCATCTCATCTTAGTTGCATTCATTTTAGATGCATAATTAAAATTTATATGAAAACAAATAATTTTCAGATGCATGTATAGGGAAATAGATTCTAGGGGTAGATTTGTTAGAGGGCGTAGTTCAATTCCATCATGACCAAACACCCACACTATACCACGTGGTGTAGTAAGAGCCACATCACCATCCGTATTACACATTCCATATTTTGTAGTTAGAATAAGAATTCCTGAGGTGCAAGGGTCATAAATTCTACCTAGAGAAGAACCAACTTTGTCTATAAAAGAAGTGGTAGAAAAACCTACATCTTCAGTTGAGGGATGTAGAAATTAATGTGTAGATTCAATACTGCTCATGAAATTTGCTAAATCACAAGACTTGAAGCTACTCTACTGATCTGTGGAAGCTAATTCACAATATAAAACAAGAATCATAGACATGAAAAATGAAACATCACACATGCACAAAGATTTATCTAAGGGAAAGAAACTGCTCAAAACCCCTTACTATCTATATTTCATTAATAAGAGAATAGAGAAGAAATACAATGCTTGATCAAGCCTCCACACACCCTATAAGTGTATAGTCTATCCCTCTGCCTGAATGAATCAACCTAGCCAATAGTTAGCCAATTTCAAGCGTTCCCAAGCTCCCTTCATTCCCTTGGGAAATTGCCCCTATTTCATAGGAATTTCACACCAAGGAATTGCACAATAGTCTTAGGTCAATCTCTGACTGCATGCACCACCTGTACATATGGGAACATGCTAAAACTGATAGTACACTTCCTTCGAATTGCCATCTCAACTGGGTAAATCGAATTCTCTTCATGCAACCATTATTTTGGGTTGATTAATCAGTTAACTGGTTTATTACTGAGTTTGGTTGAAGTTCTACTTCCACAAATTGACCTCCACTAGTTCTTTTGACAGTTAGAACTAGTTAAGCTAACAATAACTTAAATTAACTGGAATATATTGCTACAAATTAGCAATCAATCATGTAGAACTGAACTCAAGCTTCCCCAACTTGAATTTACTAAGTTAATTGAGTGAAAAGAGCCATGTCACCTCAGTTAACTACCTCCAAGTATTCCGCTAAAGTAGAAATTCAAATTTTAATTGAGTTTGACCAAGGTAAAAACAAAACTAGATTTTCTTGTTGCATTTTCAACACTCCCTCTTAGCAAGAAAGGGATTATAAACCACCGCTATCCTGCACCTATGGAACTCGAATTTTCCTCTTGAAAAAGCCTTTATCCAAATATCTGCATCTTGTTTCTATGTTGGAATGTACTGCAACAACATAAACTGCATCTACACACAATCCTATAGATGGTGATACCATATATCAATATGCTTGGATCGATCATTAAAAACAAGATTCTTAGAGAGTTTGATACAACACTTCTTATCACAATAAATCATAGTAGGATCCATCATCTGACCAAACAAGCTAACAAGTATCTTTCTCATCCAGATCGCCTCACATGGTGCTTGACTTACAACCATGTATTCTCCTTATGTTGAGATGAGTGCCACTAATATATTCTTCTTGTTGTACCAAGAAACGGTTACAGACCCTATTATCACTCAGATTTTCCTTGAAGTTGTTGGAAAGAGGAAAGGGGTCCGAGGTAACCACAAACCAACTTTTAAGTACAAAATCTAGTCAATCTGTACTGAGAGAGGGCTCTCTCTTTATGATTTAGCTTGGTTTTGAAAGATATTAGGCTAGTTGTGAAGTTTAGGAGTTTTGTTTGGGTTTGGGTGGTGAGATTCAATAACGGAGAGGTAAAACTGAGTAGTTCAGGCCATTGGGCTAATGGAGTCAAAGAAGATGGCTTAACTGGACATGGTTTCTTAATAAAAGATGGTTTCACAGGGCAAGATGGTCAAACAGGGAACAAATAAAGACCTGGGATAAATGGAATGGGTTTAAAATGGGCGAAGGGCAGTTAAGAATCCTTCAAAATATTTAAAGAGGGAACTTGAATGATTACTACTAAAGAGCAGTTAAGTATTCTTTAATACATAATCAAAATGAACGAACTAGAAAATAGGAGCAATTAAGATTTCACTATTTATCCTAATTCAGAAGAAAACATGGAGAATAATAACGATTGAAAATAGAGTGCAATTAAGCATATTCTGAATTACTCTTTTTCGTTTATCATTCAGATGTGGAACATAGATGATATAATAAACAAGGAAAACTTTAAAACATAAGGTATATAGGACTTATTGATCCGGTGTTTGATTCAAGAAATCTGTGAAAAGTCCTTTGCTTCAATTCTTTATCCAACAAGCCATACAAAAGTTGGTCCAACAACACTTTATTCCAAAATAGTCAATATTATAGCAATGTCTAAGAATCCACTCTCCATACTCCAACTGAGGGAGTATTTATACAAAAAATTTTACAATGAAATATCTCATAACAAAGTGAGATATAAACTGGGGTGACTAATCATATCCTTCAAGAAAATAGGGCTAGAAGACCTCGTAGATGACAGATAAGGCAACCGAATGGTTTGCTGTCCCTATTTTCGAGAATGTGTTGGAGTTAGGCCCTATGATTTGGCCTCTTGTTGTCCTTGGTGTAATTATGTGCTGGCTGCTCTGTTTTGACCTTCCTACTGATACACTTTACCTGCATCTGATACTCTTTATTTGTTGATCTCTTTTCATCCTCTTTATCTTCATTGACTGTAGTAAAAATCAAAATTTACCTTTTACCTAGAATAAATTACAAAATTTCAAGCATTTCTTCCCACCATTTTGGCTGTGGTATTCTGGTTTTCTGAAGCTTTATGAGGGTTTCATCTATTTCTGTATACCTGAAAAATGTAGGCTGAATTGGGAACAAGTGTTTTAGTTCATGCTCGACATAGAATAAGTTCTCTAGGTTGTCGTAGAGCACCCTACCTGTAGGCAATGCTTTTATTCCTGATGCACTTGTAGATGAACCTGCTTAGTTGCCTGCATACTCATTCAATTTCTCCACATAATCTTTATGCCTCATTAACTTGTCATTGATCACTAAAGGACTGGGTAGCCCTTTATTTTGCAAAATATCAAACTTCTCCATAAAAGCATTAATTTCTGCCTGCATGTCATGACATCTTCTTTCTAAATTCTGCATTAAAGTTTTCTTGGTTAATACCCTTTTGATTTCCAAAATGGTTTCTGTCTTGTCATTAATGCCTAACTCTTCCAGCTGTTCTTTATTTCTAGTATTCAAAAAATGTATAAGCCTGTTGGCTTCCTCAGGCATTTTTCCTAATTCTACTCTTGTTCTTTGGATTTCTTCTTGGACTGCCTTCACAAGATTAATCTAATAAAAAATTACTTGGATATAAGGCCAAACATCATTTATGGATTGAGTGATGTTGGCCCAAATAATTCTCTTGATTTTTGTTAGAGGCTTGTCAAATGTAAGATCTCTCTCCAATGATTTTACTTTGTTTTCTAACACTTTAATCTCTCTTGTCTTTTCTGCAACATTTATCTTTGAGAGATCATAGCTTTGTTCCATTTTGGCATATTTCTCCTTTAGCTTATTTAGTTCTGAAACTTGTAGTTTCAGGTCCTCCATTGATTTTATTAGCTCTTCTGTGCTCAAATTAGCAGTACTGCCCTGTGCTACTCCTGCTATTCCTGTTGTTGCTGTACCTATAACTGCCTCTGCTGTGACTGCTGGAATATTTGGTGCCAATGTTGCTCCAAGAGTTGATGGGACTGCTGTTGATACTACTAGTATCACATTGGGAGGCTGGGAGGTCGACTCTCCCTGCTTGTCCTTCAATGCCTTTTCAAGTGCTTGTTCAGTATCATTCAGTCGTTCATTGAGTTTTAAGAGTAAATCCATCAGCTCTTCTTCAGATTTTTGCTTTATAACCTCATCAGTCTGTGGATGTCTTGAAGGTGGCAGTTTTAGTTGCTTCCTTAGGGCAACAATATCTTCATCTTTCTTTTTGATCAAGGCTTCTGTAGCCTTTGCATCTTTGGGATCATGGCCCAATATAATAATTATATCTTCTAAGGTTTTTATTCTATTATCTTTGGCTTGAGAGGAGGCCTTTTCCAAGTGTAGTTGAGCAGTAGTGTTGTCCAAAGAATTTTGTAACCTGTGGGCCATCATTGCCTTGCCAGTCAAGGTTGAGTAAATCATTTCTCCTGTTTTCTTATGCAACTCAATTTGATCCAAAGGATGAATATCCTTTGCCATGACTTCAAAATTTGTTCTGAGATAATCTGCTGTTGATCTAGGCTGTTGCACCTTGGGCTTGAAATAGCTCATTATCATCTTGCCTTCTTTGATGTCATAGGCTGACATCAATCTCTGTTGATTTGTAGGAGCCATCTTCAAATATCGGTTATAAACCTGCAGCCTCAATGGATCATTCCTAGCTTTTATTTCTGTGAATGTTTTCTTGATGTTTGAGGCATCAGTCCCTGGTGGCTTGGAAGAAGATATCTCTACGCTTTTCTGCCTTTCTAGCTCCTACCTCTGAGAGCTAGTGGATGTTCCTCCTATTGGGAAAGTTTGCTAGCTTTCCACTCTTTCTTCCCTCTGACTATCTGTATTTTCTTCTGCAAATTCCTCCTCTGAAAGGGGATTTAATCTTTGTCTCTTTGTTCTTGGTTGTCCTGATGGTTCACTAGAAGGGGTAGTTTTTTCCCTGTCTCTCTTTTTGTTTCTTTCCTCATTTAAAGGAGTTTGCAGAATTGTAGGCTTTCCTATATTGACCTGAGTGGGAGGAGTCTGTATTTGAGCCTATTCTCTAGAAGTTTCAGGCTGGTTAGACATTGTAGGCTATTCAGTGTGTTGAAAGCTGGTCTCTAATTCCTTGCCCTTTGATGACCCTGTCGCTGGAATAATTGTTTCGTGTGAAGGTTGTTGAATGGACAAATAGGTCAATGAAATCATTGTAGGTGTAAGGGGTCTCAATGGAATTATGGAAAATGGGACTCCAAAAAATGACAGACCTTGGATTGCCTCTAGTATCAAGTTTCTTGATAGGGAAAGGGAAGTTATCTGACTGATAATACAATAGAAGATGATAGATGAAAGTAGTGTATTTGAAGACTCCTTCATTGTCCAGTCTTAGGAATTGGTCATGAATTTTGTTGGCAATATAAGAGGCATAATCATATTTAACAGCAGGGGGCTGTCCAGGAGTAAAAATTGACAATAATACCAAGGTTATCTCATCAACATACTCTCCGGAGTTGAATCCCATGATTGAGGCTATCATATCAATAATAATTCTTCCTGTATCTGTAAAGAAAACCTACAGATAAGGAGGTGGGCCTTTAGGCTGATGTTTAGGGTCCATGAACATTTGACAGATGCAAGTCAGTTCTGCTTGAGACAATTGGGGAGCTCTTTCAAGTAAGTATCCCATAGAAAGGGGACTGAGAGCATGACTAGAGTGGAATTGCAGCATTTCATTGATAGATTGGGCAGTGATGGGAAAAAGGACTGCTTGGCTTGGGGACATGACTGCTCTTTGGTTAGTGTCATAATTGGCATAACAGTGATGAATGATATCTAGGAAAACATGGACTGAAGGGAGGAATTACATGGGAAGGTTGGATTCCCACAGTCCTAAGATGTCGGAGCCATTAATATAGTTGTCTCTGGCTTGGCAAAATATCTTAAGGTGGTTTTCATTACCGGATAAGTATTTTATCTAAAAATATTTATCGGCCAGGGGCAGATAATCTAAATTTTTGTGAGGGGCGTTCATAGGTACAACATTAAGAGCTATAGGAGTTTCCATCACTGGTTCTTGTGGATTCAGGAATGGAACTTGGGTTTTCTGTGAAAAATAGTGAAAACAACAGGTTTGGGAACCTATATAGTGAACAACGACTGAATGTATAGCGAAATTGGTCCTTTCTGTGGAATATTCAGTATAAAACCAAAACTTGCAGGGTTTTGGTGGAAATGGGTAAATACCTGTATTGGGGAAGTGAACAGTGTAATGGCGGGATGGATAACAGGTTCTGGACGACGTCGCTACAAATTTTCTGACCAGGTGGCAGTTGAAAAGCTTTAGCGGTTGACTGGGACGTCGCTTTGCATGGGAACATAGTTTGCCGTATAAAACATTGAAAATGACATTTCATTGGTTTTATTCGCAAAATCTAGGTTGGTGGGGGTTTTTTGGATTATCGGGCAAGTGACGTATGCAGGGAAATGATGTTTTGTCGTTTATGGAGGGCGGTAAGCGGGATGGGATCACACCGCTTTTGGAGGCAGGCGGTTTTTGGCCACGGGACAGCGATCACATTAACTGCATGACGCGTGGTGGAGGTACGGGAGGAAAACCACTTGGTGATCGCGCGTTAACGCGTGGTCACCAGGGGGGCATGATATCGATATAGATTGTCGGATGATGGGGACAAGATTGAACAGTGGACAGGAGGCATATTGCAGCGGAGTTTAATTGTGGCGGGCCCAACACCATAAAAAATATTTAATTGTATTGGGGGTGGTTCTTAATTAATCGTAAGGGTTAATTAACTCCAATTAATCCTGTTTGACAAGTATCTATGGTTATATTTAACCGGGGCGGGATATATAATATTTCGGGGTTTTATATAGTTAAATAATATGGGAGTGGGTTAGTTTTCCAAAAGATTTATATAATATAAGTCAGAAATTAATATGAAGCAATGTGATAAAGAGCGTTAAGTAAAAACATTAGAGTATACATTTAAACTTAGGCTTAAAGTGGAAAAGGAGTTTTTATGTGATATTGTGCATTTTTCCTAAGTAAAATAAGATTTTACTTAAGAAAAGACTTATGAGAGTGAATTAATGATTTATGGATGGTTTTAAGTACTTAGGCCATTTAAATTATTGGGCCGAGGGTCTGGTCCCTCCAGAAGTCAGAGAAATGCTCTGAGCCCCTTTAATTTTCAAAGACCTTAATACTTTAGGGGGAATTAGTGAAGTCTTTAGGGAAAAATATGAAGGGAAGTTAATTATTTAACCTTGTTTTGCTTGAACTGCATCAAGTGAAATGTCTGCCTTACACTTGTGATAAAAGTGAAAATTAACACATTTAGAGACATTATCCATCACAAGTAATTCTGCAACACCATCTACCTACCCTACCTACTTTAGCCTGACATTTTTCTTCTTTATTAGGGTGCACTTGGACTGGCAAACCCTTATCACACTTTTTCTTTTACATATATAACTCTATCTAAGTCTAACATTATTACATCCAAGGGCTCATATTAAACTGTTGAGCTCCTTTTATTCACTCTACCTATCTACTTATCTACCAAGATTAAACAGTTTGGTCAGATTTTATTCTCTATCTCTAAAACATAAAATTGAAAGTATGAACTAGTCAAGTTTAAACTATTTGACTGTTCACCAATTGTGGCATAAGTTACAAGTTGCACACAATTTGTTTATTACATAAGAGTAAAAAGTAGTGGCATTTAGACTTGCACACTTTCCTTGGTATTTCTTTTGGTGGGGTTCATTTTCTTTCACTTTTTTTGACCATTTTATTTCTTTTCACTCTTTGATTTTTCTTTTAGGGTATACCCTCTTTACATTTTTTTTTGATTTTTTAACAATATGGAAAACCTTTGTAACAAGTAAAGGCATGAACATATTACATAGCCCATTGAGTCAATCATGAAATATGACATCTATTGGTATAGGAGCTTAACAGACTCAACACTGAAAATTCCACCTGATGTACTCTTTCGGTCTAATGGACTTATCACCCAATATGCATTGGTGAAGCGACACAACTTCACTCCCATTGTCCATCTGTACCAAATTCCCTACTGGGTAGCGCCTATGAGGTACCACAGAACATGTTTAGCTTCCCTCCAAAATATTTTGGTTGACCTAACCATGGCTTGACTAAGTTGGTTGACTGCATAACGCATCTAGTTGTGTGTTCACAGGATACATGAGTGAACCCACCAACTGCCGGTAAACAGTCGCATCCACTTCCTCACCTAAAGTGGTGATCCAGGTGGATGTTGGTGGCCACCCACCTATCCCACTTGGACCCCCACAACTGTCTCCTTTAGTTTTTCAGTTTCCTTAATTGTAGCACAATTTACTAATTTTGGTAGTTTTTTTTTGGGTTTTGAACTTCTGGAGCCACTTTGAGGCCCTAAACGATGTTTTTTGGGAAAAGCATGAGCAACATGGGTCATAGTGTGATGCTGCTCAGTAAAAAGTTGTAGTCCTTGGATAGATCTTGCTAACGAGGTATGGTGGGCATCAAACGGAGATTTTATGCCAAAGTTACGACCTCGGGAAGTTGATGTACCAATTTACCCAAACGGGGCCCATAGTTTGGGTAAATTGGTACATCAACTTCCTGGGGTCGTAAATTTGGCATACGATCTCCGTTTTATGTGCACACTACCTCGTTAGCAATATCTATCTGAGGACTACAACTTTTGAGTGAACAACATCAATCCACAACCCATGTTGCTCTTGGTTTTCCCAAAAACATCGTTTAGGGCCTCACAACGGCTCCAGAAGTTTAGTACCCGAAAAAACTGCCAAAAATAGTAAATTGTTCTACAGTTAAGGAAACTGAAAAACTGAAGGAGACAGTTGTGGGGGTCCAAGTGGGATAGGTGGGTGGCCTCCAACATCCACCTGGATCAAGTGGCGTCCTCTTTCCTCTAGTTGGTTTTTAAAGGAATCTCCATGGTTTGCACCTGTCCATGCAGAACCTCTGAAGTATCTCATTGGCATACTTTCCCTGAGAGACAAATAGTTCCCCATCACCTTGCGATGCTTCCAATCCAAGGAAGTACTGCATGAGGCCCATGTCCTTCATCTCAAACTCTCTTGCAAGATCCTCCTTCCAATATTTGATCAACTGCTCATCACCAATAAGTATCAGGTCATCAGAATATAAAATAATAATCAATAATTTATCTTCTACCAAATGTGATATAGGTTTTCATCCCCTTCACTTTTGGTGAATCCAAAACCAATGAGATAGCTATTGATCTTGGTGTATCAAGTATGGGGTGATTTTTTGAGACCATATAACACTCACTTGAGTCTGCAAACATGAGACTCTCGGTCATAAGTCTGGAAGACTTCTGGTTACTCGATATACACCTCTTCCTCAATAACTCCATTGACGATTGTTATTTTCACATCCATCTAGTGGATCTTCCACCCCATCTGTGTAGCTAAAGCAAGGATTGATCTGATGGATGAGTACCTTGATACAAGAGAAAAGGTCTCCTTATAGTCAATCCCCTCCACTTAAGAGTACCCCTTGGCCATAAATCTGGCCTTGTACTTTTCTATGCTTCCGTCTACTGTCTGCTTCACCTTGAAGATCCATCTCGAATCCACAAATGATTTGTTTGCTAGTCTTGGGGCCACTTCCCAAACACTGTTCTTAACAATGGATTTGTACTCCACCATTGCATCAACCCATATCGGTTTCTCTATTGCTTCCTCGGTAGAGTATGGCTTAGTCTCTACTAGATCAATCATAAGAGCCATGTAGCTAGTGTACCAATCTAGTGACCTTCTCTTCCTACGTTGATTTGAAAGCACCCACATTCTCACTCGCATCCTGCACAAGTCTCTCAGCTTCTCTGGTTCTCTTTCTACCTTTTCTAGATGATTATACTTGAGTGGACGTCTCCACTCTCTTCTCCTCAACTTATGGATAATCCACAACATCTCGAGGCTCCTCCTTTAGAGCTAAATGATCCTCGTTTGGTGGGATCTAAAAATTTCTCTCAAGAGAGCATTGCATGGATTTGTCTTCATCAAATTTGGTATCCCATCACACAACTGTCATTTTTAGGGATGGAAAATACACACTGTAGTTGTGGGGATTTTCTGTTTATCCCACAAATACCCCCAACATTGGTGTCAAATCCAACTTCTTCCTTGACTCTTTGGAGACATGGTAATAGACATAGGCTCCAAAGATCCTGAAGTGTGACACATCTGGCTTCCTCCCCAAGAAAGCCTCCTCTATTGTGAACATGCCAATAATCTGATGAGGACTCATGTTCTACAACTAGACTATTGTGTTACATGCTTCAACCCACAAGTGCAGAGGTATGCTTTGGTCATGCAACATGTTAAACTCACATGGAATGTAAAAAATGAAATAGAAAGATAAGCATTTGATTGCATATATTATTGACATGATATACATTTATAGTACATGGTGTGACCCTTGGATTCATATTCCAAGTGGTCTCTTGGACTCCGGTGGCTATTCACATTCCACACCAGCCCATAGAGGATTAGGTGTCCAACATCCCAATCCGAAGGGGTATGTATGAGTCCAAGAAGAGATCTATAATACAAAATATGAAAAAATGCGTGGCAGCACTAGGCTAAATGTGCTCTTTGAAATGTTGGTATAAGGGGGTGGTTAAAGGATGACCACCAACACCAGAACGCTTAGTGTAGTTCCTGAAACCCTTCCAAATCTGGCATGAAGCTGAGGTCTTCTGCTAGAGGAAGTGCTCCTCATGTTTTTGAGAGGGAAATCTTCAACCTTGAAAGGGAGTTCTCACCTCGCATAAAAAGGGAGAACCTCAACCTGAAAAGGGAGGTCTCAACTTGTGATGGTTTAAGGATAACCACCAACTTTGGAATTCTTAATGCAATTACTGGAAATCTTCCAAAACTGGTAAGAATCTGAAGTCTTCTACTAGAGGAAGTGTCCCAATTTCTTTGAAGATATGTCTCAACCCCGCATAGATGGTTTGAGGCTGATCATCGATCGAAGGCGTGCTTAGGGGCATCTTGGTCTCTAGATACAACTTTGAATCTGGTATTGCAGGTTGTGGCTCAGGCTTGCTTGATGTGGCTTTGAAGCTTGTAGATGACCATCACTTCACCCCCATCAGGTACAAGGTGAGATGATGGATACAACTCAATTGCAATATTGTTCAATACTCTAGAACAAGTTTTGACATATGATTGAAATATCTTCTTGGTTGTTGAAGCCCATTTCCAAGAAGCGATCCATCCAATATGAATCTTTGTTCTTGCATGAGGCTTGATTTTGAAGCATCTATTTGAAGAATGAGTGGTTTTATGACAATTCTCACATGGATGAAGATCAAAACAGTGATCTTTCATATGGCCAATTCGGTCACAGTGTTGGCATTTAACAACTTTTGGTTGCAAATGTGGAGGAGCAAAATCTGGAATAGGTGAAGATGAACTGTCATGAAGGAATCAAACACTGAGATATTGGATGGGCTTTGAGTAATCTAGAATATGAAAGGACACAACCTTGTCATATCCAAGACCAGTTCTGTGCTTGAATGGACAAGCTCTTCCCAAGGTCTGATGATTGACTTGGAAAGTGCAGGCTAAATTGCTACATCTACATGTAATTCTGCTACTTCAGTGGGTACTAGATCTGAATCAACCTCAATCTTACTAATTTCATTACTTGCTGGCTATTGATGGGTTTCTATTTTAACCTTGCACAAAGGATTGTTTTGAGCAGAAAACAATATAGAATGACAAATCTGCTGAAGCTCATCTCGTTGGAACTGAGATTCTAGTTGCAAAAAATCAATCTTTTCCTGTGCATTATGTAGGTGGGTTTGAATGTCACAGAGACTGTATTATGCAGGTAGGTTTGAATGTCAAATTTGGCCATTGTGTTAGCAAAAATAAAATCCTCTCAACGATCTCTTCTTTAAACCAATGGATTCAAAAATTTACACTATTATATATACACCCTTTATGGAATTCAATGTATACAACCAACATATAATAAACAACGACCATGCTCACGATATTCACAGAATTTTCAACAGAGATCCAATGCCACATTCACCATAAACATTCAACATATTTAAAAATATTGCATGTTTTAAATGCATACCTCAATTTGGCTTTAATCAATAGGTATAACCAGTGCACAAAGGTCTTTGAGTTGATGTAGCATACCATGACCTTCCACAATGGTCTTCCAGCAAAGACAACCAACAATCATTGACCAGGAGACAATTTACACTCACTACACCATTGCTCGGTCATTTCAACATCATGACTTTCAAAACTATTCAACACATTCAAATGTACCACTGTACCACTTTATATGGAATTCAACACACAACACCACACTGTAAGTAGGCAATCTCCATCCTGGCGTTATAATTCCAGTGCACAGTCATGATTTGTTTCCACCAATGTTCAGAACACAACATTTCCACCAACGTTAAGTCACAATCTTCATACTCAGGTGCCAGGATCTCACATTGAATGTAATCTTTTAATCATGTACACAATATCCAATGCAACTTCAACACAACTTCATACACTTATTCCTACCATCTGTCAAGTCTGTCTTCCCTATATCGTGAGTAGACCTATGCTCCACATGGAAAACACCAAATTCTGCAGAGTTTCCTAATTCTGGCGTCAAAAATAAAATCTTTTCATGATTATTTTCAATCAAGATGTACAAGATTATCTTTCATATCTCCTTAAACACAATAAAATATGGAGAATTCATCGAGAATGATGATGATCGACATATATGCCTTTGGAAACAACAAATTCTAACCCCTTTTCCGCCGCTACAACTCCATCTCAATGAATCAAACTTGGTGGACGCCTTGCAGGAAGTGGAATGAAAAACGTGGAGGTGAAGCTGACAGCGTAACTATGGTAACTGTGATATATTATGACTGGTGTTCAACGTAACCAGTGGTGTGATACCACGAGAGGAGGAGGTAGGTGGGAAAGTGTGGACAACGTTAATTATATAATGGATAACGTTATGCCTCAGAGTTGGGATACCATGAGAGGTGAGGAGTGTTATATATGGAAGAAATGTTATATATGGAGGCAGTAATCAACAATGTTACATATTAAAACTAGGCCATCGTTACATGTATGTCATGCAAAGGGCAGGGTTATTAAAATGCAGTGACAGAGGTATTTAAAACGTAGTGACAAAGTTATTATAACAGGGACATCGTTCATTAAACGCAGTGGTATGGGCATATGAACAAGAGTAGTGGAATGTATTATGGAGCCAAATAATGTAACAACGGAGATATGGATCATTCAACATAGGTGAGGTGGTGGTATGGTATAGCTATTTAGGGAGGAGGAAACCACTGCGAGCGATTGGAGGAAACCAGAGTGGGAGAGGGACCAGAGCATATCCAATGGGAGCTTCTTAGTTTGGGATATTCGGTATCACCAACAATTTTACAAATTCTGGTTTCAAAATATGACAAGACAGGCCAATCTGGGGAAGTGATTTACCATCCTCACTAAAAAAATTCTGTCGCGGCATTCAAACCACAAGGCAGTCTAACTCAAACAAATCACCACTGAAATTGGACAAAGTGAGGCATTTATTTTGTAGAAATTGACATGGAAACCTGAATGAATGCCAAGAATAGTGTAGCGCACATGATATATAAAAGCATATATTTTTATAAGGATTCCATATGAGGTGCATACACTCAACATTCACTAACGCACATCATAGATAGCACAATTGATAAATGTGTCATACTAGACTCAGTTCAACATACATCGGTCATCCAAACAAACTATTCAACACATAGCATCAGGTAAACAATGTGCATACCAAGTTAATTTTTCACCAAGTCAGTTTGCACAATATTCAATTCAATGCACCCATGAACCATACTCACATATAAATTGTCATGCCAACTAATGAATTGTTACACACATATGCCACATTCAGTCTTTGAATGCAGAGATTTTATTTAACAACAGTGCTAGGAGCCACGATTTTCCAGAACATAAATTAAGCATGGATAAACTTATGGTCAGTGGACATTCAACACATCTCCAAGGGATTTGAATACAAAAAATCTTGCAGAGATAATCATGTCTGCACTACTCTGTCCGAGAAAAATTGGAGATCTGTGAATTTCAAATTTCAGGGGTCAAGCATATGGTAGAGAAACAACCATAAGTGAAAGGAGTTACAAAATTCTGACAAGGTCAGAAAGGAAAAGGAGAGAAAGCAGTTCAATTATAGCTGACAAAGGTTTTAGAATGGAAAATCTAAAGGCCAGTCAAGATCTAATACCATGTTAAACTCACATGGAATGTAAACAACGAAATAGAAAGATAAGCATTCATATGCATATATTATTGACATGATATACATTTATAGTACATGGTGTGACCCTTGGATTCATATTCCAATTGGTCTGTTGGACTCTGGTGGTTGTTCAAATTCCACACCAACCCATAGAGGATTAGGTGTCCAACACAACATCGCCCGTGTTTCTTCCATAATGCTTTAGTTCTTCCTCTTAGCCACCCCGTTCTTCTGTGGGTTGTGGGGTGTTGTCAACTCTCATCGAATGCCTTCTTTTGCACAAAAAAATTAAATTCATTCAACACGTTCTCACCTCAATTATCGCTCTTGAGAGCCTTCACTTTCTTGCCTGTTTCTTTCTCCACCAATGCCTTGAAATCTAAGAAATTGGAGAAATTCTCATCCTTCTTCAACATGAATAAGATTCAACAATTCCATGAATAGTCATCAATAAAGATAACAAAATAATTTGTTCCTAACAATGGACGCTGTCTATAAAGGTCCACAAACATAAGAGGGGATGCTTTCAAGGATTGCATGTGATTTGCTGTCCCAATCATGGAAAGTGGCTTTTGTGTACTTCCCCAAGGTACACCCTTTGCATGTGTCCTGCTTCTCTAGTGCTCGTTTGGGAAGGCCTGTGGTAATCTGCTGCATGATATTTAAGGCGCCATGATGAAAATGGCCAAGTCTTCTATGCCAAAGTTCACGGACATCATGGATATGCACATTCTCCGCCTTTGTGTTCAATGCATCACAATCCTCCACATCTAGCTTGTAGAGGTTCTTCACTCGAACCCCAATATGATTCACATGTCCCATGGCTATGTGTCTCAAGAATTCCTTTCCTTTGCTGAAGATCACAGTGTAGCCACAATATTCCCAAAATGCAACAGAGACAAGGTTCTTCTTTAGAGCCGGTACAAACATCCTATCCTTGAGCATGAGAGGGGAGCTCGACTCCCTTTGAAAGGTGATGGTACCAATTCTGGTTGCATTGTACCTTCCATCATATCCCATCTTGATGTGCATCTGGACATCCTTATCCTCCAAATCACTGAAAAAATATTTGTTCCCCCTCATATGGAATGAGGTACCATTGTCAAGATACCACACACTTCCCATCACTATGTTGGCCATGCATGCAATGAGAGTAAAATCAAGCTCGAACTGTGAAGCCAAGGCTTCACCTGCTGCTCCTCTTGTGGTATTCTTTCTTACCTTCTTATGTGGACACTTCGTTGCATAGTGCCCAAATTCATGATAGTGAAAGCACTTGATTCTGGACAAGTCTTTCTTCTTTCCCCCTTATCTCGTTTCTTCTTTGGATTGGTATTTCTTACCTTTCCCTTTCTTTGTCTTTCCATCCACGGAATAGTTCTTCTCATCCTCGCCCTTGTATGAAGTCTCAACTCTGGTATTCTGCTTTATCTCCTCATGTACCAAATCAGATCACAAGCGTTCCCAATTTGGTAGTTTCTCCCTCTCGTTCATTGAATCTTGGTAGCTGTGCCAGCTCTTGGGAAGGATTAGGAGGGCTAGACTCACCAAATCATCCTCTACTACAATAACACCAAGTTGACCAAGTTCATCATGACACTGTGTGAACCTGCTTAGGTACCGTGGAATGGCCTCGTTCCTTTGCATCTTGATATTTCGAAGCTTGTCCTTGAGTGACAATTTCTCGTGGTCACTACTATTTTGGAACAAATCTATCAACATTTGCCACATTACATACAAATTATATTTCCTGTGGATATTAGAGACAATATGGTCTTTTACTCCCTCCAATATGATCCTCCTTGCCTTAGCAACACACTTCTTCCATTCTGCGAGATCCTTTGCATCAAATGCTGTTGGTTTCAAAATATCATTATCAATGAATTCCTTCAACCCATTATCCTCCAGTACTACCTCCATGTGGTCCTTCCATGCAACATAATTCAAGCTTCCCTCAGGGGCATACTTGAGCCTTAGTTCATTGAAATCCATCTTCTCAATCTTGAAGAAAACCTGTAACCTGATTTGCATCCTCGAACCTCCTGAAATGGCAACTTTCAAATTTCTATTCTATAGTTATTCTAGCTCTGATACCATGTAGAAATTAATGTTTACATTCAATAATTCTCATGAAATTTTCTAAATCACAAGATTTGAATCTACTCTACTAATTTGCGGAAGTTAATTCACCATCTAAAACAAGAATCATAGCCATGCAAAAGGAAACATCACACATGCACAAATATTTATCTAGGGGAAAATAGCTACTCAAAATCCCTTACTATCTATATTGCATTAATCCGAGAATAGAGAAGAAATACAATGCTTGCTCAAGCATGAGCACACCCTACAAGTGTATAGTCTATCCCTTTGCTTGAATAACTAAACTTGGCCAACACTTAGCCAATTTAAAGCATTCCAAAGCTCATATTTCCTTGTGCTCTTCCCTTGGGAAATTACCTCTATTTTTTAGGAATTTCACACCAAGGAATTATGCAATAGCCTTAAGTCAATCTCTGACCGCATACACCACCTATACACATGGGAATATGCTAAAACTGATAGTACACTACCTTTGAATCTCCATCTCAACTGGGTAACTTGAATTCTCTGCATGCAACAATTATTTTGGGATGATTGATTAGTTAACTGGTTGATCACTGAGTGTGGTTTAAGTTCCACTTCCACAACTTGACCTCCACTATTTCTTCTGACAAATAGAACTAGTTAAACTAACAATAACCCAAATTAACTGAATTATATTGCTACAAATTAACAATCAATCATGTAGAACTGAACTTAAGCTTCCCCAACTTGATTTTACTGAGTTAACTGAGTGACAGGAGCCAGGTCACCTCAGTTAACTACCTCCAAGTATTAGGCTAAAATAGAAATTTGAATTTTAATCTAGTTTGACCAAGGCAAAGTCAAAACTATATTTTCTTGCTTCATTTTCAACAAGGGAGTCATATTCCTTTCTTCAACAGGAGAACAAATTATTGGTCAATAATTAAAAGTGCCTAATGAAGAGGAGGGAGAATAAAATTTTCCTAAAGAACCATTGGTAGAGGAACCAGAGGAAGATAATCCAATTGAGGAACCTTACATAAGATTTGAAGAAACAACAATGGCATAAAGAGGAGGAAAAATAAATGATGGACACGCATTGATAAGAGGAGGAGAGGAAAGACCACCATTCGGTGGTGGCTGAGGTGGAAGAAGGCCTCCTCCTAGAGGTGGAAGAGGAAATGATGGAGATAACAATGAAGAAGAATATCCCTTTGGATTTCCTATTCAAGATATTGATACTACTATTACTATGAAAAATATCTCCCCATCCATTCTTCCTAACTTCCATGGTATGCATATAGAGGATATGAAAACATTTCTCTTTGAATTTGAAGTATTATGTAGATCTTATGATTATTTTCTTGATGCTCAAAAGTTGAAATTGTTTCCAGCCACATTGAAATATGGGGCTCTCAAATGGTTTATGGGTTTAGGAACTAATTCTGTAAGGACATGGGATGACATGAAAATATTATTCTTAGAAAAATATAAGGATTATTGTATACATCATGAACTTAGAGAAGGAAAATTTTAAAATGGATTAAAAAGAAGATGAGATCCTTGAGGATTTAGTAGAGAGATTTGCATGTAATTTTTTTCCAAAGAAAAAAATCGAACTTTTTATTAAAATAAAAAGTTACATAGTATATGCATTAAGCATTCAATTTGGTTGTGTGAAAGAAGATCATACAACTCGCAATATACAGCCCTGCCTAAAAGCAGAAAATGAAAGAGCTGCTCCTATTTTCCAGAGTGTAGCCCAAAAAAGAAACTCAGCTGGCCTAAGTCTTCCTGCCCTTCTTCTTCTCCACCTTTCGCCAACCATCCATGTTGGGAGTGGAGTCAATAACGGCTAGCTGGTTTTCCATTGTACTCATTGGTTGCTCCTTATCTGAATCCGATCCTTCAGGACTGTGACTTCATTTATTACCACTTATTTCCAGCTGGAGCTCTTGTTCCTTTTCCTCATTAATCTCCTTATCCTTATTGTCTTGATATTTATCCTTTGCTGTATTTTGTTCTTCTTTCTTTGCTATAGTTGCCTTCTTATATGCAGCGTCTATGTTCTGCCATCCTTTCGGCTTCCTTTGTTGTTGCTTGCTCTTGTTGAGGCTTGGACATGCATTGTACAGATGACCTGTTTGTTGACATCCCCGGCATCTGAAAGCTGTATTCTCATAGTCCAAAGGTTGTTTCCACTGTGTATTATTAAAATTCAGGGTGATGCTCTTAGGTAGTCCTCGGCTGAGATCTACCTCGACACATATTCTGGCAAAAGTAAATATTCCTTTTATATGTCTCTCTCCATCTATCTTTAACATTCTCCCCAGGGTATTTCCAATTGCTATTAGAACCTTTGAATGCCAAAAATGTAAAGGGAGATTATGCATCCTAACCCATACTGGCATCCTTGATACCACCATGGTCTTGGCATCAAAATCAGGAAACCAAGGGGTAATAAAAAGGCCAGCACTGCCCCAGAACCATGGCCCTTGGTTGAGAACTGTTTCCTTTTCTTCTTTTGTTTCAAAACATACTACAAAAAACCCCTTAGGGTATAGTTAGATTTGGCAATTTTTTGTCCAAACCGAGTGGATCCATTGATACAATGCATCAGTTCTAGGCCAAAAGCCATTAAATCTACAAATAACTGCATTTTTTTGTAGATCTGAATATATATCATTTACCTTTGGTATTTTGATGGAGATGGATGGGCTCTCCAGCATTTGATCTACAATGTACTGCCCTGGAGGTTCAGTGACAACTGTGGGGTTTTTCCTTTTCCCTTCACTGCTTCCTTAAAAGACCCTTTGCTTTGTGAGCTAGTTCCAGCGTTTTCGGCTCCTCCTCGTAATCTCATATTGAGAATGGTTGTAGAACCTTGCTTGATGTTGTATTCTTGCATGGTTCTACATTCCTATAGCGATCTGCCCTCATTTAATAAGTGTTGTTCCTCAGCCGGGTAGCTAGTCTGATCGGCGATATTGTTCTTCAGATCTGAAACCCTGTCGCTGTCATTAGTCCAGATCACGATTGTGTTTCCTTTTGGCGTCTTTACAAAGATTTGGAAACTGGACCTGGCAATCTGGGGTGGCTCGATTCTTGTCAAATCTGAGCCATCCAACTCCGTATCCGAGAGGGTTGTCCAGGGCATAAATGTCTTCTCTGCCGAGATGTCAGCCACCCACATCTGCCCGGATGTGAATAGGGGAGCCTCAGTCCGCACGGAACCCGGTCCCAATCTCCCGCCCCATGCTTGAGCGTCAACCATACCTATAAAAGAATGCCATAGAGCGGCGATTCGGACTTCCCTTAGCAGACCGAAAGGGGGCAGACTGATCTCCTTGACGGCAAACGCCCGGTGCATGCAGATGACAAAACCCACTTCTGTTTTGCCAAGGTCTCCGGCATTTGTTCCCCTTAAATTGCACAGGTGGATCTGTGTTCCGGTTGCCGTCCAGTCCAGTGGGTTAAACGCAGGAACAGAGGCGAGTTTTGCACTGAGTTTACCCTTTCTTGTGCCGTCCTGGTGGGGAAATCCGCGTAGAGGCCACGCGTGTGCATTTGGAAAACTCAGATCCGCTGCTCCTGGCGAGGTTTGGGATGATCCAGTCTCTGCAAATGCAGTGTATACCCTGGCGAGAAAAGCCATGGCAGATCCAAACCCTCGCGTCCAATACTCTTCCATTGAAGGGCATTCCTGACTGGCCTGCGATAAATCTTCGTCAATGGTTCCTGCAAGAAGTTTAAGAACCTCATCAAAGCCATCGTCAAGTTTCAGGGAATCATGAAAGTTCTGGTCCTCGACCTGCACCATCCCGCCAACTTCCTGCAGACTAACGGAATTCGCCATCCTCACGGTCACCAATTCCATATCGAGAAATTTTTTTTTAGTTCTTTCCTCTTTACCTCAAGAGAGATTTGCATGTAATGTTACAAGAGCCAAATTGCATAATTTAGGACTTGATACATTAAAAACTCTCTTACTTAGAGCTATAAGGGATGAATGGATTGATCTTATTAACCTCATGGGTAAAGGAGATGTGTCTCAAATATCATTTGAAGAGATTTATGAATTGTGTAAACATATCTCAAGAGGGAAGACAAAATATGGTAGGAATCATAGAGATCCAATTATGTCATGAGTAAGAAAATTTGCGTTGGGAATGGTATATCCACTCGAACTCAGTAATTTTCTTGATAAATTTAAAACTAATATTCTTGGTAATCTTAGTGAACAAATTGATATGTTGAGAATGAAAAATAAGCAAAAAGCTAAAAATCTTGCTTTGTCTATATTCTATCCTAGATGTAGAAAGAAACATGCATTATGAGAATGTTCACTTGACAATATTGAAATTTGTGCAGATAATCATGCTACAAAAGATTGTGCTTCAATAACATGATTAAAGTTTGTTTACCAACAATATGTTGGAGCAAGTCAAGCACAAGAACAAGTTTTCTATGTTGCTCCTAGAAGGCCTTGGCAACCTCATCAACCAAGTATGACACAAGATCTTAATGCACAATTTAAATCTTATGCACAACCTCAAAATAATTGGAACACACCCCTACCTTAGAAAACTTAGCCACCCCAACCTCAAAATTCATCTTGGTCACAAGGATGGCAAGGTTCCTATGGTAGAAATCCACAATACCCTCAATCTTTCCCATAATATCCTCAATATCAACCTCAATATTATTCTCCACCTCAACCTACACAACCTCCCCAGTCTCAATTCTGTCGTGAATTGATGACAAATCAACCCATTCCATCACCATCTACTTCGTTTCCTCAAATATCAAACCAATTACCTGCACAACCTCTCCCCAATTCCACTAATAAATCACCTCAGCAACCCACTTATAATGTTGAAGTCCAAAATTTTCAAACTTACATGAAAACTCCTCTAGATTTAAATGATATTCATCTTATATATAGGAATAAATTCCTAAACAAATAGATGAAAATGAAATAATACCAACTCCTACAACTCCTCTAGCTAAGAAACCCTCTATATCCTTACAAAACCCTCCTTTTCCAGAGAGATTACAAATTGATAAAGGTGTAGAGAAGCAAATTATTTTACCAGATTATAATATGTTAGATGAGTTGAAAAATGTTTGCATTAAAATCCCTTTTCTTCAAGCAATAAAGGAAATTCCTATTTTTAGAAAAATAATAAACGAGTTGTGCATTAGAAAACCTGGAAGAAAAAGAAGGAAAAACAAATAGTGCAACTTTGGAAAATTGCAAAATTATGATGGGAAAGGCTACAATTGAAAAATATTTAGATTCAGGAAGTCCCATTGTAAAGATTCACATCAATAATGTCGAAATCCAAAATACATTGATTGACTTAGGTGCAACTATAAATGTCATGACAAAGAGTACTATGGATGAATTAAAATTAACTAATCTTCAATATACTCCTACTATATTGCAATTAGCAAAATAGTCTATTATCAAACCAAAGGGTATACTAGAAGATGTATTAGTATCCTGAAATTCATGGGAGTATCCAGTTGATTTCATGATATTAACTCCATGGATTAATCTAGGAAGTGATCAATTGATACTTCATAGGCCATGGTTAGCCACAATTCAAGCATTTATTAGCTGTAGGTCTAGTGACATGTTTATTTGTTATGGCAATTGACCTAAAAATTTCACATTATATCCACTAGCAATAGCAATAAATGAAATAGATAATGAAGAATGGATTGAAGATGATGATGAAGATTATGAAAATATTCAACTAGTTTTAACTATCTCACAAAATGATGAGGAAAATCAATTAATGAATCTTATGAATAATCATGATTTTTCTCAATATTTTCAACAAAATTATTGTGTGCATATGTTAGATCAAAGTTTTCAAGAAAATTGTAGTATTGAAGACTTTTCATATTGATAATCCAAAATATCATTAAACTCAATGGAAAAAAATGGCAATACTCTTGTAGATATTAACTTAGGAAAACCATTAAATGTCAATAATAACTTGGAGGAATTTAAAAAAAGAAAAACTAATTAAGACGTTGCAAAAGAATTCCTATGCATTTGCATGGGAATATACAAACATGAAAGGAATCAATCAAAATACATGCATGCATCATATCTATATATAAGAGAATTTCAAACCTATAAGACAACCCCAAAGAAGGATGAATCCTAATCCGAGGGATATTGTTAAAGAAGAGTTACATAAATTGCTCAATGTGAACTTTATTTACCCAATTTCAGATAGCCAATGGGTTTCACCCTTGGTTATTGTGCCAAAGAAAAATGGAAAGTGGAGAGTTTGCATAGATTATAAAGAATTGAATAAAGCAACTCTAAAATATCATTTTCCATTATCTTTCATTGGTTAAGTTTTAGATACACTAGCGGGAAAGAAATATTTCTCTTTTCTTAATGGTTTTAGCAGATACAATTAGATTCAAATTGCACTTGAAGATCAATATAAGGAAAATTTAACATGTCCATGTGGTACATATGCTTATAGAGTACTTCCCTTTGGATTTGAAATGCATCTACTACATTTCAAAGAGCAGTATTAAGTATATTTTCTGACTTTATCCATGATTGTGTAGAAGTTTATATGGATGATTTTACTATTTATGGAAATACTTTTGAAGAATATTTGGAAAAATTGTAAAAAGTCATTATTAGATGAAGCTAATCTTTCACTAAGTAATGAAAAGTGCTTTATGATGTTTAATGAAGGAATTTTTTTGGGCCATCATATTGTAGGTTCTGGAATTAAAGTGGACTCATCAAAGGTCAAAATCATCTCCAAAACTTTAGTGCCTAAATTCCAAAAGGATGTTCGAAGTTTTTTTGGATTCACAGGTTACTATAGAAGGTTTATAGAAAACTTCGCAAAGCTTGTTTCACCACTTTTCAAATTAATCACTGAAGACTGTGAATTTCATTAGGATTTTGATTGTCAATAAGGTTTTGAATTTTTGAAACAAAATATTTCTCAGGAACCCATTCTAAGAGGGCCAAATTGGTTCCTTCCATTTCATATTTATACTGGTGCCTCATATACAACTTTAAGGGCTGTGTTAGGACAAAAAAAACTTAACTCCTTATGCTATATATTATACAAGATTTTATATATATATATATATATATATATATATATATATATATATATATATATATATATCTCGTGCAAAGTTGAATTATACAGTCATAAAAAAGGAGTTCTTGGTAGTTTCTCATGCTATCAACAAGTTTAAACACTACATTACTGGATATGAGACTTTCATTCACACTGATAATTCTTCTATTATATATCTTATGAATAAATCAATAACTAATGGCAGGATTACTCGATGGATTTTACTATTGCAGGAATTTAATATTACCATTTTAGATAGGCTAGGAAAGGAAAACACAATTGCTCATTTCCTTTCCAGGATGAAAAATGATAATACTAATATTTTTATAGTAGATAATTTTCCTAATGAATATATTTTTTCAATATCTACTAAAACTCGGTTTGTAGAAATCGCTAATTATTTGGCTATAGGAAAGTTTCCTTTTCAACTATCAACAAAAGAAAGACAAAGAGTTATCAAATCTAGTGCACCTTATTATTGGATAGAAGGTGAACTATACTGAATAAGAGTTGATCTGATCATTAGAAGGCTTGCTCAAGAGGATGAAGTACCTAAAATACTTAAAGGATATCATGATAAACCTTGTGGAGGACATTTTGCTGATAGATAATCTGCATACAAAGTACTTCTTTTGGAATATTTTTGGCCCTCTATTTTGAAGGATGCCAAAAAATATGTTGAGAGATGTGATAACTGTCAAAGGATGGCGAAACCTTTCCAATCTAATGAAATTCCTCTACAACCACGACTACTAATAGAACCTTTTGAGAAACGGGTTTTATATTTTGTTGGACCCATTAATCCTCCATCCAAGCAGAGGTACATACTTGTTTGTATTGATATTGTTACTAAATGGGTGGAGGCTAAACGACTAAATTTTTCTACTGAGAAAGTTTTTGTTACATTTATTTTTGAGGACATTTTAATTAGTTTTGGTGTACCAATAGAAATTGTGACAGATCAGGGCACACAATTTACATCAAAGCTCCTGTAGAAGATCATGGAGAAATATAATATCGTGCATCACAAATCCACTCCATATCATCTACAAGTTAATGGCTAAGTTGAATCCACAAATAAAGTTTTTGAAGCCATACTGACCAAGACCATGGATCTACATAGAAGAGATTGGCCAGACAGAATTCCATAAGCACTTTGGGCATACAAAACCACATGGAAAAATACCACTAGACATACTCCTTAATAACTTGTTTATGGCAAGCAAGTGTTACTTCCTATTGAATTCCAAGTGGAGACATATAAGACAACAACAAAATTGGGGTTAAATCTCTATAAGACTTAAAATAAAATATTGGTACAACTAAATGAACTAGATCAGAATAGAAAAGATGCCATTCAAAGGAAAAGCATAATCCAACAACAAAGGACAAGATGGCATGACAATTTTATCAAAGTAAAAAAGTTCAAACCAGGTGATTGGGCCCTTCTCTTTGATTCCAAATTTAAAGATTTTCAAGGGAAATTCCAAACACATTTGTTAGGCCCTTATGAGATAGAAATTGTTTTTGACAATGAAGCAGTAAGGATTAAGACTATTGATGAAGAAGGAATTACTTTTCTCGTTAATGGGCATAGATTAAAACTCTATCATAAACCCTTGACAAGAGAAGAATTTGTTCAAAGTTTGCAGAAAAGTCTCGATTTGAAATTGGTGGAAAAAGGGGATTATTCTCCTCTACCACCAAAATATGTTATATAAATATTAAAAAAAATGAAAACAAAAATGCATAGTTATGAAAACCAACATTGTTAGCATAAACTATGCAAGAAATCCTAGTTGAAAACCAAGACTCTTGGCAACTTGGATTTCCCCTTTTCCTTTTGCAAATAAATTTTTAGTTCAAACTAATCAATTTGAAGACTTTGTTTCTCTTTTAATAATATCTCGTCAATATAATCAACATCATTGGAATTGATAGCAACAAGTGTCCTTGAATAATTTGAAGAAAATATTTAAGACTGATAACATTCTATAGCCAGTGAGACATTCCATAGCCGATCCATTCTAAGGAGTAGACAAGTGTTACATTTGGACTTACAAGCAATCAATTTCAAAAGAACAAGTTTGAGGTAACTTAAAATGGTAACAACATGTATAATTAGTATTTATTAAAGTCTAGCTCTAGGATTTGAGATGTATACATGGACTAATTCACATTATTTTTCAATAAAACTTAAAGAAAAGACTTATGATAAGCCTCAAATCCTAATGATGGCTTAAATAAATCCATATTTCACTACCTTATTTCATAAATCCTAAAGACTCCTTTTCCCATTTGAAAATTACAAGATCAAAACCTATATCACAACTCAAAGGATTTTTTAATAAATTGATTATGGGTAGTTATTATGGGAGAGTCCTATTTCACTACTAACACATAATGTTATGATAACCCTTTCTCCATTATTACCCACCACCCTCCTCGTTTCAACAAACCATTCCATCCATCTCTTACCATTCCCTATAACAATTGTTTAAATGCAATTCTAAGGTAAAGCTTCCTTTACAGCCATGGGTGTCATAATCCGCCATGAACCCGAAGGGGTGAATTTCCTAGCTACTTATCCAAAGGTCAGAAATAAATTGTAGAAAGATGAATAATTGAATTTATTTGAGAAGTTTGAAGGTCACAATATAAAGGTCACAAGGGAGTTTGCAAGGGTGTTCGATGAGTGGAGGATGAAATTGGGGACATTAGATTAAGGATGAAAAAATCATTCCTAGCAGAGGCTACATGGCTCTCAAGGATCGACAAAAACTGGTTCAAATGCTAGAAAATTAAAGATGATACATGGAAGTGCTTCTTGCAAAATCCAAACATGGACATCTCAACATTTAGAAAAGGTATTCCAATATCTGCATTCAAAAGTAAATGGCGTAATTTGTTATTAATTTTGCAAAAATTTCTTACATGTGAAGGTAGATATAGAGTCATCCTATTTTATCATGCTCGATTGTTGATGCATTTTATAAAGGGAAAAGAGTTAAATTTGAAATACTATTTGTGGAGAAGTTTGAGGAAAATGGCCTTCAATATTCAAAGAAACTCAAGAAATGTTGATAGGGCTCTTTACGATCATGGATTGATCAAAATCATTGTGAAAGCAAAGTTGAAACCCCGAAATAATAATTGGAAATACTTTTTAGTAATAAATCACTTTGTCAAAATCTCATATGAAGAAACTGTTGAAAAAATAAGAACAAAGGAGAAGTAGTGTTCCTCCAAACCCTAACCCTTAGGACGAAAATGCAAGAAAGGAAGAAATTCCAGTAAAAGAGACAAAGAACAATGATGTAGTAGAGACATGGGACATTCATATTGAATAAACAAAGCAATTTTCCACACCAAAAAGTATAGATACAATTGAACTAGAGAAGAATTCAAATATCCTAGATACTCTAGTGAAACTGACAAGAGGGAGGCCAAAAAAGAAGTAGAGTGTCAAAGAAGAAAATGAAAAGTTGCCAAAACTAACTGGAACTGTTAAGGAAAAGAAGATAAACATCATTGTTTTACCCAAGCCAGAAAAGAAAAATATGAAGAGGAAAAATTCTCAAGAATCAAAAGAGCCAGAGCATGGAAATAAGTGTTGAATAATTACAAGGAGCATGTTGAACAAAATAATTTCTCTTCATCAGAGGTTATAGATCTCTAGTGTTGAGAAGTGTAGCAAGAAAGGCTCAATTTGGCTCAACCTTGGTCAAATTGAGAAAATTTTAAATTTCTATATCAGGAGACAACTTGGAGGTAGTTAACTTAGGTGACATGGATCTTTCCACTTAGTTAGCTCAGTAAATTTGAGTTAGAGGGCTTGGAGTTTAGTTATGCATGTGTGATTGCTAATAAATAGCAATTCAGTTTAGTTATTTCTAGTTGTACTCAATTAAACTAGTTCTAACAATTAATAGAACTAGTTGGAGGTCAATTGTGTAGTGGGACAATAGTCTAACTCAAAGATAATCTTGTTAACTAATCAATCAAAAAAAAATATCTCATGCATGCAAGGAATTTGAATTTCTCATTTGTGTTGAAGATTCCAAGGCAATGTCATATCAGTTGTAAACTAGTGTTGAGTGTACAGATGTTGCATGAAATCAATGATCGATCCTTGGAAATTACAATCATTTTGGAGGAAATTCCTAAAGAATAGGGGCTAATTTCCTCAGAATATTCACAAGGAAATAGGGGCATTGGTTAGAAAATATTTGGCTAAGTGTTGGCCAAAACTTGTTCATTGAGAAGGAGAACAATTATACTTTTGTAGGTTGAGGTCAGAGTTGGAACTAACAATTGCAATAGTTTCACAATTCATTTATTAATGCAAACAAGCTTGAGGAGTTTATCCTAGTTGGGTTCCCCTAGAAATCACTGTGTATTTGTGGTTTTTCTTATTGCATGTCTATGCATGTTGTTTTAAATTGTGAATTTCATTCCACAGATCAGTAGAGTAGAATTGTGTCTCTTGATTTTAAATTAAATTTCTTGAGCAGTTGCAATTCTATTTGATTTCTACATGGTATCAGAGCAAGATTCACATTAGATCAAGAATCTCAGAGTTTTTCCTTAGGAGGTTTGAATTTGTAGCTTCAATGTAGTAGGATTTTCTCAGAGTTGGGAGAATGGCCTTCAATGGACTTAGATTAGAGTATGCCTTGGAAGGCAGCTCAGATTTCATTGCCTGGAAGGATCACATGGAGGCAATGCTTGATTAAAATGGATTGATGGATTATATCAAGACATACATTCCAAAGCCAAGATCAACTTGTTGTCGCCTTTTTTAGCACCTGTACCACAAGTGCTTCAGGAGATATAGAAAGCTTCCTAGAGATAACCTCTGGGTTGATTGTAGACCAGTGCCTAGGACGTCTTAAAGAGATAAGTGCATTTAGGATTATCTAAGGGATTATTTTGCACTCCAATTTTCACGTAGTTTTGAAAGGTAATAAAGGGGGGCTTCGTTCAATAGTCTTTCATCAAGGTGAACTCAAGCAGATACATGGATCCAAATATAGAGGGTGAATCAAGCTGATCTCAAAGAGGAATGTCTTGTTCTGATGGTCGACACACAAAAATGAGCAAATTAATATTGAAGTTTTAGTAAAGGTGAAGACGAGGAGAGAAAGGAATGAAAGATATGCATAGGGTTGTAAAAGAGACATAATCCTAAGTAGCAATGTTTTGGTAGAAGGATGGAACGCAGAAGAGATGGAATGACAGGAATTGCATAGCGCAAATTAAGGTTTCATGTTCTATAGCTCATGGATACACTTATCAATAATCAACATATGTAAATCTGTGCTCTTAAAGGTACATAAGTAAATATTTAAATAACACAGGTACTGTTACTACTTAGCAGCATACATATAACCATGAGAGAATGAGACCGACAACTTCATTACACAATTTCAGTAGAAGAGAAACATACATGAAATGAGATTTAAAGAGGGGAAAACATATTGCTTACAACCATGATTGGAATCATTAAATAGTTTCATTAATCCTCAAAATGAGTCCAATATACTAGTCCATTACATTTAGCCATACATCACTCGAGTCCCTCACAGACAGACAATTAGAACCAAAGTGGAATCACATAATTTGGACCACTGCAGGTGCAGAATTCTGGAACCTGTATTAAGTATTTATTCCCTCTATTTATAAGGAGAGGGGAAGATTTGGAAAACAATTACAAAATATCACAATGTGAGCTCCAACTATCTGATAGACTAGCTATCTTGGCATGCGAAAGATGCTACCCAAAATGATATGATTCAAATTTGATTCCGTTATTGAAAATATAGAAATTACAAAATAATAAGAAAAAGGAAAAAAAATGATGATGGGAGGAAAATATATCCCAAATGCCCCTGATATGGCCTCTTCTCAGGTCACGTCTCTGCCTCAAGGATCTATCCAGTCCGCCTGTCGCTTTCACCTTAACTGTCTGGCTTCACCACTCTTAGGAGTTGGTAGTGATTAACTGTGTTGGCTTGTCACGGAGTGGAAGCGGAGATCGATCTAGTAGTCCTGCATTGTATGACTAAGTGGAGCTCCATGCTTAGGCATTAAGTCTTCCCTAAGCCCCATACTGATTTACCACCACTCCATGCCTTCATTTACTACTACAACTTCTGACCCATACTCCTTAAAAGCTTTGTACCATGTTCTCGAAACACAACACGCATCATAAAATAACTATGGTGTGATATCAAGGATTCTCGAGTATGGGCACTTAACACTGCAAAACATTGCGAAATAGTGAGTTCCAATCCCTTTACGCCCCTTTTTCTTTAAGCCCTTTCATTACTTTCTCATCATATGACTAGGGGCTATGACTAGGTGCTTAGCCAAACATCGGAGCTCGGAAAATCGAGACTTCACATTGAACAGGCTTCATGAAACAACAAACATCGATCACCTTTTCTTCTTAGCTCTTGGTTCTTTGGCTCTTCCTGCGACTATAGGCCAGCCCCTATATCATAGGTTTTCAATTGGCGATTTCCAATCAATGATATAACTTTGGCGTACAACACTTCACTTCATTGATAGCTGCACTCTGATCACCTTTTTTGCTTAACCCTTGGTCCTTTGGCACTCCTCGTCAATGTAGGCCAGCCCCCATATTAGAGCCAGCCATTCAGAGGTTTTCAATCGATGATTTCCTTTTGAGGCACAACATGTTGCAACTACTAATCTCTGATCTCCGATGCGTGACGTCATTACTGCCACGTGGCACTTCCTGAGTGGTGACACGTGTCACCTAGATATGTCCCCATAGGACTTGAAAATGCTAGATCAGTATGCCATGTGTCCCTTATGAGAACCAATCATATTCAACCATGTGGACCCCCAAAGGAGAGAGAAAAGGCTTGCCCTCTTCTGGTTTTGTGACTGAATTCCTTTGTAAATTCTTATTTGGACTTTCCCAGTGCTTTAACACTAGAGGCTCAATCTCAGTGAATTTAATCGCAATTGGAATTTCATGCGATATCACAACTTTAAAAGGTTGTCACTTGTTTGATCGTCGATTGCGATGCACTAATCTATTGATGCTCCGATGCCTTGGACCTTCGATATGAAGGATCGACGATGTGCGGGATCATCGATATGTAGGATCACCGATGTGCAGGATCACCGATATGTTGAGACCCAAGAATTTACCCTTAGGCATTTTCTCCTTGTTTCTGGTTTTCAAAAGGGCAACTTCAATCTACTCTAACTGTTAGAGCCTAGATTTGTCTCAGGCTGAAAAGGAAAGGTTCTAGGTCCACATCAAATCACGCTCAGCCTCGTAGCTAGCCCTACAAGGACATGAGAGGGCTCTCTCCGGGTCAATCTCAGCAAAAGGTAATCAATGAGGCTCGAGATGACTAAGTTTGCAACTGATATTAGGCTAGGTATTAAGTGCAGGGATTTGTTTTGAGTTTTTGAGGGTTTTGTTGAAAAATGGGAAAGGCAATTTTGGGCTTGGGGATGAGGCACAGTTTCTGCAGAGGTCTGATTGGGGCAAGAAAAGCGATCGTTTGATGCTTTAAAGCAAGTGAGATGGATAGATCAGACTAGTGAGGAGCTAAGGAGAGCAAGAGAGTCTCAAGAATTCTCCTTAAACAGATGAATGTTGGGTGTGGAGCCTGATTATCTTCTATAGTACCGGCATATTGGACCCCAGTTCAAAATGGGGCGGCAACGCCGCCCGTAAAATAATCGCTGCCGTGGGGGGTCACTTTTGGGAGCCCCCCCCTGGCGGGGGGTTTCGGGGGCAGCGCCCCCGAAGCTAAAAACAGCTGTAAAATTGCCTTGTAAAAGTATAGTAATTTCTAGTCAATCTGGGCCGTTCATTAGGCGGATGATCTGACGGTAGAACTTATGTTTAGTTTAGGGTTTTTTGCCCTAGAAGGCAACCCCTCTCTTTATATGAGGGCATTGTATTTGAGGTTGTGATATAGATGTGTATTCGGTGAGCGAGAAACATAGAGGTGAGACTGTGAGAGAAAACAGAGGATATTACAGCGGTTTTGCTGTAGGTTGTATCTCTTCATTTTGCTGGATAATAGAAAGGAAGGGCTGGCTGTTCGGGGTGGACGTAGCCCAAACTGGGTGAACCACGTATATCTGTGTCTCTCTTGTTTTGTGCATTTTCTGTGTTTATATTTCTGCAATATTTTATGTGTTCCATTGCTCTGTAATATATAATTTTCTAACAACTGGTATCAGAGCCGAAGGTCTATTTGGCTGATAAACTCGCAGGAAAGAAGGGTTCCTGGTTCAAGTGGGAGCAATGGCGGAAGATGGTAAGTTTAGGGTCGAGAAATTTAACGGCCAAAACTTCTCGCTGTGGAAGATGCAGATGGAAGATTATCTGTATCAGAAAGATCTATACCTACCATTGGGCGGAAAAACAAAGATGCCGACGGGTATGAAAGACGAAGAATGGAACCTTCTCGATAGAAAGGCACTCGGAACAATACGGTTGTGCCTCGCTGCATCAGTCGCCTTCAACATTTCGAAGGAAACCACGACAGAGGGTTTGATGCAGACGTTGTCGAAACTATATGAAAAACCCTCGGCCTCAAACAAGGTATTTCTTATGAAACGGTTATTTAATATGAATATGTCATAAGGTGGATCTATTGCAAACCATTTAAATGATTTTAATACAGTTACAAGTCAGTTAAGTTCTGTAGGGGTAAACTTTGATGATGAAGTTAGAGCTCTATTATTCTTGTGATCATTACCAGAAAGTTGGAATGGTTTGGTAATGGCCATTAGTAACTCCGTTTCTGGATCTAGTACTTTAAAGTTTGATGATGTTGTCGGTGCTATCCTTAGCGAGGAAATGCGACGGAAAAGCTCCGGTGAGACATCGGGAAATGCTTTGAGTGTAGAGTCTAGAGGAAGAAAAATGGAAAGAGGAAAGAGCTCAGGATATCGCAGTAAATCAAGGAAAGGCAGATCCAAGTCCAGATCGGGGATAGTGTGCTGGAAATGTGGAAAGAAAGGACACCTAAAGAAAGACTGTAGATCTCGGAAGGGAAAAGAAGGAGATGCACAGCAAGAAAACAATCATGAAGCAAATGTGACAGGTGAGGTGTTACAAGATGCTTTGATTCTTTCTTTCGAAAATATTACTGATTCCTGGGAGGTAGATTCAGGGGCCTCATTCCATGCCACACCTGAAAAGAAATACTTTTATGACTATGTTCAAGGAGATTTTGGACAAGTTCGTCTGGGTGATGACAAACCCTGTAAAATTGTTGGAATGGGTAAGGTTCTTGTAAAACAACAGAATGGAAACCAATGGCTACTAAAGGAGGTAAGGCATGTTCCAGATCTAAAGAAAAATCTGATTTCAACAGGGCAGTTAGGCAGTGAAGGTTGTGTGACAACTTTCACAGATAAAGCTTGGAAGGTCACAAAAGGAGCCCTGGTAATAGCAAAAGGTGAAAAGGTTGGTACATTGTATTTATGCAATGGTATTTCTAACTCTGTTAATGCTTTGACTTCCAAAGGAGTAGATGCAGCATTATGGCATCATAGGCTCGGACACATGAGTGAAAAAGGGATGAAGATTCTTCACTCAAGGAATTTGTTGCCAGGTTTGAAGAATGTTGATTTGGATTTCTGTGAGAACTGCATTTATGGAAAACAGAAGAGAGTCAGATTTCTCAGAGTTGGGAAAGAAAAGAAGAACGAAAAATTAGAGCTTGTGCATACAGACGTATGGGGACCTGCTCAGGTATCATCTCTCGGTGGCTCTCGTTATTATGTTACCTTTATTGATGATGCAACTAGAAAAACTTGGATTTATTGTATTAAGAATAAATCTGATGTATTTGATACTTTCAAGAAATGAAAAGCTTTGGTTGAGATTGAGACAGGAAAGAAATTGAAGTGTCTTAGATCAGACAATGGAGGTGAATATTGCAGCAAAGAGTTTGATAGGTACTGTTCAGAGCATGGAATTCGCAGAGAGAAGACAGTTCCAAGAACACCACAAGAAAATGGTGTGTCAGAAAGGATGAACAGAACAATCATGGAGCGTGCAAGGTGCATGAGATTGCATGCAGGATTGCCTTTAAAGTTTTGGGCAGATGCTGTAGATACTGCTGTTTATTTAATAAACAGAGGACCTTCAAGTTCCTTGGATGGTGGTGTTCCAGAGGAAGCATGGACAGGGAAAAAGGTAAACTACTCTATTTTAAAACCTTTTGGTTGTGAGGCCTTTGTCCATATTGATAAAGAAAATAGAACAAAGCTTGAGGCAAAGTCAAAGAAATGTACCTTTATTGGATATGGTGTTAATGATTTTGGTTATCGCTTATATGATTATGAAAATCACAAAATCATTAGGAGCAGAGATGTAATATTCAATGAAAAGGTCTTGTATAAGAATCAGTTGCAGGAAAAGAAACAAGAAAAAGAAAACAAGGAATACGTAGTTCTTGATGAAATTACTGAAAAAGTAAAGGTGCCTGAAAATAATAATAATCAACAACCACAACAACAGCAACCACCACAACAACAACAGGCACCCGAAACACCTGAAAGTGGTATTAGAAGATCTACCAGAACAAGTAGACCTCCTGAACGATACTCTCCTTCATTATATTATTTATTGTTGACTGATTCCGGTGAACCTGAATGTTATGAAGAAGCAATGCAGGTTGAAAGCAAGAAGAAGTGGGAGGTAGCCATGGAAGAAGAGATGGACTCCTTAATGCATAACCAAACTTGGGATTTAGTCAGGTTGCCTACAGGAAAAACTACATTGAAGAATAAATGGGTTTACAGGCTGAAGGAAGAAGATGGAGGAAAGCAAAGGTACAAAGCTAGACTTGTGGTGAAGGGATTTGCACAGAAGAAAGGTATTGATTTTGATGAAATATTTTCTCCTGTTGTTAAAATGACTTCAATCAGAACTATTTTAAGTCTTGTAGCAGCTGAAGATTTGCATCTTGAGCAGTTAGATGTAAAGACAACCTTTCTCCATGGGGATTTGGAGGAAGAGATATATATGCAGCAGCCACAAGGATATGAGGTGAAAAGGAAGGAGAAACTTGTGTGCAGGTTGAAGAAGAGCTTGTATGGTTTAAAACAGGCTCCAAGGCAGTGGTATCTAAAATTTGACAAGTTTATGTCTAAACAAGGTTATACTAGATGTCACTCTGATCATTGTGTTTATCTGAAAAAGCAAAATGATGGCAGCTATATTATATTGTTATTGTATGTAGATGACATGCTTGTTGCATGATCTAACATGCAGGAAATAAATGTGCTCAAAAGAAAATTGGCAAATTCATTTGCAATGAAGGATTTGGGTGCTGCAAAACAAATCCTTGGTATGAGAATAACTAGAGACAGGAAAAATAGAAAATTAACATTGTCTCAGAATGAGTACATACAAAAGGTGTTGAAAAGATTTAACATGCAAAATGCAAAACCAGTTAGTACACCTTTTGCTAGCCATTTCAAACTTAGCAAAGAAATGTGCCCAAAGACTCAAGAAGACATGGATTATATGTCTAAAGTTCCATATGCATCAGCAGTTGGAAGTTTAATGTATGCAATGGTCTGCACAAGGCCTGATATTGCACATGCAGTGGGAGTTGTAAGCAGGTACATGAACAATCCAGGAAAGGAACATTGGATGGCAGTGAAATGGATTCTCAGATATTTGAGAGGTACCACAAATCAGGCATTATGCTTTGGTGGTTCAAACATATCCCTACAAGGATATGTTGATGTAGATATGGCAGGTGACAGAGATAATAGGAGGAGCACTACAGGATATGTATTTACTGTCGGAGGAACAACTGTCAGTTGGGTTTCAAAAATCCAAAGTGTTGTTGCACTTTCAACAACAGAAGCAGAGTATGTTGCTGCTACAGAGGCTAGTAAAGAAATGATTTGGTTACAAAGGTTTATGGGTGAATTGGGTAAGGAGCATGATATGGGCACGTTATACAGTGATAGTCAAAGTGTCATTCATCTTGCAAAGAACTCAGCATTTCATTCCAGGACAAAACACATACAGCTCAAGTACCATTTCATACGATCAGTGTTGGAAGATGGAGCGTTGAAGCTGGAAAAGATACACACTAGCCAGAACCCTGCATATATGCTAACAAAAGTTGTAACCAGGGAGAAACTGAGAATATGCCCAGTTTCAGTTGGTCTTCAAGGATGACGAGGAAGATGAGAAACAGCCCGGTCCAAAGAGGAGTCATTGTCCAGCAAATGGAGCAGCGGTGGAGTTGCTACAATCAGTCTCCAAGTGGGAGATTGTTGGGTGTGGAGCCTGATTATCTTCTATAGTACCGGCATATTGGACCCCAGCGTTGCTGCCCGTAAAATAATCGCTGCCGTGGGGGGTCCAGGGGGGGCAACAGCGACTTTTGGGAGCCCCCCCCTGGCGGGGGGTTTCGGGGGCAGCGCCCCCGAAGCTAAAAACAGCTGTAAAATTGCCTTGTAAAAGTATAGTAATTTCTAGTCAATCTGGGCCGTTCATTAGGCGGATGATCTGATGGTAGAACTTATGTTTAGTTTAGGGTTTTTTGCCCTAGAAGGCAACCCCTCTCTTTATATGAGGGCATTGTATTTGAGGCTGTGATACAGATGTGTATTCGGTGAGCGAGAAACATAGAGGTGAGACTGTGAGAGAAAATAGAGGATATTACAGCGGTTTTGCTGTAGGTTGTATCTCTTCATTTTGCTGGATAATAGAAAGGAAGGACTGGCTGTTCAGGGTGGACGTAGCCCAAACTGGGTGAACCACGTATATCTGTGTCTCTCTTGTTTTGTGCGTTTTCTTTGTTTATATTTCTGCAATATTTTATGTGTTCCATTGCTCCGTAATATATAATTTTCTAACAATGAAAACATGGAAATTTAAACAAATTCAAAGGCAGAGCATAACAGTTATGGATTCCACCTTAATCACTCATTTGTTTCAAATTCAGAAGAAGAAGCATGAAAATGATACACATAACACTAGATAAACTTACAATTACTCAGAGAAGCACACCATAAAAACATAAAGCCACATGGATCCCAAACAATGCTGCAAAACCCTGGTCTTTCCTTTGCCAAAAATGCAAAGATGAATGTACAATAGAGTGCCAAGCTTTTCCCAAGAGTCCAACCCTGAAAATGAATTAGAAATTACATGATATAGACTAGCCCAACCCATTCCCTTGCCTCTAGGGGTCGAGCTCATCATTATAGGAGTTTTTTGAACCAATTCTAAATAAGGAACTGAAAACTAGGTAGTCAAATACCTTACCCCTATATGCTAGGAAACTAATTCATTCACTCACATTTCACCTTTTGGCGAATGAATCTTCTAGAACAAGTAAAAATATGCCAATTTTACATCATGGTTGTAAATTACATCATGAAAAGTCAAGAATAACTTCAAGAAGCAAAACTGGTCAAAACTGGGCGAATTGCTGAACTGAACAGTGAAAAACAAGCCAAAATTCTCTGTGCACCGCACCAATTTCTCTGTGCGTCACGCCACTTTGAGGCTGAGTTTGAGGGACTTCTTGAAGTCAAAATTGAGCCTAAGTGTTCTTGTTGGAAATCCCTACCTATCTGCTTTCCAACCCAAGTGGAATTTCTGAATTTGGTGCCCATTTTCTCCTCCAAAAACTCAATCTCCCAAGACTGCTTTCTGTGTGTGAAATTAGGGGCAGAGAGGTCATTTTTAGGGTGTTTTTGACCTCCTGAGGACTCAAAACTTGCCAAAACTTCTTGGAAATGCACCAAAAGTCATGATTTTTCATGAAAAATCAAAAACTATATTTTTTTTTCATTTGGAGCCTCCTATCATAAGCGTGCGCCACGTGGCGCGACGCACTGGGCTTGAGGCGCGATGCATAGAGCCTGTACATAGTGCTTTTTTCAGGAGACTTTTGGAGGCCTTCCCAGTGTCAAAATTGGGTGAAGGATAGCTCATTGGAAATTTATTTAAGTCTACTTTCCAACCCAACTGGAATTTTTCAATTTTGGGTTCATTTACCCTGTCAAAAATCAAATCTCCCAAGACTGGTCAAAATGTGCCAAATGAGGCTTCCTAAAGGCAGAGTGCCGTTACAATCAACTTTTGAATGCCTTCCTCAACTCCAAATTGAGCTGATGATAGCTCATTGGAAATATATTTGTGTCTAGTTATCATTTTACTCATCAATCAAGTCATTTGGCCAACCAATCTAGGAGAAAACTTGATTTTCCCAAGGTCACTTCAGAGGTGCATCAATTCTCCTGAGGCAATTGTATTTTGAAATTTCTCTAAAACCATGACACCTGTGTAAAAAGTGAAGGATTTTTTTCTTCCTTGGCCTGTTGTGGACAAAAACGTCTCTCTTTTTTTCCAAATTCATCTTTCCTTGCTTAGAAACATCATTTGAGTAAAACCTACCCCGATGTGTGGAACAAGAGATTTGTCGAAATGAAGCGAAATGAAGGGGATAGGGACCTTCTAAATTATTGAGGAAATTTTTGGAAGTAGGGAGGGATGTTAGGAAGTAGGGGAAAGTGGAATCTCAGAAATTGAGTGAGGGGAAGGGGTCCAAAATGGCAAAACACAGGCCCAACCTAGAAAATAAGGTTTGTAGCAAGAAACTAGGGTTTGTGCGAAAATGAGGAATTTGGGGAATCTCAGTGATGGGAAGTGTTTAATAAGGTACATTAAGGATAGGGGAAGGTGGATGAACATCAGGATACAAGTTTTGCTGATGATTTGACCGTCCAAGAGAAATTGCCTTCAAAACCCTAGGAGAGGGAAATGAACCTTAACTAGGCGTAACTGAAGCATGAACAAGGTGTAAAATGACCCATTGGAACCTGACATGATAATGAAAACCTATGAATGATGGTACACTCAACTGAATAGTGACATAGACCAACATTTGGACAACTTTTAAAGGAGTGAAAGCAAACCCTAGACCTAATGCCTAGTGACCAATTTTTGCTTGAAGACTCACTGAAATGATAAAATTTGACCTTGAAACTTCAAAATCACTTTGTAAGAGCACATTTGATCACTGGAGGAAGGCTGGAAAGATTGACACTAACACTAACTTTTGATTCTGGAGTCCACTTGAGGAGTTCTAGATACCGTTGGAAAGTTAATTTCGAGCACTATCCATTTGAGGTGGTCTGATTTAGCTTTGAAGGATTTTGTGGCTTTAATTAAGGCTTCAAACATTTCTATTCTTTTGTATGTTGGTCAGCTTAAAACAAATTTTGTAATGAGTGACAACATTTGCTCCAACTGGGGACAGTGCCTTGCTGGGAAGGTGTTGAGAACTTGCAGACTAGTAGACCTCACTATTGGGCATGGAGTCAAAAATATAATGAATCTATAAAACCAGAAAAATATCCATGGAAATTTATTTGTTGGGAGTCCTTTCCTCATCCAACTAAAATTCATAAAAGTTAATTCTAACAATTGGAAAATAAATGCTCAACTAATGAGCTTATTATATACAAATCCTACTTATGTATTGGGCATCGATTCACCTAAGTGAGTTAAACCCTCCAATGGTACCAGGTCAAAATTTGGGTGCTAGACCTAATGCCTCCATGCGACTGGATTTCAAAAAGAAAAATAAGTATGCACCTTGAAAATTTTTCTGACAAAATTTTTGATATGTGCCCCCAACTTGATTGTTGATGCTGAGCTCTTTTAATCTCCTCCATGAACCTTATAATTGGGATTAGAATTGAGGAATATTGTTGCAGGCCATATAAATATGCCATGTAGTCAGCTACTGGATCATGGACCCAATGAGAGAAAATTGTAGCTTCCTCATTTTCTTGAATAGCCTGTTGGCCAATATATTTTTGGTTGGGGCAGCCATTGACACTACTTGGCTCTTTTTCTTTATCCCATATGGGCCTGGAGTGGGAGGGTGACTTCTCTTCTTTTACAGCTTCAGGATTAAGGTAGTTGGGATCTAAATACCCCTTTCCCTTATCAGTTAGCTTAGGAGGCTCTAGGGAAGGAGTACCTTCATTTTGATCTTTCCCTCTCGATCTCTTTCCGGATGACCTCAGATAGTATTTATTATGTAGCTAAAGCCTGCATGAGATCAACAAACTGTTTACAGTAATCATCAATCTCGTCACCATTCAACATTTCATCAATATCCTCCTCCTCTTCTTCATATGCTCTAAGTTCTTGTTCTTTATCAGAGAAATATGAACATAAGTTCCCCTGAACTTTATTTGCATATGGTGTCTATTTCTTCGTATATTCTTCTATATATAGTGGAGGATGAGTGTGATCTTGCTGTTCTTTCTTCTCCCCTTGCAATATCTATATGGGAGGCCTTCTATATTGGAGATTTACACATGGATTAGAAGCCTAGAAGTTCTTTCGGTTTATACTTTCTAATTCTAGTTTTGCCGGTCTATAAAAGGATTTCTTTATTAACCTCTCCATCACGTCTATATCCTCCTCCATGTCTTGACAATGGAGTCGTTAGAGTGTTTACAACTAAGATTCAGGTAGTGGAGTCACGAGGGTGTTTGTAATGAAATTCAGACAGTGGAGTCGCCAAGGTTAGAAATTTTCAACCCACACTTCCCTTGCTCACCTGATTGAGGGAATGTAAATATTTGTCATACCAAGGGAAAAATATTTCAGTTTCATTCCCCAACAACAATGCCATAAAGATGTTGTCGTTTTTGGGACTATCACACAATGGGTATTCGACCAGTGGAGTCACCAAGGTGAGGGATATTATACCCACACTTCCCTTACTCACCTAACATAGGGAATATAAATATTTTTCATACCCAGGGAAAAATATTTTGATTCGTTCCCCGACAACGGCCCAAAAATATGTTGTCTATTTTTATAGCACCTATAACACAAGTGCTTTAGGAGATATAGAAATCTTCCTAGAGGTAGCCTCTAGGTTGATTGTAGACCAGCGCCTAGGGCATCTTAAAGAGAGAAGTGCATTTAGGATTATCTGAGGGATTATGTTGCACTCCAATTGTCACGTAGTTTTTAAAGATAATAAAGGGGGGCTTGGTTCAATATTATTTCATCAAGGTGAACTCAAGAATATATATGGATCCAAATATAGGGGGTGAATCGTGATGATCTCAAAGAGGAATGTCTTGTTCTGATGGCCAACCCACAACAATGAGCAGCTTAATATTGAAGTTGTAGTAAAGGTGAAGAGGAGGAGAGAGAGTAATGAAATAGATGCATAGGGATGGATACAAGATAGAATCCTAAGCAACCATGTTCTGATAGAAGGATGGAAGTTATAAGAGATGGAATGACAAGAATTGTGGAGTGCGAATTAAGGTTTCATGTTCTATAGCTCATGGATACACTTATCACTAATTAACCTATGTAAATATGTGCTCTTAAAGGTACATAAGTAAATATTTAAATAACACATGTACTTTTACTACTTAGAAGCATACATATAACCATGAGAGAATGAGACCGACAACTTCATTACACAATTTCAGTACAAGAGAAACATACATGAAATGAGATTTACAGAGGGGAAAAAATACCTCTTACAACCATGATCGGAATCACCAAAGAGTTTCATTAACCCTCAAAATGATTCCAAATACCAATCCATTACATTTAGCCATACATCGCTCAAGTCCCTCATGAACAGGCAATTAGAACCAAAGTAGAATCATAGAATTTGGACCACTACGGGTGCATAATTCCGGAACCTGTATTAAGTCTTTCTTACCTCTATTTATAAGGAGAAGGGAATCTTTGGAAAACAATTACAAAATATCACAGCTTGAGCTCCAGTTTTCTGATAGACTAGATGTCTTGGCGTGTGAAGGCTACTACCCAAAATTATTTGATTGGGATTTGACTCCGTTCTTGAAAATATAGAAATTTCAGAATAATAAGAAAAAGGAAAACATAATGATGATGGAAGGAAAATATCTCCTAGACGCCCATGTTATGGCCCCTATTGAGGCCACGTCTCTACCTTAATGATCCAACCAGTCCAACTGTCACTTTCACATGAACTGTCTGGCTTCACCACTCTTTGGAGTTGGTAGAGATCAACTATGTTGGCTTGTCACAGAGTGGAAGTAGAAATCGATCTGGAAGCCCTGCATTGTATGACTGAGTGGAGCTCGATGCTGAGGTATTAAGTCTCCCCTGAGCTCGATACTGATTTACCAACACTCCATGCCTTCATTTAATATTGTAGCTACTAAACCATATGCCTTAAAATCTATGTACCATGTTATCAGAATGCAAAACGCCTCATAAAATAACCACAGTGTGATATCGGGGATTCTCTAGTATGGGCACTTAACATTGCAAAACATTTTGAAACAGTGAGTTATGATCCCTTTAGTTCCGTTTTGATATGAGCCCTTTCAGTACTTTCTCATCATATGACAGGGGGCTTGTGGTACAGGTAAATTCTTGTTGTGGACATAAACAATTCCTCTATACCGAGAGAGCGGGTCTAGCCACAATCAAACAATCTATGGAAAATATCCTTAAGCTAGAATCAATTAAGAGGGCCTATCTCTTAGAACGCTATTCCGCTTGGTGATGATCCTGCTTCCTCACTCCAGCTATATTCTCTTTCCTTCCTTCGAATACTTGAAAGAAGCAAACAACAATGACAACAAACATAATAGCATACAATATTGTATTCAACCTACTTAATAGGTCAAGGAACATTACGCCATAAAGATGTGAAATGAAACTTCATGTAGGAAATCAATTAATAGTTGCATTTATGTAAATCAAAAAGAGATTACAACCAGTGCCTTGACGTTGCTGGTCTCCTCCAACATATTCAGCTTCCCACACTTTTGCTAGCACTTCATGGATAGCCCCAACAATGGAATTTTTAAGGCCTCTTTCCCTCTAGTCTCAAACCAAACCAAAAACACACTATTCTCCCTAAAACATACACTAGAAAGCTACAAGCTATAGATGACTTGATGATCATTAAAACTCACTCCAAAACTAGTTTAGCTTGGGAAAAGAGAGGTTTATATAGCTTGGATGGATGGGAGATGGTTCCTCTCATCATGGGAGAAGGTATTATCTCTTGAGTTTGTTCCATCCTAATAGGGGAAAGGAGCCCAAACTGACTTCCTTGGCTCCATCTAGCCCAACCATCTACCAGACTTCCGTTACAAAGCTTCTAGAGCTGGAAGCTTCGACACCATATTTAAAAAACTTGCCAAAAGAGGATCGACATGACTGGAAAAGGGTTGAGTCGCTCCATACGACAATAGGGATCGTTTTGATCTCTGCAAATCAGCGTGAGGAGGAAACTTGTCAGTAGCGCCGGTCTTGTAAACTGGGATAAAATGAAGATTCTTGGGAAATGATGCAAAGGGGAATTATTTTGCTATTGAAGAGGGACATACTGGGAGTTTCTTCATGATGGGAAGGCATGTCAGATTCACTGTAGAGGTCCTCCAGGATCATGGATGGGGAGTACAGGGATAGTGACAAAATGTTGTGTAATAGATGCCCCTTAAAGCGAGAAGTCCGAACTAGAGTGAGGGGTGAAATGCTTTATAAGTGGAAGTGGGGAACCAGAGTTCGTCATCAGGAAACCTGCAAGCAAGCATAGATACATATACATCACTAAAAAATATGACAAATGATACATGAATCGTGGTATGGACGTAGCCATCCAGAGAATGATCATATAAATGGATCCAAGGCATGGTTACTACCATCCAATAGAAAGGATCATAATGAAGCCAAGGTATGGTCGCAACCATCCAATAATGATAAGGATCACATATAACAACTCATGGTATGGTCATAACCACCCATCTGAAAGTGACATGTATATCAAAATGATCACGTCACATTGCCTCGCAACCTAGACTTGTGTAATTTGAGCCCAGGGTCTTGCGCTCCAAATGACCTGATCAAAGTACAAATCCTAACATGTGAATGAATGTATTGAAGTCGAACATGCTAGAAAATTTCTCGATTATCAGTCAAGCATGTGAACCGTTAACAAGCGCGAGAGAAACCACCAATAATGACAATGGCTCTCAAGGTACCAGAAACATAGTTCACATAATGTGAATAAAGGAACTGGCATCGAACACTTGTGAAATCACCCGATTGAAAGCTAATGATATGAGCTTGTCATCGGGTGCGAAGAACTTGCCATTAAGGCATGCAAGCTCTAAGGTACTAAAAGGGAGTCTCTCATCCAGCTTCCTAGATGATGAGCTGAAGTCAACAGGAAGTGACAGTGTCAAAGGAGGGCCATGATGTATCCCACATCATCGACATGAGACAAAGATATGCAAATGATTTCGGATGATACAGAGAATTAGGAGTAAGTGTAACTGCAAAAGGACTAACTCTTGAACATATCGATGACACGACTCTAGAGTTTAGAAGCTTTTGGATCCATAGGATCGGTGGTCATGATGACATGGCTGAGATCAAGTGGAAGGAAAAAATGAACGACCCAACCTAGGAAAGACAACGATGAAACGAAGGATATCCCAACCCGACATGAAGTAGAAAGTGTCATGTTCAAGAGTGAGCTATCGACACGGCTGACAGAATTTCCAATTTTCCCCCACCATTTCTACCAGGTACCCCAATTATTTTTTATTACAAGCTTGAAGGGGATAGCATGTGCTTGCACTGTAAGTTCATCCTTCAGACGAATCCGACCTAGTAAGTTTAATGAACCCTAGGAAGGAGAAGCTCACGATCGTCATGACGACGAATCCAATATCATTTAATGTTTTAACGAGTCCGACAAAGGTGTAACTCGGTATCTTTTTCATGTTTAGAGAGTTTGAAAAAGACACGAAAAGAAAAATCCACATGGGCCCTTTTCATACATTTGTGTCTCTCGAGCCCGAAAAGGTAGAAAATAATACTTGAGAGAACCTCTTGACCATTTCAGTCAAGGAGTACCTTTTTCGCAAATAGTTGATCCCAACTCGAAAAAGGGGTAAATGTATACTAGGTGAACGATGTTTTGCAGCCTTTATCGAGTTCAAAACAATAAGAGATCGACAATATTTTCGTGTTTAAAGAGTCGGAAAAGAGCTTGAAAGCAGACCCCCCATTTTTATTCTCTTTTATGAGTCAAAAAGGGAAAAACACTTGGCGATCTTTTCATTTGAGTTTTACAAGTCGATAAAAGAGTTGAAATGTGGCTCTAGTACCATAATCAATAATTCGTCACCTGTCGCTACACAAAAAGGTAAATGCATTACCCAGCTTCTGAGGCGAAATAGGTCAAAAATACTTAAAAACCCTAATATTCGTGGAAAAATGAATCAAAGGAGGAAAAAGTAATTATTTTTTACCATTTACCATTTTACCTTTATGTGAAGAGCTTTTTACCCACTTGTGCCCTAATTTTTCTGGAGCAGATTGTGGGATATCTGGGAGGCCATTCGCTGAGATGTCAGTTACAGGTAAGAGTCAGGACCTTAAGCTCCATTTTCATACTTATTTCACTTGTTTTTAGCCATTTTTTGGATTTCATAAGAAGGTTTTGTCAAAAAAATTTCGTCCTCACGCTGATCAGGGGTTGCAAAAACTGTCAACCACGCCATCGGTGCAACTATTTTTAAAATAGCCGCGCCGGTGCCGTGAACAATTTTTTTTCATGTTTTTGCCCAATTTGTTTGTTTGAATCCAAATTTCTTTGGCCAAATATGTTTATTGACTTGAGTATATGGTTTTTGGAGGGAAAAATTTGTGAAAAATGGTGGATAGGAAGGAACACGAGCATGAGGATATTGACACTCAAGAAATGGCTGACCCAAATTGCTTGGATGGTTTGAGGAACTGTGGGCTCCTAAAATTATTCCTCACACCAAGTCAACCCGAATTGTTACGGTATCTAATCATTCTCTCGGACGTGAATCGTTAAATTTTCATGATTGGTGACCAAGAGCTGGAGTTAGAAACTTCAAACATTTATTTCATCACAGGACTGTCCCGGAGAGGGGAACCAGTCAATCTATATGGATCAAGGCCGATTGGGGCAAGTGTGACCATGCTACTTGCAGAACATTGCCCAGAAGCACTCAAATAAAAAAGTGGCAAGATCGAGATTATGACTGTTCGGGATCTTGTGCTGAGAGTGTTACTGTTGACCATAAACAGAGTGGCTGGGGCCCAAGCACAGCATGAGACCAACAAGTCAAAGTTTTAGTATGCTATCGACTCCAAGGCTCCCACTATATTTAACTGGGTGGAAGCTATGAAGGTCAACATGAAACACCATCTATCAAAAGCTAAGGTGGGAAACCTAAATCAGTTTTGCTATGGGTATGTCCAAGTGACCTTTTTCCTGGAGCGGGTTCCATTGTTCCACTACCAACTGGCTGAGGTGGAACATCCATTGCCACGAGACCCACGGATGGTACGTTGGAGTACGTTGATGCCCAGGATTACCAAGGGCTAGTAGATGTCTTATAAGCTAACCTTTTTGTCATGGCTACAACGACAACTGATCGTAGTGGAGGATTGGCTCCGCGGTGATCCAGATATTCCGCTCCTAGAGGGGGAGGATTATGATGATGGAGGTAAAAACAAACAATTTTAATTTGATGTTTTTTATTGTTTTTGAGATATATGCGTTCATGACATTTTTATTTTATGAATGCAGATGTTGGACCATAACTCCCCGATTTCTAGGCGCGTTGCTTGGCAGTTCGTGATCGCTCCTTATCAGGAGGGAAGCGAAAATGAGGAGGAGATCACGTGGAATCTTGAGGGATTGACCCATGGGATCCCAGAGTATGCCCAGATGGGTGATGTCCCACGCCAGTATCAGAGGCATACAGTGGGGGTATTCAATCAGATTCACCGACTACTGACTCGCGTAGTTCGAGTAGTTACATGCTACCATGAGCATCATGCTGTTTAGTGCATAGGTCTAGCATTCCACATTTTTTAGGCCTGTGAGCCACAGATGTATAAGGCCTGCGAGCCATCGATGTATTTTGAACACACATATTATTTTTTTGGGGTTTTGATGTATGAAAAACATTATCGACATATATATATATATATATATATATATATATATATATATATATATATATATAATATATATATATATATATATATATATGCTATACTTCCTTGCTTACTATGATAAAAATGTTTTGTATTATGAGTTTTTACATGTTTCACAAATGTCTACCCAACACATAATTAGCTAATGCTTTTGTTAATGTATTCATGTGTCTAGGAACATGATGATATGTAATGTAATCAAAATTTATTTTTAGTAGACAAATACGTAGATACATTCTCAGTATCTGAGGGTTTCTGACGGAATATTTCCTGTTGAGTTGAAGGATGACATGTTGTAAATCAAGGTTTAAAACCAATTCTCGGATGCCAAGAGCGATATATTTTGACAACAATTCGACAACTGTGCTATACTCAATGATGTTATTAGTTGTTCGACCTAGACAAATATCATGAAGATCAATCAACTCACCATGGAGGTCATAAATGGCCCATGCCGCAGATGATAGATTTCAGGTATTACGACAAGCACCATCAGCGAAATCGATGTGAGGAGACACTGACATATGCAAAGTAGGCAGAAATATAATAAGCAGGAAAGCTGCTTGCAAAACAACACACCAAACCACACTATACAAAAATGAATAACACAATATTGTACAAAAGTAGCCATGCAAGATGACCTAAGCATAGTAATTTTTGAGAGAGTCCATGCTCAGACTCGGGTAATTAATCAACATAGATGAAAACTAGAGTTTTATTGTTGACATGACGAGTAAGCATCGACTTGGCCAAATAATAGAGTAGAACTCATATAAGGCTGTGCCCCCATGGCCCTTAGGCGAGGGAGGGTTACGAGTCATAAGATGGCAACCCCATTGCAATAATGGACAATCAAGAAAAAATCAGGGAGGGAGAAAAAACCTAAATCTATGAAGAGATAAAGGTGCCTTCAATTGAAAGATCTTGACAATATCCAGAGAAACTAACATGTCAATAGGCAGTGGAGAAGAGAACTTCTCAAGACACATAGACATGATCGCCGAGTCAGAACCAAGACACGGGGGATGAGAATATGCATCGAGATATGTTCTTGAAACAAGATGATCAGAGGATACCAAAGGTGAAGCCAAAACAATTTCCATGTAATCAATTTCAGCGAGACTTAACATCATAACCTCGCCCCATGTATCAACAAGATCCGGCGAAGGAATGACCCAAGGATCAAACTTGACAGAAATCATGTTGGTAGAGGTAGCATGAGGAGGTGGGAACGGAAAGATGTCCATCAAGGCAGGATCTTTAAAACATCCCGCCCCCACACTCTCATAAGGAGCACTGGTGTGCTTGACATACAAAACATTGCCATCCGAGGAGGAAGAGGCAAAGAAGGATAGTTGGTCGACTGTGACTATCTTCCCTTGATGAGGAAAATAAATCACACAGAAAAGGGAGGTGGATATAGCATGCATGTCATGGGTCCAACTTCGTCCGAGTAGAATATTGTAGTTAAGATTAGCGTCAATGATCTCTACTTCAACGTGTACCGTATTTCCCTCCAAAGTAATGGCAAGGTTTGGAAGGACATTGAAGGGTCGTGAATCACGCTCGTCAAAAGCTTCCAAAGTGTTAGGGGAATGGTTTAGAGTAGGAGAACCAATTGCCTTCCAAAAAGTGATAGAAATGATGCAGGTAGAAGCACCTTCATCTATGACAGTCCTATGAATGGTTTTCTCATTTATGATCACCTGAATGAGAAAGGCAATTTGATGAGGTAAATGTAGAACGTGGTTTTTGAGGTCAAAACATATGAGATTAGAGTCAGCTAGATCAATACCCCCCATAGCTGATAGTAATGATTTCCACTGAGAAGGAGAGCTTTGAAGGACCTTGAGAATAGACATAGTTGATGGCACTTGAGCCAAATCCTCAACAATGTTATAATGTTGAGTGGCTCGAGTGTTAGGATTGTACGAGGACTTTCGAAGCACACCTTGAGAAGGTGGTCGAATGGCGGAATCAGGATTAGGTCGCTATGTATGGAGAGGACTAGAATTGGATGAGGTGGAAGAAGAAGGGGTACCTTCTTTCTCTTTCCCTACTGATGGGATAGGAGTTTGATAATCTTTTGACCTGGTAGCCACATTGATCGGGGTACTCATCATGAACACTTGTGAACCTAAGGAAGCAGATGACTGAGGCTGGTCTACCATTTGAATCTATTGGGATGGAAAGGGCTCTTTCAGGACAACTAGGGTCCCTTTGAGAAAACGACTAACTTTGAACCGTCTGGGAAAATCCTTAGTATAGTGATCCTCCTCACATATGAGGCATGGATACTTGGGTTTCCATTGGGAAGCATCACCAGCAGATGCCTTAGGAGGACTCTGTTTTGGGACATCGACTTTACCCTTGCCTTTGCCTTTTTTTTACCTTTAAAGGATTTATCTGTTGTGGTAGACTGGACAACGTGAACCTATGAGGTTTTACCAGGGCCAGATGAATTGCGAGAGGAATTATTGGAGCAGTGTTGGAGACTGACTTCTATTTGGAAGAATATTTTGTAGGGGGCTAAGTCAATGAACCAATTAATCCATCAACAGGAGGTGTAGCCAGAGACTTAGATGTCAGTAGATCAAATGATGGTATGGGCGCATCGAGTAACACATCATATAATGTGCCTTATTGTGAATAGACAAGGTCTAGATACTGGGAACTTGTTATAACTTGTTCCTTAGTGATGCATACACCCATAGTAATGTCCTCAACAATTTTGTTGACAAATGATTTGGTGAACCACTCGGTCAACAACTGATCAGTGATTTCAAACTTAATCAGACAGTGCCTACGTCTCCATTCATGGATGTGATCGGAGATGTCGGTCACAGTGTCTTGTTTGAGTGAAATTAGCAGATGGGTGCCAGTTTCATAGCGAACCGATAGCTGGAAATGTGTGAGAAAGGCCATGGCGAGAGTGTTAAAGTCATGATAGGTATTTCGAGGTAGCTCAATAGACCATTTGACTACAGCACTTGTGAGAGTTCATTGGAAAAGTCAAAGATGAATGGAATCTTCAACGTAGGAATTAGAGGAACACCAGAGATGATATGTCATCATGTGGGCTTGAGGATCCTCTTTCGCTTTTCCTTCAAACTTCTGAAAATTGCTCAGAATCTTGGACAGACCTAGAGGCTAGTATGGTGAATGAAGAATCGGGTCATTCGTGAGTCTAGACACATCTGGTAGTTCTAGCGTAGCCAAGAATAGAAATTGGGTATTGAAAGGAATTTGAGGTCAATAAGGGGGCCCATCCCTGCTGGTAAGGATTTTGTCCCCATATTGGAGGATTTTGTCCATATGGCATTTGATTTTGCCCCTACTGTAGGTTTCCTTGCCCGTAGGGAGGATTCTAATCTTGAAATCCTTGAAACTGTCCAGCCAGAGGTTGTTGATAAGCAACATACGGACTAAAAGGCTATTGAGCCTGATAGCCTTGGACATATGCATTCTGCACCTAATGTCCCTAAGCATAAGGGTTTTGGACCTGCTTCCCTTGGACATAAGGATTCAGCACTTGTTTCCCTTGGACATAAGGATTCTGCACTTGTTTCCCTTGGACATAAGGATTTTGGATTTGCTATACTTGGACAAAAGGAGGCTGAACCCACTGCCCTTGGACATAAGGATTTTGTGCCTGCTGCTGCAAGACTTGACCTTGCCCTTGCCCTTGCAAGGGTTGACCTTGTTGATATGAGTATAAGGGTTGTTGCTGCCTCGGTTGACCTTATTGTTGCAAGGGCTGACCTTGCGACTGTAAAGGTTGTCCCTACGAGTGTAGAGGTTGACCTTGTGAAGGAATAGGCTGGGAGGATTGCGATGCATACTGCATTTGCAGCTGCATGGTTTGCTACAACTGTTGCGAGGGTTGCCCCTGCGGTTGTTGCAGTTGTCCTTGCTGCGTCATCATTTGGCCTTGTTGCTACATGGATGGCCCTTGTTGCAACAAAGGTTTCCCTTGTTGTTGCATGGATTACCCTTGCTGCAACAAAGGTTGCCCTTACTGCTGCTGGAGCTGTCCTTGTTGTTGCAAAGGTACTTGAACAGTTCCCAGAATGACACCTTGAAAGTTCCCAAACATTTAAGGAATATGAGACCTTAGAAGAATATATAAAGAGGTTCCAATATAACCTGCAGAGCTCGCCATACACCACTCTACCTAAAGAAGTATTGAAAACTACCTTAATTAGGGGAATGAAGGACGAATGAATAGAAACACTTAACCTAATGGGGTAGGGTAATATTTCCAAAGAAGAATATGATGATATTGTGAAACTATGTATCAGGTGTTCGTATGGGAGCACATAGGCTAATCTTGGAAATCATGATCCACTCAGTAGAATTAGTATAACTACAGGTGGAGGAGTCACATGTGCAAAAAGTGGTAATCTATTACAAAAATTTAAAACTGATATATTAAGCATACTAACTACACAACTGGACGTCTCGTAGGTAAAGCGGAAGTAGGCTAAATCAAAACAAGAATTGGAAATTTTCTTCCCTCGTTGCCGATGGAAGCATGTATGTAAATAATTCCTATTGGATACAATTGAGATCTATGCTATTTGTACCAAAGAACAATCGACTAATCGTTGTCCCTCTCTTCCTAGATTGAATGTTGTATTTAAGGAAGTTGAAGAAGAATCAGAACCCGCATATTTCATGGCACAATGATGATAGTGGAAAAACCATCCTACAGGTACAGTTAAGGACCCTTCCATGTTTTTTATTGGAAAATATAGTCAACAATAGTTTCCTGGACTAACTTGGTAGGGTCAACAACATTCCAATACCACCTGTCAGCCTCAACCATATCCCCCATCACCTTGGTTAAGTCAGCCATTTCCTGAACCTTCTCGGTCGAACCAACAATATTCTTCACCCCCATGGCATAATTCAGAAACTAATTCATATCCCTCACAATAGTCAAAGCAACCTACTCAGGGGCTAATGTGGTCCCAAAACTTGCAGTGCCCCTATGGACCTATCAATCAATCATTAGGTAAGATGCCTCAATCACAACTATCACTACAACCTTTACAACCACCATTTCAATTACCCCCAAATGCTTCACATCCGTTACGTCCTCAGTTGCTTGCGTAGCCAAATCCAAGTCTAAACAATAGGAATGTGTAGTGTCTAGAAATCCTTGACACTTTCGACTACTATCCTCCCTCCTTAGAATGTAATGAAATCCACTTAGGATATGGGCAAACCATTTTTCCAGAAGACTCCCCAAGGAACTTAGAGAAATTAGAAGATGGAAATTCTTCCAAAGAGCAACATCAGTAAAAAAAACCCCCCTTCTTTCATGGTTATCACTAAAACAAAATCACCTAGTAAACTGACAAAGAATCAAGAACCCAATAAAAGTATAGATGTTGCTCCTCTGTTTCTAGAGACATTTTCCATAGTAAGACCATCCATATATCCTAAATTTTATCTCATAGGGGAGTTATAAAACTGTGTATTTAAATTCCTCTTCTCCAAGCTATTAGAGACATACCTATTTATGCTAAAACTATCAAAGATCTATGTGTCAAGAAACCTGGAAGAAAATAAAAATACCCTCCTACAGTCTCCTATAGTCCATGTCATTGGAAAACTTTCTGACCTTATTTTAGAAAGGAAGATACCCATCAAATACAATGATCTTGGAAACCTCGTGGTTATCATTTAGTTTCAAGGTTCTAACTTTCCAAATACTTTAGTGGACTTAGGAGTTGCTTGATCTAGGAGGATCTAGACATGCTTAGATTTAGAAGTGGCTTCAAAATAGCTCAAAAATCAAAGTCATTGGATTGACATGAAACCAGTACGAGGTCGTAGTGCTCACCGTCCTGATTCTAACGATGCAAAAGAAACTCAAATCTGAGTTTTTATGCTCCAGATATTCACGGTAAGGGTTTTGGTCAAACTTGGAAAAGTGGCACGCCAAATGAGGCAACAATCTAATAGAGATAAGGCGCACAGAATCCGGCAATTGGAATGGGAAAATTTTTCGCCTAGTTAATTTTCCTAGTGACCCTAATTTTTCGGTGGATTAAAAATAACCTCTTTGTTTATATATATATGCGTGTGTGTGTAAATATAAAATTGGGGGGCGTGCCATAACCCCTTCCACACCCATCGCATTTTTATTATATATATATAAAAACAAAGTTGGGTCGAGGCCCGTGGGAGACCTGGGACCCTGCCCATGACCGTCGCATTATATTACACATCTGTCAGAACTAGTGGGGCTTGAACCTGCTCAACCCAGTGGAGCCGGCCCTCCACCCAAGTAGTTCCGAAACTATTTTACACCGCAATAAGTGTTAATGCATTGTTGCAACATAATCGTTATACCTCCGAGTGTTAAAACATATGCCAACGTTTTTTGTAACTTCCAAACTTTAATCCAAAAACTGTTGTCATTGAATTGCATGTTATGTGAAACAAAACTTAACCGTTGGATAATTTATATATGACCGCCAGAGCATATGAAGCGTGGAACATTCCAATTCACATAAAACTCCAATGTAAACAATAACTATAATCCAATATGGTGGTGGACGGGTTTTGAACCCGACCCACTTTCCAATTAATCTACCAACCTACCAACGAGCCAACGACCTTGGGTTGGTTTATCCGCCCACTAAACTATATATGAACCTCTCAAATCATTCTAAGGAAAGGAAGGCAGAGGAGTAGAGTTACAAATAGTGGAACAATTGCGAAACCCTAAGCATCTAGACACAGCGGAACCATGAGCCCGGGGGAATATGACGAGATGCCTAAAAGATTCCCTTAGAGGGCCAGAGATGCAAGTGTCATATTTTGATAAGTTGATAGTCATTTTTGCACGTTTTCTCACCAGGAGTCCAACCATGCATCCTGTTTCCCCATTTGAGCAATAGAAATGCAGTTGTCCAACAACAATAAATCTTTGGAGAATCTTGTGGAATCTAAAAGATTCCATTGGAGGCAGATTTTGACCGAGACCGAATGATGTCGACTTTATAGTCATTTTTCACAAAATTTTACATGGAGCACAGTGGTGTGCTCAGAATCTTCATCCGAGCAGCATATTTTTTGGCCATCTCCATTAAGGAATCTTTTGGGGAATCTTCAAGATGCCCGAGGGTCCAAAATTTGATGGTGTTAGAAAGGGGCAACGTTTATAGTCGTTTGACACAATTTCACACCACGAATTTAGTGGTGGTTTCCATTTTAGTAGCTGAGATTTGAAATTTGTGGACATCCCTGAAAGTGGAGGTATATGATGCAGTTATACCATGTTTTTTTCTTCTGATTTGCTGAGATGATGTCTTTGATGTTGAGATCCCTGATTACTATTATGTTGAGGGGTACTTGTATACCAAATCATGTGAGATTTTATTAGATTGTCATGGTGAAGGAATTCCCATTTGAGTGAGAGTTTTTATATGGAGAACATTTTGTGGAGAGACCTACCACTCTTGTTGAGGGAATTTTCCCATATGAGTGAGAGTTCCTGAGAATGTCTCATGGAGAGAGATGCCACTTTGGTTGAGGGTATATATCTTTGTAATGACAAAGAATATTCCATGTACATCATCGTCATTTGCAACATTAATGACGTGGCCTCCTGACTCTTGACACCAAGGCTTACAGACGTAACCCACATTGGGTGAACTCCATTATCAATGTGTGTGTGTACTTGTACTTGTTATTGTTATGTTTCATCTTCTTTACAACATGCACATGTGGTCGTTTTATGCTCTTTTATATGCAATTATACTAACATAACAGAAGTAAAAGATCTTGGATAATTGTGGTAGCTGAAGAGATAAAAATCAAGTTTGGTATCAGAGCAATGTTCTCGCTGATGTGAATTGTGAGTGTGAAGGATTGAACGTGCAATAATAAAGAAAATGGAGGATGACAAAGATGTGTACAAGGCCTTCCTTAGGATGTAAAAAATGGTGGATATAATGTATGAAGCTTATGAGAAGAAAATGGCAAGAGAGGAATGGGAGAAAGAAAGAGCAGAGGATGATGCTCTATCTACTGTCTCGAGTGAACATTCTTCGTCTTCATCATATTCTCATCACTCAAATGAGGAGATCAACCAAAGCCTTCAAGCAGGGAATGTTGAATTGAGGAGACTTCTACGAGAATAAAAAGAGGAGAAGTAGAGACTGCAACTTTAGTTACGAGCCATAAAAGAGGCCTTGGAAGAATTGAAGCACCATGAAGGCTTAGAGAAGCCATCATCACCTATTTCAGAATCAACAGTTGAGGTAAACAATGTTGATCATTATTCAATTTCATTTTCAATGACACTACTTCTGTTGGAAATGTTGAGGTACCCATATCAGGAATTGGCACAAGGCTCCTTACCAAGATGGGGTATAAAGGAGGAGGACTTGGTGTTAATGGCCAAGGCATGAGTTAGTCATTGGAAGTGGTACAAATACCTTGATTTGCAGGGTTGGGATATACTAAAGGAGAGTGCTTGAAAGCAGAAAAATCTTCCAAGACATTGTTGAAACCATCGAGAAAAGAGAACGATGGGAACTCATCACAATTCTCCCATGACAATGAACATTGCAGAGGAGGAGCTAAGACAATCTCTCATCGCTTGGGTTGCACCAGAGATAGTTAAGAGAGGTCTAAACAGTCTCAGTATTCTAGAGTTCATTTTGATTACAAGAATATTGTTAATGATGAACAAAAATCATGGTGTAGAAAAACATGTAGTTTTTGTAGTTTACATAACCATGCATTTGCTGAGTGCTAGAAGAGAGTGGCAGCAAGAAAGAGGATGAGGCATGAAAGGCCTTCTCCACACCAGGGAAAGAGCATTAAGCAAGTATGGAGGAAGAAGAATTTTTGTAGTCATTGCAATAGAGGTGTACATCAAAGAACCACATGTTAGAGGCTCCATCTAGAGTAGTGTCTCAAGGACAAAGCTCCCGTGCATAAACCAGTTGAAAAGTTGTTCGAAAAGCAAATTTGCCACAAGGAGTTGACCCATTCACTTTCATGAGTGAGAGATGGTTTTTATAGATGTGGTAGCTTGTCATGGCCTCATTTTTTAAATCATGTTTTGTGATATAAATGTAAAAGTGATGATGTGTTTTCCATCACTTATTAAAGCAATGATGATGTTTTTTTCCTTTTGTTGATAGCTGGGGTATTGATTTCTATTTTGATGAAAACTTGACCACAAAGTGTGTGTTATAAACTCGTGGCAAGTATGAGGATTCTTGGGTCATGATTGGTCATGTAATTAAGCATGTAATTTGAAAATATGTACTATAGGTTTCTAGAGAATGCAGGTGTCGGTTCATCACTTATGGCTCCGAAGGACAAGAGTGAAGGAGAAGGAAGTGTGACCTGTCAAGAAACTTGTGGTGTAGACAATGTACACAAAAGTTGCAAATTATATTCATGATTTTGGAGGACCAAAAACTCCTCACCGGGGAGGAATGATCTAGGTGGCTCCAGACACGCCCAAATTCAAAAATGGCTTCAAAATAGCTCAATAATCAAAGTCATTAGATTGACGTGAAACCAGGACCAAGTTGTAGTGCTCGCCGTCCTGATTCCAATGGTGTGAATGACACTCAAATCCAAGTTCACATGATCCATATATTTGCATTCAAATTTTTGGACAAACTTAGCCAAGTGGAAAGCCTAAAGAGGCAACAAGTTAGTAGTGACTTGGCGCATGGAATCCAACCACCAAAACGGGTGAATTTGTCGCCTAGTTAATTAACCCTGTCACCCTTATTTCTAGGTGGATTAAAAGGTCAGCCTTTTTGTTTTAAAAAAACAAAAAAAATATTAAATTGGGGGGCAAGCCATAACCCCCACCACCTCCATCACATTTTTATTATATATAAAACAAAAAAAAACACATTTGGGTTGGGGCCTACAGGAGACTTGGGACTCTGCCCATGACCGTCACATTATATTAAACATTCGTCAGAACCGGCGGGGCTTGAACTCGCCTGACTCGGTTGGGCCGACCCGCTACCCAGGTGGTTCCACAACCATTTTACACCACAATAAGTGTTAATGCATTGTTGCAACATAATCGTTAGACCGTTGAGTGTTAAAACATATGCCAATGTTTGTTGTAACTGTTAAACGTTAATCCAAAAACTGCCATCGTTGAACGACATGTTATGTGAAACAAAACTTAAATGTTGGCTAATGTATATATGACCGACAATGCATATGAACCGTGGAACATTCCAATTCACATAAAACATCAATGCAAATAGTGACCGCAAGCCAATATGGGAGTGGGTGGGTTTTGAACCTGACTCACTTTCTAATTAATCCCCCAACCTACCAACGGGCCAACGACCCTGGGTTGGCTTATCCACCCATTAAACTATATATGAACCTCTCAAATCATTCAATGACAAGGAAGGCAGAGGAGAAGAGTTCCAACCAGTGGAACCAGATGTGAAACCCTGAGCATCTAGACGCAGTAGAACCATGAGCCTGGGGGAATATGCTGATATGCCTAAAAGATTCCCTTAGAGGGCCATATATGCCAATGTCAAATTTTGACAAGTTGATAGTCATTTTTGCACGTTTTCTCACCAGGAGTCCAACTGTGTAGTCTGTTCCCCATTTGAGTAGTAGAAATGCAGGTGTCTAGCAACAAGGAATCTTTGGAGAATCTTATGGAATCTAAAAGATTCCCTTGGAGGCAGATTTTGACAGAGACCAAATGATGTCAACTTTATAGTCATTTTCCACAAAATTTCATAGGGAGCACAAGGGTGTGCTCAGAATCTTCATCCAAGCAACATATTTTTTGGCCATATTTAGGAAGGAATCTTTGGGGGAATCTTCAAGATGCCCGAGGGTCCATAATTTGACAGTGTCAAAAAGGGGCAAAAATTTATAGTCGTTTGACACAATTTCACACCATGAATTCAGTAGTGGTGTCTGTTTCAACAGTTGAGCTTTGCATTTTTTGGCCATCTACGAAAGTGGAGGTATATGATGCAGTTATGCCATGTTTTTTTCTTCTAATTTGCTTAGGTGACGTTCTTGTTGTTGAGATCCCTGATTACTATTGTGTTGAGGGATACTTGTATGCCACATCATGTGAATTTTATTATCTTGTCATGTTGAAGGAATTCCCATTTGAGTGAGAGTTCCTATAGGGAGAACGTCTCATGGAGAGACATGCCACTCTGGTTGAGGGTTTTTATCCTTTTATGACAAAGAATATGCCATGTACATAATCATCATTTGCAACATTCATGAAGCAACCTCCCAACTCTTGACACTGGGGCCCAGATACGTAACCCACATTGGGTGAAATCCGTTATCAGTGTGTGTGTGTTCTCCTATTTGATGGTTATCTTTATGTTTCATCTTGTTTAGAACATGCACATGTGGTCGTTTTATGCTCTTTTATATGAAATTATGCTAACATCACAAAAGTAAAATATCTTGGATAATTCTGGTCACTGAAGGGATCCATATCTATAAACATCATAACACTTGAAACATGTGCCATCCTTGGAATAAACACATTAAAACCAAACCCAACCATGTTGGAGTTAGCTGATAGCTCCATGATAAAGCCAGAAGGTTCCTTGGATGATATTACCATCTCTGTGGATTCCTGGGAGTATTCAGTAGATTTTTTGGTCCCTAATCCTGAATATAGGCTAGAAGGACACCCTCTCATATTGGGAATACCAAGGCTCACCAGTGCTAATGTGTTCATTGGGTGTCAAGCTGGTAGCATGACCATTACTAAAGGAACTATCATTAAGAACCATATTCTATACCTACCTGCTAAACCCAACTTATCATTTGACAATATGAAGTGGCTTCCTCCTGAGTAGGAAGAAGGTAAACTATGTTCTCCTCTTACCATTCACTGACATTTGTTCTTAGGCAGAAAGTTTCCCGCAGATAGATTTCTGCATGCATAGGGGTTTCGTTGGGGATACAAAAAGCCTAATAAACATTAAATAAGAAGTATTACTAAATAAGAAACATTAATTTATTGCAATAAGGGCTTTAAAAAACATTCAATAAGAAACATCACTATTTCGTTTTAAATAACATAAAAATTATTCATCAATAATAAAGTTCAATTTCGTAAAACTTACTTCCATTACGTGCTGATGGATCATCGATAAAATTGTTCATTTTGTCGATTATAATATTATATGATGAGAATATGGGCATATGATATCACCAATAATAACAAGTGCATCATTTCTGGTGTATTGACAGTGCATCATTTGTCCATATTTCCAAGACAAAACATTATGATCAAGTAGGGCCTCCTGGTAATAGTAGGGTTTCTCTTTAGAGTTTCTAGGTGCCATGGGATCATAACAAATCGGTAAAAAATATAAGTTCTTCTTTGTTGTAGTTATTATTTAAATTTTCCCTGAATTAATAACATAGCTTTATCTATTCCTGGTGCGATTATTGCACTACTTTTCCTTTCTACAATTACAATCTGCTCTATTTTTTCGATTTTATGTAACGAAATAGAATATTGGACAATACTCCAAGCTCTTAAATGAAATTTGCAAAGAGAAAATGATACACGATTTGTAGACAACACCTTTTGTTTTTGTTGTTGTTGTCACATGATTTGGGAATAACACCGACTCTTTTCTTTCAATTTGTGATTATTATAGCAATTATGGTAATCCTTTCGTAGCTGGATAGACATTGCATCAAATTTCTTACTGCCATTTTTGTTGGCTGTGCGACGTTAATATAGCATCGAAGGTGTTACAACGATTAAAAATCTAGGCTAGATAACAATATATCTAGATAATGATGAGGATGATTATATTGTGATTTGGGATAATGTTGATTGTTTTGTTTGAATTAAATTTTCATTATCATAACAATTATGACAATTTCTTCATATTCCGATAAAGATTGTGTCAAATTGCTTTTGCACTTTCATTCTCCTAAACATACTCCTTTCGTACATTCTTCATTATGGACAATGAAAACCTTTTTCTTAGCTCTGTATTGGCTCACAGTGTAAAATTTCATCAATTAATTCGTTCTGTGCAACCAATCTTCCATATAGATATACCTGCAAAAGTTGTAAATGAGAAAGATTTTAAAAATTAACCAAATAAATGGTTTTCCTAGTGCATAAAGGAGCCGCGTCTCCATAAAACTATTAGTAAAATCTCATGCAAATAACTTTTACTTTGTGAAGAGAAAAAACAATGGTTGTTTGACCATTGGCTATTTTCCAGATTTATGATATATTGCAAAATACATCTTCAATTTTTAATTGAAACTGAGTGACATCTCCAATATGTAATAGCTTTTTTTGCTTTATTTTTAGCATTTGGAGCTTTTAATATGATATTTAGAGATGCAATTTAGGCACAATTGAAAACTGAAAGTGTGTTCATCTATGCTTCAGTGTCCTATGAAAATCCTCTATTTTACATTGATTCAAAGCTCTATGCAATTGATTTTCTAGATAGGTGTTGTAAGGCTTCTATGTCACTAAATAGAGCAACCATGGATCAACGAGGAAAAACCCAAGTGATTCTAAAAGGGAAAAAATCATTATAGCTATATCATAGTCCGTCCTTAGATAGATTGTTATCTAGATAAACGTTATTTAGATTTTTAATAATCTTGATCATTATCTGGATACACTATTATCTATATTTTTAATCGCCCCAATGCCTTTGATGCAATATTGACAACACACAACTAGGGGAAGTGAAAGTAAACAATTTGATGCAATCTGTATCTGAATATGAAGGGATTATCATAATTGTTATAATAATGAAAATTGAATTGAAAGAAAACAACTGTCGTTATTCCCGAATAATATTTTAATTGTTCTCATTGTTATCTAGCCTAGAGTTTTAATTCTTGAAACACTTTCGATGCAATATTGACTATGCACAACCAGTGGAAGTGAAAGTAAGAAATTTGATGCAATATGTATTGGAATAAGAAAAAATTACCAAAATTGTTATAAAAATCACAATTGAATTGAAGGAAAACATCAGATGTTATTCCCGAATCACATGCTGAAAGGAAAAAAGAAATGTGTTGTCTATGAATCGTGTAGCATTTTCCCTTTGCAAATTGCATTTAAGAGCTTGGAGTATTGTCCAAGCTTCTGTTTCCTTACATGAAATCAATAGAATAGTAAAGTATGCAATTGCAACAGGGAAAGTAGCGCAACAATCACAACAGGAATAGATAAATCCATGCTATTAATTCTGGTAAAAGTTAAAGGAAGAGCTACAACAAAGAAGAACTTATATTGTTTACTGATTTTCTATGATCCAATTACACTAGGACACTCCGAAGATAAGCCCTACAATTACCAAGAGGCCCTACTCGATCATAATGTTTTTTGCTGGCAATATGGGAAAATGATGCACTACCAACACACCAGAAATGATGCACTTGTTATTAATGGTGATATCATATGCCCATATTCTTAGCACATAACATTATAATCGAAAAAATGAACAATTTTATCAATGATCCATCAACACATAATAGAAGTGAGTTTTACGAAATTGAACCTTATTAATGATGAATAGTTTCTCTTTTTTTTTTAAATAAATAGTGATGTTTCTTATTTAATGTTAATTAAAGTCCTTATTGCAATAAATTATTGTTGGTTATTTAAAAGAAAATAGTAATACTTATTATTTAATGTTTATTAAGCTTTCTATTTCCCCAATGAAACCTCTCTACATGTTGAAATCTAACCATAGGAAAAAATTTTCCTAAGCATAAATGTCAACGAACACCACTTGTAGACCAAGTGCAGTTTCCACACTCCATCAGAATCAACTTCTTCTACGCTAAATACTTTGTTGATCAATCTATTAAAGGTTATGCTCCCTGCATAGTGAAAGCTTTGTTAATGGTTATCCTTATGTAAATAGGCATATGCGCGTAACTACAGAGGAAATCCATTGTGCAGAGGAAGCTTTCAAGCTAAGTTCATCGTTCGGACCTACGCACTCTGCACAATCACATACATTCCGCATACTTATTGCACATTTTCAATCATAAACAAGTTTTTTATTCAAAAAGTTTATAAAAAATACTTTTGTTTATGTCGAAACATATAAATAATGATTCTCCTCACTAATATGTTACTGATTATGTCTGGGAGAACGTATGTGCATAAGCGACAGTAAGCAATATGACACAATACGTTTTTTTTTCATAGTCTAGCATAAGCAAAAAAGATAACCAGAGTGTCAAGAATGCAGAATTTCAAACCAATACATTAGTAGGTAAAGCAATATAATGACATATTTATGGCATGTCCCTAGATAGATCGTTATCTAGATAAATCGTTATCTAGATTTTTAATCACCCTAATTGTTATTTAGATACACTATTATCTATATTTTTCATCGCCCTAATTCTTTTAATGCAATATTGACAACGTGCAAGCAGGGAAAGTGACAGTAAGAAATTTGATGCAATCTATATCCAAATACGAAGGAATTACCATGGTTTCTATAATAATGACAAATGAATTGAAAGGAAACAATGGACATTATTCCCGAATCACAGTTTAATCGTCCTCATCATTATTTAGGTACATTGTTATCTAGTCTATATTAATGCAGAGGTGGTTGTACGAAGTTGTGCGGAGGAAGTGTTTGCGAAGGTAGCAATGTGGAGGAAGCTATGTGTAGGAAACATGTGTGGAGACAGAAGTGCGGACCTCACTTAAATAGCAATAGAGTCAGGGACTATGCTGCGTTGTAACTATTCCTATCTCATATCATAATAGTTGAAGAGTTGGTTTTCTTTCATATCTATGATGTGTTGCAAAATACATATTCGATTTCCAATAGGGCTTCAACAACATCTCAAAATTCAAGAAACATTATACTATATTTCTTTATGTTCAAGATTTCCCTTTAGATATTAAAGATCATGTAAAGACTACTTGTATTTCTTGTTTCCATGTATAATGACTACTTGTATTTATTTTGCATGTGACCGTTTAGGTAAGATAGATCATGTACACATATTCATGGTGAATCACAAAAACCTAGGAAATTAAATAAAAAGTGTGACACATTATAAAAAGTGATTGATATTAAGTGCCCTCTTTTGTTTAAAAATTAGTATTATGTGGAAGGATGGTGATCAAGAGCATTTCTCAGCAATTCCCAAAGCAAGTTTCAATTTTTATATGGAATATTTTCTTAGCTTATAACAGACGGTTCGAGACCTGGGTTAGTTGTCAAGCTATTTTAGGTCTTGTTTAGCATATCAAGAATGAACCATGGTTAAGGGTCAAGCTATTCTATTTTAGAGTTAATTATTTAATATTAGGCATTAATGGTTAAGATATTTTGATTTAAAGTTAGTTATTTGATTTTATTTGACTTTTGTTTAAAGGTAACCAAGCATATTTCTAACCTTGATATATATTTTATATTTTGCATATGCTCAACATATATATTTTATTATATTTTGTGTTGAGGTACATTTGAGCATTAATTATTAACACTTTTGATGTAACCCCTATGGTAGATGTCAAATTCCATGAGTTTTGCTTGTAGCAGATGCTTTATGTGGCCCACCCTTTTTTTAATGGTTTCCATGGTTTCTAATCACTAAAGCTATTTGGCTTGTTATTTTTTGTTTAGCCATTTAAGCATTGACTGTTAACACTTTTGATGTAACTTGTGTGGCAGATGCTATATGCTTAGATTTTTGCTTCTAACAGATGCTTTATGTGGCCCACCTTGTGCGGAGGAAAGGTTCGCACACTGAAAGTCACACATCTCTACCTCCACACAATGGGTTAACAAATTATATTTAAATAATTAAATTATAATTTTGTATTTTAACATTTAATTTTAAGGATATTAATTATTACTCTTCAAAATTAATAATTTGTCCAACCATATCTTGAAAATAATAAAGAACATAATCAAAGCATGACATTAATGATATAACCTATGTGGCAAATGCTAGATGCCAAGATTTTGTTTGTAAAAGATTTTTTATGTGGCCCACTCTTTGTTTTAAGAAATTAAAATGTGTGTGAAGGTTTTCTTGTAGAGGAGCTTCGACATTTTTGGTTCATGAGTTACCTTTTTTATGTTTTTCAATGAACATATATGCTTTATTCGTAAGAAAAATAGTACAAACACACACATGTGTACCAATGATACATAGAATCTTAAATCGACAGAATGTTTTATAAGCAAACTTGATGTGGAGATTGAAGTGTGGAGGTTCAGAGCAAGCACATCCTCCTGAACACTTTTTCTCACATAGAATTATGAATAATTGATATATAACAATGGTTATTATAATATCATAGAGAAAATATTTGATCCATCTTCATAACTAACTGCAGTTAAGGGAAATAAGCCATAATCGAAATGTACAAATTTTATAGTACATATTTTTGAGCTACCATGCATCCAAAAGGGGCATTGTTTGCTTCTACGCTACAAAGTGTTCCCCCTGGTGTCTACATAAAAGACAATTCCTCCACATAATGAGTTTGACATTCATCTAGCCCCCCCATATATGTAAAGAACCTGCAACCATCTCAGTTATAGCATAATTGGGTAGTGAAATTGTATAACAATGTCAGTCTCACTATCAGTGTTAGAGCACTCACCTACGCAATGGCCACTCACAAAAGTAGCTTTTCTGATTTTTGAATTATTTGTCAGGCATTGACAAATAGAAAAAATCAAACGACCTCCACCAAGGGAATTATGCCCCATTAGAGATCGTTCAACTAATAAAAAATTAGAAATAAGAATACCAGAAAATTAGAAAATTATTTTTGAATTTACAAGAAAATTGGAAAATTAAGCATTTTCTCCAAACTTTGGTTGAAATTGCAATAAAATCTGAAAAATATTGCAATTCAATGCACTTTAATGTGAGTCAAAAGTTTATTACTCTTACAAATTATTAATAATAATAATTTTTCCAACCATGTGTTGAAAATAAAAAATAACATAATCAAAGCATGACACTAATGATGTAACTCGTGTGACAGATGGCAGATGCCAAGATTTTTTCTTGTAGTCAATGTTTTATGTGGCCCACATTTTTTTTTAAGAAATTAAAATGCGTGTGGATGTTTTCTTGTAGAGGAGCTTCGACATTTTCGGTTCATGAGTTGCCTTTTTTATGTTTTTCAATGAACTTAAACGCTTTATCCGTAAGAAGCTTGTACAAACACACACACATGTACCAATAGTACATAGCGTCTTAAATCGACAAAACATTTTATAAGTGAACTTGATGCGGAGGTGTAAGTGTGGAGGTTCGGAGCAAACACATCCTTCCAAACAATTTCTCCTGCACATAATTATGAATAATTGGTATATAAAAATGGTTATTATAATATCATAAAGAAAATCCCCGATCCATCTTCATAACTAACTATAGTTAAGGGAAATAAGCCATAATCGAAAGGTATGTATTTTACCACACATATTTTTAAGCTACCATCCATTTGCAAGGGGTATTGTTTACTTCTATGTTACAAATTGTTTATCAAGTTTTCCAAAGAGGGATGAGAAATGTGCAAAGAGCGCTCGTTGTTTGTGAGTTATATTGCAAATATATTTAGTATCATAGGAGTTACAATATATTAATTAGATATTTGTTCTCATTCAACTCCCACCTCCCCCCACCCATCTACGTCAAAGACACTTCCTCCGCACAATGAGTTGGACATTTGTTTAGCCCCCCCGGTCTACATAAAGCACCTACAACCACATCAGTTCTGGCATCATTGTGTAGTGTAGTTGCATAACAATGTCAGTCTTACTTTCAACGTCATAACACTCACCTACGCAATGGGCACTCACAAAATTAGTTTTTTTTTTGTCCGATTTTTAAATTATTTGTCAAGCATTAACAAATAGCAAAAACAAAATGCCCCCCACCAGTGGAATTATGTCCCATCAAAGCTCATTCAACCAATCAAAATTTAGAAATATGACTACCAACAAATTAGAAAATTATTTTTGAATTTATGGTAAAATTAGAATATTAAACATTTTCTCCAAACTCTGGTTAAAATTGCAATAAAATCGGAAAAATATTGAAAGTCAATGCACTTTGACACAAGGCAAATGCTATATTCCATGACGAGGCAGTGACTAATAACTTTGTGAAGTGTAGTTTCATAGTGTCATACATGCTTAGATTTGTTATAATGGTACAATTAGATATCATTCTATAAAACCTACAATACTCCCTCCAAAATAAATAAATTATATGGTTTATGTTTTTTCTTTCAAAAACATAACAAATCGATGTAACTAGTTATTATTATGTAAATAAAATGTCTCCACAAAAAATAAGAAGATATATATATATATATATATATATATATATATATATATATATATATTGTCTCCACAGAGTGAAAATATATGTTTTTAATTTAAACCTAAAATGTTTACAATTAATGTTAGCATTAGTTAATCGAAACTGAAACTCTCTATATCACTTTAAATTTATTCAAAGTTTTCCTACATCTTGCCTCGATATGAAGCCAAATAAAACCTCTAAATTTTGTATGGGTTGAAATAGCAATTGAAAAAAGCTTATAAGTTGAAAAAAAGTACTTTATAAAATATAAATCGGTAACATGAGGTTAATTAATTTTGGATTTGTTGTAAAACTAATGAAAGAGAAGAAAACGATTACAATATTCTCTATAACCCCTTCAACTAATAACAATACATTTCATAAAACATGGGACTTCACCAAAAATACAATACAAATTAAAATGATAATGTGTTGATTTTGCATGTTTGTCTACATTGTTAATTTATTATTTTTTTGGATGTTAACCTAGATTCATATTTAAGACACATTTGGATGTTAACCATTATTCACATTTATGATACATTTGATTTCATTATAAAAAGGATTTCCTCAATATGAAACAAGTAAGACTTCTAAATTTTGTATTGGTTGAAATATCGAATAAAAAATGCTCATACGTTGAAAAAAAAGTGCTTTATAAAATATAAGTGGGTAACATTAAGTTAATTATTTTTGGTTTTTGTACAAAACTACTGAAAAGAAGAAAAGGATTACAACAATCTCTACCACCTTAAACTAATAACTAATAACAATACATTCATAAAACATGGGAGTTTACCAAAAATCCAATAAAAATGAAAATGATAATATGTTGATTTTTAGGTTAGTCTACATTGTTAACTTTTGGATTTAACCTAAATTCATATTTATGATACATTTGGATGTTAACCATTATTCAAATTTAGGATACAGTTGATTTCATTCTAATAAAGAGGATTCCCTATGTGAGGATACTCTTGTCTTTATTGTATATTGCTGATGTAGTGATTTTTTTTTTAAATGTCCTTAAGAAACTCGCTTTTAGTAAAATATGTCTAACATAATGTAAGATAATTGAATTGTATATTTTTAAATGAGTACATAATTTTGAAGTAACCTATCTAATTTACAAATTCCATAATTTTCAATTACCTTTTTTTGAACATTAATTACACATGAATAAATTGTTCTCACATTTATTCGATTTAATTTGGGATTCATTTATTGCTAGACATTTATTCACATGAATTAATTGTTAGGATGTTTAGCTCTTTTGGTACAGGTTGGAGGAGGAACAACTTTGCCTCAGGCACTACAGTGGACACAATCTGCTCGGTATCGACAAGAATTTGAAGGTCACCTTGAAGATCTTGAAAAATTTATTTGAGAAAGTGTTCTAAGTTTTGGTTTAGTCTGAAGTCCAACATCAAAGAAAATATAACATTGGACCCAGATATATGAAGAAGCAAGGCTATTCAGACCAAGCTTGGAAGTAGAGTTTACAGATATATAAATTTCCATAATGCCCTTAAAAAACTCTTCAAATTACATGAACGGAACAAGAGCGACGCATGACGACGAGAGCGCCAAAACCGGGTCCAACCAGCTTTCGACTCCAGGGAACGTTGTAGAATCAAGCCTATCAGCGGACACCGCCTCATAGGTCCATTGGGTGGCCCACTGAGCAGTCCAATCAGTAGCCACCGCCTTCAGGCTCATTGTGTGGACTGGGTTTTGTTGGGTTGTTGTAGGAGAAAAGCTAGCCAACCAGCAGACACTGAATCCAGGCTCAATGAGCGGTTGACCACTGGAAGCCCTCCCTTCGCCACATTCTATCCCTTCTTCAGCTACAGATAGCTAGCACACGTAGCAAGATCAGCCACCGTCCTCTCTCCTTCTCGCACACCTTGCTTTCATGCTCTTCTTAGGGATAGGACACATGTCGGCTTGCATGCCTATACCAACGTGGGTTGATAGCTTATAAGTCACTGTTTTCCTTCTTGGGAGAATTTTTCTCGGCTTCAAGCCGTATCGTCCCCTCTCCTGTAGTGGGGGGCTCTCGTCCTTGTTTTCTTTTGCAAACCGACGATGAACTGGTTTCGCCACTTGTGTTCTCTGGCGCTCTCGGACGTGGTCGTGGTCACTCGCCGTTCTGGTCTGTAACTGTAACTTCCCTTTTCACCATGTTTTTTTCTCGTACTTTATTCTAGAATTTTTGCTATTCTGTGTGCATCATTTTTTCTGCTAAACTTTCCCTTTTCTGGCTTCTTCTCTCTTGGAGTGTCATGATAAGATGCTAAAAGCACTCTTGCACAAATTTAGGAACCTCATAGTTTTCTATAAGCCGTGTAAAGATGTCAGATTTAGGATAGGTGAATGGTGGTGCATCCTTCATATCTATTGCTGTTGTTTTGCATGCAATGAATCTACATCTCTTTAGTTTGGTTTCTCAGAGTTCATGGTTTCGAACTCTCACAGAGTTCTGAAAGTAAATTTCCATTCCTCCCTGCCGGAATTCCCTTCGTTACGATGGTCGGATTCCTGGAGATTTCAAGGCTATGATTTTTCCCGGTGTATGAATTTTCAAACGGTTGTGGGAATCGATAATTTGGTCCTCACATGCCTGGAACTGCTCTTGAATTTACTTCCATATCCCTGACATATCCTATAGATGCTGATCTGGAGGCCTGATGACGAACCTTTTTTCTTACTTCTGACCTCTTCAGCTGATCATCACCTGCCCATGTACTTGCATTTATTCCTATAGGATTTTTTCAGCTGTTATTCACCTACTCTTGATCATTCTATATCTATCCTCTGGTGTCAGTACAGCTCTCATCCTCCCTTTACAATAAAGGGCCTCTGTACTTCTTTCTCTTGTTCTTCTGTCCTCATACGTGCCAAATCCATGAAAATATTTTTGGCTGCACATGGAGGGTGGTTCTGACTCGGTTGCCACTAAGGCCCTCATCAAAGCCGCTATGGAGGCTGAATTGGCATGGGAGCATGCCACCTCACATGACAGATGGCAAGATACTTTGGCTGAGGTGGCTATTAAACTGGCTCACTGTAATAGTGATTGGAGACAGGTCCCCTCTAATAGAGAAGACAAGACGGAGCAAAAGGCTAATCCTCCTCATAACCGGTATAATAAGACGCACATCCCAGCCAAGACAACTGATCCGCCATCAGCGATCAAAATTGACAACATCCACCTTACAGAAAGGATTGAAAGCCTCCAAAACCTTGCCCTCATTGGCAGATGGCACTTCCCCACCATGAGTGATGCAGACATGAGACAATGGATAGCCATTCATTGGAACCCGGTTATAGGTTATATTCCTGTTATTTCTAACCTTATGAAAGAATGGTATTGCTTTCACTTTCTTGTTGCAGGTGACGCCGAAGCCATTTTGAAGAAACCTTGGGTGGTTAAAAGAAGTTTCCTTGCACTCTACAGATGGTATATTGGGTTCGACCCACTGAAAAATACTCCTTCCAACAATCTCATATGGGCTAAGCTCCCAAATCTTCCCTTAGAACTCTGGTCTAAGGAATCTCTTGAGGAGATAGGAAACGCCTTGGGCAGATTCATCTATGTTGATCCCTGGTGTTTGGGTGAAAAGGATAAAAGGATTGCTTGGATCCTCATAGAAAAATTCTACAGAGGGGGCTTCCCAGAATATATTGAAATTGCCTGGAGGGACCAGATAATAAAGCAGAGGTTGGATTTCTGGGGCATTCCTTTTAGATGCGATGCATGTCACAAGACAGGCCATCTGATCAAAAGCTGTCCTGGGCATAAGCGCTTTAAACAAAGGCTCCTTCGTCAAAAGGTTCATAGATTCCCTCCATCGGCCAACTTATCCTCTACTGACCTATTGGACGACCATCCTCCTGATCCACCTATTCCAAGGGCTTCCTCACAGGACCCTCCCATTTTTTCTATGCCTGGTAGCTTTCCAAATAGCCCCCCGGCTTTCCACTGCCGCCCTATCCCTGAACCTCGTAACGATGCTGCGGTCCCTTCCCTTGCTCCCCTGATAGCAACCGATTTTTCTTTTGGATCAATTCCCATCCCTATCTCATCCTCCCCCCCTTCACCTGATAAAAATCTACCTTCCCAGACTAAAGGAAAAGCCCCCTGTCCATCCGCCACCCCTTTTAACTCCCCCATCTCTTTGCCTATCAATCAGTCTGATAGCGATCTGGACTTCCTCCTTAGCAGAAAATCACTTGAACTTGAACCCCTAACCATTCATAAACCCAGGCTATAGGCTCTGCCCCTCATTAGCCCGGAATTAGGGAAAAATATTACTGTCCAAAAAAAGTCTCGTGGGGCCAGCAGACACTTCAGAGGGAGAACCACTGTCACCGAAAGTGGGGTCAGGAATCTTTCTTTAACCGAAGTTCCTATTTATGGTCTACCGGATCCTCAGCCTCTTAGAGCACGAGCGGTTGGCGAGTCTTCTAAATGACTCACATCATCTCCTTAAATATCAGGGGCCTTGGCGTTGACCCTAAATTTCTAACGCTGAAGAGATTTTTCCATCTCTCTAGACCTGGGATCATTCTCATCCAAGAAACAATGCACAGTTGTGAGGCATCTATCTCATATTTCAGGAAGTTGTTACCATCTTGGTATATGGTAGCTACTGAGGCAAATGGGCTTTCGGGAGGTTTAGCGACTCTCTGGGATCCTGCTCGTATCATAGCTAAATCTTTCAAATGCTTTGCGGGATTATCATTTCACCTTCCATCAGGGGAAAAGACTCTCCTATCAATGTCCTTAATATCTACGCGCCCTATAAAAACAGAGCTCCATTCTGGGGAAGACTTTTTACCTCAGAAATACTCGACATAGATCAATTAATTATTGCTGGTGATTTAAATTTTACTCTGAGCTCTGACGAATGCTGGGGGCAATGCAGGAAAACAGACTCACTTGCAGATTGCATAAAGAACCATCTCCTAAACAAGAACTTGGTGGACGTTGTCCCTGGAGAAATGAAGCCTACCTGGACGAATGGCAGGTTTGATATGGCCTACATTGCAAAACGGATTGATCGCTTTCTGGTGCATGTCAGCCTTATAGACAAATTTGGCATGCCTCGGTCTACTGTGGAGAATGTGTTAGTGTCAGATCATAGACCGATAATGCTTTCCTGGACTGAGAAGGCGTTTCAAAAAGGATATCCATTTAAGTTCAATCGGTCTTTCCTTTAGGATCCAGCTTTCAATGAGCTCATCGTTAAAGCTTGGAAAGAGATGTCTTCTTAATCTGATACTTCGCCTTTCCTTACCTTCCGCGACAAAATGGCTGTTATGAGGAGGACCATAAAGAAATGGGAGACACGGAAAAAGGCTGAAGATAAAAAGCTGCTGATTTCTATTCAACAGGAATTGGACCTCATTCTGAAAAATGCAGATGCTACCTCCCTCTCTTTTTCTATGAAATGCAGAATACGTGACCTTGAAAGGAAAAAATTTGAGCTCCTCAAACAAGAAGAAACATTCTGGCGGCTTAAAAGCAGAGCAACTTGGCTTCATGAAGGCGACAAAAACACCAAGTTTTTCCACAAGTATGCAAGTGCTCGACGTGACAAAAACCACATCTGGAATTTAAAATATGAAAATGGAGACTCCTTTGTTTCTCAACAAGACATTACCAGGGAGGCTGTTAACTATTTCAGGAAGCAGTACAACAGAAGGAATGATGCTGCTTTCCACGACATTCTGTGGGGTATAGATCCAATTCCCCAAATGTTCAATGATGCTGACAATGAGATGCTATATAAGCCAGTGACAGAAGAGGAACTTCTTGGGGTCCTGAAATCTTTCAAGAAAGACAAAAGTCCTGGGCTGGATGGCTGGACAATTGAATTTCTCACTCACTTCTATGAGCTCATCAAGCATGACCTCTTAAGCATGGTGGAGGCCTCGAGGATTTCTGGACATATTCACCATATCAGCTCCTCAACGCTGATCGCCCTCATCCCTAAAAAGACTGAACCGGAATCGTTTAACGATTTCAGACCAATTTCTTTGTGTAATATATCTTTCAAGATTATTACAAAGATTATTGCTGAGAGACTAAAAGGGAATCTGGCCACCTTTTTAACAAAGGATCAATACGCTTTCTTGCATGGTCGAAACAACCTGGACGCCTTTGCCAACACACAGGAATGCCTCTCCTCCATGTATGCTCAAAAATTATGGCGGCTATCATGAAGATTGAATTGAGGAAAACCTTCGATTGTTTAGACTGGGGATTTATGGAGTGCCTTCTTGCAAATATCGGCGTCAATACAAAAAACATTCGATGGGTGATGACATGTATCGAGAATGTTAATTATGCGGTTATTGTAAATGGGATTCCCTCTCACTTCTTCCAAGCCGAAAGGGGTCTGCGACAGGGCTGCCCTCTCTCGCCCCTAATGTTCATTCTGGATATGAATTCATTAAGTATTCATATTAACAATGTGGTGGATGAAGGAAATTGTAAGGCCATTAAAATCTGCAGGCACATCTTCAAATCCCACAACCTGTTCGTGGACGATGTCCTTTTATTCGCAATGCTTTATCGATCATCATGGAGTTGTTTAAAAGTCATTTTGGATAGATTTCAATGTGCTACTGGCCTCGCTATTAACAAAGAAAAGTCTGTGCTATATCATAACGATGTTGATTTGGAGACTGTCAAATGGATTTCCCAGCTATTCGGTATAGAACACTCTTCGCTCAAGCACGACCTAAAGTATCTGGGCTACCGCCTAAAAAAAAAGGCTATACCAATCATGACTGGCTGTGGCTGACAGACAGATTTTTCAAGAAAATTCCAGCTTGGCAATTAAGAAGTCTCTCCATGGCGGGCAGGGTCACCCTCACTCAAACCATCTTAATGCAGCTGGAAGTTTATTGGGCGCACCTTTTCTTTATTCCTGTAAGTATTATCAACAAGATGACCATGATCTCAGCAAACTTCATTTGGGGCGGTTCTTTGGAACAGAAGAAGTTTCATCTTTCCAGAATGGACAGAATCTCTTTGCCAAAAATCATGGGCGGATGGGGCTTAAAGAATTTAAGGGATTTCGGCAACGCTCTCCTTTGCAAATCACTCTGGCGAGGGATCTTCGGGGATGGTCCATGGTGCGGGACGATTAGACAGAAATACATGAAGGGCAAATGCCTTGAATTCTGGTATAGGAACGAAGCTATTGGCATCAAATCTGGATCGGCTATCTGGTTAAGTTTCAAGAAAATTGAAAAGTTCTTCCTGTCAAGATTAAGATGGAGGATTTATTCCGGTAACAGGATCTTTATTGGCCTCGATCCCATTGCTTGTAGTCGCGATCTTTCCTTCCCGAATGTTCTTTTATCCGCCTTGCATAGAATGGGTATCTTCACGTGGGATAAACTCATCTTAGACTGGAATGGCCTCTCCCCCACGTGGAAGGATGCAAATGTCATTGGTCTGCCGATTGATCTCCACCCTTCATGGAATCTGTTCTCAGCCGCATTACAGGACAGTGGGATTATTCGTGGAGGCACTCTTGACCATCTATCCTGGTTCTCCTCAAACAGCTCGACGGTTCCTAGAGTAAAAGACATTTACTCTGCCTTCATTTGCTCAAAGACTTCAAATTCTCCACCAATCTTCCCGGTCGTTCTTTGGAAAACAGGCTGCCCTCCTAGAATGATCCTTTTTGCCTGGCTGGTTTTTAACAACCGAAATCTCTCTTGGGACAATCTTAGGAAAAGGAGCTGGCATGGCCCCAGCAGATGCTCGATGTGCGAGTCTGAAGAAGAGACAAACTTACATATGTTCTTTCAGTGCAATACTTCTCAGAAAATCTGGTATGAACTCGCCATTTTTTTTTATTTCCCTCACAATGTTTTTGACTCTGTTCATGCAGCTTTCTATTGGTGGTGCTCTCAATGCGCGGCAAGGCATCCCCTTATTGTTATCACGTTATGGTATGCCTGGAAATGGCGGAATCATAAAATCTTTAGAGATTCCATGACCCCTTTCTCTGCCATTTTGCAAAGTATCTGCTCTAGCTTTGATGCTATCTCAAGTTTATAGGCCTAATACATCTGTCTTATCATGTTTTTTTGCTCCCTCTATTTTGACTTATTGCCAAAGTATGTACATCTCCAGCCATCTAGCATCATATGCATCCATTATCTGTATCCATCATACTCTGAGTTTTTGCTATATGTCATCCTATCATCATGATCCAGCTCTATCTGACTTGATATCCACTCAAGTCCCTCTCATATGTTTCCAATTGTAGCTCTTTATATTGACTTAATATAATCTATATTGCTTTTTCTTCTGGAAAAAAATATAGAGATTACTAAAATTTTTACAAACAAATTTCATTTTATTCGATATAAATAATGTTTACAAACAACAATGGTCTTTGGTAAGTAGATAATTTTGTACTAGGATAATATATGGTTAGTTTTAAAGTGAAATAATATGTTGTTTGCGGATCAAATTGATATTATTAATTGTATTGAGTTTGTGTGTGCATGCTTTGTTTAGCTAGAGTTCTCTAATTGATGTTATGGGCCTATTTTTCCCAGTTGTGTTACAACTCAAATTGAACTCCATACTAGTTAATTAGAGTTATCCGTTACCATGCTTGTAGCATATGCATCTTACCTAAGTGTTTTCCGATTGAAGAGTCATCCAAATCTTTATGTTTGTTATATCAAGGTTTATAATTGTCCTTTATTTTTGGTTAACTAGTTGCAATGCTTTTGTCATTGTTCACAACGCACATGTGACTGGAAATGCATAATTTGATTTCACCTTTGAGATCTTTCTATTTCCAACAATAAGATATAATTAAGTCATGCAATTTAGTAGATCATGGATCCAAAGTATGATTGCTTATAAGTCACCTTTCTATGTAAGTAAGGAGAGCTAGAATTTTCACTTTGGTTCCAATCTCAACATAATCTACATCTTATCTAGAAATGTCAATCCAACTAGAAATATATACAACCAACTATGATATAAACATTGTGACTTCACCCAAATGGAACAAAGTAGCCAACATGTGAAAGGTTGCACAACACCATTATTAATGTAATCATGTCCCAAAAAAATACAACGAAGAATCTTATGCCCACTCATCTAAAAATCCATTTGTCTCAAAGATGATCTATTTTATTTTTAATAAAGGTGACAAAAGAAATACAATACTCATAAACAACCCATACCTAAAGGATCTAGAAACTCTAAGAGTCCATATTTACATGCTTAACATTTCATCTTTGTGATAAACCAAATAGAACATTTTGTCGTTTTTATTCCCAAAATGTGTATATGTCTGAACACATGGAATCACATAATAAGCAATGTGAGACACTTTGCCTCCTCCCCCATGTACTTGTTAAGATTACCACATGCCATCCTCAACCACTTGGTGGGGAGGCCATCCTCGACCACCTATTCCACATGCCTTAAGCTGAAACCATCATGCTTTGGGGCTTATGCTCCATGACAAGCTTAAATTGTATGTTCCATAGACAACCACCCCAAATTTGGCCACTCTAATTGCAATAGGTGATGAAATCAAACAAAAATTAGGAAATGTTGAATATAGCCCATAAATGACAAAGTATGTTTTCCCAAATTGTATCTAAATGGCTCAATGAAAAGCTCCAACCACTCCTTAGGATAAAATGTAAGTAACTTTGTGAACTTGGACTATAGAGCATACATAAATTTTCTGAGTTGGATGCTAGAGGCTCCTATAATGCTCCAGCTGGGGCTTATTGATTGCTCTAATAGTCCTCTATTTTTTTTAAATGAAAAGCAACGATGAAGCCTAGTTTACATCAATTTCTACTTTTTTATTGTCTATATTCAACCCACACCAATCCTAATTATAATCACAAGACTTAGCCATAGAAGTCTTAATGCACTGAAAGGATGTTGTGCACTTTTGTGTGTACTATGAATTATGCAACATTCAGGTTACATGTCACAATCTCTATAGAACTAGACATGATAACAATTTCAGTTTAAATTAATGAGTTAACCTCAAGGAAGTCCTGATGTTCATCCCTTGAATGTTAGACAACTAGGGTTTCAATCTGTGGGTCGTGCTTGGAAATTATGGGGCAAAAGTATATACAACATAAAATTAGGGGTGAATAGAGGCCTTAGTTTTCCCACCCCTAAGCAAAGCCTCACTCTGATACCCTACCTTTTTCCATATCCCTTCCTCCACCCCATTTTTGGTAAGAGAAACACCTCTTTCTACCACTCTTGTTTGGTTATTATGCACTTGTCAACTAAAAAAAAATCCTTTCCATTCTCTAGTCTAAACATAAGAAACTATCTATTGGAAAAGGGTGCTAGTCAGTCTTATCGTATACCATCATGGGTTGGCCTCCCATGGGTCCATTTATGCATAGAAAGAATGTAGTGTCTCATTGATTAATCAATATCCCCATCATCAATTTGTTCAATTTCAGTTCGAGAACCAAGAGGGGGTCTATTTTATTCTATAAAATGAGTGGTCCTAGCCATTGATTCAAGGACATATGTAGATTCAGTAGATTCAATTCGATATTCAAATCATCCAATTGAAGAACTAGCTTTTTTCCTTTCAATTACAATAAAGGTGGGAACATGGGAGGAAAAGGAAGGGGATCCAATTTTAGATAGAGTGGTATTTGCGACAAGAATGTTTAGGTGACTTAGGTTGGAAATGCTAGAAGGAAGGTGACAACAACAAAGCAAGAAACTAGTGTTAAACCATTGGCAAAGGATGCTCCATTGAACCACATCAATCACCCATAATACTTCTGTTGTAAGTACTTCTACTTGGTAGAGATTAACTTGAAAATTATATAAGGTATGTTTTGCGTCAACAATTTGGTCTTCAAAAACTATTATGCTAACTATTGATTACTTTGTACTTACTCAAACACAATTCATTTCTCTACTAATAATATTTCTCCATCGGTAATAGTTCCCACTAGGACAAACACTAAGAAAACTATATAAGAAATATAACATAAGTATTCTCAATACTGCTAATGTATTTTTCTTCAGGTTCAAAATTATTTGCATATTTTCTTCCATTTCAAGTTTCTAATGCGCACGGTTATCATTATCTGCAATTTTGCTTCCAATTTATGGTTTCTATTGTGCAAGTGATAACTGGAGCATATGCCCCACAAGAATTTACTTTAGCACCAGGTAAGTGATCTACTTAGATGTTGGTTCACTTGTCCATAGGACTTTACTTCAACACTAGGTAAGCGATCTACTTGGATGCCAGTTCACTTGCCCTGAATGAATGGAACCAAAACATAAGAGAAGCAAGGTTTGATATAGTGAGGAAGACTTTTATGCAAATGAAGCAGATGGTTGAAGGAGGCAATGAGAGGTGCCTAATGGGAAAAAGCAATGTGGAGCCAACTAAAGGAGGTGGTGGCTAGAGGTGTTTGACATAATTGACACCCTGACAGAATGAGTGACAAACATTTTCTTCATTAAAAATATATGATAACTTAACCTATTGTAAAAAAAAATGCATATGAAATGTTGGTGCATTGCTAAAACTCAGGTTATTCTCTTGCACTAAATAATAATAAAAATTATGTTTTTTAGCCTATAATAAAACTTTAAATATTATTTCTCAATCAAATCTATAATAATATTTTTCCCTTTTATTATATAAATAAAATATATGGTTGGTCTAAGTTAAACACGGGTGAAAATAAAAAATATATAATCAAACCACAAACTCATATGTAGTCAACATTCCATCCATTTCTATAGTCCTTAGCAGCGTATTCGTGGTTAATGATCATCCATCACTATAGTTCCTCCATAGCTTACAAGGGACTAATAAGGTTGGGTACTTTGGGCCTTTTAGTTGAATAGGGTAAGTGCATATATTTAACTATATTAGAGTTTCAATATCCCTTTTAATCTCTAATTTCATTTTTTTTATTTTTATTTAATTAGTTTTTATTAAAAAATTTTAAGGAGACAACTTTATTGTTCATCTAATTTGTTTATGAAAAATGATGATGGTTAATTTATTAATTTTTAGATTCTTTTTAAAATTAAAAATATATAATAATAATAATATAATATATACAATATTTATTATTCCGTAAAATATTTTTTTAAAAACAACTCTCTCAGCTGCCATTGTGTATAGGTCTGCAATGTTCGATCAAATGTTAGACAATTGAAGATGTGTTTGTCATTGGATTAATAGTTAAGAAAAACAATTAGTCAACACTAACCGTCACAGGAAATTCAGTTAATTTAGAACAATTTTACGTGTACGGAAAAAATGAATAGCTTGTTTTGGTTCTATGTAAGTGTTGTTTGCTTATTTCTTTTTCTTTGTGAATGTCTCACAAGCTGCCATGGTAACACTTTTCAATATACAATGAAAAGGAGAGTTCCGAATATTTTAATATGAAAAGAGGCCAAAAGATATTAATACACAATTTTCAATATAAAATGGAAAAGAGAGTTCCAGAAATTCTTAATGTCAAGCTGTTTATTTCGCAAAGATGTAATTGATATGCATTTATGATATTATCAAGGTTTCTTTTATGACATCGTATGCTTCTCTAATGTAGCGTATTTAAAGACATACCATTCCAATGAATTTTAATGAAAATATTATAAAATATTTAAAGCATAAAATGAGAAAAATTTATGTACACATATCAATAATTTCCCGTTCTCTAATCAATATGGTAGAAATGTAGTACAATAAAGTAATGTAATGTCATGTAAATATTTTTACTTTGTCAAAATAAAATAAAAATAAAATTTAAAATAACCCTATGTTAAATAATTTTACTCGGTTAAAATAAAACAAAAATAAAAAATAAACTAAGTTAAATGTTTTGCCACTTTAAAATAAAAATAACTTCATGGTATTCACCCATGGTATGAGAACCCATGGTATCAAGATGCAAACCTCTTTTATAAATGAAAAGGGATTTGATCTCTCTCAATGCTTGGTAGATTCAGAGTTATGATAGATCTAGGCTAAAACTAAACCAACCTAGAACATAGATCCATGTTAACTCCGGATCTACCAAGAATGGAGAGAGAACCTCAAGAGTTTTGATCCCTCTCAGTGCTTGATAAATATGGATTTAAGATGGATCTAGACTGGTAATAAATATTCACATATGTTTAAAAAATTAGAATATATTCAAAATATTTATACGATTTAATCTCATATTTAAGATTCAAAACTTTCAATAATATTTTCATCTTAAATAAATATTTACATATGTTTAAATTTTTTTATAAAATATTCAAAATAGTTAATCAATTGTTTATTCCATTCCTAACTTAGGTCTAATGATTAAAAATTAAAAAACCAAACATAAAAACATATGGTAGTTTTAAAATCTTGAGTGTCACACTTTTAGGTATCTCCACCGCATTTTCATTTAAACAAATACTTAGATTTGGAAGTGAAAAGAAAAGGGTGAAAATATATAACACTTTGGTGTTTTTTTTCTACAGTGTAGTGCTATGTATACATAAACTATCTAATAATCAGTGAAAATTTTAAGAACCCCCTTAAATTTATAAATATAATAAATGGGTGAATCTCCATGGTATATAGGAAAAATGGAAGACGATTTTATCAATAATATAATATGTATATATAATTTTTTGGCGAATCTCTCACCAGACATGGCGAATATTTTACTCAATTATAAAATCTTGTAAGATCTTGGCGAGTTTTCACTAAATAATAAAACTTTGTAAAGTCGTAGTGAATATTAGCATAGGCTACATGCTGGTTTAATTCCCCATTTAAATATGCTACATTCCAGGTGAATACCATGGGTCAATACCATGTGCCATTTTGGTGAATACCATGGGTCAATACCATGTGCCATTTTTATTTTTATTAATTATAATATTAGGGTTAATAATGGTTTTTTGCATGGTATTAATAACAATCTAGTCCATGGTATTTGTCCCATAGTATTTTGGCCATAGGTTTCACTTAAATATAACCCATTTTTTGGGTGTTCGTAAATATAAGGTGACTTATGGAGTAAATATAAAAAAATGTTTTATTTGTTTACCATACCTCTCGTTTATTTATATTTTTATTAATTTACCATACCTCTTTTACAAATATGGTATTTGGCCCATATGATTCACTTAAATAAAACCTCTTTCTTGAGCCTTCATAAATAGAACGAGGGTTATGGACTAAATATAAAAAGAGGTTTTATTTATTTACGATACGTCTAGTTTATTTATATTTTTATTTATTTACCATACCTTTTGAGTAAGTATAAAAAGACGTTTTATTTATTTACCATACCTCCACTTTACTTATATTTTTATTTGTTTACACCCTTACATGTATATAAGGTGACTTATGGAGTAAATATAAAAAATGTTTTATTTATTTACCATACCTCTCATTTATTTATATTTTTATTAATTTACCATACCTCTTTTATAAATATGGTATTTGGCCCATAGGATTCACTTAAATAAAACCTATTCTTGAAAATGGGCGAATGGATTCACTTAAATAAAACCTATTCTTGAAAATGGGCCAATGGAAGGTTGTAAGTCCTAATTTCAAGGGCTAAATTTACCTTTTTTACCCTCTCCCTTAAAATAAGGTGGGCTATTTGAGGTGATTTGTAAAAATGTACTATGATACAAAATATTCGCCCACTAAAAATTTAAAACCCCTTAATTTCGCCAAAGGGCGAACATTCGCCCCTAAAATTATCCTTGCTAATAATTAAACATTAAAAAAAAATTTCGCCAAAGGGCGAACATTCGCCCCTAAAATTATCCTTGCTAATAATTAAACATTAAAAAAAAATCATAAAAACATAGGGTAGTTTTAAAATCTTTTGAGTCACACTTTTAGTTATCTCCACCACATTTTCATTTAAACAAATACTTAAATTTGGAAGTGAAAAGAAAAGGGTTAAAATATATAACACTTTAGTGTTTTTTTCTATAGTGTGGTGCTATGTATACATAAACTATCTGGGTAGATCCACCCACCCGAAGGGTGGTGCTATGTCTACAAAAATTATTTGGGTAGATGTGTGACCTCTCATTAGTAAGGCACACAAGATCCTAACTCCGAGAGTGTCAAGGAGAATTGACCGTGTGACTTCTCATTAGCAAGGCACTTTAACGACATGAACTTGACCAATTGAGCTAACCCTGGGGCTATCCACTCTGGTGTATGTTAAATATTCAAGGTATTGTCCTAAGGATGAACCACATTAGTTGGTTCAAAACGTCGACCAAACCTAATGATGTGATTAATCTGAAAGACAATTATCTATTGTAGTCATATAAATTGAATTATTAGTAAATGTGGATAAACATCAAAACACTTATGATACATCTAGCATTGTCAAGGTTAAAAATAAATCATAAAAATTAACTAAATTATAGTTTTATTTTAAAGTATTAATTTTTTTTTCCAAAGAAAAAATTATTATTATTATTATTAATTATAAAAATATTTTAATATAGAAATAAAAAATATATACATTTAAAAAATCAAGTGACAAGTTTTTTGACTTGACAAATGCTCTATAACACACTATGACAATGATATTGTAAAAATTATCTAATCTAATGTCATATATATATATATATATATATATATATATATATATATTTTCTTTTCTTTCCTTTCCGTAAGTCTACCAATTTTATTGATCCATCAAAAATGAATTACATCACATCACAATACATCAATCTTCCCCTAATCACGCTACACACTACACAACATTACATTTTTCTTTCATGGACTTAGGCTCCAAGATTATACAGTGGCTTGTCTCTCTTGCCTTTCCTCCTTTGAACGTCTATCCAACTTGAGGGATTATTGAGACAAACACCTCCTTTCCTTGAGATGTTTCCATTGTCGAGTGCTCTGGCATATTTGTTGACTCTGTGTCACTATCTGAATGGTCTGATTCGTGGATATGTTTTTTCCCACTCTTTACAAATGCCAAAATTATGGCTGGATTTGGTGCCATACTAATTGGAAATTGAGCCTCCTCCCATAATGGTTGAGATGACATATCATGAGTCTTAGTTGGGTTTGCAAGAGCAATTTTCACATCAATAGTCTTCAAATTCTAATAATCACTGGACCCATGAGCCACAATGGACTTAGAACCATTGGGTCCTTTTGGATCTTACCATCCATGATTTTTTTTCTTTTATTCAGGGCGCGAAGAGGTGTCTTGTGAATATGGGAAAGCATTCTGTAGGTGTCCAGACTGTTGACAAGATCTACAACAAAAATCTATATTTTCATAATCCACCTGTTGGGAATAAATTCCCTATTTCCCCATTTAATGAGTATTTTATACGAAAAACCTTTATTGAGGTCTAATTCAACACAAATCTGAATGAATGTGTGAATTCATTTCAAAATACTTTCTGAATCAATCTTGATGAAGTGGCCTAACAAATTTCCCAAATCTTCTAAGACAATTGGATGTGTCAAATGGATAGGAAAATTGGGAAACCTCGCCCATACTAGAGTTTCTAGATTTGACATATTTAGAGGATTAAAATCTAGAAACCGAGGTTGAAGGGAGAGTCCAGATCGACCTCAAAACTAGGGTCCTTGATAAAAAAATGTTTTGTCGGTCCTGTATCTTCTGAAAAATAACAATAAAAAATTTTTTGAGAAAAAATTTACCGCAACATCTAGAGACCAATTCTGGTGAACCCATTCCTTGAGCGTTGATTAAGAAGTCCAAAAACCATTGAAATGGCAGATAAACACTTTTTGTTCATAATTTGAAGCTATGAAATTAGTTGCAATATTTTTCACCTCAAGAGAGGGGGTTTCAACTAATTGCTCCCCCAAAAAAGTAGATACAAAGAGATCTTTAGGGTTTAGCGAAGGAGGCCTTGCTTTTAGAGCATATTTAAACAATATTGGTAGGGTTGAGGTGGTTGCACCTCCCCCTTTGGCTCCACCTCAAATTATTTCTACCGTGTAAATTATGACATCCTTGGAAATGTCATATTCATTGAGGAGCTTCTGATACTGAAGCTGCCATCCTTCATCAATGAGTTGAAAGCATTCATAAGGAATGTGCATCTTCTCTTGTACCTTTTTTACAAGTGATCAAACAATATAAGAGTTTGAAACTTGCAAACATAAGGATTCCCCTAAATTTGTTTTTTCTAAGATCAATAACTCTCAAGATCTAGGCTCCAGATCACTACAAACCCTTAATTTCCAAACCCTTATCCACTAGTCATTCTTGAAACCCTAACATAGCTTGAGAAAAGAAAGTAAGATAATGTTAAAATATAATATAACATTATGTTGAGTTAGTTGATTTATTTAAAATTAAAAAATAATAATTAATACTTGGCACAATTATCCAAATCTATTTTTTTTATGAAATTATTAAAAAATTGCTTTACATAATAGTTTATGATTTATGCGAGAATTTTATATACTAAATCACATATATTTAAAAGTGACATAGTCTAACTTATATACGAAATAATCCTTTTCACCAAAATTTGGTGATACAATTTCAAACAAGATTGTTATTTTTTATTGTTTAAAATACATTTTTGAATGCATAAATAGTCTCAAAACCCTCACAAATCACAAGACACTTGAATACTACATATATATTAACAAAACTGTTATTTTTATTTCATAAAACCTGTATGAGGTTTTATTACATGGCCATAACCATTTACATCAGGAAAAACAAAAACTATTTCAATGTTCTAATATATCCATGGCAGAGAGTCTTGTTGCCTCTAAGGGCTCTATATACTGGGATTGTACACTGATATAGTCCATATAATCTACAAAATTGGCCCAATAAAAAAATGAAATTGCAGTACATAAAAACTAAAACTTATGCTGGGTTGGAAGGTCTGTCTTCATCCTCGTCCATTTAGAAGACAAATTTTATTTACCCATTCCTCCAACTGGTGCGCTTGCTTCATTCGTTATTTGCATCTCCTTGGTGTTGACAGTAGAATTTCCTGCCAGGAGCTCATTGACTTATGCGAGGACACCATCACTAACCAACTTAGATATTCAAGAGATCAATTCCACCTCTAATTTTATGAACTTCCTCACCTCTAATTTTATGAACTTCCTCTCCACACTCACCTCCAGTTACTTAAATTTCACTGCTTTCATCATGACATTCGCTTCCCTATCACTCTCCATCACATATAACTGACAAGAGATGAAGTCTATATGCCCCATCATTAATTTGAAAAGGAACTCTATCACCCTATTCCATCTTGCAGCTTCCTCCTCCAGAGGCTGAGGACCTTCCGATGCCATCACTTCACAGTTTATCAACGAGCCAGAATTCAAAGAGCACCGAGAGAATCTAGAAGTGACTGACCAGATGCCCAAAGGGGTGGCCATATATATATGTCTGCGACGACCAAACAATCCCTATCTCTCGCCGATATCAACATTAAATGCAGGTATCTACTAATCTCCATGATTGGCCCAAACATGTCATTCCCAAGGCTCAATACTAACATTCTCGGCAACGCCTAACCAACCATCTATAGAGTATTTAATGCCCGGAGATATGCAAGCAGCTTAACGCGATAACACGCGAAAGCCCAAATATTATTTAATGCCGAAACTCCCCGCTCCCGTGTTATCGCGTTAAGCTGCGTGCATATCTCCGGGCATTAAATACTCTATAGATGGTTGGTTAGGCGTTGCCAACATTCCCTGCAATAAATAAATGTGAATCAAGGAAGAGAATAACTATCTTCCCATCGACTTTGATCTCAGCTTGTGGGAACTCGCGTCACCGAGACTCGATTCCATCCAACTATGAAACAATCTAGACTTGGTGCACCTAGGGATTAGAGCAGAGCGTCTTAGACTACCATGTACTTAACTCTTCGTTCTAGTCCACTATAAATGCACGAATTTAATTCCTGTTGATTTTTCTCATGTGTCCGCCAACCTTAAGGGATCTTTGATACATTGTCAAGACTTATGAAATAGGGATATAACTTTGGAGTCCTCTATCGAGGCGGAGGAATTGTTTGTATGGCCAAAAGTGGCCGGAATTTGGGTAAAAAAATTTCAATTTTTTTGTAGAGACAGTGTTTGAATCGTGTTTTGGATGGTGGAAATGGATTAAGCACCATCAAAAACGTCTAGGACACCTGAAATTTTGAAGTTTAACAACTATAACTTGGATTTACAAAAATCCCTGTTGGATTTTCTCCAAATATGACCGGAATTTCCATAACTTTCTGGGCAATTCCTCTGGCTAGTTAGACTACGGCTATAACCTTTGTATGATTCATTTATTTCCATTACCCCAACCATTAATTCCGCTCCTGAATAGGCCAAACCATCGGCCACCCCATTTAGATGCTTAAGGATATGGAAAGAAGATATTTCTTCAAAAAATTTCAAAAGGAGACTTATTCTTCTCATTAGAGGAGGAAGCGTAAAATAATCCAAAGTAAGAGACTTAGATAACATTCTAATTACTATCATAGAATTTCTTGGAATATTGTGCTTTCGAATACCTTGATTCTTGGTGAGATCTATGCCTTTCTACAGAGGTAAGAATTCAGCTTTGTTGTTTGTCGATGTGCCTAATCTCGAATCATACATGATCTCTTTATGCTCTTTGGGGAAATAAATTACCTTTCTCGCTCTTTCCTCCCCACTTAAATTCTACATATTAAACAACTTAAATTCAAGTTTTTAAAAATATTTACTAGATTTTGCTTAAAATTAACCAGAAAAAATGCACTTAAAAAGGTCATTTTGTCTATAAGTTAGATTAGGCCTTTAAAAATTTCAAAATAATTTGACAAACAAAATCAATTAATAAAAAAAATGTAAATAATTTATAAAATTAATTTAATTTTAAATTTATTAAATTTTAAATAAATGTAAAAAATATAAAATTTAGATATTTTGATACTTAAAAAATTCATATTCAAATATTTTTATAATAGTATGTTTATATTTAAATTACTCCATGATATATTTATGCATAGAGATGTTGTAATTTCTATAAGTGGGTGTAAACATTTTAATGTTGGTTCAATAAAAATTAAGGATAGGGGAGATCTATATGACAATTTTTTATATCACATGGATTAATATAAGCGCTGAGAGGGATCAAATCTCTTTTCACTTTAAAAGAGGTTTGCATTTCAAGAGATTTGATCACTTCTCAGATCTTGGCATTCATAATTGTAATTATTAATTATTTTATTTTTATTTTTATTTTTATGTAATTTGACCAAGTCAAAATGTTAAACTCGACATTACATTAAAACAAATGTACAATATTTAGTTGGAGCGCGCCTCTCGGTGCAATAAACATATTATTATAAAACAAATAAATATATACTCATGTAGATAAACATATTTATCTAGAGTTACTATAGTATAATTAAGGGGGGATAATATGGGGTACAACATGAGGTACCTAAGGGAATATTGTGGTGTAATAATGTAAGGATGATAAATAAATGGGTCATAGTTAATAAATAAAGTGGTCAACCCACATTATGTAAGGGACCACAAGTAGTTAGGGAATGATGTGATAAGCATAGAGACTAGGGACTCTCCTTTGAGACATGTCGAGTATTTTTTTGTATTGTCAAGCATATGGCTTGAGGAGTGTTCTCCTTGCTTAAGGAGTGATTGTATGGTGCTACCCTACCTCAAGGATTTTTTGCAGATCATAATAAATATATCTTTCTATTCTAGTAATCTCTCATGCTATTTCTTGAGAATATTTTGTAAATTTTAAATATTTGCAGGTCATATATATTACAAGTGGTATCAGATCTCTTTCTTGGGCAAAGCGAGATTTTTTTTTTTTCCTTTTTTCTGCAGGATTTTTTTGAAAAAATTAGGGTGGCGAGTTTGCAGATCAGATGATCCGGAGCTCAAAAATTTGTTCAAAATTCAAAGTTTTCGGATCGGTGTGGAAACTGAATGACCGCATAGTGCTCATATTTTTGAATTTGGTGCAACTCATCTCATGTAAAATGGACTCCGTATGCTCCTAGAAACATGTTCTGTTTGTTTTCCAAAACGGACGAATTTGGAAAAAAAATTGACAGCCCAGTCAGCAGTCTGTACTTTTGACGTGGCAGGCTGATTGGGCATGGTTGATTGTGCTCTATCAGGACAATCACGTCTCACCACTTGTCCGAATATCATTGGCATTGCTTTGGGTGATTTTTATTGGTGGGTTGGTGGCCAACCACAAGCTGCCACATGGCCCAACCGGAGGCTGCCACGTGGTAGCATGGGGGCCACCAAAAACATGTTAAGAGGCCAAACTGCACCTCACAGGATTCGAACTACGGACCTCATGCCAACAATTATCTACATATGCCATTGCGCCAAGGGTGGGCCTTGTTAAAAGGACCCACCCAAACCTTATTTGAATATTAATTGGGGGCGGATATGGGGTGAGGGTCGAGGGCTAGCCCTAGCCTTGGTCATTGTGCCCAAAAGGATTAGGGGTGGGACCCGGGGTCAGGGCTTAGCCCCTCCTCCTCCCTAACCTTAAAAACAATATAGCATGTGACCATAGCCCAGGAACCCATGGGGGCTTCACTCAATGAGCCTCTAACATATCACGTGTGTCCGTGGCATATTAAACAATACCCTTAATTTGACAACATATTGTAAAATAACTCTAAAAATCACATTATTTAACCCCCTACCAATATGAACCCAATACAGCTTCAAAATTTAAAAACCCCCTAATTTCACTAGATATTGCAGGTATCGATTTCTTCATTAACATTTTTTATACCCCTTTATATTTTTCATTAACTTTGAGCTCCATTTTGTTATGTTTGTCAATATAAAAACCCTTTACCCCTTGTATATCCCCCAATATATTATGTCATTTTTTCCTCAATATATATTCCCCAATATGAACCCATGTGGTATGATATTTCTCCCCTACTGAAGCCTTTGTGCAAGAACCAAGGGCTAATTTGAAGGGGGCTAGACCATAGTGGTCAGCCCCAGGTCACATGGGGGGTCCATGTGACTAGGAGGGTGTGCACAAGTGTCATTGGGAAATTTAATGAGCCCACAAATTGTGTCAGAATTTGTGCCATTTTTTTCTCCGTCAGTGGAAAATAGGGTGAAATTGTAGGGTAGTTAGTCGGACTTGGGGAATTTGTGGGTCAACTAGCAACGAAACTTGGGAAGCTCATAACTTCTTCAGTTTTGATTCAATTTAGGAGCATAAAGAGGCTAGACAACCATTTTTGGGTCTTCTGAAGCTAATGGAATAGGTTTTAGAGCCATTGGAGCACTTCTGAAGAGAATTTTTGCAGGTTTAAGTCTATGGGTGCTAAGATCAACCATGGGGTTGAACCAATTTTTGAAGGCTTTTGAGAATTGAGAGGACCTTGTAGGGGTTTTCTAGCCTTCATATGTTTTCTGTAGTAGCTAATACATCTTTGGTGTAGCTCATGTTTCTCTTTCCTCATTGTGTCTTTGAGGAAATTTCTCTTTTATTACTTCAAGTGAATTGTTGTACTTGTTATGCTCATTGTTAGATGGAGTATGGGGTCTTGATTTGAGAACCCTTTTCTTGCTGATTGTTTCATGACTAACTATAGGTTGTCATGTTTTTAGAGTGAGAGTTCTTTGCAAAAAAATGTTTCCTTGAAGGGGAAACTAGCCACTTTTTTGGTTAGCACACTTTATGTACTCTTTAGCACTGAAGTATTTTGAGCATAATGAGATTGGGTCAAGCCATTGGAAGATGGACCAAGGAGACGTAGCCTAGGAGGGGTGAACTCCTTTATCAATTTTTTAGTGTATTACTGTTATTCTACTTGTTCATTATTTTTTGAATTCATGTTTTAAGCACATGAATTACATATAAAGACATTAAAAATCATGGTTAACTTGCAATTTACCTCATGATCCTCAAGCACTTTGTTTACTATTCTGAATTGGAATTTAGCATAACAAACACTAACTTTCCCATTCAGATCATCAGATCTGGAACTTTTGGTGAATTTTTTTCAAAAAAAATCATAGATCTGAGATCCTCTCGAAAAATAACTCAATTTAATCTGAGTTGAGACCACACAGAGGAGATATCACTGATTTAAAATTAGATATTTTACAAAAAAAATTGATAGGAAAGCATGGACGTTGACTCTCTAGTCATTTTTTTGCAAATTTTTGTGCAAAATTTTAAGAAACTAATTGCATATCTGAGCTCCTCTTTAAAAATCACCCATTTTGAAAAAGAAAATCATCTGAATCAAAGTCTAAATGGTGGAGATCTCGTTGATTTAAAATCAGCTCATTTTCAGAAATTTTTATTTTTATTTTATTTTATTTATTTATTTTATTTTATTTTATTTTATTTTATTTATGTATTTATTTTTTTTTTTTTTTTTTATATGATAGTCGGACATTTGCAGCGCAGATTTGAGTTCACAGAGTGCATATCTCGTGATTCCAATCTCACATTAAGATGCAAAAAGGTCATTCCATTTCCAAAAATAGGTTATAATAAGGATTCTGAGCTATATTGACTGAGTTGTGCCCATTTTAAGTTTCCATGAAAGTAAGTGATTTATTTATTACAAAACCCTCATTCTATTTTAAGGGTTATAACAAGATTTTTTTTACAGGAAAAGGTGATGATCTTACTATTGAATAATTCATAAAAGAGAAAAAGTCAAAATGATAATTTTGGAAGACTATGTTAAGTTTTTTCTTTAATCGATGAGGCTCTAGTATGGTGGAACTTGTTATCCTCCATAATATCCCAAGGTTGAAAGGAGATCAACGGAGGTAACCTCAAACCACTTAGGGTTCAGCAGCTAGCCCTGCTAAACTGGATAGGGCTCTCTCTATAAATCTCATAGCCAAATATGACTGGAGTGGGAAAAAGATATTAGGCTAGATATGTTTAGCTCTAGGGTTTTGAAATTTATGGTTTTGCTGGATGAAGAATGAGCCAAAGAACTAGGGCTAGGGTTTTAGAGAACTTAGTTGTAGAAATATGGAGGATCAAGGTAGGTATGTTTCAGTGACACTTTAGGCTTTGTCGGTGTAGTGTAGGGTAGAAAAGCAAAGGATCAAAATGAGCATGGCAAGCATGAATTCATTTATCAGAAGATGAATAACAAAATCATGAAATTCTTACCAAAACATATCTTAAAATTAAGAATTTTGTTTATTAACTCATAGGAACATCACTGAAAGCAAAGAGATGGAAAGAAGATGAATTATTCATTCATAAAAGTGAATTACAGAAGAAAAACACTGCCACAAGATCATACCACATGAATTCTTGAATAATAGCTGCAACTGGCTTGTATTACTGCAAAATAATCAAGTACAATAACTCCACCACACTCTCAAACATCCAACCCTCTCTATGGCTTAGATTGGGTTACATATAGACCAAAAAATACATCCACCTCTCTCAGGGGTTGAATTCCTCAATATAGAATCAGTTTACACAAATCTCTCTAACAAAACCTAATGACAAGGGAGGTTAAAACAAACTCCCAAATTGGCCTAAAACTAATTCATTTGGCCATGGAAACCTTTACAAGCATGAATCTACTCAATTTTTACTTTGACAAACATAATTACACCTCAATGCATCATCAAAACCCCTAAAATGACAAATTACATCAGCAAAAGTCGAACTGGATTGAGCAAACTGAGAAAAATGAGTTCTAGGCAAAAACGTAGTGTGCGTGGAGAAAATGTAGAGTGCTTCTTATAAGTGACTTTTGGAGGCATTCTCGAGCTCCAAATAAAGATCTGAAAAATGATGGCGAAATATATGCTTGTCTACTACACTATAGAATATTCAAGAACTGAAAAAGACTGCTTCTTGACCTCCAAAAACCATTTCTCCCACAACTACTCCAAAAATGTAGCATACCTCTGAAAAACATGGCAGAAAGTTGTTTTTTTGGTACTTTTTTTGCCTTTTGAGCTAGCAAAAGCTGCTAACATGGTTCTCCAGTTACATAAATTTAATGTGTAGGTCATAAGAAATCAAAAAATGAAGATTTTTCGTGATTTGGAGGCCTCTAGCAAAAATGTAGCGTGGGACACGCTACCTTTTTGGACAAAAAACTGTGTAATTTTTTTTGTTTTCGACAAAAATAGGCCTCAAAGATGGAGCAATATATCTCTAACCATGAAATTATTTACAAAAATGGGAGAAAATTTTGTAGATACATATGTTTTGAAGAAAAACCTCTCTCAGTTTATGGAAATTCATTTTCATTTGCTTGGAATTGGTGCCACAAAATAATGGCTAAATCAGGAAATAAACTTGGAAAATTTTGATTTTTTGAAAATGTCTCCAAGAAAGTTGCATATCTCGAAATCTATGATACTTGTGTAAAAATGGAAGGATTTGTTTGTTTCTTGGTCTATTATTGACAAAAACCTTTTTCACTTTTGTCAAATTCATCTTCCTTATTTCAGAAACTGATTTTGAAGTAAGATTGTCCTTATATGTGGCAAATGACCTCAAAACCCTAAAAATTATGCCAATCACCTCTACTGATATGATGAAGCCTATCCCTAATATTGTGGATTTTCCTCTTTTGAATTTAGTGGAAAAGAGGCTTGTCAACTTGGCAAGGTATCCTACTTGTTGAATTTGCTCACAAAACCCTAAACAATCCACCTTTTGGAAACATTGTTTGCCAAATGCTAAAGACCTCAATTATTTGGTGTCAAGAGGCTCAAACCTTGACACCTAACCTCCTTTTTTGTATGGCTTCTTTCCTCCCTCCATTTCTCACAATTGAAAAGCAAAAGCCCCAACCACAGAGATGGGAAAACATAGCTTTTAGAGGGAGCAGGGGATTGGGATTAGTATATTTAGGTGAAGGAATGAAGGGGTTAGAGAAGAGATATGTGGGTAAGAAAAATTGGGGAGGTAGGGAGATGTGTTACGAAGTTTATGGAGGTGGAAAATGATGAGAATAATGAAGGGATTTCTATAGGGAATTTAAACACAGTCCTAACCCTAAGACTGCCAAAAACGCAATGTAGAAGCTAGGGTTAGGTCTAGTGGTTAGGGAAATGAGGGAGGAAGAGTAAGAAAGGTTGTGGGAAGTGTATTTGGGTGTGAAGAAGAGGTCAAATGAGTAGGGAACTAGGTTTTACTATTTTCAAATCAAACAAGAGTGCTAAACCACACAAATGTAGTGTGCTGGAGAAAATGCAACGTGAGGCTGAAAACGCGGCGTGGAGGACACAAAACGCAGTGTGAGGTAGGAAAACGTAGAGAGAGGATGAAAAACGCCCTTTGAGAGTAGAAATCGATGTTGAGGTTCTTGGAAGGCTTTCACTTACTTGTATGAATGATGTTGGAAACCTTTCTTGCTGATGAAAACCTTTGGAGGTGCCCCTTTGCTCCCAAAACTGAAAACACAACGTACAGGAGAAATGCATCATGGACGGAGAAAATGCAATGTGGAGGGAGAAAACGCAGCGTGTAGGAGAAAAAATGCCTTTGAGGGTGCAATTCAATGTTGAGGTTGATTGGAAGGCATTCAATGATATGTAGGAGCTTGATACAAATGAAATGAGTAGGGACATGTTTGAATGGCCTTTTATAAGCTCAAAATCACTTTTGTGCATATGTCATGGCATGACATCATTGATCTTCTTGAGAATTTGTAAAACAAATATAATGTGCAACAAATTTGAGATTTAAGCATCCAATATTAGATCTTCATAAAGGATAAAATGTACTTTAGGAACCCAATAGATAATTTATCCCTATTACTACTCTCTTTGATGATGACCTAGGTGGCAATTATGACTTTTTACATGACATTTTGTATGCCTGACCTAATGGAATGATGAGCAACATGATGACCAAGACACACTACTGAGAAATGATGACTTGACCATGATAGAATTTATTGACCATGAGAATGGAGAGAATATTAATGACCTAGACACACCAACCAATGATCAAATTTTTATTTGAAGACCTACTAAAACCATAAAAACCTGACCGAGGACCCTAACAGAAAATTTGAAAGAGCACATTTGACCATGGATGAATGGCAGGACTGATAGACACTAATAGAAATTACTTGGCTTTGATATAATGTGGGCACTTCCCAATGAACCTGTAATATGGAAATATTAGTAGAGAAGAAGCCTTTATAGTTCTTATTTTCCTTATTTCCATATTACAGGTTCATCTAAGTATTCAGAAACAGAACATCATTTTGTCTATCAATCCTAGTTGCAAGCATAATTTTAACAATGTTAATTTGGTTGAAAAATTACAAGTTCCAGCAAAACATACTGAAAAAAGATAGGTTGATATGAGTATGTTCAACTTTATAAAGGTTTGAAGATTTTTATGGATAAGTATGTGTTGCATTCTGACTTTTATGTTTTAGATATGGTTTATGTTGATGTTGTTTTGGGATTCCCTTGGATGGAATCCGTTGGTACTATCAATATTAATGTGCAGAAAAAATTCCTGAAGCTCTGGTATAAAAATAAGAAAACTACATTGCAGGATATTTTCATTGGTAAATAGGTAGAGTCCAATGAGGCCCAAGAAGAAAACTCTACACATAATGACACATCAGATGAGGAGTATATGGTGAAACTAATAATGGAATTCAATAAACAAAAGTAGGTACCACAAAAGGAACCCGATACCACTCAGGCAACATTAGGTGGGGAATAGAAGAAAGATCCACCATCAGTTAAAGCTTCATCATATCACCACCCTCACCACCTAGCAAGACAAAAACTAGCAAGGTGGCAAAGAATTAGTAACAAGGACGAAAACCCCTAGAATACACACAAGAGAGGTGCAATGATCCACCCACAACACATCACCACACGCGAACTACAAGAAATAAATTCCATCTCAAGTGAGTGGGGCCCTGGCTAGATTGAGCATTCACATTTTTCTTGGATGGCTAGATGCTTGTGCATGGTACTAGTGGACTACTCTTTTGAGTAGATCCTATTATTTGTGTTCTTTTCATGTTTCGGGGACGAAACATGCTTAAGGGGGGTGGAATGTAGTATACCTAGGGGCAATAATATGGAGTAAAAAGGGAGGTACCCAAGGGAATAATGTGATGTAATAATGTAAGGATTATAAATAAATGGGTCATAGTTAATAAATAATGTGGTTAACCTACATTATGCAAGGGATCGTAAGTAATTAGGGAATAATTTGATAATCCCGTTGTATTGGATGAATGGTATTGATAGACCCATGGTATTGTATGTATGAAGCTTATATAGAGGCTAGAGACTCTCCATTGAGACATGTCAAGTTTTGTTTTGTATTGTGAAAGCATATGGCTTGAGGAGTGTTCTCCTTCCTTAAGGAGTGATTGTATGGTGTTACCCTACCTCAAGGATTTTCTGTAGATCGTAATAAAGATATATTTCCATTCTAGCAATATTTGGTGTTATTTCTTGGGCATATTTTGTAAATTTTATATATTTGCAAGTCATATCTATTACATTTATTGTCTACCATAATTTAAGAAAATCTTTTCACAAAAACAGGTAGCACACTTACTAAGAGTTACTACCTAATAATCCTACCAGGAATTACTATCCACCATTATTTATGTATTTCTTAGTATAAAAATGAATAGAAGTGAAATTTGTCAGTTGATTCACTTAACATCTATTTCAACAATAATTTTTTATATATAAAATAAATATAATATAAAATAATAATAATTTATTAATTATTAATTTATATAGTTAAAGTACAAAGAAACGATGATTCACATTTCTCAAAATATATATGAATGATTACATTATATAATGATTATTTCATAACTATTATCATATTATAATTATTTATGACATTATGATCATAGAATTAATATAAGCTAGATATCTTACACGATTTTTTTTCCCCAAGGAAAAATCGTAATTTTCTATTAATTTGAGAAAATTACATGTTGTAGATGCCAACCAGGCATATGCAGAGGGTTAGGCCAAAGCCTTCAAAAAATATATATGTCTGTACAAAATTACCCAAGAGGGTATACTGTAGCTGATTGGATATATATATATACAGGGAAATAAAGAGCATAATATAAGAGTCTGATAATATCAACAAAAAAAGACTACATTAGGGCCTATCAGCCCCCTGAAATATCTGATCTATGTATGGCCGATGGTAATACTGGTAGTGATCATCCTCCCATTGTTCATGTATTAGCCATAGACCCCTGGGCTGGACCGCGACCTCCTTGGATAATTGGTCGACAATCTGATTACGTTCCCTGTAAATATGATGACAAGAAATATAATCAAATTGTGATTTTAAAAGTATGGCTTCATCCAATATGTTCCTGAGTGAGTGCACATGACATGTATTTGTGTTATTGAACCAATTTATAATGATTTTGGAGTCCCCAAAAATCTGTAGGTGTCTGCAATCATGATCCAAAGCAAAATGAAGCAAATGTCTAAGAGTGATGAGTTCAGCATAGTTGTTTGTACCAGCCCCCAGGCCCATCTGGATATGAAAAATATGACTGTCAGATAGATGCAATAAAACAACCCCCCCACATCCTTGATCTTGTGCAGATCCATCAAAGTATGCCCAGGGGTGATCTTGGTCTATATCTTCAGGTGTAATAGCACGAACAGGAGGATTGTGTTCCTGGTCAGGGATTTCATGGAATGAGATTTTTAATCTGGGCGATTGAAAGAGGCTAGATATCTTACATGATATTAAGTTAGATGTTTTACATGCTATTAAATTATTTAAGTGATACAAGATTGTTATATGCTTTAGAGATGAAGGTGATGCTTCTGGCATGGAATTCATGAAGAGTTTGTCGGAAATAGACTTCAAAATTCTAGAAAAAGAGGAGAAGGTTACCATCGAGGACCCGTTTAGACATTTCTATCGATTTTGCCCTTATTGTAACTTGAGAGATGACTACAAACTTAGGTATTTGAATAATATAAAGAGTTTTATTATAATATTGGGTTTAATATATAATAATGTATATTGATGCATTATGCTAGAGATATTTAATATAATATAATATTATAATACAAAATATTAATATTATATTATTATATTATATTAGGGGTGCCAGGGAGGGGTTTTTTTGTGGCCCCAGAGAAATCAAAGTTTTAGAGTATTCATGGGGCACGAGAAGATGAAAAATAATCAAGAATAATCCTATAGTTTACTCTAAGGCATTCTTCTCACCAAAATATTTCAAGTTTCTTCTCTCATTATGTTGGGTGAATCCCTTTTAATAATTCAGTATTTGGTCAAACGAGCTTCCCTTAGAGACAAAGTTCTAGATAATCTCTAGAATAAGATTAAGAAGGCATCAAAATACATCCCAAATATGAGTTCAAGCACATTCTAAGGGATAATAACCAAGAAGCAAATCAATGTACCAACCAAGGTTGCAATTTTAATTTTGGAGAGTTGATGGTTAAAGGTCAATTAAGACCATCATCCATACCTTAGTGGATTAAGCATAAATCCTATGTTCATTATTGTTTTATGGATAAATTCATTCCATGGACAAAAGGAATCTCCCTAGACCTAGTGGCTTGGTCTAGAAACAACCAAGACAAATATGTTATGTTTTCCCTAGAGAAATTTGTAATATGGAAGAAATACTTACTTGGAAACCAATGTAAACTCTCTTCTTCTCCCTGCTTGCAGGCTTTAGCTCCAAATCCAAATGCTATAAGTGGAACTGGAAAAACATCTAAAACAATAAAGAGAATGAAAACATACAAATATCATATACAAACATCTCTAAACAATAAGCCAATGAGTCATTGTTCTACATATGCATAAATGAGATATAATGTATAGGAAAATGAGGAATTTTTGTATTAATAAAAGTAGGAGGAGATTACAACCCTTGAAGACCTTGGCCTTGTAGATCCCTCTCAGATATATTGTCCTTCCTTTGCCAAAAAAGCAATCCTTCAATCATTCCTCAAGAAAATGGATAGATTATGGACCTCTAGACCTAAATGAGAAACATGAGGGCATAACTAAGAGTCTCGAAAAGGAAACCTAGTCCCAATAGGAGGTGATGCATTTATACGAGGAATGAGGAAGTTGTAAATTCGTTAAAATAGGGTAAGTTCCACTTTAGAAGGGGATAAGCTCCATGGGATAAGTGATAAGACCCCATTTGTAGGAATTTGAGGATATCCTTAACAAATAATGGAAACTTCCATGATAGAAGCCTCTAGAAGTGGAAGCTTCAAAATTATTTTTAATTTTTTCCTCGTTTCAGGGGCCATTTCACTTGTGTGAAAGAAACCTGTGTTGGACAATGCTTTTCCTTCTAATGAAACTTGCATCATCATACTGTATAAACTAAGGAAGTGTGATGGGGACCTAAAATAGGGTTTTTATCCAATACAATGCAGAATTATTGAAACTTCTGGAAAGGACATGTTTTTGGATTTGCAGGGGATGATTGCAAAGTGTGAATGGATGATGATTGATTTGGGTTCAAGGTCATTTGGTTGAACGTGACAAAATGGCCTATAATAGATTTCCCCCTAAAGTAAAAGTCAGAAGTAGTGGTTGAGGAATGAAGTGACTTACCATGTGAAAAGTCTGGATCAAGAATAGACTTGTTGAGATCATCAATTTTCTATTACAATACATTATCATCTTGATCTCATTGCTGAGGTAGGCATACCCATACTTCATATATAGGCCATTTTACATTTAAAATAATCAAATTCATTTCCACTGAAGACATATTGTGGATGGCATACTCGAATTACCTTTGCATGATTATAGCCATCATACTTTGTAATCTTGTATGAATCCTGAAATCGCAGCCTAGATGGATGAAACTAGATTTGAGGCCTTCTACCTCATCAATCAATAGTACGAGTCTATCCAGGTGAATAAATGTGTTGGATTCAAACATGATAGACACCATTTGATTACCATCGAATGATGAATGTTGTTAACAGATGTGATAAGAACCACCGATAATGATAATGACCCTCAAGGTACTAAGCGTAGTCTATGATGTGTGAATGAATGAGTTGAAGTTGAACACCACATAAAACGTTCCGGTTGAAGGCTAATGATGAAAACCTATCGTTGAAAGCGAGGAAAATTGTCAGTTAGGTATTCAAGCTCCAAGGTGTTGAAGGGATTTTCTAAGTTAACTTCCTGGATGATGGGTTTATGTCGACAGGAAGCAACCCGTTGTAGGAGGGCCTTGATTTATCCCCTAGCAACGACATGACACCGGTATCAAGATTTGACACAAAATGTTGATGATTAATAGTCGGTTCAGGGGTGACAAACATGAAGCAAGGCTTAAGGTAGTGTGGCAGATGTTAGATGAGGGTGGACCTTCTCTTGAACATATCAGTGACACTTATATGGAGTTAGAAGCATTGACTAAAAGACCCATCATGAAGGATTTCACTAAGGTGTGATCAACATAGAGGTAAGAGGATTCCCCAACCCAAAATAGTCACGGAGGTGAGAGAGTGTCATGTTCAAGAGCAACTCACTCTCATAAATACGCATTATGCCATGTTTCCATAATTTCCCAACCATTTATGGCCAATACCTCTTTAGTTTTTACAATCTTGAGTAGGATAACATATTCTTGATCTATAAGTTCATCCTTCAGATGAATCCTTTTGAGTATTTTTAACGAACCCTGAGAAGGAGTGGTTTAGTCTCATCATGCTCGATGAGTTCTCCATTGTTTAATGGTTTTACAAGTCCAACGAAGGTATAACTCAACTTCTTTTTCATGTTTAGATAGTTTGAAAAAGAGGCGAAAAAGAAAAATCCAAGAGGTTCCTTTTCGTAAATTTGTCTCTTGGGTCTGAAAATGCATAAAACAATACCCAAGAGAACCTTTTAGCCATGTTCGACTAAAGTATTCCTTTTTCGTAAATAGTCCATCTAGTATAGAAAAGGGTTAAACATATACTAGGTAGGTGTCCTTTCATTTAATTTAATTATTTCTAAAGAGACAAGTGCTCAACGATATTTTCATATTTCGGGAGTCTAAAAAGATATTAAAGAACACATCCTTGAGGAATGAGTGGTATAATGGTGTTGATGGTGCTGGACCCGCCAACATGTCAAGGGATCTCCCAGGTAGGAAGTCCCAACTAGACCTTAGACCATTTGGAGTAGGAGTCCGAACAATGTGTAGTAAAGCTATGCCTTGATTGCGATAGCATGTAGAAGTAAGCACGATATATTTTTTGGAAGCAAGGGTGTGACCTTGCAACAAGTCAAGAGAGATGCATGGGGAGGTTCTAAAACACATAGGGGGAAGAAGTGTGTCCCTTAGAAGCCTGTAATATTATGCAGCTTGAAAGGAACACACGAGCTGAAAGACATAACGAACTGGAAAGCAGAATAGTTGGCAATCCAAAGTGATGAGTTAAACCAAAAACATGCTTCAATAACATTAATACAATCACATACACAATATTCCATACATAAAAGCGTAAGTTAAAACTACATACATTGCTAAAGTAACCAGAATAGTCGAACTAGAATAATAACATATGCATGAAACATGCTAGCTCTGTTATATTATATAAAGTGAAAGTTCCATCCATACGTACAACCATGACAGTCAATAGCCCCAATAGTGGAACATTATAGTCAACACTGCCTGCTCCTCTAAAGAGACGTACTCGCTTTATATTGTGGAGAAGCCAAGGCTCGTCACAATATTCTCCAATCCCTCTCTAAGCAATTCTTAGCAAAAGCTTGGCTCTCAAAAGCCCCTTCTATGAGTTATGAGGTTCTATTTATAACAAAGGGTGGGGTGACCCTTGACATTCCTCTTTGTGGCTCTTGGACTACCCTCATGATTCTTCAACTTCATTACATAACTCTTTACATTACATATGACTATTTTCATTCCATTAATGACACTTGGAATTTCACTTTACATCATGTTTATAAAAAGACATTTTCCACATATACCCATGTGGGACAAAAAATAGGCTTGAGTCATCTAGACAAGGCAACACTAAGACTCACATGGTTTTGGAAAGACCAACTCATCAATATTCCTCTCCGTGATCCTCGGCGATGAACTGATGCCATGCTTGGTAGTGTGCAATGGTGTCTATGTACTCTTTGGTGATGTATTTCTATAAATGAACTCTTGCCTCCATTGCCAGACCGATGATGTACATCCGCATGTTATTTGCGCTGACTTGCAAATCTGCGCTGGTGGTCATGAGCATCAACTGATCAAAGTATGCATCGAGCTCCAATTTGACTTGGTTCTTCTCTTTGGCCTCGGTGAGCGTACCAATTGATGAGGTGCCATAATTTCTCACCACGACATCCAAACTCCTGAACAACCGTGCGTACAAACCCTCAACACTGGTGATGAGCGGTGGGAGTTCCTCATAGTTCTAGACCAGACTTCGGATGCGTGCTTTGTTCAACTCTACTTGTGATTCATCATCTTGTGCAAGTGAAGCGGGGCTCCCTTATACCTCATTTTCCATGTCTGTACATGATCAACAATGATATGTATATATATGAGTGTTCGCGCTATCTTGGTGCAATGCTGCTGATGACCATGTAGATGGAAAATGCCTTGTGCACAATGATGAAACTGTTATAAAGTCTCAACGTGACTGTCTCGAGAGTTGATTCAACAGGTATCGCTTTCTTCATCTCTGCCCTGGTGGATCTTGTTGATTGTTCCTCTCTCTGCCTAGCTACTTGTAATTCCTTATCCATGCACTCATTTTCTTCTATCAAGAACTTCACACTCGAGCTCATGGCTTCGGAATAAGCCTTTGTAGCATTGGCTAAGGCAGCTAGATGTCTTCGTACATCTGACACAATCACCCGTTCTTCAAAGTGCATAGGTGATGCATGCTCATCCGAGGTGTGTACTCTACGTGCTTGTACAACTCTGTGCTGTGACTCATCAAAGGCTATGTTGTACACATTTGTTCCTGGATTATCCTCAAGGAGAATGGTATCCCCTTTTTCACTCGAGAATTGCTCTGTTGTTGGAGTTGGTGAAGCATGTTGGGTGACCTCAGTTGATTTTGGCATGAGGTCGTTGTCCTGATCCTATTTTGGTTGCTTCATATCCATGTCCATTACTATCGGTTCATCCCACAGAGAAAGTTTATGTTCCTGCGTCTGCTCACCCTGTTCCTCATCTCCTGTTGGTTCAAAGTATTCAACCTATATCGATGTGGTTTGCACTGTCTGTCCACCTTGCACTTCCTCATATTCCTATTCTTATTCATGTTGTGCTTCCTTCTCTCTTCTATGTAGCTCTTGTTCTTCCTTGAGCTTATATTGTACTTCCTACAACTTCCTCTATGCTTCTTCTAGTCTCTTCTTCTCCCTCTTTCTTTGCGCTATCCTCCTATCACCTTTTTTCATATATCTCCAAAGCTACTCTCTCCACAAGTGGGTCTTCCTTAAACTTGTAACTTTTCTCTATCTTTGTGCTTTCGACAATCTTCCTCTTGCCTTTGTCTTGCACAGATTTGTTAATTGTTGTTGTTGCTCCTTGTGGTGTTGTTTCCTTGAGTTTTGCTAGCCACTCTACTGCCATGCTAACTGATTCATTGATCATAGAGGAGTTATAACAATATCTCCATGTGTATTCCTCTGGCCAATGACACACCACTTGGATCCAAGAATAGTACACTCTCTCATAATGGTCCCTGCATAAGCCATGTGGATTGTACGGATTGAAACTCTTGGTGCCAAACTTAAACTTATTGAAGTCCTCAACCTTGGCATCTGCTTCTTTCAAACTCTGGATCGTGTACAACCCAATTCGCAAAGGAAGCATAGGCCATGGTGCCTTCTTCTTCCTGTGCAATCCAACTGAGAACCCTATCGAGATGTGGTATGCAACCTCCTTCACGAGAAACTTGTCCATGGCAAACATCAGTAACACATGTGGAGCCTTCTCCGCACTGTACATCCAGATGAAGGTGCGAATGGGTGAGGCACACCAATCTGCAATGTTTAGCAACACCTCCATTGCTACCTGGGATATGTAAGGAAGACCTTGTTTGAAGATGATCATGTGAAAAGGGGCAATAAAATGGTGCATAGTATAGCCATGACTCCTCGATAGCTTCAGTTTGAGAGAAATTTTCAATATACGTTTACAACATTCTCTAAAGGTGTCCATGCCCAACCCATGCCAAAAAACTGTTGACGGGCATAAATTGCATCAAGCAGCTAGGTAGACGTGAAGAATATTGCTTGCTGATCCTTGGGCGAACACCAAGCGTTGGATACATGCACTTTTAGCGAGAGAGCTAACATTTCGGACTAGTTGAATGGTTTTCCTTAACTTGCTAGCTGATCCAACATAGTAACCCAACTTTGTGGGAAGGTCTTCATACTCCCTTGGCCATACAAGTAGCATGCGAATATGACCAAGAATTGGTAAGCCTTCCTGAGTGTCTTCGGCTTGTATATTTGGTTGGGTGCCATCCTAAACTTTTTTGGCTCCCTTACCCAACACTTCAAGATGTCTCTTGTATTCGTGCTGCTATTGGGAGTGTAGAACAGTGCATCCATCCTGATCACCAACATTGGAAAATGTTACATCTACTGATAATATTTCATCCTGAAGGAAGCAAGCTCTAATCCAATGGCACTGCTCAGTATCATCGTCTTAGGCTCAACGTGTGAGACAATCTTATGGATCATGTCTGCGTACGGGAATATGAGATATCTGCATGCAACCTTCTACAATACTGACTTATGGATGTTTAGATAGACTTGTCGGTCCTCTAGATTCTCCTCAAAGTTGTCTGCAAAAATAGTGTTGATGTCTTGCCATGTGATATTGATGTCTTTCTCAATGAACATGTGTGTGTCTATGTACACAGGAAAGCTCATAGACCCATGCTCAACCACATCCCTAGTACTGCTTTCAACTATCTTTTGATCCATCTCTCTTGGAAGCCATGATACCTGTATTGCTGAGAAGTTGCTCAAAAATCTGTGGTACCTAGAGATAGAGAAAACACTCACGTCAAGACAATGTCAGCTAAAAACATAAAGCAAATCAAGAATCAACCGAGCAACAAAATGGTGGCTGCTGGGAAATATTGCGCAACATTGACTCCGGGAGGCAGGGAGATTGTCAGCTGGAACTTCACATTGTGTAGTCTCAACTACGAGTGAGGCTGACTATTGACTGGAACTGTGCAATGCGTAGTTTAGTGAGGCTGACTGCTGACTGAAACTGTACAATACACAAAACAGTCAGGTTGGGTTGTTGGCTGGAACTGCACATTGTGCAGTTCCAGTGGGCATGACTGGGACACCACCTCCCAAGATTGCACAAAGAAAAACTAGGAGCTAGTGTGGGTAGCCTCTGCGCAATTCCTAGAGGCAAGGCAGAGCCTTGACCACTAGGAATGTGCAAAGCATGATGGGAGAAACAAGATCTGGCCCAAGACAACCTTGATCTGCAACCTAAAAATGCGAAGGACTGAGTGTGTGCAAATATGGTGTAGATATGAGTGATTAGACATGTATGCAACTCAAGCAAGTGCAAAAACCAGTCAAATGGAAAAACCATGAAGCTCATGAAGAGAGTCACCACAACGGCAGCTGTCAATGCATAAACAACATTATGCATGCGACTCTAAGGAAAGGTAATGAAAAAATTGAAATAACACTTCTACAAGCTAAAACACATTGAAATTCCAGTGGTCATTTAATAAAACAAAGGAAACACCACTCATACAACCCAAAAAATAAAAAGCAACAGAAAAAGCGGTAGAAGGCATGAAAAGCAAAACTTACCTGAAAAATTTGTGCCAAAGGTTCCTATATGCCTCGAGAATGCTAGAGTTCCAAGATCGAATGTGAAGAATGAGATCTAAGGTGTCGTTTAAATAGATTTGGCGAGATTAGGGTTTATGACGCGCATGCCACAAATCTAGGAAAAAGTGACACTTGGCGGGAGTTTCTAAAATTGACTTTGCATGTAACTCCCACTGCTATAAGTAGATCCCTAAAATCTAGGGATGATTTTTCGTTCTTTTTGTTTGCTTTTTTATTTTTTGGCAAAAAGATGCCCAACATGCAAGGAAGGATTGCGTAGTTCTAGAGGGAACCAAGCAACCTCGGAACATGCAATGGACAATCACTGAGGGAAACATTCTGCACTGTTTCTGGGTTGAGTGGCTCTGGCTAGCTGGCCAACTCTGCGCAATTTTTTAGAGGAGTGTTGTTGGCCAGTTTTGCGCATTTCTCTAGAGAAGTGTTGTTGGCCATTTCTGCTCTGCGCATTTCTGGAGAGTAGTGCCAGCTGGCCTGCTCTGCACATTTCTAGAGAGCAGTGCCAACTGGCCTACTTTGCGCAATTTGTGAGTGCAAGGCAGGTGCTAGGCTGCGCCGCACAATTTCCAAGGGGAAGACAGACTGTCCTCTAGGATTGTGTGGTTTTTCTCGACAACCAATTGACCAGATGTGAATCAAGTGCTGGGTTAGCTTGTGGTTGACCCGTAGGACAAGCGAGTGAACACAAGCTATTAAGCGTCAGATAACATCAAATAAACACAAGTACCTGATCAATGTAGGATAGCTGCTATGATTTCGAGGAGGGAGGCTCCAAAATGAAGCGAAGGAAAAATTTTGGAGGGTGGTTGTAGTCGCTACAACATTGGCGATACACTGGTAGAACTCCAACTCACTGTATGGACCTTGTTCATGAAAAGCGAGTCTAAATTCTCCTCCAGAAGTATTGTTTGATTATTCAATCATCATGGATTCAACATTAAGCTTGAGTTAAAGATATAGTTCCTACCATTATCTTGATCTGTCAACACACATACCAAGCCAAGTCAACCAAGTTGTTTCTATTGGGGATGAGGGGTATATTGTGCACACTTTATATATATGTTAGAGTCTTAGTTTTAGTACCTTGATAGAGTTACTTGCATCACCTCTCTACGCAGGAAGCCTTTCTCTTCTTTCGCATTATTTATTTTTTCCATTTTCCATTTTTTCATTTTTCAAAAAATTGTGCACAGGCACTTATTTATTTAAGAGGCGAAGAGGGATCCCTACTTATTGAGATCAGAAGAGGTTGTCCCTTTAGAGAAATATTTTATATACACCTTTGACAATACTTGTTAAGGTTTCCCCCCTCACCTTACTCTACTTGACTGAGATAACAAGGGTTAAACCAAAGGAACAGATTAGAGTAGGTGGTACTAGTTAAAGTGCAAGCGTTTCGTTTTCACCAAGATGCACTCAGAATAAAATTTATTTTCCATCAGGGTATGATCGACTGAACATAAAAATCTCTTTCATAAGGAGAGAGGACAATAGATAACCAAGTGTTGATGTATGTACAAGTCCTCCTATACTTTACCTTGCTTGTCTTAATAGGCACACATGGTTTCATGTAAAACTAAACCTATGGGTGTAAAATAATCAAACAAACAAGAAAGCGAAGGAAAAAAGTAAATGAAAGAAAAGGAAGAGAGAAAAGAAAACAAACAACAAACAAAAACAAAGTAAATAAAGCAAGCATGCATACAAAGCAAAAAAAGAAAGAAAACACTACTACTACTCCTAAACTAAACAATGCATGGGCCTCTTCATGTAAAGTGATATTTCCAATGCAGCCATCGACACATTAATTGACCCATGTTGGTGAAGGCATGGTTTATGAGAAAGGTAAGTGTGTAAACCATCAAACAAGAAAAATATAATAGTGAAGACCAACACGCTTTGAGTTTAACAATGTCCACATAAAAGAAAAGAGTAAAAGTGCAAGATAAACATTCTGTGGACCTATCACGGTTATGTAGCACACTGCACGCAGGTGATAAGCATGTACACTATTTTGACCATGAAAAACAAGTAGACATTAGAAGAAAGATAAGTTACGTTTAGTAAGAGTGCTCATTGTGTATGATTCCTCCAATGCATGAGCAATACAATCATGTGATTCAGGTGGAGGATGTGAATTATGTGAACTAGATTGATATTCAATGTAAACATGAGAGTGATGAGAAGCCTTGGGTGTTTCAACAGATTTCTAATTTGAAGTGGAATCTTCCTCAAGATAGTGAGGGCCTGACATAACCATCAGCTCAGGCTAAAATGCCTCGACAACTTGTGGGGTTTCCATTTCATCAACAAGTAGATCATCAAAGATGAGTGGTTTAGAAAGATCAACAATGAATGAATCATAATCATGATCAATTGAAGGAGAAAAGAGATCACAAAAACCACAATCAGAAAATTCAAAAAATTCATTAGCATCCTCACAATCTGATGAATCGTACAAAGGGGTTGATGAGAAGCAAGAATGTTCACCCTCTGCATTTCTGGAAATGACAGATGAAATATTGAGTGGATTTGCAAACACATATGTGTCCTCTCCGCTATCTAATGAAAGACTGACATCTAATGTATTCTGTAAATGATCGAAAGTAGATGCATCTGAGAATGAATTATCACACAAAAAATTAACAATGGCAGAATCACCAAAGATGTTAGGAAAAAGAAGATGAGGTGAGGAAAAAAGGAGGTCATCCTTCATCGCGAGATCTTCTTTAGATTCCCACACATACTCATCACAAATGATAGCGTAGGTTGGCTTCTCAACACCAACTCCATTGACAATTTGATCCTATTGAACAACAAGTGTGGAGTCTATAATGGGAGAACACAACACAGTACAATCCAGAGGATCAACAGAACGTCGGGACGACAGTTGAGGAAACAAGTCCACGTTAAAACCAACAGTCTTGCAAGCCAAATCTACACAAAAATCAAGAGTAGGTGGGATGGGAGGATGTGATGGTTCAGCAAATTGGTGCACACCTTCTCCCACCTCGCACTACAAAGCTAGATCTGTTTGATGAGATGAGGACAGACAGTCACTCATGACATCAACCTTGTCCGCTTGGATTTAGCAGCTCTAACACCGAGGTATGTGGAGATGGGTTTGAATGATTCTAACACTTGTATATTTTTAGATATGTGAAGAAGATACTGAAATATTTCATGAAAAAATTTCCAATCAATTTCATCCTTTGGGAATTGAAATGCGATAGTATGAAAGTGATCCCAAAATTACAACAAGGATTCATCAGGACTTTTCCGTAATTCCAGAATTTTTTTGTTAAGTGATTTTTGGTCAAAATGATGGAAAGAACGATTTATCTCCTCAACAAATTGATTGAAAGAGTGAATAGTTTATCAGGCAGTGTGACATACAATTGCAATGGGTGCCCTCAAAGCATGAATGTGAATAACGAGCAAGCCACATAGTCCTCAGGGTCTTCCAAGGTATCATAAAGATCTTCGAAAGCAACTCTATGCCTAGGCCAAGCTATTCTGCCTTCACCTTCATATGTGTATTGTGACAAGTCATCCCATAACTCCCTCGAGATTTCAAACACATTTCCATAAGACATATATCTTGGAGGGTGAACTATAACATAAGTCATGTTAGATGTGCAGGGATATAAAAAATATTTTGAGTCATCTTTTCATATGGCCCTCCTTCTAGTGCTAGAAATTTTGATGGTGTTGGACCTGCCAACATGTCAAGGGATCTCCCCGGTAGGAAGTCCCAACTAGACCTCAGACCGTTTAGAGTAGGAGTCCCAACAGTGGGTAGTAAAGCTATGCCTTGACTCTGATAACACGCAAAGGTAAGCAGGATATATTTGTCAGAAGCAAGGGTGTGACCTTGCAGCAAGTTAAGAGAGATGCATGGGGAGGTTCTAACACACGGATGGGGGAAGAAGTGTCTCCCTTAGAAACCTATAATAGTACACAACTAAAAGGAACACATGATATGAAATACATCACGAACCGGAAAGCATAATAGTTGACAATCCAAAGTGATGAGCTAAACCAACAAAATGCTTCAATAAGATTCATACAATCACATACGTAATAGTCCATACAGAAAAGCTTAAGTTAAAAATACATACATTTCTAAAGTAACCAGAATAGTTGAACTACAATAACAACGTATGCATGAAACATGTTGGTTCTATTATATTATATAAAGTGAAAGTTCCATCCATACATACAACCATGACAACCACTAGCCCCAATAGTGGAATGTTACAGTCAACACCGCCTACTCTTACAAAGAGATGTACTCGCTCTGCACTATGGAGAAGCCAAGGCTCATCACAATACTTTCCAAGCCCTCTCTAAGCAATTCCTAGTAAAAGCTTGTTTCCAAAAAGCCCCTTCTTTGAGTTATGAGGTTCTATTTATAACGAAGGATGGGGTTACCCATGACATTCCCCTTTGTGACTCTTGGAATACCCTCATGACTCTTTAACTTCATTACATAACTTTTTACATTACATACGACTATTTCCATTCCACTAATGACACTTGGAATTTCAATTTACATCATGTTTACAAAAATACATTTTCCACATATACCCATGTGGGACAAAAAATAGGCTTGAGTTGGCTAGACAAGACAACACTAAGACTTAGATGACTGTGTAAATACTAGCTCATTAACATCCTCTCCGTGATCCTCAGTGACGAGTTGATGCCATGCTTGGTAGTGCGCAATGGTGTCCACGTAATCTTTGATGATTCCTTTCTAGCAACAAACTATTGCCTCCATTGCTTTTGGGTATACTGATTTGGAACCTCTGTCCAACTCATCCTGTAACATGCACAACTTAGTCCTGAGCAAGGCCGGACCGACGATGTACATCTGCATGTTTTCTGCATTGACTTGAAAATCTGCATTGGTGGTTGTGAGCATCAAATGATCAAATTACGTGTCAAGCTCCAGTTTGACTTGGTTCTTATCTCTAGCCTCGGTGAGTGTACCAATTGATGAGGTGCCATAGTTTCTCACTATGACATCCAAACTCCTAAACAACCGTGTGTACAAAACCTTAGCACTAGTGATGAGAGGTAGGAGTTCCTCATAGTTTCGGATTAGACTCCATATGCGTGCTTTGTCCAACTCTATCTACGACTTCATCATCTTGTGCAAGTGAAGTGGGGCTCCCTTATACCTCATTGTCCATGTTTGTAGATGATCAACAACAACATGTATATTTGTGAGTGTTCGTGTTATCTTGGTGCAGCGCTGCTGATGACCATGTAGATGGAAAAATGCTTCGTGCATGATGATGAACCTGTCATACAGTCTTCGCATGATTGTCTTGAGAGCTGATACTTAAAAAAGTATCGCTTTCTTCATCTCTGACCTGGCGGATCTTGTTGATTGTACCTCTCTCTACCTGGCTGCTTGCAACTCCTTATCCATGCACTTGTTTTCTGCTATCAAGAATTTCACACTCGAGCTTGTGGCTTCGGCATAAGCGTTTGTAGCATCAGCCAAGGTGACTGGATGTCTTTGTACATCTGACATAGTCACTCGTTATTCAAAGTGCACATGTGATGCATGCTCATCTAGGGTGCAAGTTCTACATGCTTATACAACTCTGTGTTGTGACTCATCAAAGGCTATGTTGTACACATCTATTCCCGGATTATCCTCAAGGAGAATGGTATCCCCTTGTTCACTTGGGACTTTCTCTACTGATGGAGTTAGTGAAGCCTATTGGGTGACATCAGTTGCTTTTTGCATGAGGTTGGTGTCTTGATCCTGTTCTAGCTACTCCATCTCCATGCCCATTACTATCAGTTCATCCTACAGAGAAAGTTTTTGTTACTGTTGATGCTCACCCTGTTTCTCATCTGCTGGTAGTTTAGAGTCTTCAAACTATATCGGTGTGGTTTGTGACGTATATGTGCCTTGCACTTCATCCTATTCATGTTTCAGTTCTTATTCATGCTGCGCTTCCTTCTCTCTTCTCCGCAACTCTTATTCTTCCTTAAGCTTCTGTTGTACTTACTGCAACTTCCTCTTTGCTTCTCCCTCTTTCTATGCACTATCCTCCTATCATGTTGTTGCCTCTTTGCATCTATCTCCAAAGCTACTCTCTCCATAAGTGGGTCTTCCTTAAACTTGTAGCTTTGCTCCGTCTTTGTGCTTTTGACAATCTTCCTCTTGCCTTTGTCTTGTACATGTTTGCTTCTTGCCGTTGTTGTTGTTGCTGCTCTCTATGTTGCTACATCCTTAAGTGCTACTAGCCACTCTACTACCATGTTGACCTTCTCATTGAGCCCATATGAGTTATAACAATATCTCCATGGGTATTCCTCTGGCCAATGACATGCCCCGTGGATCCAACAATAGTACACTCTCACAAAATGGTCCCTGCATAAGCCATGTGGATCATACATATTGAAACTCTTGGTGCCGAACTTAAACTTCTTGAAATCCTTGACCTCAACATCCACTTCTTTCAAACTCCAGGTCATGTACAACCTAATTCGCAAAGGAAGCATAGGCCATGGTGCCTTCTTCTTCCTATGCAATCCAGCTCATAACCCTGTTGAGATGTGGTATGAAACCTCCTGCATGAGAAGCTTGTCTGTGGCTAACCTTGAAAACAAATGCAAAGCCTTCTTCATGATGTACATCCTAATGAAGGTGCCATTGAGTGAGGCATACCAATATGCAATGTTTAGCAATGCCTCCATTGCTTCCTGGGACATGCAAGACAAATATTGTTCAAAGATGATCGTGTACAAAGGGGCAATGAAGTGGTCAGATAGTCTAGCCATTATTCCTTGGTAGCTACAATTTGAGAGAAATTTGCAATATACACTCACAAAGGTGTCCATCCCCAACCCATGCCAGGAAACTGTTGACGAGCATAGATTGCATCGAGTAGGTAGGTAGACATGAAGAATCTTGTTTGCTAGTCCTTGGGCGCACTCTGGGCCTTGGATACATGCACTTTCAACTGGAGAGCCAACATGTTGGACCAGTTGAATGATTTTCCTTCACTTTCCAGCTGATCCAACATAGCAACACAACTCTGTGGGTAGGTATCCATACTCCCTTGGCCATACAAGCGGCATGCAAAGATGACCAAGAATTGGTAAGCCTTCCTAAGTGTCTTCGTCTTGTCTATCTGGTTGGGTGCCATCGTAAAATTTTCTTGCTCCCTTACCCAACAATTCAAGATGTCTCTTCTATTCGTTCTGCTGTTGGGAGTGTAGGACAGTGCATCCATCCTACTCACCGACAATGGAAAATGGTACATCTGCTAATAATCTTCCATCCTGAAGAAGCAAGCTCTACTCCACTGACACTGCTTAGTATCATTGTCTCAGGATTAGTGTGTGAGACAATCCAGTGGATCACGTCTGCGCACGGGAATATGGGATACCTGCATGCAACCTTGTACAATCCTGACTTATGGATGTTACATAGACATGTCAGTCCTTTAGATTCTCCTCAAAGCCACCTGCGAAAATAGTTTTTTTTATCTTGCAATGTGATCTTGATGTCTTTCTCAATGAACAAGTGTGTGTCTGTGTACACGGGTAAGATCATATACCCTTGCTCAACCACATCCCCAGTATTGCTTTCAACTGTGTCTTTTGATCCATCTCTCTTGGAAGTCATGACACTTTTATTGCTGAGAAGCTGCTCAAAAACCTATGGTACCTGGAGACAGAGAAGACACTCATGCCGAGATAATGTCAGCTAAAAACATAAAGCAACTCGAGAATCATCCGGGCAATAAATTGGTTACTGTTGGGCAAGATTGTGCAAAATTGACTCCGAGAGGCTGGGAGACTGTTAGTTGGAACTGCGCATTCACAGTCTCAGCTTCTAGTGAGGCTGACCACTGAATAGAACTACACAATGCACAATTTAGTGAGGTTGACTGCTAATTGAAACTGTGTAATGTGAAGAACAGTTAGGCTAAGTTGCTTCCTGGAACTATGCATTGCGTAGTTCTAGTGGGCAAGATTGGGACACTGCTTCCCAAGGTTGCGCAGAGCACTACTGGGAGCTAGTGTGGGCAACCTTTGCGCAATTATTGGAGGCAAGGCAAAGCCTTGACCACTAGGAATGCGCAAAGCATGTTGGGAGAAATAATATTTGGGCCGAGATACCCAGATCTACCCAATGGAAAGCTGAAAATGTGAAGGACTGAGTGTGTGCGCAAAGCTGGTGCAGACATGAGTGAATAGACATGTATGAAATTCAAGCAAGTGCAGAAATCAGTCAAACGACAAAACCATGAAACTCATGAAGAGAGTCACCACAACGGTGACTGTTAGTGTAGAAACAATGTGCATGTGGCATTAAGGAAAGGTAATGTAAAACTTGAAACAACACTTCTATAAGATAAAACGCATTGAAACACTAGTGGTAGTTTAATAAAAAATGTAAACAACACTCATACAAGCCGAAAAATAAAAAGCGACAGAAAAAGAGGCAAAAGGCATGAAAAGCAAAAATTACCCGAAGAAGTTGTGCCAAATATGCCGAAGGTTCCTAGGTGCCTCAGGAATGCAAGAGCTACAAGATCGAATGTGAAGAATGAGCTCCAAGGCATAGTTTAAATAGATTTGGTGAGATTAGGGTTTATGACGTGCATGCCACAAATCTAGGAAAAGTGACACTTGGTGGGGAGTTTCTAAAATCAACTTTTCATGTAACTCCCACTGCTAAAAATAGATCCCTAAAATCTAGGGATGTTTTTTCACTTTTTCTTATTTTTTCTTTTTCAGGAATAGTTGTCAAATATGCAAGGAGGGATTGCACAGTTCTGGAGGGAACCGAGCAACCAACCGACACATGCAACGAACAATCATTGAGGGAAAACTTCTACGCTGTTTCTGGGATGAGTGGCCTTGGTTGGCTAGCCACCTCTGTGCAATTTTATGAAGCAGTTTTACTGGCCAGTTCTTCACATTTCTCCATAGTAGTGCTACTAGGCAGTTCTACTCTGCGCATTTCTGGAGAGCAGTGCTAGTTGGCCTGCTCTACGCATTTCCAGAGAGCAGTGTCAGTTGGCCTGCTCTATGCAATTTTTGAGTGCAAGGTAGCTACTGGGCTGCTTTGTGCAATTTATGAGGGGAAGACTAACTGCCCTCCAGGATTGCACAGTTTTTCCTGACAACATATTGACCAGATGTGAGCCAAGTGCTGGGTTAGCTTGTGGTTGACTGATGGGACAAGTGAGTGAACACAAGCTATTAAGCATCAGATAACATAAAATAAACACAAGTAACTGATCAGTGTAGGATAACTGATATGATTTCAAGGAGGGAGGCTCCAAAACAAAGTGAAGGAAATTTTTTTGAGGGTGGCTGTAGCTGTGACAAAAAAAGGGTAACAACTGGTTCCAGTCATGAATGGACTGCTAAAAACATCTAGAGGTTGTGAGGTGATCTAATAATACCAGTCATCGTAGTGGTTCCTCAAGAAAGGGAAAAACATCAAGTGAAAGTGAATGATCGACCAAAAAAATGGTGACAATGGAATGAGAAAACCAAGGCTCATCTGGAAAAAACATGCTGATAAAAAATGGCAGTCACGAGAATAGGTTTCATTTTTATAAAAGCTTGGAACAAAGGAAAACTATGCTTGAGAATGTGTGTGGTTTCATTTTTACACAAGCTTGAAACAAAGGAAAAACTTTGCTTGAGAGTGTGTATGGTTTCATTTTTACACAAGCTTGAAACAAAGGAAAAACTATGCTTGAGAGTGGTTTCATTTTTACACAAGCTTGAAACAAAGGAAAACTATGCTTGAAATAAATACATTTCCCCCTAACATAACATCAAAGGCATGCCCCCCAAACTTTGTTTTTTTTGCCAACTCTTCTCATGGACTCAAAAAGACTGCTCGTTACTGGCAAAAATATGTTCATCGGGAAGAAAGGAAGAGGATCATGTGAGGATGAAATGAAGGTCACACAAAAAGAGAACTATGTTCATAGGGGTTTCATGTTTATGCAATATTGAAACATAAAATAAATTGTGCTCAGGGTTACCTATTTCAATTTTTAACAAGCTTGACATAGTAAAAGAACTATGCTCTAGGCACTTTGTTTCATTTTTTAATGAGCTTGACACAAGAAAAGTAACTATGCTCAAGGAACCTTCTTTCATTTTGTAACGATCTTGAAACAAGAAAAGGAACTCTTCTCATGGAACCTTATTTCATTTTTTAATGATATTGACACAAGAAAAGGGAACCTTCTCATGGTAATCTTGATCATGACCTCTAGGAGGCCATGGCTTCCAAGAGGTTTTCATCAGATGGAATAACAATGCTCTGGAAGGGATACATATCAAAGGGTCCAATAGAAAGATTGGGCTCCAATGCCCCCAGTAAATGACTCACCATATGACCTACTGGATCTAGGTCAAAAGAAGTCTCCTCTTCATCAGTAGGTGCAGGAACAAGACATGTTGCCACATAATTAACTTGTGCCAAGGGAGATACCACTTGCATATTTGGAATGTTTAGAGAAGTTGGATGGTTTGTAGTCAAATCAGGACCAACGAAAGAAAGCTGATTGATAGTCACAAATTTTCCATCATGTGGGAAACACATCACTTGTGGACATGACAACATTCATGGCATAAACATAGTCTTTCCCTAGGAGAAAATTGAAATCCAAGCGGCCCATGAATACCATAACATCAATACATATAGTTTTTCCTTCCAAAATAATAGGAAGTTGAGGAAGGATCCCTAAAGGTTAACTAGTTCTTCTGTTAAAAGCTAACAAATTCAGGGTAACAAACACAAGCTTAGGGTAACCCAAAACTTGCCAAGTAGTCGAGGATAAAATTCTAACATAAGATCCCCCATTTATAACAGTGCAATAGATGTCTTTATCACAAGCCTTCACCATAACTTCAAAGGGCATGTAAGAAGGGGGATGAGGATCTTTTAATTGATTCCAATCAAAGGAAAATACCTGATTACTTGGAGGGGGTTTTGTGAGAACAAAAGAAATTTCCCCTTGTTTAGTACAATTTTAAGAAACAAGAACCTGCACAATATGAACATCACTTTCTAAGGGGAGAGTGGGATCAACTGCAGGTGGAATCGAGTCGACCACTTTCTCAACCAATGGTTGTTTGGAAATAGACTCATGGGTTTCACGTTTAGAGAGAGTGGGATTGACTTTAATCGGGTCAATCACTTCATTAGCTAATGGAGGATTTGGGGAAAGCTTCCAATAGCCAATTGGAAGTTATTATTGAGAAGCAGTAAGGATTTCCAATGATTTGTATGCTTCATCAATAAAAGGGAAAAGGTAAATTTGATTATTCCCTTTACATAACTTACAGGGGAACTTAACTTTACCTTCTTCCCAATAACCTTATTATCACTAGTTGATGATTTATCACTAGTATCATCTCCATAGGCTAACGATAAGGGTTGATGCGAGCCTATAGACCACACTTCTAATACTTTTGGAATACCAAAGCAATCTCTAAGAAGGTAATCACCCTTATAAAGCATGCAAGGGAATTTAACCTTATAGGGCTTATTGGAAGGTTTATCAACATTAGCTACATTCATATCAACAGTTGCTTGGTTGCCCCCTTGCTTATTTGGCTTCTTCTTCTTTGTCCTTTTCTTCTTCTTCTTAGCTTCTTGGTTACTAGCATCAATACTTTCACTAGGCGAGGAAGAAGAAAGGGAGGAAGAGACATTGGGAAAAGAAGGCAAATGGTCAACAGGAGAATAAACTTGAGGTTGGTGTTGTTCAACTGGAGGACTTGGTTGTTCATGTGAAGGACTTCGTTGTGAACAATTTGGACATTCAAAACAAAGGAGATCGAGCACAATCATATCGACAAACCTATGATAAATTCGATAAGGGACAACATAGCCATATAAGGAGTACCAATATTTTCAAAAGAGGGAAAAGGACGAGGATTCCCGTCAGAGGGGTTTCCTTGAATGGTAGGCTCTGGAACTGTTTCATTAGAATCAACCTAAGTTCTACTAAGGAGTAGAAAGTGAGTTAATTAATTGATTTTGAAAATTAAAAACACAAATAAAAATAAATATGGGTAACTAGGCATAAAATGATTAAGTACGTGTAGGAAATATCCTTGAATGTTGTTTTCAGTGTATCACAGTTAATAAGGCGGTCGACTCGGTTACCAATGGTAGTTTTTCAACCTAGCGGGGACTTCCAAAATAAACCCACAGGTATGTGGAAGCGCAATCTATAGTAGTGTTGTCTAATGCATAATCGTATGATGGGGGCATTCCTATATACTCATTGCTTCATCCTATATACCAAAATGTACATGGAAGAATTCTTTGATATACTCCAGTGTACGTGGAAAATCAACCATCCATGGGATGTAACACTGACAAGTAACGATGACTCGTAGGTTTATAGGCACCAGAACATGTCTTCTAGCTTAGACCACTACATGTGTCTTTAATGTTTCAAATGATCCTTAGGTTCATTGATAAATTTTAATGTTGATCTTGATTAAAATTTCAGTTTCAAGGATTGACAAATTCACTTGAACTCCTAAAATTAAACTAGCATGAAAAAATGAACTCTTTTCGTTCAACGAAGATCTAAATAAGGAAGAGAAGAAGTTTCAAACAATCGAATGCAGAAAATAAATTCCCAAAACAAGACCTTCAAAGACATTTCCAATTTAAGAAATTCAAATCCCTAATAAACAAAAAGTCATATTAATTTGTGTTTTGAATTTTCGTAATGCAAAGAAAACTCAAACTATGACTAGTTTACTGAAACAAAAGAAAATAAACATATTACAACTGTAATATGAAATGTATTTTGATAAATCAATAACCAAGTCAAATCATAACAGCTCTAATTGATAAGAAGAAAAATGATTTTCTATCAATTTAGAACAATCAAATTCAAATCCACACAAGTTATTGGCTTTACAAAGGCCTTGGACAAACCAAAGACTCAGGAAGACACTACCAACAAGATAGATTTCCAAAACAAGACAGGGAATCCCCAATTTTTGTATTTTATAGGCATCATAGACGAAAAAGTGATATGAGTGCGACGAGTCGCACTTTTATAGAAGGAAAAATGAGATGGGTTTCATAGATATAGAAGCATAAGTGTGATGGGGCTAGTTTTTCTTAAAACATGAAAGTCAAACCCTAACCATGCTTGAAATCAAGCTTACCTAAGTCCAATAACAGTCCAAAATAGCCAAATAGGGTTTTTTTTATAGGTCCTAAAAGGCTAGACAAAGGAAACCACTAAAGAACATCTCATTCCCCAGTGGATTCACCAAGTTGTTTTATGGATAAATTCCTTCTGTGGACAAAATAAATCTCCCTAGACCTAGTGGTTTGATCTAGAAACAACCAAGACAAATATGATATGTTTTCCTTAGAGAAATTTGTAATATGGAAGAAAGACTTACTTGGAAACCAATGTAAACTATCTTATTCTCCCTTCTTGCAAGATTTAGCTCCAACTCCAAATGTTATAAGTGGAACTTGAAAAACATCTAAAATAAGCAAGAGAACCAAAAAAATACAAATATCATAAACATACATTGAGTCTAAACAATAAGCCAAGGAGTCATTGTTCTACATATGCATAAAGGAGGCATAATGCATAGGAAAACAAGGCAATTTTGTATTAATAAAAGTAGGAGGAGATTATAACCCTTTAAGACCTTGGCCTTGTAGATCTCTCTCAACTATCCTATCCTTCCTTTGCCATAGAAGCAAGCCTTCAATCATTCCTCAAGCACATGGATGGATTATGGACTTCTAGACCAAAATGAGTAGTATGAGGGCATAACCAAGAGTCTCCAAAAGCCAACCCAAACCCAATAGCAAGTAATGCATTTATAAGAGGAATGAGGAAGTTGTAGATCCATTAAGTTAGGGTAAGATCCACTTTAGAAAGAGATAAGATCCATGGGATAAGTGATAGGACCTCATTTGTAGGAATTTTAGTACATCCTTAACATAAAATGTAAGCTTCCACGATAGAAGCCTCTAGAAGCGGAAAATTCGAAAACATTTTTATTTTTTTCCTCATTTCAAGGGCCATCACATTTTTAGTGAAAGCAACCTGCACTAGCCAATGCTTTTGCTTTTGATGCAACCTATGTCATCACACTGTCTGAACTAAGGAAGTGTGATGGTGACCTAAATTAGGGTTTTAAACCAAGATAATGTAGAATTCTTGGAACTTCTAGAAGGGACATATTTTTGGATTTGCAGGGGATTATTGCAAAGTGTGAATGGATATTGATTGATCCAAGTTCAAGTTCATTTTGTTGAATGTGAAAAAATGGCCTGTAACAATGATACAACATAATGAACAAATTCCCTCTTGTAGAAATTAATGTGTAGATTCAATACTCCTCATTAAATTCGCTAAATCAAAAGACTTGATGCTACTCTACAGATCCGTGGAAATTAATTCACCATCTAAAACAAGAATCATAGACATGAAAAAGGAAACATCACACATGCACAAATATTTATCTAGGGGAAAGCAACTTCTTAAAACCCCTTACTATTTATATTACATTAATCAAAGAATAAAGAAGAAATACAATGCTTTCTCAAGCTTGAGCACACCCTGCAAGTGTATAGTCTATCCCTCTACTCGATTGACTGAACCTAGCCAACACTTAGCCAATTTCAAGCCTTCACAAGCTGCTATTTCATTGCATTGTTCACTTGGGAAATTACCCCTATTTTTTATGAATTTCACACTAAGGAATTGCGCAATAGCCTTAGGTCAATCTCTAATTGCATGCACCACCTGTACACATGGGAATATGCTACAACTAATATTACACTACCTTGGAATCTCCATCTCAACTGGGTAACTCACTAAGTGTGGTTGAAGTTCCACTTCCACAACTTGACCTCCACTAGTTATTATGATAGTTAGAACTAGTTAAATTGACAATAACTCAAATTAACTGAAATATATTGCTACAAATTAGCAACCAATTGTGTAGAACTAAACTCAAGCTTCCCCAACTTGAATTTACTGCTTTAACTGAGTGATAAGAGCCATGTCACCTTAGTTAAATACCTCCAAGTATTCTGCTGAAATAGAAATTCGAATTTTAATTTAGTTTTACCAAGGAAAAGTCAAAACTAGATTTTCTTGCTACATTTTCAACACTCCCTCTCAGCAAGAAAGGGATTATCAACCACCCCTATTTTGCACCTGTGGAACTCGAATTTTCCTCTTGAAAAATCCTTTGTCAAAATATTTGCATCTTGTTCCTCTGTCATAATGTACCGCAAAAAACATAATCCACCTCTACACACAATCTCGTAGATGGTGATACTAGATATAAATATGCTTGGATCGATCATGAAAATCAAGATTCTCAAAGATTTTAATACAACTTTGATTATCACAGTAAATCATAGTAGGATCCATCTTCTGACCAAACAAGCCAACAATTATCTTTCTCATCCAAATAGCCTCACATTCTGCTTGACTTGCAACCATGTATTCTGCTTTTACTGAGCTGAGTGCCATTGATGTCTTCTTCTTGCTGTACCAAGAAACTGTTGCGGACCCAACACTAAAAATTCCATCTGATGCACTCTTTTGGTATGATGTACTTCCCACCCAATCTGCATCGGTGAAGCCACACAACTTCACTCCCTCTATCTGTCTGTACCAAATTCTAAACTGGGTAGTGCCTCTTAGGTATCATAAAACATATTTAGCTTCCCTCCAAAATAGTTTGGTTAGCTTAACCGTAGATTGACTAAGCTAGTTGACTACATAACACATGTCTAGTCGTGTGTTCACAAGATACAATAGTGAACCTAAGAACTATCGGTAAATAGTCGCATCCACTTCCTCACCTGAAGTGGGATCATATTTCCTCTAGTTGGTCGCTAGAGGAGTCTCCATGGGTTTGCACCTATCCATGTGGAACCTCTAAAGTATCTCGTTGGCATAATTTCCCTGAGAGACAAACAATTCACCATGACCTTGCCATACTTCCAATCCAAGGAAGTAGTGCATGAGGCCCATGTCCTTCATCTAGAACTCTCTTGCAAGGTCCTCCTTGCAATATCTGATCATCTGCTCATCACCAATAAGGATTAAGTCATCAAAATATAAAACAATAATAAATAATTTACCTTCTACCAAAATATGGTATAGGTTTTCATCTGCTTCACTTTTGGTGAAGCCTAAACTGATGAGATAGCTATTGATACCGGTGTACCAAGCATGGGGTGCTTGCTTGAGACCATACAACACTCCCTTGAGTCTGCACACATGAGACTCTCGATCATAAGTCTTGAAGCCTTCTGGTTTCTCTATATACACCTCTTCCTCAATAACTCCATTGAGGAATGTTATTTTCACATCCATCTGGTGGATCTTCCACCCCATCTACGTAGCCAAAGCAAGGATTGATCTAGTGGATGAGTACCTTGCCACAAGAGAAAATGTCTCCTCATAGTCAATCTCGTCCACCTGAGAGTACCCCTTGGCCACAAATCTAGCCTTGTACTTTTCTATGCTTCTGTGTTCTGCTTGCTTCACCTTGAATATCCATCTCGAACCCACAATTGATTTGTCTAATGGTCTTGGGACCACCTCCCAAATACTGTTCTTCACAATGAATTCATACTCCTCCACCATTGCATCAATCCATACTAGTTGCTCTACTCCTTCCTCAAAAGAGGATGACTCTCTCTCTCTCTCTCTCTCTCTCTCTCTCTATATATATATATATTCTTTCTCCTTTGGAGCCTAAATCTTTGAATAACTATAAACTATAAAATAATAAATTAAAATTAAAGTTAAAATTAAACATATTACATTTAAAAAAACTAAAAAAATATTTTAAAACCAAGATTATATATATATATATATATATATATATATATATATATATATATATATATATATATATATATTTGATATTTGATATTATTTCTATTACCTTTTAATATGTTTTTTCCCCTTTGACTAAATTATTGTTTTTCTTTGAATATTGTTTTCGTTATTTTAGAGCTTGTTATAGTCCTTTGCCTAATTATTTTTTATATATTTAGGGTCACATTAGTTGTATATAATCATATACTTAATTATATATTGGATTTAATATTTAATTTGATTTAATTAATTTATTATTAATTAATAATAAATAAAGATATTTTTTTCCCTTTTTCCTATCCAGTAAAATATAGTTGCTTTCCCTATAGTTGTTAGAAGGTCTTATCTCCCTATTTAACTTTCCGCTTTGATCTGATTTTTCATCTTGTCCTGATGATGAACCACACAAGTTGGTTCAAAACACGTCGGCCTAAATCTACCAATGTGATTTATTCCGAAAATGTCTTCAAATAATCTACTAGTTCAATCATAAGAACCATGTAGCTAGTGCATCGATTTGGTGACTTTCTCTGCCTGTGCTGATTTGAAGGAACACCCACATTCTCCCTCACATCTTGCACAAGTCTCTCATCTTCTCTAGTTCTCTTCCTAACTTCTCTATATGATTGTTCTTGAGTTGGTGTCTCCACTCCCTGTTCCTCAACTTGTGGCTTCTCCACAACACCCCAATGAAACTCCTTTGGAGCTAAAATCTCCTCCTCTGGTGGGATCTGTAGCTCCCTCTCAAGAGAGCACCGCATGGATTTGTCTTCATCAAATTTGACATATTTTTGCACAAATGTCATTTTGAGGGATGAAAAACACACACGATAGTTGAGGGGAGTTTCTGTGTACCCCATAAATACTCCCAACTCTATTGTTGGCTCCAACTTCTTCCTTGACTCTTTGGAGACATGGAAATAGAAAAAGGCTCCAAAATTCTGAAGTGAAACACATCCGACTTCCTCCCTAAGAAAGCCTCCTCTTGTGTGATAATGCCAAGAATCTGATGAGGAATCCTATTCTACAAATAGAACGTTGTGTTGCATGCTTCAGCCCATAAGTGCAGAGGTAGGCTTTGGTCATGTAACATAGCTCGTGATGCTCCCACAATTCTTTGGTTCTTCCTCTCATCGATCCCATTCTATTGTGGTTTGTGGGGTGGTGTCAAGTCTCGTCAAATGCATTCTTTTGCACACAAAAAATTAAACTCATTTGACACATACTCACCTCCATTATCGCTCCTGAGAGCCTTCACCTTTCTTCCTGTTTCTTTCTCCACCAGTGCCTTGAACTCTAAGAACTTGAAGAAAGTCTCATCCTTATTTCACATGAAGAGTATCCAACACTTCCATGAATATTCCTCAGTAAAGATAACAAAATACTTGTGCCTGGAAGTGGAGGCTGTCAAGAAAGGTCCAAAAACATCAGAGTGTATCCTTTCAAGGGTTGCATGTCCTTTGCTATCCAAATCATGGAAAGTAGATTTTGTGTACTTCCCCAAAGTACACCCTTTGCATGTGTCCTGCTGCTCTAGTGCTCCTTTGGGGAGGCCTATGGTAATGTGTTGCATGATCTTCGAAGTTCCATGATGCAAATGGACGTCTTCTATGCCAAAGTTTTCCAACATTGTGGCTCTGTACCTTCTCTGCTTTTATTCGTAATGCAACACAATCCTCCACATCTAGCTTGTAGAGTTTCTTCACCTGAAACCTGATCTGCTTCACTTATCCTGTGGCTATGTGTCTCAGGAATGCCTTTCCTTTGTTGAATATCACATCATAGCCACAATCTTACAAAATTTCAATGGAGACAAGATTATTCTTTAGACCCGATACAAACATCACATCCTTGAGCTTGAGAGAGGAGCCTGACTCCCACTGAAAGTTGTCTTACCAATCCCGATAGTGTTGTACCTTCCATCATCTCTCATCTCGATGTGCATCTGGAGATCCTTCTCCTCCAAATCACTAATAAACTCTTTTTTCCACATCATATGGAACAAGGCATCGTTGTCAAGATACCACACACTTCCCATCATCGTGCTAGACATGCATGCAATGAGAGTAAAATCAAGCTCGAACTGTGAAGCCAAGGCTTCACCCACTTCTCCTCTTGAAATCTTCTTGCTTTCCTCCTTGTGTGGACACTTCGTTGCATAGTGCCCGAATTCATGACAGTGAAAGCACCTAATTTTGGACAAGTCTTTCTTCTTGCCCCCTTTACTTGAATCTTCTTTGGATTGGGATTTCTTCCCTTTCCCTTTCTTTGCCTTTCTATCCAAGGCAAATTTCTCCTCATCATCACCCTTGGATGAGGTCTTGTCTCTGGTGTTCCACGTTATCTCATCATGTACCAAATCGGACCACAAGCATTCCCAATTTGGTAGTTTCTCCCTCCCATTCATCAAATCTTGGTAGTTGTGCCAACTCTTTGGAAGGCCTAGAAGGGATAGGCTCACCAAATAACCCTCTACTACAGTAACACCAAATTGACCAAGTTCATCATGACATTATGTGAACATGCTCAAGTACTATGGAATGATCTTGTTCCTAAGCATATTGATATTTCAAAGCTTGTCCTTGAGTGCCAATTTCCTGTGGTCACTACTATTTTGGAATAAGTCTGTAAGTGCTTGTCACATTGCATAGTGAGTCTCTTTCCCGTGGATATTAGAGACAATATGGTCTCGTACTCCGTCCAGTATGATCCTCCTTGCCTTAGCAACACACTTCTTCCATTCTAATAGATCCTTTGCATCATATATTGTTGGTTTCAGAATATCATTATTAATGAATTCCTTCAACCCATTATCCTCTGGTACTGCCTCCATGCAGTCCTTCCATGGAACATAATTCGAGCTTCCCTCAAGGGCATACTCGAGCCTTAATCCATTGAAAGCCATCTTCTCAGTCTTGAAGAAAACATACAACTTGATCTGCAACCTCGAACCTCCTGCAATGAAAACTTTGAAATCTATGTTCTACAGTGATTCTAGTTCTAATACCTTGTAGAAATTATTGTGTAGATTCAATATTGCTCATGATTTTTTCTAAATCACAAGACTTGAAGCTACTCTACTGATCTGTAGAAGTTAATTCACCATATAAAACAAGAATCATAGACATGCAAAAGGAAACATCACACATGCACAAATATTTATCTAGGGGAACACAACTGCTCAAACCCCCTTACTATCTATATTGCATTAATTATAGAATAGAGAAGAAATATAATGCTTGCTCAAGCCTGAGCACACTCTGCAAGTGTATAGTCTATCCCTCTTCCTGGCTGACTAAACCTGGACAACACTTAGCAAATTTCAAGCCTTCCCAAGCTCCTATTTCCTTGTGTTGTTCCATTGAGAAATTGCCCCTATTTTTTAGGAATTTCACACCAAGGAATCGCACAATAGCCTTTGGTCAATCTCTGACTGCATGCACCACCTATACACATGGGAATATGCTACAACTGATAGTACACTACCTTGGAATATCCATATCAACTGAGTAACTCGAATTCTATGCATGCAACAATTATTTTGGGTTGATTGATCAATTAACTGGTTGATCAATGGGTGTGGTTGAAGTTCCACTTCCACAACTTGACCTCCACTAGTTCTTGTGACAGTTAGAACTAGTTCAAATAACAATAACTCAAATTAAATGAAACAGATTGCTACAAATTAGCAATCAATCATGCAGAACTGAACTCAATCTTCCCCAACTCAAATTTACTGAGTTAACTGAGTGATAAGAGCCATGTCACCTCAGTTAACTACCTCCAAGTATTTTTCTTAAATATAAATTTGAATTTTAATCTAGCTTGCCCAAGGCAAAGTCAAAAGTAGATTTTCTTGTTGCATTTTAAACACTTCTTCCTCCATAGCCATTGACCTATGGTCAGAAGCTAGAGGAAAATTGGATAAAGATGAGGAATATATCAAACTCTTTCATCAATAATTTGAATATTTAAGATCTCTAGTCATTATTTTGGTATTAAATATGAAATATTCAGTGGATTCCAACAACTCTTATGTCAAGCATTCATACCTGAGAGGTCCAATGGATTTAGGGAAGTATGTTATAATCAAGGATTATATTTTGAAGTAGGCTATATGTACTACAAGTTTTGTTTAATTTTGGGGTTTTGTTGGAAGGTGTTCACCTCCAAAGTCCCGTATATGCTTATTATAGGTTTTATTCCTCTTTGAAGGATAATTTTGGTTCATAAGTATGTAAATGATACTGAAGATGGAAAAAAATATAATGTAACTCCCAATGTACATTTGTGATTTAGGCATTGATTTAAGTGTGGTTGTTGATTTATGATCTTATTTGATTGATAACACTTAATGCATTTATTTTAGTGTAGATGTTGATTTCCAATCCTATTTAATTGGTTGCACTTGATGCATTGACTCAACATAAATGATCATTTGCAATCCTATTTGATTTTTTGCACTAGATGCATTGATTTCAATGCAGGTGTTAATTTATGATATGATGTAACTAGATGAATGATGTGCATTACTTTCAAAGGAATTAGATTAATAGTGTGCAATTTTTGTGTGTAAGGTTTTGACTTTATATTACTGTTCCAAAAAAATACATAGTGTTTTTTTTTGTGCTATAGGCTACCCTGATGGGAAACCAACCCAACAACACATATTGAGCGTCTTGAGACTGCACATGTTTTTCTTAACTATCATGTCTAGAGAAAAGAACCGATAATTCAGACTAGAGCTACAAAGCTTCTGGTTACAAAATTAAGGGCTCTTCTTCGATGGACCAGTTAGACTAAGACAATTTTTTTAATCTTTTCCATGACTAGACAACTACATGACAGAAACCAGTAGTCAGATTCCAGACTAACCATGTGCCGTGAGCTAGAGGGGAGTTTGTGATCACTGATTGGCACAACATTTCACTACCTTTGTTTACCCACCAACCTGAAGTTGCTTGTAGATCATTGTGCAAATTCGACCACTGTGCATTGTGTTCCTCACCAGAAAATTAGTGAACGAAACCTTGCACCCATAACTAAATTCCTTGAGAAGGCTAAGTGCTAACTTGTAGGCTTCCAGGAAACTGAATACGCTTTGCCACCCCAAGAGTATATGTGACCGAGCCACAAGCTGCTTTTGGCATCGACTTATCTCCACAGAGAGGCAGAGTGAAATGAAGTGGATCCATTTTATGCGAATTTTCATCCTTGAAGGCTTATAAGCTATGAATTTGACTTTGTAATGATTGGAAAGGAGAGTGCCAATTCTCGCTGGAAGTAAATCTCAAACCGAGGTTGTACTTTAATTCTAGGCATAACTAAATATGCGAGGGGGGATAGTATTGTACCAACCCATGAAAATTTCCTTCTGGGCTAAAACTTGCAAACAATGATGAAACATAGAAGTCGACTGGAGGGCGAGATGAACGCTGTAATAATAGGGGCTATTGTAGATACCATGACCACCCCGCAAGTTAAGGAGGTCAGAGATGTCCAAAATCCAATCCAGTTGCTATAAATAAATTCTAGTATCGAGACAACTAAAGAAAACTTAGAAATGAGCCAATTTCCGAATAGGAAGAGAGAATTTAAATTAGAGGCATAATTCTTGCACATTAATCCCACTAGACTCATTGTTTTCTGAGACAATTGGTGTGAATTGGAGGTTTCAGGAATTAAAGGAGGTCCTGGGGAGGGACGGTGGCTCACCCTGATGCCATCCCCATCCTTCATTACCAGAAATCACATTAAACAATAATGAGACACCATAATGATCTTGCAAGGGAAGCTAACTATGGAGTACGACATCCAAAGGTGAACCAGTGTAAGAATCATATCAAATTGAGTGTCAACATACCAAGAGAGTGAATGCATGGCCATATTCTAGTAGTCTTCAACAATCTCGTATTCCTGTCAACATTCGTTGACGCTATGCACTTGTGGTGGGGGAATTAATAGTGTGCATTGATTTCAATGTATGCAAAAAGTAATTATTAACAATGTGGCATTGATTTATGTATTACAATAATCATAATCCTAGGTCCATATTAAATAAAAATGAAGAACAAAGAGCAAGTTGACAAAGGAAGGCACAAAAAATGATAACTAAGGATGCATTAATTTCAGTGTAGATGTTAATTTGTGATATGATGTAAATAGATGGATGATGTGCATTATTTTAAAATTAATTAAATTAATAGTGTGCATTGATTTTAATTTATGCACAAAGTAATTATTAATGCCAGGCATTAATTTTTGTGTTACATTAATTATCATTCTAGATCCATATTAAATAGAAACAAACAAAAAAAACATATATCCATATTAATCATCAACCTAGATCCATTTTAAATAGAAATGAACATCAAAGAGCAAGTTGACAAATAAAGGTATAAGAAATGTCAATTACTAAGGAATGTCAACAAAAAAGGGAGAAGCAAAGTGCAAATCAACAACACAGTCACAACAAATGACAATTGAACAACAACAAGAGCATATGAAGGAAAAAATTGAATTACAAAAAGCATATCAAATAAAATAACAAAGAGCATATCAACAAAGAAGGGCACAACAAATGACAATTGAATAGTTTCAAGAGTAAATAATACAAGAAAATGCACAATGAAGAGGAAGTTGGGAAAAAAAACCAAAGCGAATGACAATTGAAAAACATGAAAAATAGAGGAAACAAAAAGATGAATAACAAAGAGCATATCGAAAAAGAAAACAATATTCAACCAACTCAAGCATAATACAAGATGAAAGGAAAATATTATGAAAAAAAATGTTTAAAATATATTTATGCCCAAGTTCAACCTGTAATTCTCAATGATATGAATATTGAATATCAAAAATTTCATGGCAGGATTTATCGATTAGATTAAGTTCAATTATGTCATTTGTGTGAGGAGTCATATGTTTTAATTTAGGTGTTTTATATAAATACCGACCTAAGGTGAATGAGATGTAAAAGAGAAGGAACTCATCATATTAATCTTACACATATTTAACATACTTAAAATGATTAGATTAATCATATTTTAGACAAATTTTGTGTGGCTATGCACGACTGAAACTAGCCTACATCCATCTTAACTCTAGATTTATCAAGCACTGAGAGTGATCAAATCTATTGTGGTGCAAACCTTCCCCCAAAAATTGCACTCAAAAAGAAGTTTGCATCTCAAGAGATTTGATCCCTCTCGATGATCCCGAGTTAAGATGGATATAAGTTGGTTAACCATGGAGATTCACCCTCACTTCGGCATGGGGATTCTTAATTTTTAAATATTGTTTATTATAATAATATGGAAAGGTACCATGGTTTACTAATACGACATGCTCAAAAAGTCATAACTCATGTTTATATAATATTTTTTAATTAATCAATTTATTAAAATATTGAAAGGGACATAACTACTTTTGAGATAAATTTCAATCTTTGATTTGTGACTACTACTATGAACATTTTATAATAACATGTGGAGATTAAATTCCTACCATCCATGTAACAATTACTGATAATTAATTTAAAATTTTGGAAAGGTTATTCCAAAATCTACACAACTATGGGTGTAATATAATTTTTAACCATATAGATTCACCCCACCTTACCATAAATATTTTTAATTTGTAAATAAGTTTTGCTACAACCCCATGGGGAGATACTAATAACACAAATTATTAATACCATGACTTACTAATATCACATGCTCAAAAAACTATAACTCATGTTCATATGACACATTCATATAGCTTTTATTTTAATAGTCAATTTAATTAAAAGGGAAAAATGTGCATAATTGCTTTTGAGATAAATCTCAATGTTTGATTAATGACTACTACTAAGAATATTTATGCCGATAGGCATGCCTATTTTGGAATAGGGATTCCAGAATGTTAATTTAATGATCAATACTTATTAAGTGAATGGTAGGGATTAAAATTCCATAGAATATTATAGAATATTCTTAGTAGCATACACAAATCAAATGCCAAGATTTATTTCCAAAGTAATTATGTCATTTTTTCCCTTTTAGTTGAATTCATTAATTAAAAAATGTCATATGAAATGAGTTATGGTCTTTTGGGCATGTGGTATTGATAAGACATGGTATTAGCTTATGATAATGTAACAAAGCCTATTTAAAAATTAAGAATTTCCATGATGATAAGTGGGGGTGAATCTCCATGGTTAAGATAGGTATAATTTTTTAAATTTTTGAAACTTGAGATGTATGCTGAATTAGGTGTTTTGATGCTTATTATGGATTGATGTCTATCAACATTTACCAACTATTAAATTTATATGGTTGTACTAGGTTATAATATTATATAGGGATGAAACCCCTACCATCCACCTAATACTTATTGATAATTAAAATCCAAAATAGACACGTGGTGTAACAAGATTTTTAATGATGAAGATTCACCCTCACTTTACCATGTGAATTCTTAATTGTAAATACACTTTCTTATAATATGATAGGATGGTACATGTATTACTAATACCACATGCCCAAAAGATCATAACTCATGCCCATATGACATCTTAATTAATCAATTGTTTTTTGAAGTTAGGCACTTTGCATTAGGTGAAACGAGGATTACATAGATAAAAAAGAAAATGTTACTGGTTTACCCTAAGGGAAACCAAACTAGTAACATAGGTTCAAAGTCTTGAGGTTGCTAATACCTCGTCTAAATAGAGCATATTGTAAATAGAAACTTATAAAAATAGGTTGGATGTGCCATAGCTTAACATACATTGACATGAGAAGACAAAAAAGACTACTAGTGCTGCAAGTAAAAAAACTAGTGAGTCATAACAACTATTAGGAAGAATCTCCAAGCATCCACGCTGGCTGATCACAACCCTCATCCAAGGAGAAGGTTTTGATTGATATTTTGGCTAGAAAAGCTAGCTTGTGGTCTATATTGTCAATTTTTTCCTCCAACGAGAAGGCTTTAATAGATCTTCTGGCTAGAAAGGTCAGCTTGCGATCTATATTGTCAATTTTTTCCTCCAACTCTGCCAATTCAATAAAATTCTCTTGCTCAATCCTCTTGTACCTCCTTATTCTACTTCCAATATTCACATGATGCTTAACCTTGTGCAAGCTTCGTGCCATGCTCGCTGAAGTGATGAGAGTGCATACAAGTGCCAAGTATAGTGGAGCAGTAGCCCTTTCGTGTGAGTTGGCATCATATCAAGATAGGGATGGGAGATTTTACTTAATAAATTATTAGAAGGGAATAATTGATTTTGAGATAAATCTTAGTCTTGATTTGTGACTAATGCTAAGAATATTTTTATCTTAGTCTTGATTTGTGACTACTACTAAGAATATTTTTTTATAATATTATGTGGAAATTAAATCCCCACCATCCGCATAATAATTATTGTGTTTAGATGTGTCACTCCACATCCCAACATGGGGGAGATGTGTCACTGTAATATAAGAAAGTATGTATGTCAACATTTATAAAGTATGTATGTCAACATTTATCATCTTTCTAAGTAGGTTAAAATTATAATATTCGTAATTTTATATTCTTAATATAATATTTTATAATTTACAAGTGTCTTCGAGTTAATCTAATTTAACATACATAACATTTATTATAATATATAATTTATAACCACATGCTAGGGTTAAGCACTATAAGTTTGATTTAAGGCCCATACTAATATATTTCTTAATATATTATTTTATAATTTATACCTATAGTTAATATAATTTAATATACATAACATTTTTTAATATGATTTATATCTATTGGTTAGGGTTAAAGCACGAGAAAGAGATAATATATTAATAAATATAATATTTTATAATTTACAACTATCTTACGATGGGTCTCATTTAATATATCAAATATTTATTATAATTATAATTTATAGCTATAAAACACTATAAATTAGGTTTAAAGCATCAACACGAGCAAGATGCAGAAGCAAGCAACGAAGTTTGCAGGTCATGATGAAAGATTGCACAGATTTCGCAGTTCATCAGGAGGAAAGAATTACACATAATAGGTCACGAGGAAGAAATAATTGCACAGGAAAAAGTCATTCAACCATTTTTTATTCATCATGTTTTACTCTCATTTTAGACTTTTTATCCCAGATCTTTGGGCATATTTGGAATAGGATTTAGGGTTCAATTTTGGGCATTTGTGAAATGGTTTTTTGGATTTAGTTTGTGTGTGTATTGTTTCACTTTACCCAATAGATCAACTTCAGTAATACATCATAAGTAATGACTATTTAATTTTTTTGGACCATGCATCTAGGTTCATAATCAAGTTTTGAATCAATGATAAGTATGTTTGCAGTCAAAGTGATAAAGATGAATTCTCTAGTGTTACCAATACTTGAAGAAAATTTAAGGTTAAACATTTTATCTTTTTATATGATTTTATAATTGCCTAGGTTTTGTTGACTAGATCGTAACCTGCAAAAAAAAATCTATAAATTTAAATATAAAACTGGAAAATTATTTTTTAATTATTAATGTAAATAACATTTTATAATATTATTATGTTTAGGTTATTAATTTTTTTAAAGAGTTTTATAAATATTAATAGAGCCATTAAAATTTAAAATATAAACTCTTTACCACATTATTTCACTTTTTTTCACCATGTTTTTATTCTCTTTTAAAACATTTTCTCTTAGATTTTTGGGCATATGTGGAATATGATTTAAAGTTCAGTTTTGGGCATATTTGTGGAATGGTTTTTTTGGTTTAGTTTGTGTCTTATTTCACTTTATCAAAAAATAAAATAGATCGACTTCAATAATGCATCATAAGTAATGAATAATTATTTTTTTTAGACGGTGCATCGAGGCTCATAATCAAGTTTTGAATCAATGATTACTATGTTTGCATTCAAAATGATAATGATTAATTCTGTAGTGTTACAAATATGAAGAATGTTACCAATATGTGAAGAAAATTTAGGGTTAAATTTTTTTATATGTTTTTCTAATTGACTCAATTCCTGTAACCTCTAAAAAATTATAAATTTAAATATAAAATTCAAGAGTGAGAAAATTATTATTTTTAATTATTAATGTAAATAAGATTTTATAATATTATTTTGTTTAAGTCATTAGTGTTTTGAAAGTGTTTTATAGATATTAATACAACCATTAAAATTTAAAATATACTCTTTATTACATCATTTTACTTTTACTACATTACTATATTATATTAAGTTTACAAATTTTGATTCACTAATTTATAAAAATAAATATGATATAAATATATAATATCTTTTATTAAAACAATATATATGATATGTAATTTATAATTAAAAAATGATAAATTGAAAAGAAAAATAAGATAGTATTTTTTCTTTATTTTTAAAATTATAAAAAAGATAAATAAAAATCTAATAATAATATATAATATATAAATGTTACAATGTATAGATATTTTAAATAAGCGTATATTCATTTTAACGTTGGATCCATTAAATATCAAAAGGGATCAAATTTCTGAAGATGCAAATCTTTTTTTAAGTTTTACACCAAAAAAAAAATTGCACCTCGAGAGATTTGATCTTTAAACTCTTGATAAGTCTAAAATTAAAATAAATCTAAATTGATTAATAATTAAGTTAAAATTTAAAAAACTCAATTTCAAAATAAACAACATAATTAATAGGGATGACGGCTGGAAAATTAGTAGTTGTTGGATTCCCGCCCTCTTTTTTTTTTTTTTTATACAGAGGACTCCCCCTCTTTTTATTTATTGTTTTTAAGTAATATTATGTATTTGTAATCAATTTCATTTATTACTATTAAAACTATCGTAATTTATTTTTATTTATTTTTACACCCTCTTTTTTATATTTTTAAATAATTTTCATTGTATTATTGTTTATTTATCCCCTCCCTTATTATTATTATTATTATTTTTAAGAACTCCCTCACTTGTGAGTTTTATATATTTATTATATATTTTATTTAGTTAGTTGTTTATATATTTTCATTGTGGTTTATTTTACTCATTTTTCTAATCGAATAATAAAATAAATAAATACATTAATAAATAAAGATTGAATAAGTTAACTAATATATTAAATAATCATTATTTATTAATTATGTAAGCAATTTAGAGTATATAGCTATTTGGATTACTTCCTTCCCCGGTCAAATGTAGTTGTTTTACTCTAACCGTGAGGTTGTCCTACCTTCTTATTTAACTTTCCTCCGAGATCTGTCTCTTCATTTTGTGAACCACACTCGCTGGTCCGAAACGCGTAGACCTAATATTCTCTATGTGATTTCTTCCAAAAATTTTCATAAATTAACAAATTATAGATCACAGAGACTTGAATTCAAACAACATAATTAATAATTAAACATTTAAAAAAATAAAAAATAAAAATATATTGAAATTTACAAACGTTATAGTTAATGGCTAATTATAATAATGATGGGTAATCGAATGGGATTCAATTGAACTCAAATTTTAATTTAACTTGCGTCATGATAATTTAAAAAGTATATTGAAATTTACCAAAACTTGAAGTTAATGGCTAATAATAATAATGATTGGTAAGCGAATGGGATTCAACTGAATTTAAATTTTAATTTAACTTGCTTAATACATGATAATTTAAATGTAAAATAGAAATAAACATAATTTTAGTTCAAATATTTTATTAAATAATATATATGAGCAGTTTTTAGTAAAAAAATTTAGAAAAAAATTTAGTGAGTTTTTTTCATTTAATTTTTCTAAAATTTGATAAGAATTTATTGAAATCACAAGTTTGATAAATAACTTTGCACAATAGAAGTTCCCTAAAAAAAATTTAGGATACTAAATCCATATATTATAAAAAAGCCCAATTTAAATAACATAAATCAAAATTTCACCTCAAATTTTTTTCTGCAGATCCAATAAAACACACTAAAAACAACTCCATACATATATATCCTCAAACAAAATGGCATAAACTCACCATACGCCCCATAAATTATTGATAGAAAACTTTTAAAATTCTTGAAAACTAAGATTTCTTGTGCATACAGAACGCTTTGTTAGCCACCCTTCTTACATGTTAAAGCATTCCATCTCATTCCATACTTTTATGGGGTAGGGGTATGGGGTAGGGGTAGGAACATGTGATGAGGAGATGATTTATGTTCTCAATGTTTTTCCAAAGAACACATTTACTAAGACTATTTATTCCTTGTATATAGGACTTTTTAGGTGTGTCTTGTGGTTGAAATTCAATTACATGAAAATTTGAGATTAAAAAAAAATTTACAGATTTCTATATCTTCTTCTGCTTAGTGGTAATTTTTAAATTTTTCATAATTAAAAGAAAAATCCAAAGAATATATCTAATAAAACTTTTAAAACTTTCTTTATTCCTCTTTTATATGATTTTTTCAGTAAAGTATTGTTTTGGAAATTTAACCATATGAAAATTTAGATTTAAGGAGCTTTTTACATATTTCCGTATATCTTTCTATCATTAATAACTGTTTTTGAAATATATCTTTTTATCATTAATAATCGTCTTTTGACTATATATATAATTTAATTTAATTTTAGAATATAGATTCTGAAATATATCAATTCATCTTTTAAATTTTTTATTCTTTCCCATCTTATTTTAAACTCAAGAATATAAATATCTTATTTAATGGAATCTTTACCTTTTCAATTTTAATATATATATATATATATATATATATATATATATATATATATATATATATATATATATATATATATATATATATAATTTTATAAGGAGTTGTCTATAATGCGACTTTTTGAGATTCCGGTGACGGAATCTGGCGGAAGAAATTGAGATGAAATCATGATTTGTTGCAGTTAAAATGGTTTTTTAACTGCATATTCGGATTCAGCACCCTGAAAAACCCCTAGGACGCTTTCATTGTGCAGAAACTAGTTATCAAACTTCGATTTCAATAAATTACTGCCGGATTTTCACCGGAAAAAATCACCGGAAAAGCTTTCAAAAAGTCGCGTTAAAGACTACGGCATTTTATAATCTAATTTAAAATATAACTCTTTTAAATAATTCTTAAATTAAGGAGTTTTTACTGGTCCTAATGGTTAAGAGCATATGTTTCCTCCTAAGAGGTCATAGGTTCAAAACCAGAGGGGGTAGAGTGTCCTTTGTCCCACAAACAAGGGGGTCTCATACACCAATTTGGTGGATCTCGTCTAGCTTGGTGGTGAACTTAAAATTGGATAATAATAATAATAATATATCCTTCCATCAAATTTGGATAATAATAAATTGGATATGGCTTGGTGGCGACCTTAAAATTGGATAATAATAATAATAATATATCATTCCATCAAATTTGGATAGTAATAAATTGGATATGGCTTGATGATGGCCTTAAAATTGGATATGGATTGGTGGTGACCTTAAAATTGGATAATAATAATAATAATATATCCTTCCATCAAATTTGGATAATAATAAATTTGATATGGCTTGGTGGTGACCTTAAAATTGGATAATAATAATAATAATAATAAATTATAATCTAATTTTAGATTGTAGATCTTAGAAATGGTTTAAATTATATCAATTTGCCTTTTAAATATTTGATTCTTTTACAAAGATTGAACCATATGACAATTTAGATTTAAGGAGCTTTTTACATATTTCCATATATCTTTCTATCATTAATAACCATTTTTTGAAATATATCTCTCTATCATTAACAACCCTCTTTGATTATATATATAGTTTAATTTAATTTTAGAATATAGATTCTAAAATATATCAATTCATCTTTTAAATCTGATATGGCTTGGTGGTGACCTTAAAATTGAATAATAATAATAATAATAATAATAAATTTATAATCTAATTTTAGAGTGTAGATCTTAGAAATAGTTTAAATTATATCAATTCATCTTTTAAATCTTTGATTCTTTTACAACTCATTTTAAATTCAAGAATATAAATATCCTATTTAATCTAATCATTATCTTTCAATGCTAAAATATAAACCTATCTTTTTTTAATAAATAATTTTATAATCTAATTTTAAAATGAAATTCCTCTAAATAGTTCTTAAATTACATTAATTCATCTTTTAAATATTGGATTCTTTCCTAACTCATTTTAAATTCAAGAATATAAATATTTTATTTAATCCAATCATCACCTTTCAGTTCTAAGTATGCCGAAGACGTTTTTATTGTGAGGTTCGACGAACTAACACTGTAGAGATTCATAGGCTAGCACTATGGAGATATCCTCCACGTGGCATTTTTAAGTCAACCCTCCAACCTCCATTTAACGTAGTCGGCGTTCCCTTTGGATCCTAAGGTGAAAATGGTAGTTGATAATAGTATGTAGTGGCCACTTATGCTAATGAAAATTCTATTAATGACTTAGTTGAGAAAAAAATAAATATACAAATATATTTTAGTATAAAAAAGATAATTTAAAGATGAAATATTATTTGTATTAGTCCATCGGGGCTTTGATTGAGAGTGAAGGGTGCAATGCTAAGGTACTCCATGCAATAGGTCACCTATTCCAATCCCTTGTGGGTCTTGACTTACAAAAAAAAATATTCTTTTTATTAAATTTTATTTTAATTAGTTCAAAGTTTTTGAATCAATGTGTTTTTAAATAACACTTAAATTTTTTTAAAGTTGAGAATACTATTACTTATTGTAAATGATATATGATTTATTATTACAAATATTTTAAATAATAAGAAAAGTTGTAAGGTAAAAAGTTTTTACTTTTGGTTTGACATATCTAAAACTTGTAACTAGTATTAAATATAGTCCATATTTAGTAGCTTACATACATCTATTCCATTATGTTATATACTAAATAAGAAGTGTTCAATAGCACACTTGTTTGGAGGGGTTCACTCAATATAGAGGAATTCCAATTCCATTTTGAAGCAAGCAACATACTCCCCACTCCTTCAGTCAACTTGGCCCAATAAAAATTAGTTGTGACAAATGTTGACATTATACGATATTTTAGCATTGATGCTATCCATTTCACAGATAGGAAACATGTTATGCTAGATGGTTTAAAATGTATCAAATGTACATGACACCTTTATAAGATATCTTAGAATACTATCGAAATAAGAGCATGTAGTTTAATGAGATCAAAAGGAAAGGGATAGCCTCATTAACATCGACAATATTGTAGTGTGGTTGTCATGAGGTTCTAGAGCATTCCAATTGTTGTTAGCATGAGAATATTTGCAAAAGTAAAATATAATTTGATATTTGGCATAGAGATAAATAAACTTGCATGCATTTTGTAGATGTATGGTTAATAGTTAATTTCTTCATGGGTACATAAGTTCCTTTGGTTGCTAAACAAAAGGCCACTTTTTTTATATTAAAGCCCAATATATCTAACACTATCCTTCCTTTGCAATGCAAGTAGTACATGAAGTTGTTAAGACAAATGAATAGATTGATATTTTGGTCAATAATGAATCTTAACAATATATGGTCCCAAGCATTAAGGTTTGGAACACAAGTAGTTGAAGCATGTGTTTAGAATGAATATCTGATCCAGGAGGATTCCGTTGATTCAGCTGTACAAGTGTTCAAGTGTCGTCATCAGTGTTTAGTGTCGTTGTCACTTCAGTTCAGCTTCGACAATTTGATAATCTTGGTTATGGATCAGGTTGATTAGGTAATATGGTGTTCAATTGATATGGGTTTTGTGCCTGTTGTCGACATGAGTTCATTGACATGAGTGCCTGGAATGGTCGACGACATGTGCCTTGTCGTTCGAATCGCAGGATTTGGTGTCGACATGGATGTCGTATGTGGCAAAGGTTCGATATGGATTGTCGTCGCAAAGGGTAGTTGGAGTCGACGATGTATATGGTGTTATGTCACATTGTCGATGTCACATTGTCGACAAGTTTTTCATCATGCAAAAAATGTCGCTAATGTCACTTAGCGGCGAATGATTCTAAATAGGTGATCATTGTTAAAACCCTAATCCTACATCTAAACCTAAACCCTAACTACATTACATTGCTATGTACTAAAACCTAAACCTATCAAACCTATTGCAATACAAAAACAATGTATTAAAACATAACCCTAAACTCTAATGAACTAGTCCTAAACTTATCACATTAAAATTATGTTTTAAAACCCTAAACCCAAGCTTTTATCAACCCTCGGGTAGATGTAATAAGTTTTAACAAACAAAAACATTACAAATTAATGTTATACATAGTCCCTAAATCGTGCGGGTATGGAGACCGCGACGGAGAGGACATGTGAATGTGTATCGTAAACCGTCGAGGTATGTGCTGGCAATTTTGGAGTTAACCACCAGATAAACCATGTTGGGACTGTGCCATGTGAGCAGGTAGAGGAGAGGTAAGGTGGAGGTCAGCGTTTGGAGGTAACTGCACGGAGAAATCATAACCGTGAACATGTGAATGGTTCGCAGGTTAAGCCGCAACCATCGGAGTCAGCAAACCTTTTGGTGAAACAAACCAGAACCGCTAGGGTAAGAACCTCTATTCACATGCGCTGGTAGGAGCAACTCCACCCGATCAGCTAACGGTTAGCGGTCAGCACTAACCAAAGTTTATTTATGGGTTTTTTTTATATGTTTTGTTCGGAATTAATCTAAGGACCATGGCATTAAACCTAAGGTGGCACTAAACCATTAGACCAAACTTTTACACCAATCTAGATCCAACTAGACACATCTACAAACCAACCAAAGAGGTTATCATGTACCTGCAGGCCTTTAAAAGGCGGATTTTCCTTCATTGAACAGGAGAGTGGTTTTTTATTTTTGTATGTAGATTCTGGAGGACATAGGCGGTTTTTTTTTCAGTGTTACTGGAGTATCTAGAGTCGGTTTTGGAAACCGTAAGCAGCATTGGAAAGCTGGTTCAGAGGGCTATTTGATGATAGTGATCAGAAGTGCCTGCGTGCAAATTTAGACTAATCAAATATCTGTGTAATCAACGCCTTCTTCTCATTCCTAATAAAAATGGTCGCCCATCTTGAAAGCGGACCCGGAGATGTAGTCCATCAGGGACGAACTCCGTCATCAATCTTGTTGTCTGGTATCACTGTGTTTTTATTGTTTTCACTTCTGTTATGCATAGATTTTATGTTTAATCAGTTGTCGTAAAGTGTTCTTCTCAAGCAAGTTTTCCTCGATTTCCGCACTTTCAGTTAACATTCAAATCATTAATGGTTAATCAATTCTACATTAGTTTTTAGTTTATGATCATTTCAGATCATAGCTTTTCAATATTCCTTTTGGTTAGGTATGGCTCTTATTATTTCTCATTTTTGGCCTTAAAACATTTTCATATTGTTTTTCCTCTATTTTATATATCAAATGTTGGTTTAATATGCCTCTATGTATTACATAATCATGTAGTACATGGTCACACAATAATCACATGAAAGCAAGAGCAATTGTCACCTTCATCATAGGATTGGCTTTGCATCTAATGAAATGAGGAGTACATGTAAATGATATTTTGAAGACAATGTGATGTCAAATATTTGTATTAGGGGGTAAAAATAGATATTTTGTATAGAATGGATTTTGATATAGTTTCAAAACAAAATACATTGATGTAGGGAAGGAAATATATAGAAAAAGGTGCAAGTGTACATTTTTCTCATTCTTTCTTCTTGTTTCTTATTTCTATATTTGGAACTTTTTAAGGAGGTTGACCAATCACATTCTTTATACTCATCATATACCTAGACATAAACAATCATGCACCACATTTGGGATCTTAATAAGTTCATAATCAAAACCCATAATAGTGGGCTAGACTTTCATACTCATATAGAAAGTGACAACCAATCATCCCTAAACTCTGCTTATAGTAAGTGGATTGGGTTACCAACACCACAATAAAGCCATCTTTTTTTTTCCTTAAAGAGTGAATTGAGTGATTATTAATTAGCTAAGTTTTTACCTTCCACCCCTTGGGTACATACACCTTGAGCAAGCCTCATAAGTGAAGCTACAACTCATGGGTGAAACTATGCCACACGGTTGAAAGTAAAAAAACCCTTGATAGGAATCAAGTTCAACCTTGCATCTAGGCATTTACAATGTGAAAGGGCATGTTTTGTAGTAAGAAAAGTGGCAATTAAAAGATCTTGTAATGGAACACATGTTGAAGAAAATGGATAAAGTGATCCAGAGGTTATCATAGAACATCGCCCTTCATTTTAAAACTCTTCCTACCTAAATGGAGGTTCCCACACCCACACCTATAACTTTGCAAATCACTATCACCCTTGCTATCACCATGCCAAACATCTCAAACAATAGGATGATGAAAGCAGGTTCAATACTCATTCTAAAGCTTTTTAGGGTAACAATAAGAAATCTAAACTAAAATGGCTCAGGAAGCTTCTAATTTCCTGAGGACTTGTTGTAATTAAGGAGAATGCCAGGCACATGTAGAACATGGTCAATTTCTTTACATGTGGAGTGCCACATGTACAAATGTAATCAAACATGTACCAATTATACACATAACATGGATAATAGATAAATTGCAACAACATGGAGCATTGTAGATTAAATTGATGGTTTTGATTAATGCTAAATAAATCTTAGCATTACTTGACTTCATCCTATGTAGCATTAAATGTTTTTTGTAACTTATATGTTTTGTAAGTTTAAATTTAGGAAACGAGTGGTATAATTTGGCCTCAGCTCAGGATGAGGCTAAATAAGACTAAAATCTATTTCAATGGAGGATATACATGTTGTTATATGCTCTTAAGTGGAAAAATTTGGATAAATAAGTAATGCATTACTTGATTTGTGTCAGGTCCTAAAAATTCCTCATTTTTGACCATATGTTACCTCTAACCATCCTTTGTTTAACAAACCTTGAAGCCTATGTTTACACTTGTTCATGTATTTTTGGGTGTGAACTTGAGAAATTAAGCTTAAGTTACTTATCATCAAAAGTTACATAGGACGATCTTTAATTTTCCTAAATTGCTTCTATTCATTGCATTATTAAAGTCTATTGTTTTTACTAATCACCACCGAAAATATCATGTAGCATTCACATTTAATTTTGTGTACCTGAGATTCCTATACTATTTTAAATTCTGGTACCAGTGTGGACTTCAAAGTTGCGATAAAGGCATGGACCGATGGATAAGAGTTCCAATTATGGGCTAGCTGCCATACTTTGTGATCGTTGAAGATTTGTTAGGTATGAGGTTAGTGGGAAATGTGTGCCCATTTTCCTCTAATACTTAATAGAAGACCCAAAGATGGAGTATTAGTTTCTCAAAGAAATCCTTGCTCCAAATATCATATTCTCGTGATCAAAAGAAAGTTGTGATAGAAATATACGAATAGAAGTCTGTTATGATTTTGTTTTCTTAAACAATGTGGCTCTTCGCAACCTGAGATGTAGTATGGTCTATATAATGTAAATTATAGGTTAGAAATACCCTATTATGTTGTCAATGTAACGTTAGTTTGAAGTCATGGTGTTGCTTTGGATCAACGAGATCTTAGCCACTGATCGCCTCATGTAAAAGAATGATTTTGGATTAATAAAAGAGGGTCTATGTCAGGTTCTACTTTTACTAAGGTTATGTTATGTTTATGATTCATTGTTCTTTGTAATTTAACTTAATTTTAGAGAGGGTGCAAGTTGGTTAGGTCAGGCCAGCCAACCAACTCAACTCATCACACCTCTAGTACACAACATTGTGTGGTTTGAAGGTTAGACTTGGTATCTTGTGGTGTGTATTAATTTATTGTGTGAACTTTTACAGCCTTTTATTGATTAGGTGTTATCACATGCTCTGTTTCTTCTCTGATGAGTACATTTGAGTTGTGCCTCTTTAATCCATCAATGATTGATATCTAGATCTGGAGATTGATTTGTGAATGAATATGTGATATCTTATTTTATTTGTACATTAGAGTTAGTGTAGGTATAAACCCTAGAGTGGTTATCTTATTTTAGAAGGCTTGTTGGTCCTTATGAGCTAGTTGGAAAAGTGTGTCCTCAGGTAGTGATTGCTCTTGGTTCTGGAAGTCTTGAAGTATTATTTTTATATTGGGTTTCATTTCTTTTCAAAGCTCTTAAGTCATTCAGACTCAAGAGCTGCAGTATATTGGTTCCTTTGTAAACTTGTGTGTTTAATCATCACCAGTTGAGGTTATTGAAGCTCAAGTTTTATGTTTAGTGATTTGAGTTGTGATTATAGCATAAGGACTCAGATTTAAGGTTGCTTTGTCTATCATCAATTGAATCTGGGTTTCCATATCTATGGTGAATTATAGAAATTATTAGAAATTCAAGTTTCGGGTTTTGTTTTGTAAACATTATATATATCATCTTGTCGTCATTAAATGCTTTTCCTGTACTCAGGAAGTGTTGATTTGAAATGAGATATTTGATATTTGATATGTTTGGTACTGATTTGATTCACTTGTCAATTTTTCTTGATACCTATTCTCTCTTCTTATTTTTAAAGACGGACCTGCTTGGTTTGTCTTGATTGATACATGAATGGAAGTGGAGTTACCAAAAGGGTAAACATAACAAGGTTAGTTAAAAGATCAATTTGATTAACTCTTTATAGTTTAAAGAGTATGGCTCTCATTTCCAGTTTTGTGATTATATCATTGAGTTTCTTTAAATGGTGAGAAATAGAGTTCCAAGTTTGATTAGAGTAATTTCTTAGACTGAAGGAGTACTAGAACAAAATCTAAGTTATTTTGATGATTGGTAATATTTCCACACATTAACTCGCACTAGTAAAAAACAAATTTTATAGAGGGAGTGCAAATTATAAAATGATATTGAATCCTTGTGCCCTAGTTTGGGTTCACAAATAATTTGTGTGGCATTGATTGAATTCAACCTGTGTGTGTTTCTTTATTTCTTTTACAAGTTTTCAATGCCAGTTGGTGTTTGGCTTTAGGAGTGAGGTAGGTGAAACCTGAGTTGATTTTTTTAATAAATCTATCAATTTAGAGTAGGAAGTTAGTTTAATGATTTCATGTATTGTTTTGGAACCTGGAATTTTTGATGAATAGATAGAGACATGAGTGATTTTCCAGAGTTTTTAGATCTCTCGACATTGATTGTGTTGTGCCTCAAAGTGTATGAACCCTGGTTTGAAAAGTAAGCGTTGAGGATTGAAGGAGACAATATTAACACCCAACATGATCTAGGTGGATATTGGTGGCCACCTACTTATCCCACTTGGACCCCCACCATCGTCTCTTTCAGTTTTTCAATTTCCTTATTTGTAGCACAATTTACTATTTTTGGCAGTTTTTCGAGTCCTGAACTAGGGAGACGTTTTGAGGCCCTAAACGGTGTTTTTTTTGGGCAAAATATCATTCAGTGATTATTATGGCAATCACATTGGCATTTGTAGTCCTCAGAGAGATATTTCCAATGAGGTATCATATGTGTCAAACATAGATAATATGACCAAGTTATGACCCCGGGAAGTTGGCTACCCAACTAACCCCAATGAGGTCCATAAAATCTTGGTGTTACATCTCCTCGGGTTAGGGTTTTGGTTGTTTATGGTTTTATCTTATTGTTCAATAATAAAAATTCCCTTGACCCTCATTGTAACTTAGTTCATAGGTATGTAACCACCACATCTCTTCTCAGAGATAAGCTACCATCGAACGAGCTAGTCTTAATTCCATGATGTTTGTAAGCATACTTCAGTATTTCATATTAATGAAATGAAGTGTTATTTATGCTGCATCTCTGTATTTATGGTTATATCTGAAATTTTTTGTGTTCTTGTTTAAATCTGGATCACAACTTTTTGGTATCATTGTTAGGGAGGTGCTTAAAGAGATTATGGTAAATTCTGGTTGAATTTCTTTTTAGCAATAACAATGAGTTCTGCATTGTTTTTGCTAGTAGGTGCGTGCTTCTATTTCTGAGTGCTTAAGGAAGGGTAATTTATTGTGGACTTTTGTAGGTATATATTTTTGGAGATAGCTGCAACATTGAAATTGATCTTGATTTTTTACCCGCAAGTGTTTTTTTTTTACATTTTTGAAATATTCTGATTTGATTTTTCTTTTCTTAAAACATGAATGACTAGAAGGGGTAGAGGTCCAAAACCCAAGAAGGGTAGAGGAAATATTGATAATTTGGAAAGCTTTTCTTCTCACGGTGGGCCTTCTGTTGTAGGTAAAAAATCCAGGCATACACAGACCAATGAGGTTGGTACTTTACACCTGGACTATGGTGACAATAGTTTAGGGGTATCGCAATCAGTGATAGGGAAGAAAGTGGCTTTTGTAACTGAGGGATCAAATTTAAAACACAATCAACCTTCACATTTTATAGAGGGACAATTTTCTTGGAGGAAAGAGGATGGAAGATCATGAGGATGTCAATGGTGAAGGAGTTGGTGAAAACCAGCCACAGGAAGAATAATCCACCTTTGGATTTCCAATTGTGGACCCTGATACAATGGTGCAAATGAAGAATATCCCACCATCAATTCTTCCTCATTTTCATGGTAAGGTACATGAGGACCCCGACACTTTTCTTTTTGAATTTGACATATTATGTAGGAGTTATGACTATTCATTGGATGCCCAAAAATTGAAGCTTTTCCTCGCTACCCTTAAAGACTCAACTTTACGTTGGTTTCTAGGGCTGGGGGGAAACACTATAACTACTTGGGATTAAATGAGGAGGAATTTTATGAGTAAATACTAGGAGTACTACAAAACTTGTGAAATGTAGGATGAGATCTTTACAATTACATAGAATGAGTATGGGAGTTTGGAGGACTATCTTGAGTGGTTTTTGTATATCCTTCGAAAGTCCAAACATAAATTTGTTCATAGTACTATCAAGACCTTATTTTTATGAGGTATTTTGGATGATTCCAAAAATAATTTGAATTTATTAGGACAGGGAGATATTTCTCAACTCACTTTGGACGAAATTGGTGACTTGTGCAAGAAGTTTTTCATGTAATCAGTCTAGATTTGGTAAGGGAATCAAGAGCAATTTTCAAAATAACAAATTTGGATCTACTGATGCTGTGATTATTGGTCTTGAAAATAAAATGGATAATATTAAAATTTAAATAATGAATATTCTTAGTAAGCAAATAGATTCTTTAAAATTTCAACAAAAACTAGCAAAAGAACAAGCGTCATTGTTCATTTATTGTCCAAAGTGTAGAAAGAAACATCTTTTACGTGAATGTCCTGCATATTTCAAAGTTGCTAATAGTCATGTGATATGAGTAGGTAAACATTATATAGAGGAATTCCATTCCATACCTGGATTGAAAACAAATTTTGAAGAGGATCATTCAACACTTGAACCACTGCACACCATGGGAGCATGAAAGTCATGGCCTCAAGTAGGTATAGGTGAACATCTTGAATATGCATCATATTTTCTAGTTTTCACAGGTCACCACAGTATCCTTATCAGAATTTGAATTATTCTTAGCCTTAGCAGTAAGGGTATCATCCATAGTTTGGATAGTCTTCTCCTCCTTGGCAACAAGGATGGAAGGGGCCATCACACTCTCATTTTTCGTACCCTATACCTCCACAATGTATCATACATAGTATATATCCTATCTATTAGCATAACCCTCATTTTTATTTGTTCTTCCACAGTAGACGTAACCTATGCCACCACCTTTATCTTTTCCATCACCATTTAGGCCACCTCAGTTTTCGAAACAACCTGTTCCCAAACCGAATAATAAAGTGGTACAAATGATCCATTCCATTGTGCTAGTCTCTTTCCCTACTTATCAGACTATGCCAGTTGGGGTCCATAACCTATTACTGAGATTGAGAAAGGCGATACAATCATAAAAAAAAAAAAAAAAAAAAAAAAAACTGCGATAACCATTGAGGAGAAAATTGAGGAGGAGATTCTTGATCAGTTGCACAATGGTGTTGCTTCACATACCATTTCTATAAACTCAGAGTCCTCACCTTCTTCTTCAAACCAGTCTCCCTATCCAGAGAGGTTACTTATGGAGAAAGTTATTCCTCCCCCTAAGTTTGACCTGGCTGCTGAATTGAGGAATATTTGTATTAAAATTCCTCTAATTTAGACTTTAAAAGAGTTCCCTATTTATGGTAAAACTATTAAGGATCTATGTATCAAAAATCCAGGAAGAAAGAGATCGGAACCCCATACTATCTAGTTTGTCGGTAAGGCATTCAAATTGATGACACGACACAATTTTGTAGATAAATATATTGATCATGGAAATTTGGTTGTCTCTTTAATAATCAATGGCATCCTAGTTCACAACATTTTGATTAACCTTGGAGCAGCCATCAATGTGATGACCAGGTATACCATGGAGAAGCTTGGGCTGACTCATATACATCCAACTCCCACTGTGTTAGAATTAACTGATTGATATAAAATTAAACCAAAGGGCATATTAGACGATGTGATTGTCTCAATAGATTCTTGGGAATACCCTATAGACTTTATTGTCCTACAACTCAAAACTCCTAGCGGGGGCATCCCTTGATTATGAGATAGCCATGGCTTTCCACAACTGATTCTTACATTGGTTGTCACTTTGGCAACATGCTTATTACACATGGGGACTCTAGGGAAAAGATCACCCTCATTAGGGGAATTTTGAGGTCTAAAATGGGCCTCCTAAGAAAAATGTACAACCAAAATAAACTTTATAATAATTAATAGGATTCAAGATGATGATGTCAACCATGGGGGGTGATTCACCATTTTTGGAGTAAAAAAGTAAAAATATAAAAAAAAAAAAAAATTAAATAATAAAACTACTTTTTCAACTCATATTTTAAACTTATCTCCCTAAGGTTTTGCTCAAATTTCAAGCAGGAACACTCATTTGATGAAAAATTTAATTCCTCATCCAAGGAGTACCCATGTTGCATACTTTCGATGGACCTTGCTACATGAAAGATCAAAAATACATGAAAAAAAGTGATTGCAATCATGTTTTTAATGTATTTCTCATTTTTTGTTTAGCAGGGTCCATCAAAAGTATGCAACATGGGTACTCCTTGGATGAGGGATCAAATGTTTCATCCAATGAGTGTTTCCGCTCAAAATTTGAGTAAACCCATAGGGAGATAAGTTGAAGATACGAGTTGAAAAAATAGTTTTTCCCTTTTTCCCTCTAAACTTTGATGATGTAATCTAATCTTATTTTATTATATCCACTATTGTTTTATAATTTCCTTAGGAGGCCCATTTTAGACCTAAAAACTTCCCTAATGGTACTGTTGGAGAGGTAAATCCCCTCTACGGATAGAGGCGATCCCTACTAGCCCAGCAGGGGTCTAGCAACAATCACACAATGCTGCTACGCATGTTCCTAATTACAATTAAAACAAGAGGTAAAGAGCACCTACTTGGATTCCTGCGTTGTCGTTTGACGAAGAGATGTTGCCTTCGCTCCTCCGCTTCGGCTAGTCACAATCCTCCGCGATCTCCGCGAATAGACACCTGCACACACGAAGTGGAAACAAACACAAGCGTGAAATCTAGTAAAAGCAACCATACATCAGTCAGAAAAGATGTAATTCACATTTAACCATTGCATAGACAAATGAGAATGGAACAATAATAGCAGTCATCTATTATTAATCAGAATAGAGAAGAGTACAACCAAATGTTCTGACGTCGGTAACCTTCTCAGGAGGGGCCAGTCAGCATGTATCTCAAGCATTCACCTTTGAGGATGATTCTCCCAAGACAAACAACTCTCTCTCTCTCACAAATAGCACAAAACAACCTTCCCTAAGCAATCAATCACTTCCACACCTAGCACACCAAACCTATAGCAGCAATCTGAGCACTACAAGCTCTGTACAATCCAAGCTATTCCAAGCTAAGTCTAACTAGCTACTCATGGTAATGGTGAGAGTTTATATAGGATAAGGAGCCTCCTAAAAGGGTGGAAGGATGAGCTTATCCTTGAGGGAAATGGTTGCAAAAGGGTCGAACAGACATGCCATAGAAGGGAGTCGACATTCACAAAGCTAACAACCAAGCCTGGAGTTATCTGGAAGGCTGGTTGTTTGAACAAATTCGCCCAAACTGGATCAGCGCGGATGATTGGGAAACTGCCGCGCTGTCGTCGCGTCTCAATAACTGGGACAGTCATGTCAGCGCGGAAGCACACGGGAAAGGCGCGCTGTGGGACATCGCGGAAAAGTGATGTTCTTCCGCGCTGGCAGCGCACAGAATACACTACAAGGCGCCTGTCATCGCGGTTATTTTAGGAACAGACGCGCTGATGAACAAAACTTTGGAAAAATGGGTTTTTGGGGCCAGTTCAGAAGGCATGAAGCTTAGTGATTGGCACAGCAGGGTGACTGACAGGAAGGCAGTGAGAAATTACTGTGTAACAGGTACCCTCCTGCAAGATCTATTCAGGATCGTCATGATATAGTTTTGTAGTTAGATGATGATAGTAGTGATGAGGAGACTCAGTCCCTCTCTATGATAGACCAAATTCGCCAGTATGTTGAGTGCACTAAGGAGAGCTAGACCCATGAATTTCTTGGTAACCTGGACACTATGCTGAACTTTGAGCTTCATCGTCGTATCTTTAGTCCAAACTTCCAAGAAATTTGTGGTCCACAATCCTCATCATTAATACAAAACTTGATAGCTACCACATACATTCACGAACCATACACTACACTTCTTGAGGTGAGTCTAGGAAAATATTTACATATTAATCTAGACCTTGACCCATATCAACAAGAGAAGCTTGAGAAATTGCTGCGAGTTCACCTTGATGCCTTCACATGGAGCTATGAGGACATGAAGGGAATTCCTCTTGAAACCTGTACTTGTCACATTTATATTCAGGAAGGTGCCCGAACTGTTCAACGGCCCCATAGGTGAATAAACCTCAAACTTTGATATATTGTTAAAGAAGATCTTCAAAAAATATTGGATGTTGGCTTAATCTATCCTATATATGATATCCAATGGGTCTCCCCATTGTTAATGTTACTTAAAAAGGATGGGAGGTGGTGTATTTTCATTTATTATCAAGAATTAAATAAAGCCACCCACAAAGACTACTTCCCACTTCCCCTCATTGACCAGGTACTAGATACCCTTGCGGGTGAAAAGTACTTCTCCTTTTTGGACAGCTTCAACGGTTACAACCAAATACATATCAAACTAGAGGACCAGGTCAAGACAACTTTCACCTTTCCTTGGGTGACGTTCGCTTACTGAGTGCTTCCCTTTGGACTATGTCATTCCCCTGCTACTTTTTAGCATGTGGTCTTAACAATTTTTTGCTGAACTCGAGTGTGTGGAGGTCTATATGGATGATTTTTCAGTATTTGGTGATTCATGTCAAGAATCCCTCTAAAATTTAAAGAAAGTGTTGATTAGGTGTTGTTACACAGCAATTTGTCACCGTCCCTGTTACCCCTCTCCCGCACACTGGCAGACTCATTCCGAGACCTATGAGAAGTGACATGACCTGAAACCACTTGCATCATATTCCTCTAAGTATGAGCTTCATATGCCCTGAAGACATCTCCTGCAGAATACCCATAAAAAGACCTCTTTTTGCATTGGTACGGTTCCACAATGTACTGCTCACGCCAATGGGGGAAATCCTCTAAAGAGGGCACGCCATTGGTGCTCTGTCTCAGAGTCGCACTCGCGCCAACCGAATTGGGTAAAGTTTTTAACAAACAGGCTTCCGAAGGTTCTCCTTAACCCATTCACCAACTGAATCCTTGTTGAGTTAGGATGATTTGGCTTCGAATCTCCATAGAAGGGAAGTGGTTTGCCACCTTTCATGGAATCTTCTTAGTGATAAAGCCAATCCCATGAATAATGTGGTTGATCCTATCTCCTTCCTCTCTATCTATAAAAGCTTGTCTCTATGCCTTGAGCAAGCTAGTTCCAGCATAGTGATAGAGAATTCCAGGAGTTCAAGAGTTTGAAGCTGCAAGAGCCTTCTTTGCACCCATAAGGCCAAATCTAAGTGAGGAGATTCTTGTCACCCAAGAGAGAGAGGCTTGTTTCCCATCCCAACAAGCTTTGCAAGACTTGTGTAGCTGACTACCCAGCCAAAGGAGGATTTGACGTCAGAACTATGGTTGTATTCTTCTTTGTTATTTATCAATAATAGATGACTCTCATTATGGTTCCACTCTCATTGTCCTTTGTAATGATTGATGTTGAGTTATATCTTTTCTGACTGATATATAGTTGCATCTATTGGATTTTATGCTTGTATTTGTGTTGTTCTTTGCATGTGTAGGTGTCCAATCACGGAGATCGTGGGGATCGTGACCTGCCGAGGCAAAGGAACGAGAGCGACGTCTCTTCTACGAATATTAGGGTTGGAATCCAAGTAGGTTCTCATCATCCACCTTTAATTTGCAATTAGGAACCTGCGTGATAGCATTGTTTGATTGTTGCTAGACCCAGTCTGGGCTAGTAGGGATCGTCTCTGTCCGCAGAGAGGATTTACCTCCACAACAGGTGCCAAGAGGCCTATCTTGCTTTGAGTGATAAAAAGTGTAGATTAATGTGCAAAGCAAGAGTAGTCATTGGTCATCTTATTTCCAACAAGGGTATACAAGTAGATCCTACTAAATATGAGTTATCACACACCTACTAGTACCTAAAACACAATGGGAAGTGAGGGGTTTTCTAGGCCATGTGGGATACTACCAGAGGTTCATTGAGAAATTCTCTAGGATAGCCTCTTCTCTATTTCGGTTGTTGCCTAAGGATAGTGATTTCTCTTGAATTGAAGCTTGCTAATGGGACTTTGAGGAATTGAAGGGGGAATTAGTAAGGGCAACCATCCTGATGGGACCTAATTGGTAACTGCCTTTCCATAGCTCCTCTGATGCTTGAGAGACTTCTATAAGCGCAAATTTGGGCCAAGAAGAAAATCAGACACCCTATCCCATCTATTATGCCAGTAAAAACTTATCCTCCTTCGAGTTGAATTACATGGTAACATAAAAATAATTTCAAGCTATAGTATTCACCATAAACAAATTCATACATTACATTCCCAAATATGAAGTTTTTGTTCACACAGATCATTCTACAATTAAATACTTAATGAATAAACCTTTGAATAGCAGGCGAGTTACTAGGTGGTTACTATTACTACAAGAATTTAATATTACCATAATTGATAGGCCTTGTAAATTGAATGTTGTAGTTGATTTCTTATCTAGACTCAATAGTCTAGGTAAAATTGTTCTAATTGATGATTTATTTCTAGATGATCATTTGTTGTTGTGTCTACTAATTCCCTATGGTTTGCAGACATACCAATTATTTGGCCACAAGAAAAACACCACCACATTTGTCCGCTAGAGAAAACTAGATCATTAAAAATGATGCTTCATATTCATGGATACAAGGATAACTCTTTTACAATGGAGAGACTTGATTATTCACAAGTGTGTTCAAGAGGGAGATTTGTTTGACATCCTTAAGGCATCCCATGATGAATAGTGTGGGGGAACTTTGCTAACAAGTGAACAACATATAAGATACTACATGCAGGCTACTTTTGGCCATCTCTTTTTAAGGATGCCAAAAGATATGTTAGCAAGTGTGATAGTTGTCAGTGGATGGGCCACCCAGTGCAAGCAGATGAAATTCCTTTATGTCCACAGGTGATGATTGAACCTTTTGAAAAATGGAAAATTTATTTTGTAGGACCAATTTCACCTCCATATTTAAATAAAAGGTATATTCTTGTTTGTATTGATTTTGTTACGAAGTGGGTAGAGGCTAAAGTTGTTTTATATGCTATTGAAAAGTTTGTAATTGATTTTCTATTTGAAGAAATTTTTGTGAGATTTGGTGTGCCTAGGGAAATAGTTTCTAAAATGGAACCTAGTTCACTTATAATTTTTTGAAGGGAATTATGTAGCACTACAAGATCTGCCATAGGAATTCATCTCCTTATCACCCACAGGCCAATGGCCAAGTGGAATCAACAAATAAAGTGATTGAAACAATCCTTACCAAAATAGTCAATATGAACAAAAAGGATTGGGAAAAGAAGTTACCAGAGGCTTTGTGGGCATATAGGACTACCTAGAGGAATAGTACTAGTCATACACCATATGAACTGGTTTATGGGACGCAGGTCCTACTACCGATCAAGTTTCAGTTCAAGACTTACATGATTGGAGTTTAATTGGTCTATATCTTTCTGAGGAACAACAACAATGTCTCTTGAAGATGAATGAATTGGATGAAATGAGAAGAGGTACCATATAACAAACAACTTTGATCCAACAATAGTGTAGTAGGTGGCACGATAATCTAGTCAAGATAAAGCACTTTCAACCAAGAAATTGGGTACTTCTCTTTGACACAAAATTTAAAATTTTTAAAGGGAAGTTTCACACTTGTTGGCTGGGACCTTATGAGGTGGTTAGAGCCTTCGATAATGGATCTATTGAAATCAATACAATCGATGAGAACAATATTGTATTCCTAGTGAATGGGAATTGACTTAGATTGTATCAACAACCCCTCACTAAGGAAGAATTTGTCAAGAAGGTTGAACAACAAATAGATTTGAAGATGGTGGGAAGAGTTGATATTTAGCCTGTTACGAGTATTTCATGATCTCTTTTCCTTTGAATTAAAAAAGAAAAAGAAAAAAAAAAAAAAAAAAAAAATTATATATATATATATATATAAAAAATTAAAAGGAAAAAGAAAAAAGAAAAAATAATAATGCATGACTGTGAAGATCAACCTACTAGTGAATTTGTGTAAGGGTATACTTCAAAACCAAGACACTGGCAGGTAGACTCTCTTTTTTAATAAAATGGGATTTTTGCTTGAATTTCTATTCATGACTAACTTATCTTTGAGAAGTAGGTTTCTACAGGAAACCTTCGGTGGAAATATAAAATAACGAGTGGAAATACAACCTTATCAAAATTCAGGGTAAATGACATGCTTAATTTTTATGCAAGTAGCATGGAAATCCTATTGCAGTTAATTACTTTCATAGGTTACAACATTATCTTGAAAGAGACATCATCATTCCAGAATTGACTACTTTGTCTTTCTTCCTTTCTCGCTGTTAGCACTCCATAAACCTCTTTAGGTTGAGGGAAGGGATCCCAAAGGTAACCACAAACAACTTGTAAGCTAGAATCTAGCCCTTATAGCTTTAGAGAGGGCTCTCTCTATATGGTTTCTCAATCAATTAATTGGCTGAGTACTTCAGATTTTAGCCTAGTTATGAGGATTAAAAGGATAGGTTTAAGTTGTTGCTTGAAGGTAGGTGGAAAAGGGAAGATCCACTTCGAAAAGGATCATTATATTGAATGATTTAAGTGAATAAGGGATGATGATGATATTTTGAGCAGGGGCAAGATAGGCAACTTTGTTGATAATTAACAATTTTCATTGTAGAGAGTGGATGAGTGCAACATCAAAAGGTGACAATAAGAGCATCAAAGTACGGATGAATTCAAATTTCCATTAGAAGAAAAGGAAACACATAAATGTTCAGTTGATACAAAGCAGAGCACAAAGTGAATTCTATAAATTCCCTTAGCTGAGCATGAAAAATTGTTTTCACACCATGGAAACATAAGAAACACTAATAAAAAAGAGAATACACATACCAACATACATCTGACATGAGAATCCCTGGAAAAACACCCTTGGCCTTCTTCTATTCACTTAAAATACTTGAAAATATAGAATACAAGTCTTCTTTCTTCACACATAGACCAACCCTTTCTACATTTCCTTTGAAGGTCTTAAATAGACTTACATCTCAAAAATATCTCATGACCCGATTCACTGTATGAGCTATCCATTTAGAATAGACAGAAACCCACAAAAATAGAAACTTTATGTTTTTCATAAAAATTAGATATAGAAATTCAAAATTTTGCTTTTGGAAAAAACTGAAACTATCTGCCATCATGATAAAAATCCTCTTAAAAATAGCCAAAATCCTTTGGATGCCTTGGTTCATTCATCTTTTGTTTCATCAACTCCCTTCAAGCTTATCAGGTTCCTCTACTTGAGCTTATCAGGTTCCTCTGCCTTTGGGATGAAAACGAAGAAACAACGACCCATTTGTGTTGCACTACAAATGTATGACAATCCTTGTTGGTGTGCTTTAATACATTTCTTTGTTCTGTGACCAAGGGTAAGACTGGCAGCCAATACATCAGAACTTTAACAATATCAACATTTTTATGTTGAGTTCTACTTTGAATTGTGCGAGGATGAAACTCTGCGATACGTTTAGTCCCGGGGCTTAGGAAAAATATTTATGACTGGGGCCGTGACTGGGACAGGAGCCAAATGTTTGTAACATTGCCACATTGTAAATGGTCCCCATGTGTAATACATGGGACCAAAACATATCTACACCTAGGCCGTTAAAATATCAGAAGTCGGAGATCAATGATTTCATAACCTTGAACTTGGTTACACCCCTTAAGGCTTGCGATCTCCGATGAGTGATGTGGCCCGGTCCACGTAGAGAAGGAATGAGGGAGAGCCCGCACGAGGTTTTATCATATAAAACCTTTGTTAAAACTTTTCCACCCAACATTTGATTTAAACACATAAACACACATATATATCATGTCGTCGCCAACTTTTGCGATCACCGATGTGCAATAGCCCTTAGTTAAGGGCCCCGACATTTGGTTCTTTAAGCTACTTGTGACTGCGGGTGAGCCCACACATCGAAGCCCCTCAATCAGAATATTTCAATAAGATAATTTCTTTTTTGAGCTGTGACATGCCTCTACCTGTGATCATCGATTTGCGACTTGACGTCATCCTCTGCCACATGTCACCTTGTGAGTGGTGACACATGACACTTTGAATTGCCCCCTTACGACCCTGAAAATGCTAGATCGTATGCCATGTGACCATCGTACCACCACATCATTGCTGAAATCATATGCCACTGACATATTGAAACCAATCACGCACTTCCACACATCTCTCTGGAGGAGAGAGAAAAGACCCGAAACTACTCTTATTTTTGATAAAATACTTTATAAATCTATCTTCGGTCATCCCAATGCTTTAACACTGAAAGAATATTTCCTGACAATTTAACACTGAAAGCATATATGTGTTGCAATTCGCATATCACAAGATTTAAAATTTGTCACTCTGCTCCACTTCGACAATTTGCCAATTTCTGATTGCGATATGACCCAGACCCCGTTGATATGCCTGATCGACAATCATAAATCGACGATATTGCTCTGTTGTGGTGCTAAGCTTGAACCTTTCGACCGCTAATTTTCTCTAACGTCCACTGTTCCTCTTTTCCAAATCTCCGATATGCGAGATCCGGGACTCATACTTAGCCTTTTTCCTTTGTTTTCAAGCCTTTGAAGAGAGATTTTCATTCAACTATAATTTTTTATGCTGGAATCGAGTTGAAGAGATATTTAGCTCATTAGAAATTTGATTTAGAGCTCATTACCATGGAAACACCTGCAATATCATTTTACAAACACTTGACAAGCAAAGAGCCTTCCCAACTTTAGACTGGTTTGGTCAATGACCTTTTAACATGAAAAACCCTTTAGGCTATGTCACCTAGTGATTCATAGGCTAAAATGACCAACACGAATAGTAAGAGTCCAACACCACTGATTCCTATTATGGGACACTAACATAAGCTCCAATGGGGATGGCAGCCTCTTAGTGAGGTGACAAGAACATAAAGCAGACTAGTAGCCTATTTAGACCATTGGGCAATGGCGTCAAGAAATTAAAAACTGAAAGCATGACTGAATGACTGAATGAAATTACTTATGGCAATAAACCATCGAGATATTAGGGCTTTCACTTCAAGCTTCAAATCCTAATGAAAACCACCCACACTTGCAGTATTGAAAAATAAAATGGTATATACAATGGAATGTTAGATCAGTTGTAACTTAAACAAGAAAATGCTTCAACAACCTGCCATTAACAGGCCCTCCTCCAAGTAGCTCTCTTGATAGGTCTTTCAGTAGATAATAATTATTCCCATGAAATGCAGCAACTTTAAAAGGACCTTTCCACAAGCTGTCAAACTTCCCATGTTTTCCTTTCTCCTCATTTCGGGCATCCCAGCACCAAGTCTTCAATCTGGAAATCAACTGCTTTGGTTCTCTTGTCATGAATTTTCTTGATTCGGTCTTGTATCAGCTGAGTATTTCTAAATACCTCTTCTCTTGACTACTAAAGCTGGATCATCTGACTGATTCTCCTTTGTATGTCATTTGGTTCCACTTCTGCTTCTTGCAACAATTTCATCACAGGAACTCCTAATGAAGAAGGAAAAACTACATTAGTGCCATAAACTAGTTGAAAAGGAGACATGCCTATTGACTTTTTGGTGCTCACCCAATCAGCCCACAATGCATTTACCAGTTTCTTGTGCCAATTCCTTTTGTTCTCTTGCAACAATTTCTTGATAATATTAACCAGGCTCTTATTGGAAGATTCAACCAAGACATTACCCTAAGGGCAATAGGCTATTGAGTGACCTAGAACAATGTTGCACTTATGACAAAAATATACCATTTTATTTGATCTAAGAGAAATTTCATTGTCAATGATAACTTTTTGTGGGCAACCAAACTTGGACAAAATATTATCTTCCAAAAACTGAATGATCACTGAGTCTGTAGCCTATCTGGTTGGAACTTCCTCGATCCACTTGGTGAAATAGTCAGTTGCTGTCAATATCCACTTGTGTTGTCCTGAATAAGTAGGATGGATTTCATTAATAAAATCAAGTCCCCATTGCTGAAATGGTGACTTAACTACTATGGGTTTTAGGGGCAACAAGAGTAATTTCTTCCTTCCTTCGAATATTTGGCATTCTCGACAGCTAGGAACTCTTTTACATCGAAAACAAAGTTTGATAGTAAAATCCCGCTCTTAGGATCTTGTTTGCAGTGGTTTTCCAAAAAAAAATTCCACCACCATCCCCTTTATGAAATTCCTCCATGGTCTTCTCAGCTTCATCTTCTAACAAACAGTTTAACAACATGCCACCAGGATCCTTCGAATACAAAAATTGATCTATAATACAAAACTTGATTTCTTTCAACTTCAAAATCTAGCTTTGGTTTTAGTCAAACCTGGGGGTGCTTGTAAGTGACGCAATACATACATGATGTTTGCATATGATGGAGAGACAACGAACTTCTCTGGAACCTGCTGAAATGGCCTCAACTCATCTTCTTCTGATAGGGCAGCCAAGAATTTGTCTCCAAAGCATGCAAATTTGGTTCTGCCATCATTTTCTCCAGTCCTTGTCCCTTGATCAATTTTGTGGGCTTGATTTGAATATCATACTCAAGTATGGAAGAAATCCACTTTCCACGTCGACCTTCTAGATCATTTTGTGTAAGAATGTCTTTGACAACAACACTTGGCACATAAGAAACAACATGTGAATGTAAAATATACACTCGGAAGTCCTTCAGAGCATTCACTAGAGAAAATGCCTGTTTTTCCATAATATTATATTTAATATAAGCATCCCTGAGTGTTCTACTAAAAAAATGTTATGGGCTTATTCTTCTGCTTCAAAAAAACTGCAATAATATGCTTCGAGGAAAAAGAATAGATAAGAAAATATTGGGTGTAGTCCAGACTAACAAGCACAGAGGTATGAGATAACGTAGATTTTACTTCATCGAAGGATTTCCTGCTTTCTTCATCCCATTTTACTTCACTGTCCTTTTTCAGCATGTCTATGATTTTCCTCAAGAGTTTAGCTAGATTAGGAATAAACCTTCTCAGGAAATTTATTCATCCCATAAAATAATGAATCTCTTTCTTACTTTTGGGAATGTCCATCTTCTGAATGGATGCAATTTTGTTTGGATCAATTCTAATACCCTCTTTGGAAATGATATGGCCTAACAATTTCCCTTCTTCTAGCCCAAACAAAGATTTTTTGGGGTTGAGTGAAATACCATATTTTCTGCACTTAATAAAAACTGCCCTCAGGTGTTGCAAATGCTCCTCATCTAACTAGGAATAAACAATGATATCATCTAGATATATCACCAGGAACTTGTCCTTCTCCTCTACAAAATATAAGTACATATCTCATTGAAATGTAGCTCTCGCATTCATTAAACCAAAAGGAATTTTAGCATATTTGAAGGTTCCCCAAGGTGTGGTGAATGCAGTCTTATCTTGATCTTCCGGGTGAACCAAAATCTGGTTATACCCCGAAAATCCATCCAACAGTGACATCTGCCTTGCACCCACCACTTTCTGAATGATATGATCTATATTCGACAATGGGTAGTTTTCTTTGGGAGAAACCTTGTTCAAATTCCTGAAATCTACACACAATTTGATTTCTCTTGTCCTCTTCCTAACTAGCACTAAGTTAGATAACCAATTAGAAAATCTAAGAGGTATTATAATTCCTTCATCAAATAGTTTTCTCACCTCTTTTTCAATCAAGGGAAGCATAACCCAATTCTTCCTCTACAACTTCTGTTTAAATGGCCTCTGATCTTCCTTGATCAGTATTGTGTGTTGGATGATGTCCTTGTCATATACCTTCAAATCCTGATACCCCCAGACAAAGACATTAGAAACTCTTTCAATAGGTCCAAATAGTTTTGCTTCATTTCTAGACTTAAAGTATTAGAAAACTTTATCATTTTTGGTTAGTCCATTGTGCGTACATTACATTCCTCCACTCCAGCTTCAGTAGGCATCAATTTCGGCCTCTTGGCTACATCATTCTGATCAAAAATATCCTCCAACGATACCAGCCCTCTTGGTATGACATTATCTTTTAGTTGCAACACCTTCAATTCTGTCCCCTGTCTATCCAACTCTCCCTTAATTTGATTTATGAAACTCTGCTTTTCATCTTCCTCTATCTTGTAGTCATTTTCAATCCTTGATTTGGAAAATTCCTCTTTCATCAATAGGAAATTTTCCAACTGTTTATCATTCTCGAAAACTTGCCAGTACTTCAAATTATCTGGGACAATAGGCCTATGTTTCACTTCAACCTTATACTTTCCTCTAACACTGCTAGAAATCTCAAAATCAAAGGCCGATGTGGCTAAGGCATCTGCAACAACATTTTCTTTTCTAGGAACAACTGAAAAACTATACTCAAAAAAATTTTGCAAGAAATCTAGAACAACATTGTGATAAGCACACATCTAGGGATGTTTTGTCTGGTACTCACCTCTAACTTGCCTGATGACCAACTCTGAATCTCCATAGACAACTATCCTTTTGGCTCTTGATTTCTTCAAGACTTGCAAACCCAAAAGGAGTGCTTCATACTCCGCCACATTGTTGGTACAATAAAAAACTAACTTGTATAAACAAAGCCTAGTCTTTCCAACTACCAGGCTAACTATCCATACACCTGCACCAACACCTTCTCTACTTGCTACTCCATCAAAATGCATGGTCCAAAGGTGTTGTTTTGGTTCTTCTTCTTCACATATTTTAACCTTCAAATTTTCAAATTCTTCATGAAATGTTTTGCTTCTATGTTCTTCAATTTGCGTGCTGGTCTGTTATAGACTTTCTTCCTCTTTTATCTCTATTAACAAGACTGTATTTTTCTCCTCTTCATCAGAACAACTAGAATTAAAAAAAAATGAATCTAAATTGAATGAATAGCATATACCAGATGATTTGTAGGCTTATCCTTGTTGTTGATCATATATTGCATGAGTGGTTCTCTGTACAACCTCCTTGCCTGACCACCAAAGACTGAGACGATGATGTAAGACATATCATTTTGCATTGCACCATGTAGCTTTGCCATCCATGATATAGAAAGGAGCATACCATATTTGGGAGGTATGTCTGCTACAACAATATCCATCACCATACTTTTGGAAGGAATCTGAGTTAATGAGACTACTAAATCCTTGATCAATCCCAGACACTTCACTTTGCTGGAATCAAAAGAGTATAGGTCCTTGTAAGGTCTAGTGATGTCAAGCCCCAACCTCTCCATAATCACCTTTGGCATCAAATTGTGTGAAGCCCCGAAATCCAACATAGCATTGTGCAATATTTGATCATGCACATTCAAACTAACATAAAAAGGAGACACATCCCCATCCTGCCCTTTGTCATCAATATTTGGCCCAAAAATTATAGCTAGATGGTCATCAGCTATGTTGATAGTATCATAAGCTTTGTCAATTCTCAGTGCCTTTAAAATTTGAGTTTTGTATTGATCATTTCTCAACAATTCACCAAGGGGAATGGAGATCTTCAACTTTTCAAGCTCATTCTCAAAATTAAAAGGATTTGGTGCCATGTCTACTTCCTTAGGGAAAACATCTCTCTTATCTGCAGTATCCTTTGAAGGATCATCTTTTCTTTGCAAAATTGTGATTGAAGGCTCTTTCTTCTGGCCACTGTTGATTGGAACACCTTTATTTACACAAATGGTCGCCACATCTTTCTTTGCTGCACTGATTGTCACATATTTCATTGTTGCATTGTTTCCCGCATTTATGCTCCTCAGATTTTACTATCTCTAGACCTGCATGATGGCATTCTGATACCCTTTTCTATATTCTTCAGATTCAGTCATCATCATGTCATTTTGGGACTGCGCAAGCAACAATTCTTCCTCTTTTGTCATAAAATTTTTGAACTGATCTTGTTCTCGATCTTCCTTGGTCAAATACACAACTTTTTTCTCATCACCAAAGAAAAGAATCTTCTCTTCTAGTGATTGCTCATCTTCTTCATCCTGGTCTTGGGCATAGTTTTGCTAAAAATGGTGGTATTACTTACTGTTGTGATTGCTCTAGACCTTTCTACTCCCTTTGCTTGTTTTGCATTTGTGGTTGTCTATGGAAATTAGGGTTCTGGATCTGAGGACCAACTTGAGGCTCTCTAACAATATCTCGATCAATTAATGTAATCTTCTCCATTGTTTTGACCAAGGTGTCAAATTTTGCATTAGAAGAAGTGGCAGGCTCTTCTTTTATAGTCACCTTTCTTTCTGACTTCATTTTGGATTTCTTCACCAATAAATTAGCCTCTACACTGACTACATTGTTTTGCATGTCTTCTAGCATCATTGGATTTCTTTCCCTGAGTTGGTATGCCATCTCAGGATCAAAACCATTAGGATAATGGAGAAAAGCTAGTTAGGGAGGAGGATTTATGTCTGCAGGTATGGAATTGTACACCATATTGAAACGTACTAAGAAATACTAGACTGTTTCACCAAGCTTCCTTTTCAAGTTATCATACTTAGCAAGGATTTGTAACAGATTCTTCTTCTCGCCCCAACTAGTCATGAAAGCATACTCCAGTTCTTGATAGCTGGCAAAAGTTATAGCACAGGCAACTCTGACCACTTCTTAACCTCACAAGAGAAACTTTGAACAAACAATATCATCTTAACATCTTCATCATCTACTTCCTCCAGGTCCATAAAATCATTCACCTTATCCACATGTTTTTGAGCAGTAATCTCCCCTGTACCATCATATTGGGGAAGTCTCTGACCATAGTTCTGAGGTAGATCATGCAATTGAGAAGGTATAATTAGAGGAGCATATATTGCTGCCATAGCAACTACTTGGGTAGTTGAGGAGATTGCTGATGATGTAAATGCAACATAGGATGATGGAATAGTTTGGTGGATGGATGCTGAGGTAGGTGATGAAGAAACAACAGATGATGTGGGAATTGCACTGAAATTTAGGTTGGTAGGAGTTGGAAATGTAATAGGAGATGAAACTTGTGAATGATATGTCTTTTGAAAAATAACCACTTTCTGAGCAGTTTGATGTACTTTACTGACTAGACCTTTGAGTTTACTGAACTGCTGCAATATATTTCTGTTAAACTATGATTCTGAAAGTGGGATGTGAGGAAAGATAATTGATTGATCCACTAGAGATTCAGAAATACAAGGCTCGGATCTAGTTCTGGATAGAGAATGTTCAAAATAAAGAAGGGATTTTTCAACTATGCTCAAAATTTCTGGCAAAGAAACAAACCTCTCAAAAGGGATATCACTTCCTTGACTCTCCACAAATGTTCCTTCCTTCCTAAGCAGTATTTCAGGATTGTTCACAATTACAATAGGATTTGGATCAAGATTTTATCTAGTATGCCTATTAGAAGCCAGATTTTCTTGCATAGGTTTGCATGCAGCCAATTTCAACACAAATTTAGATGATCTTCAAGATTTCATCCTATGAATACCTAGCAACCTGTCACCTACAAGACTAGGATGAAAATATCAAAACAAAATATCTTCCCAGGGAAAATATGACTTCCGTTCCCCAGCAACGACGCCACTATGTTAGCACTCTGTAAACCCCTTTAGGCTGAGGGAAGGGATCCCAGAGGTAACCAAAAACCACTTGTAAGCTAGAATCTATCCCTTCTAGCTTTAGAGAGGGCTCTCTCTATATGGTTTCTTAATCAATTAATTGGCTGAGTATTTCAGATTTTAGGCTAGTTATGAGGATTAAAAAGATAGGTTTAAGTTGTTGCTTGAAGGTAGGTGGAAAAGGGAAGATCCACTTCGAAAAGGCTCATTATATTTAATGATTTAAGTGAATAAGGGATGATGATGATATTTTGAACAAGGGAAAGATATGCAACTCTATTGATAATTAACAATTTTTGTTGTAGAGAGTGGATGAGTGCAACATCAAAGGTGACAATAAGAGCATCAAACTAGGGATGAATTCAAATTACCATTAGAAGAAAAGGAAACACATAAATGTTCAGCTAATACAAAGCAAAGCATAAAGTGAATTCTGCAAATTCCCTTAGCTGAGCATGAAGAATTGTTTTCACAGCGTGGAAACCTAAGAAACACTAATAACAAAGAGAAGACACATACCAACAGACACATAACATGAGAATCCTTGGAGAAACACCCTTGGCCTTATTCTATGCACTTACCATACTTGAAAATACAAAATACAAGTCTTCTTTCTTCACACACAGACCAACCCTTTCTGCATTGCCTTTAAAGGTCTTAAATAGGCTTACATAATAAAAATATCTTATGACCAGATTCACTATATGAGTTATCCATTTAGAATAGATGGAAACCCACAAAAACATAAACTTAATGTTTTTCATAAAAATTAGACATAGCAAATCAAAATAGTGTCTTTGGAAAAAATTGAAATTGTCTGCCATCATGCTAAAAATCCTGTTAAAAAAACCCAAAATCTTCCAGATGACTTGGTTCATTCATCTTCTGCTTCATCAGCTCCCTTCAAGATTACCAGGTTCCTCTACCTTTGGGATGAAAAAGAAGAAACAACGGCCCCTCTGTGATGCGCTGCAAATGTATGATAGTACTTGTTGGCATGATTTAATACATTTCTTTGTTTTGCGACCAAGGTTAAGATCACGGGCCAATACATTAGAACTTTAACAATATCGACGCTTTTTTTGTTGAGTGCCACTTTGAACTGTGTGATATACTTAGTCCCGTGGCTTAAGCAAAATCTTTATGACCGAGGTTGTGACTGGGATGGGAGTCGATTCTTTGTAACATTTCCACATTGTAAACAATTCCCGTGTGCAATACATGGGGCCACAACATATATGCATTTGGGTCCTTTAAATATCGAAAGTTGGAAATCAACAATTTCATAATGTTTCACTTGGTTACACCCCTCAAGACTTGCGATCTCTGATGAGTGATGTGGCCCAACCCACGTGGAGAGGGAATGAGGGAAAGCCTGCATGAGATGTTATCATATAAAACCTTTGTTAAACCTTTTCCGCCCAAAATTTGATTTAAAGACATAAACACATATAGATACATATCATGTTGTTGCCCACCTTTGTGATCATCGATGTGCAATAGCCTTTTGTTAACAACCCTGAACTTTGGTTCTTTAAGCTACTCGTGACCATGGGTCAACGCCCACATCGGAGCCCCTCAATGGGAATATTTCAATCAAAGAATTTCTTCTTTGAGCTGCGACATGCCTCAACCTGCGATCGTCGATCTGTGACCTGACGTCATCCTCTGCCAGATGTCACCCTGTGAGTGGTGACACGTGTCACTCTATATTGCCCCCTTAGGACCATGAAAATTCTGAATCTGTATGCCATGTGTCCATCGTACTGGCACATCATTGCTAACGTCATATGCCATGTGGCATATCAGAACCAATCACGCACTGCCACGCATCTCTCTGGAGGAGAGAGAAAAGACCTGTAACTTCTCTGAGTTTCAATAAAATCCTTTGTAAATTTGTCTTCGACCCTCCTAGTTGTTTAACACTGAAAGGATATTTTCCTGTAATTTAACACTGAAAGCATATATGTGTCGCAATTCGCATATCGCAAGATTTAAAAGTTTTCACTCTGCTCCACTTCGATAATTCACTGATTTCCGATTGTGATATGACCTAGACCCTGCCGATATGCATGATCGGTGATCGAAAATCACCAATATCTCTCTGCTATGGCGCTATGATTGAACCTTCTGATCACCAATTTTCTCCGACCTCCACTGCTCCTCTTTTCCAAATCTTTGAAATGCGGGATCTGAGACTCATCCTTAGCCTTTTTCCTTTGTTTTCAGGCCTTTGAAGAGAGATTTTCATTCCACCATAATTTTTCATGTTGGAATCCATTTGAAGAGATATTTATCTCATTGGAAATCTTATTTAGATCTCATCACCATAGAAACACCTGCAAGATAATTTTAGAAACACTTGACAAGCAAAGAGCCTTCCCAACTTTAGACTGGTTTGGTCAACGACCTTTTAACATGAAAAACCCTTTAGGCTATGACACCTAGTGGTTCATAGGCTAAAATGACCAACATGAATAGTAAGAGGTGAACAACATTGATTCCTATTATGGGACCCTAACACCCGCTTCTGTGATTCCTCTTAATTCTTCATTTTTCCATATGTGTGTGTGTGTGTGTGTGTACTTCCATATTGATTCCTTATTCTGCTTCTGTTTTCCCTCTTATTACCCCTAATCTCTTATCACCTTGCTCCCTTTTAACATTGTTACTATATTCTATTTTTATTTCTAAATGTCCCTAATATGTCCCCTCCCATTCTTTTAAATATACTCATATTCCCACTTCTTTTACTCCCACTACTTTTGTATTCTTCCAACTCTCCCACACATTGGCATCCCTTAGCATCTGGTCTTGCAAAATCAGTCTAATGTGAACTCTAATCCATCTTAGTTTTATTCATTTCAATCTGTTAACTACTTATTTTCCTTTGAATTATTGAAGCACAAGGATTATTTTTAGTTTCAGTACATGCATTATTAGTGCATGCACATTTTGTTAGTGTAGGCACACTTTATTAGTGCAAGCATGTTCTATCCGTACATACATATCTTACTAGCACAAGCACACTTTCTTTAAAGTCCAAGAGTGATTGGAAATACAAGAACTTGTGGAAATTTTATTTATTTCTTCTGGTTCTAATGGATTCTACTTTTGTATATGTGATTCTTTTATTATTCGTTAGCAGTAGTGATTATCTATAATACAAATTCTAAAGTGTACATGAATGGTTATCATATTTAATGTGCTATAAAACCTATGCTAACTTTTTATCTTTAAAAGTAATGACTTTGTCTCTTGTTTTGCACTCATTAAACATGAATTGTGATGACAAGACTATCCCCCATTTATTTCTTATCATCATTTTAAAATACTTCCCAGAGGTTAGAATATCTATAGTCTCTGGTACTTCCTTCGTCACCTTTTGTTGAAAAGGTGTCAGATGATTTGTCATAATTATGTTGTTATGATTTTTCGAAACCCTCACCTGGAACTGTTATGCATGACCGATATTTATGTTGAGTTAGGAGTTATATCTAGGGGAAATTTGAAATTTTTGGGTGGTGTGTTGTTTCTATAATTAGTAATTTAGTTGGCATATTATGTTCCCACTTGGATGATTGTATTGGTACCAAAAAAATATTCTTACACCTTATCAAAGCCCTGATTGAAGGTTGAGGGTTGGAGAGTTTAAATGAAGGGTTATAATTTGATATGAAGCAGTATCAATCGTGTTGACAATGTATAGAGATATTATGGAACTAGTTAGGACAAATCCTTTGTTAGTTAAGGAGGTTGAAGGAACAAAAAAATTTGAGCCAAGCCTTCCAGGTTTTTACGAAGTCGGGTGGCTTCCTTTCCTTTTTAATTTTGATGGATTTGACTCAGCTGTAACAATGGAATTTGTAGAAGGATTCAATGGAAAAACAACTACTATGGGCACAGTCATCGTTGAAGTTTTTGAATAAACCATTTCCTAGGCAACTGAATTGCCCTATATTGGTGAAAAATGGTTTAAAAAATATTAAAGTGGAATAGGGGATATGGCAACGTTTTCTTAACAAGCTAGGTTATAGCATCAAATGGAAGAAGGGAGTGTCAAGGGGTTGCACGGTGGAAAAGTGGAGGAATGTCCTGTTTGTGCTACAAAAGTTATTTACCTCTGAGGGGTGAATTCTGTCACCTTTTTGTATCATATTCTACTCTTCATTTCAATTCATGTCAGTTGATTAACTTTCCACATTTCTTGCTAAGATTTTTTATTATAATGCCAAAATAGGTTCATAGATTCTCTGTTATACAAGATGGGTATCACTTGTATCATCATGGTCTTGTTAAGATTTTCATTATCGAGGAACTGAAGAAGAAAGGGCCTAAATGGGAATATTTTCTAGTGGAACAGCAGTTTGGGAACCATAAATAGGTCACTAATATTCAAATTTAGTCAATAAGTTCTAAACCTATTCAGAAGAAGGGGGATAAAGTTAGTAAATCTACTCAGAATGAAAGGAATGTGAAAATTATTAAATCTGGTCAAAGTAAGAAAAGGGGAGGAAAATATATATTTGAATCAAAGTAGAAAATTTGACCTGAGTTTGTCCAAAACAAGAAAAATGGTTATGAGAAAAGGCAAGAAACGTTTAAGTAAAAACAAAAGAAGATTGGGGGAGACATGCAAACTATGGCTTCAGTGCCTACACCATCTTGGAAGATAACTAGAGGGATGGCGAGAAAGGCGCATGGCTCCTATTTTCTTGAGAAAACACTTGTGGTAGGTGAGAACCCTTTAATCTCTTTACCTGATGGTGAACACGATACTAAGTAGGTGTTACATGGAGAGGAGCATATTCATAACCCTGATAAAGAGGATCCTCTACTAGACATCGAAAAATCACACATTGATGAAAAAATTCAAAACTTTGATAATGATCCTCTGTTAGATATGGAACAATTATATGTAGATAAGAAGGCTCTAAGATCTGACAAGGAGAAATTTGTATCAAATATCCATGAGGGACGAGGGTTGTAGTGGATGAGCAAGCACAAAATTTTGAAGGTAAGATTCTTATATGAAATGTTTATATGGACCATAAAATTAAGTATGAAACTAGTGATAGAGTCTCAATATTAGGTAAAAGGAAAGCATATGAAAAAGGGGATCTATTTATTTTAGCGGATGCAATAGATGCAATGGATAAATTTGTTAATAGTATGGGGCATAGAATTTCAAAAAAACATGTGGACTTAGTTCCTCTTTCACTCTTGATGAAAATAATTAGGAAAGAAAGGAAGGTTTAAACTTAAGAGGATAAAATCACAGATATAGAAGATGATGAAGATGAATAAGGAGCTCATAAAGGGAACAAAGGATTTGAAGGAAAAGGTTGGAAGATGGAGAATATAGGTAGCATACATGAAAACCAAGGTCAAAAGGTACAATAGGTAGTTGAAAAAGACTTAGACTACAGGGTCTGAGATTAACATTCAAATTAAGAAATGATGGAGCATGGATCTCAAAGTTTTGTTTTTTGCAGAGGACTGAAATGTTTTTGGTTGTGTGAGGACACCCAATAGAATCAGGTTGGGGGGATGTCAAGTCTTTTAAATGTCTCATTTTTTACCGTATGTTACTTATAACCATCCTCTATTTTACAAATTGTGAATCCTATGTCTACACATTTTCATGTCTTTTTGGGTGTGAACTTGAGAAAGTAAGCTTAAGTTACTTATCATTAAAATTTATATAGGATGATCTTTAATTTTCCTAAATTGCTTCTATTCTTTGCATTATTAAAGTATACTATTTTTACTAATCACTTGCCAAACTATCATGTAGCATTCACATTTACTTTTGTGTACCTAGGATTCCCAACTATTTTAAATTCTTGTACCATTGTGGACTTCGGCATTATGGTCAATGGCACGGATTGATGGATAAGAGTGCCAATTATGGGCTAGTTGGCATACTTGGTGGCCATTGAAGATTTTTTAGGTACAAGGTTAGTGGTATATGTGCACCCATTTGCCTCCAATACTTTAAAGAAGGCTCGAAGATGGAGTAGCATTTTCTCAATGAAATCCTTGTGCCAAAGATTAGACTCTTGTAATCAACGGAAAGTTGTGCCATAACTCTATGGATAACAGTTTGTTATGATTTTATTTTCTTGAACATTGTGGTTCTTCGCACCTTGAGATGTAATATGGTTTATATAATGTAAATTATGATAGAAGTATATGTTAGCAATACCTTACTATGTTATCGATGTAATGTTAGTCTGAAGTCAAGGTGTTGCTCGGGATCATCTAGGACTTAGCCACTGATATGCTCATGTAAGAGAATGATTTTGGATTAATAAAAGAATGTCAATGCCAGGTTCTACTTTTACTCTGGTTATTTTGTGTTTATGATTCATTATGATTTGTAATTTAACATTTTTTTAGAGAGGGTGAAATTTGGCTGGTCCAGGCCCAACCAACTTAGCTCGTCACACCTCTAGCACATAACATGGTGTGGTTTGAAGGCTAGAATTGATATCTTGTGGTGCATATTAATTTATTGTATGAACTTTGCCAACACTTTATTGATTAGGTGTTATGGCATGCTTTGTTTCTTTTTGGATGAGTATATTTGAGTTGTGTCTCTTGAATCCATGAATTACAAATATCTAGATATAGAGATTGATTTGTGAATGAATATGTGATAGCTTGTTTTATTTGTACATTAGAGTGAATGTAGTTATAAACCCTAGAGTGGTTATCTTCTTTGACAAGGCTTGGTGGTTCTTATGAGCCGGTTGGTAAAGTGTGTCCTTAGGTAGTGATTGATCTTAGTTGTATAAGTCTTGAAGTATTCTCTTAATTATATTGGGTTTCTTTTCTTTTCAAAGCTCTTCAGTCATTCAAACTCAAGAGCTAAGGTATATAGATTCCTTTGAAAACTTGTGTGTTTAATCATCACTGGTTGAGGTTATTGAAGCTCAAGTTTTTGTTTGGTGATTTGAGTTGTGATTATAGTGTAAGGACTCATATTTAAGGTTACTTTGTCTATCATCGATTGAATCTAGATTTCCATATATGTGGTGAAGTCTAGAATTATTAGTTTTAGATCCATAATTTTCATTTTAAAGGTTATATATAGCATCCTGCCTACACTAAACGTTATGCCCGTACTCAGGAAATGTTGATTTTAAACAAGATATTTGAGATTTGATATGTTTGGTATTGATTTGATTCACTGTTAATTTTTCTTGAGACCTATGTTATCTTTTTTTTTTAAAGACTCATCTGCTTGGCTTGTTTTGATTGATACATGAATGGAAGTGGTGTGACCAAAAGGGTAAACATAAGAAGGTTAGTTAAAATATCATTTTGATTTAGTCTTTACAGTTTGAAGAGTATTGGTCTCATTTCTAGTTTTGTGATTCTATCATTGAGTTTCTTTCTATGGTGAGAAACAAAGGTCCACGTTTGATTAGAGTAATTTCTTGGACTGAAGGAGTACTAGACATAGTCTAAGTTATTTTTATGATTTCAAATATTTTCACACATTAACTTGCACTAGTAAAAACCACATTTTACAGAGGGAGTGAAAATTATAGAGTGATATTGAATCCTTGTGCCCTATTTTTGGTTCACAAATAATTTGTGTGGCATTGATTGAATTTGTCCTGTGTCTGTTTCTTTAATGTTGTTACAAGTTTTCAAGATTAGTTGGTGATTGGATTGAGGAGTGAGGTAGGTGAAACCTGAGTTGATTATTTTAATAGAGTTGTCAATTTAGAGCAAAAAGTTAGTTTAATGATTTCATTTATTGATTTGGAACCTGGAAGTTCGTGATGAATAGTTGGGGAGAAGAGTGATTTTCCAGAGTTGCTAGATATCTTGGCATTGATTGTGCTATGCCTCAAAGTATATGACCCTTGGTTTGACAAGTAAGTGTTGAGGATTGAAGGAGACAATCTTAACACCTAACAATTTGTTTTGTAAATTAACAAAAAAGATGACAAGTTGATTCATAGAGGCACTATAAGTTGAAAGGCATGGACTAATAACATAGATACTTAGTTTGAAGGTTTATAACTATAAAGACAAACATATAACATATGAAATCCGATAGGAAATTTTGATTACATGGAATCTAATAGGAACTTTCAATGGGTAAAATTGACTTTGTCAACCTTAGGCATATATAGGGCTAAAATTTATGATTGAACTCCAACCTAGGAAGATATTCCCTGTAGGTAATATTTACTAGTTGTTGCTTTGAGTGTATGTTTAGGTTATTTTGTTTATTATGATATACATATACAAAATTAATACTTTGAAAGAAAAAAGGACTATATACTTGCTAAAATAAGAAAATGTTGTGTTCGAGAAGGTTCATGTTGAGAAATCACTAGGGCAAACAATTAGGATTGATTTCTCTTACTTGATAATTGCTTGTGAATATATGTTAGCTTCTTATTACTTTTATTATGTTTTATTCATCAAACAATTACCAAAAAATAAACATGAAAATCATAAGAAGTCAATGAACACAAGATATAGGATCTAAGCCAGGGAAAAACTCCACAAGGGGGAAAACCAAGTCAACTCTTCTCTTCTTATAGAATCAGATCAAAGTGAGAAATACAAGACCCAAAATCCAAGCCCAGGAACTCCCAAAAGACCCAAGTCAACCCTCCTTCAAACCTTTCTCAACCAAGTCAAATCCAACCAAGTTAACGATAGTTAAACCTCTTCAAATCTTAGTCAAACTCTGATTTTTGTTCCTTGTAACATATTTTTGGCCCCTGCAACTTTTTGAAATTTGGCATGTGTGGAAAAATTTAGGGCGGAATTTCACATGTGTGGTAAATTCTTCTTTCTCCCTGACTTTTGCTCTCTCTCCCTTGATTTTTAACTCTTCTTCTTAGACTTCTTCGCTAGTTTTCTCTCTCTCCTTGGCAAAAAAATCGAAGTTGCTTTCTTTTTTTCTCAAATGAGGTCAAATTGCATTGTATATATACACATCTAGGAGGTAAAATGAGTCCCTTCCAGGGCCGACTTGGTCTTGTTGGGACAAAATTGACTGTTTTGACTCAAATACAATTATTTTTTTGACTTTCTTTCAAAATTCCAAATGGGACTTGACTCTAGTACAATGAATTGACTCATGACAAAATATTCTTTTGACTAAATAAACCCTAGAAGAATGAAGAACATGATTGACTAATGAAATAATAATAATAATAATAATTTCTCTTTTCTTCTTTTTCTTTTACATGGAAAATACAATAATAAAAGTACAATGATAATTATGAATTCCAAACCTAGTTACATTTTCCAACACTCCCTATTAACTAGGGAGGTATTCATAATTACACAATTAGATACAAGGATGCTCTCAAATTGAAATACTCTCATAAGAAGAGTCAGATTAATAAACCATCATCAAAATATCAACATCATAACCAAAATTATCAAATTGCAATATAGAAAGGCCTTGACTAACAAGCTCTAACTCTCAACTTGATTAGAGCACAATGTTGGGAGGCATACATTTGGACACCAACACCAAAACCTCTTCAAGGCACTTACCCCATTTAGATGCTCACCAAATATGCCCTAACATGACTATTCTTATCTTGGATTCCCAATCCTCAAAAAATATTGATCCTCTTCAGCTATTATTATCTTGGATACCCTGTCCTATCTTAAAAGAGTATCTGTCCATAATACTACTACCTATCTTGGATTCCAAATCCTCAAGGAGTATCAGTCCTAGATGCTTATCTAATCCTCCATTCTCCCTACTAGTGCCTTCACTATACTTATGACTGGTAGTCCTAGCCTAGTGCATGGGACATGGAGTATGTTGTGTTCCTCATCACTCCCTCTCAACCAGGGAGAAGATCCTTAATCCCTCTCAAACATGGAGGAGATCCCTTACTCCCTCTTAAATAGGGAGACATCATCACAGTTATTATCTTGTCTCAATCATCAGCTAATTATCCTTATGCAGAGATCTTAGTAGTCACTGCAAGGGATCCTATCTCACGTCAGCATATTATACCTGAGCTTCGACCTTCTTGGATGCCATGGAGCCAAATTCTTTCACAATATATCTTCATGACATAGTTATTTCCATCATCCTTTCAGATCACTTTCCATGATCCATCATTTGTAGTATCTATCATCAAAAGTATTTTGTAAAATCAATCAATGTAGAGCTAATTATAGTTCCCTCTATCCATCTGGAAAGTGAATTTATTTTATTAAATCCATCAAGCCATCTCATGACTTCGTATATAGAATTGTTTTCTTTCCTACCTTTGTCGTGTACACATTTATGTTATGTACTCTTTCAGGAAGTCATACCGTATCCAAACATATTTTGTCAATATCAAAATTACCAAATCATAGTAGCCTCTAGTCAAGTGTCAAATTCAACTACTTTCTCCCTCTGAGATCAACATCCCTTCACATGGTCTATCTTCATATTGCACTATAGTTCTTATTCATGCTCTTTAGCTTTCAATTACCAATAAACATGTTCCTGAACCAATAAAAAAGTTTTAATATTGTATCCATTAGGGTCTTTACAACTCCCTCTGAAGTTGTTATTACTGTCTTTCTTACGTTCTTCAAGAGACCATATCGAATGTTGATCAATATCACCATGTGTTATGCTCATCTATCATGCTTCAATATATCGAATAACCATATGGAAGAGTTTTGTATTTTCCAATCTAACCAAGACATACCATGCCCATGCTTCTTAGTATATTTTTGTATCCAACTCTTCCTATAATACCTTCTGAAGACATGAATCTAATTTCTAATGAAGAGCTATTTTCTAAAGATATTCATACCTCTTACTTTCATACACCAATCTAGATAACTCCCTTTTGAACATAATTCATATTTCTTTGAAGATGATATTTAATATGATATTCATTCTCTAAGATGAGAAATGCTCCAAATATATCTTCATGTTGCAACTCGATTATCTTTATACCTTCAAACTTCTTGGATTACTCCAAAGCTGCTTGCATGGTCTTCTAGTAGGATATGTTCCTACCATGTTACTATGCTTCTTCCACATACTGAAGAACCTTCTTATAATGATGGTTTTGTTATTATAGAGGATCCTTGTGATCCTTTTCTGCTAAATGACTGCTTCTAGATCAACATGATACCAAGTAGTTGTTGCATGAACTGTGAAGTGATAAATGGTCCAAATCCTTCTATCCTTGCTTTTCTAGATGACTCCCTCCAATAAAATGAAATGGACTATGTAGACTCTAATTATTCTAATTCTATATGCTTCTTTCCATGATGCCATATTTTTTAAAATCCAAGACACTTCTACAAATGTATCTACATATGCTACTGTAGCTGCCATCTTCTAAAAAAGAGAAAAGCAAACTACTAGTAGACTTGGTAGTGGCGGAGTTTTACAATAATAGAGATCCTTATGATCTCCATTCTTCAACTTCTCTCCAGGTTCTTCATTTTCTTCAGAAATGTGAGCACCATTCCATTCCTTCCTCTTATTGTTATTCATGTTTTGAGGATCATTGGGATAATCCCAAAGCATTGTACTTTGGAAATATCTTGTCTTCCATGTGGCTGATTGTTGTTATTATTGTTGCACCTTCGACAAGGTTAAAATATTCCAAACTTTCCATTCTTCTACTTTGATCTAGCAACAAAAGCTTGAGACTTTTCGTTGTTGGGTTTAGTGTCATCCTTAGCCTTCAATCTTGTTTCTTCTAGAATACACAAAGCCCACAACTCATCGAAGTTTGGAAAACCCAGTCAACTCTTATCTTCTTATAGAATCATATCAAAGTGAGAAATTCAAGACCCAAAATCCAAGACCAAGACCTCCCACAAGACCCGAGTCAACCCTCCTTCAAATCCAACCAAGTCAACAATAATCAAACCTCTTCAAATCTTTGTCAAACTTTGATTTTAGGTCCCTGTAATAGAATTTTGGCCTTTGCAATAGGTCTAAAATTTTCGGCCCCTACAACTTCTAAAAGTTTGTACATGTGGCAGAATCTAGGGCATAATTTTCATATGTGGTAGATTCTTCTTTCTCCTTGACTTTTGCTCTCTCTCCCTCGATTTTTATCTCTTCTTCTTAAGTTTCTTCGTTGGTTTTCTCTCTCTTTTTGGCATAGAAATAGAAGGTGCTCGCTTGCTTATTTTTTCTCAAATGAAGTCGAACTGCACTATATATATACACATTCAAGGAGTTGGAATGGGTCCCTTCCAGGGCCAACTTAGTCTTGTGGGGACAAAATTGATTATTTTGACTTAAATACAATTCTCTTTTCCACTTTATTTCAAAAATCCAAACGAGACTTAACTCTAGTACAATGAAGTGTTAGCATTCTTTTATGAACAACATAGTTATAATTGTTGCTACTATAAGGTTATATAGGATAACCCTTATCTACCCAATTGTAATAGTTGTCTTCCTTAAATGTCGAGCATAAACACATTGTTATAAATAAAGGGTTTCCTCTTGTATTTTTGCATAGTAGATTTAATAGATCTTGCACTCTCTCTTGGATAAGATTTTTGGTATTGTAAAGGGTTCCTAATTTATGATGTTATTTCTCAAGATTTATATGGTATCAAAGCTAACCTTTGTAAACCACTTGGTATGATTAGAGGTTGATTACACTGACTTGGAACTATAAAAAGGGTCTCAAATTACATGACTAGTAGGATCCCTTGATCATAGCATTCATATATTCCTTCAATAATGGTACCAAGTGATTGAGATATTGTTGCAACATATGATAAAATCACAGAAGAGAGAGAACTTTTTTTCCATCAAAAATAAATATTATTTTGAAGAAAAAAGATATTCAACTTAGATTTTATCACCATAGATGGGAAAATATTTGAAAGAGAGAGAAATAAATCATATGAATGTTTGAGATTTAATTAGTGAAATAGATAAATAACTCATATATTGTGATGGGAGATGGCAGTTTCTACTTAATATTTTTCTCCACAGCCACTTTTACTGAAAATTCCTTTAAAGATATTAATTTAGTGTGCATTACTTACCCCACAAACTTCTTTGACAAAAGAATGTTAACAACAATGTGTTGGAGATGTTTCATCGTATTAAAATATTTATCATACCTCGAGTAGTCAGGATAAGATAATTGAAAGTATCAAATCATCTAGATAATGAATTACATTTGTATTTAAAAGTTTTTTCTTAATCATTTTCTATGTCATAGGTGTTTATAAGGGGATACCACTTCAAAATGTACAAGGTTGCAAGGACAACTGTTAGGTCCCTATAATACTAGTGATTCCCCCATTACTATTGTTGTTGTATCCCTTATTGTTATTGTTGTGCCCCTATTGTCCCCATATGGTTATTATTGTGCCCCATAGAATCCCACTATTGTTATTTTTGTTCCTTTATATTATTATTGTTAGGTTGGCTTTGGTTATATTGTGACCCCTTAGACTCCTATATATAGAAAGGAGGTTTTTTCATTTGAATCATATACGAATTGTTCATTTGTGTAATGTAAAGGAGGTTTCTGCCTCGAAGAGGTTTATTTCTAAGGCATTGATCTATCTTTTCTATCTTTTTATGAGCTTATTTCATAACATTTGGTATCAGAGCTTTGGATTCTAGGGCTTCGGTGCTCCAAACAGGTCATCGTGGAATTTTCACTATAATGTTTTCGCAACAAATTTTCAGAAGATAAAAAAAAAACCCATTTGAGTCGAAATCGGTTTTAACCTCGAGCCTGAATTTCAAATCTTGTCTTGCTATATTTTTGGAGATATAATCTGATGAAGTTAGGTTTTTTGCAGACACCTGAATTACATTCCAAACATGTGACCTTGGGAAAATTGTCATAACTTTCACTCTGAGCATCAGATTGAATTTTCATAAGAAGTTACAGAAAGAGGACGAATTATAGTTTTTTGGATATCATTTTCAGAACCTAAGGTTGAAACAGTGACCCGCGACATGTCATACAAGTTCGCTCTATTGAACCAGTCTATACTCAGGTCATCGTGGCATATTTGGCATAACTCTTCATTGGAGAATCCAATCTTAATTAGACTTGCGAGGTTAGAAATATTACTCAAAGGGTTACCATAGGAAGAAATTTCAAATCTTGGAGATCCAAAATTACAGAGATACATAAGATTCAATATCGAGCTCTTACAAAGTGAAAAGGGGTGTGTAGTTTTTTAAAAAAATTTGCATAAGCTTGGTTTGAAAAATTAGTTTGAAGGAATTCAAAGGGCATAGTGAAGCATTATTATTGGTAATTAATGCCCCAAAGAAAGAAAATGGAAAGACCTAGTAAGCAACCTGAAAGCTCTAGCATGACTCATGAAGAAGAGGAAGAAATGCAACATGATATATCAAAATTACGAGACCAGGTGCAACAAATTTCACTCACACAAAAAGTAACAAAAGCTAAGATGGATGGTTTAAAGAAAGACATAGAAGCTAAGATGTATGGCATGGAAGCTAAGATGGATGGTTTAAAGAAAGGCATAGAAGCTAAGATGAAAGGCGTAGAAGCTAAGATGAATGACGTGGAAGATAAGATGGACGGTGTGGAAGCTATGATGGATGATGTGGAAGCTAAGATGGATGATTTAAAGAAAGGCATGGAAGATTTGAAGATATATTTGAAGACAAATTTGACAAAGTTTCTAAAAGAAATGCTTACTAATGGCGACAGCGTAGTAAAATAAACTCATGATGAGAACAAAATAAATGTTAATCATGATTTCATAGACTCTAACATTGGATCGAAGAACCACCATGTTCCAAAGATTGATATGAGGAAGTTTGATGGCAAGGATCTTGAAACATGGATACTATAGGTGGAGCAATTTTTCGATCTCCATAACGTGCAAAACACACAAAAGGTACGCATTGCAACTTTATATTTGGAACTAAATCAATTTGTATGGTATCGATGGCTTTGCTCTCATAAACAAATTGTCACTTGGGCTATTTTTATGGATGAAATGTTAGCACATTATGAGGATACAAAAAGCAACACTTTTTTTAGCCAATTGATAAATATCAAACAAAAGGGTTCAATGATGGAGCACATTGAGGACTTCCAAAAATTGAATATAAGGGTAAAAGATATTAAGAGGAGCATAGGATTGATGTGTTCATAGGGAATTTAAAAGATAACATCCAACATGAGGTTTGCATTTGGGAACCATATTCATTGGACAAGGCATTCAGGTTGGCAAGAAAAATGGAAAGCAAAATTATGGCAACAAGGAAGCCTACCACTCACAATCATAAATATTGAAGTGTTGCTACCTCTAGCCATCCACAACCTACAAGGTTAACACCACAACAATTGGAAGAAAAAAGAGCAAAAGGGCTTTGTTACGGTTGTGATAGAAAATACACTAAAGGTCATAACTGTGCTGAGAATAAATTATTTTACATAGATTGTGAAGAGGAGGAGAAAAGGAACAAGAAACGTCAAAAGAAGAGGATATACACCTGGAACAAACCATAGAAAAAGAAGAAATGAATCTGACCATATCTTGTAATGCATTGGTTGGAATTACCACTCCTCAAACTATCAAGATATAAGGGCACATCAAGAAGAAAAAGGTAATAGTGTTGATTGATTCGGGAAGTACCCATAATTTTATTCAATGTAAGATAGCCAAGGAATTGAATTTCTTCCTATATCTAGCACCAGAGTGTCAAGTGATGGTTGCAAGTGGAGGAACCATAAATTACTAAGGAAAGTGCCATAATATCAAGCTATCCATGGGAGAATATGTATTGAATAGCCTAATGATTTCCATTCCAATAGGTGGTACTAATGTTGTACTAGGAGTCTAATGGATAAAATCCTTGGGTACAATATCTTTTAATTTTCAATAACTTTTCATGAAATTCACTTCAGAAGGAAAGGAAGATGAATTAAGGGGCATCATAAGAAAACCGGGAAAGATAATTAGCTCTAACGGAATGACAAAGCTTCTAAAGAAAGAACAACAAGGCATAATTGTACAATTATGTTCACTAGAGGTTCCCACATCGAAATCATCCATTTCTCCAGATCTCCAAAAAGTCTTGGACAATCATTCCAAGGCATTTGAGACTCCCAAATGCTTCCCACCTATTCATGATCATGATCATGTTATTAATTTGATTCCAGGAAGTGTTCCTCCAAACATCAGGCCTTACATATATCCCTATGTCCAAAAGAGTGAAATTGAACATATGGTTGCAAAAATTCTAGAGGCTGGTATAATTCAACCTAGTCAAAGTTATTTCTCTGCTCCAGTAGTATTGGTTCACAAGAAGGATGGATCATGGAGCATGTTTTTAGATTATAGGGAGCTCAATAAGCTCACTATTAAAGATAAATTTCCCATTCCTGTCATTGATGAATTATTGAATGAATTGCATGGATCAATTTACTTCACCAAGTTGGATCTTCGTTCAGGATATCATCAAATCAAAATGAAGGCTGAAGACATTCCAAAAACAACATTTATAACTCATGATGGTCATTATGAATTTTTGGTCATGCCTTTTGGCCTTACTAATGCACCTTCTACATTTCAAGGTTTGATGAATTTCATTTTTAAACCCTTCCTTAGAAAATTTGTGTTAGTATTTTTTGATGATAGACTAATCTATAGCAAGTCTTGGAAGGATCATGTCCAACATGTTGACATGGTGCTCAAACTATTGGAGGAGAAACAATTATATGCAAAAATCTCCAAATGTATCTTTGGAGTACAAGAGGTGGAATATCTGGGTCATATTGTATCTCATGAAGGTGTTAAGGTAGACCCTAGCAAAATTAAAACCATTAAGGAATGGAAAATCCCCACATCCATAAAGCATCTACGAGGATTTCTCAGGTTGATAGGGTATTATCGCAAGTTTGTTAAGACTTATGGGAGAATAACAACACCTCTAATAACATTATTGAAGAAAGATGCATTTTCATGGAATCTAGAAGAAACGAAGGCCTTTGAACATCTTAAAGATGTAATGTGCCAAGCACCAGTCTTAGCTACATCGGACTTCACAAAATCCTTTATAGTGGAATGCGATGCCTTAGGAAATGGAATTGGTGTTGTTTTAATGCAAGAAGAAAGACCCATTGCTTTCGAAATTCGTCCAACCAAAGGAAAGCATTTACATAAAGCTATTTATGAGAAGGAAATATTGGCAATACTACATACACTTAAGAAATGGCGACCCTACCTAATGGGAAGACACTTCAAGGTAAAAATAGATCATGATAGTCTTAAATACTTTTTAAAACAAAGATTATCTTCAGAAGAGCAGAAAAAATGGGTCACAAAGATGTTGGGTTATGACTTTGAAATCATCTACAAAAAAAGGGAAGCAAAATGTTGTGGCAGATGCACTCTCAAGAAAGGATGAGGATGTGGAAGAATTTCTTTGTGCCATTTCTATTATCCAACTAGATTAGATAAATGAAGCAAGGGATGAATGGAAGAATGATGAGGAAGTGTGGGAAATCATTCAAAAGATACAACAAGATCCTAGTACATTTGATACATTTAGCTGGAAAAATGATTCGTTATGGTACAAGGATCGGTTATACCTAAGTAATAATTCCCAAGTCAAACAAAAGATTCTTAGGGAATTGCACACCTCTCCCTTAGGAGGGTACTCAGGATTTCTAAAGACCTACCACAAGGTTAAGAAGGATTTTTTTTGGGATGGCCATAAATCGAATATTCAAAAGTTTGTGACGGAATGTTTGGTTTGCCAACAAACTAAAGTTGAAACAATTAAGACCCCGGGACTATTACAACCTTTATCCATTCCAAGCCAACGTTGGGAGGAGGTTTCAATGGATTTTATCATAGGTTTACCCAAGTTCGAAGGAAAGAGTGTTATCATGGTGGTAATTGACAGAGTTACCAAGTATGCACACTTTCTTTTATTATCTCATCCATTTAAAGCGAGTACAATTTCTACTGCATTTATGGAAACAATTCAAAAGCTACATGGAAACCCAAAGATTATTGTAAGTGACAGAGATCCCATTTTCACTGGAAATTTTTGGACATAATTATTTTCTTTTCTTGGTACTTAGTTAGCTCATATCTCATCTTATCATCCTCAATCTTATAGGCAAACTGAGATAGTAAACAAATGTTTGCAAGGATATCTTCATTGCTTTGTATTTGATAAATAGACACAATGGGTCAAATGCTTGCCTCTGGCTGAATGGTGGTATAACACTTCCTTCCATACTGCAACAAAAATGACCCCATTTATGGAACTTTATGGATATCATCCACCATCCATCACATCATGTTTAAGAGAAAATTCTAAGGTTCAAGCAGAGGAAGATCACATCAATCATCAACAAGAACTTCTCCAACTCTTAAAGGATAACCTCACCTGGGCACAGAATAGAATGAAACAACAGGCAGATCAACATTGCAACGAAAGAAGTTTTGATGTAGGTGATTGGGTATTCCTACGGCTACAACCATATAAACAAATGTCCCTCAAGCAAGCTAAGAAGGATAATAAATTATCACCAAAGTATTATGGTCCATACAAGGTGTTGCAAAAGATAGGTACTATGGCATACAAATTGTTGCTTCCTACATCTTCCCGAGTGCACCCAATTTTCCATGTTCCATGCTTAAAGAAGGTTATATGTGACAAGCTTCCAGTTCAAACAATATTGCCAGAACTTGATGAGGAAGGAAAAATCATACTGGAACCTGAAGCATTCAAAGAAATAAGAACTCGATAGCTACGAAATCAATCAATTTCAAAGTATCTCATCAAGTGGAAGAAATTACCCATTGAAGATTCCACATGGGAGGATGAGAAGTTTATACATAAGCATCTAGAACTACTCAAGCGTTGAGGACAACACTTTTTTGAAGGAGAGGGGCATGTTAGGTCCCTATAATACTAGTGATTCCCCCATTACTATTGTTGTTGTATCCCTTATTGTTATTGTTGTGCCCCTATTGTCCCCATATTGTTATTATTGTGCCCCATAGAATCTCAGTTTTGTTATTTTTGTGCCTTCATATTATTATTGTTAGGTCGGCTTTGGTTATATTATGACACCTTAGACTCCTATATATAGAAAGGAGGTTTTGTCATTTGAATCATATAAGAATTGTTCATTTGTGTAATGTAAAGGAGGTTGCCCCCTCGAAGAGGATTATTTCTAAGGTGTTGATATGTCTTTTCTATCTTTTTGTGAGCTCGTTTCATAACAACAACCACAACCTTTTTTCATGAATTGAGGTTGCAATGTATGCCATTGTTGTTATAAGATGGAAATTTCTTTTGTTGTTGTCATTCCTTTTTCTCTCCCTCTACTTGGTTTGAAGGTGATGTGTTCACATTAGGATTTATGAATTCATATTTATAAGAAGATGGACCTTAATCAGGATTGATTATACCACATAACGATCTTCACATTTTATAAGGAATATGTTTGCTAACATGAAAATCCTTGAAATCCACGTTCTAGATTTTATATCCTTCACTTCATACAAACACTTAAAATCAAATATGTAAAATCATCTCATATTTCATTAAAAAAATGAAGGAAAGAAAGCAGAACTTCATTTACTGTAAACAAATTAAATAGATACTAAAACAGAGGCTAATAATCCTACACAACATTAGCTACAATAGATTTATACTGAGATCAAATGAACAAAGTTTTCCTTAACCATAGACCTACGAATTAAAGATTTGAGAATAAAATTAGTGACAATAATTTATGCCACCATTTAACAATGGAAATGACCTTGTTGATTTTTTACAACAACATAAATGGCCTTGTTGATCTAGTACAACAATGAAAATCTTTGTGGTTGATATTTATAGGATGCTTGCACAAAACCATATGATGACAACTACCTTATAATCATATACTCTCTCAAATTTTAAATCATAAAAGACATTGAGAAATATTGTTCTTAATTTGCATAAGAAAATATTAGACTTTGTAAGATATGGTTACTTAAATTTGGAAAATAAGTAATTTATTGATTAAGGGCTCAATTCACAAAATTTCATAGGGTTTGATTATGAAATTATTTACCATATTTCATTCATAATGTCTTGGTTCAATTCTAAAATTTAGCAACTTAGTGCATTATTTGGTTGAATAATGGTTTTAATTTTTAGATTTTTAAATTTTATGTTGCATATTATCCAAATATGTATTTCTCAATTTTTTTTTGGTTCTATTAAGCAATATAAATTAACATTTTTCTTTGGGAAAAATCATAATTTTCACTTTTTTTTTTTTTTTTTTTTTTTTTTTTTCGATGTGGTTCACGGGGCACCGGAGGTGGGCCGCTACGTCCACGTAGACAGGCACGGCCATCAGGCCTACCCCCGAGGGCGTCGAGGAGATTTGACCCCGTGACCTCTCAAACCGGGAGAGTACTATCAACGGGAACTCGACCATTTGAGCTATCCCTCGGGGGCTATCATAATTTTCACTTGTATATATGAAAATTACATTTTGCATATTCTTATGCATTCAAGATCCTCCCCATAGTGATATTGCATCATAATAATTAAAGGAAAACTACTTTTCTAAAGTATACTAGCATAGCCCTTATGTCAACAAAAAAAAAACAATATTACTTATATCACTACTACTTTGTATAAACTAGAAAGAGACATATAGCTTAAATATCTCAAAAGATACAATCCACGGTACATTTTAAAATTCTAGGTGCATAGGCTTTAAAGTGATATACAAAAACTAAAAGAGGGAGATATGCTAACCAATCTAAACCCAAACACAAAAAACCAATAAAAGTATTAGATATAGCTTGATCAAAGAAAAAGTGGGAGTGGATAAATAGTAGACAACCCATCTTTAAATTTTTGGGTTCTCCATAAACTTGTTTCCAATTGAATACCATCCTTCGAAAGAAAATCAACTTCCCCATTATGCTACATGTAAAAATGAGTAAAAAATATAGAATGAAAAGTAGATTTGAATTTTGTACCTCCTCATAAATAAACCTCAACATAAAGATTTTCATACTACTACCCCTCTCAATTATTTAATCACAATCCTAAAAACATAAAGATTTGAGGCACCTTTGTTAGCAGTAATGTATACTACCATTTTTAATTCAATTAACTTGTAATTATTTGTTCACTGACCCAAACCTAAAATTAGTTTGAAGAATTGAGGTTTACTGAGAAATACAATTCCTCTTGCCCCATAAATTGGTGAGTTCCCCTTACAAGCCCCATTAGAAAAGGTCCAAGCCCCACTCTTATTACTAGAATATTTATTATTATTTGAGGCTTTACCTTATGCATAAGTTTGACAGTTCCCATAATGGACTTGCTGTAAACAACACATTATAAGGGTAAGCTATCCATATATTGGTAAGTTTATCTTTGAATAGATTGGAATTGCAAGCTATCCATATACGCCAAGATGTAATGATAAGAAGTACATTGAAGGGATTTAAATCAAGCTTGGAAAGCATGTTCTTTAGACATATTTCAACTTTTTCCCCTTGAAATCCTTCATTTATATCAATTGAGACATGAAAAAGAGTCTAGACCTATCTAGCATAACTACATGTGATAATGACCAATAATTTGTTCATGTACCTTGCATAAGGAACATTGTCTTAGGCCTTACCTATTCTCCTTTGAAGAAACTCCGAGGTGAGTGAATTATTCATGGTGGTAAACCACATGAAAATTCTCACCTTTAGGATGAATAATAACTATTAACACTTCATTTATTTTTATTTAAATATGTGGAACATGATTTTAGAGTATAACTTATTTATTTTTATTTTGTAATTTAGGAAAGAATTTAACTTTTATTTCAAGTAGAAAAAGGTTATATTTTATATATGAAATATGCACCATCAGAAATTCTTCTCTACTAAAAACTAAATGAATAGAATTTTAGCACTATCAATCTCATATAAAAAAAAGACATGGTAGTAAGGATATACACCTCTAAACATTGTCGTCAAGCACACATATTAAATAACACATAATAGAGTCAAAATAAAAATATAAAATATCACAATATCATTAAAAAAACAAATCTGAAAACATGCAAGGATCTCATTATTGTTGTTTTGAAAACACCAATTTTTTCTTCCAATAACTCCTAAGATCCTTTTGTTACATCCAAAACTCTTTTAGACAAACCATCATCTTCCATGTCAAGCTTTTTGAAGATGTACAAAAGAAATAACATAGAATATAACTTTTGTTGATTTGAATTGATCAAACTATGGTATGAGAATGAAATGTTGCATGCTTATTGATTGCATTAGCTTGTCAATAACCAACTTGGTATCTCCTAGTACCTAGATACATGTGATCTCCTATTCAACTGCTATTTTTAAAAGGATAACTAATGCCTTCCATTCTGCCATATTGTTTGTACCTATGATTATTTTATATTTAAATGAAATATTATGGATTTCATTGAGATAAACTACACCTTAAAACCTACACGACACACCAGTACCTTAGTAAGCACCATTAGAAAAATCCCAACAATAGATTTTATCTACGTAGAGATCATTAGCCAATCATAGCACTTTTACCTTTGGGGTGAGTTTATCACCTTCATAATGGAATTTAATTTGTTGGTGCACATTGAAGGGAGATATGCTTGCATCATTGGAAATGCTCGAGTTCCTTTATAAACAAATGCCCCTTGAGGAAATTGGAGGCAATGATCTACGATGTTGAGGAGATCTATCACCAAATGATTTTTTCATACATATGCTAGTAGAGAAGCCTCTTTCCGTGAACCTTTTCCTCTAGATAAGAGGAATATATCACCCAAAAATTCCATTTTATAAAAACAATGAACTAATAACTAGTTAGTTGTTTCCCATCACATTCTTATAATGAGTACTTCCAAGTCCATTATTTTCCCTTCTTTGAAGGATCTCCAATGTCAACGCTTTGATAGCTAGGGATAACTACATACACATTTTGGACTTCAATGGAGATTCAACTTTCTAAATATTTTCCAACCACCATGCTACATCAATTGTCTTATAATTAAACCTACCCTTATAACTAGGTTATATTGGAATTTACCTATGGTTGGGTTTTTTTACCATAAGAAGGCATCATTCTACAATCTCAATCTAATAGACCTCTATGAAAACATCCTGATATAACCCAAATAGAGATCACCATCATGTCCTTCCAATCTTGGAGACTTACAACTTCATGATATAACCCTATTGGAAATCATTGTCCCATCCTTCCAACCCTATAGGTTTAGCATTCATTTAGCCTTGCTACCAAATATTAATGAAAATTGGATTTGCTATATCAATTAGCACTATCCTTCTTTCTTAATGTAAGAAAAGTAAAACATTGTGAGGAATATGGTTCGAACTTACACCTCCCACCCAACGATTAAGATAATCCACCTTTCTTCCATCCCCCACTCTCCATGCAAGTTGAATCCCAATAAGGGGAAATAAGGACTCAAAATTTCCAAAGTATTGAAACATTTGTGGATTATTTAAGTAGTGTTTAGATCCACTCCTCTAAATCATACATAAACGCACTTTTGAAAATTTCATATATTAAGGTACTTGTGTAATACAATGTTGTGCCAAATCCCTATACAATTAATGAGTCTTTAGAGGTTCTGAGAACCTAATTCTTTGCTAAATTCATAGACATTTTTTAAGTCCCACCCTCTAGTTTCCTTGGGATTTTCTATGTCCTTCCAATCTTGGTGTGTACATCCTGAGAATTATTGATAGCTTTCATGGGTACTTGATAAAGTGAACTCAAAATGAAGGTTTTCCAACAATGGTGACCAAACTTTAACAAACCAAAAAGTTAGTGATTTCGATCGATTTATTGTTGACATTATATTTTTGACATTTTGGATCGATTTGAAGATCACATAAACCTTTCGTTTATAATTTTTAAGTGACAATATTTCAATTTTCAGAAGATGAAATTACAACTTCTTTTATACTTAAAAACATTCACAAAGAGACCATGAAGAAAATGGGAAAAAACACAAAAAGAAAAGTTTACACTATTATTTTTTTATTATGGTAGCAATAGAAAAGTGTTCTAGTCTCTAAGATGTTTACAAGGCTAAGTAACATGAGATCTCCACCTAGAAAAGATTTCACAAGAAAAGACTTAGAAACAGCTTAATTAAATTATTAGCCAATAACTAAATATTTCCTAAGTCTAACTTAGGGAAATTAGTTAATTAAAGTGAATTAATTGAGGGAGTTTGATTTTTCTCTAGAGACTTCTGGAAAAGTTAATTGACATAATCAATATGATCTTAGCCATATGTTGATATCCCATGATCGCCATTGAGACTCCAATGATAGATTATAAGAGAAGGTCAAAGGGTTTGGAGAAGACATCGGTTTATTGAGTATCATTTCAGTAGTTAGATTACCTATTTGTAAGTATTCAGCAAGGGCGTAGTTGAAGCTAGGGAAGCATTAGTAGCAAGGGTTCAACAAATATTTGGGGGCCGTATTTTGGAGGATATTTCCTCAATATTTTCTAGTGCTAGAGTGATAGGAAAGGGAGGCTGAATTTATTTGCAGAGGAGGCTGCATCAACTAGTACAAGTCCCTAGTTTCTCAGTGTGAGTTGTCGGAGGAGACCACGTTTCAGTTGACGGAGGCAGATCAAGTGGGTATAGGAGGAAGAGGGAGACAGGATGGCTTGCTGGGAAGGGTTCCTAGTGGTTTTACACATTTTTGAGAGCAAAAATGTGTATTTCCCAGAGGTAGTGAAAATAACCTGAAAGACTATGAGTTTCCTGTAGAGGGCCATATTAAGTAGCAAAGGGAGAAAATTAGTCACCAAATCATTTTTCCAGTGGAGATTAGTATTTCCTAGAGGATTTATAGTGAGATTCTGTAATAGCCCATGGTTAAAAGGTTATTAAATAAAAGTTAATAAAGGAAAAATAAGACCATGGTTAAGGGACACATATTCCAAGCTGAATCTTGGGCAAAAATATCCTCATGGGCATCACTAGATGTGTTTATATCTAAGGGAAATTGGCAAAGGCAATGGCTAAGGCATTAAAAAGGAAAACATGTATTTTTGGCACATTTATTTATGAAAATAAAGGAAAATAAGAGAAAAGGGAGATGAAAGGTCACAGGTTGCATGTGAGGATATATCATCCCCAAAAGTACCATCCAAGATCTCGCATCATGTCACATGCCTGTTGATCCTTGAAGTACTCTACTAATAACTGCGCCTTCCAATCCTTGGTGATATCCATTAGTGAGAGTGTCGTGGGCCTCATGGATAATGCATCTTCTACCACATTATACTTTCCCTTAACATACTCAATCTCAAATTCATAGACCTGTAACTTACTAACCCACTTTTTTTGCCTCTCCTAAAGCTCCTTCTACTCCAAAAAGAATGGAATACTGTTGTGATTAGTCTTCACCTTGAACTTGTTGCCAAATAGATACTATTAGAGCTTGGACAAGAAATGCATTATGGCCAACATCTCTTTATCATAAATAGGATAGAATCTCTCATGTGGCGGTAGGTTCCGGCTCTCAAATGCAATCAGGTGGCCTCCTTGAGTCAATACTACTCCAATGCCCTCTCCGGATGCATTACACTCCAATACAAAGGGATATGAAAAATCCAGCAAGGCTAGAATTGAAAATTTTCTCATCACTCTCTTGAGACGCTAAAAGGCCTCTTTGCCACGTTTGTCCACTCAAACGCCCCCTTCTTTGTCCAGTCTATGAGGGGTGTTGCCAACTGTGAAAACCCCTTACAAAATCGCCTATATTAAGTTCATATGCCCAAGAAACTCCACAACTCCATCACATTCCTAGGTGTAGGCCAATCCAAGATAGCTCATATCTTCTCCTAGTGGACCCTTACTCCATCCTCTCCAATCACATGTCCTAGATATAAAATATTTGTCAAATCAAACTCACACTTGGACATCTTAGCATAGAACTATTGTTCATCCAAGATGCACAAGACCTCCTCCAAGTGCTACAAATGATCCTCCCATGTCTTGTTGTAAATCATAATGTCATCTAAAAATATAAACACAAATGTATGCGACTCCTTATGGAACACATGGTTCATACAATAATATAATGTAGCTGGTGTGTTGGTTAGCCCAAAGGGCATCATCAAAAAATCAAAATTCCCATAATGACATCAAAATGCAGTCTTCGAGATGTCATGCTCCCTCAACCGAATATGATGATATCCTAAGCACAAATCTATCTTAGATAAGTATTTAGCTCCCTCTAATCTCATCCATCAACCCATCAATGCCTGAAATAAGGTATTAGTTCTTTAGTGTCTTCTTATTCATGGGCCCTGTAATCAATGCACATGTGAAGCATCCCATCCTTCTTCTTCACAAACACAATTGAGGAAGAAAAGGGACTAGAACTAGGTGTGATGTGTTCCAATGCCAGTAGCTCCTATATGGCTCTCTCTATATCATCCTGATAGGCCTTGGGATGTATGTAGGATGTAGAGATGACTACGTGCACACCCTCCTCCATCTCTATAGTATGCTTAAATCCTCTATCTCGTGGACGTCCTTGAGGAATGTCATTGAACACTTCCTGATGCTTCTCTAGTAGTGCCAAAACTTTATGGATGTGGTTATTGTTGCTTCCCTATCTCTACTGCTCGTGCTATGTCATCATGCCTCAAATAGGCCTCCATCTTGTGTGCTAATATTTTCTGCAGTGAATATGAGTGCATGCCCCTTAATGATAATGGTCTCCCATCTAGTCCCATGAACTCCATCTCTAACTCCTTCCTATCAGTGATGACGCGTCTCAGAGAATATAGCCACTAAAAACCCAACACCACATTTGTTTTTGACACATCAACCACAAAGAAATGGTCTGTCATTGAATAATTCCCCATAGTCAGCATCAATATGGGAATATATCTAGTGCACTACATGGTTCGATCCCCTAGAATAAGCACTAAAAATGCCTCAAAAGTATCAATATGTATGCCTCTTCGCTCCACCATCTAAGCATCAATAAAATTGTAGGTAGCCCCACTATCCACTAGCACCAAAGCATGTTGTCTCTACAATGTGCCCCTGATCCATAAGGTCAATTACTTTGACACTCCTCGAAGTGAATATATGAACCCTCTTGTAGGCAAGAGGAGTCACCCTCTAGGAGGTGGTGATTTTCATCCTCCTATACCCTGTGGCTCACTATTTCCTATATCGGCCTGCTTCTCAATATCATCCTCAGGATCACTATTTGAAAACACTTTGATGTAGTGGGCCTTGCTTTTGGTGCATTTGTGTCCTGGTGCCCACAACTTCTGGCATGTGAAACATATTTTCCTCCTCTTGAGGTCCCTCGAAGTCTCATCATTTAACTGCCCACACCCTACTATCTCCCTATGTGACTAGGGTTTGGTGTCTCTACCTCTTTGAGGGAAAATGATCTTCATGTGTAGGGGTTCCTTAGACTTGCAGATTGCACCCCGCAAGTCACTCACTTTTCTCACTGCATCTTGTAAGGAAGTGGGTCTATTTGACCTCACAAGCCCATGTAAAGGCTCTGCCTAACCCTCCACGAATAGGAAGCCCCTCCTGGACTTTGATAGTTTTGATAGCATCATAGACAATCTCAAAAGCTCGTTATGTACTGCTCATTGCTACCTATGTGCTTGAGATGTTTCAACTCATAGGGATGTGACTCAAGGTCTCTCTACTCAAAATGATCCAACACCCTCTTTGTAAACTCCTTGTAAGAAGTTACTTCAGAGTGCCCCAATGTATCTAATCCATGAAACCACTAGTCATGTGCATACCCCTCCAAGTGTAAAGTGGATAACTTAATCGCTTGTACCTCTGACATCTGTTTATGGTGGAAATAGGTGTTCAGCTTCTCCACCCATGCCTTCATAGTTCATTTAGAGGACCCATCATATGTAGGGAGGTATAATCTCCCGACCGTGCACTCCAAGTTTGAGGTTTTCCATGATGAGCCGCCTGCTCCCTTGCCTCAATTTTTATGCTTGAGATGGCATAAATATATGAAATTAATTGCTTCACAGAACTCTACCCCCATGGACTGCCACTCTCGAAAGTAATCCCCTATAGGCATCTCCTTGGCATCAGGTTGTTCCCCACTCATGGGAGCCAAAAATGTAGGCATGGTGGATTTGGTTGCTCCATAGTGGATAAGGGTTTTTTTCTAAGGCATGTCATGCTTCATGTGGTGAGATGCTCCTGAAGTCTCACCTCCCATAATCTCCATGTGGTTGTCCCTAATGTGTTGTTTCCTCAATTCATCCATCACCTCCCTTTTCCCTCTCACAACATCATCATGCCCTTTCACCAAATCATTCAATGCAATCAAAATGCTCTTGATTATTGTGGCCATCTCATTCTTGGTACTATCTCCCCTTTTTACTGTGTTTACTCCTTGCTCTGGAGCCTCTAAATCTGGGGTAATTTTCAGCTCCCACTCTCTACTCCTATACTTGCACCTTCTTTAATTGATGCTTTTATTATCCTCCAGGACCATATAAAGAAATCCTCCCACAACTGGCTAGATCATGTCTTTGATACCACCATGATATCCCAAACTAGGAAATGCCATGAATATCAGAAACCTACACTAAACAATAAGAAAATCCAACCACATGAGAACAATTTTACACAAGAAAAAATGGATCAGTAAATCATAGAGTAGCATCAATAAATCTAAGCCATTGTATTATATATTTCATGGATCTGAATACAATGTAGTAGAATGGTAAACCTAGGCTTGCTACTGCAAGCATGCAATACCCAAGTGAATATCTAAGAAAAATCTAACTGCAATAGGCCCAATCTGTCCAAATGCACTACCCATAAAGTTTTTGTTGTTGCTGCTGCTACTGGAAGAAAACTATGAAATGATCCCTCAATAATTCTCCAAAAAATATAAAAAATTAGGAGAAGGATCCTTACACCCAATCCAACAAAACATATAAAAATATCAAGTTGAATCCACTAGTCACTAAAGCCCCAAAAACTATGTGTGGCCCCTCTTAGTTTGTTTGTGAACTACTGAAATCCATCCACAGTAAAATGCACAATTTTCCCAAAGGGAAACTCCTGCAAAACCCCACGAAATTCCTTCCTCAAACTCCCAACCAAAATCAACTCTAATGTCCGACATAATAATGTTGCTCATCCCCTGCGCAGAAAATAGTTAGTAAACCCCAGTGTAGGACCAAATAAGAAGAAATTCAGCCCATAAATATCCAACACTTCTAACCCAAAAATTTCCCAAAATCAACTCATCCTTCTCAAAGGAAAATCTCCACAAAATAGCCAACTCGAAAGACAATTTCTGGCTCCTCAAACCTTAGCGTAATCCTCCACTGCATCCTCCAAAAAATCACATAGGATGAAGAAAATATTGCAAAATCCCATAAAAAAAATTGAAATATCCCTGAAATCTCTCTCCTTGAGTGGCACTCAAAGTTTGCTGAAGAAGAGCTGGAATTTTTTCCTGGAAATCCCTTGTGCTAAACAACACTGGTTGACTTGGCTAAGCAGCTCCATCAAACTCTCTAATTCTAAAAATGAAATGCCAAGGCGATCCAAAAACGAGACTCTTCCATTCCCTTTATAAATTTTATTTAACCATCCTTGTTGGCTCCTCCAATTCAACCCCCGCTTTCTTGAGCCCTCTTTCATGTGGTTCAATTTCTCCTAGGGAGTTCAATTTCTTTCTTTAGTGACCCCCATAACTTAACTTCACTTTAGTTTTCCCTTCTTTTCCTATGTGAAACCTTTATTTCTTATCAATATTAAATTTGAGCCTCCATAACTTATTTATCCTAAGTTTTATTTATCAAATATTATATTAATCGCCAAAATTGCAAAATTAAGATTTTTTTAGCAAAATTATTAATTGGGGACATGACAAGTAGTGTGATGGACAATGATTGTTGAAGCATTTTTTTGTAGATATTTACAACTTCTCAGTGATAGAGGGATATCTATTTGCAGAGGGAGGATGAAGTCTCTCCAATAGTGTGAATTGACTAAGGTAGAGGGAGTTGTTGGGGCAACAAGTACTTTGCTAGTTAGATCAAGTTGTAGAGGAGAAGCAGTCCCCAATTTGATGGTTTGATTTTTAGGTGGAGGTCGTAGTTTTTTCCCACTAATGCTAGTTTGTTGGAGGTTTCCATAACGTAGTTGCAGAGGTCAATTCAGGGTCTTAGGGGAGGCCAAATTGATTTGTAGGGGTCGAGTAGCTTGTAGGAGGTTAGATCAACTAGCAGAAGTGAAGAAAATAATTTATTGGAGATTTTCTAATTCATGCAACCAGCTATATCATAGATGTCAAACACAAACAACGTGGACCAATTCGACTACAACGTGTTCCCATAGATCAACAAGTTGTTGATATACTCATAATAGCCTTGGGTAGGGAAAATATTATCTACTTGAAGGAGTAGTTGGGAGTAGTGGATAACACCTTCCTCGTTAAGAGGGAGTGTTAGTTTTCTATTATGGTAGCAATGGATAAGTGTTCTAGTCTTTATGATGTCTAAGAGGCTAAGGACATGAGATCTCCAAAACCCAGAAAAGGTTTCAAGAGAAAAGACTTGGAAACACCTTAATTAAAATAATTAGCCAATAATTAAATATTTCCTAAGTCTAACTTAGGAAAATTAGTTAATTAAAGTAAATTAATTGAGGGAGTTTGATTTTACTCTAGAGTCTTCTGAAAAAGTTAATTGACGAGGTCAAGGTGACCTTAGTTATCGATTGAGATGTGATCAAGGTTGTTGAGACTCCAACAAGAGATTATAAGAGCAAGTCAAAGGGTTTGGAAAAGACATCAGTTTATCAAGTATCATTTCAATAGTTCGACTACCCAGTTGCAGGTATTTAGAAAGGGCATGATTGAATCTAGGGAAGCATTAGTAGCAAGGGTTCAACAAAATTTTAAGAGCAATATTCTAGAGGGTATTTCCTCAATATTTTCTAGTTTTAGATTGATAGGAAAGGGAGGTTGGATTTATCTGTAGAGGAGACCATGTCAGCTAGTGTGAGTAGTCAATTTCCTAATGCAAGTTTCCAGAGGAGACCACGTTTCAGTTGCTGGAGGCGAGATATATTTCCTGGAGGAAGAGAGAGTGGGTCTAGGAGGCAAAGGGAAGCATGAAAACTTGTTGGGAAGGGTTCCCAATGGTTGTATGGATTTCTGGGAGTGACAATGTGTATTTCCCAGGGGCAGTGCGAATAACTTGGGAGAGTGTGAGTTGCTTGGAGAGGGACAAATCGAGTAGCAGAGGGAGACAATTAGTCTCTAGATTATTTTTCTAGTGGATATCAGTATTTTCCAGAGGATTTCTAGTGAGAGGAAACTAGTTGTAATTTCTCAAATTGCTGAATAATAATAGAACCCTCAATTGGTGCACTAGTTTTCCTTTCGGGGATTTTATAGGGACTATTGTCCAAAAACAACGGTGTCATATTTGTGTGTGTGTGTGCATTATTTTCTTAGTTCTGAATTTTATATTTTGTAGCGTATTTTAATTGTGAAGATTGTAGTTGTGAATTATTTGTTATATTATGTAATATTAATTTACATAAGACAAATAAATTGCACAAGTTAGGAGAATAATATCCAGTAATTGCAATCGTGGAAATTTCACACACACTACATCTTTTTGAACGTGATGTTATTTAGCTATTAGTTTAGAGCTCGAATGATGAGGAGGTGAGTTTCATACTCTACCCACCTAGGTTCATCCCTTGGGATAGATGTTATAGCTCCAAATCTCACTCTTATGGTTTGTGATGCTGCACTTATGGCCTAGGGCAACCCCTCCTTCCAGACCTGGTCCAAAAATTTAAAAAACAGTGTTTTATTCCCTATACGCGACTTTGCTCTGTGTTAAACGCGTGTACACGCGGGTCTGTCATACCCAACCCGCGTGTATCTATTAAAACACTTAAAAAAATATAATTTCCTCTTTTTCGGGCGGTGATCGCGGGTTTACCTGCTGGATCACCTGTTAGTGCCCGTGGCCCAACTGTTCCCAACCAACTCCTAACTAAAAAACTACTTTGGAGAGGGTATAAAAAGACATCAAAGGGAAGGCCAAGGGGGGAGAGAAAGGAGAGCAAGATTATTATGCTGAGATTTTTCCCTTAGACCAGGTCTGAAGTCCTTGGTGCATTCTGCACTTCCCCCATTTTGCATAGGAAACCCTTGTTTCCATGTGTATTGGTGATCATTCATCCTTGACATCATCATTGAGTAAGACTTGGAAGGAGCTCTTGTTGGAGGCTGGAGGCTGGAACGAATCCGGGAGGAAGCTTGCTTCGAGCCTGCTGAAGGTGTTCAGGTGATATCTTTCCGATATATGTACTTTATTTGCCTTTATATATAAAGAAACACGTCTTTGTTCCCGAATAATCTTTCTTTATGCTTATGAGATTCTTGTGTTGAATTCTTATGAAAGTGGTTACTTAAAGATTTTTTATAACTAACTTTATAGCATAAAGATGATTTATATATAAACTTCTATACATGTACTGTTGTGTTCTTTGATTTGTTTGTCTTGCAGGTCAGAGGAAGAAGAAGGGAACTCCAAGAAGGGTTTGCACCCTAACGGTCTTCTCGAACGTAGGACCTTAGGTATGTACCCTAAACATTAGAATTTGCTTAAAAGTAAAAAAGATGGCTGTGTGTGTGTGTTTCTTTGTATAAGCAATTTTCAGTCTGGTAGAGTCTTAGCCCAAAGGACCCTAGGGGTATTTTCCCTTCAACCAGAATTGGCGACTCCGCTGGGGACAACACTCTTGTTGTTCCTAGTTTGGGTAGTCCTCAAGCCAATCAAGGCTCAGTCCCTCTGTTTGTTGGTTCTGACTGTCTGATATTTTCTTGAACTCCAAGCTTTTCCAGTTTTTCAGTTTGTGTTTTTTATTTTTCTTGAAACACTTCATATACGCACTTTTGCTGGATTACAGAAGCGTATATACGCAAGTTGCACTAAGTAAACCCGCGTATACGCATGTTTCCTTAGTTACAGTCGCGTATACACGCATTCTGCAAATAATTGCAGGCGCGTATATCACATAATTTTCAAGATTTATAATTTTTCTTTTGCTGAATGTCTGTCTGGTGGTTTGGGTCAGTTTAAAACAGTCAATTCCCAGTGACAGTTCTCTGTTGAACAGGGGGCATCTTGTTTCGAACTCTCTCTAGTTATAAGGAGTGCTAGTCTTGTTTTTCGTTGATTGCAAGCGTCATTGATTTTTGACACACAAGGTTTCTGTTTAAGAATCTTGATTGCTCTGTTTCGGCAGAGTGGGAAGATCGTCTTAAAATCTTTGTGTCCATTTTGTTTTCATGACATTTGTGTTTGCCTAACGAAATCATTTTTATGACCATTTGCTCCTTCGTTTCGGGAAAGTTGTTTGTTACCATTTCCTTGAAACTTGTCTTTTGATTTCTTGGACTTTCATTGCTGCTTTTGATTGTCAAAAGCGATTTCGAACACATTTTATTTTTGTTGAGTTCTCATCATTTGAAAGGTGTCAATTCACAAAAGTGTTTGGTTGTTTGTTTATCAATCATTGGTGTCAGTATTTTTGAGAGTTTTCCTTTGAAAAAGACTTTTTGGTTTGATTGAAAGAAAATCTTTTGAAAGTTTTGAGTTTCGCTTTCTTAAACTTGCTTTTCATTTGATTTCCTTTTTGGCGAAGTGAAAGTGCTTTGTTTTTTATCTTAAAACTTGTTTTTATTGTTTGGACGAAATGATTAGTAACAAATCATCTTCTATCTAAGCATTTCAGTGGCAAGACAAAATTTGGTAAAGCAGCAACTTTCCTTCTTTGTTTTTAGAGTAGTCTTTGAATCGTGCATCCACATTTAGTTCTTGCATTAGCATAGCTTTGCATCCCCTTTTAGGCATGCATAGTTTTGCTAGTTTTTGTGAGTGTGGAGTTTGAAAAGAAAGCAAAAAACTTTGTTTAATTTGAAGTACATCTGAACCTCATAGAAATTGCTCTTCATCGAAACGAAAAAGTGCATGTGCATGTAGTTAGGATAGTTTCTTTTTACGTCCTAAAAACACCACAAGTTTCACTTCCGTTACCTTTGACTTAAAGTACAGCCTAATAAAATCAAACGCTTAATTAAAATCCACTAGAACTTTTTGTTTTAGTTATTACACCAACAAGTTTAGGATTTTAGGGCCTTGGATTAGGCGAGTGGAGAGTTAACTCTCCAAGGCCACATAAAACGTCAAACATAAGAGTCTGATTAAAGAGAGTAAATCCAATAGCGTTAGGAAGACCAGGAAAGCTCCGGATCTGGGAGTTAAGCACGAGGGTCTGTGAAGACAGGGAAGAGAGATACCCCCTCTCCTACTTGTCCGAACTCACCTCACGACTGTTCCGCCTGGCTTCTGCGACGAGTTGGTACCCATAGTTGCCTCTCCTAGGGATCTGCATAGGTGGCTGCAGAGGGGAATCCCGTGGCACCTGAGGTCGACGTTGTATCACTCTCGACAGTACTTCCGGAGGGCACCCTTGCGAAGCTTGGGGGCTTGCACCGGCGCAGGCTGTTGTTAGGAGGTCAGCGTAACTTCCTCTGTTACCTTCGCTGATAGGACTGGGCCGTCATTATCCCAGACTATCTTCGGAAGGCCCCTGACTCCGCTTTCTTGTATTTTGGTGTCCGGTCCTCATCACCCGGAGTGGAAATACTTGAAAGTTGTTTGACTGGCTGTATCTTTAAGGACTTTATAGTGAGTGCTCTTTGCTCCTTGTATATAGTTGGCTTTAGGTATTTTTGTCTAGTCACATTTGGACTTTGTGGTCTGAGTGACTGGCTTACCGCTCTACCGATCTTGAAAGGCTTTTGGTCGTTCTTTCGGAAGTTGTGGAGTTGCCTCCTCAAGGGCAAAGGTTTTGATTGCTTATCCATATTCTTTGAAGAGTTATTTCTATGTTCCCGCAAGGGAAAGGGTCTTTGGATCAGTTAAATATGGCTAATATTCATGTGGAAACCAACCAAGGTACCTTTCCAAAAGGGGATCCTTGTGCTTTTCCTTTCTTTGGAAACGTTGGTACTCCCTTGATGGCCACTTTGAATATTCCTGGGTTGAATGTTGGACTACCCGTTTGGCTGTGGTCCACTCCGAATATTCCGAATGCTCTTGAAGCTTCTCCGTTAAATGCTTTATTTCAGGGGCATCACATGGGTGCAAATTGTTCATCTTCTTTCAAAGAGAAATCTGGGATTCCTTCTTCGCCTCCTTCTTGTAACAAGAAATCTAAAAAGAGGAGAAAAAGGAAGTCAAAGAAGAAGAATAATTTTAGCACTTCATCTTCAACCTCTGCGAGTCATGTTGGAGATGAGTCTTCAGCCGCTGCAAGTCATGCTGGGGGCACAAGTCTAGTCCCTGCAAGTCACACTAGCACTTCATCTTCAACCTCTGCGAGTCATCTTGGAGATGAGTCTTCAGCCGCTGCAAGTCATGCTGGGGGCATGAGTCTAGTCAATGCGAGTCATACTAGCAAAGAGTCACCGACCTCTGCAAGTCATGTTCAGGACTCTCCGCAAACCACTGCTAGTCATGTTGGCGGAATGGAGGTTGATAAGAAACCTAGACGTAGAAGTTTTAAACCTAGGTTCCCTTGTAAGATATGCAAGGGAGACCATCTTACTCATTTATGCCCTGGTATTCCAGAGTTTCAAAGGATATGGTCCGAGTCTGAAAGTACTTCTACTCCTACACTTGATATGGTTTCTCATCAATCCCATCAACCATCGGTTGAAAATGTGGTAAAGCCAGTGCAATCGCTGGCCGATTACACTCCTCTTTTGGGGGGTGAAGTGCCTAACAAAAGAGTCTGTTTGATCTCTAGTACAGAGTCTTCTAGTATAGGGGGCATTCCGGTTTCTTCGAATGTTCCCCCTCCAAGTTCTAAGAGTGTTTCCTTTGATTGGGATAGTCTTGTTGAGCCTCGTCTTCCTTCCGCCGCACCTTTCCAAATAAAGGTCAGGGTTAATTCCACAAATGTCTATCGATGTATGGTGGATGAAGGATCCTCTACAAGTATTATATCCTCTTTGACTTGGAAAGCTTTGGGTTCCCCAAAGTTGTTGACAGCTCAGAGTCAGTTGTTAGCCTATGATAGAAGGCCTGGTGAATCTATGGGTGTTCTTCCTCAATTGCCTATCACTTTAGGTGGGAAGACTGTCTTAAACGATATGATGGTGGTTGATAGCCCTTTAGACTTTAATATGCTACTTGGGCGTGATTATGTCTATGCTATGAATGCTGTGGTGTCTTCACTCTTTCGAGTAATGTGCTTTCCTCATAACGGGAATATTGTCACTATTGATCAGCTTGCATCTGATAATCATCACCCTAATTCGACTTTACTGCAGAATGCCCCTTGGTTTGTTCCAAGTGTTCAAGTAGACTCTACCCCGCCACGGGTCCATTATGTGGCATTGAATCCTCAATGTTCAATTGCTTCTAAGAAGGATCCTTTGACTTCTTATTCTCCTTCTTGGGACTTGGTCCCGGCAGTTGACCGAGAGATTCTTCCTATAGGGACATGGGACCCTTTAATTCCCTCTTTTGATCCTTGTAGTTCTCATGATTTCTCAGATCTTGTTTTGCCTTCACAGGAGGAACTCTTTGAAGCCATGAGTTATGACTACCAAAGGAGCCCTTGGCCTGAGCCCTGCAAGGGGTTTGTTCAGCAGAACTATTATACGTAAGCCGCAAGGCTGTGTGGTTCCCTGTACCATATTGTATATATGAGGTACGCATTTTCAAGTTTTGTATTCTATAACACAAAGATCTTATATGAAGTTTATATGTGGGATGTATTAACTTCGTGTCTAGTGTTCCTATTTATGTTTACAGAACTTGGAAGATTTCTCCTTTGGAAGTTTATGGTTGGTCCGTTCTGACAGGTATTGGTTCTCGAAACTGGCATATAGGTTAGGTTCTTCCGCCTGCATTGTTCACTTATCAGTTTCCTTTCCCATTTGGCCTTAGGATCGACCCCACCAAGTTATGGTGCGGAACCTTCTCATTGCTTAGAAGTGTCATGACTTGTGTGGTAGAGCCTACCTTATCATGGGTGCCCTAGTTAGTACCTTGTTGTCACTTGGCACTCATGCTGATTTTTCATCCATAGGCTCGGAAGTCCTCTGTAGTCCTGCCATGACTTATGCGTTGAAGACTCATTCCTCTTTGCTTCTGCGCTTCGTTCTGGCCTTATACCCTAGAGGCTCCTATGTGTGTCGAGTTGTACTTCTGCATTGCATGTTGACCATTTGCACCTTTTGGCCTAGAGCCGGCTTCACTTGGACTCGTGTTTAAGCCAACTTTTGACCATGACGTCTGCAAAAATCAACCTTGCATACCCTTGACCTCTGCAGCTTGACATACCCAGATCCGTGGAAGGGACATACCTCTGAGTGTCACTGACCAGTTTTTCACCTCCCTGCATTGAGCATAGGAACGTTCCTTTCCCAGGAACTAGAGCATCTGTTTCACCGACACTCGTTCTTTCCACTGTACCATAGCATTCTTTTATTCTTTTTCCGGCTTATCAGAAAAAGACAAAAAAATTAAATATTCCAAAAAGAGCGGGAACAGGGACATTACTTCCATTTATTGTTGGCAGCTAGAGTCAGTCGTGTCGCCCTTGAACAAAGCACTCAAAACAAAGTCTCCTCCGCATGGGTGGGATTTAGTTTGACTTAGGTAAGCCATAACCTTGTTATCGAGTCAGTTCTCCCCCGATTGGTTATCTCTTCCAATCATATGGAGGGTTCGTTCGTGCCTCCTGCATGACGAACTTATACAGATTCATTATATGCTGCCACATAGTCACATTGAGTCGTGCTTTTGTTCAAGGGAAGTTAGCCTGAGTCGGCCTTTCTGCGGTGTCTCTTGACTCATTTTTCAGTCGGCCATCCCTGGTTGTCAGTGTCATGTCTATCATCACATCAGTTATATTGGTCCTTCACTCGTGCCGGTTTGAGAAGGTCCCCATTGACTTCTTGCTGGCGGGTCTTGTCCTTATCGACGACGACACATTGCTCTGAGGGCAGACCTAGAGACCGCACCCTGGCCCTATTTTCATTATTGATAGGTCACCTTGTGCTCAGCATCGATCAGTATCAAGGGTCTTTGACTGAGTGGTTTCCCTTGTGTTCGACATCAGCATACATTATCACACATTGGGATTCGTGCAGTACCTTGGTTTCCATTTGACCCTATTGGTGGATACCTCGCCTCTGTGTCAGCTTTCATTATTGGTTGGTTCAGAGGGTTTCTGCCGTGCGCTAGCCACATCTTGTGTACGCCGGAAACGTACTTCGGTTGGGTTACTACATCTTTTTCGTCCGATTCCTTCCACATTATTGGCCTACGGGTTACACTCGCGCTAGATTGATGGAGGATGCCTTAATGCCTTCCTTCTAGCGGATCTTTCCCTATCGACTCCGACTCATTGCTCTGGGGCAAAGATCTAGAGTCCATTTGGCAGTACCTTGGGGTTTGCAGTCATTAGTGGCAGATTCCTCGCTATCGACAGTGGGAAACCATCATTGTCTCCTGATTGATAGATTCTTACAGGTGTTCGACTTCAGCTCATCTATTCACACTTGTTAGATTGTACTGGGTACCTTGACGCTCATTATCATTATCGGTGGGTAGTCTCGCGTTTGTTAACGGTATACATCAATGACCGGTAATCAAACGATTTCTCACATGGTCGACTTCAGATCATTTATTCCCATGGTGTAGAAATGTACCACGGCGGTCGGTGAAGACCTCAGGTTGTATCAGCATTCATTGGTTCACTTGACAGTTGCTCCTGTTGCTGCTAGTTGATACCATTCCACCTTATATGTTGCAGTCAGTCATGGCGACATTCTATATGCTGGCACCTGAGTTTGCAGTGTAGTACCATCCTATTCCATCATGTTCAGTTGGTACCTTATGGGATCAGTCTTTGATTTCAGTGATCCGTTGCATCTTTCAGCATCATTGACAGTTTTATATGTGATATTCAGACATGTACTTACTCATTATGATCAGATGATCCATTATGTATTTTACAGTCATTTATACTTGTATACTTAGTGGATCCGCTTGTACTTGATATGCGGACATGCTTTACTTTTCCTGAGCATGGGTATGCCCGCCTCAGACAGTGTTTCTTTCTGATCTCCTTTCGGTGGCTTGGCAGGCTGAATTCTGGTGAAGTCCTCCTCGGTTTTTCGGCAGAGTTCCTTTCCTTGTACTTACTTAATGTATTTCGGCCATCATGCTCCCCTTCTGACCTCATACATTAGGGGGCATCTTTTATAGCTCCAAATCTCACTCTTATGGTTTGTGATGCTGCACTTATGGCCTAGGGCAACCCCTCCTTCCAGACCTGGTCCAAAAATTTAAAAAACAGTGTTTTATTCCCTATACGCGACTTTGCCCTGTGTTAAACGCGTGTACACGCGGGTCTGTCATACCCAACCCGCGTGTATCTATTAAAACACTTAAAAAAATATAATTTCCTCTTTTTCGGGCGGTGATCGCGGGTTTACCTGCTGGATCACCTGTTAGTGCCCGTGGCCCAACTGTTCCCAACCAACTCCTAACTAAAAAACTACTTTGGAGAGGGTATAAAAAGACATCAAAGGGAAGGCCAAGGGGGGAGAGAAAGGAGAGCAAGATTATTATGCTGAGATTTTTCCCTTAGACCAGGTCTGAAGTCCTTGGTGCATTCTGCACTTCCCCCATTTTGCATAGGAAACCCTTGTTTCCATGTGTATTGGTGATCATTCATCCTTGACATCATCATTGAGTAAGACTTGGAAGGAGCTCTTGTTGGAGGCTGGAGGCTGGAACGAATCCGGGAGGAAGCTTGCTTTGAGCCTGCTGAAGGTGTTCAGGTGATATCTTTCCGATATATGTACTTTATTTGCCTTTATATATAAAGAAACACGTCTTTGTTCCCGAATAATCTTTCTTTATGCTTATGAGATTCTTGTGTTGAATTCTTATGAAAGTGGTTACTTAAAGATTTTTTATAACTAACTTTATAGCATAAATATGATTTATATATAAACTTCTATACATGTACTGTTGTGTTCTTTGATTTGTTTGTCTTGCAGGTCAGAGGAAGAAGAAGGGAACTCCAAGAAGGGTTTGCACCCTAACGGTCTTCTCGAACGTAGGACCTTAGGTATGTACCCTAAACATTAGAATTTGCTTAAAAGTAAAAAAGATGGCTGTGTGTGTGTGTTTCTTTGTATAAGCAATTTTCAGTCTGGTAGAGTCTTAGCCCAAAGGACCCTAGGGGTATTTTCCCTTCAACCAATAGAGGTCCCCACTAAGGTACCTCTAATTGCTTGGGTCTTGTCTAAATCTCAAGTTTCTGGTATATTTAATGTTTGGCCTTTTGGATATATTCCTGAACTATGATAATCATAACTAAATCTGATCCAAAATGTTTAATTTTAGTTAACAACGGTATGTTCTATGCTTGCAACAATTAATTCAACATCCTTTTATTATCCCAATGATAATTTTTCCTTATTTTTCAATAGCAATCACATTAACCATTAATCACATTCACAATAATTGTAGATAGAACATAAACAATAAAATGCAGAAGACAAGCCAAGACAAGAGAACACAAGAATTTGGCTCAAGCTAGGGAAAAACCTCAAGGTGGGGAAAACCCTTGATCATTCTTATTATTATAAATATTAAAAATTTAGTAGAGAGTACAATAATACAAATCAAAGTCAAAACTAACTTTCCAAATCACTTTCCAAAACAACCCTGTCAAATTTGCAATTTTTTGCTTCCAGTCAACATCGGTCAAACAACCATAACTAGTCAACAATGCAACAACAAAAAATCCACTAAGGAGCTTGGTCAACCTTAGTCAAATGCAGTCTAATCAACTGGTCAGGATGGCTTTAAAACAATCCCAAAATTCCTCCTTAAACTTGGTCAAATATGTTGCAAAACCCTAGTTGCAAGTTTGAAGTCAACACAGTCAAAGTCAATAGAATGTCTTGGTTTGTGTGTCCAGAAACTCGACCTGCCCAAACAAAAATTCTCCCAAAAAATTGAATACAAAAGCTGCCCACAAATTCAAAGTCAACATTGGTAAATGCTTGGTCATACTACAAAAAAATTATTGATTTCGGCCTCCTGAAATTTGACCTCCTTTCAACCACGTGTGAAGATAACAGTTACCCAATAAGGTGTACTGACCAATCGAATGAGGAGAGAGAAGAATATGTTGAGTTGATGAGGTGCAAAATGAGGTTGTAGGTCACTCTTATTTACATGAGTTGATATGGGTCAAAATACATGTCTCTTGGCTTCATAAACCTACATGATAATGTGGCTGACCTTGACAATTTGCACATGTATGGGCTTCACTTCAAAAATACATTTCTCTTTGCCTAATTTTAGTGAACCTTAGGTCAATTTTGGTCCTCTTGAAAAGAGGAATTCAATGCAATAATTATCTCCATCAAATGAGTTGCCCAAAGTGGAATTTGACCTTAGCTTCCAATTTTAACACTCTCTCAACTAGGGAGAATTCCACCTACCAATCCATCCATCATCATGTCATCATGTACTATCATTGCATCTCGTCTCATCTCTGCTGAAGATTGATATAGATAATAAGAAGGATTGATCGAGAGTGAGTCACAATACCTTAGCACTCTTTACTGACAAAAGTCAGTCCACATAACCAGGGGTAGAACCCCAATCTAACTTTATCCTAAATGATCAAGTTGTTGAACATCATGCATCCTAGAGATAGGGAGTACGACAGTACACGATGCATCTACATGTGGTGCTATGGTCCCTATCCTCTTTTCCCAACTCATTAGCTAGATGAGACTTACTTCCCAAGAGTCCCAAATTGCAAGGGTAGGATGTATACTTGGGCATCCACAAGATAAGGTGAAACACTCATCCTGCTCATATTCCATAAGAGAAGGTGGACCACTCATCCTATGCATATATCATCAGCCATAAGGGAAGGTGAACCACTCACCCTATGCTCTCATATATCATCATGGGTTATCACAGGGGAAGGTGAACCACTCAACTTGTACACAACATACCTATAGGGGAAGGTGAACCACTCACCCTATGGTTGCACATAGCTCCAAGAAGTACCTCGGGCCCCTAGCAGCTCTCAGTGCTCAATATCCAATTCAAGCGATATCCTCATGGGAGGGTCCTTCAATGACTCCCATCCTCTATATGAAGGAAATGAACTTGACCTTACCAAGAGGATTCATGAGGATGTCAGCAACCTGTTCATCTATCCTGATGTGATGGAGCCTTATTGCTCCCCATTGTACCATATACCGAATAAAGTGGTACATGATATCAATATGCTTGGAGCAGTCGTCGAACACAGGATTCTCTGAAAGCTGAATTCCACTCTGATTGTTGGAATAGATCACGTTGGTATCAATAGATGATTAAACAACTCACTAAATAACTTCCTCAACCAAACAACATCACAACAAGCCATACTAGCTGTAAGGCATTCAACCTCGACAATGCTTAATCGATTTTCACTTCCTGCTCATCCAAGAAATAAAAGCAAATCCAAAAGAGAAAAAACATCCTAATGTGCTCTTTATATCCACCACACTACCAACCCAGCCAGTATCAAAATATTCATGTAGCCTCAAATTCCTGGCAGTGTATCTCAGTCCATAGTTGATAGTCCCACGAAAATATCTTAAGAGATTATTTGCAAAAACCCTATGTATGTGATGAGGCTCAACCATATATTGACTCAAAGTATTTACAATGAGGCATATGTCTAGTCAGGAGTTTACCAAGAACATTAGGGCCCCAACAAGTTGTTTATATTCAGAAACGTTTGCTAATTTAGGCCCAACAACACTTCCACATAGCTTCTTGAAGTTTAGTTCCATCAGAGTAGTGACAGACTTTCATTCCACCAACCCACATTTTTCTAACAACTTCACAATGTATTTTCTTTGAGCAAGGAAAATCTCAGATGGATTTTCTCAGACCTCCATGCCTAGGAATTAATACATCAACCCTAGGTCCTTCATCTCGAATTCGAAAGAACTCCCTCTTTCATTGATAAATGAGAGGGCCTACACCATTCAAAAAGAGATCATCAATAGAAAGGACCAAAATAAGAGGCGTGTCCTTTTCAACCTTGAAGTATAGGTTTGGATTAGCATAGCTTCTATTAAATCCCAACTTCATAAGATAACTATCAATTCTCTCATACCAAGACCTAGGTGATTTCTTTAACCCATAGAGGGATTTATTTAGTTGACAGACATGTGTCCTTCTATCTTGGACTTCAAACCCTTGAGGTTGTTCCAAGTAGATTTCCCCCTTAAGTGAGCCATGTAAGAAAGCAGTCTTGATGTCCATTTGTGTTGAGAATGCAACAAGATGATGGATCTTAGTGGAAAGGAGTCGCCTTCACTAAGTGGGCCCGCAGGCAAATTATGGCGCAAAGTCTATTTTTAGACTATGTCTATTTTTAGACATATGGATCATGTCTATGAGTTGCAGGATGTTGTTTATGGATGATTGTTCATGTTGGAAAAATAGATGGACTTCTATTTTCTGGTTGACAGCAGGAGTGATCAAAGTCTATTTTTAGACTGCCAGGTTAAAAATAGAAAAGTCAAATATTATTGTCTCATAATAATATTTAGACTATAAACTTTATATTATCCTCTTGGAGCACTTCAGTTTGAGCTACAGATGTGGCACATGTAGCTGTCAGAAGGAAATACTCTTTTCTTGTGAGTCAGTTGAGCTATTGCATGCAGGACATCAGTTAGAACTCATGCATGTGAGTTCTGTGGAGTTGGATGTGGAGTTGATGGAGTTGTGTTAAGTTTGACTTGGTTAAACTAGTTGTAATTAGTCTAACTGCAAATAGACTAGTGATCAGTGATGTGAATTAATTGATTAAATTAATTCACTAATTATTAACTCATAATGCAACTGAAGAATACATCAGTTAACTCAGTGCATGTACAGTTCAGTGGAGACAGGTGTTAGAGGTCGAGATTACTATCAGTTGTGACTATAGTTGTGCATGAGGTCTTGCACAAGCAATGTATTGAGTATGCCCATGATGATTGCCCAATACATGCCTAGTGAAATAGCCTGTGCTCACGTGATTTTTAGTGTGAGTGATTTTCACAAGGTATTGTGTGCAATAGAGGCAGGCAAAGCAGCGGAGGAGATTTGAACCTGTGACTTGTTCGGATCTGAGCTAGTTTTGTGTGTAACAGGTGGAGATAGTGCTGGATACTTGTGAGGAGTATTGTACTATGTAATGTTACATGTTCTCAATCATTAATATACAGATAGTTTGGGGTTTTCAGTTGTAAGCTTTCCCCGGGTTACATACTATGTTAACGTGTGCATGCGATTGATGTTTCATTGATTTTAATGCTACTAAATTGTTGATCAACGTAGAGGAGGTTATGTATTATGCATGTATTCCGCAATAGTGTATAATCGGGATAATCTCTGTTGAATATGTGTTTATTATTCAAAATTTCTACATGGTATCAGAGCTGTTGATCATCAAATCTATTATTCAGGAAGTGTTTACATTCTATTTCTTCAGACAGAGTCTGTAATCGGGCCAGGTAGCCTCTGGATTCATCCTTCCTTTGGAAGGTGAGATATCCAGTAAAAGCGCATACAGTCAATCTCTGTACGAGAAATAATTTGTTCTCACAAATCTTAGATTGAAGGCAGTTGAGTTTGGAGTTGGTGGAATTCGAATTTGCAGCAGTGTTTTCTTGGTATCAACAAGGCAATGTCTTTCAACTGATTGCGATTGGAGTATGCTCTTGAGGGCAGCTCAAACTATATTGCATGGAAGGACAGGATGGAGGCAGTGTTAGATGATAATGGGTTGAAGGATTTCATAGAGGCTGATGTCCCAAAGCCTACTGATGCTGTGCAGGTTGATGCTTGGCAAAAGAAGACAGCAAGGTTTCGAAGGATTCTGTTGGAGGGTGTGAAGGATCACATTGTGTCCAGCCTGCATGGTAAGGCTTCTCCATACTTGATGTGGAAAGATTTGACAGATCTATTCCAAAGAAAGAGTGATCAGAGGAAGTTGGCGCTCAAAGATAAACTCAGAAACATCAAATGTGAGAAGGGTGACAATATGCCCAAGTACCTCACGAAGTTCACTCAGTGCAGAGATGAGCTGGGAAGTGTGGGGGTAACTATCGATGATGAGGACTTGGTGAGCTTGGCTCTCCTTGGTCTTTCGAAGAGTTGGAATTCCTATCAGGACTCTATCAATGGTCAGGAGAAATTGCCAGGATGGGAGAGACTTTGGTCAGATCTTGTGCAGGAGGAGATCAGGCAGAATACCAGGGACGGATCTTCATCAAAGGGACTGATGAAGAAAATTATGCTTTGGCTGCCAAAGCAAAGAAGGGGAAGAGCAAGAAAGCTTCTCAGTCTGGTGCAAAAGGCAAGAAGCAGGACATGTCCAAGGTGAAGTGTTTTCACTGTCACCAGCACGGACACTATGCCACTAATTGTCCGCAGAAGAAGAAGAACAAGCAGGCTCTAGCGTCGTAGTTTGAGCTTGATTTTTCATTGATCACATGCTTGGTTTCAAGTGTTATGGGATCGGTGTGGTTCTTGGACAGTGGTGCGTCCTTTCACATGACAGGAGATCGAGATTTGTTTTCTGATCTGGAGGACAAAGATCTTGGAGTGCACATCGAGATGGGCGATGATGGTAGATATAGTGCGACCGGTATCAGTACCATTTCCTTTGAGAGGGAGTCTAGTAAACCCTTTGTATTGAAGGAAGTGATGCATGTTCCAGGATTGAAGAAGAATCTTATCTCTGTGGCGATGTTAGAAGACAAGGGATATGATGTTGTTTTCAGCGAGGGAAAGGCTTTCCTGCGCAGCAAGACAACTGGAGAAACCCGAAAGATAGGGGTTCGAGTGAGGAACCTTTATCAGTTGCATGTAGATGGATGCGTACCAATGGCATACAAGGCAGAAGGATTGGTGAGCCGGTATGATGGCGAGCTGTGGCATAGGAGATTAGGTCACCTTCACCATGGAGCCTTGAAGATATTGTAGCAGATCACTACATGGCTTCCTAAAGGCACTCTTGCATAGTCAGATCAGTGCAAGGGATGTACTTTGGGAAAGTTTGTGAAAGCCACCTTTCACGAGAAGGATAGTCGCACCATGACAATCCTTGAGAGAATTCACACAGACATGTGTGGACCTTTCTCAGTAGCTTCGACAGCAAAACACGGGTATTATGTGATATTTGTTGATGATTTCTCTCGTAAGTGATGGATCTTCTTCATGCAGAAGAAGAATGAGACATACTCCAAGTTCTGTGAGTTCAAAGCACTGGTCAAGAAGGAGTCGGGGAAGAAGGTGAAGGCTCTTAGGAGCGATAATGGTGGTGAATACATCTCTGGCGAGTTCAAGGATTTCTGCAAATCAGAAGGGATTCGAAGAGAGCTCATAGCTCCCAATAACCCACAACAGAACGGGGTTGCTGAGCGGAAGAACATAACGATCGTGGGTGTTGCATGGGCGATGTTGCATGATCAGGGCCTACCCCTTCACTTGTGGGTGGAAGCATGCAATACAACAGTTTATGTGCAGAACCGTTGTCCTCACAGGATACTTGGCATGAGTACACCCGAGGAGGCTTATTCTGGTAAGAAGCCTGATCTTTCTCATTTGAGGATTTTTGGTGCTAACGTTTACATGCATGTGACGAAGGATGCTAGGAAGAAGTTGGAGCCGACCGCAGAGGTTGGGATATTTGTGGGGTACACTGATACGCCCCACAACTATCGTGTGTATTTGCCAGACAGTGGTAAGACTGTTGTGCGATGGGATATAAAATTTCAGGAGGAGAAAGCCATGAAGTGTTCGCTTGAGAGGGAGCTACACTTGCATGCAGATGAGGAGCTATTAGTTCCTAAAGATGAGCTTCAGGACGTGGATCAACCATAGGACGAGGTTCATGGAGTGGAAGAGACCACTCATGCAGCGCCAACCATCAGAGGGTGAAAGCGCTTGAAAGAAGCTGAGCGACTGGCTCAAGATGCAGAGAAATTTGTAGGACCACCTACAGCCCAACGCAGGCAGAGACAGTCACCTGATCGGTACACTGGATACATGGCTATTATGAGCAAATGTGTTGTGACTGAGCCATCCTCTTTCGAGGAAGTTGTGGAGGATCCCGCATGGGTAGACGCCATGGTGGAAGAGTATGATTCGATTGTCAGAAACAGTGCATGGGAGATTGTTCTAGACCAGAAGGGAAATCAGTGGTGGGTTCGAGATGGATCTACAAAGTTAAGTAGGCAGCTGACGGGAGTGTGGAGAAGTGCAAGGCAAGATTTGTTGCCCGAGGCTTTTCACAGATAGAGGGGATCAATTATGAGGAGACCTTTGCACCTGTCGCAAAGTATTCTTCCATACAGACGATTCTTGCTCTCTTAGCGCAGATGGGGTGGCACATTCATCAGATGGATGTGAAGACTGTGTTCCTCAATGGAGTCATTGAGGAGGAGGTGTACATTGAGCAGCCCGAAGGTTTTGAGATCTTCAGCAGCGATTCGCATGTGTGTAGGCTCAAGAGAGCGATGTATGGGTTGAAACAAGCAGCACGTGCTTGGTACACACGGATAGACAGTTATTTCACCAGACTTGGATTCTCCAAGAGTGAGGCGGATCCTAATCTATACCAGATTGTGGTGGAGGGTAAGTTGCTTATCATAGTAATTTATGTAGATGATTTGATTCTAACGGGTGATGATCTGTTGATACTTTCATGCAAGGATGATCTTGCTAAGGAGTTTGAGATGAAGAACTTGGGCCTCCTTCATTATTTCCTGGGATTGGAAATTTGGCAGCGTAGTGATGGACTATTTGTTTCTCAGGGTAAGTATGCTTGGGAGATACTGGAGAAGTTCAACATGCATGGCTGCAAGCCTATTGATACTCCTCTTCCTGGAGGTTGGAGGAAGGAGGATGCCACTTCGGCAGAAGAAGTGGATGCCGCTGTTTATCGACAGTTGGTGGGGTCACTTATGTATCTGGTCAATACACGACCCGATATAAGCTATGTTGTTAACCAGCTTTCACAAGCTATGGTTAAGCCTACCAAGCTCTTGGAAGGCGGGCAAGCATGTATTGTGTTATTTGAGAGGCACATCAGGATATGGTTTGTGGTAAAGACAGGAGGATGAGGTGAAGCTATGTGGCTTCATGGATGCAGATTGGGTAGGGAGCCCGATGGACAAAAAGAGCACATCAGGAGGGGTCTTCAATATCGGGTCGATAGCAGTTTCTTGGTACAGCAGGAAGCAGAGATCCGTGGCACTCAGTTCAGCAGAGGCCGAATATATGGCAGCAAGTTTGGCTGCATGCGAGGCTATATAGATGAGGAAGATCCTGGTCGGTTTGTTCGGTTCTCACTTGGAGCCTACTGTGATTTACTGTGATAACCAGAGTTGCATTAAACTCTCAGCTAATCCTGTATTTCATGATAGATCTAAGCACATTGACATCAGGTACCATCATATCAGAGATTGTGTGCAGCGGAGAATCATGTTACTTTCATACATTCCAACGGAGGATCAAGATGCTGATATCTTGAACAAGGCACTCACCAGGAGCAAATATGAATACCACCGAGGCAGGATAGGGGTTGCTGATAATCCATATCTTGTTGAGAGGGAGTGTTGAGAATGCAACAAGATGATGGAGCTTAGTGGAAAGGAGTCACCTTCACTAAGTGGGCCCGCAGGAAAATTATGGTGCAAAGTCTATTTTTAGACTATGTCTATTTTTAGACATATGGATCATGGCTATGAGTTGCAGGATGCTGTTTATGGATGATTGGTCATGTTGGAAAAATAGATGGACTTCTATTTTCTGGTTCACAGCAGGAGTGATCAAAGTCTATTTTTAGACTGCCAGGTTAAAAATAGAAAAGTCAAATATTATTGTCTCATAATAATATTTAGACTATAAACTTTATTTTATCCTCTTGGAGCACTTCAGTTTGAGCTACAGATGTGGAACATGCAGCTGTCAGAAGGAAATATGCTTTTCTTGTGAGTCAGTTGAGCTATTTCATGCAGGATATTAGTTAGAACTCATGCATGTGAGTTCTGTGGAGTTGGATGTGGAGTTGATGGAGTTGTGTTCAGTTTGACTTGGTTAAACTAGTTGTAATTAGTCTAACTGCAAATAGACTAGTGATGAGTGATGTGAATTAATTGATTAAATTAATTCACTAATTATTAACTCATAATGCAACTGAAGAATACATCAGTTAACTCAGTGCATGTACAGTTCAATGGAGACAGGTGTTAGAGGTTGAGATTGCTATCAGTTGTGACTATAGTTGTGCATGAGGTCTTGCACAAGCAATGTATTGAGTATGCCCATGATGATTGCCCAATACATGCCCAATGAAATAGCTTGTGCTCACGTGATTTTCAGTGTGAGTGATTTTCACAAGGTATTGTGTGCAATAGAGGCAGGCAAAGTAGCGGAGGAGATTTGAACCTGTGACTTGTTCGGATCTGAGCTAGTTTTGTGTGTAACAGGTGGAGATAGTGCTGGATACTTGTGAGGAGTATTGTACTATGTAATGTTACATGTTCTCAATCATTAATATACAGATAGTGTGGGGTTTTCAGCTGTAAGCTTTCCCCGGGTTACATATTGTGTTAATGTGTGCATGCGATTGATGTTTCATTGATTTTAATGCTGCTAAATTGTTGATCAAAGTAGAGGAGGTTATGTATTATGCATGTATTCCGAAATAGTGTATAATCGGGATAATCTCTGTTGAATATGTGTTTATTATTCAAAATTTCTACAATTTGATGTAGGATCCATCCTTGATTTGCAATGATAACAATCATAGATTGGATAGTGGTATATCGAGCAACTAGTGCAAATATTTCACGATAGTCCACTCCTTCCTTTTGAGATGAGCCATGAGCTACGAACCTGGCCTTATATTTCTCAGGACTTCCATAAGCTCCATGCTAATTTTGTAGATCCATTTAGAATTGACCACAAAATTGTCCTTGTGTCTAGGCACCATGTCTGAGACATCATTCTTCATGATTAATTCATATTCCCCACTCATCACATCTTTCCATACTCGGTGCTTTATAACTTCTTCGAATGTGCAAAGTTCAACTTGAATAATAGTACTCATGGCAGCCAAGTACCCTTGATACCTGGTAGGTTCCTTACTTTTGCGAAATGTCCCTCTTGGAGAGGTATGATTTTTAGCATCTCGAAGTGTATCCTTGAGCCATAGTGGTCTTTTCCTTGAGGTAGAGGGATCACTAGGAGGTGGATCAATAGGATCCGTTGGGCCATCAAAATCAAGCATTGGCTTATCCATCAGAGGTTCTTCTTGTGATTTAACAGTGTCATCATTTCCTTTCCTTGAAATGGGAAGGTCTCTAGCTTTTCCGAGGGAAATTTCTTCATCAAAGGTAACATCTCGACTTATTTCTACATCTCTTAGATCAAGTACATGGATTCTATATGCCTTTGAATTTTCATTGTAGCTGATGAATACACCTTTCTTCCCAGAAGATTCTAATTTATTCCTTTTCTCTGTAGGCACATGAAAGTAGATAATCAAAGATTCTAAAATGAGAAACGTTAGGTTTCTTACTAGTGAAGACTTCCTCAGCTGTCTTGAAATCCAAAGCTTGATGCGGGCTCCTATTTTGAACATATACGACAGTGTTGGAGGCTTCTCCCCACAAGAATTTTGGTAGAACTTGATCATAGATCATGGCACGGGTGGCTTCCATGATTCTTTGGTTCTTCCTTTCAATAATGCCATTATGCCCAGGAGTGTATGAAACAATTGTCTCCCTCTTAATGCCAACCTCTCTGAAAAAGTCATTAAATTCATTTTATTCATATTTGGTTCCTTTGTCGGCCCTCAACGTCTTGATCTTCTTCCTTGTTTGATTCTTCACCAATTATTTGAAAGAATAGAACCATGTGAACACTTCATCCTTCCTCTTCAAGAAATAGATCCATGTTTTGTGTGAGAAGTCATCCACAAAGATTGACCTAATATGTGTACCTTCCCAATGAAGTTACGAGTAAGGCACCAGACATGTTAGAATGGATCAATTGAAGAATATTAGTTGTTATGCTTTCACTAGAAGGGAATGGTCACTTTGTATGTTTCCCAGCTGCACATCCATGACAAACTCCTTTATGGTTCATGTTAAATTCAGACATCCTTGTGACCATCTTCCTTACCTCAGGTGAGGCTTTGTAATGTAAGTGGAAAATCCTCGGTGCCATAGCTCACATTGAAGAGAAGTATCACTTGCCATAACTCCGAAAGGACTTCCACCAACTTGATAGAGACCATCAACCCCAAATCTAAGAGTAAATGCACCTTTAGGGTTTCTATGCCAAATACATACCTTTCCATCAATGAATGTTACTTTGAAGCCTTTTTCTTCCATCACAGAAATAAACACCAGGTTCTTCTTCAAATTGAGCACATACAATACTTCTTGTAAATGTATGTTTTGACCATGATTCAAGTGAAGATTGATAGTTCCTATCCCTTTCATGAGGTAGGTGGCATTATATCCAAGTATAATATTTAGATTAGTTTTATTCTCAATCAAATTTGTGAGGGCCTCTTTGTATCTAGTGAAGTGCCTTGAGACTCCACTATCAATTAACCAATGATCCAAAGTATCTAGAGGAGAGGCAGTAGATAGAGCAGGAATAAGATAAAACTCATCTTGTTTTTCTACAACATTACTTTCATCATACTTGGAATTTCTTGTCCTTTTTGGAGGTATACCATTTCCATTTCAAGTAGCTGGAGAATTCCTCTTTCCTTTATTATTGAACATGTTGTTCCTTTGATTGCCATTTTCTTTGTAATTGTTGTTGTTGTTGTCATCATCCCTTGGAGGATTCTTCTTGTGAGGGCACTCTCTAGCATAGTGGTCAAACTTGTTACAATTGTAGCATCTTTCTTTGCCTCTTCCTTTGAATCCCTTCCTAGATCCTTGACCCTGTTTCCTTGGACCAACATCATTTTTCCTCTTTGCATGTGTAAAGAAATCAGTAGGTTCATTTCCATTGTTGGATTTATCTTTTTCCATCATTCTTGTCTCCTCTTGAGTGCATCTACCCAATAACTCATCGAAAGCAGGTATCATGTGATTGTTGAGAATGGTGGTGAAAAATACATCCCATGGTCTTGAAAAACCTCCAAGAGAAATGAGAGTGACTTCCCTGTCAACAATAACTTTTCCAATATATATCAAGTGATTTTTGACTTGAGTTATTCTCATGAAGTAGGATTGGATAGACTCCCCTTTTTCCATCTTGATATCCTTCAATTTGTTCTTGAGAACAAGGATTTGATTTGCATTGTTCAATTTGAACATCCTAACCAACTTGTCATATATTTTCTTAGAAGTTTTCAAATCAGAAATATAGGCAACCAAATGCTTTTGAATGGAGTCAATCAAAATTTTCTTAGCTTTGACCTCACCTTTTCTATACTTTGTTTTCACAACAATAGGTGCATTCGAAGGAGGCTCCACCATTTCTCCTTGCACATAGTCCAATACTTCATGCTCCTCCAAAGTCAGGTCCAAAATCATCTTCCATGCATAATAGTCAGATTTGTCATTGAGCTTGTCCTTAGCCTTGAAGTAAGATGTGGAGGCCATGGAGACTTGTCAAATATTCTTTGTCCAACATATATCTTAGTGATTGCCTTACTCTCTCTTTCTTGGGTTTTTCCTCACCTAGGCTTTGATATCATGTTAATTTTAGTTAACAATGGTATTTTTTTATGTTTGCAACAATTACTTCAATGTCCTTTTATTAGCCCAATGATAATTTATACTTATTTTTTAATAGCAATCACATTGACAGTAACAGTAGATAGAACATAAACAATAAAATGCAGAAGACAAGCCAAGACAAGAGAACAAGAATTTGGTTCAAGCCAAAGAAAAACCCCAATATGGGGAAAACCCTTTATCAATTCTTCTTATTATAAATATCAAAAGTTCAATAGAGAGAGAAAGTACAATAATAAAAAGTCAAAGTCAGATTTGACTTGCCAAATCACGTCCAAAATGACCATGTCAAATCTACAATTTTCTACTTCCAATCAACAACAGTCAAATAGCCCTAACTAGTCAACAGTGCATTAGCAAACAATCCTCTAAGGAGCTTGGTCAACCTTGGTTAATGCGGTTTGATCAGTAGGTCAAGATGCCTTGAAAGCAATCCCAAAATTCCTCCTTAAATTCGGTCAAAGTCAAAGTCAAATCTATTGTAAAATCCTAGTTGCAAGTCTAAAGTCCACACAGTCAAAGTCAATAGAATGCCTTGGTTTGTGTGCCTAGAAACTTGGCCTGCCCAAATTGAAATTCTCCCAAAAAATCGAAGTCAAAAGTTTCCCATAAAGTCAAAGTCAACATTGGTCAATGCTTGGTCAAATTGCATAAAATTTCTTGATTTCGACCTCCTAAAATTCAACCTCCTTTCACCCACACGTTTGAAGAGAAAAGTCACCCAATGAGGTGTAGGAACCAATCAAATGAGAGAGAAGAATATGTTGAGTTGATGAGGTGCCAAATGAGGTTGGAGGTCACTCTTATTTATATGAGTTGATATGGGTCAAAAGACATGTCTCTTGGGCTTCATGAGCCTACATGATAGTGTGGCCAACCTTGACAATTTGCACATGTATGTGCTTTACTTCAAAAACACATATCTCCTTGCCCAATTTTAGTGAACCTTAGGTCAATTTTGGTCCTCTTAATTCAATGCAATAATTCTCTCCATCAAATGAGTTGTCCGAAGTGGAATTTAGCCTTAGTTGCCAATTTTAACAAGAACTAGCCCATATCATCTCACCTAATTGTGAACCTAGCTTAAGTCATCTCACATGGAGAATATTAACCCAATATTACCTAGAATAAAAACACTTAAGATATCTCTATTTTGAAGAAAAAATTAAACCAAAAGCCAAAGCGTAAGTGATAATCTCAATGTACAATTAAGTGATTGGGTAGTTCCTCCAAAAATAAAAGGCTCAATGTGAATTTTCCCCTCACATGTGTAGCTCGCCAAAAGATAGTTGTTTCTAGAACATTCTAATGGCTTTGTCTAAGGAGGCCACAAATTCCCCTCTAAAGTTATTTTTTTTGTTGGAATCCGACGATTTGTTTTTTCAAAAAATCTTTATGATGGAAATGGATTCAGCACCATCAAAAACCCCTGGACACCCAAAATGCTGAAATTTGACAACTGTAACCTAAAATTTCTGAAATCATGAAATTTCCACTATTTTCCAAACAAATTTGTGACCTCAATAAACTACTCTCATTAATAACAGAAAACTAAGTGATATGACCTAACATAAAAATAAATAAACTGGTTTTTCCAACCCTGCATAATTGACACAACCCCAAACCTCTTTTTATTTTACCATATGTCGTCCACTACAAAGCACACTCCAAGTCCGCTGAACATAAGTCCCTACATAAAAAAAATCTCAAACCCAAGTTAACTGAACATAGACTTCTACAGAGAAAAATCTCAATTAAAATTCTCTCCACGTTCACTGGAAAGCACATCCCAATTCAACTGAACATAAGTCTCTTGTACCCATTATCAGGGTCCATCACAGGCTTCTTCCATTGTTGAACGTTACTGAATGGAGAACGTGCCAGAGATTAAGTATTGTCAGACTCAGGCTTGTAGAGCACTTTTTTTAGTTAGACTACAACCAGTTTGAGTGCTATGTCTCCTACGTTGAAGTTGAAATGCTAGTTGCTACCAGTGAAAAGTTCAGGTGAGCATTTTCCATTTTTAGTATTATCTTTTAGCATTTTCCATTTTTATTTTAAGTTGTAAAAGATTTGTTTGGAAACATGATATACACCATTTTTCTGTGCATTATGTTTTTGAAAAAGTAAACGAATTGTCTGGAAACATGATATATAGTAACTTGACCTGCGGTTTGTTTTTAAAATTTTTTTCTTAAAACCCAAATGTGTCTGAACAATTCAACAAACCCATAATAACAAATAACCATCTTAAGAAGTCTAAACAATCTGTACAAACCAATAGTGATGTTTTTAAAGATAAATCACTGTCACAGTGACTCAACGCTGCGTACAAACCCATAATGAAATTTTTGAAAGGTAGCTATCAGTCGAAAAGAAGGCAGAGCAAACCCAACTCAGAAATTCAATGAATGCCATTGCCATCTCTGTCAAATGGTTTGGTTGCAATCAATAAGAAGCAGCTACCAACGATATCTCTTTGTTTTCGATCGTGTCATATTCCTAGTCACCATGACATCGCACCCCAATACCAGAATTTAATTTCGATATAAATAAAGTTGCAGTTAATATTTCTTCATATGAACATTTTTTCAGCCTGATTTTTTATCTTTATTTTCATCAATAAATTTGCCACTATTTATGGCTTATATAATGGTTTTTTACCCTATTTTATTATCTTTATTTTCATCAATAAATTGGCTTATATAGGGAATTTTTTTAATGGTGGAAAAACCCTATTTATTGCTTATATAGTGGTTTTTTTTGTTGGTTTGTTTGTTTTTTTTTTATAATTTTGATATCAATAAATTTGCCATTAATATTTCTCTATCAGTGAAATCGATCATATGAACATCTTTTCAACCTGGTTTTATTATCTTTATTTTCCACAGTAAATTTGCCACTGTTTATTGTTTATAAAGTAATTTTTTACTTGATTTTATTACCATAGTGGCCTTTTTTAAGGGTGGAAAAAACTTATTATAACTTAGTTGTCAAATCAACAGTGAGGATAACAATCACTGACTACTCATCATTATTATTCAATGCCACCTATAATTCTTCTTGACTCATCATTATTATTCAATGCCACCTATAATTATTAACTTTCACTCCTACAAAATGTCTGGGCCATTGTTTCCTTAAGTGCGCTGTATCTATCAAGACCCATTGTTTCCTTAAGCGGGCATCAAGACCCATTGTTTCCTTAAGTGGGCCGTATCTATCATGACCATTTATTTCCTTAAGTGTGCCATATCAGTTTCTTTACATGTTTCCTTACATCTATCATGACCATTTATTTCCTTAAGTGTGCCATATTCCTTACATGTTCCCTTACATTCTAGGAAGATGAGCTCTTAAACAAACATAAGCAATTTTAGGTCATATTCTAAGGAGGGTTCTCAATATTTGTGGAGCTATAGCTCCATTAATTCACTTCGGTAGTATATGTCACCCATTGGATTTAACCAAGTACAAAATCCAATAGTTAACATATACTGCGCCAAGTATATTAATGGAGCTATAGCTCCACAAATATTGGTTTCTTACTGTAAATGCTGTCCATAGAAGCACTTTACAACAACAATTAAAAGAAATAAAATAATATCTACATTTAAAAAAAAAACAACTTTTAATATTGAGTATAAATAAAATAATATTTACATTAAAAAATTAAAGTGTTAACCACAAAAAAAAATCATAAAATAATGTAGTTTAATATGCACATCAACTTTATGAGGATGGAAAGCAATTGCCGTAAAAAAAAAGTCATGGTGGTAAAAAAATTCTAATTCTCTTTATATTTTTAATATCAAAAAAACCATTAAAAAATAATAAAAGGTTAAGAATAATATAGAGAAAAGATTCTTTGTGATTAATCACATCAATTTTGGACTCAAAAAATCCTATGTAATTAATTAGAAAGAGCCAAAATCTTATGTGAATAATCATAAATAACTTTTTCTCTAATCATTATGAGTTACAATATAGAGCTCAATATGGGGAAGATGTTGTAGTTTCAGTAAATGAGTGTAAACATTTAATTATTGATTCAATTAATAATAAACAGTTAAAATAATGAAATTCTATTTATTATATGGTAAATTTTTTTTACTACTAAATTAATAACATTTTTTAGATGAAAGAAAAATATAATATACATATCACATTAAAATATATAACATATAAATAACAACTATAAATTAAAATAAAATAATGATTCTATAATAGTATTTAAATTTAATTAATAAATATATAAAAACTTAATACTTACAATAAATTTACAATATAACAAAATTTTTAGCTATGAATGTTCACTACCACTTTACTATGGATATTATTAATTTGTAAATAGGCTTTGTTACAATACCATGGCTTATTAATAATACATGCCCAAGAACCATAATTCATTTCCCAATCAAAATAATTTATTTTAAATTTATTTTATAATATTTTTTTAACTAAATCTAAAAGAAAAAAATGTTATAATTACTTTTGAGATATATCTAAACCTTTATCCACATCACTCCTAAAAAGATTCAATGGATATTCCATAGAGATTATATGAATTTTTAATAATTAAAAATGATAAATTTTATATATGGAAATGTTAAATTTATATAATAGAAATACTATTATTAAGAAATAACGTAGATCTATTTTAATTAAGGATCTACCAAGTAATGAGAGGAATTAAATCTTTAGAGGTGTAAGTTTTACATTAAAAAAAATTGCAATTTGAGAGATTTAATCCTCCTAAACCCTTGGCAGATCCATAATTAAAATGAATCTATATTAATTTTAATCTATTATAATAAAATATTATTTTTTGAAATTATTTATATTAATATTTTTAATTAAAAAATAATAAAATCAAAATAAAATATTGTTTTAATATTAATGTATTACCTTACCTACTTCATAATCTATACTATTTACAAACACCTCCATAGCTAATTATCATATCCACCTTGAATATAGAAAAAATAAATCAAAGTAATTATAATGGACATTGTATAAATATGCTACATTTTGAAATTTTTGGTTGGAATTTGGCAATTCTTTTTGCCAAACTTTAATTTTTGTTGTGTAAAATGGGTTTTTGACTATATATGGATTCAACAGTATGAAAAACCCTTATGGCACTCAAACTAGTTATTCCAAAAAATCATTGCTGGATTTTGGACAAATTAGATAGGAAAATATATAAAAAACCATCCAAAACATAAAACATGTAGAGTATAGCATTATAATGTACTTAAAGCTCACATTCTTCATAAACATCCAATCTACCTGATTGAGCAAGCTATCCTTATTCATTAATATAGAACAAATTAGAGGGGATTGTTGGAGTGGATCCACAAGCGCTGAATTGAGTAAATGTAGAATAATGCAATAATATATAAATGATGATGAGGATCGTTAACATTCACTAAGACCAAGTGTGCAAGTGCGATGAATTGAATAAATGTAGAATAATGCAATAATATGTAAATAATGATGATGATGATTAATGTCCACTAAAGTTAATGTTGTTTATCGGACCTTAAAAAAATAAAAAATTGATTGAGAATCTTTAATATTTTATTTCTACAATTAAAAAAAGGGAAAAGGTTTTCCTAAATCATTATAATTTTAATGACTGACTTAATAAATATAATATTTGTCACATTTATGTATATGTATATATAATTAATTTTGATGCTTATTTGATTTGACAACTATAAAATTAGTTATCATATTTTTTAATTATGAAATTATAAAGAAAAAAATAAAGTGAAAATTAAAAGTGAATTTGAATGGCGGAAATTATTAAATATTTTTATTTTTAAATTTATGTTAACATAAATTAATAAACCAAAGTGAATTTGAAATCGTATAAATTAAATCAAAAGTGGTTATTTTTTTTTTTAACTTTCCTTTCCTGTATGATCACATAAACTAATGTGGTCTCAATTTTGAATTCATAGAAATGTATAGAATGTTAAATTTAAATTTATAATCATTATATTCATTTTTATTTATACTTATAGATAAAAATAGTTTGTTAATCTTTGTGGTTAGTCTTTTTACTTCAGTTGCTTTGTTTTCTAATATATAATTTTATTTTTGACTTATTGCTCATTAATTATAGTGATATATGTTAGTGTTTTTCTTGTTCGTGATTATGGAAGTTTTGCATCGTTCCAAGTATTTTTCAACATTATGTTAGTTTGATTGAGGTTATGCTTGTTTGGAGCCCTATTTCCTTAAAGGTAGCATATATTAGTGGTTAAGTGTGTTAGGTGCTAGTGGAAGGAGGTTTTTCAAATGGTGGTAGCATTAGTTTTGTTTTCTTTTTTTTGGTTTTTGAGTTTGGTAGCAATGAATAGTTTTAGTGACGATCTAGTATTTTGGCTTAGTGGTGTATAATGATCTCGGGGACACTTCTTACTCTATGGTGGTTTCTCATGGCCTTAAAATCTTGGAGGCGGGGATTAGGATAGTGATTATGGGCTTTGGCCCTGTTTAAATTCTTGTCCCTTTTGGAAAATTTCAAGGGTTGTTTCTTATGGACACTCTACATTGTCAATTTCTCTAGTGGTCCAAGTGCTTTGAATTGGATCATTATATTATTTCTCATTCATCTCAATGCTTTTAGAGTGGAAAAATGGAAGGGATAAACTTACATGAGTCATTTTATTAGTGGGACCTAATTTGGAGAATTGGGGTTTGAAACCTTTTGGGGACAATTCGAGGCCTTAAATGGTGTTTTTGGGGGTAAAAAATTACCATTTAAATATTGTACCCTATGATGTTATTCTACACTCGAAGACCTTTCCAAAAATGCAAGAATCGTGTCAATTCGGGTTTGGATGCAAAAGTTATGCCTCCTTGAAGTTGACCTATCATGATTGATCACCATAATTCAAGAGGATGCCACATTACTCATGCAAAAGGGGCTAGCAACATGGGGACTATGAAGAATACTTTAGAATGCTTGAGTTGTAACTCATGTTAATGGTTGCAAGGGTCAAATATTATCCCTAGTTGGCTACTGGGTTGCATTATAATTGGGCCACTAGGAGGAAAAGGGTTTCCACTCTATTTTCTTATATTTTGTTCCAAAGTAAAGCAAAGTAGTTGAGTGTGGATATAGATATAGCATAACAGAGTGGATTTGTGTTCTATAGTAGCCTATTGACCATAAGTCTCAAGAAAATACAGAGAGAGAGCCTTCTCCTTTGAACATGCATAATTTCCATTCCAGGGAAAAGATAGCAGACCAACCTCACCTTCTAGTTGGGTTTTCTTTTGAAAGGGTTTCCTAGATCATACCCTAGTATTCATTATTACTGGTGTGTGTTTGTATTTCAATATTCTCTATTTTCCACACTTAATACAACACATGCATAAACAACAAAATCAATAACAATAAAACTAGAATATAAGGGAATCAACCCTTCATAATATAGATTTCAATTTACTTTAATAGATTTGTTGTGATGCACTACACAATGGAATATTAATGGAAGTTCACATATCATATTGGTATCAAAGTAGGTTTCATTTGGTATTTTGTGGGGAGTTGTAGGGGATCAAATCTATTTAAGAAGAAATCCATAAAACCTTAGCTATGGTCGATGTTATGAAACCAGCTCACAAAATAGAAGAAAAGATAAATCAACGCCTTCAAAATCAGCCTCTTCGAGGGGGCAACCTCATTTACATTACACAAATGAAAATTTCTTAGATGATACAAATGACAAGACATCCTTTCTATATATAGGAGTCTAAGGGGTCATAATATAATCAGAGTCGAAATAACAATAATAATGTAAGGGCACAAAAATAACAATAGTGGGCTTCTATGGGGCACAATAATAACAATATGGGGACTACATGGGCACAAGAATATAATAAGGGGGTTGCACTAATAACAATAATGGGTTACACTAGCAGTATAGGGACCTAGCATGCCCCTCTCCTTCAAAAAGTGTTGTCCTCAATGCTTGAGTAGTTTTGGATGCTTCTATATAAAATTCTCATCCTCCCATGTGGAATCTTCAGTGAGTAAGTTCTTCCACTTGATGAGATACTTTGAAATAGATCGATTTTGTAGCTATCGGGTTCTTGTTTCCATGACTGCTTCAGGTTCCAATATGATTTTTCCTTCCTCGTCAAGTTCCGACAATTGTTTGAACTCAGAACTTGTCTTGTATAACCTTCTTTAAGCATGAAACATGGAAAACTAGGGGCACTCGGGAATATGCTGGAAGCTCCAATTTATATGCCATAGTACCAATCTTTTGTAGCACCTTGTAAGGACCATAGTACTTGTTGATCATTTATTATCCTTCTTAGCTTTCTTGAGGGACATTTGTTTGTATGGTTGTATTCGTAAAAATACCCAATCGCCTACATCAAAACTTCTTTCACTGCGATGTTGATCTGCCTGTTGTTTCATTCGATTCTGCACCAAAGTGGGGTTATCCTTTAAAAGTTGGAGAACTTGTTGTTGATGCTCGATGTGATCTTTCATTGCTTGAACCTTTTTCTTCTTGATATGTCCTTCTATATTGAGAGTTTAAGGAGTGGTAATTCTTGCCAATGCATTACAAGATATGGTCAAATTCATTTCTTGATGCTCGATGTGATCTTTCACTTCTTGAACCTTTTTCTTCTTGATATGTCCTTCTATCTTGAGAGTTTGAGGAGTGGTAATTCTTGCCAATGCTTTACAAGATATGCTCATATTCATTTATTCTTTCTCTAGGGTTGGGTGTATATCCTCTTCTTTTAATGTTTCTTGATCCTTTTCTTCCTCCTCTTCGCAATCTATGTAAAAAAAAAATTTCTCAGCACACTTATGACCTTTAGTGTATTTTCTATCACAATTGTAACAAAGCCCTTTTTCTCTTTTTTCTTCCAATTGTTGTAGTGTAAACCTTGTAGGTTGTGGAAATCTAGGATAAAAAAAACTTCCATATTTATAGTTGTGAGTGGTAGGGTTCCTTGCTTCCATAATTCTGCTTTCAATTTTTCTTGCTAACCTGAATGCCTTCTTCAATGAATCAGGTTCCCAAAGACGAACCTCATGTTGAATGTTGTCCCTTAAAGTCTCTATGAAGACATCAATCCTTTGCTTCTCTAGAATATTATTTACCCTTATATTCAATTTTTGGAAGTCCTCAATGTGCTTTGCCATTGAACTCTTTTGTTTGAGATTTATCAATTGGCTAAAGAAGGTTATGCTCTTTGTATCCTCATAATGTGTTATCATTTCCTTCGTGAAAATTGACCAGGTGACAAGTGGTTTACGAGAACAAAGCCCTCTATACCATACAAATTTATTTGGTTCTAAATATAAAGATGCAATATGTACCTTTTGTAACAGTTTTACATCATGTAGATCAAAATATTACTCCATCTGTAGTATCCAATTTACTTGATCCTTGCCATCAAACTTCCTTATATCACTTTTTCTTGATTTTAGGAGCTCGATCTTGAATCTATTGTATCTCTGAAATTTCAGCTCTCCAAGGTCTGAAATTGTGAGCACCCTCTATGTCATATTTCCAATTCCACCAATCTGATAGAAATTGGATTCTCCAAGAAAGAGTTATGCCCAATCTCCCAATATGGCCTGATTATATACTTTTTCAGTAGATCAAACTTGTACGAAGTGTCACATCTCACTTTTCTAACCTTCGGACCTGAAACTGATACATTGAAAACTACAGGCCATCCTATTTTTGTAACTCCTCGCGAAATTTCAATCTGATGCTCAGAAAGAAAGTTATGATGATTTTCCCCAGGTCACTTGTTTGAGATATAATTTGGGATCCGAAAAACACCCTAACTTCCTTGGATCATATCTTAGAAAATATATTGATAAGAGGCCTAAAATTATGACCCGAGGTTCAGAGAGATTTCGGCTCAAATGGGTTTTTGTTTTAGCTTCTGAAACGTCGCAAAAAAAAAGGTATAGCGAAAACTACACGATGACATTTTTAGAGCAGTGAAACCCTAGAATCCAAAGCTCTGATACCAAATGTTATGAAACTAGCTCACAAAATAGAAGAAAAGATAGATCAACTTCTTCAAAATCAGCCTCTTCGAGGGGGAAACCTCCTTTACATTACACAAATGAACAATTCTTGGATGATACAAATGACAAGACCTCATTTCTATATATAGGAGTATAAGGGGTCATAATATAATTAGAGCTGACATAACAATAATAATGTAAGGGCACAACAATAAAAATAGTGGGCTTCTATGGGGCACAATAATAACAATATGGGGACTACATGGGCACAAAAATATAACAAGGGGGTTGCACTAATAACAATAAGGGATTACACTAGTAGTATAGGGACCTAGCATGACCTAAAAATCGACAAATCATTTTATGACAACCCTCAAGATATGATAGATGAGAGGTTTGCATGGTTGAAAACTTGTAAGTAATAGATATATACAATAATGTGAGCCTCCTCATGATTAGGTTGGGTTGTTCGAAGAAGATAGAGGTTTGAATGAAGATGTTAGATCGGAGGGGAAATGAGGGTATCATGAAGAACTTGAGAAGAAATCCAGGAAACCCAAGAAAAGAGCTATTTAATTTGAGTATTGTGAACCATTTACTATGCCTCTACATGTTGGAAGCAAATGTTGACATCAAGCCTTATCAAGTTGATATCAATACTTTGAATTGAATCTTTGGTTGCATTAGTTAGAGGTTTGCTTTAGAGTTCACCATATAGAGGAGAAATTAAAATTTTCTTTTCTTGTTTGAATATATAGGGCCATGCCTTGATCTTGTGGGAAAGCCACATGGAAATTCTTAGGATAGAGAGGGATGCTCCAGTAACTATGTGGGAGGATTTTAAAACTCTCCTAAAATCCTAGTTTCACCCTATGAGATATTATAGTAGCAGTGCATCCGATGACATTACTTTGGGTAGAGACAGGCGAAGAGGTTACATGAGTACACCACAAAATTGAGGAAGATGGAAAAAATGTTGGGTGTCTCTCCCAAGAAATACACTCCTTAGGTATTTGGTGGAGTCTACACAACCATTTACAAAAGAAAGTGATGTTGTTCAAACCCATAATGGTAGATGAAGCCTATGCACATGTACAATACTTAGAAACATAGGCTAGAAGAAATGGAAGCGAACCCATTCAAAGAAGAAGGAACATCAAAAAGCTTCCAAGGAGGAGAAGAAGAAGTGGAAAGTTGGGAAGGACAAGAAGAAAACAACCATAAGACACTATTGCAAATAATATAGCAAACATTACGGCATTGATGGTCACATAAAGGATAAGTGTTGGAAATTACATCCAAAGCTTAACCCAAACAACCAAAATAAGGATGTGAAGAAGAAAAATATCATAGCCATGTATTTGAGAAATTTGGTAGAAAGTAGCTTAGATGTGGGTGGGAATATTTTTTGTGATATTAGTGAAGAAGGAGGTGAATCTAAGTCACATTCATCAATAGGAAGAAAAGGAGATGACCAAATCCTCACATATAAAAATACAGGGCAGGAAATAAAAGGTTGATGCTTTGTTCAACTCAGGTTCTCTGGAAAATATCATTGCAATAGAGTTGGTCAAAAAATTGGGTTTAGAGGTTCAAGATCATCCTATCCCATATCCATTGGGATGCGTAAATATGGATATAGAAATTGTTGGCTTGTTGGGGTCTAACCCAGGTTCAGAGGTGATGTAGCCAAACAAATCCTGGTACTATTGGCCCTTTCGGCAACAGTCCGCAGAGCGCAGACTAAGGTCTCACTTGAAGTAGTATGGGAGGGTGCTAGAACCAGGTTTCTTCACCCTAGAGATGTTTGATGGTTTCAAGTGGTCCGTTGTTGCACACATTGCTACACGCACTTTCCTATACCTCGCAGCCTAAGATACTGCCTTTGTGTAGTCCTACTCGGGGGCCCAACAATGTTATTAACCAAGTCCTTACTAATCATCCAATATTAGTTGATTAACTTAGCTTATCTGTATGCTTTTAGTTATACTTGACAATATTCACAATTCATACAAGTGCTCGTAGTAAATAAACAATATACTTGCAAATGATATCAAGCATGTAATAACTCAGAACAGATGCACATAATTGGTAACAAAACCTTTCTTTATTAATCTCTTCTCCGGTTATAGACTCACTCTACCCTGCGCACTCAGTTGCAGGGGTCCGCGCATTCAGCTGCGGACTCTACTAGGCCTCTGCGCACTCAGTTGTAGAGCCTCTTCCTACTACTACGACCCAAGACACACTTTGACTCTTCTTTTATGCTTCACTATCTCATTCTATCCATTAGATTCTATCCTATCTTTACAACTCAGAGCCTCACTCTATTTATACAATCCCATGGTTCGCAGACCACGGGTAGGTCGACATTACATTCAAACTTAGGGCAGACAACCCTATGACTCTAACATACATTTCGTGTCTGCAATTCGCGGAACTTTACAATAATATCACTCAAAACTTGGGCTTTGAGCCCCAAAACATGCTATGGGGGGATTTCATGTCCAATAGGCCCCCAAAACAAACATCGTGACTCGTCCTCGAGTCACTCTGTTAGCGCAAAGTCCCTCCAATTGGTCTTGAACGGTCTTGATTTCTGCAACGCACTGAGATGCTGCTTGTTGAAACTGTTGCATCCGTTCTTCTAAGACCTCTATGTCCGGCGTGCTGTCCTGCATCCGTGCATGCATCCCCTGAATGTACGCAAGCTTTCCTTCAATATTTGTCATGATTGTGAAGGCCTCGTCAATCCATGGCTGAATGCGTGCTTTGAGAACTTCTTCCTTATGGCACACCGCATCCACCTGCTCCTTTAATGTCTTGGCTTGTTGTATCCTCGCAAGCAACTGAGTGAGGACTACTGTTTGTGCAGTTCCTCTGATACTATCGCACTGTTACTGGAGTTCACGTGCCTCTGTCTCCAGCCGCTGGATGTTGGGGTCCTCCTGCAAAGTCGTGAGGACCTTAAGTGCCTATTCCAATATGTTGGTACAATCACGCACTACGCCTCCAATTTCTTCCAACCCTGCTATGATAGTGCTAGCACGTTGTTCTCGGACTTCCGGGGGAGTGGAAGGCTGTGCCTTCAACCGTAGCTCGGTGATCTGAAGATTCAGCTCCAACTGAACCTTTGTCGTCTCTTCTCTGGTCTCGCAGAATCCAGTTGCCAAATTGTGGATCCGCACTTCTACTGGTAGATCTACTACGATGGCCAGCTCTAGGACGCATTGGCAAGCATCATCTATCGTCTGCACCAACTGTTGATTCTGCGACACCAATTCATCGCACTGTAAGCTGATCTGTTCTATGTTTATTTTCTGCTCGCTAAGAACTTGGCTCTCTCCCTGGCCCGCAGCTCTGCCATTATCCCATCCTGTAACTGATACATCATTTCCCAGGGAAGGGCAGCTAGATTAAGGCCAAGGCCTTTCATCATGCTAATCGACAACCGATCCATCGCATTAGATGACACTAAATCTCCCTCTCGCAACAGTATTGTGTTTTCCATCATTGCGCGCAACATCTGCTCTGTTGCTAAAGTTCCTCCTGTGACGTGGGTTGACAGGGTACCTTCCTGAGGGGGCCACACCTATAACTCCTGCAGCTATGCCCTGAGGGCCCCCAACATAGTCTGATGCTCCTGCATGAACTCCTGAAGTGCTTCACTTGTGACATCGTGGACCATCTTGCCGATGTCATGGAGATCACCTTCGGTTAAGGTGATTGGGTCAATGGCCAACTTTGAGGCCTTGACCTTCTTCCTTGGGCCCAATCTCTCTACGATGCACGAGTGCTTTAACTATGTGGACGTGGCCCCTGGGTCCACGCTCCCTTCTGTTGTTTCTGTTTCCTCTGCCTCCTGCCCTGAGGACGTTGCTTGGCCCTCGTCTGCCTGTGTTGTTGTTGCCTCTGCTGCCTGCACTGCTATTGCTACTTTTGCGGCCTTCTTCTGCTTCGTGGCTTTCTATGCCGCTTCTCGCGCTGCCCTTACCTTAGCTGTTGTTTTTTCTTTTCTCCTTTTCTCTGCCAATTGAGTGATGCGCAGCTTAGCATCGTCCTTTTTCTTCTAGGCACCGCCTTCTCCAGTTCTTCCAGGTCTGGGGCACGCCATTTTGGAGGCCATGTCTCCAAGACAGTAAAAATCGTGTTATCAGTGGCTACAAATGGTAGCTTCATCCACTGCTTCGCCGGATCCTTTCGCACCCTAATATAAATGTTGTGCATATCAGCTTTGAAGTCTGCAAAACTTTGCAGACTATTGTGCACCATAGGTGACAAGTGCAGCCTCCGATTGATCCACATCTGGATGCTTGCCTCCATGAACACCCAGAAAATTTTGGTGTCGCAAATCCGTTTTGCGTCCTTTGTGGCCTAGAGCGAAGCATACTTCGCGGCCTCTGGTAACTCTCTGTCAATGTTGGGGAATTGATTGTCCTCCGACAGTTCTCCTGCTACTAGCAGTATGGATAATAGAAACCAGACGTAGGGGAAGGTTTTACCCTACTCCTGGGCTTCGCAACAGTTTGTCAAAAATTCCTCACAGAGGAATTTGGACAAGTTGAATTGGACCCCCTTCGCGCACTGCTCCGCCAGCGTGACCACCGACGCCGGTACCTCATTGGCGTGGCACTTCCTCATAACTTTGTTGGCCAGGAGTTGGGTTGCTATGCGCACCCCTTTGTCCTTGATGCTGGAGATGGCATAGCCCCTCTTCTTCTTCTCCAGCGTATATTTTTCCTTCGTGGCTTCTGCAAGAGCCAAATCGCTACCTTTTCCGGCTATAGTCGCGGGGTCCTTTCCTTTACAGGGAAGCCGAGAGATGCGGTGAATGAGGTTTGCCGTGATGGGAATAGGCTCCTCCAGCCATAGATACCCATCATGCATCAGGCAGAGCAGCTGCCTGATGATGAAAATGATGATGGGTGCATGGTGAAAATGTGGTATCCATAATAAGTACAGCAACCCGACCTTTTCCATATCGTGCAGCCACTTCCGCAGGTCTAACGTTATCACTGCCCCCTCAGTATTTTGCTTCATCAGATTCGTAGTCTCTAGGTGCGGGAACTTCTCGCAGTGAGCGAGGTCCCAGACTTCAAATTTCATGGTTGGTATGCGGCCTAGGTGTGTGCCCTCAAATATAATGCCATCGGGGAGGAGCGGGATTTGGAGTGAACTCTTTGCTTCGTCTAGATCCTTCGGTACTTTGGTTTTCCCTTTCTGCGGAGGGACATATGCAAGCAATTTTGTTGCAAAGTGCAACGATTGGATATCCTCCTCCACATCTTCTTCTTCTTATGCTACGACAATCAGGGCCTCTAAGTCTTCTTCTTCCTCATATGTTTTTATTGTGACTGCTTTCCCCTTCTTTGCCATGGATAGTTTATTGTGCCGCGGATTCCCCATTGCTTGTTTATCCTTCTTGGGCCTCGGTGTTCGCAGTGATTTGCAGATTTTTTTCACTACCTCGGCGCCTTTTGGAACATCCTCCACCATTTGGGTCTGCGCGGCCTCACAAGTGATTACCTCTTTAATTCCTAACCCATCCATAGTGGTCGTCATCATCTCTATGTTGTATTTTGTCTCTCGCGAACTTAGGGGCTCAATTATCACTCAGCTCTCAATGCTCTGTGCTCTGCTCAAGCGCTCAATTCTCAAATGACCAAGTGTTGTTCGCTGGCCAGCCCTTTGAGTTTTATAGCACCTTTCGAATTTGAATTCAATCGTTCCCCCCAATTTCGGGCCATTAATGCTTTCTTGGCAGCAGATTTTCCCAAATCTTGCCCATAACTCGCGTCTTAAATGCCCGTCGCCCACTCCATTTGGCCTCAAATCGAACATCCCATCATGAATAGTGACACCAATGGTCACTTCCCAGCCAACCTGTGCGGCAACACAGTCCTCTATGCGCGGTCGCGAACCTTGTGACGTTCTGATTCTAAGCGCATTTCCAATATTGCACAGCTCCCAGGCAGAATATTTTATAGTCTCGCGCTCCCTTTCAACTGCCTGGGGCACTAAGAATGTTCCTCCTACGGCTAGTCAAGTGGTCACACCACCCGTGCGATGCTCCATCCCATCCTCCAGTACGGTTCGCGGAGAATCCTCATCTTCCATTGTGGTGATTGGCATCGTGCAGTCTACTATTTGCAATGCGCTACCCTGGTCACTACATTTGGTGATATGCAGTGCAAGCTAAGGCAGCAAACTAACCAGTTACGATGATAGTTTTCCAATTTGTCAGTATGACCGTATGCACCTTGCCTCGTCATCCTCGATTTTTTGACGAGCATTGCTTCCTTTATTTCTTTTTCTAGCTTCTTGACCTCTGTGTCCATTAAAGCGCTTTTCTCCCTTAGCCGTACCCAGTCTTTTTCAAGTTTGCGAAGTCTAAAGTTTATCCATCGGATTTCTTCCTCGAGTCTTATATGTTCGGTTTCGCGTAGCTGTGTGATTTCTTTGTTCTGGTCAGCGTGAATCGTCGTATCTACGGGTGTTGTTATACGCGGACTCGACTTCACATGCTCCACAGGGACTACATCCCCTACTTGATACTTCAGCGTTGGAAGCACTTGCACGATTAGAATTTTGCACATGGTCCTATAAACCCATACAACCGCTGGTATGTGCAAGTCCCAGTAGGTGCGTCTCACATGGTGGACCCTGTTCAGCACTTCACACACCTTGTCAAAGGCCTCCCCATGTATGATCTTTTGCGTGCTAGATCTTATCATGCTAAAAAACTTACTAGCCCAAAAAACAATGAAAATTTGGTTAAAGATTATTTTAAAATTGATAAACAATTATCAAATTTCAGAATTGGATGGCCAAGAGTTTTTAATCACAATGAATCTATTTCCACTTTAAAAAAAAAACTTCAAACATTCTCATCATTTCACTCCAATCATTTTAATTTTTTGAAAAAAAAAATTCAAACAACACCAACTTAGAGTCTCTACATAAAAAAAACTCAAACCCCAAGTCAAGTGAAGATATGTCTCTTGTACCCATGATTAAAATCCATCACAGGCTTGGGAGTCGAGTCAGCTTCTTCCATTGTTGAACATTACCGAATGGAGAACGTGCCAGAGATTAAGGCTTGTGGAGCACTTCCTTTACTTAAACTACAGCCAGTTTGAGTGCTGTTTATCCCACGTTGAAGTTTAATAAATTGCTAATGGCTGCCAGTGAAAAGTTCAGGTGAGCATTTTCCATTTTTAGAAATATCCTTTTTGGTTTGTACAGACTATTTGTAAAAGAATTGTTTGGAAACATGACTTCATTTTTCTGTGCACTATGTTTATGAAAATGTAAACGAATTTTCTGGAAACATGGTAGATAGTAACTTGGTCCGCCATTTGTTCATAAAATTTATTCTTAAAACCCAAATGTGACCGGCTGAACCATTCAACAAAAACCCATAATAACAAATAACCATCTTAAGAACTCTAAACAATCTGTACAAACCAATAGTGATGTTTTTAAAGATAAATCACTGTCACAATTACGCTGCGTACAAACCCATAATGACATTTTTTTCAAAAGTAGATATCAATGGAAAAGAAAGTAGAGCACACCTAACAAAGAAATTCAATGAGTGCCATTGCCATCTCTGTCAAATAGTTTGGTTGCAATCAATAAGAAGCAGCTACCAACGATATCTCTGTGTTTTCGATGGTGTCATATAACTACTCACTAACACATCGCATATCAATAGCAAAATTTAATTTCGATACCAATAAATATGCCATTGATATTCCTCTGTCAAATCGATCATATGAACATCTTTTCAACCTGATTTACGTTTTTTCTCATCCATCAATATACATTTGTTACAAGTATGGTTTATGTTTGAAATTTTTTATCATAATTTAGTTACTAAATTAGTAGTGAGATAGTAATCATTAATAGATAATTATCTATTAATGTAGGTTAAATCATTATTGTTATTCAGTGCTACTTATAATTATTTCTAGTGGTTTTTAAGAGGCATGTTTTCACTCCTATTAGATACTTTGGGCTTGTTTCCTTAAATGGACCGTTAATTTAAGTCCTCAGAAAACAAGTTCTTAACCAAATAAAAAGAATTTTACAACATTAAAAGAAATAAAATAAAACAACAGCCATTAAAAGAAATAAAATAAAATCTCTTTGAAAAAAAGGGAAATAAAATAATATCTACATTAAAAAATAAAAAATATCAAAAACAAAAAAAGTTTTAATATTAACCCTAAACAAAATAATATTTACATTAAAAAAAAAATGTATTAATAACAAAAAAATATTTATAAAATAGTTCAATATCCAATGAAAAGTTAAAAAAGAAAGTCATTTTGGTAAAAAAATTCTAATTCTCTTTCTATTTTTTAGGATGACCCTCTATTTAAAAATATATTAATAAAAAAAACATTTTAATATGGACAATATGTATCATAAATAATATTTAAGTGTCCATCTTGAGTAAAATATTTCAATGTCAACTATGTATATATTACATAAAGCAATTGATTCTTTTTTATTTTTTATGATAAACATATTTTCTTGGTGTCTTGTTCAAAATCAAGATGTGAAATTTCTTTTGTGTTGAATAAGGAATTGACACATGCCATATATATATGAAGAACCAACATAGATCCATGTTGAATTTGTATAGAGATGGATGCGAAGGTGTAGGCCCTTTTCAAGTTTTACACTTTAAAAAAAGCTTGTACCTCTAGAAATTTGATCCCTCTAGGGGCTTGATAGATCCCAAGTTAAGATGGTTAGTATTGTAGATCCAATAGTGAAGAGCATGTTTGTGTAATAGATTTTGAGTTTTATGATTAAAATATATGCTTTTTAAAAAAAATCATAAATTTAAAGCAAATAATATGTGTGCATCTCTATAGCCTAGTGTGTGGTAATGTTGTAATGGTATAAATGTTTGTAAACATTTACATGTCCCCTAAAAAGTTTAAAGTAATATAGAGCCCAAATGAGGAAGATGTTAGAGTGTCTGTAAATAGGTGTAAACATTTAAATGTTGATTCTATGATTATAAAAAGTTAAAAGTAATAAAATTCAAATTTTTATATGGTAATTCTGTTTTTATTAATAAAATTATGAACAAATTTTTAAATAAAAGAAAATTATAATATACATCACATTAACATATATAACATATAAATAATAGCTATAAATTAATATCCATTTTATCATATGAATTAAAATACTAATTCTTAACCATATTTATATTTAATTAATAAGCATATAAAAACTTAATACTTGCAATAAATTTACAATATAACAAGGTTTTTAACCATGGACATTCATCCTCATTTAACCATAGATATTATTAACTTGTAAATAAGCCTTGTTACAATATCATAGGCTAATACCATGGCTTATCAATACCACATGCCCAAAAACCATAACTCATTTCACAATTAAAATATTTTACATTAATTTATTTTTATAATATTTTTTTAATTAAATTGAAAAGTAAAAATGTTATAATTACTTTTGATATAGATCTAACCCTTCTATCCACACTACAACTAAAAAGATTCAATAGATATTCCATAGAGATTATATCAAGGTTTTAATAAAATAAAAAATGAGATATTTTTTATACATAGAGATGTGGAATTTATATAATATAAATAATATTATTAAGAATTAGCAAAGATCCATTTTAAGTAAGGATCTATCAAGCAATGAGAGAGATAAAATCTCTCAAGGTGCAAATCTTTCGTCACGTTTTGCACTAAAAAAAAGTTTGCATCTTGAGAGATTTGTAATTAAGATGAATCCATATTAATATTAATGAGTAAAACATGAAGCTTGGTTACACTTTTTGGCAAACGAGGGCATGTTTAGGTGAAAAAATAGGGATCAGATCATTTTAATCGCCCTACATTGAGCGCTAAATAATAGCTGAGGGTTTAAAACAAACCCTCGATTGAGTATTAATGCTCGATCATCCCTTATTTTCTATTAAACCCACAGTCTGGGCCCTTCATTTTTGCACAAACCACGGGATAAATAAGAGCTCGATGGAGGTATTGGAGCTTGATGGAGCGTTTGGACCATGGAGTAACCCAACCAACTTGCCAACAACTCAAAGGCTCAACCCAAGGTAGGATCCCTATCATTTTTGTCTTATTCATTTATTTATTTTTGTAAAATTAAATAAATTAATTTGAAAAAAAAAACTTACCATATAAAAACCATGAAACCCACAAAAAAACATAAAAAAAAAACCCTTAAAAAAACTAAAAAAAACTTAGAAAACCAAAAAAACCTTAGAAAACCACAAAAGTAACTTAGAAAACCACAAAAAGCAACCTAGAAAACCACAAAAAACCACCAAGAAAATGCTTTCAAACCACCAAAAAAAACTATAATTTAGGTTTTAATTTTTTTTCTTACTTGCAATTTGGTAGCATGTTTATTATAAATATTTTCTTATTTTGAATGGTAAAAATATTATTTTCTAATTATTTTAGGTTTTAAAGTTTTTAGCTAAGAATTTAGTAAAATAAATTTGACTGAAAATATACCCCAAAAAACTCCAAAACATAAAATAACCAAACTATAATCAATAAATAAATAAATTAGAAACTTAACATTGCTACAATGAATATGATTGCTCATGGTAAACCTTTGTTTATCAAATAATAAATTTCATTTCATTTTATTATTTTAAATCTAAATTAATTTATATTTTAAATAATAAATCTAGTCCAATTAGTTTTAAAAAATTAACTCCAATTAATATATATATATATATATATATATATATATATATATAAAACTAGAAACAATATAACATATACATTTATATAACATCATTTAACTATATAACAAACATAACTTAATTATATATAATATTTAACTATATATAAATATAACATAACATAAAATAATTTAACATAACATATATAACTATATACAACCATAATGATAACCTATAACATAAAGTCTAACATAATTATAACAATAGTTAATATCATAACTATATAGTTATATAACTATATAACTATATATTATAAAATTATAATTCACATAATTATATATTATAGTTTTATATATATGGTTTATGATATAACATAGTTCTATAACTATTTAACATATATATAGCGCATAACTATTTAAAACATAACAGACACACACACACACACATATATATATAAAGTTCAAGTTTCAACAATGCTTCGTTGATAGATACATTAAATCTATTATTTAAAGGGAATAAAAGTATTTTGATTCTTTTCTAATTTGCATTATATTGTTTCATTATGTAATGTGTTGTAGAAGAAGCATTGTCTTCATTGTTTGCACCTAGTACATGTCATGTGTCAAGGTCAAACATTATAAGAATTTAAAGTCTATAGGAGTATTTGGTTGGCATGAAATTTTATTAATTTTGCAAATAGCTCGTTTATTTCAATTTTTACATATATATTTACATATTTATACCTTATGAATAAAATGCATTGTTTAGAAATGGGAAAAAATGTGAAGATAGATTTGATCACTTCTTTTGATTGTGTTTACATGGAACTAAATACTTTGATTGATAAATTATAAGAAAATGGACTTTAAAGATTAAGACTTCAGGCTAGATTATTCGACTTGATTTTAGAAAATGATTTTTTGTTAACATTCTTTCTAAGTCAACATTTTTTTCTTGAATTAATTTATACGTATTATATGTAATAGTTTAGTCAACATTTTCTTCTTGGATTAGTTTATATGTATTATATGTAATATGCAAAGACATCTTCTATATGCATCTCAACCGTAAGTCATCGGGGTGTGGGGGGATTTGTTATAAATGGAAGAACTCGTGATAAATCACGTAGCCCACCCAGGTGCGTGTTCCACTCATAGATCTTGCCTTTGACGCCAGTCAGAGTGTTAGAGGCAGTGTTTCTATCTCTGCTAATGATCATGCTACCAATAGTGGACCTTCTTCACCTGTTTCAGACACAACTCCTGCATTTTTAAATCATCTTTAAACTTTCTGTGTTTATGTCTTGAAATTGTCTTTAATTTTTAAGTCGCCTTCAACTGATGTGTTTGAATTTAATGTATATGGTATTATGCTTCTAGTTTGTTAAATATATATGTTAAATTATGTTTATGATTTGTAGACCCTGAGCAGGACAAAGTTGAGGATCACAGTGTAGCATCGATTCCTCTGTAGGACAATGCTACAACTAGTATCACATTGGAGGATGTTATGAACCAACATACATGGATCACATGAGAGTTGTGTAACATCCTTGTTAGTTCACCTACTAGGTGTAGTTTGTCTTTTATGTTGGAAAACATCAATAGGTTGATTGAGACATATTAGAGGTTGGGTCCACAGATCTGCCTCCTACATTCCACACAGAGAATTAGGAGGCATGAGGTTAGAGTCCCACATACTTGGGAGGTGGTGAAAGAGGCCATCAAGAACATTGATGTTCATGGGGAGTTGTTCAACATCTCTCTGGATCTCTTTGCTAGACATAAAGGTACGATTCCACTCAAATATTTTAAGAATGTTGATGCAACCCCCTTTTGTCGCCCTTTATTTTTCCAAACATATATATGCATAATTCATGTAACATATGAGGTCAGATTACACTAATAATGGATCTCATTATTTTGGACTCGGCTTAGGACATGCATATGATCATGAAGGGGTTCGTAGGGACCTTAGGCATGTATGACCACCTATGAGATTGTTGCCACTACCGTCTCAGAGAGTGGTATTGCCAATATAGCTAGAGGAGTTGTCGCAACTTGATGTTGAGACTAGACGTACCATTATAGATAACATGCAAACATCATTGGTCAATGTGCATGTTGCATTGCATGGAGAGGTTAGCAGACTATCACCATTGCCTTGTGAGTTGCCAATTCCTTTATATGATGATTCATTTCTCACAACTTTACTTTTTGAGCAACTTTTGTCATATGCACATATGTGTCATAATGCCATTCGTGACACTTGTAGGGTGCGCAACCCACATCACAAAGACCAGGTACACACACAACAATTTTTTTTATTATTATCATCAAATTATGCATAAATATTTATATTAATTTAGTTAGTATTAGATTACATTTATAGTAATAAGTTCATGATAACATGTAGACATATGGCTCTAGTGACATGGATGAACTTATGAGGTCATTTGAGGGGATAGTTGATCAGGAAAACCATCCTCCATGAGTGGATGTTTCCATGGATTCTCCTCCACCTCCACCTCATAACACTCATGGGGAGGGGAGTCACTATGTACAACCACATGGACCAACATTTGAGGTAATCTTTTTTATTCCTAATATTTCAAAGTTTTATTTTTTAAGTTACATGCATGTTAATTAATTCGTGGATTAACTAAAATTTGTCCTTGCCATTGTTTACACATGCCCATATGCAGAGCACTGTCGATGTTACAGTTATGTGGACGCATGAGTGGGATGTTGGGTATAGAGGTATTGACAATGTGGGTCCATAGATGTAGGCTCCAATCTTTGAGCCACGAGAAGAGGAGCACCAAACCTAGATTCATAAGATCCCCATCCTATCTTCCTTGCATTTGGAATTAAGTGAGGTTAGTATATTCATATATGTAATTAAAAATGTGGTTCAAAATCATTTATTTCCATATAGTTTACTTTGTAAAAGTAATGATCTAATTAGTTTGAATTTGAATGTGTTATATTGTAATATCAGATTATAGACACTTACATTACGCAACAAACTCATAGGAGTTCTGGTGGTACTTAGAGTGGATAGTTTGTATATTTTGAGACCCATTTCATAAGGAACATTCACATGTGATACAACTTTGTATATTTTCATACATGGACAGTTTATGGATGTATATGAACATTATTTCAGTTTATGGATGCTTATAATTTCAGTTTATGGATGTCCATATGATATTTCTAATTTGTATATATTTTCATATGGATACTTTATTGATACATTCATTATTTCAATTATGTATTTGTATTAATCTAGTTTATGTGATCCAGGTGGATATTGGTGGCTACCTGCCTATTCCACTTGGACCCCCACCATTGTTCTGTCAGTTTTTTTTAGTTTCCTTAATTACTATTTTTGGTAGTTTTTCAAATCCTGAACTTCCGGAGCTGCTTTGAGGCCCTAAACAACTTTTTTTAGCAATATTCCGATGGGTGATTTCATTGAAATTGTGTTTTTAGTTGTAGTCCTAGGAGAGATCTTTCCAACGAGGTATCAAGCACGTCAAACAGAGATAATCTAACCAAGTTACAACCTCGGGAAGTTGGCTACCCAACTAACCCCAATGGACCCATAAATTCTTGGTGTTACATCTTCTCGGGTTAGGGTTTTCTCTTATTGTTCAATAATAAAAATGCCCTTGAGCCTCATTGTAAATCAGTTCAGAGGCATGTATCTGCCACATCTCTTCTGAGAGATAAACTACCATCACCTGAGTTAGTCTCATTTCCATTCTGTTTGTAAGCATATTTTATTATTTGATATTAATGAAAGGAAGTGTTATTTCTGGTGCATCTCTGTATTTATGGTTATATCTCCAATTTGTTGCGTTCCTGTTATTTAGATAATTATGGATGTTCATTAATTTTTTAAGTTTATGGATCCGTTAAAATTATTTCACTAGTTTAAAACAAATGCAGTCACTTTGATACTTAAAATGAACTAAAATATATGATGGTTGAATTAAAAAACACAAATATGATTGAAGTAGGTTTTAAATTCAATTTTAAAATATGTATGGTTAACAACAAATAAGTTTTATTCAATTTTATTACACCCAGAGGCCCTCTACAACCCATTATGAGGGTAAATCTGACTAAAAACGGAAACACATAACATGTAATGTTTTACTTTTAGCATTTAATATTTAACATTTTTAATCTAATGGTACTATTTAAAAATCAATCTAATTATTATTATGTACAAACGCAATATAAATTTAAAATATGAAAATGTTTACTAATACTAAAACAAGAGGTATGGTAAATAAATAAAATCTCTTTTTATACTTACTTTGGAGGAGTATAAGTAAACTAGAGGGATGACAAATAAATAAAACCATTTTTTATATTTACTCCATAAACCTCTTTATATTTACAAAAACTCAAAAAAGAGGTTTTATTAAGGTGAAGCCTATGGGCCAAATACTATGGAACAAATTATTATTAATACCATGAATCAAATACCATGGACCAAATTATTATTAATACTATACAAAAAAAACATTATTAACCCTACTATTAATATTAAAAGAATATAATTATTATTATTAATTCTATTCATAATAACATATTATTAAATTTTATAACTCTAGATTAATACAATATTAAATTTATTATATTATAATGTATATTAATATATCGTGATATATATATTAACTCTAGATATCTATGGGAAGGAAGAACAAAGACATGAAATGATGGAGGTGGAGAGATAGGGGGAGTGACAAGGGAGAGATGGAGATAAACTAAAGGAAAGGGGCGAGGATGAATGAAGAGAGAGAAGGAGAGAGAGACCAAGAAAGAGAGAGAGAGGGAGATAATGAGAGGTTTGGAGGGCAGAGAGAGATGGGGAAAAGAGAGGGAGGTAGGAGAGAAATGGAAAGAGAGGAAGAACTAGAGACAATACTTGAGAGAGAGGAGGAAGAGAAAGAAAATAGATAGAGAAGTTTTTGATAGTACTAAACCCATTTCCACTATAAAAAAAAAAAAAACCAAAACAAAACAAAAAAAAGCACTCAACATTCTAATTTTTTGAAAAAAAATTACTCTCAATTCTTAAAACTGAACATAGATTTCTGCAGAGAAAAATCTCAATTAAAATCCTCTCCACCTTCACTACAAAGCAGACCCCAAGTCAATTGAACATAAGTCTCTTGTACCCATGATCAGAATCCATCACAGACCTGGGAGTCCAGCCAGCTTCTTCCATGGTTGAATGTTACTGAATGGATAACGTGCGAGAGATTGAATATTGTCAGACTCAGGCTTGTGGAACACTTTCTTTAGTTAAAATACAACCAGTTTGAGTGGTGTTTATCCCACGTTGAAGTTTAATAAATTGCTATTGGCTGCCAGTGAAAAGTTTAGGTGAGCATTTTCCATTATTAGAAATATCTTTTTGATTTGTACGGACTATTTGTAAAAGAATTGTTTGGAAACATGACCTACTCCATTTTTCTGTGCACTATGCTTATGAAAATGTAAACGGATTTTCGAAACATGATAGATAATAACTTGGTCCGCAATTTGTTCATAAAATTTTGTTCTTAAAACCCAAATGTGACGGTCTGAACAATTCAACAAAAACCCATAATAACAAATAACCATCTTAAGAAGTCTAAACAATCTGCACAAGCCAATAGTGATGGTTTTAAAGATAAATCACTGTCGCAATTACTCTAAACGCTGCGTACAAACCCATAATGACATTTTTGAAAGGTAGATATCAGTGAAAAAGAAAGTAGAGCACACCCAACAAAGAAATTCAATGAATGCCATGGCCATGCCTGTCAAATAGTTTGGTTGCAATCAATAAGGAGATACCAACCATATCTCTCTGTTTTCGATCGTGCCATATAACTACTCACCAACACATCGCATATCAATAGAAAAATATAATTTCGATACCAATAAATTCGCCATTAATATTCCAATATGAACATTTTTTCCACCTTATTTATTTATTGTTTCCGCCATCAGCATCAATTTTATGGTTTTTGTTGGAATTCTTTTTATCATTATTTAGTTGTTAAATTAGTGGTGAAAGAGTGATGACTGGCTATTATCTATGGATAGAGGTTGACTCATTATTGTTATTCAATGCTACCTATGATTATCTCTAGTGATATTTAAAAATGCAGACTTCCACTCGTGTGTTTTGAGCTGTTAACTTGTTTCCTTAAATGGACAGTTAATTCAAGTAATGGGAAAACAAGTTCTTAAATGGACCATTAATTCAAGTCATGGGAAAACAAGTTCTTGGCCAAGTAGAAACAATTTTATTTCACTAAAAGAAAAAGAATAAAAAACAATCATTAAAGTAAGCTTGGGGTAGCTCAATTGGCAATGACCCTGAAATGAAGTCTCACCGAACACAAAGTCTTGGGTTCAAATCTTGTGTTATTCCGTTATCGGAGTGAGAAGCTGGACATGATGAAGATATAGTCCTACCAAGCTTTAAAAAAACAACTATCAAAAGAACGGATGCATTTCAAACCAACAAGTCTCGTTCATCATAAGTAACAACTATATTAAACTATTAGTGTTGAAAAATAATATTTACATTAATTTATTAAAATTAAATATATAAAAAAATCAAAGTCAAAATCCAAACAAAGAGGGAAGTAAAAAATTATAAAAATGAGTCAAGACCATAATCAAGACAAGATCATTTAATAAATAAAAATAATTAATGGAAAATAAATAAAATAAAACAAAAATATACACAAGTCAAAAGATATATATATATATATATTCTTTTTTTTTGCTTACAGAGGAATCGGCCACTGGAGTAGCCTCGCAACTCGCGTTACACGGGGTCGATTATGACCGCTACCACTATAACCCCTGAGAAACTGCGCCCGCCCCTCTCCACAGCTCCAAGTTAGTCTGGGGGAATTGAACTGGTGACCTTCAGTATGCAGCCTGCCTTTCTAACGAACTTCACCGCATTGTGATTACCAACTCGCCTACCCCCGTGGGGTTAGAAGGAAAAAGAAAAAAAAAAAAAAATATATATATATATATATATATATATATATATATATGTATATTCATTCAAAGAAAAGTAATCAATAAATAAAACAAGATCAACAATAAAATGCAGGGTTGAGACCCATTAAACTAATAACAAAAATACTAAAAGGAGTTAAGAACGAATAGGATGATAAAATACATAAGAAAACACGAAGAATCAAGAATATAGACTCTAATGAAGAATAAACCAACAACAAATACTATAAAAATGACACCAATACTTACATAGATAAATAAACAAACAAAACAAATCCCAAAAAGAAACCTAAAAAACTAGGAGGATAGGACATGACCCTACTGATAATCCAACCATCGTCTCTATTTAAATTATTGGGTCTTTTTTCGATTTCTAGGGCATCCCTCAATTTACGATGATCGAAATGACTAACCCTATGAACAATTTGGGCCTCCTCAATGTAGATGTGATGCTTAGATTTATTTGCATGCTCTTCCAAAGCAGAGAAGTGGGTCCTACCATGCTTGATGTCAATGACATGCTCACAAATCCTTTGATTAATCGAGTGACCAATCTCACCAATATAGGGAGTTCCACAAGAGCATGGGATAACATAAACACCCTTCATATTCTTGGGGTCCACTGGGCCTTTTACAAATCTAAGGGATCTTCGGATAGTATTTAAAGGCCTAAAGGTGGAAGCCACCTTATGCTTCCTTAGGATCCTCGCAATATTTTCAGTGGTCCCTTGGATAAAAGGAAGATGACCACCAAAAAATCAATCATTGGTATTTTTCTTAGCACTAGGACCTTTTTCAGCTCTAAGGAAAGTCTTAGTACATTGGTGTTTACTACACCCATTATTAAAGAAAACAATTAGCAGATGTGCTTTCTCTTCATTGAGATGGTTGTCATCAGAAACTCTTAAAGATCTAGTTGCTAAGGTGTTGAGAACACCAAGCTTTTGACTTGGGAAATGATGAGAATTATCATGAAGATATTGTTCTGTATGTGTTTTCTTACAAAATACCTGATGACGAAAAGAGCCACCATCATTTCTCGAGAGGAGGATGTTAAGGGTGAAGATGGAACATTCTCGTGTTTCGGTTGTAATAACTCTGCAAAATCACAGAGTCAGATTCCCTCAGGTTCATTGTCCATTAATTCTTCTTTGGTTTCTGTTGGTTTCGAAAATAGTGGAAGTGGTTATATTAATAATAATTTTATAATATTCAGTTGAATAATAATAATACTAATAATTATTATTATTACTATTATTATTTGTATAATAAATATTAATTTGTTTAATAATAATAATAATAATAGTGACTGTATTTTCAATTCAGATAAGAATAGTAATATTAAGAATAACAATAGTACTTTAGGTTTGGATAATAATAATAATTTGTATAATAATAATATCACTAATATTAATGAGGTTAGTGACTCTGTTTTCAATTCTGATAATTTTAATAATATTAGGATTGGTAATAAGGATCTAAGTTTTGTATAATAATGTTTGTTCCAATTTTGTTTCCTCTTTTAGTAATAAGGTTGCCAATCTCTTTAGATTTTCTTTTGATCCCCTTTTCTTTAGTCTTTTGGAGAAAGGTTTAAATTTTTCTCTTGCTCCTAGAAAGATCCTGGTCGACGATATCATCTGTGACATTGAATATGGTATTAGAGACTTACCGAATGTCACTAAACATATCAATCGTCAAGACTATGTGATTTTCCTTAGAAACGAAAAGCCCCCCAAGAACAACATCAGCGAACCTGAGTTTGACACTCTAAAATCGTTAAATGATAATTATTAATAAGAATGATGTTGTTCTAAAAGCCAACAAAGGTGGCATTGTGGCTATTCTTGATAAATATGATTACCGTCAGAAGATGTTGGACCACCTCCATAATAGCGGGAGCTACAAGAAACTCAACAAGGATCCCCTGAATAAGATTTCCAAAAGTGTGGCTCTTATTATAAAGGCTAGTAGCTCGTTCAGTCATAAGCTTATAGAAAGTTTCCCTCTTACCCCAGAATATATGGCCTACCAAAGATTCGTAAGGAATGGGCTCCTCTGAGACCCATTGTCAACACAATAAGAGGGCCAACTTATCTTCTTGCTAAATAGTTAGACCAGAATATTAAGCCCCTTGTTGGCCATACAAAATCCTTTGTCAAGGACTCTACATCATTTGTCAATGAGTTAGAGTTTCAAGCTTGATCCAGATGACAAGCTTATGAGCTTTGATGTGGTCTCCTTTTACAATAATATCCCTATCAACGAGGCCATCGAAGTCACCAAGTGCATTACAGATCCTGATATGGCTAATTTAGTTGGTATTTGTCTTACTTTTACTTTCTTTTCATTTGATGGGGAATTCTATGAGCAAAATTGCAGTGTCGCCATGGGTTCCCCCCTCTCCCCTATGGTAGCTAATCTATTCATGGAGGATTTTGAATTAAAGACCTTAGCTTCTTCTCGTCTTTTGCCTGAGATGTGGAAGAGGTTTGTGGATGACACTTGTGTCATCTAGTCCCATGGTAAGGAAGAGTTGGAACTGTTTTTCCTCCATCTTAACAATCAATCTAGCTCCATAAAGTTCACCATGGAATTTGAAAGTAATGGTAGTCTGTCCATCCTTGACTTCCTCCTTTCAAGGAATGATGATTGTTCTTTTTCTCATCAGGTATTTTGTAAGAAAACTCATACGGAACAATATCTTCATACCAGTTCTCATCATTTCCCAGCTCAAAAGCTTGGTATTCTCAACACCTTGGCGACTAGAGCTTTAAGAGTTTCTGATGACAACCATCTCAATGAAGAGAAAGCACATCTCCTAAGTGCGTTCTTTAATAATGGTTATAGTAGACATCAACGTACTAAGGCTTTCCCCAAAGCTGAAAATGGTCCTAGTGCTAAGAAAGATACGAAGGATCAATTTTCTGGTGTTCATCTTCCTTTTATCCAAGGGACCATTGACAAGATTGTGAGGATCCTAAGGAAGCATAAAGTGGCTTCAACCTTTAGGCCTTTAAATACCATCCAAAGCTCCCTTAAATCTGTAAAAGACCCAGTGGACTCCAAGAATATGAAGGGCGTTTACATTATCCCATGCTCTTGTGGGACTCCCTACATTGGTGAGACTGGTCGCTCGAGTAATCAAAGGATTTGTAAGCATGCTGCTGACATCAAGCATGGCAGGACCCCATCCTCTTCTTTGGCAGAGCATGCAGATAAATTTAAGCATCACAACTGCATTGAGGAGGCCCAAGTCGTTTCCAGGGTTAGTTATTTCCATCATCGTAAATAGAGGGAGGCCCTAGAAATCAAGAAAAGACCCAATAATTTGAATAGGGATGATGGTTAGATTATTAGAAGTTGGGTCCCTGTCCTGTCTTCCTAGCTTTTTAGGTTTCTTTTTTTGAATTTATTTTGTTTGTTTATTTATCTATGTAAGTATTGGTGTCATTTTTATAATATTTGTTGTTAGTTATTCTTCATTAGGGTCTATATTCTTGATCCTTCGTGTTTTCTTAAGTATTTTATCATCCTATTAGTTCTTAATTTCTTTTAGTAATTTTGTTATTTGTTTAATGGGCCTCAGCCCCTTATTTTATTGTTGATTCTATTTTATTTATTTATTACTTTTCTTTGAATATATATATATATATATATATATATATATATATCTTTTGACTTGGGTATATTTTTGTTTTATTTTACTTATTTTCCATTATTTATTTTTATTTTAGTTTATTTTATTTCCATTAATTATTTTTATTTATTAAATGATATTAGGGTCTTGACTCATTTTTATAATTTTTGGCTTCCCTCTTTGTTTGGAGTTTGACTTTGATTTTTTTATTCTTGTTAATTTTTGTCCAGTAATATATTTTTTAGTAATATTATATTTTAATAAATTAATAAATTATTATCATAATTTAAATATTATTTTTCAAAAACTAGCCGTTTAATATAATAGTATTTGTTTTTAATATATTAATAAATTAATATCATAGTTTAAATATTATTGTTTAAATATAACCGTTACTTGAAATTATGCTCTCTACATTGCTCTCTATTTAAGCCTTTGTCGTCATTTACCTCTTCATTTGGTCTTGACAATGAACCATACTTGTTTGGTCCTGACAATGAACCACACTTGTTGGTTCGAAACGCATCGGCCAAAAATTTCTCTTATGTGATTTCTACGAGAGACTTTTCTTAAAACTTTTAATATTAGCCATAAATAAAATAATATTTACATTAAAAATAATAAAATGTATTAATAACAAATTTTGTTATTATAAAATAGTTGAATATGGAATGAAAAGTAAATGTCATAAAAAAAGAAAGTCATTGTGGCAAAAAAGTTCTAATTCTCTTTCTATTTTTTAAGATGACCTTTTATTTAAAAATATACTAATAACAAAAAAAAAACATTTTAACAAAGACAATATGTATCATAAATAATATTTAAGTTTCAATCTTAAGTAAATATTTCAATGTCAACTATGTATATATTACATAAAACAATTAAAAAAGATCTGTATGATTAACATATTTTTTTGGTTTCTTGTTCAAAATCAAGGAGATGTGAAATTTGTTTTATGTTGAATAATGAATTGACACATGCCATATATATATGAAGAACCAACATAGATCCATGTTGACTTTGTGTAGAGATGGATGAGAAGGTGCAAACACTTTTCAAATTTTGCACTTTAAAAGAAGCTTGTACCTCTAGAAATTTGACCTCCCTAGAGGCTTGCTAGATCCCAAGTTAAGATGGTTAGTATTATAGATCTAATGGTGAAGAGTATGTGTGTGTTTAAAATATTTTGATTTTTATGATTAAAAATATATGCTTTTAAAAAAAAAATCATAAATTGAAAATTGAAAACAAATAATATGTGTGTATATGTGCGTTTGTTGGACTTTATAGCCTAGTATGGGGTGATGTTGTAGTGGTATAAATGTTTGTAAACATTTATATGTGGGCTAAAAGGTTTAAAATAATATAGAGCCCAAATGAGCGAGATGTTGGAGTGTATGTAAATAGGTGTGTTGGACTTTATAGCCTAGTATGGGGTGATGTTGTAGTGGTATAAATGTTTGTAAACATTTACATGTGGGCTAAAAGGTTTAAAATAATATAGAGCCCAAATGAGCGAGATGTTGGAGTGTATGTAAATAGGTGTAAACTTTTAAATGTTACTCAATTAATAATAACAAGTTAAAAGTAATAAAATTCAATTTGTTATATGGTAATTTTATTTTTATTAATAAAATTATGAACAAATTTTTAAATAAAATAGAATTATAATATATATCACATTAAAATATATAACATATAAATAGTAGCTATAAATTAATATCCATTTTACGATATGAATTAAAATACTCATTCTGTAACCATATTTAAATTTAATTAATAAGTATATAAAACTTTAATACTTACAATAAATTTACAATATAACAAAATTTTTGACCATAGACATTCATCCCCACATTACCATGGATATTATTAACTTGTAAATAAGCTTTGTTACAATATCATGAGCTAATACCATGGTTTATCAATACCACATGCCCAAAATCCTTAACTTATTTCATAATCAAAATATTTTATTTTAATTTAATTTTATAATATTTTTTTAATTAAATGGAAAAGTAAAAAGTTTATAATTACTTTGAGATATATCTAAACCTTCTATCCACACTACTACTAAAAAGATTCAGTGGATATTCCATAGAGATTATATCAAGGTTTTAGTAAAATTAAAAATGAGAATATTTTTATACATAGAGATGTGAAATTTATATAATATAAATAATATTATTAAGAATTAGCAAAGATCAAATCTCTCTAGCTGCAAATCTTTCCTCAAGTTTCACACTAAAAAAGAAGTTTTCATCTTAAGAGATTCGTAATTAAGATGAATCTATATTAATATTAATAGGTAAAAGCATGGAGCTGGGTTACGTTTAGGTGAAAAAAAGAAGGCTCAATCAAGCATTTTAAGAGCTCCACCGAGCTCATTGAGGGCTAAAATAATAGCTTGATTGAGAGTTTTTAATATACCATCGATTGAGTATTAACCCTCTATTGATCCCTTATTTTCTATTAAAATGCACGACCGCGGTCTGTGTGCGTCACTTTTGCACAGACTCCGGGATAAACAGGAGCTCGAAGGAGTGCTTTGACCATGAAGCAACCCAACCAACCTAGCCGAAAAACCTGCCAACCTCCCAGAAGGCAAGGTAGGTATCCTATTAATTTTGTCTTATTTATTTATTTTTGCTTGTAAAATTAAATAGATTAATTTGAAAAAATAAAACTTACCTTATAAAAACCATGAAAACCACAAAAAATCATAAGAAAAAATCCTTCAAAAAAATTAAAAACAACTTAGAAGACCACAAAAACAACCCTAAAAAACCAGGAAAACAACCTAGAAAACCACAAAAAACAACCATGAAAATGCTTTGAAACCACCAAAAGAACTATAATTTAGGTTTTAAATTTTTTCTTACTTGCAATTTGGTAGCATGTTTATTATGAATATTTTCTGATTTTCAATGGTAAAAACGTTATTTTCTAATTATTTTGGATTTTGAAATTTTTTGTTAAGAATTTAGTGAAATAATTTTTTGTGATTTAAAATGCATTTTAAATTCCAACAAATTTCACTGAAAATATACCCCAAAAAACTCCAAAATAGAAAACAACCAATCTATAACTAATAAATAAATAAATTAGGAACTTGACGTGGACATAATGATTATAGTTGCTCATGGTGAACCTCTATTTATCAAATAATAAATTTCATTTTATTTTATTATTTTAAATCTAAATTAATTTATATTTTAAATATTTTATTTTAAACAATAAATATAGTTTAATTAATTTTTAAAAAGTAACTACTTAAATAAAATATTAACCTCTAAAGTTAAAACTTACTTTTTTTTATTAACTATATATATATATAGAACATAACAAAACATAAAATTATTTAGCTGAACATATATAACAATATACACATACACACACATAATAATGACCTATACCATAGTATGTAACATAACTATAACAACAATTCATATCATATATATATATATATATATATATATATATATATATATATATATATACATAACATAGTTTTATCACTATTTAACATAACAAAAAGCTATTTAACATATAACACGCATAATAACTATAACATAATTATAACTATATAAATATATAATTATAAATATAACTATATATATTTAACTATTATAAAGTTATAATATCACATAGTTATGTTTTATATATATATAGGGTTTATAATATGACAGTGTTATAACTAGAATTATAGTTCAAAACATAACTATATAGTTATATAACTATATATATTTAACTAATATAACTATTAAATCATATATATATAATAACATAGTATGTAACATAACTATAACTATAATTTATAACACAACCTAACATATTTTTATAATTATTCAACATTTTATATGTGTATATATATAGTGTAACATGTACAAAATAACTATAACATAATATAAACATAACATTTAACTATATAATTATATAGATATATAAGTTCGAGTTTCAACAATGCATCATTGGCAAATACATTAAATTCATCATGATTTAAAGTGAATAAAATAATTTTTGACTATTTTCTAATTTGTACCATATTGTTTCATTATGTAATGTGTTTCACAAGGAAAATTGTCTTCATTACTTGCACCTAGTATATGTCATCTGTCAAAGTCAAACATTATAAGAACTTCAAGTCAAAGCAATTACCTTGAATATTAAACAAACAAACCAAAGTAATTATAATGACTTCTTCTAAACATGCTACATTTTGAAGTTTTTGGTTGGAATTTGGTGAATTTTTTTCTGGTCAAATTTTAATTTTTGTTGTTTAAAATTAGTTTTTGACTGAATATATAGATCCAACACTATTAAAAGCCCTTACGACACTCGAATGTGGAGAGTTTACAACTCAAACTTGTGATTCCAATAAATCCCTGCTAGATAAATTAGACCGGAAAATATATCGAAAAACCCTCCAAAACATAATTTTGATAGAATACAACATTATAATATATCCAAAGCTCTAGATACCTTCTTATGAACTATTAATTTGATAGCTCAGTTTCAAATTCCAACCATGAGAATAGATTCCTCTTTTCAAGAGGACCAATTTTGACTATTGAAGCACCTAATTTGGACAAGGGAAAGTGTAATTATGAAGAAAATCCCTCATATGCACATTTGTACAGGTCGTCCCTAACAAGAAATCAATCACCCTAGGAAGCCTATAAATACAAGTGACCTCAAGCTCAATTGGACATCATCAAGCCTCTTCTTCTTCTTCTCTTCATTGATTGGTTTGCACAGGTATGAGGTTGGGTCGAAAAAAGAGGTTCACATAGGTTGGATATTACACGGTTTGAAGCTTACACACATTTCTAGGGTTTTGGGTTACAATCACATGCTTGTCAAAGGAGAATCTGGATTGAGTCGCAAGCTTACAAGCTAGAGGGAGCGATTGGAATCTCTCAATCGCATGCATGACACTTCCTCTATGCATCTGGAAACTAGGGAAGAAATTTGACCAGATAGGAAAAGTTGTCTGATATATATTGATGCTGGAAACATATTTCTGAATATTAATGGGTTAATTTTGCTAGATGAGTTTGTATTGGGTTCATTGCACTCTCTGCTGAACATTTTATGACAATCTAATAAATAAGAATAATGTTGAAGGTTTTCCCCATAGTGGGTTTTTCCTTGGTCTTTTACCAACTATGGTGTCTCTTGTTGATGTGTTGATTGTCTCCTTTATCATTGCATTTATTTTTCTATCTTAAATTACTATTGATGATTGGAAATATTAATATTTATTGAAAATTTTACTAATTGAAGTATTGAATTGGGCTAAAGTAATTGAAACAACATAGATCAGTGTGAAAATTGACATGGTTTTAGAGCAAATGGGAAGGACAAGCCCAAAAGGAGATAAGCATTGAAGAAATCATCTTTGAAAAGTTGAAGGAGCCAATCTAGTCAAGTCAAGATGTCTTCCTTCTTCAAGGAAAATGAGAAGTTGGGTGACTCATCTAATTTCGTTGCATGGAAAGTCAAGTTGGAGATCATAGCTGATAAAAATGATGTTTTGGATTACATTCAAGGAAAATTACTCGATCCTTCAGAGAATGCTTCCGCTGCTATGAAGAATAAGAACAATAAATGTGATTTAAAAGAAAAGAAAATCATATATGATGGTTTACAAGATAATTTACTTGCATATGTTAGAAATTTGAGAAAGTCTAAGGAAATGTATGATAAGATAGATTACAAGTATGAAGTCAAAAATTTGAATGGAATCATCTCCTTAAAAGATCAACTCAAGGACACAAAGATGAATAAGGGAGAGTCTAAGTAATCCTACATTATGAGGATATCTCATCTTAGAGACCTATTTCAAAGAGTTTGAGAATCTGTGCATGACAAGGAATTTGTGATCGTAACTCTTAAGGTCTCCCTCCTGTTTGGGAAACCTTCGTCACTACCATAAGAAACAACAATGTCCTATGGTCATTTGATGGAATTATTTGAAACATCACTCAATAAGGATCAAGGATGATATCAAGAGGAATGATTCAAAAGCATGAAGAGGGAGGGCATGTTGCATTCATCGCTCAAAATAAGAAGAAGAAATGAAAACGTAGGTCCATGAAATTCAAGAAAGCCTCCGCCTTGACATACAAAGAGAAGGAATGATAGAACATCATCTCACATTGAATGCTATAATTGTCACAAGAAGGGTCATTATGCTTGATAATGCCTCGAGAAGAACAAAGGTCCACGCTACAACACTAATAGCAACAAAAACAAGTTTGATGATCAAAGAAGAAGAGATGACCGAAGGAATTACCACAATAGAAGAGATGAAAGAAGAATAAGAGATGCTCCAAGTGACCATGAAGAAGATCATCTTCCTCAAAGGAAGTCAATATACTCCAGGCATGAAAGTAATGTTGGCAAACAATCTGAATATATTCTTATTTCCACCCTTAGTAGTTCCTCTCCTCGGGATTCATGGAATAGTTGGTTGATTAACAGTGGGGCCACTCATCATTTCTATCGGTATAAATAAGTTCTCTCTAATTTGGTAGAGAGGGAGTCAAATTTGAAGATAATTCTCAAAGAAAACTCCACTCATTCTCTGAATCTAAGCGAACTATGGCACCGAATATTGGCCCACTTACATTATGATGCTCTTCTAAAATCAAAGGAATCCGTATATGGTATTCTTGATTTTCAAGCCCAACATGATGGAGTATGTACAGGTTGTTCCAGTGGGAAGAAGACAAGGGTACCATTCTCCTCTAGCAAGAAAAAGACAAATGATGTCCTCCATCTCATTCATTTCGACTTATGTGGAACGATGCCTGCACATTCTATTGGTGGCCATTTCCATTACATCACCATCATTGATGACTTCTCAAGAAAGACATGGATATATTATTTGAAGCACAAGGATGAATACTTCGAAATGTTCAAGGAGTTCAAAGCTTTGGTCGAAAATCAAACAAGAAAGAAAATCAAGAAATCTAGGTCTGACAATGGTGGAGAGTACACTTCGAATGAGTTCATTGATTTTGCAAGAAGGAGACGATTGTGCCCTATACTCCCAAACAAAATGGAGTAGCTGAAAGAAATAAAATGTCTATTGTAGAAGTTGTTTGTGCCATGATCCAAGATCAAAAGTTGCCAAAGTTACTTTGGGAGAAGCAACAAATGTTTTTGTATATGTTCAAAAAAAGGTACCTCATCAAGCATTGGACAACAAGACTCTTGAAGGAGTGTTCATAGGTGTCAAGCCTGATGTTAGCCATCTTCATATATTTGGTTTCCCCATATATTTCCATGTACAAAAGAGCAAAAGAAACAAGATGGAAGCCATGGGAAGAAAATATGTGTTTGTTGGATATTGTGAAAAATATAAGGCATTTAGAATACATATTCATGTTCAAAGGAAGGTTGAAACTAGTAGGGATGTAACATCCGATGATGATGCGGCCCTTGGAAAAACAATTGAGCTTCCTCCACCTCCTCCACCTGAGAAGAAGTATGATGATATGGATATTTTAAATGGTCCTTCCATGCCTTAATCTGAGATAGATATTGTTGATGATCCCCTGAAGCCTATGGACCCCTTAGATCCTCCTTCCTCTGATCCTCCAGATAGGAAGAGGACACTTTGTCTCTGTGACACATTATAGGATGATGAGATATGAGTTCCCGTTCGAATATCATTAAGAGATATTAAGAAGCCATGTAGGTACTAGGGTTATGTTTCAGTTATGAGCACTATGATTCAAGCCAAACCTCCCACCTTTGAAGAAGTCATGAAAGAAAAATTCTGGAAGGATGCTCTGGCCGAAGAATATGAATCAATAATGGAGAATAATGTATGGGATGTTGTGCTAAGACTGAAGAGAAAATTTTTGGTGACTTCAAAATGGTTATTCAAGATCAAACATGGAGTTGATGGTAGCATTGTGAAATATAAAGCAAGGTTTGTGTAGAAAATCCTTTAGATTCACAAGTTCATGCAATGTACTAAAGCACATGACAAGAATCTACTTCTACTTTCAAACCAGCGGAAGCCAATAGATTGATGAAAACAATATGAACAAGAAGAAGATAAATCAATGGCACATAACACAATATGTATATGGGGAAAGCCACTCCTCAAAACCCTGCTATATGTATTGCATATATCAGAAATATGAGTAAAGATACAAAGCTTGTTCTCACTAGAACAATTCCGCACAAGTATGCTCAACTCTCTAAGCTCACAAGCTAGCTCTTGGCCAACACTTAGCTGATTCTACAACTCTCCAAGCCCCTAATATCTTGTATAATTCCTAGGATGAATAGCCTGTATTTAGAGGTATTTCATGCTTCCAAAACTATGCAATCCAAACATAGGATCAATCATTGATGCATGCATGATATTTACACTCCAAAGAATAATACAACTGATAGTACACTACCCCTGCACTCTAGTCTCAATTGGGTCTTTCTCTGAATTGACATTTATGAGTTTCTCATGAGGGAATCTTCAGTTAACTAGAGTGACACTTGTGGATGCACTAGTGCACCAATTGACTGTTAACTCTCTATTAGTTCCTCAAATAGTTTGGAACTAATTTAACTAAACTTAACTTAGTAAATTGAGTGATCTAATTTCCAACTCAATTTAAAATCATACTGAACCCCTAAAACTTAGGGAGAACATATACATGACTACATAAATACTTCCAACTCGAAATTACTAAGCTAATTAAGTTAATTAAACTTAATTAACTATTTACGGGTTGCTATGAGAATAGGATTCAATTTTAATCCTTAGTTTAATTCAAGGACAAATTAAATTGGAATTTCTTGTTGCCATTTCTCAACACTCCCTCTCAACAAGAAAGGGATTATCAACTACCCTGGTCCTATCTCTATGAAACTCGAATTACATCTTGACAATGCCTTTGTAAAAATGTCAACATCTTTCTCCTTCATGGGAATGTACTTTAACAATTTAATCTGCCTCAATGCACAATCTCTGAGATGATGATATCAGATATCAATATGCTTGGACCGATCATGAAAAATTGGATTTTCAGAGAGTTTGGTACAACTTTAATTATCGCAGCAAATCACAGTTGGATCTATCTGTTGACAAAACAAACCAACCAGGATCTTCCTCATCTAGATGGCCTCACATGATGCTTGACTTGCAACCATGTACTCTCCCTCTACTGAACTAAGTGAAACCGATCTTTGTTTCCTACTGTACCAAGAAACTGCCACTGACCCAATACTGAAGATGCCTCCCGATGTGCTCTTCATGTCGAATGGATTCCTTACCCAATCTGCATCAGTGAAGCCATGAAGCTTCAATCCCTATGTCTTTCTGTACCATAATTGATACTGAGAAGTGCCCCTGAGGTATCTCAACACATGATTTTCCTCCTTCCAATAAAACTTGGTAGGCCTAACCATCACTTGACTAAGCTGGTTAACTGCATAGCACATATTCGGTTGTGTGTTCACCAAGTACATGAGTGAACCCACAAGCTTCCTATAAACAGTAGCTTCCACTACTTCCCCTAAAGTAGCATCCTCCTTCCTCTAATTACGTGCTAGAGGAGTCTCCATGGGTTTTCTACTCTCCATGTGGAATCTCCTTAGTATCTCATTGGCATACTTTCCCTGATACACAAACAACTTCCCATATCCCTGCCATACCTCCATGCCAAGAAAGTAATACATGAGCTCCATGTCCTTCATCTCAAACTCTCTTGCAAGGTCCTCCTTGCAAGACTTGATTAACTGATCATCACCTGTCAGTATGAGATCATCAACATAAAGTACAATGATCAACAATTTACTTTCCACCACTATGTGGTATAGGTTCGCATCTGCTTCACTCTTCGTAAAGCCCAACACGGTGAAGTAGCTATCTATCATGGTGTACCAAGCACAGGATGCTTGCTTCATCCCATACAATGTTCTCTTGTGCTGACACACATGCGACTCATAGTCAAAGGTCTCAAAACCTTCAGGCTGCTCTATGTACACCTCTTCCTGAATCATGCCATTAAGGAAGGATATCTTAACATCCATCTGATGTATCTTCCAACCCATCTGTGATGATAGTGCCAATATACATCTAATTGACAAGTACCTTGCAATAGGAGAAAAGGTCTCATCATAGTCAATCCCCTATACCTTTGAAAATCCATGGGCCACAAATATAGTCTTATGCTTCTCCACACTACCATCTGCATCTTGATTTACCATGTAAGGCCAACGAGAGCTGACCACTAACTTGTACTCTAGCCTCGGGACCAGATCCCAAACACTGTTACGAACTATGGAGGCATATTCCTCCACCATGGCATCAACCCAAACCAGCTGCTATACTGCTTCCTTAAAGGAATATGGATCTGTCACAACACATTCGCCCATAAGAGACATGTATCTAGTGTACCTCTTAGGTGACCTCCTCTACATGCACTGAGAAGTGGGTGCTCCCTCATTCTCCTAGGCATCATCCAACAATTTGTTAGCCTCTCTGGTGCGCTTTCTTCCCTCTCTAGAAGACTCTTCCTGAGTGGATGTCTCCACTCTCGGATCCTCTGCATGTGGCTACTCCACATCAATATGAGGCTCCTCAACCTTAGGTGTTAAAATCTCCTCATCCACATGTAGCTCAAGCTCCCTCTCAAGGGAAACTCACATCGCCTTCTCCTCATCAAATATGACATCCCTACGAACCACTATCATCTTGTTGGTCTACAGGTACAACCGATAGTTATGAGGTGTATCAGTGTACCCCACAAATATCCCCAACTCTCCTATAGCCTCAAGATTCTTCCCTACATATTTGGTCACATAGCAATTTACCGATGACCCAAAAATACTGAAGTGACCAACATCTGACCTCTTACCAGAATAAGCCTCCTCTGGTGTCTTCATCTCAAGTATCCAATGTGGGCTACGATTATGAACTTAAACTGTTGTGTTGCATGCCTCAGCCCATAAGTGTAGTGGTAGGTCTTGATCATGCAGCATCGCCCTTGCTGCCCCTACTATGATTTTGTTTTTCCTCTCGGCCACCCCATTCTGCTAAGGGTTATGGGGTGTCGTCAATTCCCGTTTAATCACTTCCGCTACATAGAAGTTATTAAACTCGTTTGAGAAATACTCACCACCATTATCACTCCATAGATCTTTAACCTTCTTGCCCAACTCTTTCTCCACCAATGCTTTAAACTCACAAAACTTTGTGAAAGTTTGATCCTTTTTCAGCGTGAAAAATATCCAACATTTACAAGAATAGTCATCAACAAATATAACATAATACATGTGTTTGGCTGTGGATGTTGTCGAGAATGGTCCACACACATCTGAATGGACTCACTCTATAATAGCCTCTTCTTGACTGTCTCTATCGTGAAAGGAAAACTTGGTGTATTTTCCCAAAGTACATCCCTTGCATATATCAACTTGCTCAAGCGTACCTTTGGGAAGACCGGTAGATATCTACTGCAATATCTTCAAAGCTCTATGATGAAAGCGGCACAATCGCATGTGCCACAACTCACCAACGTCTTAGCTCTCCACCCTTTCTTCCTTTGTGCTCAAAGAAACACACTCCTATACCTCCAACTTATAGAGATTCTTCACCTGAATCACTATCTTCTTTACTTGACCCGTGGCTATGTGTCGAATGAATGCCTTTCCTTTCGAGAAGATCACATCATAACCTTTATCCTCAATCATGGAAATGGATACCAAGTTCTTCTTCAGCCCGCGTACACACATAGCATTATTTAAGGTGAGTGGAGCCCCATGCTTCCTCTGAAAAGTAATCGTGCCCAACCCAGTAATATTATGCTTCTCGTCATCACCCATCTCGATATGCATATGGAGATCTTTCTCCTCTAGGTCACTGAATAACTCTTTGTCACCCATCATGTGGAATGAAGCTCTACTATCTAAGTACCATACACTTCCCATATTTGATGACACCATGCATGTAATGAGGGAAAAGTCCAATTTGAATTGAGAGGCCAAAGCCTCACCCACTGCTCCTCCTAAGGACTTCTTGAGTGGACAATTTGTAGCAAAATGGCCCATCTCATGACAATGAAAGCACTTAACTTTTGTCATGTCTTTCTTCTTACCTCCATGATAGGAATATGATTTGGAATGGGAATCTTTCCCTTTCCCCTTCTTCGCCTTAATCTGTAAGGCATAGTTCTCTTCATCATCGTTCTTTGATGAAGATACATCCCTGGTGTTCCTCCCGATCTCCTCCTGCATCAAATCCGAACACAGTCGTTCCCAATCTAGTAGCTTCTCCCAGCCATTGAAAGAGTCTTGATAACTATGCAAACTCTTTGGGAGTCCTAGAAGAGCAAGACTCACCATATCATCCTCAAAAACTGTGATTCCAACACTTCCAATTTCATCACGATAGTTCATCACGACATTGAGTGAACTTGGTCAAGTATTTTGGAATAGTCTCGTCTTTCTCCATTTTGCTTTTTAGAAGTTTGTCCTTAAGTTCCAATTTCCTTTGATCACTATTGTTATGATACAAGTCTATCAATGCTTTCCACATAGCATACAAAGTTTCCTTGCCATGGAGACTCAAGATAATGTGGTCTCAAACTCCCTCAAGGATTATCTGCCTTGCCTTCACCACACACTTCTTCCATTCAGACAAATTTTGTGCATAGGATGCTACTAGCTTAGGAATTTCTTGATCAATGAATTCCTTCAAGCCATTATCCTCTAGCACAGCCTCCATTATGTCCCTTCTGGCTATAAAATTTGAGCTTCCTTCCAAGGCATACTGAAGCCGTAAACCGTATATTGCCATCTACCGATCTTGAAGTATGTATTGCAAATTCGAATTTCACCTATAACCCAAGACTCAAAACTTCGAAATCTCCTCTAGTATATTGTTCTCAGCTCTGATACCATGTAGAAAATCATGTAGATTCACAAGATCATGTAATGTACTAAAGCATATGACAAGAATCTACTTCTACTTTCAACCAATGGAAGGCAATAGATCGATGAAAACAATATAATGAAAAAGTAGAAGATAAATCAATGCCACATAACACAAGATGTATCTAGGGAAAGCCACAGCTCAAAACCCTGTTATCTGTATTGCATATATCAAAAATATGAGTGAAGATACAAAGCTTGTTCTCACTAGAACAATTCTGCACAAATATGCTCAACTTTCTAAGCTAACAAGCTAACTCTTGGTCAACACTTAACTAATTATGTAGCTCTCCAAGCCCCTAATCTATTGCATAATTCCTAGGATGAATAACCCATATTTAAAGGGAGTTAGTGCTTCCAAAACTGTACAATTCAAACATAGGATCTATCTTTGATGCATGCATGATATTTACACTCTAGTACATGATACAACTAATAGTACATTTTCCCTGCACTCTAGCCTCAACTAGGTCTTTCTTTGAACTGACATGCATGAGTTTCTCATGAGGGAATCTTCAGTTAACTGGAGTGACACTCGTGGATTCACTAGTGCACCAACTGACTGTTAACTCTCTATTAGTTCCTCAAATAGTTTGGAATATTTTTAAGTACTTAACTCAGTAAACTAAGTGATCTAATTTCCAACTCAATTTAAACTCATACCGAACCCCTAAAACTGAGAGAGAACATATACATGACTACAAAAAGACTTCCAACTAGAAATTCCTAAGCTAATTAAGTTAATTAAACTTAATTAACTATTTACAAGTTGCTATGAGAATAGAATTCAATTTTAATTCTTAGTTTAATTCAAGAGAAAATTAAACTGCAATTTCTTGTTGCCATTTATGAACAGTTCATGGCCTAAGGATTCTCCCAAAAAGAGGTAGAAGATTATGATGACATATTCACACCTTTGGCTCAATATACAACCATTCGTCCAATATTTTCCCTTGCTACAAGTCAAGGATGGACCCTTCATTAGATGGATGTGAAGATTGTGTTCCTTAATGGTATGTTACATGAAGAAGTGTATGTTGAGCAATCACAGGGATTTGAAGTAGAGGATCGAAAGACATATGTTTGCAGGTTGAAGAAGGCATTGTTTGGTTTGAAGCAAGCCCCCAGAGCATGGTACGCCCACATAGATAGTTACTTGGTGAAGTTGGGATTCACAAGAAGAAATATTGATCCCAACCTCTACTTCAAGGTAGTCCAAGGTACGTTGTTGATTTTTGTATTATATGTTGACGATATATTCTTGACAGGTAGTGAGCCCCTGATGATTGAGTGTAAGAGGGAGCTAGCCTTTGAATTTGAGATGAAGGACCTTGGACCCATGCACTACTTTTTAGGGCTTGAGGTGTGGCAAAGGCTCGGTGAGATTTTCCTTTCATAAGGAAAATAGGTCATGAAATTGCTAGAGAGATTTTGAATGACAAAATGCACATCCTTACCTACACTAGTGGAAATGAACTTCAAGAAGTTATGCGAAGAAGCTGCAGGACCTGATCTGGCAAATCCATCTGAGTATAAACAGTTGATTGGGGCTCTGATGTTCTTTGATCCAAACTTAAATAGGAACACAACAAATTATAGATATAACCGTAAATACAGAAATGCATCAAAAATAACACTTCATTTCATTAATATCATAATACTGAAATATGCTTACAAACATAATGGAAATAAACTAGCTCGGGCGATGGTAGCTTATCTTTGAGAAGAGATGTGGTGTCTACATGCCTCTGAACTATGTTACAATGAGTATCCAAGGTCTATTTATTATTGAGAAATAATGGAAAACCCTAAACATCCAGAAACCTAACCCTCGGATATGAATTGCCAAAAATGTGGGCCTTGTTTGGGTAAATTGGTAGATAAATTTCCCAAGGTCGTAACTTTGGCATACGATCTTTGTTTGGTTATTATAATACCTCGTTTCGAAGATATCAACGAGTAGGCCAAAAATAAACAAACCTTTTGTTTGTGACTTTTCCAGTCTCTCTGTTTTCCCTAAAAATGTCGTTTAAGGCCTCAAAATGACTCCGAAAGTTTGAAACTTGAAAAAGTGCCAAAAATAGTAAATTATGCTACAATTAAGGAAACTGAAAAAATGAAAGAGACAATGTTGGGGGTCCAAGTGGAATACGAGGGTGGCCACCAATATTCACTTGGATCAATTCTCCCCCCTTAGGAAGCAATTGTCCCCATTGCATTGAGTGCCTCCATGAGATGGGGAAACTTCTGTTAACCTTGGTCCCTAGTGAGCCACTTGCCTTGGTGTAGGAGTTGGATGGCTTTGACAACCCGATACATTTGGATATTTTTCTAGTGAGTGTTCTTGATTTGTGTGTCCATGATCCAATTAGTTGTGGCCTATTCCATGCAGTCTGGGTTTAGCTTGTGATGGGGTCTAGTGAGGCGCTCCTTCTCCAAACGTAGCCAAACTTTGTCACCCACCTGGAACTTGTGCGACACATGATGTTGATCATGGTGCTGCTTGTACTTAGCATTGGCTCTGTCCAATATATCATGGACCTATTGGCAGATGTGTTGAATGCACTCAATGAAGTTGTTAGCCCTCTCGGCTTCAGACTAGACATGAGCCAAATATATTTGAGTAGCTGCAAATGGTATGGCCACATCAATGGGACATAATGGATGAAATCCCAACCCTACCTGAAAGGGGATGTGGCTCGTTGAGCTATGGAGAGCTCTGTTGTGGTTGTGATGGACATAGGGGAGGCTTTCATTGCATGTGCATGGATGCTTCGATTTGTACATGCGCAGAATGTGTATGATCATCTTGTTTACGAATTTTGTTTGGATATCAATTTGGGGATGGAAAGTCCTAGACTTAGTGAGTTTGGTATCCAGCATCGACCAGAGACTTGACCAAAATGCACTTAGGAATCTTCTTTCCTGATCAGAGATAATGGACCATGGGATCCCAAAGTGTACCCACACTTGCTCAAAGAAGAACTTACCAATGACCTTTGTTGTGATACTCTTCTTCCATGCCGCTATAATGGCAATCTTAGAGAATCTGTCGATGGCCACAGAAACAAAGTTGTTTCCATTCTTAGTAGAAAGAATGCCCAACATGTAATCCATGGAGAACGATTGCCAAGGTAGAATAATAGTAGGCAGAGGAGTATATATGCCTTCCTTCTTGATGATTGGTTTGGAAATGGCGCAGGCAGCGCAGGATTTAATGTACCTCCCAACATATCAACGAAGGATCAGCCAATAAAAATACTTCTGAGGTACTGCCACTGTTTTCTCTACTCCGAAATGTCCAGCGAACCGACTGTAGTGTGCCTCCCAAATCATCTTGGCACACTCACTTGAAGGAAGACAAATGTGTCCCAGGTGGCATAACAGTGCATGCTAGAGGTGAAAATTTGGAACTTGCTTACACTCCAGGCGTGTCTGGTATCAACTACCGAATTCTAGATCGCTCTTGTAAATATGCGGCCACCCCAATGTCTCGTGCCCACAGTAGTCGAGCACAATGATCAACGCCATGACTAGTGATCGGCTAAGATAGTTTGCAACATTATTGGTGCTGCCTTTCTTGTACTTAATGTTCAAATGGAATTGTTGTAGGTATGTGGACCATTTCTGATGGCGATCGTTCTGCAACTTCCCTTGTGTCTGTATGAACTGCAAGGGTCGGTGGTCTGTGTGGATGATTGTTTCCTTCCCCAGAATGTAATGCTTCCATTGATGACATGTCTACAGAATGGAACACATTTCTTTGTCGTAAGTGGGATGCTTTCAGACTGTGTCTGAAAGTGTTGCACTATGGTAAGCCACTGGATTCCCCTACCGTGCAAGAAATGCACCAATAGCATAGTCGGAGGCGTCTGTCTCAATCTTAAATGGTTGTTGCAGGTCTGGTAATGTGAGCATTGGTGTAGAGCAGAGGTAATGCTTCAACTTAGAAAATGCCTTCTGTTGGGTTTCGGACCAAAAAAACTTTGCTTTCGCTCTGCCCGTAGTGATTTGACTTAAAGGCAAGGTGATATGAGAGAACCCCAACACGAACCTACAATAGAAATTGGAAAGACCCATAAAGCTACGAAGCTCTGTTAGAGTGGTTGGGGCTGGCCAATCCTGAATGAATTTTATCTTAGTTGGGTCCACATGCACACCCTGCTCATTGTTGGAAAAAGTAACTATGTGCAATCTTCAATAATGTACTTGAGTCATTATGTAATGTACTTGTAAAAAGAATAAAGAAAAGAATTATTATTATTATTATTGTGACTTATTAAATGATGGGTTTCATGCTTGGGCCACCATGTTTTAGGTCAAGGTCCCCATTAAGGCCTTCTAGGATTTATTTTGAGTCTATAGAATTATTGTACATTTAAAGATACCCTTCTTGGGCTTTTGAATCATGTAAATCAGTTTAGTATTGAGTCAAATATGAATTATGGAACCTCCACACCATGTCAGCCGAAGAGAAGATCAAGTCGGCTGAAGGAGCCATTCGACCCCACAATAAGCCTATGAAAGGAAGGAATTCGAATTCATTTGGAGCATCATTTCTCATTCTCTCTCTTCTGGGTAGAAGTGCGAAAATTTGTTTGTCAAGTAGAAGTATGAAGTAGGAAGCTGAGAAAGTATGATGTCGGGAAGCCTAAGTGAATGCGAGTTTGGGGGAGTCTAAGGCGTCAAGGAAAATTGAAATGTTGGTGGTGGTCTTTATCTATTTCATGCTCTAGATTAGGAGAGTGAAGTCTCATAAGTTTCACTACTGCTGGAAGCTATGAGTTGCCGCAAGTTGCTACATAGTTGAAGTTGTTGGAAAGAGATCAATCTTCTGGAAGCTAACTTGGTGTGGAGGGAAGATCTGTTCAAGGTCTAGGGTGAAGAGTCTCAAAGAATACTATTGAAAGGAATAATTACTTTGGATGGGCTTTCCCCTCGAGGGGCGTTTTTCCCTGGAATGTGCCTACATCTTGTGTTCATTGTTTTATGTGCTGCTGCTTTGTGTAATTTCTTGATGAACTAAAGAAATAAGATATAAAGAGTCATAATAACAAGTAACATCACAAGTAATTATCAATATCGAGAAAATATTTACTGCCTTTATGATTTTCCAACACTCATCAATGATGTACCCTAGATATTGAACCTGGGTCATGCCGAAAGTGAATTTCTCCAAATTGGCGCACAGCTTGTGTTGTCACAGGGTTTGAAGGAATTGTCCAATATGGTGGAGGTGATCTTCCCAACTCTCTCTGAATATCAAGATTTCGTCTAAATACACAACCACAAATGCATTAGTGAAGGGTCACAAGATGTCGTCCATCAATCTCATGAAGGTTGTGGGGGCATTCGTCAATGCGAAAGGCACGACCAACCATTTGAAAAGAACCTCCTTGGATTCGAAGGCAGTCTTCCACACATCGGAGGGTTCGATAGACACCTGTTAATAACCAGACTTTAAGTCAATATTTCTGAAATATTTGGCCCCCTTGAGCTGGTCTAAAAGGTCATCAATCCATGGGATTGGGTACCTATTTCGGATAGTGATCTTGTTTATCACCCTATAGTCAATACATAGTCTCTAGGTCCTATCCTTCTTTCGTACCAATACAATCAAGCTCTCACATAGTGATGATCTTGGCCTGATGTGCCTTTTCTACAACAAATCCTAAATCTTCCTCTTGATCTCATCATTCTCTAGAATAGAGTGTTGATAGATTGTTCCATTGGGTAGTGATGCACCTGGGGTTAGATCGATGGAGTGCTTGACCTGACAGTGCATAGGCACCCCTGTAGGTGAGGTGAAAATGTCCCTATATTCCTCCATGACCTTGTCCATATACTGTTGTTATGCGAAGGAGCCCTATCTGGAAGCCATGGCCATAACCTTCTTTCCTTGAGGGCAAATAATAAGGAAAAAAAATTCTTAGTCTGGGAAATGATCTTACTGCATTTCTTTGTAGTGATTAAAGAGTTGGTGGTAGGTGGGGCTACCTTCGGTATCCTGCACAACTTATTTCCCAAAGTAATAATCACAGAGTGAGGTCTAGACTCATATACAACATGCCCCTTCCACAAGTATGGTTGTCCTAATAATACATCACAAACTTCAAGAGGAGAGACATCACACAGTACCTCATCCGTGAAGGGCTTGATGTTGTAGGGAAGGCAACACTGCTGGCTAATGCAGAGATCTCATCCTTGGTGAAGCCACCTAATGGTGTATGACTGTGGATGTGTTGTCATCAGTAGGCCCCACCATTTCATGACCTTTGCTAAAATAAGGTTCTTTTGGCTCCCGTTGTTAACAATGAACTGTAGTGGAGAACCTTTCACCCACATCTATGAGTGGATGAGGAGTTCCCCCTCCTCTGGATCTTCGGGCTCATTCTTCTGGATTTTAGAGGTGGCCGCTGTGGCACTGGGCTCCATGCCAATGATCTGCTTCCCTTTTTCATTCCCCTTATCAAGTTTTGACTTAGAGTCGGAACATGCATCTGATTCAGAAGCATTTAGCTCAGCCACCAGTGATTTCTTGGTCTGACACTCACTTATATTGTGAGTGGAGATCTTATGGATCTCACACTATTTTCTCGTGTCCTTCTTTGTCTTCATGGTGTTTTTCTTTGCTTGTGGCTTCGACGGGTTGTCCTAGGCTACCCTGCCTTAGCTTTGGCCTTTGGTCTGCTATTTGGGAGCATCTTTTCCTTGCTTTGGATTCATAGATCCAAAGTCTCGCTTCTTCTATTTAAACTTTTGCTCAATCTTGTCAACATATCGGTATGCCGTGTTGAGCGAGGAGATGTCCAGGAACTCCATCTCGTCCTGGATGTACTTGTGCAGACAGTCCCGTGGTACTTGAGTAAGAAATTCCACTCAGAATCCTTGATACCTAAATTAGTGCGGAGGGTATGGAAAATATTTGTGACCTCCGACACATCTTGGTCCCTTCCCTGTCGTAGCATGGTCCACTTTATGTATTTATCTTCATAGCTCCCGACAGGGTAATATTGTTCCTTGATGGCATCTCGGAAAGAATCCCAAGTTGGTGCGCTAAAAAAAGTGAGGATTCACTCTCATCCTTTTGTTCCTAGTAGGTTTCTCACTAATCCTTGACATGTGAGGTGACTATGAGAAGTGAAAAAGTAATCTTTTCCTAATTGGAAAAGTCATGAACTGAAAAATCTCCTTCCAACAGATTCAATCATTTAACTATGACATTTGCATCTATTTAGCCCTCAAATATGGGAATGTCAAAGTTAAATTGTACCATAAAAGGAGTGGCGCCTCCAGACTGGTTGCTGGATGAAGATGTGTCACATTGGGTAGTTGTCAAAGGATCTAGGAAACGTTATCCATCATCATGTTCCTCTGTCGCTCTAGGGCTTCTTGGAGCAATCTTTTGAAAGGATCTCCTTGCGCTTCGTCTTTATTTTCTTCTGCCATGGGAGGCCATCAGGTTTTGTGAGGCTGGTCTTGCAAAGGTTCAACCAAATCAATCCCTAACTCCTTATACCCTGACCTCATTGGGGACATGCAAAGAAAAACAGAGAAAGAGTAGACCGCTCTCATACCACTGATCCAAACTTAAATAAGAACGCAAAAAATTATAGATATAACTACAAATACATAAATTCAAAAGAAATAACACTTCATTTCATTAATATCAGAATAATGAAATATGCTTACAAATAGAAAGGAAATAAACTAGCTCGGGCGATGGTAGCTTATCTTTAAGAAGAGATGTGGCGGCTACATGCCTCTAAAATGTGTTAAAATGAGGCTCCAAGGCCTATTTATTATTGAGAAACAATGGAAAACCCTAAACATCTAGAAACCTAACCCTAGGAGATGAAGCACCAAAATTGTGGGCCCCATTTGGGTAAACTGGTACATCAATTTCCTAGGGTCGTAACTTTGGCATACAATCTTCGTTTTGCTATCGTAATACCTTGTTTTTAAGATCTCAAAGAGTAGGTCATAAAAAAAAAAAAAATCGTTTAGGGCCTGAAAATGGCTCCAGAAGTTTGGGACTTGAAAAACTACCAAAAATAGTAAAATGTGCTACAATTAAAGAAACTGAAAAACTAAAAGAGATAACGTTGGGGGTCCAAGTGGAATAGGAGGGTGGCCACCAATATCCACCTAGATCAGTCCTCACCCCTTAGGAAGCAATGGTCCCCATTGCATTGAGTGCCTCCATGAGATGGGGAAACTTCTACTAAACTTGGTCCCTGGTGAGCCACTTGCCTTGGTGTAGGAGTTGGCTAGCTTTGACAACCTGATATAATTGGATCTTCTATTGGCAAGTGTTCTTGATCTGTGTGTCCATGATTCAATTAGTTTTGGCTTGTTCCATGTATTCTGGTTTTAGCCCTATTGGTGTGAGTTGTTTTGCAATGTCGGATGTGTCCAACAATGGTGGAAAGTATGGACGAAGATAGTCTACATTGAACATTAGGTGCAAACCAAGGAACGATGGAATGCTGAGCTCAAAGGAATTGTTCCCTACAGACTTGGTGATGGTGTATGGCCCATATTGGAGTGGGTGAAGCTTGCGATGGGGTCTAGTGAGGTGCTCCTTCTCCGAATGTAGCCAAACTTTGTCGCCCACCTGGAACTTATGCAACACTCGATGCTAATCATGGCATTGGTTGTACTTAGCAATGTCACTGTCCAATATATCATGGACCTGCTAGCGGATGCATTGAATGCGCTCAATGAAGCTATTAGCCCTGTCGACTTCGGAGTGGACATGAGCCAAATCTTCCTGAGTAGCTGCAAATGGTATGGCCACATCAATGGGAAATAATGGCTGAAATCCCAACCCTACCTGAAAGGGGCTATGGCTCGATGTTGAGTTGTGAAGAGATTTGTTGTAGTTGTGCTAGACATAGGGTAGGAATTCATCCCATGTGCATGGATGCCTCTAGTTGTACATGCATAGAATGTATATGATCATCTTGTTGACGACTTCTATTTGGCCATCAGTTTGGGGATGGAAAGTCGTGGACTTAGTGAGTTTGGTATCCACCATCGACCAGAGCCTTCACCAAAATACACTTAGAAATCTTCTATCATGATGAGAGACAATGAACTATGGTATCCGAAACCCATAATTGCTCAAAGAAGAGCTTACCAATGGCCTTCGTTGTGATACTCTTCTTACAAGTCACCATAATGGCCATCTTAGAGAATCTTTCGACGACCATGAAAACAAAGTCGTTTCGGTGCTTAGTAGAAGGAAGGCATGAGATGTAATCCATGTAGACTAGGAGAAGGAAGAGGAGTATATAGGCCTTGCTTCTTGATGGTTGGTTTGGTAATGGCACAAGAAGTGTATGATTTAATGTACCTCCCAACATCCCGACGAAGGCTCGACCAATAAAAATACTTTTGTAGTACTGCAAATGTTTTCTCTACTCCGAAATGCCTAGTGACCTGACTATAGTGTGCGTCTCAAATAATCTTGGCAGACTCGCTTGAAGGAACACATATGTGTCCCCGGTGGCATAATAGTGCATCTTGGAGGTGAAAATTTGGAACTTACTGACCTTCTAGAAGTGTTTGGTATGTGTTGTTGAATTCTGAATTGCTCTCATAAAGATGCATTCGCCCCGAAGTCTTGTGCCCATAAGAGTCAAGCACAGTGATTAGCGCCATGACTCGTGGTTGGCTGAGGCAATCTGAAAAATTATTGGTGCTACCCCTTATTGTACTTAATGTTCAAATGAAATTTTTGTTGGTATGTGGACCATTTCTGATGGCGATTGTTCTACAACTTCCCTTGTGTCTGCATGAAATATAGGGGTCGGTGGTCTTTGTGGATGACCGTTTCCTTCCCCATAATATAATGCTTCCATTGATGTTGGAATTGCACAATGGAATACATTTATTTGTCGTAAGTGGGATACTTTCAGACTATGTCTAAAAGTCTCTCATTGTGGTAAGCCATTAGATGCCCCTATTGAGTAAGAACTGCACCAATAGCATAGTCAGAGGCGTCTGTCTCAATATCAAATGGTTGTTGCAGGTCTAGTAATGTGAGCACTGGTGCAAAGCAGAGGCGATGCCTCAACTCAGAAAACTCCTTATGTTGGGTTTCAGACCAAAAAAACTTTTCTTTCACTCCGCCCTTGGTCACTTGACTTAAAGGTCAGGTGATATGAGAGAACCCCAACACGAACCTATGGTAGAAATTGGCAAGACCTAGAAATATGCGGAGTGCTGTTAGAGTGGTTAAGGCTAGCCAATCACGAATGACTTGTACTTGGCTAGGTCCACGTGCACACCCTGTTGATCAATGATGTACCCTAGATATTGAACCTGGGTCATGCTAAAAGTTCATTTCTCCAAATTGGCACATAACTTGTGTTGTCGCAGGGCTTGAAGGATCTGTCTAATATGGTGGAGGTGCTCTTCCCAACTCTGTTTAAAGATCAAGATGTCATCTAAATACACCACCACAAATGCATTGGTGAAGGGTCACAAGATGTCATCCATCAATCTCATGAAGGTTGCAGGGGCATTCATCAACTCATAAGGCATGACTAGCCATTCGAAAAGGCCTTCCTTGGATTTGAAGGTAGCCTTCCACCTATCGGAGGGTTCGATAGCCACCTGGTGATAATAAGATTTCAAGCCAATATTGCTGAAATATTTGGCCCCCTTGAGCTGGTCTAGAAGGTCACCAATCTGTGGGATTTGGTACCTATTTTGGAAAGTGATCTTGTTTAGTGCTCGATAGTCAATACAAAGTCTCTAGGTCCCATCCTTCTTTTGTACCAATACAATCAGGCTCCCAGAGGGTGATGAGCTTGGCCTAATGTTCCCTTTCTGCAACAGCTCATGTATTTGCCTCTTGATCTCATCATTGTTTAGAACAGAGTGTTGATAGATCGTTACTTTGGGTAGCGACGCGCCTAGGGTAAGATCGATGGAGCGCTTGACTTAACAGTGCATAGGCACCCCTATAGTTGAGGCGAAAATTTCCTTATACTCCTCCATGACCTTGTCCATCTACTATTGTTGTGCAGAGGAACCCTATCTAGAAGTCATGGCCACAAACTTCTTCTTGCCCTAAGGGTGATTCATAAGGAAAAAAATTCTTGGTCTGGGAAATGATCTTACTACATTACTTTGTTGTGATCAAAGAGATGGAAGTAGGCATGGCTACCTCTAGTATCTTGTACAAATTATTTCCCAAAGTAATAATCACAGAGCGAGGTATAGACTCATATACAACATGCCACTTCCACAAGTATGGTTGTCCTAATAATACATCACAAACTTCAAGAGGAGCAACATCATACAATACCTCATCCGTGAAGGGCTTGATGTTGTAGGGAAGGCGACACTGCTGGCGAACGCGAAGATCTCGTCCTTGCTGAAGCCACCCAATTGTGTACAAATGCAGATGTGTTGTCATCGGTAGGCCCAACCACTTCATGATATCTGCTGAAATGAGGTTCTTTTGGCTCCTGATTTCGATAATGAACTACAACAAAGAACCTTTCACCCACATCTGTGAGTGGAAGAGGCGTTCCTCCTCCTCTGGATCTTTAGGCTCATTCTTCTGGATTTTGGTGATGGCCACTGTCACACTGGGCTCCGCGTCAATGATATACTTTCCTTTGTCATCCCCCTTGTCAGGTTCTTACTCAGAGTTGAAACATGCATCTCATTCAGAAGCCTTCAGCTCAGCCACCAGTGGCTGCTTGCCCCAACACTCACTTGTGTTGTGAGTGGATCTCTTATAGAACTCACACCATTTTCCTGTGTCCTTCTTTGTCTTCATGGTGTTGTTATTTTCTTACAGCTTCGATGGGTTTTCCTAGGTTTCCCTGCCTTAGTTTTGGCCTTTTCTATGTGGTTTTGGTGTGCCTTTTCCTTGCTTCATATTCACAAATCCAAAGTCTCATTTCTTCTATTTAAACTTCTGCTCAATATTGACAGCGTATTGGTATGTCATGCCGAGCGAGGAGATGTCCAGGCACTCCATCTCGTCCTGGATGTACTTGTGTATATAGCCGTGACACTTAGTACCGAATTCTGCTCAGAATCCTTGATACCCAACTTAGTGCGGAGGGTATGGAAAATATTTGTGAACTTCGACACATCTTGGTCCCTTCCCTGCCGTAGCATGGTCCACTTTATGTATTTATCTTCATAGCTACTAACAGGTTAATATTATTCCTTAATGACATCTTAGAAAGAATCCCAAGTGGGTGCGATAGAAAAAAGTGAGGATTCCCTCTCGTCCTTTTGTTCATAGTAGGTTTCCAACTAGTCCTTGACGTGCAGGGCAACTTCGAGAAATGAAAAAGTAATCTTTTATTGATTGGAAAAGTCATGAACTGAAAAATACCCTTCCAATAGATTCTACCATTTATCTATGGCGTATGCATCTATTTGGCCCTCAAATATGGGAATATAAAAGTTAACTTGTACCTTAGAAGGAGTGGCACCTCTAGAGTGGCTGCTCGATGAAGATGCATTGCCTATGGGTAGCTGTTGAAGGATCTGGGAAAAGTTATCCATCATCACGGTCCTCTGTCATCGAGGGATTCCTCGAGCAATATTTTGAAAGGATATCCTGCCTCCTTGTCTTTCTTTTCTCCGCCATGGAAGGTCGTCAAGGTTTGCGAGGCTTGTCTTACAAAGGTTCAACCAGATCGAGCCCTAACTCCTTATACTCCGACCTCATTGGGGACATGAAAAGAAAAACAAAGAAAGAGCAAACTGCTTTGATACCACTGATATGAACTTAAAAATGAATGCAAAAAATTAGAGATATAACCATAAATACATAAATGCAGTAAAAATAACACTTCATTTTATTAATATTAGAATACTGAAATATCCTTACAAACAGAATGGAAATAAAATAGCTCGGGCGATGGTAGCTTAGCTCTGAGAAGAGATGTGGTGGCTACATGCCTCTGAACTATGTTACAATGAGGCTCCAAGGCCTATTTATTATTGAGAAACAATGGAAAACCATAAACATTTAGGAACCTAACCCTAGGAGATGAAGCGACAAAATTATGGGCCCCATTTGCGTAAAATGGTACATCAATTTCTCAGGGTCGTAACTTTGGTATACGATTTTCATTTGGATATCATAATACCTTGTTTCGAATATCCATCAAAGAGTAGGCCAAACACAAACAAGTGGCTAATTTGGGACTTTTCTAGTTTCTCTGTTTTCCCTAAAAACATTGTTTAGGGCCTCAAAATGATTCCGGAAGTTCGGGACCCAAAAAAATGCCAAAAATAGTAAATTGTGCTACAATTAAGGAAATTGAAAAAATGAAAGAGACGATGTTCGGGGTCCAAATGGAATAGGAGGGTGACCATAAATATTCACCTAGATGAGTCCTTCCCCCTTAGGAAGCGATGATCCCCATTGTGTTCAGTGCCTCCATGAGATGGGGAAACTTCGACTAAAGTTGGTCCCTAGTGAGCCACTTGCCTTAGTGCAGGAGTTGGTTAGCTTTGACAACCTGATCTAGTTGGATCTTCTACTGGAGAGTGTTCTTGATCTGTGTGTCCATGATTCGATCAGTTTTGGCCTGTTCCATCTAGTCTGGGTTTAGCTTTGTTGGTGTGAGTTGTTCTTTAATGTCGGATGTGTCCAAAAATGGTGGAAAGTATGGCCAAAGGCGATCTACATTAAACACTAGGTGGAGACCAAGGAATGGTGGAATGCTGAGATCGAAGGAATTTTCCCTTATAGCCTTAGTGATGGTGTATTTCCCATATTAGAGTGGGTGAAGCTTGCGATGGGGTCCAGCAAGGCGCTTCTTCTCCAAATGTAGCCAACTTTGTCGCCCACCTGGAACTTGTGTGACACCTAATGTTGATCATGGAATTGGTTTTACTTGGCATTGGATCTATTCAATATATCATGGACCTACTGGTGGATGTGTTGAATGCACTCAATGAAGTTGTTAGCCCTGTCGGCTTCGAAAAAGACATGATCTGAATCTATCTGAGTAGTTGCAAATGGTATGGCCACATCAATGGGACATAATGGCAGAAATCGCAGCCATATCTGAAAGGGGATGTGGCCTGTTGATCTGTGGAGAGCTTTGTTGTGGCTGTGTTGGACATAGGGGAGGTTTTCATCCCATGTGAGTGGATGCTTCGAGTTGTACATGCGTAGAATGTGTATGATCATCTTGTTGGCGACTTTTGTTTGGCCATTAGTTTAGGGATGGAAAGTCGTGGACTTAGCGAGTTTGGTATCTAGAATCGACCAAAGACTTGACCAAAATGCAGTTAGGAATCTGCTCTCTCGATCAGAGACAATGGAATATGGAATCCCAAAGTGTACCCACACTCACTCAAAGAAGAGCTTAGCAATGGCCTCTGGTGTGATACTCTTCTTGCAGCCCACCATAATGGCCATCTTAGAGAATTTGTTGATGAACACTAAAATGCAGTTGTTTCCATGCTTAGTAGACGGAAGGCCTAACATGTAATCCATGTAGATAGATTCCAAAGGCTGACTAGGAGCAGTTATAGAAGTATATAGGCCTTGCTTCTTGATGTTTGGTTTGGCAATGGCATAGGAAGTGCATGATTTAATGTACCGCCCAACATCGCGATGAAGGATCGACCATTAAAAATACTTTTTCTCTACTGCCACTATTTTCTCTACTTCAAAATTTCCAGTGACCCAATTGTACTGTGCCTCCCAAATCATTTTGGCATGCTCGCTTGAAGGAACACAAATGTGTCCCAGGTGGCATAACATTGCATCCTATATGTAAAAATTTGGAACTCGCTTACCTTCCAGGAGCGTCTGGTATGTGCTACTGAATTCTGGATCGATCTCATGGAGATGTGGCCACCCCAAAGTCTCGTGCCCACAGGAGTCTAGCACAGTGATCAATGCCTTGAATGGTGGTCGAATGAGGCAGTCTGCAACATTATTGGTGTTTCCCTTCTTTTACTTAATGTTCAAATGGAATTGTTTCAAGTATGTGGACCATTTCTAATGGTAATTGTTCTGCATCTTCCCTTGTGTCTGTTTGAACTGTAGGGTTCAATGGTCTGTGTGGATGACAGTTTCCTTCACTATAATGTAATGCTTCCATTGACGACATGCCTGCATAATGGAATACATTTCTTTGTCATAAGTGGGATACTTTCGGAATGTGCTAGAAAGTGTCTCACTATGGTAAGCCATTGGATTCCACTGTTGAGTAAGAACTGCACTGATAGAATAGTTAGAGGTGTCTGTCTCAATCTCAAATGGTCGCTGCAAGTCTCGTATTGTGAGCACTAGTGCAAAGCAGAGGTGGTACTTCAACTTGGAAAATTCTTGTTGTTGGGTTCGGAACAAAAAAAAATTCTTTCGTTGTGCCCTTGGTGACTTGAGTTAATGATTAGGTGATATGAGAGAACCCCAACACGAACCTGCGGTAGAAATTGGCTAGACCCAGAAAGTTGCAGAGCTCTGTTAGAGTCGTTGGGGCTGGCCAATCCCGAATGACTTGTATCTCGATTGGGTCCACATGTACACCCTTCTCATCAATGATGTACCCCATATATTGAACCTGGGTCATGCCAAAATTGCATTTCTCCAAATTGGCACACAACTTGTGTTTTCACAGGGTTTGAATGACCTATCGAATATGGTGGAGGTGCTCTTCCCAAATCTTGCTGAAGATCAAGATGTCATCTAAATACACCACCATGAATGCATTGGTGAAGGTTCGCAAGATGTCGTCCCTCAAACTCATGAAGGTTGTAGGGGCATTCATCAACTCGAAAGGCATGACCAACCATTCAAAAAGACCCTCCTTGGATTTCAAAGAAGTCTTCCACACATCAGAGGGTTTGATAGGCACCTAGTGATAATCGTACATCAAGTCAATCTTGCTGAAATATTTGGCCCCCTTGAGCTATTCAAGAAGATCATCAATCCATGGGATTTGGTACCTCTTATAGACAATGATCTTCTTCAGCAACTGATAGTCAATACAGAGTCTCCAGGTCCCATCCTTCTTCTGTACCAATATAATCAGGCTCCCACAATGATGATCTTGGCCTGATGTGCCCTTTCTGCAATAGTTCTAGTATCTGCCTCTTGATCTCATCGTTCTCTAGAATAGAGCATTAATAGATAGGTCCATTGGGTAGCGCCGTGCCCAGGGTAGATCAATGGAGTGCTTGACTTGACAGTGCATAGGTACCCCTATTAGTGAGGTGAAAATTCCCCTATACTCCTCCACGACCTTTTCTATCCACTGTTGTTGTGTTGAGGAGCCCTGTCTAGAATCCGTGGCCACAACCTTCTTCTTTCCCTGAGGGAGAATCATAAGGAGAAAGAATTTCCTGATCTGGGAAATGATCTTACTGCATTGATTTGCAGTGATCAAAGAGATGGCAGTAGGCAAGGCTACCTTCGGTATCCTGTACAACTTATTTCCCAAAGTGATAATCACCGAGTGAGGTCTAGACTCATATAAAAGATGCCACTTCCACAAGTATGGTTGTCGTAATAATACATCACAAACTTCAAGAGGAGAAACGTCACACAATACCTCATCCATGAAGGGCTTGATGTTCTAGGATAGGCGACACTGCTGGTTGACGCAAAGATCTCATCCTTAGTTAAGCCACCGGATGGTGTAAGGTTGTGAATGTGTTGTTGTCAGTAGGCCTAGCTGCTTCAAGGCCTCTGCTGAAATGAGGTTCTTTTGGCTCCCGTTGTCAACAATGAACTACAACATAGAAACTTTCACCCACATCTATGAGTGGAATAGGTCTTCCCCCTCCTCTGGATCTTCAAGCTCATTCTTCCAGATTTTGGTGGTGGCCACGGTGGCACTGGGCTCCGCGTCAATGATCTTCTTCCCTTTTTCATTTGCCTTCTCTGGTTCTGACTCCGAGTCAGAACATGTGTATCATTCAGAAGCCTTTAACTCAGCCATAAGTGACTACTTGCACTGACACTCACTTGTGTTGTGAGTGGAGCTCTTATGGAACTCACACGATTTTCCCATGTACTTCTTTGGCATCATGGTGTTGTTCTTTACTTGCGGCTTCAATGGGTTTTCCTGGGCTGCCCCTTCTTGACTTTGGCCTTTGCTCTGTGGTTTGGGGGCGCCTTTTCATTGCTTCGGATTCACAAATCCAAAGTCTCACTTCTTCTGTTTAAACTTCTACACAATCTTGACAACGTATCGGTATGTCGTGCCAAGCCAGGAGATGTCCAGAAACACCATCTCATCCTGGATGTACTTGTGTAGAGAGCTACGTACTTGAGTACCAAATGTTGCTCTGAATCCTTGATACCCAACTTAGTGTGGAGAGTATGGAAAATATTTGTGAACTTCGGCACATATTGGTCCCTTCCCTTTTGTAGTGTGGTCCACTTTATGTATTTATCTTCATAGCTCCCAACAAGGTAATATTGTTCCTTGATGGCATCTTGGAAAGAATCCAAAGTGGGTGCAGCTGAAAATAGTGAGGATTCCCTCTCGTCCTTTTGTTCACAATATGTTTCCCACCAATCCTTGACGTGTGGGGAGGCTTTGAGAAGTGTAAAAGTAATCTTTTCCCGATTGGAAAAGTCATGAACTGAAAAATATCCTTCCAATAGATTCAACCATTTATCTGCGGCATCTGCATCTATTTGGCCCTCAAATATGGGAAGATTGAAGTTAACTTGTACCTTAAAAGGAATGGCACCTCCAGAGTGGCTGCTGGATGAAGATGTGTTGCCTCTGGGTAGTCGTCGAAGGATATGGGTAAAGTTATCCATCATCGCATTCCTCTATCACTTGAGGGCTTCCTCGAGCAATATTTTGAAAGGATCTACTACCCCCTCATCTTTCTTTTCTTCCGCCATGGGAGGTCTTCATGGTTTGCGAGGTTGGTCTTGCAAAGGTTCAACTAGATCGAGGCCTAACTCCTTATACCCTGACTTCATTGGGGACATGCAAAGAAAAATGGAGAAAGAGCATGCCACTCTGATACCACTGATTCAAACGTAAATAGGAACACAATAAATTACAAATATAACCATAAATACAAAAATGCAACAGAAATAACGCTTCATTTCATTAATATCAGAATACTAAAATATGCTTACAAACAGATTGGAAATAAACTAGCTCGAGCTATGGTAGCTTATCTTTGAGAAGAGATGTGGTGGATACATTCCTTTGAACTGTGTTACAATGAGGCTCCAAGGCCTATTTATTATTGAGAAGCAATGGAAAACCCTAAAAATCCAGAAACCTAACCCTGGGAGATGAAGCGCCAAAACTGTGGGACTCGTTTGGGTAAATTGGTACATCAATTTCCTGGGGTCGTAACTTTGGCATATGATTTCTATTTGGCTATCATAATACCTTGTTTCGAAGATTTCAAAGATTAGGCCAAAAATAAAAATGCAACATGGATAGGAGTTTTTTTGTCTCTGCATTTTCACTAAAAATGTCGTTTAGGGCCTCAAAACAGCTTCGGAAGTTCGGGACCCGAAAATCTGCCAAAAATAGTAAATTGTGCTACAATTAAGGAAACTGAAAGAGACAGTGTTTGGGGTCCAAGTGGAATAGGAGGGTGGCTACCAATATCCACCTGGATCATTCTTAGTGAACACTCGTCTAGACATATGCTATGCAATGAACACTTTGAGTCAATTCATGATCAAGCTTCTCCATGCACATTGTGTCGCTGCCAAACACATATAGAGATATTTGCATGGGACAATCACCCTTAGTTTGAAATATACTACCAAAGATGTTTGACTTCATGGATATACTGATGTAGATTGGGCAGGAAACATTATGGATAGGAAGAGTACGTATGGATGTTGTTTTAGTCTTGGATCTTCCTTGATATCTTGGATGAGTAGGAAGCAGAAGTCCATAACATTAAGTACCGCCGAGGTAGAGTATATCGCTGCTAGCATGGCCAGATACGATGCAATTTGGTTGAGGAAGCTCTTTGGAGAGCTATTTGAGCAGGTATTAGTCATAACATTATATTTAAGTCGTATGTATTGGAATTTAATATACCAAAAAACAATTAATGATATATGTTTCTATAGTTTTATATACAATTAAATATGAACATTCCTAAATTTACTTGGCTATCTCAAGGTTCAATTAAAATACAAATGAGATTGAAATAAGTTTTATTCAATTTTAAAAGATTTCTTGTAAACAACAAATAAGTTTTATTCATTTTTATTTCTTTTGAGGTCATCTACAAGAGCTTAGTCATAATATGAAATAAGTAAAATATTGTTATAATGCAAGTCACTTTGATACTTAAAATGAACTAAAATATATCATGTATATTCAATTTAATATTGAGCATGGAAGGAATTACAATCATGCTACATACTAGCTTGTAGAAAGTCTCTTTTAGTGCAATCAACATGTATGTTATTATATAATTCAATTTAAAAAAAAAAAATTGAGTTCTAAAGTCATCCATATTATAATAAAAAATCTATATATGAATTTTTTTGTGACCCACTAATATACCATTACATGGTCAAATTTTTAACTATTTCAATCAATTTCTTGAATCTCAAGGTTCAATTAAAAAACAAAAATAGTATTGAAATATGTTCTATTAAATTTTAAAAGATTTCATGTAAACAGTAAATAAGTTTTATTCAATATTATTTATTTCGAGATTATCTACAAAATCTTATTCATAACATGATATAAGTCAATCATATTGGATTTTAATATAGGTCAAAAAAAATATACGATAGCATTTCTATAACTTTATATAATGTTATCAACTTTCCTAAATTTACTTAGCTATCCAAGTATTTCCATCAATTTCTTATAATTGAAATAAGTTTTATTCAATTTTAAAAAACTCAGATATGATTGAAATAAGTTTTAGTTAGTTTTAAAAAATGTGGAGATGTAAAAGTTACAAATAAGTTTTATTCGATTTTATTTCGTTTGAGGTTATCTACAAGAGCTTAGTTATATATATATTTGTGTGTATGTGTGTGTGTGTTCTATTTGTTTCACTTTTTACAATCCAATATGAAGCATGGAAAATGAGAATAACAAGAATGTAGTTAATTACAAATAGTTTACAGTTTCAAGAAGAAAACATTTCAATTTAGTGAATATTTTATTTGAGATGAAACTTCAAGCATTTTATTTATGGTTGAATTACTATAAGATAGCACATCACAAATATTTTTTTTTTGCTTACACTGAAATCAATGCATCTAATGCAAGCAATCAAACCAGATTATAAATTAACATCTAATTTAATGAAATCAATTCATCTAATGCAAGCAACAAAATAGAATTATAAATCAACATCTACACAAAATTCAATGCATATAATGCAAGAAATCAAATATAATAAGAAATCAACGTCTACATTGAAACCAATGCATCTAGTGTAAACAATTTTCTTCTCTTTCTCTCCTCCTCCATCTAGATCTATATCTCCCTCCATCTCTCATTCGTTTTCTCTCTATATCACCCCCCAAAACACACATTATCTCTCTCTTCATATCTATCTATCTCTCCCTCCCTCTATATCTATCTTCTTCCCTCTATCTCCCTTCCATCTATATCTGTATCTCCCTTTGCCTCTCCTTCTTCGTCTCTCTATATCACCCCACAAACATAGTTTTTTTTCTCCATATCTATTTATATCTCCCTTCCTCTTTGTCTCCCTCCCCCCTCTCTCTTCCCTTTCTCTCCTCATCTCTCTCTCTATCTCTCTCTATTCTCATTCTCTCCCTCTATCTCCCCTTCTATCTCTCTTCCTTCCTACTCTCCTCTCTCCCTCTCTCTCTCCATTTCCCTTGTCACTCCACCCCCTCTCTCCACCTTTCTCTCTCAATGTATTTATTCTTACCTCCCTCTCTCTCCCCCTCCAACTCCAACTCTCTCTCTCTCCCTCCCTCTCAAGTTCTCTCTCTCCCTTTCATTCCCACCTCCATCTGTCTCCCCCCCTCCTCATACACACTCTCTCTCGTCGTCCTCCAACTCTGTCACTATCTCCCTCGCTCTCTCATTCTCTCTCACCCTTCTCTCCATCTCTCCCTCTTTGTCTTTCTATCTCACCCCCGAACATACACACTCTCTCTCCATCTCTCCCTTGTCACCACCCCTCTCTCTCTCCACCTTTCTCTCTCTATATGTATTTCTTCTTTTCTCCCTATCTTTCCCTCTAATTCCATCTCTCTCCCCCTCTCTTTCTTCTCCACTCTCTCCTCCTCTCCCTCTCTCCATCTTTGTGTCCCCCTCTCTATATCTTACCCTTCTCTCCCTCTCCCTTTCCTCTTTGTCTCTCTTTCTTCACTCTTCTTCTCTCTCCCTCACTTTATCTTCATCTCTCCCATGTCACTCCCTCTATGTCTCCACCTCTCTCACTCTAGGTCTTTCTTCCCTCCCATATATATATTTGGAGCTAATATACATCCTTATATATATATATATATATATATATATATATATATATAATATATAAAACAAAATTTATAGTATATTAATCTAAAATTAATAAATTTAATATTATTAAAACTAAAATATATTAATATTATTCTTAATATTAACATCATATTTCATAATTTAATAATAATAATAATAAATTTTTAATATTAAATTATTAGATTTAATAAGGTTTCTACATGACATGATAACAAAAATTATAATGATTGGAATGTGGTTGAGAAGTTGACAGGATCGGATTTTTTTTTGTCGCAGGCTGCAAGAGCGGAACGAGGGTTTTGAACAGGGAGCAACGGGTGCGAGCTGGTAACCATGGAGGGGCAAGGAGGGGGGAGCTCCACTCCCTCCTACAGTCATGTAGTTGTGAACAGAAGCAAGGAGGCTGGTTCGAATCGATTCAAGAAACTAATGGAGGCAGAAATGGAGAAGATAAGCACAAAAAAGCCAGAAAGCATCAAATTGTTGAAAATAATACTGAGAGGGGGGGGGGGGGGCTTAATCAATATTATTAAGTCAAATTCTTTTTCAATTTATACAAAGATTTGTATATGCTACTTCAGTTAATGAACACGTGTATACGCAACTCTGACTAATGAAACTCGCGTATAACTTCCAGACTTATAATTTAATTTATTCTTCAGAGGTTGATCATTAATCTGTGTGTCAGGACCATATAGCAGTAAGCAGGAATAGAAACGTAGAGCAGACAATCACACAAAAGAACACAAGATATAAGGTGGAAACCCAATGTGGGTGAAAACCACCTGCTGCAATATGCCTCTATCTTCTTTCAATTAGAAACTTCTTTTTACAATGATTCTATACTGGTGCAGTCTTATCCCAGCATGCAGGCATCAGCGTACAGAAGGCTACAACCTTCTCTCGTTCTCCAGCTTCTCCTGGAAGGAAACTACAACCCCCTTAGCTCTTGTACTAGCTGAGGTGCTAGTACGTAGGTGCTGACCTACAGAAGGCTTCAACCTTCTCTTTTCTTCCAGGGACCACATTTCATAAATTTTCAGACTAGATCCATGAATATCAATCAAACATCAAGTAGATCTGCAACAACCAATCTCCTTTGTACAAATACTGAATCAACTAATAACTTCTCAGAATGCTATAACCAGAAAATAGTACCAGTAACCAGACACCAATTCTGAACCCAAAACATTGTAACAATAAACATAAGCAGCTAAAACATATTTCAAGAGATGTACGCTACTTCACCAATAGAAACTTGCGTACATACGTAGCTATGCCAAAGCCAACCAGCGTATACGCAGTCTTCACTTGATTAACCTGCGTGTATACGCGCCTCCGCTGTGTCGAACTTACGTACAGATCTATAAAAGATAATTTATCCTTTTATTTAATCAGACATCAGTTATACCCAGATTATCAGATTTATAGATCTAATCATGCGCCAAATATAATATATCAAAATCACACAATGATACTACTATTCAAGCCTTGAGATCTCGACCCATCAATAGATCTTAACCATCGTGTAATGCTCAGGTTCCTCCTTGATTCAGATCTAGCTGTAACTCACCAACCAATCACCAGTATTCCAGATCTTGCTCCTCTCAAGATATTCAACACATAAGTCAATGCCCTTGCCAAATGATCTCCTTCCCTTTTTATAGTCTTAGGCCTTACTCAAACCATGGTCCAAAACCATTGAGAACTAATACTAGGGACCCAATACCTGGGTTCAACACTTTGGATGCAATACCAAGGACCAAAAACCATAGGTTCAAATATGTCAGACTAAATACCATGGACCAATCATAAGTTTTCCCACATGTACGTGCTTTTCTTTGCGTGAAAGTGCATGCATACATATACACGCCTTCTGATCGGTACATCCGTGTGTATACATGACTTTGTTACGAGGAACATGCGTATACCTCATTTTCTTTCATTCTGAGAGCCTGAACTGTGATCTACCATTTGAGTGAGTTGCCATCAAGGACAACACTTATGTCATAGAGCCAAACCTATTCCAAACCTGTGTCATAATGCCAAAAATCTCCCCCTTTGGACTTGATGGCAACCCAAAGTCACTCAAAGTCATTCTCCCCCTTTGACATCAAGGGCAAAGGGTTATGCTCCCCCTGAGTCCATGTTGAAATCTCTGCTCTGCTGTGCTGTCCAAGCTCCCCCTGACTTGTAGGCAAGGTCTGCAAGAAGATGTTCTATAAAAGAAACATGACTTTATACATCATAAATGACCTTCCTATCACCAAAGACTAATACATACATCCATCTCCCATCCACTGGGAATATACCAGCATTGACTCATTCACCCAAGAAAGTGGGGATACATGATAAAATAAGAACATTACATCATTCATCCCAGGCATAGTGGGGAAACCAAAATAGGCCGTTACATGACCTTGATAAAAGAAATATAAGACATAGAGACAAAATATCTACAACAAGACTCTGACAGTTATCAACAACAAACATCAACAGCATTTGTCAATCATTATTCAGACCAGCACCTATGTTCTCCTTCTGCACCTGTTCCACTTGAAATCAAACCAACTGTGAATTTGAACCAAGATCTTCTAAGATAATGCCAACAATGCATTATTATAAGAATATATGCTCCCCCTGAACCTGTGCCAGATGGTCTCTGTCAGACCCATATCAGACTCTTTTCATCTTAAGCCTGGCCCCACTGCTTTTCTTCAAACCAACATATACATGATTGTACCTTAATAAACCGGCGTATGTACGCAGATCCTCCTCATTCAACTAGCATACCACCACTTTTCTCTGAAACAGACAAGATTCAACAGCAAGATGATGCATCCACTACCCCCAGCTTTTGTCTAAGGTATTCAAATGTCTCCCTAGGCAGTGGTTTGGTGAGGATATCAACAACTTGTTCCTTAGAGGGAACATACTCCAATTTGACCTTTTGTTCAAGCACTTGTTCCCAGAGAAAATGATACTTGATCAGTATGTGCTTAGTCTTTGAATGCATGACAGGATTCTTTGAAACACTAATTGCACTTGTATTATCACAAAAAATGTAGATAGGTGGAGTACAAGTGATTTGAAGGTCTTGCAATGTTTGCATCATCCAAAGGAGTTGTGTGCAGCAAGATGCAGCAGCTACATATTCTGCTTCAGCTGTAGATAATGTAATAGAACTTTGTTTCTTGCTGAACCAAGCTATTAATCTAGGACCCTTGAAGAATGCACCACCACTAGTGCTTTTTCTATCATCCATGCTTCCTACCCAATCTGCATCTGTATATGCATGAAGTGTGAGATCTGTACCTCTAGGATACCATAAGCCATAGTTTTGAGTTCCTTGAAGATACTTGAAAATTCTCTTAACTGCCTGAAGATGAGTTTCCTTTGGATTTGCCTGAAACCTTCCAACTATTCCCACTACATGCATAATTTCTAGTCGGATACCTGTTAGATAGAGCAGACTACCAATCATGGATCTATAGGTTGGTTGATGTACTGCTGCCGATTCATCATTTGCGTTGAGGCTGCATCCTGTCACCATAGGGGTACATACTAGTTTTGAATCCTCCATCCCATATTTCTTCAAGATCTTCTTGAGATACTTGGTTTGTGATAGAAAAATGTCGTCTTTGTTTTGTTGGACTTGTAAATCAAGAAAATATGTGATCTCACCAAGCATGGACATTTCAAACTCTTTTTGCATCACCAAGGCAAAATTTTGACTCATGTCTTCTTCATTGCTACCAAAGATGATATCATCAACATACACAACAAGTATTAGCAACTTATCATTGTCAATTTTTATATATAGATTGCTATTAGTTGATCCTTTTATAAAACCTTGTTGATGGAGGTACTTATCCAACCGATAATACCAAGCCCTTGGAGCCTGTTTAAGGCCATAGAGAGCCTTTTTGAGTCTGCATACAAGTTTTGGATCATTTCCAAGAATAAACCCATCTGGTTGTTCAATATATACTTCTTCATCCAAGTCTCCATTCAGGAAGGTAGACTTCACGTCCATTTGAAATACTTTGAACTTCTGAAAGCTAGAAAGAGCAAGGAACATTCTTATGGCCTCAAGTCTAGCAACTGGTGCAAAAGTTTCTTCAAAGTCTATCCCTTCTTGTTGAGCATACCCTTTGCAAACAAGTCTGGCCTTGTTTCTAATCACATGTCCATTTTCATTCAGCTTATTTTTGAATATCCATTTTGTTCCTATGACATTCTTATCTTTTGGTCTAGGAACCAACTCCCAAGTGTTATTCTTTTCAATTTGCTCAAGTTCTTCCTCCATGGCCTTGACCCAGCATTCATCTTTGCATGCCTCTCTTACATTTTGTGGTTCAGTGGAGGAGAGTAATGCTAGATAGCTTGAAGCTTCTGAAATGGTTCTTCTTGTCTGTACACCTGCCTCTTTCTGCCCCAAAATTTGAGATTCTGGATGATTCTTCTGAATGTACCTGGATGGAGTCTTTTCTTCTATCCTTATCTGTTCTTCTGGTGCCTCATGGGTTTCTTCTTCATCATGAAACTGATTTGATGTTGATGGATAGTCCTCATCATCTTCGAAATATTTAGATTTTACCTGCCTAGAAGTGTTTCCTTCTTCATCAACCATTCAACAATATTTGCAAGTCTTTTATTGTAACACTTGTATGCTTTGTTGTGGGGAGAGTAACCAAGGAGAATGCCTTCATCTGCTCTAGGTTCAAACTTTCCAAGATTTTCATCAGTCTTCTTGATGTAGCATTTTCTTCTGAAAATTTTGAATTATTTTACCGTGGGAGTCTAAACATACCAAACTTCATGAGGAGTCTGAGTGCTATTTACCTGGATATTTGTCTTGTTGAGAATAGTAACTGCAGCAAATGCGGCTTCAGCCTAGAAGGTTGTGGGTGTTCCAGACTCATCAAGCATAGCATGAGCCATTTGTTGAACTGTTCTGTTCATCCTTTCCACTACTCCATTTTGCTGAGGAGTCCTTGCAGTAGAGAATTCCCTTCTTATTCCATGTTCTTCACAAAAATTGAAAAATTCATCCGAGGTAAATTCTCCTCCTCGATCAGACCTGAGGCATTTGATTCTACGATCTGATTCGTTCTCCACCAAGGCTTTGAATGATTTTAATTTTTCGAAAGCTTCATATTTATGCTTCATAAGTCCTATCCAACACATTCTGGAAAAGTCGTCAATGAACAATATAAATTATTCTTCTCCTCTATGTGACCTTTTCCTAGATGGACCACATACGTCAGTATGGACAAGTTCAAGTGGCCTGCTAGCTGATCCTTCCTTCTCAGGGAAATTAGTTCTGGTTTGCTTACCAAATTGACATGATTTGCATATTGTATTGTCTGGAATTCTGATGTCAGGTAGATCACAAATTGCCTGATATTTGCATGCTTTCCTTGTCTGTGAGAAGCTTAGATGCCCCAATCTTTTGTGCCATAGCCAGTGTTCATCATTCTTGCTTAAATAGCATTGTTGTTGTCCTCCCTTGAGCATATATAATTATTTGGAGTTCTTATGCCTTTGATCACTGTTTCTCATGTATCAAGCTCACAAACAATGCATCTATTTGATCGAAATATTACTTCATTTCCTTGATCACACATTTGACTGACACTTAATAAATTATGCTTTAAGCCATCAACATACATAACATTTCTAGCCTTGAACTTTTCTTTCAAAAGAACAGAACCTTTACCTTTTATGAGTGCAGGGGTGTCATTTCCAAATGAGACCTTCTTTTCCTTTTCTAAGGCACTATATGACTGAAGTTTATCTTTATCACCTGTCATATGTTTTGAGCATCCACTATCGATGTACCACTGATCTTCCTGTCCTTCTGCATATAAGGCTATCCCACATCTTTCTGGTTGCGATTGTTTCTTTTTCCATGTTTTGGGACTCAATGAAACTTGCTCCTTCTGAGTTGTTTGCCGAAACCTACTCCTGCATTCAGAATCTTCATGACCGAAGTTGTTACAAATAGAACATTCTACTTCATTCTCAAGAGCAGAAAAGTTATTGTAGGTCCTTTTCATGATCCCAGTCATACTCCTTTGTTTTTGAGCTTCTCTAGTCATGATTGTCTTGTAGGCAACACATTGAGCTGCTTTGTGACCAAAGTTATGACAAGAGAAACATTGGCCATTGAAGAAGCTCCTGCGATTATCAAATCTACCAACCAAATGATTGTAGTTTCTATTGACATCCATTCTTGAGGCAAATTGAGAATGATTTACCTGTGGTTGGTTGTAGCTTCTATTCATCCTTGAAGTAGATTGCCCTCGATTTACCTGGTAGTCTTTGTTCATTCTTGAGGTAAATTGTCCCTGACTTACGTGGTGATCTGCATTATGCTTTTGCTGTGGATTGTCAACCTGTTCACTTCTCCTTGTTGCATCAAGATAACTTTTGGAGGTGGATGGCTTTTGTGCTTGCTTCTGTGCTTGAGATGCTTCTTCAGTATATCCAAGACCTGTCTTGATTAGAGGAGAACGCTGCACTTTGATAATCTCATCTAAAGTTTCAGATCCTTTAGCAAATTTAAGATTAAGAGCTTTTGTTTTCTCAATATCTTTTCTAAGTCCCACAATTTCACATTCTAACTTTTCATTGTGTTTTTCTCTTTCAGCAAGTTGGAATGTCAGAGTATCTATAATCATATTCTTTTCCTCTAAACAAATTTTGAGTTTAGAAATTTCTTCATAGAGACCTTCTTCATCTATAGCATCCAAGAAATCATCATCTTCAAAAGCCATCAAAAGTCTATAATCATTACATTGTTCATCTTCATCACTAATTGAATATCCATCACTGTCTTCATGTGTATAATAGCTCTTCTTACTTACATTTTGTTTTCTGTTCCATCTAATTGGTTCCTTACCTTTGTCAATTTTATCTTTATGAGGACATTTGGTAGCATAATGACCGACTCTCGCACAAGCAAAGCATTTGAAAGGCAGCTTACCTCTGAATCTTCCAGTTCCCCGTTGAAGGTTCTTGACAAAATTAGATTCTTCCTCTTCTTCTGACATATGTTCTGACTCATTGTAATCTCCTTTTCCTGAGGCTTTAAATGCAGCTTCTCTCCTATCTAATGGTCCATATTTTCTCATTTCGTAAGCAGTTAGGATTCTGTGTAGTTGTGACATGGTAAGGCTCTGTAGATTCTGCATTTCTTCTATGGCAGAAACTTTTGAATCAAACTTAGGAGACAAAGATCTTAGAACCTTTTCAACCAAAACAACTTCTTTTATTTCTTCACCCAAGTTTTTCATACAATTAACAATCTCATATATACGAAGGAAATAGTTAGCCATGCTTTCATCATTGTACATTCTGAGATTTTCATACTGAATTCTGAGAGTTTGAAGTTTTGCTCATTTTACCTGATCATCTCCTTCATAGCTCAGAACGATCTTGTCCCATATTTCTTTTGCGGTTTTGAGTTGCATAACCTTGACGAATTCTGATTGAGATAGACTCCCTAATAGGGTATTGACAGCCTTTGCATTTGTTTCATACTGCTTCTTACCAGCCGTATCTGTAGGAGTTGCTGAAGGAAATGTGTATCCTGTTTCCACAATATCCCAAACTTATGTACCAAGAGATTGAAGATAGGTAGTGATTCTTACCTTCCAATAGACGAAGTTGCTCCCATAAAAAATTGGTGGCCTGATTGATGCTTCCTTTTCGTAGTTGCTCATGATGATAGATCTTCCTTCAAGCGATCAAGCTTCTCCTGAAGGACCTGCTCTGATACCAATTGTTGAAAATAATACTGAGGGGGGGGGGAGCGGTGAATCAATATAGTCAAATACTTTTTCAATTTATACAAATATTTGTATACGCTACTTCAGTTAATGAAAACAGCGTGTATACGCAACTCTGACTAATGAAACTCGCGTATAACTTCCAGACTTATAATTTAATTTATTCTTCAGATGTTGATCATTAATTTGTGTGTCAGGACCATATAACAGTAAGCAGGAACAAAAACGTAGAGCAGACAATCACACAAAAGAACACAAGATATAAGGTGGAAACCCAATGTGGGTGAAAACCACCTGTTACAATATGTCTCTATCTTCTTTCAATTAGAAACTTCATTTTACAATGATTCTGTACTGGTGCAGTCTTATACCAGCACGCAGGCTTCAACCTGCAAAAGGCTACAACCTTCTCTCATTCTCCAGCTTCTCCTAGAAGGGAGCTACAACCCCCTTATCTCTTGTACTAGCTGAGGTACTAATACGTAGGTGATGACCTACATAAGGCTTCAACCTTCTCTTTTCTTCCAGGGAACACGTTTTATAAATTTTCAAACTGGATCCATGAATATCAATCAAACATCAAGTAGATCTGCAACAACCAATCTCCTTTGTACAAACACTGAATCAACCAATAACTTCTCATAATGCTGTAACCAGAAAACAGTACCAGTAACCAGACACCAATTCTAAACCCAGAACACTGCAACAATAAACATAAGCAGCTAAAACATATTTCAAGAGACGTACGCTACTTCACCAATAGAAACTTGCGTACATACACAACTATGCCAAAGCCAACCAGCATATACGTAGTCTTCACTTGCTTAACCTGCGTGTATACATGCCTCCGTTGTGTCGAACCTGCGTACAGATCTATAAAAGATAATTTATCCTTTTACTTAATCAGACATCAGTTATACCCAGATTATCAGATTTATAGATCTAATTATGCGCCAAATATAATAGATCAAAATCACACAATGATACTACTATTCAAGCCTTGAGATCTCGACCCATAAATAGATCTTAACCATCGTGTAATGCTCAGGTTCCTCCTTGATTTAGATCCAGCTATAACTCACCAACCAATCACCAGTATTCCAGATCTTTCTCCTCTCAAGATATTCAACACATAAGTCAATGCCCTTGCCAAATGATCTCCTTCCCTTTTTATAGTCTTAGGCCTTACTCAAACCATGGTCCAAAACCATTGAGAACTAATACTAGGGACCCAATACCTGGGTTCAACACTTTGGATGCAATACCAAGGACCAAAAACCATAGGTTCAAATATGTCGGACTAAATACCATGGACCAATCATAAGTTTTCCCACATGTATGCGCTTTTCTCTGCATGAAAGTGTGTGCATACATATACGCACCTTCTGATCGGTACATCCGCGTGTATACATGACTTTGTTGCGAGGAACCTGCGTATAAATCATTTTCTTTCATTCTGAAAGCCTGAACTATGATCTGCCATTTGAGTGAGTTGCCATCAAGGACAACACTTATGTCATAGAGCCAAACCTATTCCAAACATGTGGCATAATGCCAACACAAATCCCATGAACAAGAAGAGAATCACGAGGAAGTCATAAGAGAAAAGAGAATAGGAGACAACAGTTAGAGAACTGAGCACAATACTGTGACAGGACTCTATAAACCCAGGTCAAACATTAAACCCCAGGTCCACAAAGATCACATGGCGGCATATGCGGTCATATGCAAATTTATGGGAATATGGCCAACAAAAAAGGCTTTGCACACATGGATAAGAAACCACGGGAAACCAAAGGGAGAAATAAACCTTCATCTTGGGTCCAAGGGTTTCTTCACAGTGGTTTTCACAAACCTAGAGGATAAAGACAGAGTGTTCGAAGGAGGACCATATTTCTTTGTTGCTGCAGGCCTCTACATGCGACCATGGGTGATGAATTTTGTCCCGAAACGAGAAACATTCACATCGGTACCGGTATGGATAAGACTCTACTCTGAATCCCTTTTATAGGGATAGTCCTAACAAAAACAATTACCAAAATATCTTGAAGAGCTACAACTATCAAAACTAATCAATTGTGTGAGTGTGCCAATGGCCTAGTTGTCCTAATTATTACATAACAAACTTGATTCCTTGAAAATAAAATATTTACAAAATTTCCAAAATGATAGAGATATGTCATGACTCCAAATCAGAAAAATATTTATCATTGCCTCGTTTGATCCTTCGAAGTGGACCCATGCTCCACTACCTAGACTCATGGTAGAATTGGATTGGGTGGAGGGAAAGGGAGGAGGTGATGTATCAAATAGTCTCGTACTCGCTTGCCACATCCGCTTGATAGTGGTCTCGATCACTAACGTAGTAATCATGTTAGCCTGATCAACAACGGGCCTGTTTTACCTCCTCCGAAAAGGTGCCTAGGTGGAGTGGGAGGCAAGGGGTTCAACCCCCTCATAATTCATCATAACCGTTGATTTGCGTTGTCCACTTTATTGACTCTGAATTTCCGGTGACAAGCATCGGCTTAACTGTCGCGCTTCTTTACCCATCAGGACTTCTCCCAAGTGAGGTCGCCACAAGATGGATGGGGGTTCTTCCCCATAGGTGGCTGTTACTTAGTCATTCATATTCAGAAAGTGGGGGAAGGCCCACTGGCACTTGGTGGATCCTGTGCACTTGAAAATGGTGCTTCCTAGGATTTCGTCACTGCTAAGCTAGAACCCAGATGCCCTGGTGCTCTGGTTCCCTGGTCCTCAGAAGCCTGACTCCTTTTGAAATGCAATTGGAAATTGTTATGGATTTCTAACCCTCTAGGTTATGTTGCCAGGATGACATCATGTTGACATTAGTCAAACCACATGTCGACCCATGATTGGTCCACATGTCATCCATATATGGGCCCTTTAAGTACCCGAAAAAATAAAAATTGCTTGCCATGTGTCCACCTCCCAGTGGGAATTTGTTGATGTTACCTTTGCCCAATGGCATGTTTCCACATGTCCAATTGGAGGAGAGAGAAAAGGGTCACTGATCCTTTTCTTTTCAATTGATTTCTTTGTAAATGGTTGAATCTTGATGCCTTCAAAAATTAATTAAACAAAAGGTTACAGGGGTTAAGGTGTCGCAGGATTTAGGCCTCTAATTTCTATTACGAGTTTTAGTTAGTAGATAGCCCCAAACTGACAATTGATAGATCCCTAGTCCCCCTGAGCCCTAGAAATTTTTGAAATCAATTTTCCAATGAGTTACGGGATTCCAGGGTTGTGGGGTCTCCAGGATTTTGACTTTTATGGGCCCAACTTTGACTAACCCTATCTTTTGATTCAGGAGGCCATTTTCATATTTCTTTATACTATTGGAAAGCTCTTCTAGATAAATTTCTAATTGAGCAAGTTTGACATGGTCTTTGAGCTCGTCTAGTGCTTTGAAAATGACTCCAAACTTTGTTATCCTTTGCATGTTGACCCCTTTGTTATATTAAGAATAACTGAAAGAAGAGGAGGGTACAACAGGATGGAGGAAAATGAATTCTATGGGATACTCCCAGGAGTATATAAAGACCCTTACATCTTCTATGGTTCCCTATAATGCTACTATGGATATGTCAGTAAGTTGCGGCACAGTAGTTATCATTCTCAAAAACCATTGGAAGTTAAGTTTAAACATGGCTTCCTTGGTCATGACATTGATTGCATCTCTCAGGTTAATGAGAGTGTTTGGAATTGCAATGTCATTTATGTGCACATCTACTGTTGGGATTCCAGGATCTAGATACTTATGGATGGTTATTCTTCCATGCCTTAGGTTGGCTAGTTGCCTGATGACATTGATAATTGGAGCATCCCTTATCTTCCTTCGAAGCCTTTGGTGAAATTATTCCTTAATGAACTTGTTATAGATGGGAACAAATTTGATGGATTGGAGGAGGAGAATTTTGACACACGGGTTCTTCAATTCTCCCAAAATTTCAACTTCTTCTAGGGTATGTCCTTTTTGGGTTATCAACCTTTCAAGATAGGGGGGTTCTTTTGAGTGACTTGAGGCACAAAATCCTCCTCTTCCTCGAGATTTCAATTTGAGAAGGTGGATGGAAATCTGGAAGAAACTTCCCTAACCTAAGGTTTATTTTCTTGATTTCTATAGCATAAGTTTGGTAGGCAGTTTCTCCACTATTTATTGGGTAAGTCCACTTATTATTCGGATTGGGATTTGGTTGAGAAGGAATCTGAGGTTGTGTTGACGGGTTGAAATGTATTGCCAACAACTAAGGGGGTCTCCCCGATGTGAATTCCCAATTAGACCTCACACCATTTTGGATAGGAGCCCCATACGATATGTGGGTCTGGCTGCCACCATGAATGTTTCCACTCTTCGTTATCAAATGAGGTGTCAGAGTGGGGACAAGAACGAAATGCTCAAGCAATGAAACAAAATCAACCTAATATTGACAAATTGCAGAAAAAGGTACAAACAAGTCTTAGCAAAAATAAGAAGAGGTATGTCATGAGAAGGATCAATGATCTAAAACCCAATCAGACATACAATAAATGGGAACATGCCAGAAGTTAATTGCAAACTAGTTCACAATAGATCACTGACATGGAAATAAATAAGTAAACACAGATTCGAAAGAAAAACATACATGCAACAACTATGAATCAGACCATAAGACATTACGTATATGAAAGCACACACGCAAATATAGTGAAAATACCAAAAAACCAATACAACCACCATGAGTAAGCATGGGAATCAGTGCCAAAGATGAAGAACATCTTATTAATGGTGCTGCAACTTCAAGTACATATCTTTCAATTGATCAAAACCCAATAGTGGAACATGGGCTACTCATACCATTTCCCAATGCAAAACCCTAGCATCATTGCAACTCCACTCTACTAACTGCCAAGAGTTGAGTGGCTCTAGCTCTCAAGCATCAATCAACTATCTAATCCTAGCCTCCACTCAAGTACTAAATTCCCCCCCACCTTCTACTGAGGCATGAGGGCACATTTATGGAGATGAGGCGACTTTTCTCCTACCATGACCCTTGACCTCCCTCGTGACCTTTCAACTACCCTCATGACTCTTGAGCTTACCCACTTCTTTCTCAAGCCTAATGATTGTTACATCCTCATAGCTATTAGCATCATGATCGGAAATATTTACATGGTGACAGAGGAGAAGACATGAGGAGAGTATGGAGGGTTCTTTGAAACCCTAAAGCCCTTGTTGTTTAGTGTCATTGTTTGGTCAAGTTAGTGTCCTAAATTGCTCTACATAAATTATCAATCCGGGTATCGTAAGCTGATGAAGTGTAGTGCACTATTTGTGCTAAGTGACCCTTCTTACTTCGTTGTTTTGTATATGTTTTGTATATTGTTTTGTTTTGGGGGATTTCCTTAATTCATAAGGATGTACAGTTTGGATTATGAGGGAACTGAATCTAAATTTCTTTAAAGGTGAACTAATCAAAATCTAAGTTAAAGGAAGGGAGAAAAAAACAGAGTATCTATCCTACCTTGTCTTCTATTCCTAAGTCAAAGATTAAGAGGTGAATTTGTAAGGAAAATTGAAATAATTACAGAGAATGAAACTAACTAAAGCACTTTTAGTTGTCCAAGCCTCCAATTTTGGAAAGATAACTTTCTTGAGATGGAAAACAAACAACTTACTGTACTTTACAATTTAAAGAACTAAATCAAATATACAGGGAGAAACTAAGTGATTACAATCCTTGTGTGAAATGAATATTTAATCATTTAGTCTAGGATAGATATCAACTTGAAATGGTGACCAAGAAAACATTTATCCACACAGTGTATTAGCAATCTGAACTAGAAAGTAAATAACAGAGGAAACAATCAGTAAGTAAACTAATCAACAATACATTCTTGTTACTTTTCCACCTTACCCTGTTAAAGCAAAACAAGTTTCCATTTATGAAATAGATAGAAAAAACAAGACTGCACCATCGAAGTCTATCATTATGCTACTGAACAAAATTCAAAGGAAACAATTACAGGCAAAATTGAAATGAAACAACTACAGGAAATCAACCTAAACTACAAATACTACTAAAATAAATAATGAAACTAAACTGAACAGTAAACAAAATAACAAAAGAAAAACCTCTTTCAGTGCAGGGGCCCTCTGCAACTGATTGAGTTGAGCTGCTAACTAGCTAAAGATACTCTTTCAAATGATCACTTGGTCAAACACGACTTCATATCATTAACAGGAAAATAAGTTTCAAAATTACAGAACATGGAGTCTGAGCTTAACACATGAAGAAATTTGAACTCCGTCTCAGTGCTTTACAACTGATATTTAAAGAAAAAATCCTAACTGTATTTTGAGAGAATTTAGCTACAGGTGGTCCACATATTACAACAGATCTGCGTGAATGGGTGATCAGCTATAGGTGACTTTAAGTCAACTATGTGTGAAACTGTTATCACCGGTGGTTGGTTCAAGTAAATGCTACAACAAAAGCTATCAAATTTATTAAATAGCCACGAAGAATGGACACAGAATCCTATTGCTCCCGGGTTTCTTCGTTTGACTCCACCTTTGATTGTGGTGTTGAGCTGGCTTCTTTGTCGATTTGCGCTGGTTGACTAGGATAGGATCCATGTCGTGACCATTGCAGAGATGCCCATGTGGTCGGTTTCCTCGTTTGACACCTGTAACCTATTCAACCATGGAAGTAGTTACAGAACACACAGTTAGCTACAGAATGGGATACGTTCCGTAGCTAAATTGCACAAACTTATTTCAAATAGTGAAAACATAAAAGTATAACATGTTGATCATTTAATGTCTTCCTTGAGACAAAATCTATCATTTATCAGTGATGTGGATCTATCTTTTATGGAAAAACAAGAGAAAGAAGTGAGAAAAGTTGTAACGGGGACAGTAATTCTGAGAGCCAACAGTCATGCATTTGAGTTTGTTAGGTGTTTATGAATCTTGCATGGAGCCATCTCTCTTGCCAATAGAGAACCTCGTAGCAAAACTTCTTGCAAGTAACCCTAGCTCTCTCCACATATGTTGAAATTCTCGTTCTCCTTTACCGTGCAAGCAAATAACAGTGGTTATACATGTTGATAATCAAAGAACCATACCATAAATGTAAAAATAGATAAATCAACAATAATGATCACGAAGAACCAAATCAACTTTGGACCCCTGGATAGTCCTTTCTCATGCTATGGCGTTGTTAGAGTGAGTGAATTCCATATCATCCTTCATGGGTTTAATCATGGCGAATCCAAAACCTAACTTCTTCCTTGCTTTCACAAATCAACTTTGTACAATAGGTGCTTTGAGCAAGGGTGTGAGGAGGGTGTGGTTAGCCGTTGCATTTCAATTGAATCTACCAACTGCTTCTTAGTGCTACGATCATTTATGTTTGTGCTTCATGCATGTATACTTCCAAGGTGTTATCGCATGGGGCATACGCTTTTGCATAGGCTTCCACGACAACATAACTTCTAACACACTTCAGCACCTATCGTTGCTACAAAAGAAAAATCTTCAAAGAAACCTTGCATCAACAATATTCCTTTGAATGACCACGTGCATGGAGAGATCGTATTGTCTCTTGTGCCCCAATATTGCGGTGTCCAAAATTCTTCTTATCCCTCGAATGTATTATTATTGGTTCCTACGCTATGATTACATCTACATTATGTGATAACATTGCTCTGAGGCTATTTAATTGTACCAGCGTCTTTCTACTATCAGGAGAGGTGAGAGACATGCTCATTGTCACTCGCTGGGCAGGTCGCAGCGTACCACACATCAGTAAAGGTTATAATTTCGACTATGCGACTTTAGTGTGGAGAAGAGTAATGAGGGGGCGCACAGTCACATCATAGACGTGTGACAGATAAAAATGTCAATATGTGGAGAGTTATATGCCATTCGTGGAGGTCGCCTAGTCGCAATCTGATGAAGGTCGCGTTCTGGAGGCTCGCTTGAGGTGTGACCCAGCGACCTGCGTGGAAATGCGACTCACTGGATAGGTCACATTCTCTTTTCTTAGCGGGCTTTAGTGTGTTACCCTTCTTAGTGCCCCGCTTCCCTTTCATCTTATGATTCACGCCGTGAAATCCCAAACCATATAGTGATCAAGAGGACCTTGCCACTGCAGCAACGCACATTCTTTGTGCGACCCTCCAACATATATATACTAAGAAATCCTCTTTTGGATAGTCGATGTTGACTTATGGTCTTGTATGCGTTAAAATCGCTAGCTTCCAGATAGCGTTTCATTACCACGACGTGGGCGTCCTACTAATTCGTCACGATAACACATATATATGTGCGATGGAAACGACTCATTTCATTACGAGGCTTTGTGTAATCATGTGCGATAATATATGGTAAGGAAGGGTCAGTTGTTTGGTGGAAAAACATATATACATCCCCTCACCTTTGTGTCCTGAGCACAGTCTTAGCAATCTTGCATCATGTTCAGTGTTTTGGAAGGCAGCCCCAAACAACCATTGGTGCATTCTTTGGCAACGCAATTATGTTTTATGATCCCTTGAGACGTGCATTTTATCGCGCTCTTTACTCATAAATGTGCAGAGCATCCTGACACATTTTCTTGCCCTTTGTGATTTGTCCTGCTCTTCCCTCTCATCAACATGTTGTCTTGTGGCAGTGTAACTATCATGTAAATCGCGTTGATACCTGTTAGTCGCACTCTTTTCAAATAGAAGTATCTTACGTATCAAACAAAACCCTTGAAATACCTGCCCACTGTAGTGTCACAAATATGTCCAGTGCTGCGTAGTGTGATTTTAAATGGTGCCTCCACTATACCTCGTGGCATAGCTTGGACTGTTGGTAACTTGTGGGATAAACATTTTCCCTCATCCCATAATCCTGAATAAATATATAATGGCCTAAAACTGATGTAGTATTTGTATTTCTAAGTAGTGTGCACCTTTGAAACGAGAGCCTTTCAATATCCTTTGGAGTATATAGATGTCTCAATGGTTTTCATCAACTTATTCCACAAATTGGTGTCCATTCTTAAACTTGCATAGCCTCCTAATCATGGCATTATTGGGTCAACCCTACATGCCATATAGCAACATGAATTAGTTTAAGGGTCTTTTTTATCGTCGTGTCTTATAATTTAAACGTAAGACCTTTGGTGCATCATAAGTATTGATAAAGGCCTAGGTAACCTATGATGGAAACCTTTTGTTTCTCTTTTGAAAAGGAAGTGTTTTATACACTAGCTCCCTGTGAATAAAATTACATATAAGCCTATTTCATCTTGAACACATGAATTAAATTTTGGTATTTGAAGTGATTGATGTAGTGTAAGTGTTGTGCAGTGCTGGCAAGAATGCGTCCTTAGAGGTCCATAGGTTAGGTAAAACATGAAGGGGACATATATTTGACAATATAGGGTTTCAAGCACGATGGCATCTTTCAAACCCTAACATATTCAACAAAATGAAAATGAGAGTAAAGTCACATTCATCAATACAAGGAACCTTCATCAACGTATATTATAGAAATATGAAACTTCGAAGGCATATGAGACTCCCAGTGCACCGTTAAGGGGACAAATCCTGTAACCCTGATACGTTCCTATGATCAATACATAAGGAGGAGAAGCCACATGTGCCACAAATGAGCGAGCGCGCCTGGAAGGGTTGATAGCAGGGGTCGCGGGGAGAGTAACCAGCGAAAAAAAACATGATCGAAACCTTAATGGCTTGGGTGAGCAGAGGGGGAACCCAAAATTTTGGGTGTTGTTGTAGCAGCTACAACAAGTTTCTTTAGAGAAACATTTTTTGGGGTACTTGTTGCTACTGATTTGGAGGCATCAATGTAGGTGATTGGGCCACCTGAGGCCTCCATCCTTGTGATGGATTACCCCATTAAGGAGTTTGATTAGGTTATGGTTGGAAGGGAGGAATAACATATTGAGGACGATATGACCAAGGAGTGGGCATAGGCCATGGTGAAGGATTAGGAGGGTACCAAAGTTGATAGTGAGTATTATGATTAGTACTGAAATGAGAAGGAAAGCTCATATTTTGTTGGAATTTATTTGGAGCTTGTGGTCTCTTTTGGTTGACAAAGCACAATTGATCCATGCTCCATTTTTCTCCTTGGTACATATCCTTCAAACTTGGAAAATATGGACACTTATCATTCGAATGGTTTTCCTCACATACAAAGAAGACTTCTATGAAATTCAAGGGATATTCATTCCTACAACGTATTTTAGTGCACTGGGGGGAAAAGATGGCTAATCCCTTTCCTGCTTCCTCTTGTTTTCTTTTGATCTACAAAGTATCCATCTACTTAGAAAATATTTGCAATATCTCGAGCTTCATGTCTTCTTAAATACCTCCTATTGTTGATCAGTGGTTGTCATTGATGTCAACACAAGCAGCACCAGGGGCTACCCTAATCTTGCATGGGCATTTTGACTTGACAACTTAATCTATTCTGAGTCAAGGATCTTCTATATGGATTCTACTCATTGAGATGTTTCTGTTGATATAGGCACACCAAGTAATTCTTCTCAATTTGAGAGATATTCATGTTTGAAGTTAGTAACCCGAGTTAGTGGGCTAAAACCCTATGGGGTTTTGGCATGGAACTCATAATTGGTTGTGGTCATTGAATAGTCAATAATTAATAAAAAAATTGCTCCTAAAATCCCTCCAACGTTCACTTGTTGAGGACCCTCTCAACTCAAGACATTCATATAAATAGTGACCCTCATATCCTCCTCTAGTAGGGATTTTGTGGCTTCAAATAGGTCATTGTGGAATTATCGCCATAAAATTTTTTCTAAGAAGCTTCAGAAGCTGAAATTAAAACCCGTTTGAGCCAAAATATTGATGAAACTTGTGATCGAATTTCAGATCTTTGTTCGCCATATTTTCGGATATATGATCTGAGGAAGTTAGGGTTTTTGCAGACTCCCGAATTCCATGTCAAACAGGTGACATTGGGAAAATCGTCATAACTTTCTCTTTGAGCATTGGATTCAAATTTTGTAAATAGCCACAGAAAGAGGATGGATTGCAGTTTTCTAAGTAACGTTTTCAGGGCTAAAGGTATCAACAGTGACACGTGGTACTTCGTTGCTCTACTGAACCATTATATAATCAGGCCATCGTGGGAGATTTGGCGTAACTCTTTCTTGAAGAATGCAATATTGATAAGACCTGTGGGGTTGGAAAGAGGACTCAGAGGGCTATGACAGGATGAAATTCCAAACCCTGGAGATTTGAAATTACATAGATACAAGAAATTCAACATCTAGCTCCTAGAAGGCAAGAAAAAGCATGCATTCAAGGATCACTGCAGTAAGGACCACACATCAATAGTAAAGGGTAAGTATCCTACAACAAGGTATGTATGATTAGTGTTTACATTTGAAATATTAGTATCATCTCTGGGATATGTTTTTTCAAGGCAACATAAGTACATACATGGTTTCAGTTATATCTCTATGTCTCTATATGTCACAGTTAGTTTTGATACCACATTTCAGATGTCCTATTCTTGATACTGCACATTTGATGCTATATTTTCTTAATACTACACCAAGTTTGCTAAATCTATAAAATGTTGTAAGTTCATGTTACTTGTCTTGTCATAGTTGATAGAATGGTCTCTGTTGTTGTACTTAGAACTTGGTCCATCACAAGTCTAGGGTATGTCATCAATTTTTATTATATATATCTTTAGGTCAGTTTTGGATATAGTCTTGCATAGAGTCTAGGCCTATATCAAGAGTGGGAGTCTTTGCCTAATGTTGCAACAAGTCAACAACAAAAGTGACAAACACACTTCAGGTACCTATTGTAATTTTAATTTGTACTTATTCATTATTATGCACTTAAATGTGTTTTGCAGGCATAAGTAAGTTGAAGGGTATTTTGTTTTGTTTTGGGATTGGTTTCGCCAGGCAAATTTTGCATGTAGGTAGAAGAAAATTCAAGTACAACTTCAAACAAGAATTCAAGAGCAGAAGTATCAAATCAAAGGAAGAATTGTAGCGGGACATCCTTTGAAAACATGATAGCCATCTGTATATTGTGAAGAAGTTTCAAGGCCAAGAGTTATCATTGTAAAGTTGTAAAAGAGTCATTTGTAAAAGTGTCATCATTGGAAGAGTCATTATTGTAAAAGAGTCAATCTGCCAAGAGGCGAAAAGGAATTATTGGGAGGTATAGGAGTCTCTATAGGGATGATGTCAAGGTTGGGTTGTAGGTCATAGTGTGATTAAGTGTTCGGTCAAAATCATTGTGAACCATATTGTATTGTGGATCGTTGTCCCTGGTACGGGAATCCACACTCTTGTCTCATTTCAATCATTATAAGGTGGCACGAAGACGCTAGGAAGGTATATGAAGTTGCCTATAGGTTGGGGCCTGTAAACACTTCAGGGTGGTAGGGTGGTGCTAGGGCGAGTTGTGGCTCGCCAAGGTGTTGGGGCATCCATTCAATTGATTACTGAAGAAACCAGGGCATTAGGGCATCCATCCAGTGGGAGCTGGAGAAGAATGCTTTTCTAGAATTCTAGGAAGTTGTTTCTTTCATTTCAGTTGGGGCTAAAGATTAAAGAATTTATTAGAAATGTGTTCGGTGGTTTTTGACCCGGGGGGGGGCTTTTCCACCTAAAATTCTTGTGTCTACTGTGTTCTTTTATTTACTATTATTAATGCATAAACATTAATAATAATTGAAGATTAACTAATTCTCTGAAAAGGATTTAAAAGTGTTAATTGCTAAGGAATGTTGATTCACCCCGCTCTCAGTATTTCCAACACCTATTTCATTCTTTGTAATCAAGGAGGAGGATGGACTTACCAAGATTTTGTTTGCTCTATCTCTCTTTCTAGTGACTCTTGAATGATTTTTTATTACTTTTTTAATGTCATCGTAAGTGACCCGGTATATATCTCCATTAGCCAACAAGTTGAGGGTTTCCATTAGATCTTCTCTAACTCCCCTCAATAGTACTAGTTTTAAGGATTATGGATCTAGAGTGAAATTATGTGTCATTCTATAACTTAGCTAAAATCTCTCCTCAAAGTCTTCCAGAGACTCATTTTCTCCTTGAATTATTCTGAATATTTCATCTCTAGTGTTCCTTGCTATGCAGTCATCTCAATATTTGTTGCTGAAAGCTTACTACATTTGATCACAAGTGGTGATATTATTTCCTTCTAGGCTCATGAACCGTCGAAGGGTTGCATCCTTTGAGGTGGAAGGAAACAACTTGAGCTTATACTCATGGGTGGCATAATTGTAAGTCTTGCATACACCAACAAATGCAAACATGAGAGTGTCAGGGTCTTTTGTGATCAAACCATAAAAAGTGTGGGAGCACATACGTGTTAATATTTTTCATTCTTACTCCCCATTTGTTTCTCTAATGGGAAATTTAAACACTTTTGGCTATCTATCTTCAACCATATTTTTGGTGGGGTGTGAAGGTTTTTCTCCTTCTGCAAGCTCCTCAAAGATCCTTGTTTTCTCACCAAAAAGGCCCTCAAAGGTCCCTATGGATAGGGCAGGAGGCTCACAGTCAGCAAAAAATTGTTGGCTACTAGTGGAAGTGGTGGTTCTTGGTAAAAAAAAATTATGTCTTGTCCCTAATTATTCAAAGCATAAAAGAGAAAATTTGAAAAAGAAGCCTTTTTTTGTTTTTTCTGAAAATATGCTAATGTGTTTTTTCCTTTTCCCAGGAGGTGAAATGAAATAAAGATCAAATCAACTAAAGAAAAAGGAAGTACATACTTTGAAACCTCCCTCGCAACAATGCCAAAAAGTGATGGCCCTTATTATTACAACGATATTGTTGCAACTCCTAAAAGAATTATCAACACAAGGTTCGTACAAACTTAAGAGGGGTTGGAACTATATGTGCAACATACACTATCTTCTTCTCTTGTTGATCTTTACACACACGGAAGTATTGAAATGAAGGTTAGATGCACAGAGACTGAGCTAACTAAGCTATACTATAGGAAAAATACAATTGCAGAAAAGGAGATTGCACGTGAACCTATGCTAATTGCAATGAAAGAAAGAACATTTATTGAATGACACACATTTTTATGTTATCTGAAATAAATGGAAAAGCACACTTGCTAAAATGAAACACTGAAAATCAAAACCCTAATTTATAGGAAAAAGCAATTTTCAAACATAAATGGACAACGGCATCTATGAAGTCTCTCTGCTTCCAAGTTTCATTATCAATGTCCCATAGGTTTTTTAATATATCAAAGAGGTCAAACCATGAGTTTATTGTGAAGCTGAGTGAGAAAAAAGGGTTGGTTATAGATTGCTACAGGACTCTATTTTGCTACATGAGACAGTCCAACAAGCATGTAAACCAGGAAGAATGTGAATCTAAGATGAGGAAAAGTTGTAGAAATGTTAGGAGATTATAATATTTAATTGATCAAAGCTTAAGGAAACCTGGTGCAAGTTTATCTTAATGAAAACAAACCCTATGTATTTCCTATATTTGTAAAATTGGTTACACAACAACACTATGAACAATAAAACCTAGGACAACAAGAGAAATAAAGAGAATAAAGACCTAAAATAAAATTAATAAGTGTTGTTACTATTAACAACTACACAAACAACTTATAAGAAGGAATTGTTCATAAAATATTTTATTTAACCATGCACATAAACTATGAAAAGGTAACTTTTAGAAATGTTGGAAAATGAATAAAATCATAACACTAACAAAAGTACGAGAGGGCTCTAAAGCTCCTAGGTGGGCCCAAGCTAAGGATGTTTATAGTCCTTAGAGGAAAACCAAGCTAAGAGTTGAAATAGAACAATGCTCTCATTAAGTGAGAAATTTCCTTCACATTATAGGACTGCAAAACTTGCTTGAGGATACAAATTTAATCTTTCTTCCTATTCTTCCCTCTCTTCTCTGTATCTCTATTGGGCTACTCGAGCCTCTTATTTATACATAGAGTGGGGAGAAGCCTCCTTGAGGGGAGGGTTGCATTTCCCTCCAAAAATTCCTAGAAAAGGGGATCTTGCCCCTAGTCCAGCTCGCAACAACATTAAGGGGATCTAAATTCCCTCAACCAACTGAGTTGAGGCCCTCCTATAGAAGGGAACAAGTCCCAAAAATATCTCCAGTGTTGGATCTCTTGGAATATATTTCATATATCTTCAAATCCTGCACAATAAACATGTTAAGGCACATAAGGCTTGGGGCAGTTGGAAACTAGAAGTTAAGTACTATAGGGTGTTTGGATCTTGTGTATTGGCACACATTCATTCAAAGAAAAGGAGGCTTTTGGAACTCCAATATTAATAATACATTTTTGTGAGACATTCAAAGTGTTAAGGGTTATAGGCTTCTAAATCCTTTCACTGAAAAATTATCATTGAAAGAAGTGTCAAATTTGAAGAGGACCCATTACATGTAAATATGGAATAACATGTTAAATATCCATTAGTTCTTGTTGATGCAGATCTCACCAGTGCCTCTTCAACTGCCTCAAATGAAGAAGAGAAAATTAATGACTTTAATGAACAGGTTGTTGCAAATCTGATAGTTGAACAAACTTGAGCACAAAAAATCCTTCAAACTATAGGTGATCTAGTTTGGGACCCAACAAATACACAAAGGGCTCACATTTCAAGGTGTTCCATAAGCACTCACTACTACAAATCCTTTAATACCCATCTAGTGTTACATGGTCATTGGTACAAATCCACGATGTTATGCATACACTGCAAGTAGATATTGGGATACTACCATGAATGAGTATCGGTCTTTAATGAAGAACCACAGATGGGAGTTGGATACCCTGCCTCTTGGTAGGAAGCTTGTTTAGTGCAAATGGACTTATGAAACAAAGATGACAATGAATGGAGTTACAAGTACAAAGTATGACTTGAAGAAAAAGGATTATCATATGTACAAGGCATAAACTACAAGGGGACCTTTGCACAAGTTGCAAAGATGGATTCCATTCGACTTCCACTTGCCATTTTAGCAAGTCAACATTGGGAGGTTCATCATACAAATGTGAAGAGTGCATCTTTTCATGTGGATCTTGAGGAGATCTACGGGGAACAACGATAGGGGTATATTAAGGATTCATCTATTGTTTTCATATTGCAAAATTGTTTGCATGGTTTCAGGTAAGCAACTCAAGCCTGGTATGCAAAGATGTATTCCTTCTTCTTGTCCCAAGGTTTCTCTCATCACAATTCAGATTTGATTGTTTACATGCTTTGATAGTGGACTCTCTCTTGTTGATAATTTTGTACGTGGATGACTTACTAATCATGGGGTGTTCAACATCATTTTTTTACTACAATTAAATTTTCCTTACATTACATGTTTCCCTTGAGTGATTTGCGACTATTGCATTACTCCTCCAGTCTTGAAATCAGCCAATCTAATTCAAGAATCAAGGTGGTCTAGTCTAAAGATGCATTAGATCTACTCACTAGATTTCATATGGCCAATCGCAAATCTACTACAACACCTTTTCTTTTAGAATTCAAGCTTGAGAATGATGGTGTCACACCTTTAGTGAATAATACATGATACAAATGGTTGGGAATTTATTGCATCTCACCCGTAATAGACCCAACATCTCTTATGATGTTGAAGCAATTTTGAGATACATGCAAGAGCCACATGAACTACATTGGAAAACTGAAAAGAGAACTATTTTATATGTTTAAAGGTACTCGCAGTTTTGGGATACATAATGCAGTGATTGCACTCTTGATCTAGTTGGGTACATAGATTTTGATAGGGCTAGTGATGGAATAGATCACAAGTCCACTTCTGACTATGTATTCAATTTTGGCTCAAGTCCCATTTGGTGGTTGAGTAAGAAACAATCGACCTTTGGTTTATTAACAACAAACACAAAATATAAAGGCACAACAAATGCAATAACATAAGCCATTTTGTTGCAGTGTATTATCATCGACTTTGGTATTCAATATCATCATACTAAAGTCATGTTTTGTGACAATCAAATTGCCATCCACATCTCCATAGATATGATTATGCAGTAGAGGTCTAAGCACATTGAGATTCACATACATCACACTTATTTTTTATCAAAGCATTGATTCACAATATTGTTTATTTTCAAAACAAATTGTCGATATATTTATCAGATTTTTCACCAAGTAGACGTTCACAAAGTTATGTGCTTACTTAGGAAAAGGAGACATCTAATTCAAAGTAGGCTACTTAGTCTATTCTATATTATCCTCCTTTGGGGGGGTCGGGTAGGGTTATTCTTGGGTTATTCCTCCCACTAGGTTTTCCCTCTTTCTTCACCTTTTAAAGATATTTTTTGTACTTGGATATGTAACATGGTTTCATATTGTCAGGACTCAGTTTTTTCATGCATCACACTCACCTAAGTTGACCTTGGGGGGCAAGGGTGTTAACTTACATGCATCTTTTCCCTCACATGACTATTTTTCTCTCTTAGAGTGCACTTAGGCTTCATCATATGCAATATCATAAGTTTCCAAAACCATGGGTGCATAAATTGCCATTAGTAAACCCATTAATTCTAAGGATATATCTTAGCTAAGTTCTACTATTCTAGGGATAAGATCACTTCTCTCCACAGTTGTAGGGTGGGATCTTATTTTTGTTGAGAAATCTTTAGGGCAATAATTAGGATAATTTCTCTTTACTTGATAACTACTTGTGATATCTTTTTACTCTTTCTTTCTTGTTAGATTCTTCTCTTATTATTATGTTTGTTCTTATCATCAAACAACTACCAAAACAAGAATAACATTAGTACACAAGAACACGGGATATAGGCTACAAGCTAGAGCCAAAACCTCTCCACTTAAAAGGAAAACCTGCCAATCTCTTTCTTCTTATAGATTCTTCAATTGACAAATTCCAAGACCTCAAAACCAATACCCTTCCAAGGCCAAGTCCAACCTCCTTGATGATGTGCTTCTTTTTGTCCAAGTCAAACCTAGTCAAATCTCTTCCAACAGCACAACTTCGACCCCAACAACAAAATTTTAGCCTCTACTACAGGTCTAAAATTTTAAGCCCTCCTAGTAGCAGTAGCTTCCACACATGTAATCTTATTTAGGGCTTCCAAGACTTCTTCAGACCTTCGCTTGACTTTCTCCTACTTCTAGGGCTTGAGGATGACCTAATTCGACCTTATTCCTGCTTCTTTTCCAAGTTCAATCCTGCAACAGCAAAACCCTAACCTAGCAGTAGAAACCCTAGCTTCCTTTCTTTGCATGTGTGAAAAAGAGAGAGAGAGAAATAGCCCAAACACTTGATCCTTCTCCTTCTCCAATAGCTTATTTCTTCTTCTCCTTTACTTGCTTGATGAAAGAATGAATTGTGTCTTTGGGAAGTCGAGTTCCCTCCTATATACAGGTTTCCGAGGTGGACGGAGATCCTCAAAATAGGTCGACTTCTTAGCTGGCAGACCGACATGGCCTTGAAGGGCATTATGACACTTTTAAATACAAAAATAATTCTTTTTAGAAGTTATAGTGTGCCCAATGGGGTCTTCAACATATGAAAATGACTCTTTTGACTTCTTGACCTAGGACAAACCCTAGAAGCAATCAATTGGTGCTTGACCTCTAAAATAAAAGACCTTGAGCATGAAACCCATGCCTCAAAAATAATAATAATAATTTCTCTCATTTTACAATATACAAGAATCACAAAGTACATTTCATATTTTATGAAGACCGAACCTAGTTACACATTTTTCAACACTCCCTCTTAACTAGGGTGGTATTCATAAATGGTACGTGGACATTATCAAATTGAAGAGATCTCATAAGAAGAGTCAAATTGGTAACCCATTTGTTTAGAATCATAACCAAAATTGTCACATAGCAAGGCCTTGACAACAACTATATCTCTCCACAAGAACATAGCACAATGTTGGTGAGACCAATGATTTATAAACACCTTCATCATTGTCTCTCAAGGTACATACCCCACCCAGATGTTCATAGGGTATGACCTTCTAGGACTATTCTTATCTTGGATTCCCAGTCCTCAAAGAATATCGGTCCTCTACGACTACTCTTATCTTGGATGCCCTACCTCATCCTCAAAGAGTATCGGATGCCAGATGCTTACCCAATCCTCCATTATTTCTTCCCAAGTGAAGACAATAATGATGTGTCTATCTCTCCCTCTCAATTAGGGAGGATATATCAACTAATCCAAGCTTGTCCCTCAAATATACAAGCTTCTTATTAGGAAGAGATTTTGTCAAGATGTCAGCTACATGTTCATCAATGGAGATATATCGTAGTTGCAACACACCATCCTGCACCAACTTTCGAATGTAGTGATACTTGTTGTTTATATGCTTTGTATTTCCATGAAACATTGGGTCTTCAGACAACCTCATACAACTAGTGTTGTCACAATGTATCGCTGTAGGATCCATTGGTCATTCAAACAAGTCAGACATCAACTTCCTCAACCATATAGCTTATTTGCTTACTTCACAGGCTGCAATATATTCAACCTCAATATTACTCAAAGAAATTGATTCTTACTTTCTTCTCATCCATGAGACCATCGAGGATCCCAAACTAAATCAAACTCCTATAGTGCTTCTTCCATCTTGCTCACTGCTTCCCTAGTCGAAATTTGTATATCCAATCAAGTAAACATCATTCCTCTTATCAAACTTTAGGCAGTGGTGGATTGTACCTTGCAGATATCTCAATATGTGCTCGCCTGTTATCTAATGATCATGGTTTGGCTCAACTTGGAATTGACTGAGAACATTCATTACAAGACACATGTCTGGTCGAGTATTCACCAAGTACATCAATCAACCAATCAATTGTCTATACCTGGTAGAATCCATTGGGCTTAATTTGGAACTCCTTATCCTTTTCAAGTTTTTGATCACGGGGGTTTTCATAGGTTTGCAATACATCATGTCAAACCTCTTCAACATCTCAATCACATACTTTCCTTGACCTACATAAATCTCATCAGGTCCCTACCAAACTTCCAGTCCCAGATAGTAGTGCATCAACCCTAGATCCTTCATGTCGAATTTTGCTGCTAGTTGCTTCTTGCATTCTTGGATTCGACCTTCCACACCTGTCAAGAGAAGATCATCCACATATAGAAGAATGATTACAAGCTCATTCTTCACAACCTTGATATAGAGATTTGGATCAGCAAAACTCTTTGTGAAGCCTAATATTTGTAGGTATGCATCCATCATTGCACACCATGCCCTTGGTGCTTGCTTAAGGCAATATAATGCCTTCTTCAACCTGCAAACATAAGTCTCTCTATTCTTGATTTCAAATCTGAAGGGTTGCTCTATATAGACTCCTTCATCAATCGTGCCTTTCAGGAATGCAGTCTTGACATCCATTTGATGAATGTTCCATCCCATAGATGTTGTCAAAGAGACAAGTGAACATATAGTTATATACCTTCTTGTAGGAGCAAATGTCTCTTCATAATCGATGCCTTCTTGTTGAGAGAAGCCCCTAGCCATAAATCTTGCCTCATTACTACTTCCATCTACCACATGTTTAATCTTGTACAACCATTTAGAAGTTACCACAGATTTCTCTTCAGGTCTAGGTACAATCTCTCAAACTCCATTTTTCATTATCGATTGATACTCTTCATTCATGGCATCCTTCCATTCTTAATGTTCGACAACCTCTTCAAAGGTGGATGGCTTTGTTTCTATCAGCTTTTTCATGTATCCTGCATATCCAAAGTATCTTTTGGGCTTCTTACTTTCCCTAAATGTGCCTTGAGTTGCTCCATGTCCTTCTACATCTAGTAGAGTAGAATTCAACCAATTAGGTATTTTTCTAGTTTCAGGGATCACTACCGGTTGTACTGGTTCATTGGGACCTTCATCTTCACGATTTGGTTATTCTTCCTCCCGTGTGCCTTCCTCTTCAAATAATGGAAGTTCTTCATCATTAGAGTCCATCGGGAGATCTTTTGATTTCTTGAATGCAATACTTTCATCAAATATCACATCTCGACTAACTTTTATTTGGTGTCCTTCCTTTAAGAATATCTTATATGCCTTTGAAGTATTATGGTAGCCAACAAATGTTCCTTTAATGCCTAAAGGATCCAATTTCTTTCTTTTTTCTTTCGGTATATGAACATAAACAGGGAAACCAAAAATTCGGAGATGGTCCACACTTCGTTTCTTCTCAGTGAATGCTTCTTTAGGAGTCCTGTTATCTTCTAATCTGTGGGGACTTCGATTTTGAATATATACAACAATCTTAGTTGCTTCACCCCACAAAAATTTCAGCAAATCTTGATCATGTAGCATGGTTTTTACGCTTTCTTCAATGGATCGATTCTTTCATTGTGCAACTCCATTTCATTCGGTATTGTATGGGACTATCAATTCCCTCTTAATCCTGGCCTCCTTACAGAAAGCTATGAGTTATTTTGAAGTATATTCTCCTCCATTGTCAGATCTTAAAATTTGCATCCTTCCTTCTCTACCTCAGCTTTGAATTCTCTAAATTTGTTGAATACTTCATCCTTGGATTTCATCAAATAAAACCAAGTTTTCCTTGAATGGCCATCAATGAATGTTACATAATATAGATGACCTCCAAGAGGCTTTGGATTCGTGGGACCACAGACATCGAAATGAATGAGATCCAAAATTTCTTTTGACCTTGAAGCACTGCTTCCAAATGGTCTCTTGGTGTTTTTCCCTAATGCACATCCCTTGCATACTCCTTCATGATCTTCCTTGAGTTCAGGGATGTTGTTTACTATTGTGCTTAGAGTTGGTAAGATTTTGTAGTGAACATGACCAAATCTTTTATGCCAAAGTTCACATGGGCTCACTTCAATATGAACCAAGGCTTGAGCGAGGGGATTTATCAGTCTGTAAAGTCTTCCTTCATGGATCCCAATCATCCTGACATCTTCCATGCTCGAGTTTTTATCCCAGAATACCACCTTTCCATATATGAAAGCAATTTTATCACCCATATCTTCTAGACACAAAATGGAAAGTAGATTCTTGTGCAAACTTGGAACAAACAGGATATTGTTGAGATGAATGTTTCCTCCATTCTCTAGCTCTAGCGAGGTTGATCCAGTTCCTCTCACAAGGTAGCTCTTTTTGTCACCAAGCTCTACGAAGTAAGAGGACTTTCATTTTGACAATGTTTTTATTTGCTTGTGTTGACCAGGCATATGCCTTGATTCTCCACTATCGACTACCCAAATATTCTCGTCTTGAAATGTGCCAATAAGTGTTAAGAATAGTCCTTCGTCCTTTGTAGAGATGCCTTGGTCACTTCCTTCTTAGGAGAAAATAAGAGATCCCATACTACTTTGATGCCCTTCTTAAGATGACTTGTCACCATTGTACATTTCTTCTGAACTTCTTCAATGTAGAGGAGATCTTCATTATGCCCTTAGCCAACCTTAGCTCTGATGCCGTGTTGAGAAATATATAAAGCAATAACTAGGATAATTTCTCTTTACTTGATAATTGCTTGTGATATCTTTTTACTTTTTCTTATTGGCTTCTTCTCTTATTATTATATTTATTCTTATCATCAAATAGCTACCAAAACAAGAACAATAGTGCACAAGAACACAAGATATAGGTTGCAAGCCAGGGCCAAAACCTCTCCACCTGAGAGGAAAACCCGTAAATTCTTCTCTTCTTATAGATTCTTCAATTGACGAATTTCAAGACCTCAAGGCCAATACCCTTCCAAGACCAAGTCCAGCCTCCTTGATGATGTGCTTCTTTTTGTCCAAGTCAAACCCAGTCAAATCTCTTCCAACAGTGCGACCCCAACAACAGAATTTCAACATTTGTCGTAGGTCTAAAATTTCCGACCCTCCCAACAGCAGCTTCCACACGTGTGAGCTTATTTAGGGCTTCCAAGACTTATTCAAACCTTCGCTTGACTTTCTCCTTCTTATAGGGCTTAAGGATGACCCAATTCTACCTTATTCCTGCTCCTTTTCCAAGTTCAATCCTGCAGCAGCAAAACCCTAACCCAACAACAAAAACCCTAGTTGCCTTTATTCGCACATGTGAAGAGAGAGAGAGAAAAATAGTCCAAACACTTTATCCTTATCCTTCTTCTTCGCTAGCCTCTTTCTTCTTCTCCTTCACTTGCTTGATGAGAGAATGAATTATGTCTCTAGGAGGTCGAGTTCCCTCCTATATATAGGCTTCCAAGGTGGACGAAGATCCTCAAAATAGGCCAACTTCTTAGTTGGCAGAAAAACTTGGTCTTGAAGGGTAATTTGACACTTTTAAATACATAAATAACTCCTTTTACAAGTTACAATGTGCCCGATGGGGTCTTCAACATATGACAATGACTCTTTTGACTTCTTGACCTAAGACAAACCCTAAAGCACTCAAAGGGTGCTTGACCTCTAAAATAAAAGACCTTGAGCATGAAACCCATGGTCCAAAAATAATAATAATAATTTTTCTTTCATTTTACAATATACAAGAATAAAAAACTACATTTCATATTTTAGACCGAACCTAGTTACACAATTTTCAACAATTTTTAAGAGTTAGTTTTGATTTTTCAGAGATAAGTGCATACTTGAAGGGTTAGACCTTACATTTTAGGAGTGAAAGCACAACTAGTTGAGTGAATTTGGTTAGTGAAAGTAAAGTTTACGCCCTCGTGGAAGTGCACTTCACTTGGCTAATGAGGGCATACATGGTTTTTCATGCTTTTGCATAGTTGCTTGATCATGTTATTCCGTTCTATTGCATTGTATTGTATTTACCTTTTCATCTTTAACTAAGTTAGCAAAAAATATTTTGTACCATAGATTGTTCCTCTCTTCTATCAAATTGTTAATTGTATTGCTTCTCAATTAGATTCTAGACAATCTTGCGGGTTGATTAGTGAAATTTTATACTTTGACCTTGAAGAACAATGTAGTCCCACAAAATATGGACCCACACTGACCAGTACACAAGTTAGCTTATGTTTCTTTTTTTCCTCAAGTATATGTTGACCCATATATGCACTGAGATCTCATTTTCCATCCATGCAACTTTGACTTCTTCCCTCGAAAAATAAGCATTGGCATGTTTATAACAAAGTTATCTAATATGTTGCTAATTGCATTTCTTATTATGAATTAGAGTATTAGATATTAGTTTTGCATCAACATACTTAGGAAGAATTTCTCTGAAAGTTGATAAGAAAACAAGTGGTCTTGCAAAAAACACAAAATCAACATCCATCAATGTTTCTTTTTAAGGTTTTATTTTCTCATTACAAATAAATATCATACTTTAGGGAATATGTTTATATTTTATTGCAACATTATAAATCTTAAAAAAACCTTAAAAATTGGTGATCATAAATTATTCAAGCGCCACCCCATATTAAAAGCCATAAGTAGTACTTTTCAATCTTACAACCTTACCACTTTAAGACAAACAAATTCATGATTATTAATTAGTTACCTTTTGCCTAGATTGGGTAGAAATACTCAAGTTTTACCATTTCAAGGTTGGGCAACATTTTTTATCATTAATCATTTGTTTTATATGTTGTATGAGTCCTGAGATGATTGCACACACACTTAATCTTTGTTTTGAGAAACAACAACCCAAGGGCATCTAAGCCTTCAAAATCACCCGAGGATTACACCTAGCCTGGGCTACACCAACCCTTAAGATGGCTAGAATTTTTTCCCACGGAATTTCGAACCGGTGGCCTTCACATTACAAAGTGCCTTAACAATACAACCACCACCGTCTATTATATGCCCTGTGAGCTATGATCATTAATTAGTTATCTTGAAACATAAACACCATTAATATTTTCATTTGTTAATTAATTCTTTTGTTAAATTATATTAATATTTTCAATTGGTATCTATAATTTTCATTCATTTTCTTAACAATATCATATTTATATCTTTTAACTATATCATATAATATTAGATATAAGGAATTAATTATTGATGAGGCTAAACCCCACTTTGAAAACTACTAAAATTGGTAATGAACATCAAGTGACATTGGCCATACTTGTTTTCAAGATATAAAAAGGGTGGACAAAAACGATACTCTAGGCTTCACTTATGGAAATTTTGGATTTATGAATCACCCATTTACATATAAAAGTTGTAAGTTGTGCGGTGCATAATAATAGAAAACTAATTTTAAGGTTGCAGTCAAGCTAAATACCAAATTGAACATGTGACTCTTGTTTGTAAGATAGCAGACTTTTTTCTACATAGTGATCTATTAAAACCTAGCGTTAAGCTTGCAGCCAAGCTAAACACCAAATTGATATATGTGACTCTCTTGTTTGTAATATAGCAGACCTCCCTCCACATAGTGATATACTAAAGTTCATGGAAAGTGTACATACTCTATCCCTTCTAGATTTGAAACAATAAGCTTTTAAAATAAAACAAATATTCTTCAATTATTATCCAAATATATTAAATCACATAATAATGCATAATATATTAAATATTCTTAATTATTATCCAAATAAATTAAATCACGTGATAATGCATAATATATTATGCATTATCATATATACTAATTATGAGATTTATCTTTTTTGTCTTTTTTTTGAACTAGGCTAAGCCTAGGCCACTGTTAACTTTGTAAGATGGAAAGATCTACCTACTAATGGGATCAAGATCTGGATGCCGGTTGGGGAAGTTTTAATTACTCTCTCAAGAGTGGTTTCCATTCCAGAAAGTTTTAATTACTTTTCCTCAAGAGTGGTTTCCAGTCCTCCCATTCCCTATAAGATTTGAACCTATAACTAAACCCCACACAAATCAATTTATCTGCACCCCTAATTTAAATATTTATCACACAAATATTAAATTTTATAATTTCCCCATGTAAATTTTTATAATTTCAAAGAAATTAATTTCATTATCTCAACGACTGAAGCGATAAAAAGAGCAATAGCATAACGTGAATTTGACCTAGTCAAATGCAATCTAAAGATTAACGAATAAACATTTAGATCTCTTTCACGCATTAATGTTTCTATAGCTGCTCGATGAGCTTTCGAAAATATATGTTGCTACATGTATTCTGCTTTTCCGTTTCCGATATTTTCACGTGCTCAATTAAGAAAAACACTGCCATACGAACGCCGGTGGTCACCAGCCTTACCACTAAGCTACAGGCTACATTAAGTAAATGACCGAGAAATCCAGTCATAGCATAACTAAACTATCCAATTGCTCAATAAATTCCTGGAACAATATTGTATTTAACTTGCTTGCAGTATATATCCCAGTATTTGCCATACCTGAAAATCAGTAAGTTCGTTTAATCAACGTACATAAACCAATCTAATGTGAAATAAATTTGAACCAGAAGGCTATTCAGGATGCTTACTTTGCTCGGCATCTTTGGTCATCTCTTTGAGCTCGATCAAATAGGAGGATTGTCAAAAAGATGACATAGAAATAAGGAAGGAACTGGAAAAGAAATGGCATTGCCATCAGATAAGGATATAAGGGTTAAATTTTCAGGAAGGCCAAATTCTGCACATTTTCATACCCTATTTGAACAAAATATATGAAGTAAAACTTAACTTCAGAAGGAAGAAGAAAGGAAGCAAATATTGCACATACATGATTGAAAAGTCCTGGCAAAGTCCAGAAAAATGCCGCTAGAATTTCAGGCACATAGTGAAAATGTCGTGACACACCCCACCTGCAATATGCAAATGGCAAACTAATCAGACTATCAAACCAAGACAAACAACCATGGAAAACATATAGATGGTCGAAGGAACTGCCATTAAAATTTCATGCAAGAAAACAAATCTAGTAGTTGGGAAAGTGAAAGACGTGAAAAAAAAAAAAAGCAAAAACAAAAATCTTCTGAACTCTCAAATCCCAAAAAACGTAAAAACAATAAAAATAATACCAAGATTCACGCGCATGTTCTTCAATATATGCACATGAATGAGTTCTTACCACAAAAATGTACAGATCTTTACATTTGAAAATTAATACCATCAAGAAGCATAAGAAAGTGTTGACACAAACTCAGCTATCCAGTGAAAAAAATCTACATTTATCCAGTGAGAAAATATTACATTAAAGGGGAAAGAGGCCATCAAAATGGAGCTATAATGAGTAGTTAAATTTAGTGCAGAACACAAAGTTCCCGGAACGCAAAGTAAAAATAAGTGTAAATGAGCCTCAAATTGATGCAGGCAAAACGTTTTATGTTCTATGATGCATAAATGCCAGGAGTTGAGATAAACAGATAGCCCCAACTCTCTTGGGCTTGAAAACATAAAGCAAGTACCATGCAGACTAAATACAACATGCTGGCTTCCTTGGCAATACAAATTATGTCCAGCTTATTTGAAATTTGTATCTTATATATCTCAAGTCAGTCGATGCAATGCCACTCGTATAAAAAGCTGAATGAGGCTTTTCATTCACATTTGCTTCCAACTAATTTCCAGCGCCTGCAATATAGGGATGTGGTGAGACCTAGGCCGTCTGGAGCCTCTTTGCATCCTTAGAGAAGACAACTTGATTTCTCGACAGCTCATTTGTTGTTTGAATCCCATGAATTAGTAGAATTCCCGAATTTCATAAGCTTTGAGATTTCCAAGAAGAGGCAAATCGTTGAATGTTAAGATCAATGTTGCACAAAGCGCGATCGGGATTTAATCGGCGCCGGGAAAAAAGCGTTTGGCACAAAAATATTCATTTTTTTTCATTTTTTTTCAATTTTTTTAATATCTAAACCATCTACAACATAAAATAAATACATTGACACATAAATATGATAAAAAAACTAATATATAAGATGTTTAATATCATTTCTAGCGCTAAAATCACACATAACATTGAATCATGTCCTGAATAGTAAGCCCTGAGTCCCAACTCAGCCTCAAAATATCAACAAAAAATATGATAATGTATCTCATCATGTCATAATGTCATATACAATAAAATGAAAGTCTAATCCTATTGATTTCCTCCAGCTCCTCTCCCTCACCTCTTCTCCTCCTCCTCCGCGCGCAAACAGCAAAATGACATAAAAAAAATCGATTTTCGCCTATTAAAAGCCCGCTGCCCCATGCCTCTGCGATTTTTTCTGTAAAAATCGCGATTTTTTGGAAAAAATCGATAAAAAAAGTCAAAATCGCGATTTTATCGCGATTTTAACAACACTGGTTAAGATGCTTTATTAATTCATTCCTTGACATGCATGATCACAATGCACTTCAACACTAGAAGGAAATATATACTCATCTAGACTTTTGCAAAATAAGCAACCAAGCAAATAAGAAAAACTAGATATTAGATTCTTATGAAATTAGTGCCCCAGTTCTCCGCATCCGAAACTCGAGTATAAAAATTGTTATGGTAATTGGCATTGCAATACATGCCTACTCAATCCACCAGAAGAATATGAAGGTCAAGTCATGCCTTGTTTACCCATTGGACTCATTCCTATTGGGAAATCTATATGGCCAGTTCAAACCACCCAGTGGTGTATACCACCACGTGGTCATCACCAACCCCTAAACACTGGAAAATAGATTGCCTGCGACTCCAACCTCACTGACCTTAACACCTTGGAACCCCTTACCCAAAGGTAAGACTAAAAAACTAGCATCATGCTACAACATATAGCTCCTCCCTTGCCTAGTTGTATTTCTATTACCTCGAAATAGGACAATGCAAGTGGTGCCACATATGAAACCATAGGCATGTGCTTAGGCTAATCATGGTGAACAATGTATAGTATAAAGTATAAACCAGTGCTGTGAGAATCAGCTTGCACGCCTTACCTATTCTTACCTAGTAATCTCTCAGATAACTACTCACCATTGCTTGAAACATGCCTAAAGCTCAGCAAACCCACAAGTTCGACACCACTGTAGAAAATGTGAATCTCACAGGCTGCCAGCTTGTGAAGAAACAATGAAAAAAGCTTTGGGAGGTAAAAAAAAGGTCAAATACCAACCCTAAAGCCATAAAGCATCTAATTTGCCTCTCATTCCGATTTCAGATTGGGTTCTTATGCATTTTAGGTGTTTGAGAGATTTAGAGTGTCACTGGACTAAATTGATTGAGTATGTTTGCAGCTTCAGCCTTGAGAGTTTGCATCTTTGCTAATGCTATCACGATGTTTGAGCCTTTAGGGGTTTGCTTTAGCTTAAGCTCGTAGGATGTGATTGAACAGTGATCATTTGTTGTTGGTAATCATTTGTAATACATTTGTTGGTGACCAAATACATTGTCTAAAACTATTTGTTGTTTGGCTTATGTTTTATGATCACCATTATTGGAGATCCTCTATTGCTGGCATACATATTTGTCAGATACCAAATACGAGGTGGACAAGCAATCAATTTGCACGTTGGATATTTTTTTGTTCCATTTCCAATGTGTTAATGGAGTTAGAGAAGAGTTCAGCTAAATTTAAAGGTGCAGTAAATTTGGCAGAGGAACCCACAGGTGGGCCAAAGGCGCAGTTTTACTTTTTCTCATTTTAATTTTGCTACCGTCAAAAAGTGAAAAGATCCCAGCCATCCATTGAGATTTAATCTCAGCCATTCGTGGAAATGGTGGACCCAGGTCAAGTTCAAAGGAGGGTAAAGGGCACAGACTTAGCTTATTATGCATATTATGCACTAGAAAGCTTGTGTGTTCAGCTCAACAGAAAGGTGTTCAGTTCAGCCCCTAGGGTTTTCAGATTAGCGCACTAGGGCAGAAAGAAAAATTGAAGAACCTCAGATTATTTTCCAGCCAGCTTACACTTCAGCCGGGGTCGCATTCAGCTGCGCAGAGGGGTCGTAAAGGCCTGTACGAGTCCATACAGTGCACACGCAGGGAGGCCAAATTGGAGACAAGTGCACAGATCACTTGTGCTGTGGATTAGCAGAGTAAAGAGAAGTTTTCCCTCATATTTGTAATCAATTTCTGAAGATTTTTCTGAGCATAATAAGAACACACAAGTTTGTAGGTTTTCTCCAGTTGGGGTTTTCTGGGTAAAATTTTTGGTCTTAATTTTCTGAATGTGTTTGTGTCTTCAAGTTATTTGTAATCAATTTCTGAAGATTTTTCTGAGCATAATAAGAACACACAAGTTTGTAGGTTTTCCCCAGTTGGGGTTTCCTGGGTAAATTTTTGGTCTTCATTTTGTGAATGTGCTCGTGTCTTCAAGTTATTTATTTTCCCCTACTATTGTTCTGTTAGAAACTCTTCATATTTAGTAAATGTGTTTGAACTTTGAAACCTCAGTTTCCAGTTCTTTCATCTCAGAATACTTATTAACTCAGTAGCTGGGTATCAGAAAACTAACACAATGTCCATTTTATTCTGATTTGGAATAAGGTATTTTGATTTTCAACCTAATTTTTTCTGACTTCTTATTTTCATTTTTTATTTCAGGGATTATCATCATCTAGATTCTACCTGGATTTTTGTCCATGGCTCCTAAAACCAAAAGGTCTCCTGATCAAGAATGGAAACATGCTATCCCGGCCAGATCCGAATGATGGCAAGAAGGTCGAGTGGCAAACATTGTCCAACAATTATATTTGGGTGCATAAACAAGCTGAAATACCCCCTAACATGAATCCCATGCAAAGATGTACTAGCTTGTGACCATTTCCATGAAAAAGTCGTAATAACCCAAATGAAAGTTGCTTGAGAGAACATCAAATTAAACGAAGCAAGGATATCTAGGATGAGGTTGGAAATTGCACAAGTTGGTTGTTCTGAAGTGCCACCTCCCAGTGGTTGCTCATTAAATGTTACAAATCCAGAAATCACCTCAACTTTCTTCCATTCTCATACAACCCAAGGATCTCAAACATGCTTTGAGAGTTTTAATGAAAAGAAAAGTTGGAAACCATGCAGTGACGAAGTTTTTGTACCTTGACAGTCTCACATTTAACCTTGGAAACCCTCATTGTTTTAGCCAGTGGTAGATGTTATTGCAATAGCTGACCCCAGATACAAAGCACTCTTATAATGCACTCAGGGAGGAAGAGCTAGATAAGGAGATAACGACTGTCAAACAACAAATGGAAGGCATTAACAGTTCATGGGAGAGTACTAGTTGCACCATTATGTCAGATGGGTGGACATATCAAATAAATATGATAATCATCAACGTCCTTCGAGCATGCCCTAAAGGAAACATGTTTCTGAAATCTATTGATGCATCATCACATGTCAAAGATACAAATCTGTTATATACGCTGTTGTGAAGGTTGTTCAAGTTGACCCCAAACATGTTGTCCATGTGATCATGGAAAAGCTGAAAATTATGTGGCAGCTACAAACTGCTACCTGAGAAATTAAAATATGATACTACTACATTGTCAGGGCTCTTTTTAGGACAAAATGGATTATTTTTGGGAAAATCCAACTGATACTTGGCAGACACAGTGATTACAGGCCCACTTCAGTTCTTTTTTATAAGTATATACTATAAACTTAGAAAGTAAACAGCCATCAAATATTTAAGCATTGTGATTCTCTCAAAGATCAATAAGGTTCATTCAATTCAGAAATTGTAATTAAGAGGGGACATAAAGATTATCATTAGAATAAGACGTGATGCTCTGAATTCTGATTGAGGAAAATATCATTTAGAGAATCATTGAACAACTAGAACTCTTATAATGCAACTTCTACTCAACAAACTTGAAGATAAAAGTAATTACCAGCCAGACATCCAAAGAAGGCTTGATGTGTAAGCATTGCTACTAATTCAGACATCAATAAGGTTCATCGAATTCAGAGATTGTAATTAAGAGGGGAAATAATAGGTTAATCAGGATAAGATGCAGTGGTCTTATTGAGTAAACGAATCAATTGGAGAATCTTTGAAAAACTGCTCTTGAAATGCAGCCTCAATTAAATAAACATTAAGTTAAACATAATTACCAGCCAGACGTCAAAAGAAGGCTCGACTTCTTCTCCCCACTCATGGTTTCATACCAAGCCTCTATCTGTAGGACAACCGTTTACAAAAATGAATCTCCTTTCATATCTAACACTACAAAGTTGTAAATAGCCAACACAAAAAGGAAGAATGGTTTGACAAGAAAGTCATTCAACATTTAAATAATTGACTAGGATATTGAAAAGAAATTCAAGATAAAGTAATTAGAGGATACCGTTCATTAAAATAATTAGATGGTACTCAGCACAAATCCCAAATTACTGTTTCACAAACCTTTGATGGTGGTCGGCCCCAGATCAAGCAGTTCCCATTTGTTTTACGGAATAATTGCCGTTGCCTATCACAATCATAGTTGATGAATATGCATGCAATGCCAGCAATAAGTATGCCCAGTGACAGCTGCAACATTCAAAACAATGTTTTTGGATTGGAAAAGTAATTGTCTCTAAATGATGATAAGATCTAGGTCCAATGTGTATACGAATATTTTTCCCCAAGACAATCAATCATTATTAGAAACATAAGATCTTATGCAATACATCTTACAAGACTTACATTTCTTTTGTTCTTCACTAGTACATATGATAATGAGCAAACTAACATACAGATTTTTAAGGAAAATATATGAGCAACTGATCTGATGTTGTACCTCAAGACCCAAACTAATGGGATGACGCACAAGATACATTGCTGGAGATGTATATACAGATGGAACCCAAACTAGACATCCCCAACAAATGTAAAATCCAGCTGTTTAAATAAAACAAAAAGACAAGAAAGCCGTCAATTTCAATAAAATTCAAACAAGATCCAAATCTTAGACTAAGAAATGCAATATGCATGCTTATTTGCATTCAGTTGAAGATAAGTCCATTAAATTAAAGTCTGCGTGACATATAATACAAGCATGCATCATTCTTAAGCTCATTTTTTACTGGAAATGAAGCTCATATTATATTACTTCACAAAAAATACATCAATTCATACAAATCAATGAATCAGGTTGCAATTATACAGACTACCCCTCCAAATATAGACAAGGAGTTCTAAAATATCCACCTTGTTATCTTATGGACCTACCGCTCAAAATATTGTCAAAGACTATTCGAGAGTCCCTGAAAGGCAGTCTAGGGACAGTGTCAAGGTCCCTCTCACATTAGAGTCAGTGCTTGATGGATTCAGGGGAGGTATCCCTGAAGATCCTTTAAAATTTTGTAGCCTAAGTTGCATGAAACAAGCAAACTGGTATGCGTTTCCAAAACAGAAACATACTGGAATTGTGACAACCCAAAAAATTGAAAACAGGGAAACATGATATATATATATATATATATATATATATATATATGAAACTTGAAAATAAATCATTATAAATAAATGAACAAGAACATTTAAATGACAAGCAATGTTCCACCATTGCTTATATTGGGATTCTCATCATTAGTATCACCCTTTGCCTCTACCTCAATCCTCTAGGGACATCAATCAACACCACCCAATTTTGATGAAACTACCTAATCCAAGCTTTAAAATATGGTACAAAAAGTTTAGCATGCCTAATCAATGATTTTGGTTTCAGTGAAAGGTACATTTTTGCTAAGGCCACAACAGAGGAGTCCAATAAGCAACATCACTAACATTAAGGTGCGTTAAGGGTTTGGTGCTCTTGATTAACTTCCAATTCCATACCCTAATTCGGGTTTGGTGCTCTTGATTAACTTCCAATTCCATACCCTAATTCATGATAGCATATAATGAAAATGCTACAATCCTACCAATCCTGAAATCCTAAAATTGTTAAGTCTGCTGAATTTTGAATGGAACATAAAATTCTACTCTCTATATAAAGTCCGATGAGGTTGGAAGTTGGAACCGCTCTCAAACATCCTGAAACAATTAAGGGTAATATTCAAAATTTAAGTAAAAGGATGAAAAGGAAAGATGAAGTATAATTTAATATTACCACTAATTCCCAACATTTTGGTGCAAAATGAGAGTAAACCCCTCTTTTAAATAAAAAAATTCAATCGTAGATGTCTAATTAATTCATAATTGACCTCTAATTAGGAATTACAACCAAAAATGTGGGCCCCAACAATTAAATCAATGCAAATCAGACAAATTTTACAAGGAAACACATTGTACAAACGTTGAAACACGTTTCAATTTGTATAAAAATGTTACCCACATGTGAAACATGTTTCATACGAACTAGAATGCATTCCAAGCACGTTTGTGTTGTGATTTAGTGTTTCAATACATATACGTGTTTGTTACTCAGGGGGGCACGTTTCCTGCAACATAGTTTGTAGTACAGAAACAAGGATGCTGAACTTCATGAAATCTTCAACAAACCCTTCAATTAAATTCTTGAAATCTACAAATAAGTTCTTCAAAAATTACTTTGAGCTCTACCAAGAGGAGGTTGAGATGGACCAAACAGACCTTGAGGAATGTTGAGGAGCATGTGGAGGCTCCTATCAGCACTTTCAGGCAGAGCAGACCACCAGCGAGATTTTTCAATTATATGGCCCTGTCGAGTAGCATCAGTGAGTCTGAAGCTTCTACTTTTTAGGAGGTTTTGGATGTGCAGGTCTATAGGGATGCCATGGTGGAGTATAGTTCCATTGTGAGGAATGGCGTGTGGGACATAGTGTCAAGACCAGAGGGAAAGTCAATGGTCACTTCTCAATGGATCTACAAGATCACACATGTAGCTGATGGTAGCGTTAAGAATTATAAAGCAAGGTTCGTGGTGAGAGGGCTATCCCATCAAGAGGGGGAGAGGGTTATCCCGGCAAGACAGAGCAAATTACGAGGAGACATTCACATTTGTCAATAGATATGCATCCATTAGAGCAGTGATGTCCATTGCTTCATAAATGGGGTGGAGGATACATCAGATGGATGTGAAGACTGCCTTCATATAATATTCCAAAAAATAATTTTGACATATTTTTACAGAATTTTTCTTAAAAAATTACACCATAAATTTCTTCCTTTAAATCCAACCAATTTGCACATTTTTAGCAGCACAAATAGAATTGCAGATGTAAAAGAAATCAGAAATGTTGCAAATTTAAAGTAAACACAACACATTCAACAAGACTCAACCTTATTATATTACATTTGGATCTGGACATACATGCCAAATATGGTTCTAATAACCTTATAAAAACACTAGCAAATATCTAAGTGGCTGACAATAGCTTCTCCAATAGACCCACCTGTGAATTCTGAATGAATTCGCCAAAGGATCAGTAGAGATGGGTTTCCATCCAATCCCACCAAGCTACACAAGGGTTTTGGGTACAATGTGTTAGTTTTTGGTAGCATCGGAAGTGCTCTAGCCTTGAAAATTGGTGGAGAGGCTAAGGCACATGACTTCTAACGAACCCAGAAACCGTTTGGTGAAATTCCACCTAGATTGTATTTTATTAAAATAATTAATATTTTTAATGGAGTTCCTAAGTCTAAACTTAGGTAAATTAAAATATTAATGGGTATTAATCAAAATATGGGTGAAAATGTTCTAGAAGGCGGATCAAGTCATGTTTTAATCTTAGCTGTTGATTAGAGACTTAATCTCGGCCATTGAAGAATCAACAGGAAAAGTATAAAATGGAGGCTTGGGGTTCATTTGAAAACACATAAAGAGATTGAGGAAATCGATTTTCTGAGGTGAGAAGTTCTCAGGAGGAAAATCGATTGGGGAGATCTTGCAACTGAGGGGCAGAGAGAATCCGAGAGAAGGACTTTCCGGAAAATACAGAAAAGAGAGACGGAGAGAGCTGCAGAGAAGCAGCGCAATAGCTAGAAGCGCTGACGTTGGGCCAATCTAGGCCCACGCAATCCTGATGCAGAGCCAGAGGGGCCAACGTAGAGTAGAAAAGTTGCCTATCATGCAGAATCCAAAACTGTCAGAACAGCCGGAACTGTCAGGAACTGTCGGAAATGTCTGGAACTGTCGAAACAACCGGGAGAGTTGACGCAGAGGGCAGTGAAGGTGATGCAAGACTGACGGAGAGCCAACACAGAAATAGTTGGGGTTAGCCACTCTTGTGCCGAATCAGTCGGAATTCTGCTAGGTGAAGTGACGTAAAACTCACTCAGACTTTCTGCCAGTATTTTCTCTGTGAAGGAATGCTAGATGAGCATCCTAGATTGTATTCAAATATTTACTACCAGTAATAAGAATCCTCAGATCTGTTGCACCAGTTTTCCCACAATGGGTTTTTCCGGGGACAATTGTCCAAAAACAAATGTGTCAATGTGATTGTTCATATTTTGATGTTTCTCTTGCCATTTAATTTTCAGTTCTAGTTTGTGAAGTCTATTACTGAATTTATTTTGGTATTTACTGAAGTATTGGTAAATAACTTATCATAAATTAGGAGAAATAAATCAATTATTGCAGCAAATTTTCACATGGAATCAAAGCAAGGTTCAGGCGATGGAAGCAAAGAAAAAGGGCATGGAGAACAATAGGGATCAGAATATTTCTGAATTAGCTTCCAGGCTGGAAGAGGATCCAGGCTGGAAGAGGAGTTTGCTTGCCTATCAAGTTTTGCATCAGTAGAGGACTGGTACATTGATAGTGAGGTTTCAGCTCATATGACTAGAGAACAAGAATATTTCTCGAGCTATCAGGAACAGATGAACTTTCAAATCACAATGGGTAACAGGAGGAAGTGCACCCCAGTAGGAAAAGGAACCATTATATTCTAGACAGCTGCAGGAGATAGTCTTCGGGCCACGAATGTACTGCATGTGCCAAGTATGGGAATGAATTTGATTTTTGTCTCTCAATTACAAGATAAGGGATATGATGTATACTTCATTGGTAATAGAGTATATGTCAAGCATCCAAGGTGGAAAAAGAGGGCCCAAATTGGAACTCGAAGCAACAAATTATACAAGTTGCAACTCGAGTCTCCTATGGCACTGATAAGCAGTAATGTCGATGGAGAAAAAGAATTAAATGAGTTGTGGCATAGGAGGATGGGACACTTACATCATGGGGCGTTACAGATGCTCAAGGAAACTGTTACGGGGGTTCCAGTGCTTACTACCAAGCATGATGATACATGCAGAGGTTGCGTGCTAGGTAAGTACACCAAAGCAGCATATTCCAGAAGCAACAATAGAGCTAAGAGTGTATTGGGGTTAATACACTCAGACATTTGCGGTCTGATGTCTACAAGGGCCATCAATGGCGCTGAGTATTTTGTTACCTTCATAGATGACCATTCCAGGAAAACTTGGATCTATTTTTTGAGAACCAAGGATGAGGTCTTTGATCAGTTTAAAGAGTTTAAGGCTCTAGTGGAAAACCTGACAAGAAGGAAGATCAAGATATTGCGCTCAGATAATGGTGGAGAATACACGGATAAGAACTTCACTGATTTCTGTGCAAGAGAAGGGATCCGAAGAGAATGGATAGCACCCTATAATCCAGAACAGAATGGAGTCGCAGAAAGGAAGAACAGAACTATTGTTGGAGCAGCAAAGGCGATGTTATATGATCAGAATCTACCCAAGTTTTTATGGGCAGAAGCATGCAGCACGGTTGTACACATTCAAAACAGGACTCCTCACAAGGCTTTAGGAAAGAAGACACCAAAGGGAGTTTTCACAGGAAAGAAGCTAGAAGTAAGTCACCTCAGGATATTCGGAAGTGTAGCTTATTGCCATATTCCAGAAGAGAAGCGGAGCAAGTTAGAGTAGACTGTTGAAGTTGGGTATCTAGTAGGTTACAGCGAGACTTCAAAGGCGTATCAGATCTACATTCCGAGCAACAGAAAGATTGTAGTAAGGCAGGATGCGAAGTTCATGGAAGATAGAGCCTTCAAGAAATCTTGTGAGATGCCATTTGAAGAACAGGATGAGGATGCTCCTCTAGTCCAGCAACAGGGATCAGATCTGGCAGGAAGACAAGCATCTGGTTCAAGCACAGTAACTAGTACTAGCATCTCCTCAAGAGAAGAGGAGCCAAGAGTGTCACAGCAGGTACATGAAGAGGAACAGATGGAACCTCCCACCACCAGTGGAAGAACTAGCTGAGAAGTACGACCGACTCTGAGGAATGCAAAGGAATTTGTTGGAGCTCCTAGAGCCAAGAAAAGGCAACGTAGACAACTTGACAGGTACCAAGCATTGGTAGCTCAGGTCAAAGAACCCTCTAGTTTTCAAGAAGTCGTACAACACCAAGTATGGGTGGATGCCATGGTAGAAGAGTACAGTTCTATCATGACAAATGATGTCTAGGAAATTGTATCAAGACCGAAGAACAGATCAGTTGTAGGTTCGAGATGGATCTACAAGATCAAGTATGCTGCAGATGGCAGCATAGATAAGTACAAGGCTAGGTTTGTCGCAAAAGGATATGCACAAAAGAAAGGAATAGACTATCAGGAAACCTTTGCCCCAGTAGCTCAATATACCTCTATCAAATCCATTATATCCCTTGCAGCATAGATGGGATGGGAGATTCACCAAATGGATGTCAAGACAACGTTCTTGAATGGGGTGATAGAAGAAGAGGTATATATCGAACAGCCAGAATGTTTCGAAACACATGAAAGGAGAACTCATGTGTGCAGGTTGAAGATAGCCTTGTACGAACTAAAACAAGCACCCAGAGCTTGGTATGGTGGAATTGACAGCTACTTACAGCAGTTGGGATTCATCAAGAGCGATGTCGATCTCAATCTTTATTATCTGCTAGTAGAAGGTGAGTCGTTGATTCTGGTATTGTATGTGGATGATCTATTTTTGACAGGATCATCCAAACTCATAGAGGATTGTAAGAAGAACCTGGAAACTAAGTTTGATATGAAGGATTTGGGGCTAATGCACTATTTTCTGGGATTGGAAGTTTGGCAGCAGGATGGTGAGATCTTCCTTGGCCAAGGAAGATATGCATCAGAAATTCTGAAAAGATTCAAAATGCAGGATTGTCGACCTATGGCTACGCCTATGATTACCAATTGGAAGAAAATAGATGCTTCGGGAGACAAGGAAGTGGACCCCACCTTATACAGACAACTCATTGGGTCACTTATGTATCTGGTCAACACCAGGCCAGACTTGTGTTATGCTGTCAACACCCTTAGTCAGTTCATGGTGGAACCAAAAAGGGTGCACTGGGCAGTAGCAAAGCACATTCTCAGGTATGTGCGTGGAATAGTAAATTTTGGATTAAGGTACACCTATGGCAATGATATTGAATTGAGTGGATTCACTGATGCAGATTGGGCAGGATTTCAATAGACAGGAAAAGTACCACTGGGTATTGCTTCGGTATTGGATCTAGGATGAACTCATGGTGCAATAAGAAGCAGAACTCTATAGCTCTGAGCTCTGCTGACGCTGAGTATATGGCAGCTAGCAAAGCAACATGTGATGCTATATGGCTCAAGAAACTACTTGTAAATCTATTCAAGAGAAGGATGGAAGTGACAAGGATCTTCTGTGATAATCATAATTGTATCAAGCTTTCTAAAAATCCAATATTTCATGATCGCTCCAAACACATCGATATTCGGTGTCACTTTATCAAAAATTGTGTTCAACATGGAGTGATATAGTTGGAGTACACTCCCAGAGGAAATTAGGTGGTAGACATACTCATCAAGGCTCTACGAAGAGCCAAGTTTTTTCAATTTCAAGAACATATGGGTATGTTGGAAAATCCCTTTCAATAGAATGATGCAACGTTTGAGAGGGAGTTGTAGTACAGATGCAGCAGTGGCAATGTCATGGGCAGCAGTACAGTAGCAGCAATAGCACAGTGTTGGTGGAAGCAGCAGTGCAAAAAGGAGATGCTTCAGAAACAAAGTAGCATGAAGGTGGACATTGTTGTTAGAGCACTTTCCTCGTTAAGAGGGAGTGTTAATTTTTGGTAACATCGGAAGTGCTCTAGCCTTGAAAATTGGTGGAGAGGCTAAGGCACATGAGTTCTAAAGAACCCAGAAACCGTTTGGTGAAATTCTGCCCGAATTGTATTTTATTAAAATAATTAAATTTTTAATGGAGTTCATAGTCTAAACTTAGGGAAATTAAAATATTAATGGGTATTAATCAAAATATGGGTGAGAATGATCTAAAAGGCGGATCAAGTCATGTTTTAATCTTACCCGTTGATTAGAGACTTAATCTCGGCCGTTGAAGACTCAACTGGAAAAGTATAAAATGGAGGCTTGGGGTTCATTTGAAAACACACAGAGACATTGAGGAAATCAATTTTCTGAGGTGAGATGTTCTCAGGAGGAAAATCGATTAGGGAGATATTGCAGCTGAGGGGCAGAGAGAATCCAGGAGGACTTTCCGGAAAATACAGAACAGAGAGGCGGAGATGGCTTGCAGAGAAGCAGGGCAGTAGCCTGGAGAGCTGATGTTGGGCCAGTCTAGGCCCACGCAGTCCTAACGCAGAGCCAGAAGGGCCAACGCAAAGCAGAAAAGTTGCCTGTCACGCAGAATCCAGAACTGTTGAAACAGCCGGAACTACCGAGAACTATCAAAATTGCCGAAAAAACCGGGAGAGTTGACGCAAAGGGCAGAGAAGGTGATGCAAAGTCAGCACAGAAATAGTCGGGGTTAGCCAGTCTTGTGTCGGATCAACGGGAATTCTGCCGGGTGAAGTGAGGTAAAACTCACTCAGATTTTCCGCCAGTATTTTCGCTATGAAGGATTGCTAGATGAGCATCCTAGATTGTATTCAGATATTTACTGCAAATAATAAGAATCCTCATATCTGTTGCACCGGTTTTCCCACATTGGATTTTTCCGGGGATGATTGTCCAAAAACAAGTGTCAATGTGATTGTTCATACGCTGATGTTTCTCCCGTCGTTTAATTTTCAGTTCTAGTTTTTGAAGTCTGCAACTAAATTTATTTTGGTATTTACTGAAGTATTGGTAAATAACTTATCGTAAATAAGTAGGAGAAATAAATCAATTATTGCAACAAATTTTCACACAATGAACCTGTGAGGGCAACTTCTCCAATCTTCACAAAGACAAATGATTAACTCTAGATGTCCCAAAATGTTTGCTTCCCCCACTTTTAAAGACTTTATGGATCTCTCTTCAACCTTCTAGAAGCATTTTATTTTATTATTTTATTTTCATTCTAGAAGCTTCTTTCTTTTATTTTATCTAAGTGTCTCTTTTTATTTTATTTTATTTAAATCACTTTTAATCCCGAAAAATCATTAATCTGCCTCTGTGATTTATTTGGCCACTGAAAGTCACTTTTCATCGTCCCATCTTGTATATCTCTTCATCCTGGTTCCAAAGAGCTATTACACTAAGGTGTTTCTCCAAATAATTTGTTCCAAATAACACCTCTAGTATATTTAATTAAAATATGCTTGATAATAACCTTGATTTACGGGAATCGTCTAAATGCAACAGAACCAAGAACGAAGTGTGTGAAACCGACCTTGATGATAAAATATAGCCAGCGAACCCCATGAAACTCTTCCAAAACCCTTCAAGCCCACTGATGACATAATTGTGAAAATTCATTTGAAATGCAGCAACTGGGATTAATTCTTCTAACTGAATAAATTATGCAATTTATTCCGTTGCTACAAAATATCGAATTAATCACACTGCAATTTCTTCACAAATAAAACGTTGTGGAAAATAAAATGTTGGAAACTAAGAAAATACTAGCACACACAATAAAAATGACAGTTATTTTTGGACAAATGTCTCCGGAAAAGCCCAACGTGAGTAAATCGGTACAACATATGCGTGTAAATCGGTGCAACATATGAGGAATTTATTATTATGCAACAGTGAGAAATTTTGAGTACAATCTCTGGATGCTCAGCTAGCTATCCAATCAGCGAATATCTGACAAAAATAATTAGAGAGAAAATTGCTCTCTCCACAAGCAATCCTAACACTTGGCTCCCTCTGAAAACTAGTCATCCCACCCTTGCGCAGGCCCTTTTGCGTTGCTTCTGCGTAGACCCTCACAGGTGGCTAGAAACCTTCTCTGATCAAGTCATCCTGTCTCTGTTGTTGGAAATGACTCTCCGGACCTTGGAAGACTTTCCCAGCCTCTGGAAGCATAATCAATCTCCCCTTCAGCTAAATCGAACTGCTCTATTGAAGCTTCTGCTGTGGAATACCTCTTTCACTTACTGTTGCCTTTCTGAATTTGGAAATCCTCCTCTAGACTCACTGTCTTTGCCCCTCACTAGCTTTACATCCCCTCTCTGGCTCAAACTCTCCTCTAGTGAATTACTGCAACTAGGAAATTTGATCTCTGCCAAGGAACTCGACCTCTAGCGTGTTCTTCTCCAACCCCAATGACCTCCTCCTATGATCTCCAGTTGGATCACTAACGGCCATGATTAAGTCCTTATCGATGGTTGAGATTATTTCTAATTCGATCCATGTGAGTTTCTAGAGAATTCTCACCTTTCTCCCATTAATTAATCGATTTCCCTAAGTTAGTCTTAGGCAATTTTTAATTATTGATCAATTAATTTAATTGAGTTGTCTCTAGGTGGAATCTCCAAAAACGATTTCCAGGTTCGAGAGATCTCATGTGTTTTAGCCTCTCCACAAAGTATGAGACTAGACCACCATGTGATGCTACAAAAACCAACACTCCCTCTTAGCGAGGAAGTTGTTCACCCAGTCTCCATAACATCCTCCATACATGCTCTTGACGACTGACAATTGTGACTAACTGTCACTGTCCACCAACCACTGCTCAATCTGATTCATCTGCCACTCTAAGTTGAATCACCTTGCATTTGCGGTGCTGCTGACACTGCACTGTACACCTTGTACCGTTGCCAACTTTGCATCTACGCTGCAACTGATCTCATGTTGTTGTTGCTGCTGCAACTACTGCAACTAAAATCCAAAGACTAAATCAATTGTGCCACTAGAGTGGCTCTACAATTATTTCCCCAGTCTCTGGCTGCTACTAGCCTCTGCACTGTCCACTAAGCAATTTCATTTGATACAATTGCTCTGCACCGCTCAACACTTGAATGCAACTAGCACTGCAACTATCCCTCAAGAACTAACTATGCCATCCTAAACGCTGATCAATCTACTACTGAACACTGTGGGCCCCTATAGCAAGGGTTTTGATCCATGAGGAAGCACCTGTCTGATACTACCCTCAAGGGACCCTGCCCAGGTCTGCGCAACTCTAGAGTCTAGAGCTCAATGTCTCCCCACCTCTCTCCTAGAGGTATAGCTGCATACAAAGCGAAATCTTCCTCCAACTTGGAGGACAACTAATCTATCTCTGTCGAGGTTGTTGCCTACTGCTTTTCCTTCTTCCTCTAAAGACACTGAGTGCTATAGTGACCGAACTCACCACACCTGAAGCACTTGACCTTCAACAAGTCCTTCTTCTTTTCTCCTCCTTGTGAGTCGTGTCCCTGGTCGGGACCCATCTTTGCCTTTCCCTTTGATGCAAGGGCTATGTTCTCCTCCTTCATAGTCTTCGACCCTTTGTTGCTGCCACCGAGACTACTCATGACTAGAGCAAGTCGCCTCTCCTACGTGAAATTTTCCCACAAACGATCCCATCCAGTGTGCATATCTCCTCCAATGATACCTTGGACAGAAGTAGCCCACTCCTCAGTGAAACCATTGATGGCTACACGCACCAATTCAATTTCTTGTGGCGTCTCTCCTACGGTAGACAACTCATTCTGAATATCCTGAATTTTGGTGAGATAGGGGGTAACTCCTCCTCCCTTCTGCATCCTGGTGGTTCTCAGCTTCTCCTTCAGGAACAACTTCCAATTCTCAAAAGGATTCTAATATAGTGCTGCAAGACCATCCCACATTTCTTTGGTCATATTCTTGGTCACTAAGTGTGAGACTATATGATCCTGAATGCCATCAAGGATCAACTGCTTCGCCTTGGCCATTTCCTTTTCGTAATTCTCTAGCTGCTGCGGGTTTATAGGTACGACTACCACACTATCTGCATACGCCTTCAAACTATGTTCATCTAGTAGAAATGACATTTTGGCCTTCCAAATAACATAGTTGGATGCACCATCTAATATGTCATGACCACGAAGTCCTGCTGAGGCCATCTTCTGCAAAACTCACAACCGGGATATAAACAAGAATCTCCTTCTATCTTGCTCGGTTACTAGCACTATTACTCGCACTCCCTCCTAGAATGCGTAGATCAGCTTGCTACTTCTACTATTGGAAACTGGAAAATTATAATTTTCTCCAATGACTTGGATCTGGAAACCCTCCGAGAAAAATCCCTCAATGTGTGCAATTTCTCTTCCACCCAACACTAATTTGCTATTGCAATCACTGCTACAAAAAAAATTGTGCCCAGATCAAGAATCTGCTCTACGAAAATACTCATCTGCTCACCTTTGCCTGCTAGAATCACTTCCTGGACAAATCGACCCTTCCTGCACTCTACAACTGGAAATTAAACCCTTTGTCCAGTAATTCACACTACTCGAAGACTTGGAAATCAAGCTTCTAGACTCCCTCTGAATCTCAACGATTTCCTCCTTCCGCCTCTAAGCTTAAACTCGCTCTGATACCATGTGAAAATTCGCTTGAAATGCAATCAAATTGAACCCCAATGTTGGAGCCTCCTGCACACAATGATGATTAGATCTCTACCCTAAGCACAATGGAAGATCTGAAATAACCTTCCCCATAAGCTAACTAGGATGGCACTCGAATTCCACCGAAATTAACTATTTAGTTTCGCTTGTAACTCTTGAAACTCACTTGAGCTTCTTCACAATGTCAAATAGAAATGATAGAATGGAATGATTTGCAATCGAGTTCATCCTCTATTTCTAATTCTCCATTGAGCCTCCTTCTAGCTTCTAGACTTTCCTTTTTCCCTATTATTTTCTTGGTGGGATCCATTTTCCACTAGGAGATTTTTGCCGCCATTTTGAATAAAATAGTAATTTGCCTCATTTCTCAATTAAATATTAATTTGTCGCCATTCTCCAATAAAATAATAATTTTCCTCCATTCTCCAATAAAATATTATTTGCCACCATTCTCCATTAAAATAATGATTTCTGCTTTTCTCCCACAAAATAATATTTTCTCCTTTTATTTAATATCGCCAAAAATTGGCAAAACTCCTTAGCGAATTTTGCACTCACAAAAATTGGGAACATTACAGGGACATTGATGTATCTGGTCAATACTACACCAGATATATATTTTGTTGTGAACACACTGAACCAATTTATGGTGGAGTTGAGAGTTCATTAGGTGATAGCAAACCATGTGCTCAGGTATCTTTGTGGTACAGTGGAGTTTGGACTGAGGTATGTCAGAGTTGGTGGAGTGCAGCTCCAGGGGCCACACAAATTTGGATTGGACTAGGAGTGCAATGGACAAGAAGAGTAATTCATGATGTTATTTCAGCTTGGGATCAATAGTGATATCATGGTTTAGTAGGAAACAACACTTAGTAGCACTTAGCTCAGTAGAGGTCGAGTACATGGCAATGAGTCTAGCGAGTTGTGAGGACATATGGCTCTGCAAAATGCTCTAAAGTTTATTTGGTCTTGAGATGAGGCCCATGGTCATTCACTGTGACAACCAAATCTCTATCAAGCTTTCAAAGAATCTAGTGTTTCATGACAGGCCCAAGCACATAGAGATTAGATACCATATTCTCAGAGATAGGGTCCAATGAGGTATTGTGAGATTGCAGTACATATCCATAGAGGAGTAGGTGGCAGATATTCTCACTAAGCCCCTAGTGAAGGGGATTTTGTGATCTACATGGACAAGCTAGGGGTGGTAGAGAATCCCTTCCTTACTAGAAGGGAGTGTTGATTTTTGTAGCTTCGAGAGGTCTTCTGTATAGGCTAGTATATTGTGTATAGAAGAAGTCCTCTTTAGGTGGTTGTTCGAGGGGAGAAATTAATACGGTCTCCTTCCTAAGTTTTTATTTAGGACAAGTACATTGATTAATTATTTGATTAATGTAAACTTTGGGTTAAGTTTTTTCTAAGGATAAATAATTAAATTATTGAAGTGACTTAGGTCTAATCTTCATTGCTAGTCAAATAAAGCTAGGATTTAATCCTAGCCCTCAATCACTTTGGAGATTAGGGATTGGGCATATGGAGAAATTATAAAGAGAACCTAAGTGAGAGCATGGAGACACGAAGAGGGACATGAGTCATACTGCAGATTTGGTGGGTGAGAGATTCAAAGGCTCAAGAAATCAGAAAAAAATGTGCAACTGAGAGTTTGATTGAGCATAATTTTGTAGGTGGAGTGCACAAGAGGAGGGACAAGATTCGCTTGAGCATGAAGCCAAGGTGTGTCACAGGCTTGGAGAGGCCGAGAGGGTCCAGGGCGAGTTTGTGAAGATTTGTCATAAGTGTGGGGAGGCCAAGAGGTTTCAGGCCACCCTTGTGGAGGGGTCAAGCAACTTCATGAGGGCCAAACTTGTGAAAGAAAACCAGCAAAGTGCAGGATGAATTTCTAGGGGCCAATTTTGTCAAGTACTATTAGCTACATTTCTGTGTATTTTAAAAGAGCCATTTTCCCTGGCAAGTGAGCCTGTAATTTCTCTGAGAAAATTTAATGAAGAGAGATTGGAGGGTTAAAATAATGGTTGTTCTTGTCTAATATTTCTAGGTATTCTTTCTGAAATATTTTCCACTGATATTTGTTGAGTTAAATTGTAAGAGAATTTTTTGTTTGTAGTTTTTAGAAATTAATTTACTGCATAAAGAAAAAATTGGAGAGTAAAATAATTGCATAAGACAGTTAATCTATAATTTGTTGCATTTTCTACAAGATGCACAGTGGAATACAATTTTCTACCATATAATTATTTCCTAAGGATGTTCACACAATATTCTATGCCATTGATATCATTGAGCAATTATACTTCAGAAAATATCAATATTAAATGCAGTGGAAATACTAAATATCATAGAAAGTCAACCATGCACAATATAGACACAATTTTTACCTTGGTATTCACCCACCAACATTCCTTTAGGAGAAGTTATTCCTCAACAAGGTTTACAAATAAGCAATTTATCTATAAATTTGTGTCAATATCCAAGTCAAAATACCAGTGAATTCTGGTCAAATCTCCATCAAGTCAATGCTAGTCAAACCAAGTAAGAGTCAAATCTGTAGTCAAGCTTCAACTGGTCAAACTCAACCCTACGATCAACACAACCTTGTGGTCAAATCTGCCCTATTCTGCAGTCAAACTTGGCCTATTCTATGGTCAACACCTAGTCAAATCAGTTGGTCAAACTGTTGGTTTTTCCAGTACAATGGATGCAAGTACTTATTTCTAAAACTTGATAATTACTTCCAATGATATAGATGATTATTTACCTCTTTCAATGTATCGCTAAGTAATTACAAATTCAAAAACTCAACCATAGAAACACTAGATCAATAGAGATCACAATGCACAAAGTGACAAGAATATTATACCCTCAGAAAACCCACAATGAGAGAAAAAGCCAACCAACCTTTTTCTTAGAGAATCAATGCAACAAGAGATACATCAAAGTCAACTAACCAGCAAGATGACCATCCACCAAGGACCAAGTCAACCCTCCACAATTTTGTCCATAGAAGCTCTGCAATAAGGTATTCAAGAGAGCCAAGAAACATCCCACAAGACTACCTCAAAATTCGCATTATGCCATAGAGATATACCACATAAATAAGGTCTCCAAGAGGGTTGAAACGTGTCCTCTATCTCTGCCTCAAAATTTTCGTGGTAGTGATAGAATTTCATGCCTCGGAACCAAAAAAGATGAGTCTCAGATCTTCACATCATTCCTCGGAAAAATAGTGACTCAAACCTCGCATTTATTCCATAGGAGACGTGCCTCAAACTTCGCATATATGACACAGAAGATATGTGCCTCATACCCTTTGTATTAGCCTCAGACCTTCACATAAGGCTTAGACCAGATGATGCCCATTAGGAGGGATGCGAGTGGTTATTTATAGTCTTCCAATCATGCGAATAGATGCATCATCTAAGCAGGGTGACATCTCTCTTGGAGGGTCGACTTAGTCACTTGTGGAGGCAAATACAAAATTCAAATTTCCATTTTTACCGCTCTTGATGAGCCTTATAATATTTGTCTTTTTTAATACAAAAATAAATATTTTATTTTTCTTGCAAGCATGAAGAACATGCCTCAAATAATTTTTCTTTTACAAATATTATTCATATTTCACCATTACGAATGAAAATATTAGGAAGACCGACCATAGCTACAAAATTCAACACAAACAATTGATAAACTTAGTCTTCTTTCTGCACATATTGGGGAAAGAGAGAGAGAGAGAAATAAAAATAGAAAGATAACCTTCGAAAACATAACTCAAACTTGCTTTTTCGTTGATGAGAGAATTAGGCATCACATCATATATTTATACTTGTCGAATGGGGGTGAAATAACCCAAGTGTCACACCTGTTCATGAACTTGACCGACTTGATGCTCCAAAAATCAAATTTTATTTTAATTTTTGATAATTATTCTCGGCTAACATAGGCATGTGAGAATACTTCCTAATGCCACACCAAAAAATCAACACTCCCTCTTAGTGAGGGAGGTATTCTCCTTGGCTGCAAACAGATTTCTCCTTAGCTGAAATTTCTCCTCCACAAAAAAAGTTCATGAGCTTGCTATGCTAATGTATTGTCTCTTCACATGCATGTTTATAGATCACGCCATCTTAAAGTAGGCAATGTGACTCTTCACATGCACGTCTACAGATCACTCCATCTTAAAGTAGGCAATGTGACTCCTCACATGCACGTCTATAGATCACTCCATCTTGGAGTAGGAAATGTTAGTATCATGGGCCATTTACACCTGGCCAAATCAGCGTGGCTCAAATAAATTTATCAATCTCCTCTGGTCAAATCAACATGACCCAGCCAAAGTCCTTCATGGCTTCTCAGGAGAGGATTTGCCTCTGGACCATTCACCCCTTTGTTGGATCAGCATGGCCCAGCCAAAGTCCTTCATGGCTTCTCAAGTGAATTACATCAACATCCTCTAGTCAAATTAGCATGACCTAGCCAATATTCATCATCACTTCTCAGGTGAATGTATCCATCTTCCCTGGTCAAATCACCATGGCTTCTCAGGAGATGGTCTACCTAATCTAGCAAAGACATCAACACTCCTCAACGAAGGAGACATTCTGCATCATGCCAAGCTTGTCTATGAAGTATACAAACTTCGCTCTAGACAAAGGCTTGTTGATGTTGAAGAATGTAACTAGGTTTGGTCTTCATAATTGTATTTGAGTCATAATGAAATGTATTTATCGAAAGAAAGAAAAAGGGATTTATTATTATTATTATTATGACTTATTAAAGCATGGGTTTCATGCTTGGTTCATCATGTTATAGGTCAAAAGTTCCCATTGAGGACTCATAGATTTATATTGAGTCACCAGAGTCATTGTCCATTTTATGAGACCCTTCTTGGGATTTTGAATCATGTAAAAAGAATTATTATTGAGTAAAATAAGGCATTTGTCACCTCCACACCAAGTCGGCCTACATGAGGGTAATTCGAACTCCAGAAAATGCTACATATAGATGTGTAGTTCGGCTCACTTGGAGTATCTCACACACAAGTTTGATACTCAAGAAAGAGTAGCAAAAAAAGTGCGAAGTTGGAGAAGGAGGAGAATAGCAGGGAAAGACAATATTGAATTTCTGGGCTATCTCTCTCTCACACGTGCGAAGTAACTGGGCTACTGTTGGGGTCGAATTCTGGATTCTTCTGTTGGGTCAAAGTTCTGTTGCTGGAAGTCAAAACTCTGTTGCTGTAAATATTGAAGTGCTAGGTCGAAGTTATTGTTGGAAGGTCATCATTTGCAAAAGAAAGGAAGGGCTGACTTGGTGATTGGAGGAAGTCTGTGTCTAGGTCAAGAAGTCTTGGATCATCTCGTGAAACTATTGAAGGAAGAGTTGTTGACTGGGTTTTCCCCTAGATAGGGGTTTTTCCCTGGCTATCCACCTACATCTAGTGTCTTTGACATTCGTGTTATGATTTTGGTAATTGCTTGATGAACTAAGATAAAAGAAGGACACAAGAAAGTTAATAAGAACATAAGAATATCACAATTAATTATCAACATAAAGAAAATCTTTCTACCTTTCTGATTTTCCAACATGGTATTAGAGCTAAGGTGAAGAAGAAGGAAAAAAGCAACTTGAAGATCTATTGAAAGGAGAATAAGGAGTTTTAAGAAGTTTGAATAAGGAAAAGGATCATATAAGAAGTCAAGCCTACCATCTTCAAGAACAATGTCTAACTCGATGAAGGGAGAAAACAAATTAGAAGGAGCATCTAATTACAGGGCATGGAAAAAGAGGATATATCTCATCCTCGAGAAAAATAAAGTCTTGGATCTAGTCAAAGGAAAGGTAAAAAAGCCCACAAATGAATCAAGTGATGCAGAAAAGGCAAAGTTCAAAGAAACTGAGATATTGGCCATGATCCTAATGGTAGATGGAATAAATGACAACCTCATCTCATATATATCCAACATAGATTCTGCTCAAGAGATGTATGAGGCCTTATCCAAATTATTCACAATCCAGAATCTTGGTCAAATTGCAAGTCTTAAGAATGAACTAAGAACTATAAAGATGACAAAGGAAGACACTATGGCATCCTTTGTAAGGATAGCTAGAATCAGAGATGAACTCCAGGCAATACATGAGATAGTACCTGAAAAGGAGCTTGTAATCATTGCACTTCTAGGATTACCAACATCTTGGAGTGCCTTCTCATCAAATCTCAACAGTTGGAAAGAAACTCCTATATTCGAACAATTATAGAATGCATGTAGTCAAGAAGAAGTGAGAATTTCATTAGTAAACAACGGAAGGAAACTCCTATATTCGAACAATTATAGAATGCATGTACTCAAGAATAAGTCAGAATTTCAATAGTAAACAACAAAGAGAATGAAGAGGAGAAAATTTCAAATGCCTAATCCGCTCATCACAAGAACAAAGGAACCTTCAAGAAGTTTAAAGGGCCTAGAAGGAAGGTAGACGTATCCAAGATTGAATGCTACTCTTGTCACAAGATGGGTCACCATAGAAGCGATTGTCCTAAGAATCGGAGAAATAAAAAGAGAAACAAGGATCAAGCAAATGTTGCTGAAGAAGGATCTCCAAAGAAGAACAAGACCGAAGAATCATAAATAAAGGACTTCTACTACTAAGTCCCTCTACTCTAATTTTTTGAATTGTTTTTCTTTGCATTTTGATTTTTAGTACTTACAGGTTTAACATGCTTTGGAAAAATATTTTTGAATTGTTTTGATATAGTTATAGGTATCCCTCGAGATTGGATTGAGAGGGAGTACTTACCATTTTACAAAAATAAGTATCTTATTCCTTGTATTATCCTTTTTTTATTTGGTTTCATTCTCTCAATGAAGCTGTACTAGATGCTAATAACATTTCTTTTCATATTTTCCTTGTTTAGGAAAAACTTGTTGATATGCTCAAGGGCTATGGAGAAGATCTCACAAGACAAAGCATGATAGAAGTTCTATTGGAATTGATGTCCTATAAGTTTTGGGTAGAAAACAACTTAAAGGTATGTTTTAAAACATAAGCCTTGTTCTCTTCATAATAAAGGTACATTCATTCATTCTAATAAATTTGCTTTCAATTACTAACAAGTGTTATGTCTAGGACCTTTGAATCATAAAGATTCTTATCTGAGTGATTAATCATTAGATTGAATCTACCTTCATTAAAATCATCATGTTTGTGAAACCCTAAAAGGTTCTTTGTAAAACCCTAACCTAAGGGTATGCCAATGCTAACGTGAAAAACCCTAGCCTACTTAGGCTTACTGATCAAATCTAGAAAATACTATTCTTTTGATGTTTGGGGTTTTAATGGTAATGTCATGTTTGGAGTTTTAGTATTATTATGGAAACCCTAGTCCTTTAGGGTTGGATGGTAATGTATTCCTAGACCTTAAGGTTTTGGTAAATTAGGGTTTATGAGAAAAACCCTTATATATTGAGAGTAAGCTCCTAGGAATGAAACCCTAAGTGTATGTTTGTCCATCTGATCAAAACCCTAGCCTAATCTAGATTGTTATATATATGACTTTAAATGTATTGATATTTGTGTCTTAAGCTTACCTAGTGGATATTGATATGTTTGTACATGATTATGAAATCCTAGATATGTATATGTGCTAACCAAATTGTTGATGCTTATAGTGTGCAAATTCTAGGGTTTGCAACTAAGCCCTAGTAGAAGTTTGATATTCTAGGATATGGTGATATTGTTTCCATTATGATGATAAAATCTAGGGTTTACAACAAATCCTAGTAGAAGTTGATCATATTAGATTGTGTTGTGATTGGTTTTATTTGTTGACATCTAAGATGGTATCTAGGGCTTGTATTAATTCCAAGTAGAAGTTTAACATATGAATTCTAAAGTTTTTGAATGCATTGTAGAACTATGCTTGTTTGAATTGCTTCTAGGGTTTCCAATATATTATAGTAGAGTATGTCATATCTCTAGAAGAAATACTGAGGTCCTAGATATAATACGACTGATATCTTGATTGAGTTACTGATGTGATCTAGGGGTTATGACCTAACCCGAGCAAAAAGTTGAGGTTTAAAAATATGTGTCTCTTGTTGATTATGAGCCTAACTAAGTTTAAGTATTTGATGTTTAAAGTCTAATACTTCCATGATTCTGATATAGTTAAGTCCATGCTTCTATATATGTATTTGGTTGTACTTGCTATCTAAGTTGTGCAGGTACATAATCTTCAAGATATTGAAGATATTTGTAAGAAGAGTTGATTTGATTAATAAGCATGATGAATGATGATGGATCAAGATGACTTTGATAAGAAGGATTGAAGCATTCTTTGATATCATAGAAAGCAGTTGATCACCCTAAGTTAAGAGGGAGCCTGGATAACAAAAAGAGAATACCTCCCAAGTTGAGAGGGAGGGCATATTATAATCATGATGGATACCTTGAAGAAGAAATTGGAGAAATGTATATTGAGGTGTTGCTAAAAGAAGGAAAGCAAGATTCAATTGTAGAATATGTTGTTGCATGTGAAGTAGGAAAGGAAGTTGTATGATTGAAGAAATCTTCTGTTAAGATTTGTTTGGAAAGTCTTACTGTGATAAATTGTGAGGCAGCATCAAGATGATTGAAGACCCCGAAGGTTTGTGTTTACTTATGTATTTTAAAGTCTATTGTTGATTGGGGTTGTGGTTGTTTAGGTAAATCTCTCGAAGTTTTGGAAGTGTGCTTGATGTTACTGATCTGTGTGATCGAGATAGATTTGACGTGTTGAGGCTTTGTGTGTAATACACATTGCCTGGGAGGATATCTAACTAGCCTTTGTGTTGATGTCTAGTTCCCGAAGTAGGTAAGGTGGCATTGGTCATATAGCTCTGACCTTGCATTATGCACCTAGTTCCCTGGGTTGATGGTTAGCAAGTAAGCCTAATCGTACCTAGAGAGGCTGAAAGCTTTAGCCCATCTTAGTCCCACCTGGATAGATTTCCCTAGTCAAGAATCTAGTCTGTGGCACTGAGTGTGCCTAAATTCTTCATGGTTCATGTGTTTTGAGATCTTCCATGTACTTGTATGAATACCTCCCTAGTTAAGAAAGAGTGTTGAAGAATGTAACTAGGTTCGGTCTTCATAATTGTACTTGAGTCATAATGAAATGTATTTATCAAAAGAAAAAAAAAATGAATTATTATTATTATTATGACTTATTAAAGCATGGGTTTCATGCTTGGGTCATCATGTTATAGGTCAAAAGTCCCCATTGAGGACTTCTAGGTTTTATATTGAGTCACTAGAGTCATTGTCCATTTTATGAGACCCTTCTTGGAATTTTGAATCATGTAAAAGGAATTATTATTGAGTAAAATAAGGCATTTGTCACATCCACACCAAGTCGGCCCTTACCTGATCAAGTCGGCCTACATGAGGGTAATTCGAACTCTAGAAAAGGCTACATATAGAAGTGTAGTTCTATTCATTTAGAGTATCTCACACACAAGTTCGATACTCAAGAAAGAGCAACAGAAAAAAGTGCAAAGTTGCAAAAGGAGGAGAATTGCAGGGAAAGACAAGATTGAATTTTTAGGCTATCTCTTTCTCACACGTGCAAAGTTACTGGGCAATTGTTGGGGTCGAAATTCTGGATTCTGTTGTTGAGTTGAAGTTTTGTTGTCGGGTCGAAGTTCTGTTATTGGGTCGTTGTTGGGTTGAAGTTCTACTGCTGGGTCAAAGTTCTGTTGCTGGAAGCCGAAACTCTGTTGCTACAAGATCGAAGTGCTAGGTCGAAGTTGTTGTTGGAAGGTCATCATCTGCAGAAGAAAGGAAGGGTTGACTTGGTGATTGGAGGTTTTTGTGTCTAGATCAAGGAGTCTTAGATCATCTTGTGAAACTATTGAAGGAAGAGTTGTTGACTGGGTTTTGCCCTAGATACAAGTTTTTCCCTGGCTGTCTGCCTACATCTGGTGTCTTTGATCTTTGTGTTATGATTTTGGTAATTGCTTGATGAACTAAGATAAAAGAAGAACAAAAGAAAGTTAATAAGAACATAAGAATATCACAAGTAATTATCAACATAAAGAAAATCTTTCTGCCTTTCTGATTTTCCAACAGTTGACAATGTTTGCAATCTACGCATCTGTGGATATGTACTGGAGGTTCACTACTCCCTTCTGCACCATGTCTCGAATGAAGTGACTTGATCAAATAGTCCTACAAGAAGCTTCCAAAGCCACATTGCTTCACGACTTGCGACAATGGATGTGATATACTCTGCCTCTGTTGTACTGAGTGCGACAAAAGTCTACTTCCCGCTAAACCAGGATATCATAGTTGATACTAACCTAAAGAAGCACCCAGAGGTGCTCTTTTTGTCCTCAACACTCCATACCCAATCTGAGTCTATATGTCCTTGCAGCGTAACTTCACCACATAAGTCATATCTCAGACCATATCCAACTGTACCACGTAGATACCTCAACATATGCTTCGTTGCAAGTTGCAACCCAATGTATCTGCCTTGGCTCGACCATATACTGGCTCAGGGTATTCACTGCAATGAAAAAAAACTTGGTGTTAACCAGGTACATCAAGGATCCAATCAACTGTCTGTACATCATGGGATCCACCAAATCTGAATCTAAAGCGGAACCACTCAGCTTCTTCAGATTGGTCACCATATGTCTCATCAGGTCTTTGCCACACCTCCAATCCCAAGAAATAATGTGTCAAAGCCAAGATACTTCATCTCAAACTTTCAATGCCAACTCCCTCTGACACTAAAGCAACTCTTTTGTGGTAATTTAGGCTACTCACTTTGTCACGTAAGCAAGTCCTTCTGCCACTATTGCTTCCCCTGTGACTGAAGAATACTTTGTTGTTTAACATGGCTCCCTCATAGAAGGCATACAACTCCTAGAGACCTCCAGTCTCTGAGCATCTTGCTTAAAAATCTCAACACATGACATCCTCTTGGAAGGATGCCCCTTCCATTCTACCTGACTATCTACTTCCTCAGAACTAGAAGCTCTTTCGGGCATCTAGCACTGTCATAGACGTCCTAACAATCTATGCAGTCCTCCCCCTCGAACATCAATCACTTCCTGCTAAGTCTATGTTCGAGCCCTTAGGCGATACAAGAACCTGACCATCTAGCGACTGGAGAAAAAATCTCCTCATAGTCCACTCCCTCTTTCTAGGAGAACCCTCTTGCCACAAAACCTGCTTGTATGTTGCCATCTAATGCGTGAATCATCGCCTTGGCAGCCTCCACAATGGACCTGTTCTTCCTTTCCCCATTCAAGAGGCCATGGAAAAGAAAGGAAAAAATCATAACCAAGCAAAATACAAGGACAAGAGGCTAACTAAAAAATAAAAGTAATAATAATGAAGGGAGAAAAAATATAAAGTACTTATCTCATGATAGGAGGATTGTAGGGAATTGTCAACATCCTTTCCAACAAGTCTGTAAGAAGGTCTCAAAAACCTGTCATATGCCTTATCCACCAACCAAACATCACTACTATTGGTAATAGTTTCTAAAGGAAAAAAAAAAACCTTTCACTTCTTCTAAGGTGGATGCTCATCATCATCATCATCATCATCAACATTGGCTATTGATGCCTACTACTTTCCCTTCCTTTTCTTCTCAAGACACTGGGAGGCATAGTGTCCAAAATCATGACAAATGAACCACTTGATCTTTGACATATCTTTCTTCTTCTGATCCTAAACAGGAAAGGGTCTTCTATCTGTATCCTTCTTATAAAACTTTCCAAAGTTCCTTCTTCTTTTTCCTTTCCTTGTGTCAGCTGCAAGAGCTTGAGTTTATTCATTTTATGGATTTTGCAATCTATTCATGGGCAACAATCTGGTCTCCTCTTGGACACAATCAATCCATAGCTTATCAAACTTGGGCAGATTTTATCATGCACAAATTCCCTAAACAAACAGCTCCCATGAGGAAGGAAATCCATTGAGATTCACTGTAACAAGCTTTGTACCATCAATGGTACCTCCAATGGCTACAAGCTCATCTCTGATCTCGGAGACTCTCATAAGATATGAGACAACAGAATTTGATCTAGTCATCATGACATTATGGAGATGATTTCTCAAGGTTAACTTCCTACTAGTGTTGTTGCTCTCATACAATCCTACCAGAGCATCATATATTTCCTTGGCAGTCTTCAATGCAACAACATGAGGAATCAAGTGGTCCTTTATTGAATCTACCAAGATTATGTTCGCCTTGGCTTCATTCTTCTTATACTTGGCATTCTCCTCAACTCCCTCTGGCTATGGAATGACTTTCTCCACATAATCATGAAATTCATTCTCTTCCAAGATAAGCAGTATCCTAGTCTTCCAAGGTCTAAAATTGATGGCACCATCTAACCTGTCTTCAACTCTGAGACTTGGTGCCATTTTGACAAGAGATCTCAAAATCAAGTTGTTGAACACTTATCTCTTATGCTAACTTCGATGGTTGCTCTTTCAACAAAATTCTGATACCATGCTGACTTTTCTACAAGATGCACAATAGAATACAAATTTTTTCCAGATAATTACTTCCTAATGATGTTCACACAGTACTAAATACCACTGATATCATTGAGCAATTACACTTTAGAAAATACTAACAATAAATGCAGCAGAAATAGTAAAGATCATAGAAAGACAACCATGCACAATAGAGAAAACATTTTTACCTTGGGAAACCCAACCTTGGGAGAAAACCCAACAATTTTTCTTTAGCAATTTTTCTTTAGGAGAAATTATTCTTCAGTAAAGTTTACAAATCAGCGATTTGTCTAGAAAATTGTACCAATATCCAAGTCAAAATATCGATCAAATATGGTCAAAACTCCATGCAAGTCAATGTTGATCAAACCAGCCAAAAGTCAAATCTGCAATCAAAATTTGAACTGGTCAAACACGGCCCTGCAGTCAACTTAGACCTGTTACCCACCAATAGTGGGTGACCTCTATAGGAGAAATTTTCTCCTAGATTTGTCTTTAGCTAGAAACTAGCAGCCCCTTGCCACCTGATAATTATGATGTGCTACCATTCGCTACCACTTGAGTCAGCCATTGTGTACCCTCACCATCTGTCATGATCGTATGTTGGAAGGTGGCCCATCTGACCCTGAAGGAATGATTTTCCATTATGTAATTGGGTGATTTTCCATTATGTAATTGGGTGATTTTTCATTATGTAACTATCACAAGATGGGTCACTACAAGAGCTATTGTCCAGAGAATCCAAGTAATAAGAAGAGAGAAAGAGAACATGCGAATGTTGCTAATGAAGCTCCACCTAAGAAGAACAAGACCGAAGAATCAAAAGTCAAGGATTTATACTACCAAGTCCTCTCTCTCACACATATCCCTCTTAGTTTTCTATTTTTTGTTTTAAATTGTTCTCCTTTATGTTTTGATTTCTAGAATTTGTAGGTCTGATATGTCTTGTTAGAACATCTTTCTTTTGAATTTTGATAAGTTGTAGGTATCCCTCAAAGACTAGATTAAGAGGGAGCCTTCACCATTTTACCAAAAGAAAAGTATCTTATTCATTGTCTCCTCTTTTATGTTTGGTTTCTCTCTCATATAAAAATGTGTTCGTACTATAAGCTAATAATCTTTTCTTTATATTTTCCTTGGTTAGGAAAGCTTGTTGATTGCTCAAGGGTTATGGAGGAGACTTCAAAGAATAGACTTGAAGCATGGAAGACGTTCTAATGAAGCTCGTCAATATTTGATGTCCTACAAGGTTTGTTAAGGAACAACTCAAAAGGTATGCCTTAGACTATAAGCTTTGTTATAAGGTTATCTTTGTGAAAATTTTTGAATCTAACAAACCAAAAAACCTACTGCAGTAAACTGACTTGTATTACCTACATGTGTTTTCCATTTTACAAGTTTCAGAAATATTTAGAAAATATTAATGCAAATACATTGCAGCCTACACCAATATACAAATCAAGTACTAAAAAATAAATGAGACAATCATGCAAAGGACACATATTTTTGGACTAAGCATCCCCGGAAAAACCCAATGTGGGAAAACCGACGCAGCAGCGCTGAGGGTTTTCTATTACTAAGCAGAAGTTTTGAATACAAATGTTGGTTTCACTCCAGGCAAACTAGTGACAGATAAATACAATGGCGAAAAACTTGAGTGAGTTTTACCTCACTACACCCAGCAGATTCTGGCTGATCCGGCAACAAAATTGGGTGGCCTCAACGACAACTGTGTTGCCCCTTCGCTATAACTGTGTGGGCCTGCGTGGAGCTCTCTGAGGCTTTGCATCAACTCTTCTACCCATTGTGTCAGCTTTCTCCGGTTGTTCCGATAGTTCTAGCACTCTGCATGGAAGGCAACTCCCTCCCTCTCCACTGGCCATTCTGGCTTTGCGTCAAGGTTGTGTTGGCCCAAATTGGCCCAGCGTCAGCTCTCCTGGCTACTGCGCTGCATCCACAAGCTTCTATCCGCCTCTCTGTTTGTATTCCCGAACTATCACTGCCCCTCAGCTACAATATCTCCCCAATCGATTACCCTCATGAGAACTTCTCACCTCAGAAAATCAATTTCCTCAATCTCTCTGTGTGTCTTCTCAAACTGACCCAAAGCCTCCATTTATACTTTTCCTGTTGAGGAATCAATGGTCGAGATTAAGTCTCTAATCAACGACTAAGATTAAATTAGACTTGATCCTCGTCTCTTAGAAGCTTCTCACCCATATTTTCATTAATACCCATTAATATTTTAATTTTCCTAAGTTTAGACTAAGGAACCCCATTAAAAACATTAATTATTTTAATAAAATACAAACCGGGTGGAATTTCTCCAAACGATTTCTGGGTCTTGGAGATCTCATGTGTTCTAGCACCTCCACAAAATTTTCGAGCTAGAGCACATCCGATGCTACCCAAATATCAACACTCCCTCTTAGCGAGGAATGTGCTCTAGCAATACTTCCCAACAAAAATATCACACTGATCCACGGCATCGGTCCTCTGCGTTGCTAATGCTCGGCCTACTGCCCCTCATCCACTGCGATGCTGCAATCTGTACTGCTGCCCATGACACTACCACTGTCACTACTACATTTGTACTACAACTCCCTCTCAATATGTTGCATCATGCTACCCATAGCACTGCCACTGCTAACTATTGCAATGCAACTTAGTTGTTGAGAAGTAAGCAACTGAAAATCCACCCAAAAGCTGACATGTTGGTAAGTTTGGATGCCCCATGATGTTGAAGCTACCACTGCTGCTAATCTGTGCTAACCCTTTGATGCTACTGCGTTGTTGTTGTATCTTCTTTGTGCCTCCCGTACTTCTGCAACACTCCACTGCGTTGCTTCAGATTTTGGCACTCTAGTTCTGTCACTATTGCTCCATCATCCCTTGCATCAACTGACCCCATCATTCTGTTGTTGTCATTAAGGGTTCCCGTATTTGTATGTGATCCAAGAGTTTGGGCACCTCAATGATCCTATCCTCATGTTGTCCTCCCGACTACATCTCAATATTGCCCCACCTCTTCTCTAGAGGTGCATGAGCACTCATGGCACAATCCTCATCATCGTCCTCTTTGTCAGCATTCGTTGGAGCAGCCCTTGAGTCAGACTTCTCTTCCTTGCCCTTCTTCCGAGGGCACTATGTGGCGAAATGACCCATCTCTCCACATCTGAAGCATCTGACTTTGGATATGTAATTTTTCTTTCTTTTCTGCTACCCTTGTTGTCCCGCTCATGCAAGAGTTGCATCCTCCTCTTCCTCCTTCTTGACTTTGATCCCTTTGTTGCTGCTTCCCGCCTTGGTCAACCGTCTGATCTCTTCCTGTCGAAAAGTTGTCCACATCTCCTCCTAACTAGGAAGAGAAGCCCTGCCCAAGATGCTTTGGACAAAGGTTTCCCAGTCTTCAGTGACTACATTCACTGTAGTCCTGACCATAAATTCAGGATCTGGTATAGCCACTACGGAAGTTAGCTGGTCACGGATCTCTTGCAGCCTAAGAAGGAAGGGATCGATTTCTTTTGCATCTGAAACTATCTCAGCTAACTCTCAAGCAACATCTTCCGCTGAATGGAAGTTCCCTCGTACAATGTGGTCAAGGCCTCCCACATTTCCCTTGTTGTGTCTTTCTCAACAATATGTGGGATCACATGATCTTTGACCCCATCCAAGATCATGCACTTTGCTTTTGCCTGAGCCTCCTCATACTTCTTGAGAGGATCAGCGTCAACCGCAACAACAACCGTCTTCAGGGCATAATCCTTGACACGATTTTTATCCAAAACTACCAAGATCTTGGCCTTCCAAATGACGAAGTTGGATGCTTCATCCAACCTGTCTTGATCCCTCAATCCATTAACGGCCATCTTTGCTCAAATGAATGTCGAACTAGTTCTCTTCTCCCTCTTTCGTTGTTGCCCCAGCAAAACTCGGATCTGGATTTCTTTGGCGCTAGAAATCCTCTAAGGAACAAGCTCCCTCTGAATTTCGATTTCCTTCACGGAAATCCTTCTGCCAACCACTGTCAAACCACCCCTCTTTGATCTCTCTTTGCTATTGCTCAGCTATGGATCTAGATTTCTTGGCAAGAAATCTTCTGAGGAACTGATTCCCTCTACTTTGCTTCTGCCCCACTAGGTATTGTTTTGCACCAACAGAATCAGCACCCCATCAGCAACTTCAGATGAAGTATATGTTGCACCTCTAGCCGTGGCAAACGGAAAAACGAGACTCCACAGTTTCTGCGCTGGCCCAATAATCATTGCGCTTCCTTCTGCAGCAACACTATCACCCAATTAGGTTGACGCAGGCTCTGTGTGAGTCTCCCTTGGTGACTGCATAAACCCCCCTCTGCTCTCTTGGCTAGAAACTGCATTCTCTCGGGACAGTTGTCTTCAACACATATTTTCCTATGTCTTTTCGTCGATGGCTTCAGTCCTCCTTGATCTGCAATCGTTCTGATACCATGTGAAAATTTCTGAATCTAACAAACCAAAAATCCTACTGCAGTAAACTAACTTGCATTACCTACTTGTGCTTTCCATTTAACAAGTTATCTTCATAAATATTCAGAAAATATTAAAGGCAAATGCACTACAGCCTACACCAATATACAGATCAAGTACTGAAAATAAATGAGACAATCATGCAAAGGACACACTTATCTTTTGCCTAAACGTCCCCGAAAAATCCCAATGCGGGAAAACCGATGCAACAGCTTTGAGGGTTTTCTATTATTAAGTAGAAGTTTTGAATAAAAATGTTGGTTTCCCTCCCAGCAAACCAGTGACAGAGAAATACAATGGCGGAAAACCTGAGTGAGTTTTACCTCACTTAACCCAGCAGATTCTGGCTGATCCGGCAGCAAAACGGGCTGGCCCCGGCTACAACTGCGTTGCCCCTTCACTATAACTGGTGGGCCTGCGTGGAGCTCTCTGAGGCTCTGCGTTGGCTCTACGTCATCTCTTCTGCCCACTGCATCAGCTTTCCCCGGTTGTTCCGGCACTCTGCTTCGAAGGCAGCTCTCTCCCTCTGTGCTGTCCCTTCTAGCTTTACGTCAAGGCTGTGTGGGCCTAGACTGGCCCAATGTCAACCCTCCTGGCTACTGCGCTGCCTCCACAAGCTTCTCTCCGCCTCTTTGTCTGTATTCCCGAACTATTACTACCCCTAAGCTGCAAGATCTCCCAAATCGATTTCCCTCCTTAGAACTTCTCACCTCAGAAAATCGATTTCCTCAATCTCTCTGTGTGTCTTCTCCAACTGACCCCAAGCCTCCATTTATACTTTTCCTATTGAGAAATCAACGGTCGAGATTAAGTCTCTAATCAACGGCTAAGATTAAATTAAACTTTATCCTCGTCTCTTAGAAGCTTCTCATCCATATTTTCATTAATACCCATTAATATTTTAAGTTTAGACTTAGGAACCCCAGTAAAAATAGTAATTATTTTAATAAAATACAATCTGGTTAGAATTTCTCCAAACGATTTCTGGGTCTTGGAAATCCCATGTGTTCTAGCCACTCCACAAAATTTCGGAGCTAGAGCATGTTGAAATTTCCAAGTCTGACACATTATAAATCCCTACTTCATTATTTGATTTATTATCTCCTACTTGTTCTTTCCATTAACAAGTTATTTATAGATATAAATACCGAAATAAACGCAAATGCAGCCTTAACACATATACAGATCAGCAACTGAAATAACTAAGACAATCACAAAAGAGACACCGTTATTTTTGGACAATCGTACCCGGAAAAACCGGTGCAGCAGATATGAGGGTTTTATTATAATGTCGTTTTTTGAATACAACTAGTGTGCCAGAAATGGCTCACCCTTCAAAGAATTTCCTTAGCAGAAGTACCTCTTCTCAGAGACAGATATTTTGACTAATAAGCAATCGGATGATTGATCCCACAGCAACTTCGACAGTTCCTCAGCTGGACAGCAAAAGCTGCTCCAAGCTTTTCTCTCTGGAACTGCGTCACCCTCTTCTGCTCTGCGTCTGCCTCTCAACTTCCAGTCTGCCCCACGAAAATTCCTTGAAGCTGCCTCTTCAGTCCAGCGTCAGCTCTACTACCCTCTGCGTCAGCTTCTTGGCCCTCTGCATCTTCTGCGCTGGCCTCCTCAGCCTCTACATCAGCCATGATTGCCTCTGCATCAGCCTTCCTAGGCTCTGTGCTCTCTCCGACACTTTCTATGCCTCTCTGATATGTATTCTCGGCCTTCTGCGAAACTGCCCCTCACTGCAACAGATCACTAGTTCGATTCTCTCAGCAAACCCTGCCCTAGAAAATCGAATTCTTGATCAACTTGGTGTATCTCCAACTGACCCTCAAGTCTCCTCTTATACTTTTCCTGTTGACGATTCAACGGTCGAGATTAAGTTCTTAATCAACAGATAAGACTAGATTTGGTTTGATCGTCGTCATTTACAACTTTCTCACCCATATTATATTAATACACATTAATATTTTAATTTTCCTAAGTTTAGACTTAGGAACCCCATTAAAAATATTAATTATTTTAATATCTCTACATCTGGGTCGAATTTCCCCAAACAATTTCTGGGTCTTGGAGATCTCATATGCCCTAGCCTATCCACCAATTTTCATGGCTAGAGCACATTTGATGCTACCAAAAATCAACACTCCCTCTTAGTGAGGAATGTTCTCTAGTAATGCTCCACCACTGAAACATTACACTGGTCCTCTGCACTGGTACTCGTGTTGATGCTTGGCCTACTGCCTCACATCCCCTGCACTGTTGCTCCCTATACTGCTTCCCATGACACTGCCACTACTACTGCTACAACTGTACTGGAGCTCCCTCTCAACATGCTGCCCATGTTGCCCCTAGCATTGCCACTGCTAACTACTGCACTACAACTCAGTTACTGAGAAGTAGGTAACTGACTTCTCCCAAATACTAACATACCAGTCAATCTGGAAGCCTCGTGATGTTGACGTTGCCTTTGCTGCTATCCTGTGCTCCCTCTGCTACCATTACTTTGCTGCATACACCTTTGTGCCTCTCGCACTGGTGCAACCTCAACAGCGTTGCCTCAGACTTCTGCATCCAAGCATTGCCTTGCTGCTCCACTAAACTTCGCTCCACCCGACACCTGTCATCATGCTACTGTTGTTAAGGGCTCCCGTAGCCAGATGTGATCCAAGAGTTTGGGCACCTCAAGGATCTTGCCCCTATCATGTAGTCCTCCTGCCTACAACTCGATGTCTCCCCACCTCTTCTCTAGAGGCGCATGAGCACTCATGGCACAATCGTCATCAGTCTCGACCTCTTTCTCCGCCTTAGCTAGAGCTGCCTTTGAATCAGACGCTTCTCCTTTGTTTTTATTCCTGGGACAATGAGATGCATAATGTCCCAGCTCCCCACGATGGAAGGACTTAACCTTGGAGATGTCCTTCTTCTTCCTCTTCCCTTGTTGTCCCACAGATGCTAGAGCCGCATCCTCCTCCTCTTTCTTGATTCGACCTCCCTTGCCACTACTCCCTGCCTTGGTCATCCTCTTGATCTCTTCCTGGCGAAGAGCTGCCCACATCTCCTCCCAACTGAGAAGAGTAGCCCTGCCCAAAATACTTTGGACAAACGTCTCCCACTCCTCGGAGACTACATTTAGGGCAGTCCTGACCATAAACTCTGGATTCGGTGTGGAACCCGCGGAAGTAAGCTGGTCACAAATCTCCTGCAACCTGAGAAGGAACAAATCTATCTGCTCTCCCTTCTGCATCTAATATGACCGCAATTGATTCTCCAATAGCATCTTCTTTTGCACGGAAGAGCCCTAGTATAAGGTGGTCAACACTTCCCACATCTCCCTTGCTGTATTATTCTCTGCAATATGTGATATGACATGATCTTTGACCCCGTCTAGGATCAAGCATTTTGCCTTCGCCCCAGCCTCCTCATACTTCTCATTAGCATTCGAGTCAACTTGGACAGCTACGGTTTACAAGGCGAAGCCCTTGATGCGATGTTTGTCTAGGATTGTCAGGATCCTGGCCTTCCAGATGACAAAGTTGCAAGCCCCGTCCAACCTGTCCTAATCCCTTAATCCGTTTATTGCCATTTCAGCTCCTCTTCTAGACTCCCTCTAAGCCTCGACTTCCCTCCTCGAAATCTCCTTGATTTCCCTCCTGGAAATCCTCTAGCCAACTATCGAACTACTCCTCTCCAATCCTCCTTTGTCGCTGCAACACGGATCTGGATTCCTTGGCTAGAAATTCGTCGAGGTAGTGATTCCCTCTACCTTGGTTCTGTCTCCTTAGACATTGTTTTGCTTCGACAGAAACAGCGTCCCACCAGCTCCTCAAATCACAATCTGCCCACAGCTCCCCAAGCCCCAGCAACTGAAGAAACTGAGCCCTTCAGGCTCTGCGCAATCCCGACAAAGGCTGAATCTACTCCTCCTGGCCACAACGTCAATCCTTCCTGGCTGAGAAAGATGACCGGGCACTGCGTAGGTCTGATTTGCCCCTCTTTGCCTCTGCATTGGCCCTCCTCCTGGCTCGAAATGATGGCGCAGGCTCTACATCACTTCTTCTCCTACTGCTTCTGCTCTGGAACAACGATGTCTCTCGGAAAAGTTGCTATTGCTGCAAATTTCAAATTTTTACTGGTGCCTTCAGTCCTCCTGTGATCTGCAATGCTCTGATACCATGTTGAAATTTCTAAGTCTTACACATTAGAAATCCCTATTGCATTACTTGGTTTATTATCTCCTACTTGTTCTTTCCATTAACAAGTTATTTATAGATATATATACTGAAATAAACACAAATGCAACCTTAACACATATACAGATCAGCAACTGGAATAACTGAGACAATCACACAAGGGACGTCATTATTTTTGGATAATCGTCCCCGGAGAAACCTAATGCGGGAAAACCGGTGCAACAAATATGAGGATTTTATTATTATGCAATTTTCTGAATACAACTAGGGTGCCAGAAATGGCTCACCCTTCAGAGAATTTCCTTGACAGAAGTACCTCTTCGTGGAGACAGATATTCCAACTGATAAGCAACCAGATGATTGATCCCACAGCAACTTCGACAATTACTTATTGTTGCTTAATGATGTTATGGGATAATGATGTTGATCCTTGAAGACGATTGTTGTTCCGGTTGATGTTGATCCTCTCAAGAAGTACGACGAGGCTCAAGCTAAAGCGAAGTGCATGATCTTGGACGGGGTCAAGGATCATGTGATCCCACATATTGTTGAGGACACAACAAGAGAAATGTGGGAAGCCTTGACCACACTGTGTGAGGGAACTTCCGTTCAGCGGAAGATGTTGCTTGAGATTCAACTCAGACAGTTTCAGATGCAGAAGGGAGAAGAAATCGATCCCTTCCTTCTCAGTTTGCAAGGGATCCGTGACCAGCCAACTTCCATAGGGGCTATACTAAATCCTGACTTTAAGGTCAGGATTGCCCTTAATGCAGTCACTAAAGACTAGGAAACCTTTGTCCAAAGCATCTTGGGCAAGGCTTCTCTTCCCAGTTGGGAGGAGATATGGGCAACTCTTCGACAGGAACAGATCAAATGGTTGACAAAGGCGGGAAGCAATAGCGAAGGGATCAGAGTCAAGGAGGAGGAAGAGGAGGATGCAGCTCTCGCATCAGCGAGATATCAAGGGCAGCAAAAGAAGAAGAAAAAGGACATATCCAAAGTTAAATGCTTCAGAAGTGGAGAAATGGGTCATTTCACCACACAGTGCCCTCAGAAGAAGGGTAAGGATGAGAAGTCTGAGTCAAAGGCTGCTCCAACGAAAGCTGAAAAAGAGGACGATGATGAGGATTGCGCCATGAGTGCTCATGCACCTCTAGAGAAGAGGTGGGGCGATATTGAGCTATAGTCAGCAGGACTACATGAGGGCAAGATCCTTGAGGTGCCCAAATTCTTGGATCACATACGGCTACAAGAGCCCTTAATTACAGTAGCAGAATGAAGAGTCAGTTGATGCGAGGGATGATGGAGCAACAGTGGCAGAACTAGAGTGCAAAAGTCTGAAGCAACGCAGTGAAGTGTTGCAAAAGTGCAAGAGGCACAAAGAAGGCAGTAGCATCAAAGGGTCAGCATAGATTAGCAACAGAGGTAGCTTCAGCATCACGAAGCATCCAAACTGACCAACATGTCAGCTTTTGGGTGGCTTTTCAATTGCTTACTTCTCAGCAACTAAGTTGCAGTGCAACAGTTAGCAGTAGAAGTGCTATGGGCAGCATGATGCAGCATATTGAGAGGGAGGTACAATACAAATGTAGCAGTGATAGTGGCAGTGTCATGGGCAGCGGTACAGATTGCAACAGCGCAGTGGATGATGGGCAACAGGTCGAGCATCAGCAGTGCAGAGGACCGATGTCGTGGATCAGTGTGATACTTCTGCTAGGAAGTATTGCTAGAGCACATTCCTCGCTAAGAGGGAGTGTTGATATTTGGGTAGCATTGGATGTGCTTTAGCTCTGAAATTTTGTGGAGGGGCTAGAACACATGAGATCTCCAAGGCCCAAAAATCGTTTGGTGAAATTCCACCCGGATTGTATTTTATTAAAACAATTTATATTTTTAATGGGGTTCCTAAGTCTAAACTTATGAAAATTAAAATATTAATGGGTATTAATGAAAATATGGGTGGGAAGCTTCTAAGAGACGAGGATCATGTCTAATTTAATCTTCACTGTTGATTAGAGACTTAATCTCGACTATTGATTTCTCAACAGGAAAAGTATAAATGGAGGCTTGGGGTCAGTTGGAGAACCACACAAAGAGATTGAGGAAATCGATTTTCTGAGGTGAGAAGTTCTCAGGAGGGAAATCGATTAGGGAGATCTTGCAGCTGAGGGGCAGTGATAGTTCGGGAATACAAACATAGAGGCGGAGAGAAGCTTGTGGAGGCAGTGCAGTAGCCAGGAGAGTTGACGTTGGGCCAGTCTGAGCCCACGTAGCCTTGACGCAAAGCCAGAAGGGCCAGCACAGAGGGAGAGCGCTGCCTTCCACGCAGAGTGTCAGAACTGCTGAAAACCGCCAGAACAACTGGGGAAAGCTGACGCAGTGGGCAAAAGAGCTGACACAGAGCCTCATAGAGCTCCACGCAGTTACTGCGAAGGGTCAGCGTAGTTATAGCCAGGGCCAGCCAGTTTTGTTGCCGACCAGCCGGAATCTGCTGGGTGAAGTGAGGTAAAACTCACTCAGAATTTCCGCCATTGTATTTCTCTATCACTGGTTTGCAGGGAGGGCAACCAGCATTTGTATTCAAAACTTCTACTTAATAATAGAAAACCCTCAGAGTTGTTGCACCGGTTTTCCTGCATTAGGCTTTTCCAAGGACGTTTAGTCCAAAAATAAGTGTGTCCTTTGCATGATTGTCTCATTTATTTTTTACTACATGATCTGTATATTGGTCTAGGTTGCATTGTATTTGCATTTAATATTTTCTAAATATTTCTTAAAATCACTTGTTAAATGAAGAACACAAGTAGGTAATGCAAATCCGTTTACTGCAGCAGGATTTCTTACTTGTTCGATTCATAAATTTTCATAATTTCTTGTTAAAACCTTATATATAGTACTATGATTAGATTGTTGTTTTGAATCTAAGGCCTTGTATATCAAAATGAAATCTATGGTTTATGACAAAACCCTAGCAAGAGGTTGAAGTCTAGTATATATTTTGTTGATTATGAACTTAACTAGGTTTAGGTGTCTAGTGTCTAAAGTCAAAATGCTTCCATATGATTCTGTTATAGTTAACTTCATGCCTTTGTATGTTCGTACTTGCTATTAAAAGTTTTGCAGGTACACAATATTCAAGATGTTGAAGATGATTGAAAGTAAAGATGACTTGATAATGATGAGAATGATGAAGCAAGCTATAAGAATGATTATGATCAAGATAATATAAGAAAGATGAACCCTTGAAAGAATGAAGTTTCTCTGATGTTATCTCCCCAAGTTGAGAGGGAGTTTGTATAGAAGAAAAGTGCATCTCCCCAGTTGAGAGGGAATGCATATTATGACAATGAATACCTTGAAGAAAGCATAAAACTGAAAAATAAAAAGACTTGAAAAGTTTTGACAGTGTCTTGGTGTTGTTGAAGAAATGAAAGAAAAAAAGCTTCTGAATATTTGAATATGAATAACTAAGTGAATAACTAAGTGGCATCAAGATGATTGAAAACCCTAAAGGTTTGTGTTTATTTGTATATGTATATTTGAAAGTTTAATGTTGATTAGGGTTTGTGTTTGAACAGGTAAATCTCTCCATAAAGAAGGATGAATACTTGGGAAGCATGCTTGGACAAATGGATATATCTAGTTTACTAGGGAGAGATGAAGCATCTAATGGCGGATGCTTGGGAGGACATCTGTGTTTGAAAATGTAACTAGGTTCAGTCTTCATTAATGTATTAATGTACTTGTCAAAAGAATAAAGAAAAGAATTTTTATTATTGTAACAATGACTTATTAAAGCATGGGTTTCATGCTTGCGTCACCATTATATTAGTCAAAGTCCCCATTGTGGATTCCTAGGATATTGAGTTTATAAAGTCGTTGTACATTCAAAGAGACCCTTCTTGGGCTTTTGAATCATGTAAAAAGGTCTAGTATTGAGTCAAATATAGTTTATGTATCCTCCACACCAAGTCGGCCTCAGTACACCAATTCGACCTCCCTTGAAGCCTATAAATAGAAGCAAGTTGAATTCATTTAGAGCATCTCATCTCAAGCTAGTTTGATATCTCTAAAGAAGCTAGACAAATGTGAAGTGGATCTAAGGAAGAAAAGGAAGTGCGAGTTGGGTGGAGTCTAAGGAGAAGAAGAAAATCGAACTTTTGGTGCCTCTCTCTCTCTGTTTCATGCCCTAGTTTGGGAGATCGAAGTCTTCCAAGTTTCGTTGTTGCGTGATGCCGAAAGTTGTTGCCTGATGCTAAAAGCTGCTACATAGTCAAAGTTGCTGGGAAAGAGGTTGAAGTTCTAGGAGGCTTACTTGGTGTGGAGGGAAGGTTTTGCCTTTGTTTAGGGTGAAGAGTCTCAAAAGAATACTATTGAAAGGAAGAGAATTTTGACTGGATTTTCCCCTCAAGGGACGTTTTGCCCTGGCATAGTGCCTATATCTTGTGTCTCTTCTTTTGTGATCTTCATACACACTTAATATGGTAATTGCTTGCTGAGAGATAAGATAATAAAGAAGTAAACGAAGCCAACATGACTCACAAGTAATTATCAAGAAAGAGGAATCAAACCCTAATCTAGTTGTATTGATTTCTCAACATGGTATCATAGCTAAGGTCAGGAAGGGTTGAAGATCACTTTGTTGGCATTGATTCTCCCTCTTTGATGAATTACATAAGAATGGGTATCAACACTGTTGGACACTAGATCAAGAGGGTCATCCACTACTTATTCAACAAGATCAAAAGTCAAGGGTTCTTAGTTGCTCTTACAGGTTCTCTTAGTGATGACAATGCACAGATAATTGATAGCGAAGCAACAAGACACGTGACAGGAGAAAGTAAACAACTTCATACACAATCAAAGGAGTTATCTTCGCATGCAATGGAATTGGGTGACAAAAAAAGCTATGTTGTTAGAGGCCTAGGATCAACATCGTTGAAGATGGAAAATGAATCGAAGTTGCACCTCAACAACATTCTATATGTTCCAGGTTTGAAAAAGAATTTGCTTTCTATTTCTTGTTTATAAGATAAGGGAGAAAGAGTTGCTTTTGTTGATGGAAAAGTATTGGTTTGGGGAAAAGACTCTAGCATTGATAAAGCTAAGGTTATTAGAGTTCGTGAAGGAATCCTTTATAGGGTTATTACACCACCTCCTCAAGCTTTGGTTCACATGGAAATCAATCCCATTGAGCTATGGCATAGGATATATAGTCATCTACATTATAAGGTCATCCCTACTCTTAGTCAATTGGTTCATGGCATCCCCAATATGAAGTTACATCATGAAGGTGTGTGCAAGGGATGCTCTTTGGGGAAACACACAAGAAAGCCATTTCCTAATAGTGAAACTAGGTCTAAAGAAATACTAGACCTCATTCACTCTAATGTGTGTGAGCCCATGTCTGACAAATCACTTGGAGGTCATCTCTACTATGTAACATTCATTTATGACTATTCTAGAAAGAGATGGCTCTACCTTCTCCAAACAAAAGATGAAGTGTTTGAAATGATCAAAGAATTTAGGTCCAAAGTGGAAACCCTAACCGAAAGAAAGATAAAAGCTCTAAGGTTCGACAATGGTGGGGAATACATTACTAAGGAATTGATTGCATATTGTAAGGAAGCACGAATTAAGACGGAGCTCATTGTTCCCTATTATCCCGAGCAAAATGGAATGGACGAAAAGAAGAATAGGTCAATTGAAGAAGGCATTCGAACAATACTCCTTGATCAAGACCTACCAAAATTCTTATGGGGACAAGCAGCAATGACAACCATGTACATTCAGAATAGAAGTCCTCATAGAAGTCTTAATACTAAAACACCCGAAGAAGTATTCACGGGAAAGACGCCGAGTGTGGATCACCTCTGAATATTTGGAAGTCCAGCATATATTCATGTTCCAAAAGCCAAGCAAAAGAAATTGGATTCTACAAGTATCAAGGGAATATTCGTTGGATATAGTCTCTCTTCAAAAGCATATAGAATCTACATTAAGGAAGGGAGACATATCGAAGTAAGCAGGGATGTCATATTCGATGAAAATCAAGCCTACAAGAAATCAAAGGATATTCCTATTGACTCTGATGACGAAGAAGTTCCAATATTTGAAGAAGAAGAAGATCACCATGAAAACCCTACTACAAATCAAGAAGATGAAAAAGGACCAAGTGAGCCTATTCAATCTGTGGTTATCCCAACCACTAGGAAAAGGCCAAATTGGTTAAAAGCAACATTAGAAGATGTTGAAGGACATGAAGCTGTGAAAGGAACCTTCAGGGAAAGTAAGAGACCAAAAAGATACTCTGGTTATGCTACATATATGACAAAGTTGATTGAAGCCGAACCATCTACATTCAAGGAAGTTGCTCATCAAGAAGTTTGGAAGAAAGCAATGCAAGAAGAATATCAATCCATTATGAAGAATGGGGTTTGGGAAATCGTTCCTAGACCTAATGACAAATCGGTTGTCACCTCCAAATGGATCTACAAGATCAAACATGTTGTCGATGGAAGTATAGATAAATACAAAGCTAGATTCATTGCAAGGGGTTTCTCTCAAAAGGAAGGCATTGATTATGAAGAAACCTTTGCACCCACAACAAGGTACACTACCATTAGATCTCTAGTTTCATTGGTTGCTACAATGGGTTGGAATATCCATCAAATGGATGTGAAGACCGCATTTCTGAATGGGACCATTGATGAACAAGTGTATATCGATCAACCCGAAGGCTTTGAAGTTAATAGCACGGACTCTCATGATTGCAGACTTAAGAAAGCCCTATATGATTTGAAGCAAGCACCTAGGGCATGGTATGCAAGGATGGATGCATATCTACTTAGAAGTGGGTTCGTAAAGAGTCATGTTGATCTGAATCTCTATATCAAGGTCGTGAAAAATGAGCCCGTCATTATTCTACTATATGTGGATGATCTATTCAGTACAGGTGTGGAACGAAGAATTCAAGAATGCAAAAAGATGTTGGCAGCAGAATTTGAAATGAAGGATCTAGGTCTGATGCACTATTACCTAGGTCTACAAGTATGGCAGAAACCTGGGGAGATATACTTGGGGCAAGGAAAGTACATTATCAAGTTGTTGCAGAAATTCAAGATGATGGACTCCAAGCCAATGACTACTCCTATGATCACCAATCTCAAGAAGTTGAGGGGCTCTGACTCTAGTCTCGTGGATCCTACCTCCTATCATCAGTTGGTGGGCTCCCTAATGTATCTAGTAAATACTAGGCCAGATATATGTTTTGCAGTAAACATTCTTAGTCAGTTTCAGTTGGAGCCTCGTCATGATCACTGGATAGTTGCCAAACACATATTGATGTATCTTCGTGGCACTATACATCACTGCCTAAAATACGATAGTAAGGAAGTTAAGCTGATCGGTTATACAGATTCTGATTGGGGTGGGAGTGAGACCGATGGAAGGAGCACTACTGGAGGATGTTTTAGTCTAGGAGTTGTTATGATTTCATGTATTACTAGGAAGCAAGATCTCGTTGTTTTAAGTAGTGTTGAGGCAGAATATGTGGTTGCATGTGAAGTAGGAAAGAAGGTTGTTTGGTTAAGGAAGCTTCTGACAGATTTGTTCGAAAAGTCTCTGGGTCATACTCTGATTAATTGTGACAATCAAAGTTGTCTCAAGATCTATGGAGATCCCGTGTTTCATGCTAGAACAAAGCATATCAACAATAACTTTATTAGGAACTTGGTGCAGGATGGGATAGTGAAGTTGGAGTATGTCTCGACAAATGAACAGGTAGCAGACATACTAACAAAGGCTCTTCCTAACAAGAAGTTTGAGTATTTGAGAAGCATGCTTGGTTTAGTAAATATTGTTGATTGTATTGATGATAAGAGATTGGAAGAGATTTGTTGAGTCTTTGTGAGTGAATCATTGTCTGGGAGGACATCGGGTCGACATTTTGTGTTGATGTCTAGGTCCCAAAGTATGGAGGGTGGTGTGGGTCGTAGAGCTCTGACCATGGATACGCACCTAGGTCCCTGGGTTGATTGTTAGCAAGTAAGCTTGATGGTTGTACCTAGAGAGGATGAAAGCTTCAGTCCACCTTATTCCCACTTGGATAGATTACCCTCATTAGGAATCTAGTCCATGGCATTGTTGTGCCTAAACTGTTGAGAGACCAATGGATGGATTGCCCTGGTCAGGAATCTAGTCCATGGCATTGCGATGCCTAAACTCTCCATTGTTCATATAGTTTGAGATCTTCCATTATATTTGTATATTATAAATACCTCCCTAGTTAAGAGGGAGCATTGGAAAATATAACTAGGTTTGGTCTTCATTAATATATTAATGTACATGTCAAAAGAATAAAGAAAAGAATTTTTATTATTGTAACAATGACTTATTAAAGCATGGGTTTCATGCTTAGGTCATCATTATATTAGTCAACGTCCCTATTGTAGACTCCTAAGATTAATATTGAGTTTATAGAGTCATTGTACATTCAAAGAGACCCTTCTTGGGCTTTTGAATCATGTAAAAAGGTCTAGTATTGAGTCAAATATACTTATGTGTCCTCCACACCAAGTCGGCTTAGAAGAGATCAAGTCGGCCTAAGGACACCAATCTGACCTCCCTTGAAGCCTATAAATAGAAGCAAGTCATTTTCATTTGGAGCATCTCATCTCAAGCTAATTCGATATCTCTAAAGAAGCTAGAGAAGGGTGAATCGGGTTTAAGGAAGAAAAAAAAGTGCGAGTTGGGTGGAATCTAAGGAGACAAAGAAAATCGAACTTTTGGAGCCTCTCCCTCTCTGTTTCATCCCCTAGTTTCCCCTAGTTTGAGAGATCGAAGTCTTCCAAGTTTCATTGTTGCCTGATGCTGAAAGCTGCTACACAATGGAAGTTGTTGGGAAAGAGGTCGAAGTTCTAGGAGGCTGACTTGGTGTGGAGGGAAGGTTTGGTCTTTGTTTAGGGTGAAGAGTCTCAAAAGAATACCATTGAAAGGAAGAGAATTTTGACTGGGTTTTCCCCTAGAGGGGGGCTTTTCCCTGGCATAGTGCCTATATCTTGTGTCTCTTGTTTTGTGATCTTCATACACACTTAATATGCTAATTGCTTAATAAAGAAATAAACGAAGCCAATATAACTCACAAGTAATTATCAAGAAAGAGGAACCAGAACCTAATATACTTGTATTGATTTCTCAACAATCTGGTCGGCCTATGTGTTGATGTCTAGATCCTGAAGAGGGATGGTGGCGTTGGTCATGGAGCTTTGACCTTGGATACACACCTAGATCCCTAGGTTGATGGTTAGCAAGTCTGATGGTACCTAGACTGGCTGAAAGCTTGAGTCCATCTTAGTCCCATCAGGATAGATTACCTTGGTCAAGTATCTAGTCTGCAGCACTGAGTGTGCTAGAACTCTTCGTAGTTCATTTTGGAGATCTTCCATGTACCTTTATATATTTGTAATTATGAATACCTCCCTAGTTAAGAGGGAGTGTTGAAGAATGTAACTAGTGTCAGTCTTCATAATTGTATTTGAATCATAATGAAATATATTTGTCAGAGGAAAGAAAAAGAAATTTTATTATTAAATAAATTTACTTATTAACGCATGGGTTTCATGCTTGGGTCAATCATTTTTAGGTCAAAGTCTCCATTGAAGACTTCTAGGGTTTATGTCAAGTGTCCTTGTCCATGTCAGAATGTAAAAAATCCTTCTAGCAATTTATTTGTGAAGAAAAAAATTATTTTAATGTATTTTAGGTCTTCTAGGCCTCCTCCACCAAGTCGGCCTCAAGGAAGGACAAGTTGGCCTCAAACAGGGGAATCCAACCTCACAAGAGGCCTATATATTGGAGCAACTTGACCTCATTTGAAGCACCAACTCAACAAGTTCGATCTGCAAATTTTGGGCTAAGAAAAAGTGTGAATTTCAAGACGAGAAGAGGAAAAGTCTAGCAAAGAAGGAGGCGGCCAACATCTTGCTAAAGAACCCGTGATTTCTCTCTCATCTCACACGTGCGAAGTTCTAAATTATAGCTTGGGGGGGCGAAATTCTGCAATTGCTGGGGAGGCCGAAATTCTGAAGTTGCTAGTGAAGTTGGGACCGAAACTTTTGAGTTGTTATTGGGTTGTTGATGTTGGACGAGAGGTGACTATTGAAGTTTGTAGAATCATCTTGGAAAGCTGACTTGGTAGAGGAGGAAGGTCTGTCAGTATAAGGTGTTGGTCTATCTCATTTTGAATCCACTGAAGGAAGAGTTCTTTGACTGGGTTTTCCCCTATATAGGGGTTTTAGCCCTGGCTGAGTGCCTACATCTGGTGTCCATGATCTTCATGTTTTTGTTTTGATAATTGCTTGATGAGAAGAAGATAAAGGAAGAACACAAAGAAGTTAATAAGAACATAATAACATCACAAGTAATTATAAATATAAGAAAATCTTTCTGCCTTTCCGATTTTCTAATAGGCATTCCCCTACATAGGGGTCTTAGCCTTAGCTAAGTGCCTATATCTGGTGTCATTGATCTTCATGTTTTTTATTTGATGATTGCTTGATGAGAAGAAGATAAAAGAACATAAAGTAGTTTAATAAGAATACAAGAATATCACAAGTAATTGTCAACATAAGAAAATCTTTCTGTCTTTTTAAATTTCTAACAACTACAAACGTACCATAGATACATACCTATCATGAGTGAGTCATACTAGGACTCCTCCTATTGCTGAAAATCCGAGAAGAATGTGGGACTTAGGTTGTGGTGACAGTGGGCCTTTGTCCCAAGTGTTGTTGTGCCCTCTAGCTTTTGCCTCCTTACAAGGCCTGCTAGTTTGTTCAGCAACAAGACCTGGAGTCAACTTTGCCCCGTTCTACGGTCAAATGATGAGCCCCGAATTGGGTAACTTATTGGGCTCATTTTGCCTAATTGTCCTTGATCAATCCACCATTTTTCATAAATTATGCATGTTTTTTGAGTATGTTTATGTTATTTGAACGAATAAGGGTGGTCACTTTACCAAGGAGGCTAATACGTGGTTATTTCAGGTTTTTTGGACAAATTTTGGAGCAAAGCCAAGCAATTATGAGCCAGGTGACAGCCAAGCATGAGGAAGCAAGGGTGAGGATTCGTAGGGAGGTTGTCTCTTGCATTAAATGGCCCTTCCTCGAAATCTTCACCCTCAACTCGGAGCTCAGCAGGCCACCAAAACGAATCCTAAAGGCAGCCGAGCAGCTTTGTGAAGAGTGCCTGTTTACTGGCAGTTTGAACAGCAGAGTCCCTTGAGTTAAGGAGGGCTGCTAGGACCCTCGTAGTGTATAATTAGGAAGGCCTCAACCTTCGTAGTTTACTTTTGGAACTGTTGGGTTTTGCACTATAGTGCTATCATTATCTCAGCTCGTTTTTGTAGCTATTGTTGTATAACTTTCTTGTGACATGATTATTTTTGAGAAATGAAGAGCAGTTTTACTTGGCATCAGTTCTAAGTTTTCTTTAGGAGCTTGTAGCTCTTGGGGTTGGGCCCAACCCAAGTGCCAAGGCTTCCTTTATGTATTGTTATTTGTTCTTTATGTCTTTGCAAAATAATTTCTGTTAAGTAGATTAAAATCTCGCTGATTACCTAGGTCATTGTTGATGATTAGAAAGGCTTTTTATGTTCAGCTTGAGTTGATAGGTTATTAACAGGGAAGAGCTTCAGAAAAAGGCCATCAAGCACCTCTGATTTCACCTCTCCCTCAGTGGGATCAGGAGTTGGGATCAAGGTGATCTTGCTGCCCCCAAAAACACTGTCTTTGCTTTGCCATGCAATCATTAGTGTTCAGTTTTTATTTGCAGAAGTTGGTTACCTGTTCAGATTCTTGATTGCTTCATTGCATAGTTAGTATACATGGTTTCATTGCAAATAAACTTCTGTTCATTCTCTTTACTATTAGCTAGATCAGATTAGGTTAACGTAACTAGGTCTCTGATTTTCCAAGTCTTCGTTGGTTCAGTTGAAGAAACAACTTGCAGAGCACCCGTACCACTTCTCTATCTGCCCATACTCCATCAATCCCATCTGCTCCATCCCCTAACGTGGATTCTTGCCTCACGTTTGCCATTTGCTCACATAACCCTAATTTTTGTGCAACATTGCTTCACTCCTCCTTGAACAAATCCAGCCATCTTCATCTCTCCTCAGCTCCATCCACCAAGTCCTGGACCTCCTCACACCCTTATCCTACCTCCATACTCACTTCTCCACCTTTCTCCCTCCATCCACCCTCCAAAATCCCATTTCTGAACATCCTGTAGAAAATACAGAACATCCTGTAGAACCCCTGCAGACTTCCTGTAGAAGCTCACGAACACGGTTTCTTGATAGCCAAACTTTGTGAAATTTACTGAAAGGGTGCTAGGGACCCTTAGGCCCTCTTTGAACCTTCCCAACCTTCTGCAAGCATTTCCTCTCGCCAATCCACCTCTGCACAGTCAAAACAGTCAAAGCACATGCATGATAATTCTGACAACCTATTCAAAAATACAAAAAGATGTTTCTTTTCAGATGTTACTGTAGAAGTAGCTTAGACACATGCATTTTACCTTCCTAGAAGTCAATGGCATTTCTTTCAGTAGCTTGCATCCTCTTTCTTGCATCAGTAGGGCTAGCTGGTAAAATTAGGGTTTGCTAGGGTTTGCGTTTCCTTTCAGCTTTCCAGTTTCTTTCTGCAAGTAGATCAGCCTTCTTTGAGTTAGCTTTCGTCCATCAGTTAAAAAGCTTCTTCTCAGAGCTCATAAAAGTTGGCTTAAGCTCCTAGCGGACTTGTGCCAGCTGACCAAGTGACAGCTACGGCAAGAGCTAGTACTTGTGCATACAGCACCATCGCTTCCAAGTTTGTTAAGAACTACCGGGTTGATAAGAGTAAAGAAGGGAGTCCCAGGAGTTGCAGCATTATTGCTGCAATACTGGAGCCCACCATTCTTTTTGGCGCCGTTGCCGAGGAAGCGTCAGAGTATTTGTGATTGCTGCTTTTCTTCTATTTTTTCTACTCCAACCTTCTGCTAAGTAGTTTATTTCAGTTCCATTCTGCAATTTCATTTCTGCAAAAGTAAATTAGACATTTCCTGCTTTCATAGATTAGCCTTTCAATTCCGCAATTTCAATTCTGCAAGCGTAGAATAGAATTTCAATTCTGCAAGCGTAGAATAGCATTTCAATTCTACAAGTGTAGTCTAGCATTTCATTCCTGCAATTTGATTTCAGCAAAATAGATTAGTCCTTTCCTGCTTTCATTTCAATTCCGCATTTTCATTTCCGCAAGATAGATTTTAGTTAGTTGCAATTCCATCTGTTTCAGTTTTGCAGGTACAAGCAGAAAAAAAGCAAAAGCAACCAAAAATCTTTTCATGCCTCGTAGGAACAGAGATAATACCGGAAAATTCCTACCCAACACCCCCACTACTTCACTGAGTCACCCTTCTCTCTTCTTTGGTGGCAGTGACCCAGAAGAACCTATAGGTGAACCTCCAGAGATATACAAAGATCCTATAACAGAAGAAGAGCAAGAAAACATTCCTTTTGAGACCATGGCTGGAAACAGAAATGGTAGAGAAGATGATGAGAGAATAGAAGGTACCTTCCCCATCCGAGAGACCAACGGGGACATGAAAATGAAAAACATAAATCCCTCAGCCTTGCCTCATTTCCATGGATTGACCACTGAAGACCCTGATACCTTCCTGTTTGAGTTTGTTGTCCTTTGTCGAACTTATGACTATGCAAAAGACGAGCAAAAGTTGAAACTCTTTCCCTCTACCCTCAAGGATGCAGCATTGTGCTGGTTCATGGGGTTACCTGGAAACGGTATCACCACTTGGGCTCAGATGCAGCAAGCCTTTAACAACAAACATCGGGACTACTGTAGGTCAAAGGAAACAAAGGGAGAAATCTTTCGGATGACCATGGGAAATGATGAGTCTTTAAAAGACTACGAGGAAAGGTTCCAACTTAGCTATAAACGGGCCAGGTGCACACTTGACCCTGAATCTCTAAAGTTGGTTCTACTCCGAGGAGTCCCTGAAGACCTTCTAGAAACCCTTCACATGCTAGCTAAAGGAGACATCTACCAACTACCTTATGAGGACATAAAGACTGTGTTTACAAACCACTCTAGGGCAGCCCGGAAAAGAGGTAGGGGGAATCCACTTTCAACTAGTACCACCTTCTCCAAGCATGAGTTTGCTAATCAGATGGAAGACCTCAAAAGTGAGATGAGACAGACCATTGCCATGCAACTTGATACTTTCTGAATCCAACAAAAGAAAGAGGAAGCCGAGAGGGCTTTGGCCATTTTTTGTCCTAGATGTACGAGGAAACACCCTAAGAACGAGTGTCCATTGCACTCATTAGAGGTATGTTTCGTTTGTGAGGAAAACCACCCCATAAACCAATGCCCAACCTTGCCCGGATTTAAAGCCATGTACCAAGGGACTGAGGCAACCACTGAACCTCTCTACTTCCTCAACCGAAGGAGGCCGCATGGGCCCAGACCTTACCAGCACGGGATGCAAGGGACATCCCAAGCTTATTATAGCCCCACCCAATCTGCTCACATACCTTCTTGTGGTCCCTCTGCTCATCCTTCCTGGTCCGCACCTCCTCCGTGGTCTTATCCATCTCAATACCATACTCAACCCACTGCTCATTTATTTCACTCACATGTCCAGCCGCAACCTCAGTGGAATGCACCTCAACCAGGGTGGAGGCCCCAATACAACTCTCCTCCCGCCATTCTGCCTCCACCACCGGCTCAGCCACAACCATTACCCCCTGCTCCTCCAAGACAACCCCAGATGTCTGCTCAACCGAACCCAAACCCCAACAATCGACAGGCCCAGCAGGTATACACTGGGGAGACAACATGCCCTACCTATGTTGTGGAGATCCAGGAGATCAACCTGCGATCTGGGAAGAACCTTCCAGATCGCCAACCTCCTCCCCCAAAGGACGAGGAAGAGAAACAGGAAAGTGAACCCAAAGCCATTCCACCCTTTCTTGAGCGACTAATAGTAACCACGCAACCAAACCCAAAGGAGACTGAACTTCTAGGAGAAATTAAACAGTTATGTGTAAAAATACCACTTCTCCAGGCCATAAAAGATGTACCAATATACAACAAATTGATTAAGGAGAAGTGTTTCAGGCACCCAGGCAGGCGAAAGAGAGATGCCTCGACTATCAATGTCATAGGACAACTGTCTGATCTTATGTTGGGGCAAGTAATCTGTCCAAAGTATTTGGACCCTGGGAGTCCTATAGTTGATGTCCACATCAATGGCACCATTATCCCCCATACCTTGATTGATCTAGGGGTTGCCATTAATGTGATGACCAAGGACACCATGCTTAAACTCAACCTTCGGAGTTCCTTAAGGAAGACCTCGACAGTCCTGCAATTAGCAGATCGCTCCACCGTGACTCCCGAAGGGATTGTGGAAGATGTCTTGGTCTGTGTTGACTCTTGGGAGTACCCTGCAGACTTCTTAGTCCTTCAGCCAAAGGCAAAGCTCACTGGATACCCCCTCATTTTGGGAAGGCCTTGGTTAGCCACTGCGGATGCTTACATTAGTTGTCGAGCTGGAAGCATGACCATCAAGAATGGGCCTATGTCCAAGCAGCTAGTCCTATACCTCCTGCCCAACCTCTGCTAGAACATGACTTACCACTCTGGTTGGAAGACGGAGATGAGGATGAGGTCTACTCTGCACCATTGTGCACAGTAGAAACCACCAGGGGAGGCCCTCAAACCGAGGATGAATTGATTGAGAATTTGATTCAAAATCCACCTCCCAGTGCACTGTCCTTAGAGGAATTGGTGGAAGATACCCAAGCCAACACTTTAGTGGACCTCCGTGTGACTGATCCGACCTCTCCTAGAGTTAAGAGTGTGGAGTTTGGCCCCCAAAGAACTTTAAAGATCAGCTCCTCCCTATCTCCCTCCCAGGAAAAGGAGTTGTGTAGCTTACTGAACAATCACCTGGATGCTTTCGCTTGGAGCTATAAGGAGATGAAAGGAGTCCACCCTTCAGTCTGTACCCATCACATTTACATTAAAGAAGATTGTAAACCAGTCAGGCAGCCTCAGAGGAGAATGAATCCAGCCCTTAAAGACATTGTCAAAGAAGAATTGCAAAAATTGTTGGATGCAGGATTCATCTACCCCATCTCCGATAGTGAGTGGGTCTCACCTCTAGTGCTTGTGCCCAAGAAGAACGGGAAGTGGAGAATCTGTGTAGATTACCGAGAACTTAACAAAGCCACCAAGAAAGACCATTTCCCTTTGCCTTTCATAGATCAAGTGTTGGATGGACTGGCAGGGAAGAAGTTCTTCTCTTTCCTAGATGGGTTCAGCGGGTATAATCAGATCCAAATCAGCCCGGAGGACCAAGATAAAACCACCTTCACTTGTCCATGGGGTACCTTTGCCTACCGAGTCCTTCCCTTTGGGCTATGCAACGCTCCTGCCACTTTCCAGAGAGCAGTATTGAGCATATTTTCTGAGTTGGTCCATGATTCGGTAGAAATCTATATGGATGACTTTACTCCTTATGGGTCCAACTTCCAAGAAGCATTGACTAACCTGGGAAAAGTTCTAACCAAGTGCATTGAGATGAACTTGTCCCTCAGTCCCGAAAAATGTGAATTCCTGATGACTGAAGGGACCGTGCTAGGTCATACCATTTCTCGGCAAGGATTACAGGTGGATCCTAACAAGATTGCTATCATCCAAAAGGTCCCACCTCCTCAAAAGGTGAGAGATGTTCGGAGTTTCCTAGGCTTAGCAGGATATTATCGAAGATTCATTAAAGATTTCAGTAAGCTAGCCTCGCCATTGTTTGGCCTCTTAGGGAAAGATGTTGAGTTTAAATGGACTAACAACTGTCAAGGGGCTCTGGATGAGTTGAAAGATAAGCTGGTGTCCGCCCCGATCTTGAGAGGTCCAAACTAGGCCCTACCTTTCCACGTCCACACTGATGCCTTGAACAAAGCCATAGGGGCAACCTTAGGACAAGTTGAGGAGAAACTACCATATGCCATCTACTTCGTCAGCAAAAACCTGTGCAAGGCAGAAATGAACTATACTGTATCTGAGAAAGAGTTCTTGGCCGTAGTCCATTCCCTAAACAAGTTCAGACACTACATCACTGGTTATCAAACATTTGTACACACTGATCATGTTGCGATTAGATATTTAATGAATAAGCCTGATGTCAATGCTCGTATCATTAGATGGTTACTTTTGTTGCAGCAATTTGATTTGACTATTGTCGACAAGCCAGGTAAGGAAAATGTTGTTGCTGACTTCTTGTCTAGATTGGATTTGCCTGCAGGTGAAGAAGGGACAGTGGATGACCAGATGCCAGATGAACACCTGTTTGCTATCTCAGTACTCTCTCCATGGTTTGTTGATATAGCAAATTACTTGGTCTCAACGCAGTTCCCTTCGCATCTATCCTCAAAGGAGAAGAGCAGAATTGTGAGGAAGAGTGCCCCGTTCACTTGGATCGGGGGCAACCTGTTCAAACTTGGCCCAGATCAGATCTTGAGGCATTGTGTTAGGGAGGAGGAAGTCTTTGACATCCTCCTAACCTGTCATGACGGACCTTGTGGAGGCCACTTTGCAGCAAAAAGGACTGCCTTCAAAATTCTACAGGCAAACTACTATTGGCCTACTCTGCACCAAGATGTCAAAAGATACATCAGCCAGTGTGACCGATGTCAGAGGATGGGGAAACCGACTCCAAGGGATGAAATGCCTCTCCAACCTTAAGTGACCTTCGAGCCATTTGAGAAGTGGGGCATGGATTTTGTGGGTCCTATCAAAACTCCTTCAAAGCAAAGGTCTTACATCATTGTGTGCACCGACTATCTGACAAAGTGGGCAGAAACAAAGGCAATCAAATCAGCAACAGAAGAAAAGGTAGCTGAGTTTTTAAGAGAAAATATCTTCTACAAGTTTGGCTACCCAAGAGAGTTAGTCACCGATCAAGGAAGCCAGTTCACCTCTAACCTGATTGAAGACTTGCTCGCTCATAAGATCAAGCACAGGACTTCCACCCCATATCATCCACAAGCAAATGGGCAGGTGGAAGTCACTAATAGAGCATTGGAAGGGATTTTGACTAAGGTGGTGAGCAGCAGCAGAAAGGATTGGGCAGATCGCCTGGTTGAGGCCACCTGGGCCTACAACACCACTTGGAAGACTACAACAGGTTTCACACCTTACGAGCTGGTCTACAGGAAGAAAGATTTGTTGTCCATAGAGTTTGAGTACAACACATTGAGGGTGGCAGCTCAGCTGCACCTAGATCTCAGCCATGCTCAACGTGAAAGATTACTGCAGCTGAATGGATTAGATGAACAGCGAATGCAGGCCCTCCTCCACTCAGAAGTAGTTCAACTTCAAAGGAAGATATGGCATGACCGGCACCTTAACGAAAAGCAATTCCAGACGGGAGATTGGGCGCTGCTGTATGACTCAAGATACAAGGATTTCAAAGGAAAGCTGAGGACAAGATGGTTAGGACCATATACAGTGGAGAAATGCAATGACAATGGTTCAGTCCTTATCAGGACCAGTGACGAAGAGGCCATCCCCATGCTCGTCAATGGGCATCGATTGAAAATCTACTAAAGACCCCTTTCGAGGCAAGAGTTCATTGAAACTTTGGAAAAATCATTGCTGGTAGTGGAGCAGGGCTCTGTCTCTATTCCACCCACACCGTGATCATCAAAAAAAAAGGAATAAAAATATCCCTGGGTGAAAACCTCTCTGACGCGCCCAGCGCAGACAGTGAGGGTGAAAACCTCATGGAGGCGCCCCAGCTGTCTCTCAGAAAATAAAGAAATGGAATAAAAAAGATCCTTGGGTGAAAACCTCTCTGAGGCGCCCAGGGCAGATAGTGGGGGTGAAAACCTCATGGAGGCACCCCTGCTATCTCTCAAAAAAAAAAAAGAGAAAAAAAGGAAAAGAAAAAAGAAACAGGGCTAATCTTTGTAAAATTATTGCAGGTTGCAGGGAATACATTCCAGATAAAGAAGGTCGCGCAAAACAAAGACAGGGGTCTGTACCAGGCTACAGGACATCCTTACAGACATAGCCACTCACTTTCCCAGGATTTGAACACATTCGGGTCGAGATTCCACCTCCTACAGGAAGTTCTGGGCTTTCTACAGGAAGTTTTGGGGCTTTCTACAGGAAGTTCTGCATTTCTACAGGAAACATCCTGTAGAGCCTTCGGGCAGGGAAAATTCGATTTTGGAAAGGGATTTGAAGCTTAAGGTCTGTTGATTAGGCCTGCAGCCACCCCTCTTCCATCCATCACCTGTTTCATCTCTTTCCACTGCCATTGCAACCATCTGGTTATGTGTCCCTGCAGTCATGCAAGAAATATTGTTTTCCTCAGATTGAATTTTTTTTCCAAGTGACAAATCAAGCACACAAAGGCTCGCACACTCTACCTGTCAAAGCTCCATCAGGACTGTTCATCAGCAAATAAAACCCTGCTCGTTTAAGCCTACATTCCAGGAGAAGCAGCTACAGGATATCCTACAGGAATCCTGTAGCACCTGATCCGTTTGGAGCACATACTCTGGAGTCAGTAGCCGCTAAAATCGACACAGGGGACATGTAAAAAAGCTCCGCTTGGACGTGAACACATCCTTGACAACTGAAATCAGACAGAACCTGTGCATGCAGCGTTTACAACCAGAGAATCGGGTCCCAAAGCCGTGCATACAACATCAACCAATGAAAGGAGGAGTTCCAGCACCTGTGCATGAGGCAGCAGCGAGCAAAGCCGTCGTTCCAAGTCCCGAAGCCTGCAGAACACGTCCACGGCCACACAGGTAAGTGTCTAACCTTATTCGTCAAATCGCATAGACTATATTCCGAAAACTACATGTCTGTGAATTGTTCGGATTGAACGAATTCGGTGGCTAGTCAACTGACCACCCATAGTCAGTCGAATGGCTTCGTGGGATCCGAACGAGCTCGGTTACGTTCGAATTCGCCAAAGAGACGTGCAGCCGACCCGTGGGAAGTGTCCAGTCAGGGAGAATCGGCGGGATTGGCAGTGGTGGCGGTGGTTAATGGAAGAGGAAAGGTAATGGTGATCAAAGACATGCAGAGGAATGATGGTTGTGACGTTGGCTAACGGATCGGCCTGGCCACCTCACCCCCTCGCCATGAATTGCGTCGTAATTCAAAAATGCTCGGCCGAAGAACTCACGTTAACCGCTATCATTTACACTTGCAACCGTTCTCAGCGAAGTACGCGTCCTCCTCCTCCGCAGTCTGTTAGCCCGAGCTTCTCGGCCTGTTTCAAAATTCTCCCGCGTCCCAGGCTCGTTCAGAAGCGCCATAACATCCTCCAGAAGCCGGCAAAGCGTTCTACAGGAAGGAGCTCTACAGGAAACACGACATAGCCTCCCGGAGCAGAGAAACCTAGACTTTCTGCGTTGAAATTGGAGTTTCGAAGAGAGGTAGGCTCGAAAACACCATTCCCATGCATGGTATATGTCGAAAACATGGTGAATTGAGCTGTCTTGAATTGGATGGTTAGAGACAAGTCTGCCTGTGAGTCAAAATAGTAGCTTACTTGTGGTTGCATGAAATTTCTTCGTTGGTTTTGCATCCAAGTTTTTCTCCACGGTTCCTGAAAAAATTCCTCTTGTAGAAAAGTAAATCACTGTCAGGGCTAACCTGTGTAAGAAAAATGTGAATTTTACATGGTTATATGTATGCTAGGGGGTAGAAATTGAGCTCTGCACTCTGTCTGGGGAAACCAAAGTCTTCCTTCTGTACACGGACAGTCGAGTTTTTTAAAACCAGGGAACTGGTGCAAGGTTAAAACATAAACACCTGAGGGATATTGTCTTCAAGTTCAAGGGAGGAAACCATAAACAGAATTTCCCTTTCTGATCAGAGCACAAACCAAAACAGAGCACTCTCACCATGCCAGGAGGGTTTATCAGAAAGGAACCCTCGGATTCCAGAAAATTGCGTGAAACTCCCGAGGTGGTGAACCTCTTCACCCGTGCCAATTGGATGACCTTTTGTGACAGAATTCAAGGTCATGACGATGAGGTAACAGAAGAGTTCTTAATGTCCCTGCAGCCTAAATCAAAGACACTGGCCACTGTGAATTTCAGAGGGTTGACCCTAAAGCTTACCCCACAACTCATTAGTCGGGTTACTGATCTGCCATTAGGGATACCCTGGAGCAAAGAGGAGAGGGCATTGGGCCAAAAAGCCAAGAAAGAATTCTTCCTACCAGAGGAACAGTTTTCAGAAGATAAGAATGGGGTCCGGAGAGCCAGCCTACATCCTTTTTGGAGCGAAGTCAGCTTTCAGATTATGAAATACATTACCTGTGAGGGGCGGTTCAGTATTGTTTACGGCTATCACTTCCGGTTGTTGAGCGAACTCAGACATGGGATAGATTTACCTCCAGAAAAAAAAGTTAAGCATCCCCTATTTCCTCCTACAATCATTAATTGAGTGTGACACAAAATTGAAGGAAAGGACACTGATCAGCTAGCCCATCATGGGCTTATCAAGCTTCTAGTGGAAGATGCCCTCCATACCTACACTGTCCCTCTCTCCTAGGAGATTTTCCGCAACATGTCCAAGGATGATGATATTCGAATTCTGGCCGAGGAACTCACTTCATCCAGCAGTGAAGAAAGGGAACACATTGAGGTAGAAGAGAAAGCCAGGGGTAAGGAAACACAAGACAAACCACCACAGAAAGAACAAGAAGAGAAACGAGGGAAAGGCCAAGCTGCTGAGCCCAAAACTGTGGGTGGAACAGGCACAAACACCAAGGGAGAAACGATTGCAGAGCAGGGCAGAGAGGGCTGAAAAAGTCCAAGCAAGTGAAGACACAACCAAGACAACCACACCAAAATTAAAAGGGAAGGCACCCCCAGCCAAGAAGACCAAAACAGCGAAAACAGTTTCTACAGGAAGCCAGAAAACAGTGTCTACAGGAAGCCTGAAAACGGTCGACACAGGACTTTCTACAGGAAGTCTGGAAAGAGGGCAACAAAAGGAAAAATTGCCTGAGATTTTGGCCAGGGAGGCAGCAGCTGTGCTGGCTACCTTGAGCACATCTCCAAAGCAAAAAGGGAAGCGAAAGAGGGAGCCTTCCATGTATTTTAAGGCAAGAAGGAGCATGCGGATAAAAACTGGCAAACCCCAGCCACCGTCAAAAGAGCCAATCACGATTTTACATACCCCAGCTACACAAAAGGAGAGGTCTCCCTCAAAGGAATCCATCACCTATGAACGGGGAAGCCCGAAGACATCCACCTGGAGGGAAAGAATGAAAATGTTGGACACAAAGGCCTCTCTACAGGATGCTGAGACTGTTCTACAAGAAACACTGGCTAGGCTAAAGGAGACCGAAGAAATGGAAGGGGAGGCAGCTAAATCACTACAAGAGGAAGAAAAGGTGGAGAACATTGTGGAACCTAGCCCCCAGCCCAGCTTGGGCTCCTACTATAACTTCTTAGAGGCCGGAAAGATCATTCCCCAAAAATTCACAGTGCCACTTTTCCTTGCACTAGAAGAAGAGAGAGTGAGGACCCACACTTGGATGAAGATCGCTAAGTCCAAGGGTGTGGCAGATATAGGTCCCCTGGAGGAACAACTCAAAGAGGCGAGAAAGGAATTGGCTATGGTACAGCATGTGGAGAGCAGCCAGCGGGCCAAGCTACAGGAAGAAAACGAGCTGCTTAAACAGCAGCTATAGCTACAGGGACAGAAGAAGGAAGACAGGCCTCACATCCTAGGAGAACAACAGCAACAGAAAGAGCCCACAACAGACAAAGAAACCCCTAATGAACAGCAGAGAAGAGATGGGTTGCAGGCTGAAATTGAGACACTAAATAGACAGCTACAGGAGAAGGAATTGCAAGCAGGCCAGGAGATACAGTCTCTGAAACAACAGGTACAAGAAAAGGAGGCCCAACTGGCCTACATGGCCAGCTGGGCGATGGAAGCTCTGTAGTGTAGGCAGCCTGCCAAATCATACGCCCTATACCTTAAGGATCAGTGGTTGCAGTTTCAGATCAACACCTTGGCCCAAAGGGGCATCACTCCATTTCAAAATTATAATCAATTTGTAGCTTTATGTGGCAGTAGTTCATAAGAGGACAGGGCCAAATTATCAGAGTTTTATTTGCACAACTTAGCCCTTCCAAACATGAATGCATGGAATCCCAACACTGTGATAGGAGATGTCCAACTTATGGCCATGGCCTCTTAATTGAATCATGAGGAAAAGAGAGCAGCAGAGGTCCGCAGTATTATGAGCAGAGAACTCAGTGAGCCACTAATGATCAAAGCAGAGTCGGATGACCCCTCAGCAGTGATAAGCGCCCACAAGCACTTGGCCAACAGCCCTCGAGATTTACCAGAATACATTGAGCAACAGGCTCAAGCTATTGCCCACTTTGAGGACATGGAGAGAGTGTTGGGGGAAAACTACTTGCATGCCTGCACAAGGCGGTGGAACACCTTGCCTCACAGCTTGAAGATAAGAGAATACCACTCTCCCACCAGAATGAGGGAGGCCTTGGCAAGGGTACCTCTCTACAAACAGTTGATGCAAAATCTGCAGGCCAATTGGATTGGCATGAAATTCAGTCCTCCTTTGCTTTTAGGATTGCTAGAAGGAGTGGAGGAGGAGGAGGAAGACAGACAGTGGGAGGAAGTGGAAAGGAAAGCAGGGTTCCACAACCAGGAAGAAGATATCACCGCGGAGGCCTGGGACGTGAGGGAGGCGGTCAAAGCTATAAAGGATGATGAGCTGGACTAGTTGCTCAGAGGATGAGCAACCCATTTAGCAAGGGGGTGATGATGAGCCCTGAATTGGGTACAATATTGCACGAAGCGGGAGCGAAGCGGAAGCGGAAGCGGGAGCGCGGAAGCGTCATTTTCCAAAAATCTAGGATGCGAAGCGTCCGCAGAAGCGTCTGCTATATATATATATATATATATATATATATATATATATATATATATTTTTTTGCATTTATACTCAAAACAAACATCCCAAATACCAAATTAATTGTAGAAGACATGAAAACATGCATATTTTTGCATAAATCAAGATAGATATGGCATCCATGATTCCATTGTAGTTACTAGTATGTACAACAATCATCTATATTCTAGCTATTACAAACACACATCAAATTTTTAAGCATATTATAAAACATAAAACATTTAAGCATATTATAAAACATAAAACATAGAGCATATTATGATTTATCTAGCAAGTGAGCAACTGTCAACATTTGTCATGTCCAAAATTCAAATAATAATGTTTACAAAATATGTCACTTGGTCACCGCCAAGCCAAAAAGGTTCAAAATTCAAATTCACAAGTCTACAAGTCTAATGAGTAATCTATGACAAAAAGTAGTAGATTGTGAATATATCTACTAATCTCTCCTCCTTCCACCACGAATAGAACGTGGTGGCGGGCCTCCACGTGGTGGCAATGAATAAGATGGTGCCTGTGTAAGTCGTGGCACTGAAACTGATGAAGAAGAACCCCCTGTTGTTGGTGTTGAACCATGGAACCTAGGAACCAAGGGACCAGATGGGGGTGGGGGTGGTGGCATATCAACACGGTCATCATCATCCTAGAATCGCTCAAAAAATTCATGCAAAAAAAAAAAAACACTAGTTAACAAAAAAATTAAAAACATGAATTAGAGGAATGCTTTATAAGGGAAAATTGGAAAATTCATACCACAATGGACATACCTGGATAAGAGCATCCTCTAATTGCTCTAGTCGCAACACTCCATCCTCCAAATTGGGCTCCTCTGGATTCTTGTCCCAAATCAACAAGTCTTTATTAGACTTTGCATCTTCACAGTAATGGGACAACAATCGCAAGTTGTAATGAACATAAACCAAGCTCTCTGCCCGGTCTAAATTCAACCTGTTCCTTTTAACACTGTGGATGAAAGAATAAGAGCTCCAACACCTCTCTGCAGAAGAAGTGTTTACCACCTGTGATAGCACCCGCAATGCCAAACTCTGTAGAAGTGGAGTACCCCCTCCATGCATGTTCCACCACTCAAGAGCAGAAAAAGTCTCTCGATCTTGAATTGCATGCATGCTCCCAAATGGACCAGTGTTGAGCGTATAGTTGCTCACCTGTCTCCGTACCAATGCAGCCTCCTCCTCATCAGGGATTAATTTACTCAATGCAGCCATATATTTTTCGTGAACCTCTCTATCTTGGTGTGGTTTTTTCCTGCTTCCCCCCCCAGGTGCTGGTGTTGAAAGCCATGATGGATGATAGTATAGTATTTAGGTGTCAAAACATATGCTAATGCATGCAATGGAATATTTAGCATTTCCCATCGGTTTTGCACCTCTACACGAATATAATTGTACAAGGTGGTATCTCTAGGCTCAACAATGTCTTTAATCTGCCCCAACATGCTATCCATTTGCTCATACACCTCCCCAATTACTGGTCGATCTGAATCTGCAAACTTGATCATGTAATAAATTGGTTTGGTGAATTGCAAAACATATTTAACCTGTGACCAAAAGTAATTGTCAAGAACAGTGTCCTTGACTGCATTAGCACCATCTGTGTCAATGTTAATTTCATCCCATGTTTCAGCACACACCAGATTAGTTAAAGCTTGTCTCACCCTCACTAGCCGCCTAAAGGTGAGGTAATAACTAGCAAATCTTGTCTTTGCAATTTTAAGCAATTGCAACTTGGAGTAAGTGCCATAGAAGTAGTTTACCCTTGTATGCCCTGTGATGAATTTAATGAGCTGCTTCCCTTTCCTGTAAACCTCTGCAATCCACCCACAATCTTTGTGTTTCACAATATCATGCATCAAAAGGTTCAATGTGTGAACCAGGCACCCAGACCAAAAGATGTGTGGATGAGTACGCTCAATAATTTTTCCTGCTGCCTTACAATTTGCTGCATTATCTGTGATCACTTGAACCACATTATTCGGACCAACATCTTTGATTGATTTCAATAGGAGATCTGCAATGTTTTGTGCAGTTGCACTGATGGAGGAGGAGTCATGACATGCAATAAATACTGCACCACTAGAAGAAACACCAAGAACATTTATCAAATGTTGGTTTCTAATATTTGTCCACCCATCTGATACAATGGATACCCCAGAATCCACCCACTCATGTGTAAAACGTGTCAAAGCTCTTTGAACCTTAGCTTTTTCTCTTTCTAATAACACTGTTCTAGCTTTCTCATAGTTGGGGGCCTTGTATCCTTTTGGGGCTTCATTGATGGCCTTTACCATGTCATGCCAATAGGGAGAGCGAAGCACATTGAATGGTACACCGCAAGCACAAAGAAAACGGACTATCTTTCCATCCACATCATCCCTCCCAGCAACATTAAGGAAATCCCCTATTGTTCTTCTACCTCCAGAGGTTGCAGAAGTACCATGAGGAGATGGGCAACTACCAAATTTAGAGGTTGCACTTGATTCAGAATGAGTTTTTTGTTTCTTGTTTTTTTGTTGTGCAGCCATCTCTATTTGGATGTATTTTTTTCTTTCTTCAGTTGAAATGTTTGGGCAAATTTGTACCCCCACAGAACCCTTTTTTTCATCACTGTCCAGCACCCCACAAAGATGCCTCCTCAGACGGGTATATGAACCACAATATGGTTTTCCTCCATGACAACCATGAGGGCACACAAATTTGTAAGATCCACCACCCTTTCCCCCATCAAGTTTGGTCACATAGTTCCACAAGGGTGTTGATGTACCTTTCCCATCTTGTGCTTCAGTGTCCCCTTCAAGTTCATCCCCTTCCTCTTCAAACCCTTCCTCCTCATCATACATTGGGTCACTACTATTAGGACCAAGTTCATCCCCTTCCTCTTCCCTTCTATTCCTCACCCTTGCCATCATTAAAACCAAGAGTGGAATGATACATAGAAGCCAAAAGAACACCATCTTGGAATATGGATATAGGTGGTGGACAACCTGTAAATAAAGGAGCAAGTAGAAACAATGGGAAAGAGTAGGAGAGGGAGGAAAAAAATACAAATTTTTTTTCAAAAAAACAAGGGAGTTTGGGGTTTGAACTTACCTCTTTAGCTCTTGTAGATGAAGTCCTCCAAGTTCTTGCTCCAAGCTCCTCCTCCTTCTCCTAGCTCCTCCTTCTTCACTCCTCCAAGCTCTCCTCTCTTCTCCTCTCCTTTCCTCTCTTCTCTTCTCCTCTCCTCTCTTCTCTTCTCCAACTCTCATAAACTCAAAGTGAGAAAATGAGGAATGAATGGGAGCTTTATTCTTTTCATTCCTCACCCTAAACTCACCCTAACCCACCCCCTCAATGCTAAGTTAAGTTAACTTAAAAAAAAATTTAAAAAAATGACGTATTTTTCCTTGCCCACGCGGTTTTGGAGGAAGCGCTCCGAAGCGCTGCGTGAAGCGCACGCTTCCGGGCCCGAAGCGCCACGCTTCGGGCATCCGAAGCGCGCTTCGGGGCCCACGCTTCATAAAAACCAGGAAGCGCATTAAAAAATCAGAATCGCGCTTCGGAAATTTTGGAATCGCACTTCCTGGGGCGCTTCCGGAACTCTTCCGTACGGGGCGCGATTCCGGCCTAGGATCCGGGGGGGGCGCTTCCTGCAACGTTGATTGGGTAACTTATTGGGCTCACTTTGCCTAATTATCCTTGATCAATCCACCATTTTTCATAGATTATGCATGTTTTTTGAGTATGTTTATGTTATTTGAACGAATAAGGGTGGTCACTTTACCAAGGAGGCTAATACGTGGTTATTTCAGGTTTTTTGGACAAATTTTGGAGCAAAGCCAAGCAATTATGAGCCAGGTGACAGCCAAGCATGAGGAAGCAAGGGTGAGGATTCGTAGGGAGGTTGTCTCTTGCATTAAATGGCCCTTCCTCGAAATCTCCACCCTCAACTCGGAGCTCAGCAGGCCACCAAAACGAATCCTAAAGGCAGCCGAGCAGCTTTGTGAAGAGTGACTGTTTACTGGCAGTTTGAACAGCCGAGTCCCTTGAGTTAAGGAGGGCTGTTAGGACCCTCGTAGTGTATAAATAGGAAGGCCTCAGCCTTCGTAGTTTACTTTTGGAACTGTTGGGTTTTGCACTATAGTGCTATCATTATCTCAGCTCATTTTTGTAGCTACTGTTGTATAACTTTCTTGTGACATGATTATTTTTGAGGAATGAAGAGCAGTTTTACTTGGCATCAGTTCTGAGTTTTCTTTAGGAGCCTGTAGCTCTTGGGGTTGGACCCAACCCAAGTGCCAAGGCTTCCTTTATGTATTGTTATTTGTTCTTTATGTCTTTGCAAAATAATTTCTGTTAAGTAGATTAAAATCTCGCTGATTACCTAGGTCATTGTTGATGATTAGAAAGGCTTTTTATGTTCAGCTTGAGTTGATAGGTTATTAACAGGGAAGAGCTTCAGAAAAAGGCCATCAAGCACCTCTGATTTCACCTCTCCCTCAGTGGGATCAGGAGCCGGGATCAAGGTGATCTTGCTGCCCCCAAAAACACTGTCTTTGCTTCGCCATGCAATCATTAGTGTTCGGTTTTTATTTGCAGAAGTTGGTTACCTGTTCAGATTCTTGATTGCTTCGTTGCATAGTTAGTATACATGGTTTCATTGCAAATAAACTTCTGTTCATTCTCTTTACTGTTAGCTAGACAGATTAGGTTAACGTAATTAGGTCTCTGATTTTCCAAGTCTTCGTTGGTTCAGTTGAAGAAACAACTTGCAGAGCACCCGTACCACTTCTCTATCTGCCCATACTCCATCAACCCCATCTGCTCCATCCCCTAACGCGGATTCTTGCCTCACGTTTGCCATTTGCTCACATAACCCTAATTTTTGTGCAACATTGCTTTACTCCTCCTTGAACAAATCCAGCCATCTTCATCTCTCCTCAGCTCCATCCACCAAGTCCTCGACCTCCTCACACCCTTATCCTACCTCCATACTCTTTTCTCCACCTTTCTCCCTCCATCCACCCTCCAAAATCCCATTTCAGAACATCCTGTAGAACCCCTGCAGACTTCCTGTAGAAGCTCACGAACGCGGTTTCTTGATAGCCAAACTTTGTGAAATTCACTGAAAGGGTGCTAGGGACCCTTAGGCCCTCTTTGAACCTTTCCAACCTTCTGCAAGCATTTCCTCTCGCCAATCCACCTCTGCACAATCAAAACAGTCAAAGCACATGCATGATAATTCTGACAACTTATTCAAAAATACAAAAAGATGTTTCTTTTCAGATGTTACTGTAGAAGTAGCTTAAACACATGCATTTTACCTTCTTAGAAGTCAATGGCATTTCTTTCAGTAGCTTGCATCCTCTTTCTTGCATCAGTAGAGCTAGCTGGTAAAATTAGGGTTTGCTAGGGTTTGTGTTTCCTTTCAGCTTTCCAGTTTCTTTCTGCAAGTAGATCAGCCTTCTTTGAGTTAGCTTTCGTCCATCAGTTAAAAAGCTTCTTCTCAGAGCTCATAGAAGTTGGCTTAAGCTCCTAGCGGACTTGTGCCAGCTGACCAAGTGACAGCTGCGGCAAGAGCTAGTACTTGTGCATACAGCACCGTCGCTTCCAAGTTTGTTACGACCTACCGGGTTGATAAGAGTAAAGAAGGGAGTCTCAGGAGTTGCAGCATTATTTGCTGCAATACTGGGGCCCACCATCAAACTCGGCCTGTTCTGCGGTCAGCACCCAGTCAAATCACTCGGTCTAACAACTGATAAACTCGGTCTTCTTTCTCCAAATATGCGGCCAAGACAGAGAGAGATAAAAATAGAAAAGATAAGCTCCAAAAACAGATCTCAGACTTGCTTTTCGTTGATGAGAGAATGAGGCATCAAATCATATATTTATATTTGTCAAATGGAGATGAAATAACCCAAGGAACACACCCCTTCATGAGCTGGGCCGACTTGTCTTCCCGGGCTGGCTTGATGCTCCAAAAATAAAATAACATTTTAACTTTTCATAATTCTTCTAGTCTGACTTAGGCATGTGGGAATACCTCCCGATGCTACTGAACAAAAAAATGATAATAATAATAATAATAATCAAAAGCAAACATATAGAGGAAGAATGGTAATGGATGAAGCAACAACTATAAGTCTCTGAGCTTGATTCAAGAGTTGAGGAAACAAGAAAAGGTTTTATGACCTGTTTATTCTTACAGCCTCTTCAAGGGAACAACTCAAATCTTGCGTCTTTTCCATTTCTTTCTCTTACATAATTCACATTACTAAGAACAGTAGTTCAGCATGCAAATAGATGTATAGGGTCATCATCTGAGCTTGGTAATCCAGAATCCATATTACATAATATGTTATGCTCTGTTTTGCAAGCTAATGCAAATCCTCATCTATCATATTCAGTAAACATATCTAATAATATCAATGCTTCGGTGGTGTGAAATCACCCTATATGAAGAACTCCTTGCATTCCAACAATCTGATATAGGAGTAGACAAAGATGCATGCTTGGATGAACGATAAATAGAGAATACTACAACAAGCTATGTCCTAAATAACCAACTTCAAATCTCAAAACTGCATCTCATATAATAGCAGCATAAACTGGAAAAATACTCCAGTGTTTTTTCTTCTGTCAGTCATGTATGAACAATAAATTTGATCTAATGAGCAATCTACCTAAACCATGCAACTTTAGAAAACAGTGGATAGATTGAATATTTAAGTGCACCTCGATCATGAGCTATATCCATGGTGTTCCAGTAGCCAGATTCCCACAAGAAGAACTTTGTTACATACACCAACATCAATATACTGCTTACTAACATGGAATCTGCTACTCTTCCATACTCTTCATACTGCAGTCAGCACTTTTTGAGTCACAATCACACATGTACAGCAAGATAATGTAATATAACACTGCAAAAGCTATCATTTCTTATACTCAAATGCCCAATGCATATGCCCGTATAATCTTAATTGGGTTCTTCAATTACCTGTTTTATGCAGTATGTTACTGCAAGAACTGCCCAAGACATCATTCCAAACCGACAATTTGTGAAGACCTTGATGTCAAAGTTTTTACCTATTCGAGGATAAAGCTCCATACCCTGTACTTGAAACAGAAGCAAATGAATGACACTTGGATAAATAAAAGCTTTTAGTTCTAGAAATCAATGTCTAAGTATATCACCAATATCTGATGCCTAGAAAACACAAGACAGTTAGACAATTTACAACCAAAAACCCATTTGAACTTTGAGAACTGGGAAGGAACAGAACTTGCAGTTGATTTTAAAGCCACATTGAAGATAGTTCTAAATGGAAAACAATTTCAGCTAGCACAGGCACTTATAAGTAAAGACACAAGGACATGTAGTCCCAATGACAGATATATAAACATAAAGGTTACAAAGATATGGTTACATGCAATCAAAAACAGGCATGACAATCCTAATGGACACCAGCCAACATGATAATAAGTGCAATGACAATAATTGGGTATATTACATGACCTCCCCTATGGGAAGGCTTCATCCTTGAAGCAGACGAAGAAACGAGATGAAAATGTTGTTCAAGCTTGGAGCAATAGTAATGCACCATAGAAAAATCAATCCATCCTAGGTTGACTTTTATCAGAAATATTGTTCATAGGATCCTCAAATGGGACTTTTCTTATCATGAATCCAATTATATCTCCAAAAGGACAATGCAATGGAATCTTAATTCTCTGAAATGTAAGCAATTTTTTTTTCTTAGCTCAGAGCAATGAGGATGTTGATAAGTTGTATGTTTAGAAGGACAGCCCTCATAATTGGGACACCAATACGACTCAATTATAGGATACTTTATCTTGATCTCCATTTCAAAGCATTCCATGCTAACCTTGAGCAGTGAATTGATAGCTCCATCAAATACTTCATTTGATGTGTCCACCAATAAATCAGCAGCAACACTTTGATAATTAATTTTAATAGTCTCTAGACATTTTTTTGTCGATAACTTCCACTTGATTTTCAAAAACTTTCATTTAGTCATTTAACTTCTGTGAACATCGCATCATTTTTGCTTCTTGAAAGAGAATTTTCTTTTTCTTTTCCTCGTAGAAAGTTATCAATATTTTCCACATTAACTTTTGCACTCTCTGGATTTTGTTCATAGATTTCATTTTTTGATAATTTGCTACTTCACATCTGAAACAATCGACTCCATTAGTGAGCTAGTTAATTTTATTTCGTAGATCATATATGTGGATGTTTGCCTTCAAAAATCCATCCAAAGCTCCTCCAACTCGCTTTTCAATCATTTACAGTCTACCTTAAATGTGTTTTCCATTGTAGATAATATAATTCTTTTCGCTTCCACCCAAAGATGGTAGGCCATACAATTTTTAAATGGTGTCTGTCACCCCTCATATTGCACACATTATTTTACAAATTGGTCAACTCAGACTCTGCTGTGTGGACCGGGCTGACCCCAAATCATACCAACTCGGCCACTAATCAATGTAGGATCAATTTGGTACTGAACCAGCCGAGTCAATGTACAACTTGGCTAGTTCAGTAGTAAACTGCTATGACTCCGCTGAGTCCGTATATACTCAAATAAGTTGGTCCGTTTTCCTCACCAACACACATAATTCAAGGAAAAGTTCATTTTTTAAAGATTTACATAAACCGTAAATCTCTAAAAGCAAACTATATTGAGACACCCTCTCCCCACTCTTTATTTGCCTCACACATCTCTCATTGAGCATTGGCGTTTTGGAGCAGCATTGAAGAGATGTGATTTAGAGTGAGCTTAGAGATTGTTTGGAGATCATCGTGTGCTGTATGTGGTGGAATTGGCATCTAAGTTAAAAGGCTACAACCCATCTTCAAGGTTCGAGGAACTGATGACCAGATTCTTGTGCCCATTTATCTGAGATCACATTCCAAGGTATCTTAAATCTGCCCCTGCTTTTTTCTCTAATGAAAATGCAGATATAAAAACTGAATTTTGTTGTTTCTATTAGTTGCATTTAAAATAGGGTTTGCAGATTTTATTGCAATTAAATTTTACCATGGCCCCAAGACTCAAAGGCCTTCCATGGTCCCACAATGATTGTTACCCACCATAATGGGTAATCCTACAAGAGAACCTTTTTTCTAACTTGGACAGCCAGAAAAACAACAGCCCTACACATTGCTCAGTGATAATGATATGTCACATTCCTTCGCCATTTGCACCAATCATGCAGGTCGAAGAATGGGGTAGCTCATACCTCCATGATTGCTCCCTCCATTAGCAGGTCCCCTAACCATGCAACTTAGCCATGAAGTCATACCCCTTTGTTGCCACCTATTGTCACTGACACCTATGAATTGAAGGGTTTGTGAAAATTTCAAATATAAATCCAACTGGGTGACTGATATTATTTCTTCTACTTATTAATTCAGAAATAAGTTATTCACAGTGTTTCTACGGCAAATATCAAAATAAATTCTACTGGAGCCTTCACAATTAAAATACTGCGGAAAGCAAATGCAAAGAAAAATAATATCACAATGACAGTTATTTTTGGACAATTGTCCACGGAAAAACTCAATGCGGGAAAACCAGTGCAACAGATGAGGGTTTCTTTATTAATCTTCAGTAAAAAATCTCATGTATAAGATACAACTAGCAGAATAGAAGAGGAATCTCTATGAGAAATTTACTGACAACTCCCTCACACTTCTCGACGAGATTCTGATCCAAGAGAGGATTTGTTGCCCCCTCTGCATCTCATTGTGTCGGCCTCTGCGTGGGGACTGCGCAATCCCCACGTCAGCCTCTGCGTTGTCCCTCTGCATCACAGCCTCAGCATTGTCCCTTCTCTGCTCTGCGTCTTCTGCTCCAGCACTCCTGACTGATGTTGCTACCCTCTCTCTCCTCCTCACCTGCAACTCTCCCTTTGAATCGATTTCCTCTTGCTAAACTTCGACCAGTGAGAAAATCGATCTTACTCGGGTAATTGAGTATCTGCTTGGTGTGTTTTCCAAATGCCCATCGAAGTCCTTCTTATAATCCTCCAGTTGAGAATCAACAACCCAGATTAGATTCTAATCAATGGCTCAGATCATTTGGACTCGATCTTCGTCTTCTTCTAGAAGTTTCACCCACAGTTAGATTAATACCCTTTAATTATTTTAATTTCCTAAGTTTAGACTTAGGGACCCATTAAAAATAATTACTTCTTTTAATAAAACTGTCTCCATGTGGAATTTCCCAAAACAATTTCTGGGTATTGTGGAATGGATGTGTCCAAGCCTCCCTGCAAATTTTGAGACTTAGAGCACATCTGATGCTACCAGAAATCAACACTCCCTCTTAACAAGGAATGTGCTCTAGCAATGCAACTTGTTGAAGCATCACCCTTCTCTGTAACATCTCCCTCTACGTTGCTAATGTCTGACATCACTGCTCACCAACTACTACATAAATGTTGCAACTTGCATCTGTACTGTTGTTGACCCTGCCACTGCCAACACTACAACTTCCTGCCACTGCAACTGAGAAACCACTTGTTTCTGTTAATGAAACGGATTCTCTACCATAACCATCTACTCCCTGAACTAGATGAACTTAGCTCTTCCTAGAGCTTTTGTGAGTACGTCTGCTACTTGATTTCCTGTGGAGACATACTACAACTGTACTGCCCCACGCTGAACACAATCTTTGATAAAGTGACATCTGATATCAATGCATTTCGACCGATCATGAAATACTGGATTCTCAAAGAATTTAACACTACTCTGATTATCACAGAAAATATAGTCGCCTCCATCCTTTTCCTGAACAAACTCACAAGCAATTTTCTAAGCCATATAGCTTCGCACGTAGTTGTGTTGGCTGCCATATATTCTGGTTCTGCAGAGGTTAGAGTTACCAACTTCCGCTTCCTGCTGCACCAAGAGATCATTCCTGATCCAACACTGAAGCAATACCCGGCGGTACTTTTTAGGTCTACTGAACTACCTGCCCAATCTACATCTATGAATCCATTCAATCTGACGTCATCTTCTCGGCTGTATTTCAACCCATATCTGACTGTTCCACGCACATATATAAGAATGTGCCTAGCTACTGCCCAATGCATCCTTTTCGGTTCCACCATGAACTAACTAAGGGTGTTGACAGCAAAGCAAATGTTTGGCCTAGTGTTGACCAAATACATGAGCGACCCATTGAGTTGTTGTCTCCTGATGCATCTATTTTCTTCCAGTTAGTGATCATGGGCGTAGCCATGGGCCGACAATCTTGCATTCTGAATTTCTTCAAAATCTCTGTAGCGTATCTTCCTTGCCCAAGGAAAGTTTCCCCATTCTTCTGGCAAACTTCCAACCCTAGAAAATAATGCATCAACCCCATATCCTTCATGTCAAATTCTGCTTCAAGATTCTTCTTGCAATCTTTTATGAGCCTAAACGGCCCTGTTACAAACAAGTCATCCACATATAATACCAGAATAAGTGGCTCATTCTCCACCATTAGATAGTAGAGACTGGGATCAACATCACTCTTGACGAATCCCAACTGTTGCAAGTAACTATCAATCCAACCATACCATGCTCTAGGTGCCTACTTGAGACCATACAGGGCTTTCTTTAATCTGCATACATGAGTTCTCTTTTCATGAGTTTCGAAGTCTTCAGGTTGTTCTATATATACCTCTTCTTTTATCACCCTGTTCAAGAATGTTGTCTTGACATCCATCTGCTGAATCTCCCATCCCATTTGAGCTGCTAGGGATATAACGGATCTGATAGAGGTATATCTGGCTACTAGGGCGAAGGTCTCCTCATAGTCTATACCTTCCTTCCGTGCGTACCCCTTTGCTACGAACCTAGCCTTGTACTTCTCTATACTGCCATCTGTAGCATACTTGATCTTGTAGATCCATCTTGATCCTACAACTGATCTATCCTCTAGCCTAGGTACCACTTCCCAGACATCATTCGTCATGATAGAACTATACTCTTCTACCATGGCATCCACCCATACTTGGTGTTGTACGGCTTCCTGAAAGCTAGAGGGTTCTTCAACCTGTGCTACCAAGGCTTGGTACCTGTCAGGCTGTCTACGCTGCCTCTTCTCGGTTCTAGGAGCTCTAACAAACTCCTTTGCGTCCCTCAACGTTTGTCATGCTTCTCTACTGGTTCTGCCACTAGTGGTGGGAGGTTCGATCAAATCTCCCTCTTGTTCCTGTCGTTCCATTTGCTGAGAACTACTTGGATTTCCTTCTTCTAAGGAAACACTAGTGCTGGTCACTATGCTCGTTCCAGGTGTCTGTCCTCATGTTTGTCCTCCTTGCTACCCCTGTTGCTGCTGAACTAGAGGAACATCTACTGACTGATCTTCTGTTGGCATCTCTTGGGATTTCCTGAAGGCTTTATCCTCCATGAACTTCGCATCCCGTCTTACAACAATCTTCCTACTGCCAGGAATGTAGATTTTGTATGCCTTCGAGGTCTCGCTATATCCTACGAGATACCATTTTTCTACACTCTGTTCCAGTTTACTACACTTCTCGTCTAGAATGTGACAATATGCCACACTTCTGAATATTCTGAGATGATTAACTTTCGGCTTCTTCCTTGTGAAGACACCTTCGGGCATTTTCTTCCCCAAGGCTTTGTGAGGAGTTCTATTCTAGATATACATCGTTGTGTTGCAAGCTTCTGCCCATAAGAATCTAGGCAAATCCTGATCATACAACATAGCCTTTGTCACCCCAACAATAGTTCTATTCTTACTCTCTGCTACTCCATTATGCTCCAGATTATATGGAGTTGTCCATTCTCTTTTGATGCCCTCTTTTGCACAAAAATTTGTGAAGTCTTTGTCCATATATTCTCCACCATTATCTGAATGCAATACCTTTATCTTTTTCCCTCATGTTCTCAACGAGAGCCTTAAACTCTCTGAACTAATCAAAGACCTCATCCTTGGTCTTTAAGAAATAGATCCAGGTTTTTCTAGAGTAATCATCAATAAAGGGGACAAAGTATTGGCCACCACTAAGAGCTCTTGTGGACATTGGATCACAGATATCTGAGTGTATCAATCCCAATACACCCTCCGCTCTGCTTTTACTCCTGCAAAAAGCTGCTTTAGCGTACTTCCCTAGTACGCATCCTCTGCATATATCATCATGCTCAGGAGTCAGTACTAAGTATTGGAACTCCTGTAACAGTGTCTATGAGCATCCTCAATGCTCCATGGTGTAAGTGTCCCATTCGCCTGTGCCATAGTTCATTCAACTCCTTTTCTCCATTAAGATTGTTGCCTATTAGTGCCATTGGAGACTCGAGCTACAACCTATATAGTTTGTTGCCTCGAGCTCCAATTTGTCTCTTCTTCTTCCAACTTGGATGTTTGACATATACTTTCTTTCCATTGAAGTATATATCATATCCATTGTCCTGTAACTAGGACACTGAAATCAAATTCATTCCTAACTCGGGCACATGCAAAACACTAATGGCTCGAACACTGGTTCCTGTTTCCGTCTGAACTGCTATGGTGCCTCTCCATACTGGAGTACACTTCGTTCTATTTCCCATAGTAATTTGGAAGTCCATTTGCGCTTCTTGATAGCTCGCGAAATATTCTCGTACTCCAGTCATATGGGTTGAAGCCCTGCTATCAATGTACCAAACATCCGCTAATGTTGAACTTGACAAACATGCGAATTCTTTTTCTAATCTAGAAGATAATCCAAAGGCATTTTGATTTTCCATCCTTCTTTGACGCTTTTCTACCCAAGCAACTGCTGCAGAAAACTGCATCCCACCTGAAGCCTGCTCTGTGCTGAATCTACTGCTACGCTGCTCCCTCTGTCGCTGACAAAATTTCAATCTGGAAATCCTACCTCTCTATCGACTCACTCAGAGAGAGATTTTCCACGAAAATCTTGCCTTCCAAGGTTGGACTGCATAATCCCTCTAGCGATTCAATTTGCTGCCTATGCAACACTTCGACCCTTATTCTCTTCAGCCCTGGACTCTTTTGGCTTTGCTTTCTTGCTTAACTCAACTCCAATACCATGTGAAAATTTCTAAATAAGAATCCAACTGCAATGACTGATATTATTTCTTCTACTTACTAATTTAGAAATAAGTTATTCACAATGTTTCTACGGCAAATATCAAAATAAATTCTACTGCAGCCTTCACAATTAAAATATTGTAGAAAGTAAACGCAAAGAAAAATAATATCACAATGACACAGTTATTTTTGGACAATTGTCCCTGAAAAAACACAATGCGGGAAAACCGGTGCAACAGATGAGGGTTTCTTTATTAATCTTCAGCAAAAAATCTCATGCACAAGATAAAACCAGCAGAAATAGAAGAGGAATCTCTGTAAGAAATTTACTGACAACTCTCTCACACTTCTCGGCGAGATTTTGATCCAAGAGAGGACCTGTTGCCCCCTCTACGTCTCACTGTGTCAGCCTCTGCGTGGGGATTGCGTAGTCCCAGCGTCAACCTCTACGTTGTCCCTCTGCGTCACAGTCTTTGCGTTGTCCCTTCTCTGCTCTATGTCTTCTGCTCCTACACGCCTGACTAATGTTGCTACCCTCTCTCTCCTCCTCACCTGCAACTCTCCCTCTGAATCGATTTCCTCTTGCCGAACTTCAACCAGTGATAAAATCGATCTTACTCGGGTAACTGAGTATTTGCCTAGTGTGTTTTCCAAATGCCCATCGAAGTCTTTATAATCCTCCAGTTGAGAATCAACGGCCCAAATTAAATTCTAATCAATGGCTCAGATCATTTGGAGTCTTCTTCTAGAAGTTTCACCCGTAGTTAGATTAATACCCTTTAATTATTCTAATTTCCTAAGTCTAGACTTAGGGACCCATTAAAAATAATTAATTATTTTAATAAAATTGTCTTCGGGTGGAATTTCCCAAAACGATTTCTAGGTATTGTGAAATGCATGTGTCCAAGCCTCCCTACAAATTTTGAGACTTAGAGCACATCCGATGCTACCAGAAATCAATAGGGTTGACCTGGGAAATGACACCTCTCCTTAAGGGTTGGAAGCACCTAATAGGGTTGATTACCAAGCCACCTCTAAAAGGGTAGGGAATACTTTTATGATACTAGGTCTAGTTAGATATTTGAAGGTGATCCTGGTTTGAACTTTGAAGTATTACTATGCCCTTAATAGTTAAGTGTGGTCACTTTGATGCCTCTATGGTTAGTCTCTAATGAGCAATTATTTTCACTTGAGTTTGAGATGGTTTTGCCAAGTGGTTCCGCACATAGCAGCTGACACTTTCAAGGCACACTATTCCACTCCTAGTCCACATGATTCATGTTGCCACCTCGCTTGCACACCTAGGTTAGCATGGGAAAAATCTTCAACCCCACAAGGTGTGACTTGGTGGCAACCTAAGAGATGGGGTTGTCACCTATTCCCAACTCTCTCCTTTAAAGCTCTCTCAAGTTAGAGCTAACGGGGTGGTCCCTAAATGAAGGTTAGATGAAATGAGATGAGTTTCAAGGAGATCTGAAGTTAATGGGACTACTTCAAAATTATGAGTAAGTTTGTGAATATATTAAGCAAATTAAAGATATTTTCAATGATCATCAACACAACATTCAAGAAATAAACATGTAAACCAATGCCTTGTAAAATAATTGCTCAAATGAAATAAATACTTGCTCAAATAGATATTCAAAATGAAACCATAAGCAGTCCTGCAAAACAAATCAATGTTAGATGAAAAATACCAATTGCAAGATACAAATTGCACTTAAAAGAGATGCTTAAGTAAAGATACTACCATTTAAAAGACAATGACTTGCAAGTGAAATTCATTGGACCAAAGTGTTACTCGCAAATGAAGATGTTATACTTGCTAAATGAGATACTCAACAACAAAGATGATAACTTCAATAGATAGTGAAGTTATTCACCTAACAAGTACATTAGATAAATAAACTTGAAAGTAAATTAGAAAATGCTCTAAAATAAATGAGTAAGAATGATATGCAACTTAGCTAAGGTGAGACGCAATTATCGTGGTTAATTTTGATTTATATCTCTATTCTAGGTGAGAGATTCTCCCTTCAACCTCTTACCAAGGGGTAAAGATTGGGGTAATCTGCAAGGAAGAGAGATTGAGGAAGAACTAGTTTTCGTTAATGATACCCTTCCCCTAATCTTTACATATCATGTGTGTAGTCGTTCCTACAAGCGGACAAAGTTGTTGAAGAATGTAACCAGGTTCATTATTCATAAATTGTATTTGAAACATAATCAAATGTATTTATCAAAGGAAAGAAAAAGAAATTTTTTATTATTATTAATATGACTTATTAAAGCATGGGTTTCATGCTTGGGTCATTATGTTTTAGGTCAAATTCCCCATTGAGGACTTCTAGGATTTATTTTGAGTCATTAGAGTCATTGTCCATCTAAAGAGACCCTTCTTGGGCTTTTGGATCATGTAAAAATATTTATTATTGAGTCAAATAAGGTATTTGTCACCTCCAAACCAAGTCGGCCTTAAGGAGATCAAGTCGGCCTCAAATAGGGTAATTCAACCTCACCAAAAGGGTATATATTGAAGCAGTTCAATTTCATTTGGGCACTCTCTCACACAAGTTCAAATTCCAAAAGGAGGCAGAAAAAGTACGAAATTCCAAGAGGAGAAGGAGAATTGTTGGAAAGGACAAGATCGAAGTTTTTGGGTCATCTCTCTCTCACACGTGTGGATTTTCTGGTCTACTATTGGAGGGTCGAAGTGCTGCTGCTAGATTGAAGTCTAATTGTTGGGTCAAAGTTTTTGTTGGGCTAACTGTTGGGTTGAAGTTTTTGCTGGGCTAACTGTTGGGTCGAAGTTGCTGCTGCTAAGTCAAAGTTGTTAGGTCGAAGTTCTTGCTGCTAAGTCAAAGTTGCTAGGTCAAAGTTGTTGCTGCCAAGTCGAAGTTGCTAAGTTAAAGTTGTTGTTGCTGAAAGAGTTGACTTGGTGTGGAGGAAGTCTGTGTCTAGATCAAAAGTCTTGGATTATCTCATGATATTATTAAGGAAGAGTTGTTGACTAGGATTCCCCTAGATAGGGGTTTTTCCCTAGTTGTCCACCTACATATGGTGTCTATGATCTTTGTGCTATTGTTTTTGTAATTGCTTGATGAACTAAAAGATAAAAGAGGAACATAAGGAAAACATAAGAATATCACAAGTAAGTATCTATATAAAGAAAATATTGTTGCCTTTCTGATTTTCTAACATGGTTTCAGAGCTAAGGGGAAGAAGGGCAAAAGGCAGCTCAAAGATCTATTGAAAGGAGAATAGGGAGTTTAAGAAGGCTTTGAATAAGGGCCATCAAAAGGATCATATAAGAAGTCAAGCATACTATCTTCAAGAACAATGTCTAACTCAATGAAGGGAGAAAACAAATTAGAAGGGGCATCTAATTACAAGGCATGGAAAAAGAGGATGGATCCCATCCTCGAGAAAAATAAAATCTTCAATCTAGTCAAAGGAAAGGTAAAGAATCCCACAAATGAATCAAGTGATGCAGAAAAGGCAAAGTTCAGAGAAACAGAGATATTAGCCATGACCCTAATGGTCGATGGAATAAAGGACAACCTCATCTCATATATATCCCACATAGACCCTGCTCAAGAGATGTATGAGGCATTATTCAAATTATTCACTATCAAGAATCTTGGTCAAATAGCATGTCTTAAAAATGAACTAAGATCTATAAAGATGACAAGGGAAGACATTGTGGCATCCTTCTTTGTGAGAATAGTTAGATTAAGAGATGAACTCCACACAATTGATGAGGTAGTACCGGAGAAAGACCTTGTAATCACTGCACTTCTAGGTTTACCAACGTCACGTCATGGAGTGCCTTCTCATCAGGTCTCAACAGTGGGAAGAAGACTCCTACTTTTGAACAACTATGGAATGCATGCAGCCAAGAAGAAGTCAGAATTTCTCTAGTAAGCAACAAGGAGAATGAAGAACAAAAAGTTTCAAATGTTGGAAAATGTAACTAGGTTCGGTCTTCATTAATTGTTTTGAGTCATCATGAAATGTACTTGGAAAAAGAATAAGTAAAGAATTTTTATTATTGTATCAATGACTTATTAAAGCATGGGTTTCATGCTTGGGTCATCATTATATTACTCAAAGTCCCCATTGTGGACTCCTAAGATTAATATTGAGTTTATAGAGTCATTGTACATTCAAAGAGACCCTTCTTGGGCTTTTGAATCATGTAAAAAGGTTTACTATTGAGTCAAATATAATTTATGTAACCTCCACAACAAGTCGGCCTAGAAGAGATCAAGTCGGCTTAAGGACAGCAATTCGACCTCACTTGGAGCCTATAAATAGAAAGAAGTCGAATTCAGTTGGAGTCTCATCTCAAGCTAGTTCGATGTCTCTAAGGAAGCTGGAGAAGTGAGAAGTGGGTAAAAGGAAGCAAAAAGGAAGTGCGAGTTGGGTCAAGTCTAAGGAAAAGAAGAAAATCGAAATTTTGGACTAATCTCTCTCTGTTTCATGTCCTAGTTTGGGAGATCGATGTCTCCCAAGTTTTGCTTCTGCCAGTCGCTGCCTGATGTCGAAAGCTGCTGCATAGTCAAAGTTGTTGGCAAGGAAGTGTTGTTGGAAAGAGGTCAAAGATCTGGGAAGCTGACTTGGTGTGGAGGGAAGGTTTGGTCTTTGTCTAGGGTGAAGAGTCTCAAAGAATACTATTGAAGGAAGAAAAATTTGACTGGGTTTTCCTCTCGAGGGGGGTTTTTCCTTGGCATAGTGCCTACATCTTGTGTCTCTTGTTTTGTGATCTTCACACACATAATATGGGAATTTCTTGATGAAAGATAAGATAATAAAGAAGTAAAAGAAGCCAACATAACTCACAAGTAATTATCAAGAAAGAAGAATCAAACCCTAATCTACTTGCATTGGTTTCTCAACATCAAATGCCTACTCCGCTAATCACAAGAACAAAGGATCATTCAATAAGTCAAAAGGGCCTAAAAGGAAGATAGACATCCAAAATCGAATGCTACAATTGTCACAAGATGGGTCACTATAAAAGCGATCGTCCTGAGAATCCAAGACATAGAAAGAGAAATGTGGATCATGCAAATGTTGCAGAAGAAGGATCTCCAAAGAAGCACAAGACTAAAGAATCACAAATAAAGGACATATACTACTAAGTCCTTCTACTCTAAGTTTTGAATTGTTTTGTATTTTTTATGTTTAGTACTTATAGGTTTAACATGCTTGGAAAAACATTGTTGAATTGTTTTGTTAAAGTTTTAGGTATCCCTCGAGATTGGATTAAGAGGGAGCCCTCTCAATTTTCCAACTATAAGTATCTTACTCCTTGTATTATCTTTCATATTTGGTTTTCCTTTTCTTATCTAGATGTGTTTATACTAGATGCTAATAACATTTCCTTTTTTTTATATTTTCCTTGTTTAGGAAAAGCTTGTTGATATGCTCAAGGGCTATGAAGAATACCTCACAAGACAAAGCATAGAAGCTCTATTGGAATTAATGCCCTATAAGGTTTCTCTGAACTAAAAGGTATATCTTAAACTATAAGTTTTGTTTCCCTTCGTTATAAAGGTATACTCATCAATTTAAGGAATCTGCTTGACATTACTAATAAGTGTTATGTCTAGGACATTTGAATCATAGAGATTCTTGTTTGGGAGATTAATCATTAGATTGAATCTACCCTCATTATAATCATTATGTTTGTAGAACCCTAAAAGGTTCTCTATAAAACCCTAACCTAAGGGTATACTAACATGAAAAACCCTAGTCTACATAGGGTTACTAATGAAACCTAGAAAATATTATTCTTTGATGTTTGGGGTTTTGATGGTAATGGCATGTCTTGAGCCTTCGTATTGTTATGGAAAACCTAGTCCTTTAGGGTTGGATGGTAATGTGTTCCTAGACCTTGAGGTTTTGGTAAATTAGGGTTTGTAAATAGAATCCTTATATATCGAGAGTTAGCTCCTAGGAATGAATCCCTAGGTAAATGTTTGTCTATCTGATCAAAACCCTAGTTTGATCTAGATTGTTATATGTCTGACTTTAAATGTATTGATATTTGTGTCATGGGTTTGTCCTATATATGTTATGATATGCTTGTGCATGATTATCCTAGATATGTATTTGTGCTAACCAAAATTTTTGATAAAGTTCTAGGGTTTGTAACTAAGCCCTAGTAGAAGTTTGATATTCTAGGATATGGTGATGTTGTTTCCATTATGATGATAAAATCTAGGGTTTACAACAAACCCTAGTAGAAGTTGGTCACATTGTTGAAACCTTGTTATCATTTTTTTTTATTGTTGCCATCTAAGGCTTAGTGTCTCATTAATGGAATCTAGGGTTTGCATTAAATCCTAGTAGAAATCTAACATATGAATTCTAAAGTTGTTAGATGCATTTTAAGTGTACTTGTATGAATTGCCTCTAGGGTTTGCAATATATTATAGTAGAGTATGTCATATCTCTGGAGGAAATATTGAGGCTCTAGATATAATGAGATTGATATCTTGATTAAGTTACTAATGTGATCTAGGGGTTATAACCTAACCCAAGCAAAAGAAGTCGAAGTATAAAAGTACGTGTCTCTTGTTTGTGAACCTAACTAAGTTTAGGTATTTGTTGTCTAAAGCCTAATGCTTCAATTATTGTATGATTTTGGTATAGTTAAGTTCATGCTTCTCAGTTCTATATATGTATTTGGTTGTACTTGTTGTTTAAGTTATGCAAGTATATAATCTTCAAGATGTTGGAGATATTTGTAAGTAAAGTTGATTTGGTTGATAAAGCATGATAAAGGAAGTTGTATAAATGATGATGATCAAGAAGGATGGAAGCCATGAAAGATTCTCCGATTCTAGGTTGGTCTTACATTAGGTCTAACATTAGGTCAGTATATGTCTAATCATTAATGTACTAATGTTGTCTAACATATGATATGCTTATGCATGATAATGAATTCCTAGATACATGTGTTGACCTAGTTTTGACAGTCATAAATCGTAGGATTTAATATAAGTCCTTGTTTGAGATTCTAGGATGATATTTGGAAATCTAGAGTTTTGCAGCCAAACCCTAGTAGTAGTTAATTTCTCTAGCATGTGTGATATAACAATCTGAGAGCTATTTACATAATTGAGATTGTGAAAATGAAATCTAGGGTTTTGGAGTTGAACGTTAGTAGAAGCAAAGTCTCTGATGTATGATGACAATATGACGATTTGAGATTTGTGCAAACCTGAGTTTTAGTTGGGATTAATGTTTGATTGAAAATATAGGGATTGCAACTAAACCTAGTGGAAGTTGGTCATGTTAGTGAATATGTTGTGATTGGTTTTGATTGATTCTCTTGTATGCTATGAAACCGGATTCGTCCTAACCCTGGACGAATCCCGAATCGGACGAATCGGACACGATTCTGTCCTGACACGTGTCATATTTCCATGACTCGTCATGTCATATCCGGGTACGTCGTGTCATGAGCGTGTCAGAAAAATTTGGAACGTGTCACGATTTTTGGAACGATTTTTGGTTTCGGATTCGTTTTTAGGGGTTTAAGTTCGCTGTTTTCATTCGCATTCACTGCTTCTGTATAGACCAACAAGACCACTGTTTCCAAATTGGAAGCTAATACTGATATACATCAATGACTCTGAGACTGGGAGTTGTGCAAAAGCTCTCTGGCAATGACTGTTTTGCTTTATCTTCTTCCTTTTCTTTCATATCAGTCACTGTCAGGCTTCAGCAAATGTTTGTTTCTTGAGCTGATCCCTGGTGGGTTTGCAGAAGCATTGAAGTTAGGTTCTCGTGCAAGTGGGTTCTAGACTTCTAGTGGTTGAGCCTCCAGGGTTTGATCTCCTAATGTTTCCTACTTCATCATTTTGCTACAGCTGTCCTATTAGTTTCATAACAGTGAGAAAATCAAACTTAAATCAACATAAAAACCCCTCACATCTGCAATGTGCATAAATCTAATATGACAGTGGCATAACCTTATTATAATTTTCACTGTTTGTTTCAAAGTGCTCCAGTACAGCTCAGAAAGTACTGAAAATTTTCTAATTATTTGGCACACTTGGCACAGGGAAATTTCATTAGTAACTCATTTATGTGACCAGTACCACTGACATTTATTTGAATTTTGTATGTACTATGCATGCTAATAGCTATAGATGAAGATCTATGTTTGAAATCAATAAATTTGTATCATTAATTAAAATTTGTGTAAGAAATATGCTAATAACTAATTTTTAAGATATATATATATATATATATATTTTAAATATATATATATATATATATATATTTTTTAATAAAATAATATATAACGTGTCCTAACCGTGTCTTGTTCCGGGGTCAGCGTTTCCCGAATCCGACACCACGAATCCCGAATCCTACGTGTCCCGAATCCTCGTGTCAGGTGACTTAGCTTGTATGAAATCTAGGATTTGTATGAAACCCTAGTGGAAAATCTAACATATGAATTCTGAAAGTTGTTAGATACCTTGTAGATCTATATTTGTTTGAATTGTTTCTAGGGTTTGCTATATGTTGTAGTAGGGTATGTTCACTTTTCAAGGAAACATTGAAACCCTATATGGAATGAAAGTTGTTATGAAGTAGTCTAGGGTTTATGACAAAGTCCCTAGCAAGATGTTGAAGAGTATATGTCTCTTGTTTGTAATTAAGTTTGGGTATCTGATATGTATAAAGTTGAAATGCTTCTGTGATTCTGATATGGCTAACTTCATGCTTCTATAGATTTGGTTGTACTTGTTATCTAAGTTCTACAAGTACACAATCATCAATATGGTGAAGATGTTCGTTGATGTGATAAGTATGATAGGGATGATGATAACTCTAAAGAAATGGTTGGAAGCCACGAAAGATTCTTCAATGACGAAAAGAAGAAGTTGATCTCCCTAAGGAAGCCTGAATAGAAGAGATCTCCCTAAGATTAAGAGGGAGTCTGGATAAAGAGATGCTCCCTAGTTGAGAGGGAGAGCATAGCTTGGTTTTGATTGAAGAATGAATTTTGGAGGATATGTAGTTGCATGAGAAGTAGGAAAGGGAAGTGTATGATTGAGGAATATTTCGTCAAAGATTTGGTTGATAGTCCTACTATGAAAAATTGAGAAGCAACATCTAGACCCCCGAGGTTTGTATTTGATTACGTACATATGAAAGTATATTATTGATTCGGGTTGTGTTTGCACAGGTGAATCTCTCGAAGGTTTTGATAACATGTTGGTTACCAATTAGTTTGATTGGGAGAGATTGGTCATCCTTGATCTGTTGGATCAAGGAGTGTTGAGGCTCTGTGAGTGACACATTGCCTTGGAGGACCTCTAACCGACACATTGTGTTCATGTGTAGGTCCCGAAGTTGGAAAGATAGTGGGGATTATAGAGCTCTGTTTTTGGATACACATCTGGATCTTTGGGTCGGTGGTTAGCAAGTAAGCCTGATGGTACCTAGGGGGGTTGAAAGCTTAAGTCCACCGTATTCCCACTTGGATAGATTGCCCTAGTCAAGATTCTAGTTTGTATCATTGCGGTGCCTAAATTGTTGAGAACCCAATAGATAGATTTCCCTAGTCAGGAATCTAATCCATGGCATTGTGGTGCCTAAAAGTTCTTCATGGATCATATAGTTGAGATCTTCCTTGTACTTGTATATGATGAATACCTCCCTATTTAAGAGGGAGTGTTGGAAAATGTAACTAGGTTCAGTCTTCATTTAATGTATTTGAGTCATCTTGTAATGTACTTGTCAAAAGAATAAAGAAAAGAATTTTTATTATTATTATTGTGACTTATTAAAGTATGGATTTCATGCTTGGGTCACCATGTTTTAGGTCAAAATCCCCATTGAGGACTTCTAGGATTTATTTTGAGTCAATAGAGTCATTGTACTTTTAAAGAGACCCTTCTTGTTGGGTTGTGTTATATTCTTTCCACGACTAGCCCACGTAGTTAACTGGGGGGTTAGAAGGGGGGCGAAACCCCCCTTCGTTACGCCGATTGAGTAGCGGGGGCAGTCATAGGGGTTTGACGGGTGCAAGTAACCCCACTCTATGGGGTTTAGGGCAGCGCCTCGGAAAATTTTGGTTTTGGACCCTATATTAGGTTGGGCAGACCTACCTATGGTTTTGTGCATGTTTTCCGCACATGGTTTTGGATGTGATGGTCTTCAGTCCATGGTTTTGAACGCGATGGTTTTCGGTCCATGGTATTGGATGCTTCGGCATGTATAAATATGTATTGTAACATTGAAAGGAACATAATGAAAAATCAAGCTCGTAGTCTCGGATTTGGGATCCAGGGGAAAATCTCTGTGTATATGTGTTTTATGTGTTATGCTCTTGCATTGTTTATTTTCTGTGTTTTAGAATTCGTATGCAGGTAAATTTTGTACGGGGTTAAAACCTACATTTGGTATCAGAGTTGTTTTGGCTTCAAGGGGACGCCTTTGTTGCTGAGGGGTTTTGCTCAGGCCTGTGGTACACCCTGTTCAGTGGGAGATCTGCGAGATCGATTCTGGTGGTGAAAGAAGATGGCGAGTAGTGGAAAGGTAGAGATCAAGAAATTTAATGGTCAGAGTTTAGAGTTGTGGAAACTCAAGATGGAGGATCTGTTGGTGGATAAAGATCAGTGGATCGCGGTAGATCCAGGTACTAAACCAACAAGAGTGTCTGATGAAAAATGGAAGAAGTTGGATCAGAAGGCAAAGAGCACAATACGATTATGTGTCTCAGATTCAATATTGTTGAATGTATCAGGGGAAGCTACGGCAAAGGCTTTGTGGGACAAGTTAGGGACTTTGTACCAATCTAAGTCTCTGGTGAATAAATTGTTCCTGTGGAAAAAGCTCTATAACCTGAGGATGAAAGATGGAGACTTGGTGACAGAGCATCTGAACGCATTTAATATTGTGGTAAGTTAGTTATTATCTGTTAATATTAAAATTTCAGATGAAGATAAGTGCATCAATTTGTTGTGTTCTCTACTAGATTCGTGGGATAGTCTGGTTATTGCAATAGGTAGCAATCCAACTGCCTTGCAGTTTGATGAAATAGTCTCATCCTTGCTAACGGAGGAGATGAGATGGAAAAATAGGGAGAGACAAAATGGTGATGCCTTGTCTGTACGAGGACGGTCCCAAAACAGAAACAAAAATAAGTCATCGAGTGGGAGATCTAAATCTAGAGGGAGATCTAAATCTCCAGGAAAACCTGTAAAGGTGGTGTGCTGGAAATGCGGAAAAGAAGGGCACTACAAAAGGGACTGTAAATCTAAAGCTCCTGATAAAGGAAAGGGATCTGATGATGCTCCTTCTGCAGAGGCGAAAACCACCTCAGATGAAGGTGGGGATGTGTACTTGGCTTCTTCAAGTACACATGTAAATCTTGAGGCATGGTTGATTGACTCAGGTGCATCCTTTCACTTCACTCCCCATAGAGAATGGTTCTGCGAGTATGAGAAATATGATGGTGGTGATGTCTTCTTGGGGGATGACAGGAAGGCTAGAATTGTTGGTTGCGGAAAAGTAAAGTTGAAGTTGCAAGGTGGAAGGGTTAGAACACTTCCGGGAGTTCTGCATATTCCTGCATTAGCCAGAAATCTAATTTCTGTAAGCAAGATGGATGATGCAAGTGTAAAAACAGTGTTCAAGAAGGATACCTGCAAGATGGTTCAGGGAGCACTGGTATTGATGCGGGGAGTTCGGATTGGAACTCTGTACAAGCTGCAAGGTAGCATTGTTGTTGATAGGTGCAACAGCTCTGTGGTTCCTGAAAATGGAGTAGAAAATCTAGTGGTCTCTGGAGAGAAGACCATGTTGTGGCATCAAAGGCTTGGACATAATAGAGAGAAGGGCCTTCGAATACTTCATGGTAAAAGTATGGTAGAAGGTATGAGTAATAGCTCTCTGGATTTTGATTTCTGTGAAAATTGTGTATATGGGAAGCAGAATCGGGTGAGTTTCCCCTCTGGTGGTAAGAGGGCGAAACAAATATTAGAGCTCGTGCACAGTGATGTGTTTGGACCTGTGAAGGTTCTATCATTGGGTAAGTCTGTGTACTATGTATCATTTATAGATGACTTCTCATGGAATACATAGATATATTTCCTTAAGAAGAAATCTAAAGTCTTTGAAAGGTTTAAAGAATTTAAGGCTCTGGTGGAAAACCAGACAGAGAAGAAGATAAAGGTGTTGAGGACAGATAACGGTGGAGAGTTTTGTAGCAAGGAATTTGAATAATTCTGTAAGAAGTGTGGTATAGCACGACAAAAGACTCCATACACACCTGAGCAAAATGGAGTTGCAGAAAGAATGAACAAGACGTTGATGGAAAGGGCAAGAAGCATGCTCTGTGGTGCCGGGTTAAGACAGGAATTCTGGGCAGAGGAAGTGGAGACAGCATGTTACCTGGTCAACAGATCACCTTCATCAGTGTTGGAGGATAAGACTCCACAAGAGGTATGGATTGGTAAGAAACCCTCTCTTTCACATCTGAGGGTATTTGGATGTGATGCGTATGTACATGTTCCAAAGGAGAAACGAACCAAGTTGGATAGTAAATCTGAAAAGTGCATCTTTATTGGATATAAGGATGGTTTAAAGGGTTATAAGCTTTGGAACCCTGTAACAAGGAAGGTTGTGTACAGTTGAGATGTGGTGTTCAGAGAGGTAAAAGATGTTATTAAACATGAAGTCCAACCAAAGGAACCTGAGAAGATAGAGTTTGAGCTAAAGGAGGAAGAATCAGACTCTACAAAAGAGGAGGAATCAGAAGATGAAGAGCCACAAACTCCAGGTGTGAGAAGATCAGTGCGAGAAAGAAGGCAGCCGGAAAGGTATAGTCCATCTGCTTTCTGTTCAAATTTTGCTTTATATGTTACTGATGATGATCCCAGAACTATGAAAGAAGCAGTAGATTCAGAGGATGGCAAACTCTGGAAAGAGGCCATGGTTGATGAAATGGCATCTTTGCACAAAAATGAGGCTTGGGATCTGGTGGAGTTGTCGGTTGGAAGGAAACCCATTCGCAGCAAATGGGTGTTCAAGAAGAAAACAAATGCAGAAGAAAAGGTGGAAAAAAAACAAAGCTCGGTTGGTAGCAAAAGGTTATTCCCAGGTTCCAAGAATTGATTTTGGTGATATTTTTTCTCCTGTTCCCAAGGTAGCTTCTATTAGATTACTTTTATTTGTTGCTGCTGCTTTTGATTTTGAGGTAGAACAGATGGATGTGAAGACAGCATTTCTTCACGGGGTTCTGGAAGAGGAGATCTACATGAAGCAACCTGAAGGTTTTGCGGTGGAGGGTAAGAAAGAAATGGTATGCAAGTTAAAGAAGTCTCTGTATGGGTTAAAACAGTCACCAAGGATGTGGTATCATAAATTTGATACATTTATACGGGGACTTGGTTTCACCAGAAGCAAAGCAGATCGTTGTGTGTATTTTAAATTAATTGGTGACTGTGTTATTTATCTTGTCTTGTATGTGGATGATATGTTGCTGGTTGGAAATGACAAAGAAATTACCCAGGATTTGAAGACCCATTTGTCCTCCAAATTCGACATGAAAGATCTTGGTGCTGCAAACTATATTTTGGGCATGGAAATTAAAAGAGATCGGACAAAGAGGAAGCTCTGGTTAAACCAGAGGAAGTATGTCGAGACAATATTGCAGAGGTTTAATATGCAAGATAGTAAACCAGTGAAGGTTCCTATTCCTGTAGGTGTAAAGTTATCTGCTGAACAGTGTCCCAAGACACAAGAAGAGGAAAAGGACATGTCTCGTGTTCCATATGCAAGTGCAATCGGTAGCCTGATGTATGCGATGGTCTATACTAGACCAGACATTGCACAGGCAGTGGGAGTATTGAGCAGGTTTATGTCAAAACCAGGCAAGGAGCACTGGACAATAGTGAAGCGGGTTTCAGGTATTTGCGTGGCACTAGTGATTATGGTTTGTGCTACCAAGGAAGACCAGGATTGGACAGAGTGTTGGATATTCGTGGCTTTGTTGATGCAAACTGGGCTGGAGATCTGGATCAAAGAAGATCTACAAGTGGGTATGTGTTTAACCTATTTGGAGGTGCAGTCAGTTGGATGAGTAAGAAACAATCTATAGTGGCACTATCAACTACAGAGGCAGAATACATGGCAACCACTCATGCAAGCAAGGAAGCAGTTTGGTTGCAGAGATTGTGTTCAAGTATGGGGTTAGTACAGGGAGCTATAAGGATAGACTATGACAGCCAAAGTGCAATTTTCTTGGCAAAAAACCCTGCATATCATTCAAAAACAAAGCACATTGATGTTCAGTATCACTTTGTGAGGGATATGATAAAAGACAAAAAGGTGTTGCTGGTAAAGCTGGACACTTTGAAGAATACTGTAGATGCATTGACAAAATCTATGAGCTCTGAGAAGTTCTCTTGGTGTAGAGAAACAATGGGCATTGCAGGGCTGGATAAATGACTAAGCTCTCTTGTGGCCCCTTGTGGAAAGAAAACAACAAGTGGGAGAATGTTGGGTTGTATTATATTCTTTCCACGACTAGCCCACGTAGTTAACCGGAGGGTTAGAAGGGAGGCGAAGCCCCCCCTTTGTTGCGCCGATTGCGTAGCGGGGGGAGTCACAGGGGGTTTGACGGGTGCAGGTAACCCCACTCTATGGGGTCCGGGGCAGCGCCCCGGAAAATTTTGGTTTTGGACCCTATATTAGGTTGGGCGGACCTACCTATGGTTTTGTGCATGTTTTTCGCACATGGTTTTGGACGCGATGGTTTTCGGTCCATGGTATTGGATGCTTTGGCATGTATAAATATGTATTGCAACATTGAAGGGAACATAATCAAAAATCAAGCTGGTAGTCCCGGTTTTGGGATTCAGGGGAAAATCTCTGTGTATATGTGTTTTATGTGTTATGCTCTCGCATCGTTTATTTTCTGTGTTTTAGAATTCGTATGCAAGTAATTTCTATACGGGGTTAAAACCTACACTTCTTGGGATTTTGAATCATGTAAAAAAGTTAAGTATTGAGTCAAATGTAATTTATGTATCATCCACATCAAGTTGGCCTAGAAGAGATCAAGTCGGCCTAAGGACATCAATTCGACCTCCCTTGAAGCCTATAAATAGAAGCAAGTCGAATTCATTTGGAGCACTTCATCTCAAGCAAGTTCGATATCTCTAAGGAAGCTGGGAAGTGCAAAGTACGAAGCCGAGAAGCCAAAGGAAGTGCGAGTTGGGTGGAGTCTAAGGAGAAGAAGAAAAACGAAATTTTGGTGCCTCTCTCTCTCTGCTTCATGCCCTAGATTTGGAGATCGAAGTCTTCCAGATTTTGTAGATGTCGAAAGTCGCCTGATACTGGAAGCTGCTACATAGTCAAAGTTGCTGGAAGAGAGGTCGAAGATCTGGGAGGCTGACTTGGTGTGGAGGGAAGGTTTGGTCTTTGTCTAGGGTGAAGAGTCTCAAAGAATACTATTGAAAGGAAGAGAATTTTGACTGGGTTTTCCCCTCGAGGGGTGTTTTGCCCTGGCATAGTGCCTACACCTAGTGTCCTTTGTTTTATGTGTTTTCACTTTGGTAATTGCTTGATGAACTAAAAGAAAGAAGATATGAAGAATTGTAATAACAAATCAAGAACATCACAAGTAATTATCAAGAATAAGAAAATATTTTTGCCTTTCCGATTTTCTAACACTCTTGGCAGGTTTGCAATTTGGCCTTGCTACAATAAGATGATGCCCTAATCCTTTCCCATGTGTGAGAGATTGTAGCCGAAAAACAGTTCTTTCAAATTCGGTTTTGTCTTCTTCTTGTTCTCCTCTTCTTCACTAGTTATTCTTGTCCTTCTTGTGCTTCAACGAACTTGATGGATCACTTATTTGATGAGGTCGAGTTCTTCCTTAGATATAAGCTTCCTTGAGATGTTCGAACAGCGTAAATGAGGTTGACTTGTCATTGTTATGCTGACATGTCTTCTCGTAGGCCAACTTGGTCTTGAAGGATGACATTTGACTCTTTTGACTTTAAATAAATTCTTTTTACATGGTACAACATGCCCATTTGGGTCTTTACATATTACAATGACTCTTTGACTCCTTTGACTCTTTCACAAAGACTTAGAAGCACTCAATGGGTGCTTGACCTATAAATAAAAGGATCTTGAGCATGAAACCCATGCTACAATATAATAATAATAAATTGTCTTTTTTCAAATACATAAAATCAAGATTACATAAGACATTATGAAGACTAAACCTAGTTACATTTTCCAACAGTCCACTCACCTTATTACGAACCTATGTGGGATTCCATTATAGTTGTTGGAAAGGGCTTCAAAGGCCCCAGTATATATGACTTGAGGGGATCTCTTTGCAAAAAGAAGTCTTGTCCATAGATGAATGCTTGAAGGGTTCTAAAGAGTCATGGGTCAAAATGAGATGTACCATCAGGTCAATGTGAAAATTCTATAGCAGTTGCTAGTTATTAATCTTTAATCTTTGCATATAACTTGTCTTTTGGAAAATTAATTCACAACAAATAATAAAAATAACGCAATGGCAATTTCACAAATAAATAATCAAAGGAACTGAGAAAATAGAACACATAAAAAATTGACAGCGATATTTTTGGACCAATTTGTTGGAAATACTGAGAGGGAGGCGAATCAATATTTCTTACCAATTAGTAACTTATTAATCTTTTCCAAGCAGCAGTTATTTAAAACTATAAATAAACACTACACAGAGAAAACAAAGATTTTTAGGTGCAAAATCCCCTCCAAGTCAAAAGCCATCAAACGTTTTTCTAATAAGTTATTTTAATCTTCAACTCCAACTGAAAAGAAAGCCCCAACTCCCTAGAACTCTAGAAAAGCATTCATTCTCCAGCTCCCACTGGAAGGACGCCCCAACGCCCTAGTTTTATCAGCAGTCAACTGAAAGGATGCTCCAACACCCTAACAAGCTCCAACTTGCCCTAGCACCACCCTACCACCCTAAAGTGTTTTCAGGCTCCAACCTGAAGGTGACTTCAACCACCTCCCTAGCACCACCCTACCACCCTTAAAATGACAAAAATTTAATACAATATTGTGGACTCTCATACCAGGGATAATGGTCCACTTACAATGATATACAATGGCTTTACTTCAACTGAGCAAAAGCCTAAGACTTAAACCCTTGTCCCACAAACACTAAGATCAAAGACTCCCACAATTCCTCGTACAATAAAAAAGCTATTTCTAAATTGCTTATGATGAAACCTTGATGATGAAACTACAGTAGATGATGATAAATTTGTAGTAGTAGATGATCTTCCTTGATGAGTATGCCCTTTTTTGTTGTAGAAAAGATGAAAAACATTCTTGCCAATGCCCTTAGTTGTACAAATGATGGAAGACCATTTTTTGTGTAGATCGATAGTAGAACCCTTCATACATACTACTGCAACTCATGTTCTAGTACCATCCAATACAAAGCTTCCTCAATGATGTTGGACCAAATACTTTCTCTGCAATGCCAATACGATCTTCAGAAGGTGTTTCCAAATGTAACCATGATACCCTTACTTCAGGAGCTCAAATTAATTTTCTTCCAATACGGTTGGCTTCACTGAACAAGTAAATACGTAGATGTGTATATATGTGTGTGTGTGTGTGTCACTTCTGAGCAGACTTGGAAATAGATTCAAAGTTCAAATATCATCCATGAGTCTTGATGTACTTGTAGTTCTTGAAATACTCCTTCAATTGGACACAAATGTTCCAGGTCTTCCAAACCTTAGATCAAGAATTAGTGTTGAGTATGTTGTCATTGATGTCAACGCAGGAGCAGATGTAGTAGATACAAGTTGGTGTCGAATGCAGATGTCATCATTGATGTTAGGGCTTGGAGAACATTGATGTGAAGGGTTCACAGGATGATGTAGTTTGACCATGAAACCATAGTTGCAGAAAAAACCCTAATTGCTTGGTTGAAACCCTAACCCTAGGGTTTGAAACCCTTCGTGCACATGATGATGATGCAGTTTGATGTTTTATTATAGATGAAAGATGAAACCCTAGCTATTGGCTGAAACCCTAGTCCTAGGGTTTGGGTTCCTTGAACAATGGAGAGACCCTGCCTTTGATTGGTGATTTGAAGCTGCAAATCATTGAGTTTGTATTGAAAACCTCTTCAGATGGATTCTCCTCGTCAAGCTGATTCCAGTGGTATATGGAATGTCTTGTGGGCCTTCACAATTTGAGAGATATGCCCAGTTGAAGTTGAGGTCCCAGCATTTGGTTCAAAAACTCCATAGGTGATGATGTGGCATTGTACTATTGGTTGGATGATGTGGTGAAATCATAAGGGATTTGGTAAAAAATTAAATTGAATGAAAGTATGGCAAAAGTGTGCTTTAAAAGGGTTTCAACATTTATTAAAATTAAGGGAAAGATTTTACGTGACTCCAAAAATCAAAAGTCAAGGGGTTTTTTAATTAAAATAATATTTAACACAAAATTCAAATAAAAATTTGAATTCTCTTCCTAAAGATATCATGTCAGTTCCATGATCTTGGGTTTGTCATCCCTCCCAAACGCCACCTCCTGCACTATAAATTTATGGTTCAATTCCTCTTAAGGATATGTGACGAACTTGCTATTGTTTCTTCTGCGAGTTGGAAGAACAGCAAAGATCAACAATAATGCAAGAAATAGAATGGGTATCTCTGTGGATTTCTCTGTGTTTAGGAGAAGTTGAAAATTTCCTTTCGAATCGAAGTCTTTACTCTGAGCTCTGAGATACCTACAGTCTAAAGGAGTAATCAAGCATTGGTTCTTCTGAATTTTTATTACAGCTTAGATTTATTTAAAGGTTTTCTCGCTCCGAAAGCTAAGATGAAGATCGATACCTTGAACAGATGAACAAATCTCATACTACTTCAGGAGTTATTGAATGACTACGTCATCATTATTTCTGAAATTTTCAGTCATACAAATCTGGGTATACCTGTAACTGCAAATCTGGAAGCTCAAACTCCTGCGGTCTTGTGTTTCTCTTATTTCATTAAAGTTATTAACTGTGTTTCCTGCTCTAGGTACAATCTTTCATTCGCCTGTGAAACGTATAGGCTTATAGTTTAAATTTTAGGATGTGATTCGTCGAGGATCTATTCGCATAACTCTGTAATTTCTCTGCGGACTGTCATAGGCTGAATTTTTTAGAACAGAAGGTAGTCCTTTGCCTTTTGTTTGGTCTTCTTTAGATTGGATTCTCACCTTCCTGTGGCATAGTTTGCGGCCCCTTTAGGGCACAAGTTCAAGGCTTGTTTTGAAAAATTCCTAGCAGTCAAGTGTAGCACCCTTGAAATTGACCTAAGATACTCAGTATGGTACAATTGCAACCCTGATCTTTACATTCTGGGCAGTCTCCTTACTCAGAGAATTTTTACTCTCTTGTGGACAGCTTGTACATCTTGTTTGGCTATGTTTGATTTTCATATATATTTTGTGTGGAAGCTTGTAACCGTGGATCAACTTCATGGCTTAAGGACTACTGTATCTGACCCTTTATGAAGCTACCTTTTGTAGCAGAACATTCATCTAGGCTTGTTGGCAAATCTAAAAGTCTAAAGTTTTCCTTCTACCAAATCCAGACAGTAGCACATTCAGAGACTTTCTACAGTGCAGTGGTCTTAACAAAACCATAATGCAAGATTGTTTTAATACAGAAACCTCTGGAAGGGTTCAGAGTTCTCATCAAAAATTGCATAGGAGCCTTAATGATTCAGTTTCTAAAGCAGTGCTTATACACCACATTGAAAGTTGTACAAACCACAAAGAAAAGGCAGTGAAGGTTGGACAGTTGCTGAAACTGAAAGATAAATGACTATTGTTGACGCTTGATACACCAACACATTGTTACAGGGGTGCAGACAACACATTGTGACAAGGCTACAAGATTACCAGAATTGCAACTTGAGTATATTGTTGGCTTGATCTACCTAATATCTGAGAATGGTTTGTATTAACTGGAGTGTGATTGCCACAGAAAATCAGATTGTCAACCTACACATCTTGGATTGCAAGACAGCTGACAAATTCCAGTACTGTTTGGTGTAGTGTGGCATTGACTGTGTCCTTCACTGAGAGAGTTTGTTGAGACAGTTGTTAATAATAATGAACAGAGAATGAGGTTGCTACAGCTAGGGTATCATGACAAGTATCACTCCTCTACTGGAACTCACTGGTGCATGGATCAAGATTAGACACAATAAAGAACATTGATTGACTAACACTTTTATGTCGTGGAAATACTTGAAAGTAGCAGCAGTGAACAGTAGCAGTAGTAGCACTAAAGGCAGTATGGACAGATGCAAAGGTTGGATATAGTGAGATTAGCAGCAGAGCAAAGATAAGGAAGCAGTGGCAGTGTGTTGATGTGACAGACATTGCGGGGAACTGAAGTGGCAGAAGCAATGGTTTGGAAAAAGGCAACAACAGTGATGGATGGTGGGAGAGTGGAGCACTAGTGCAGGTACCAGCAATAGCAGTTGTTGGTTGTGGCAGTGGAAGTTGTAATTGTAGCGGAGACTGAAGACTCCGACAGAGCTAGTTTGCAAACATCTTCAGATTTTGAGAAGCATTAGCTTCTTTAGGGAGTGTTTCACTTCCTTCCAACTTGACTAGTAAATTGTTGTTGTATGTACACCATACATAACGTAACTGAGCCTTTTGTTGAGCCAATTCTTGTGTACTCTTCTTGATGTGATGGTTCATGTTTTCTCAATTATTGTTGATAACTAACCAATTGAAATAGAAGGAAATACTGACTCGCCCCCCTCTCAGTATTTCCAACAATTGGAATCAGAGCAGGTCCTTCATTTTAAAGCTTAATCACTTGAAGGCAGATCTGTAGCATTCAGAGAATTTTGCAGTTGAAGATAAGTGGCTGCAGATTTGGAAGAAGATGTTAATTCTCTCAATGACAAGCTTTGAGCAGTGACACTGGAGAGGGATAGAATCACAAGAATGTATAACAGTCTTTACAGAGAACACAAAGACCTAAGAGATAAGGACCGAAGATAGGAGGTATTTCTCAACGGAGAATTTAGCTAGAATTGGGAGAAATTTCCAGTAGTGGGTTTGGGGTTAATTCAGTAGTATCAGTATTGTGGGGTGCTTTCTGGCCAAATTGGGCAATTCGCACTTGTTGGGGGTCACCGGGGGTTGGTGGATTTAGCCCAAACCCTTTCTGGGTTTTTGTGGGTTTATTAAGAGGAGTCTCAAGCTAATTTTAGAGAATTTTCCGGGCGATATTCGAGCCTGAAATTCTCATTCTTATAGTAGGGTGAATTGTTGGTTAGAGGGGAAATTTGCATCACTTTGTGGGTTCGGTTTTGGATTGGAGATAGGCCAAACCTTTTTTGGGCATTTCTAGGTTTGAGGAGAGGAGGTCATGGCTGCAATTTTGGAGCATTTTGGACATTATTTTGAGCAGAACAACCAATTCCATATAGCAGTCAACAACAAAGTTTCCGGGCAAGTTTGAGCTACAGATTTGGGCCAATTCCAACACCTTATCCTACACATTCTCACCTGGGTTTTATGTTGCTTGTTGTAGCAAGCCCACGTTCTATAAATTTCATCCTACTGTACTTGATTTTCCATGGATAATTAATAAAATGGCTCAGAACTATTGCCCAGATTTTAGGGTTTTATGATTTGTGCTCTTGTTCAGATTTTTATTGTTGTAGTTTAGTTCATGCATCTGTTATTTGTTGTATTTTCCTAGTTTGGAATATTACAAAATTAGGAAATGGGTAAATTGTAATGCGGGTGGCTACAGAGTGAAGTTGCGGCAATGTGGACAGAAAGCAGAAAGCAAGTTGGTCGGATGATAGGTCGATGGTAGTGGAGCCGGTAGTATTCAGCAATTGTGGTTGGATTCCACTGCGACTGCTATGCTGGTTCACTAGTCTATCGGCGGTACACAAGGAACAAAAATTCACCAACAATCACAAGATAGCCACGACAGGGTACAAATGGTTCAGACAACGGCTGGTAGGCGGTGATGGCAGGCTAGGTTTGCAACAAGCAGCGACGGATATGGTTTCAAATGGTTATGGTGGTGGTGGGACGGTTGGTTATCAGAGGTCAGGGTGGCGACTCGGTTGCCTTTTCTTTTTTTTATTATAATTATATTTTTATATAATTTTTTATTTTTATTTTTATTTTTATTTTATTTACTTTTTAGCTTTGACTTTCTATTTTTTATGTGTATATCTTGACCCTTTTTTTATTATAACTCTTCTTTCAAATTCCTATATATATAAATATATATGGCCAAAGGCCTGACGACAGAATGGAAAACCTACAACAAGCTTTTTGTGGCTAAAGCCTCAATCGAACGACAACGAACTTGACGAAGAATTGATGGCCAAACGTCGAATTAGACTGGCTTCAAGAACAAGGCTTTGATACCAATGTAATGAACAAGGTTCGTGTACGTAGCAGAAATATTTAGAATATCTAGAATATGTAAGTATCCATTATAAGACAAGTATTATATTTATATAGAAGTATGTACAAGAGATTTTAGATATGATATGTGTTGAGAAATCAATACTTATGGGAATTAGGGTTTGATTCCTCTTCATTGATAATTACTTGTGAGTTCTGTTGGCTTCTTTTACTTCTTTATTAGTTTATCCTTCATCAAGCAATTACCAAATTAAACGTATATGAAGACCACAAGAACAAGAGACACAATATGTAGGCACTCATCCAAGGCAAAACCCCTTCAAGGGGAAAACCCAGTCCAACTCTTCCACTAGTAGATTCAAATCAAGATGAGACAATCCAAGATCCTTTAGACCTAGACAAAGACTTCCTCCAATCACCAAGTCAGCCCTTCCTCCTTGTAGATGTCCCCTACCAAAAACTCCGAGTGTCAACTTCCCAATAGTAGCTACAATCCAGAATTTTGGCCCTCAGCTATAGATTTTCGGCCCTTAGCTACAGATTTTCGCCCCCAACTACAAAATTTTGGCTTGCAGTAGATTCAGAATTTCGACCCCAGCAACTACCTAGAAACTTCACAAGTGTGAGAGATAGATAGCCCAAGAACTCGTTTTAGGTCTTCCCATCTTCTTGCTTCCTTCTCCAGCTACCTCGCTCTATTTTTCTGCTTCTCTTTCTTGTAGATAGAACTTATTGAGTGAGTACTCCAAATATGTCGAGTTGCCTCTCTATATTAGCCTTTCTGTTAGGTCGAATAGCCCTAATGTAGGCCAACTTCATGGGGTCAAGGTCGACTTGGTGTGGAGGTGACAAATGACCTTTTTACTCAAAAATAATTCTTTTTACATGATATAAAAGCCCAAGAAGGTTCTAATAAAAATGACAATGACTCTACTGACACAATACAAAACCTAGGAGCCTCCATTGGAGGATTTGACCTAGAAAACATTGACCCAAGCATGAAACCCATGCTTTAATAAGTCACTTTCTTTAATAATAAGATTTCTTTTGACAAATATAATTATGAAGACTGAAACTAGTTACATTCTTCTACAATATGATCAATTATAAATGAGGGCCTGTAATATTCCTAATAGGAAAATATAGGAAATAACAGATACTATGAACTAACTACAAATTGCAATCTCAAAAACATGCAAGCACATGAATTAAACACCAGAAATTTGAACCAAGCTCAGAGACATTTTATTAATATGAGCAAAATGGGTACAATAGATGGTAATAGTGGAACCTGGGCTTGCTACAAGCAAGCAAGGGAAAAAGCAAGTGATAATAATGAAGCCCAAGTGTTGTAGAAGCTCCTCCCCAATTTCTGCGTTGACCCAATGAATTTCTGTTGCTACTGCCAGATAGGAAATGGAAAATTTGCCCTCATAAGTGCTCAGAAAATTCTAAGAAATTAGCTGGTGCACTTTCTCAACAAGGCCAACAAAACCCAGAAAGGGATTGGCCCCAAACCAACTCTCCAGGAAACCCACAAAGTGGTGCAAATTGTCAGCTAACTAATAAATGCACTGCTGAAAGAAAGTGAATTTTTGGCCTGAATATTGCTCGGATCACACTGGAAATGCAACCACGGACTCCCCACAAAAACCCAGAAAAGGTTTGGATTGATTCCAAGTAACAAGAGAGCCCACCAAATAGTGTGAGTGGCCCTCTAGCTAGCTACACGCACTGTTGAGAAATAATGCTCCAAAAACTCCCAATTCCTCCATTGTAATGCCACTAAAATTCCACACAAAATCCCCTCCGGAATCTACCTTCTCCTCCAGCCAATCTCCTCCAGAAATTAGTTTCTCTCTTTCCCTGCGCAAGTGTTCTCTAGTGAGCTTTGCGCACTACCAGAATGGAGAAGTTTGGCCCACCAAATGGCCAAGACTTCTTCCCTGCAAAACACTACCAAGATTTTGGTCTCAACGTAGGAAATCTCTCTGCAAATCACTGGATCTCAAGACGCACTCTAGCTAAAGAAATTTATGCTCCACAAATTGCCTCTGCGCCAAGGAAGTGCACATAACTGAGTGAACACCTGCAATAACGGTCTGTGGAAATCCTGATTTAGACTCCCCAAATTTCCTCACTAGGGAGACACTCGAAGTTCTCTGAAATTGAGGGTGGAAATACACTTGGAACTCCTGTGCTAAACAACATTCCTCTTCTTGTGTTAAATCGCTCCAAGAGAAGATGTAATGTGAAGTGTAATAGTCAAAAGATGATTAGAAAATGACTCGATCCTCCTTTTATAATCTCTCCCCATGCTTCTAGACTCCTTTTTTAATTATTATTTTATTTGTGGGGGGCATTTTCCACTAAGTGACTTTTGCCTCCATTTTAATAAAATAATAATTTGTCACCAATCTCCAATAAAATAATACTTGCCACCTTTCTCCAAAATAATATTTGCCCCTTTACTTAATATCACCAAAATTAGGCAAAATTCCCATGCTCACAAAATTGGGGATATTACAGTCCTCCCTGCCAAAAATTGCTTGTCCTCAAGCAATGTCAGAACAAGCACCCCCTCTAATTGCTAATCACCACTATCATCACTAGTAATACCAGGGTCCCAAATGTGCCACTAATTCAGCCCCGATCTCTGCATTGTCTGATCATGAAGGAATCTCTCAATACCAAGATCCCAAGGCATCCTGATCAATGTGAAGCACCCCTTGCTCCACTCACCGTCCAACCAGGTATAAGCTCTAGAAGCCCTCTGCATACTATCAATAAGTAGAGCATCATGATAATGTAGGACTCTGTCCAACTCTCCATGAAGTTGCCCTACCAAGTAGTCCACCTCATGCACACCAAGAGTAAACTCTTAAAGATACAGCCCAATCCATATGGGGACAAAGTCTCTCCCACATGAGCTCCTCTTGATATCCTCCTGCTGACCAACCTGCCATGCTGATGAAGTCCCCCACGCCATCAGTGAGTCACTGAAGCCCAATGGAAAATCTGAGTGATCTCCCCCTATAGCAGCCAGCTCATCCCTAAAGGTCGTTGAGTTGTCTAGTACTGCGATGCCCGGGTCCCATGCTCGTCTCAAAAAAGCGCCACCATGTTGTCGTTGCGCCACTCTGACTCGAATAGGCTACCCATTGTGTGCACACTGTATCCTCCTCCCCTGAAACCAGCAAGCGAAATATCGAGAAAGGCCAAGATCATCCTACCCGAGCGTCTCTATGATGTCAATATCTCCCCACCCATCGCTAATCTCAATTCTGAGCTACAACTGAAGAAGTTTGCCTCGACAAACAATGGAGGCCTGAGTGATCCCCCATGTGTCAACCCCAAAGTGAGTTAGATCACCCTCTGCTATGGTCTTGCTCCTCACAAGATGGAGTGGTCTGCCAACCAACTAAATCCCTAGATCCCCTAACCAGACCTACTGCAACATAGCTCTAACAACTGTTGGAATCTGTTTGTGCCTTATCCCTAGTCCCTGCATGCAACCAACATATAGGCCTCATATATCATGAACTAATCTAATGCATGGTAAACTGCCTTGTGCCTGCCACTGCATTGTACTGATGACTGCTGGAAGCAACATGTGCCAAATAACTACCCCCTAAAGGCAGCCAATAGATGGGTATCTGATACTCACAATCGACTTGGCGTATGCGGATCCATCCTACTCCTGCCAACCATCACCACTAAGTTTGCCATCCTCCTTCACGATAATGTGCCAATCATAGTTTTAAAAACCGGCCTAGCTAACCGGTTACCGATCTAACCGGCTGGTTAGTAGGCCCACCCATTGGAACCAAAGCAAAAACCCGGTTTAGGAGGTTGGATGGCGAGAAATGGGCCCTAACCGGTCCTAACCGACCGGTTTAGGACAGAACCAACCAGTTTGTGGTCAAACCAGCCGGTTACGCCCTAAACCGGTCGATTACCTGCCATGCTCGTGGAGGACCCACACAACAGCATATCCAAGGTGGTTTAGGGTTTTTGGAGGGAAAGTAAGGGTCCTTTCCCTCCAAAAACACCCTCTCCAAGCCTTTAAGAGGCCCTTCTCCCTCTCATTTGTCTCACACATCTCATTTGGAGTGTTTGTGAGTTTGCTTGGAAGCTTGGAGAGTGTTGAGTTTTTGCTAGAGTAATGGATAGTAGAGTTTAAGCTAAGTAGTAGTCATCATGCCTCCAAAAGCCAGAGATACTGCATGGGCTCATTGTGATATGATTGATGGCAAAATGATCTACAAATATTACCAAAAATCCATTGAAGGAGGGGGTATTAACAGGTTCAAGCAACACTTGGCTGGGATAGGAGGCCATGTAAAGCCATGTGGAGCACCAAATGAAATAACAGGGCATGGTAGGGCAAAATACCTTCAGAAGTTTGAGACTCAAGTCACTGAACCAATAAAGAAATTTGAGACTCAAGTCACTCAACCAATAAAGAAGTTTGTGACTGCAAAGTTTGGGAGTCGAGACTCAACCAAGATAATGATGACTAATGAGAAGTTTCAAGTGATAATGTTGATCATTATTATCATATATGTAGACTTGAGTCTTGTAGTAGGCCATTGGCCCCATAGTTGGTAAGCTTTGTTTTTGCAGCCTCATTGCTTATGTATTTTGTCGATGATATGTATTGCACTCGGTGCCATTTTGATATATTCACCTTTACATGGTATATAAATGAGCAATCTTTGCATATTTTGTCTCTATTGGCTTGGAATCATGGTTTTAAATCTTAAAAATAGTTTTTTTCATTAAAAATTAATTATTTAATGTATTTTTCTAAAACCGGTTCGTTTAGACCTAACCAGTCCCAATTCGACCGGTTCTGGTCAATAACCTAGTTCATTAGGTGGACCGGTCCAGTCACCAGTTCCGGTTTTTAAAACATTGGTGCCAATACAATGTTTGGAGGTTGGACAAATATTGGAAAGTTGCCTCAACTGTACATTGTATCCTTTGCTCATGCATGGTCCTAACATGCCCTGTGGAAAGAGTGACACATGTTTCCCTCGTGACTAGCTCCCCAGGCGTAGGCTCACTGATGAACGATATGCTACCGCTGCAGATGATCACCTCATCCCAATATCTCGGGGGAGCTCCCTGACCCCCGTTGCTCGTGCCCATAGTTGCGGGGGAGCGCCCCCCCCCCTCGCTCCCGCTCCCAATCCGCGCTCCGGGCGGGAGCGACTCGGGAGCGGGTCGGGAGCGCGCTCCCGAAAAGGGAGCGATTTTGGGAGCGCGCTCCCTAAAAAAAATTTCGCTCCCTTCCTTTTCGGGGGCGTTTTGCCTTTTTTGCATTTTTTTTTTTGTAGTAATGTTCGAAATGCAATTTTTTTTGAAAGAAGGAAATAGTTTTTGAGTGGGGCAGCTTAATGATCAAGTCTAGGCCCTAGTATTGATATGCTATTCATGGTAATGTTAAATTCTTAAAGTAAAAGTGACATTTTCTTTAATTTTCATTTTCATCCTTTTACTTAAATTTTTAACATTACCATGAAATGACTCAGGATGTTTGAGAGTGGTTTCGTCCTCATTGGATTTCATATGGAGAAAGTAGAATTTTAGATTTCATTCAAAATCCAGCAGACTTATCAGTTTTCAGGATTTCAGGATTGGGGGATTGCAATGTTTCCATTGAATTTTGTCATGTATTAGGGTATGGAACTCGTATTTAATGAAGAGTACCAATCCCTCTATGTACCTTGATGTTAGTGACATTGGTTGTCGAACTCCTCTATCATGACCCTTCTAAAAATGTACGCATCACTCAAACAAAATCTTGACTTGACATGCTATGCTTTTTCTATCTTATGTTAATGCTTAGAGGGTGATATTAATGACAAAGATCCCTATACAGATACAAAGGTAATGACAAAGATACCTCTGGATATTAATGCTTGGAGGGTGATATTAATGACAAAGATCCTGATTTTGCAACAAGACTAAAAAATTAGACATTTCTCGTGGTGGCAAGAGGCCCAAGCATAAGAAATAGATAATAGATTTACTTCTCTTTTCTAGTTTTTAGTAGCTTTTATAACTATTGACTCTTTCATATTTATTATGATATTTTTTTAAACAATATATGACAATTTAAGTTTGAAGTTGGCAATTATAACTCATTAGTATTGCATTATGAATATGATGTTTCATGAAAGTTGAAAGTTGTTTCATTTCATTTCATTTTATAACATTTCATTTCATGTTAGATATTATTTGTTGTAATGGTTACACTTAGCTTACAAGTACAACTTTGGTGATCAATGATGATAAATGTTATATATTGAATTTTGAAAGCTTGAAACTTTAAGATTGATGAATCATGAGACTCAATATGTTGTATGTTACTATGTTACTAACTTGCGGACGTGGTTGATGAAGATTATAACTTCTAGATGATTGTTGTTATATGGTTCAATCTATGCTTTTTTATGTTTTTTATATCTAATTCATCATTCTACATGTTTTTGTTGACATATATGTATCAAAAATTAAAAAATATAAAAATATATATATTTTTAAAAAATCGCTCCGGGATTCGCTCCCAAACCGGGAGCTTCTGAGAATGGTCGCTCCGGCTCCCGTTTTCGCTCCCGCTCCCCGCTCCTGCTCCCGCTCCCAAGTAACAAGTCGTGCCCAAAGTGTCAAAGGACAACAGCCAAATCGTTTGTGCCTATAAATGATGTATAAGAGGGACAAATGTGTGATCCCCATGGATACCATCAAGTATCACTCATCTGCGTCCCTGTCGATCCTGGGTGAACTATACCCAAAGGTATGCTCAGTGTCTCTGTCCATAAGTCCCCCTGGAGGCAACCCTCCAAGACCTCGCTATGCATCACCATATGCCCCTGCATCCCACTGAGTGTCCCTGTACTCCTCGACCCGGCAATGTACCCTGCGGCCTATCCCTGTACACAACTGGATACCTAGTGCTACTATTGTACTGTCTCGTATCCTACTTGTGTCAATGTACCTGGCACTCCCCATGTGTACTCGATGTGATGTGAGTCGTTCAATGCAAACCAACATGCTACATCAAACAACCACACGTCTCCATGCTCCTCTGCAGACCATTGCTCATCATTGCATACCTCTATACAACACTGAATGCTAGGGTCTAAAATTGGGTTTGTATGCATCAGGTCGCATCCCCCTGCATAACACTAGACTCTGCGACATACTTTGTGCACCCCTAGGTACCACTACCTACTGTCGTACCACCCTATATCATGAGCCATCTCGCATGCCCCAACACATCCGCCACTCTGCTAGTAATCCCTCCACGATGTGAGCTATATCTCCACATCTCCCCAAATAGACCTAAGCGATCTAATTCCTCACATGCTAATGTGAATGACACTACTAATCCTATCCTCAGTAGCTTTTGTGTCCAATATACCAATGAGAGAGCATCGTCTCCATACAATACCCTATCTGGTGGCCTGCCGACGCCACCCCTTCGTACCAACTTCTACCAAAGTAGGCTAATCATTCTACAATCCCATGTACGCCCAACATGCCATGACAACTCATGAACTTTGCCTTATCCCCTGTCAATCCATCCTGTCACTAGTGCTGTCAGGAACTCTGAAGGGGATATGAAAAGGTGTGTGCACCCAACCACCGAGTCCATCATGCAACTACTGTCATCACCTACTGACTCCATGATGTGATGGAGAATCCCAACAAAAGTCTGGCCCTTGAGCCCCTCTAGTAATCCATAGCCTCTGCTAATCTATGGCCATAGATGCATCTAACCTCCTAGCCAACTCCACCGAATACAAACTCAATATCTCTCGCCATCCAATCCCGAGAGAGGGATCAAATGCAAGAACAACCATACACGGAACAAGTCCTCCATGCCACAAACGATGCACCTTGTGTAACTCGTGTCGCCTCATCTCGCTAATCTGCCCAAATCATGTAATTTGCCTAGGTAACGAGAACTCTCTCTCATCAACACGAGGAGGCGGCCCCATAATGCTGAAAGCCCCATTGACGTATGCCTAAAGGGGATTGTCATCTGAAAGCACAACAACTCTATTGGATGTTGATGCACCTAACTACTCCTCATTGATGGTTGACTCCAAGGATGGCTTCTCATCCTCCTCCACCATGGGCTCAACGTGATCCACTAACTGCCCCTCCAGAAATATCTCATCATGCATAACATCCTCAACAATCAGCGATAGGTAGCTACCATCTAGAAACACTGTCACAAAACTGGATGCCTTTGTACCTATCGGCTCCTCATCAAAGTTGGATATGTCTCAAGGCACCTCACTAATCTAATGTGCGTTGCTATCAACTGAAAACTCAGGCACAACCCCGAACACTTCATTAGTGGATACCTCAACAACAGATGGCACCTACTCGATGGTGGACACCTTTGTGTCTACTGTCACCTCGTCAATGGATGGCCCTATGGGTGTGTGCTCTACTCTCTCCCCCAAGGTGTCAGTTGGAGCTATCAAAAGGAACCTCCAACAAGGCTGACTCTTGCATCACGTTGGACAAATCGACATGCTCCTAACATTCTGGTGTGCCCACAACCTCATGCTCAACCTCCTCCTCAGGCTCCTGATATCTAAATCCAGGTCTCCACCAGCAAAAGTGCCCCCTAGTCTCACCCTCTAACTGTCCCTGTCTTGTCTGCTCCATTTGAGGAGATCAGATGCCCTAATTCTCTCGACTTTCCGCACACAGTGCAGATGGCTGCACCCCCACGACCTGTGCACCACTAGTGTCTTTGTTGTAAGGATGAGGATGGATCTAGTCTGACACCTTCCTCAATTGGGCCAATCTCTCATCGTTCCAGCGGATTCCACCCTAAAATTCAAGCATACTAAACCTTCCTTGAGCCATGGGTTGTCTATGGTTTAACCCGTCACTATGTAAAAATTTGTAGCAGTAATTGATTTATTTCTCCTACTTATTTACAATAAGTTATTCACCAATGCTTCAGTAAATATCAAAATAAATTCAGCTGCAGACTTCACAAATTAAGAACTGAAAATTAAAAGGCAAGAGAAACATCAGCATATGAACAATCACATTGACACACTTGTTTTTGGACAATCGTCCCCGGAAAAACCCAATGTGGGAAAACCGGTGCAGCAAATCTGAGGGTTTCTATTATTGGCAGTAAATATTTGAATACAATCTGGATGCCCTAGAGAAAATGGCAATCCACTCAGAGAAGATAACTAAGAATTCTCTCACACTGATTCTGGAGATTTTATCATGTCCCCAGCTCCTGGATGACCCACTACGCAGTCTCTGCGTGAGCCTACGCAACCTTTGTGTGACATGCGTGGAGACTCCCTCCGACTGCGTCAACCTGGGCTGTTGCTGCATCTACAGCTGAGAAATCAAGATTTCTCCTGCCAATCACTCACAGTGATTCTCGGCACTGATCTCTGCTTATCCCCTAGACTTCTGTGTCAACCTCCTCTAGTTTCTGCATTGTCCCTCTACGCCAATCTCCTCCAGCTATTGCGCTGTCCCTTCTAGGTTCAGCGTTGGCTCTATTGTCCTTCCCTATATTCTCTGATGTATATTCACTGGAACTGGAAACCAATTCCTTCCAGTACTGCCTCTGATCCTCACTGCTTGATCATTGGTTCGAATTCCTTAGCAAACCCTGCACTAGTAAAATCAAACCCACTGATCAACTCTCTATGTGTTTCTAACTAAACCCCAAGCCTCCTTCTTATACTTTTCTCGTTGAGACTTCAAAGGTCGAGATTAAGTCTCTAATCAACAGCTAAGATTAAAACATGACTTGATCCTCCTTTTATATCATTCTCACCCATATTTTGATTAATACCCATTAATATTTTAATTTTCCCAAGTTTAGACTTAGGAACCCCATTAAAAATATTAATTATTTTAATAAAATATAATTCGAGTGGAATTTCACCAAACGGTTTCTGGGTTCTTTAGAACTCATGTGCCTTAGCCTCTCCACCAATTTTCAAGGCTATAACACTTTCGGTGCTACCAAAAACTAACACTCCCTCTTAGCGAAGAAAGTGCTCTAGCAACAATGTCCAACTGCATGTTGCTTTGTCTCTGAGGCACCTCCGTTCCGCATTATTGCTGCCACCAACATTGTGCTGCTACTGCCCATGACACTGCCACCATCATTGTTGCATCTGTACTACAACTCCCTCTCAAATGTTGCATCACGCTATTGAAAGGGATTTTCCAACATACCCATCTTTCCCGAAATTGAACAAACTTTGTTCTTCCTAGATCCTTGGTGAGTACTTCTACTACCTAATTTCCTGTGGGAGTGTACTCCAACTGTACCACTCCACACTGAACACAGTCTCTGATAAAGTGACACCGAATGTCGATGTGTTTGGAGCGATCATGAAATACTAGATTTTCAGAGAACTCAATACAACTTTGATTATCACAAAAGATCTTTGTCACTTCCATCCTTTTCCTGAATAGACTTACAAGCAGTTTCCTAATCCATATAGCTTCACATGTTGCTTTGCTAGTTTCCATATACTCAGCTTCAGCAGAGCTCAGTGCTACAGACTTTTGCTTCTTACTGCACCAGGAGGTCATCCCAGATCCAATACCAAAGCAATACCCAGTGGTACTTTTCCTGTCTATTGAACTTCCTGCCCAATCTGCATTAGTGAATCCACTCAATTCGATATCATCGCCCTTGGTGTATTTTAATCCAAAATTGACTATTCCCAGCACATGCCTGAGAATGTGCTTTCTTTTAAGCAAAGTCTTCCGATAGAAATCACATAAGAGAAATTTTTGGTCGACGCGTTTCGAACCAACAAGACATAATTTCCGCCCAATGCGCCCTTTTTGGTTCCACCATGAACGGACTAAGGGTGTTGACAGCATAACATATGTCTGGCCTGGTGTTGACCAGATACATAAGCGACCCAATGAGTTATCTGTATAAGGTGGGTTCCACTTCCTTGTCTCCAGAAGCATCTATTTTCTTCCAATTGGTAATCATAGCCGTAGCCATAGGTCAACAATCCTGCATTCTGAATCTTTTTAGAATTTCTGATGCATATCTACCTTGGCCAAGGAAGAGCTTACCATCATGCTGCCAAACTTGCAATCCCAGAAAATGTTGATTTGGGGTAGCATCGGATGTACTCTAGCCACAAAAACTAGTGGAGACGCTAAGGCACATGAGATCTCTAATACCCAGAAAGGGTTTGGGCAGATTCTAAACAGTTTTGGAGATATCAAAATAATTAATATTTTTAATGAAGTCCCTAATTCTAAACTTAGAGAAAATAAAATATTAATGTGAATTAATATAAAATTGTGTTAGAATGGTCCAAAAGTCATGGATCAAGCCAGATCTTATCTTAGCCATTGATTAGGGACTTAATCTCGGTCGTTGATTTGTCAACGAGAAAAGTATAAGAGGAGGCTTGAGGGTCACTTGGAGAACACACTGAGGAAGACAAGTCAGTTCAATTTATGAAGCAGGGTTAGCTGAGAAATTGAACCAGTGGTCTGGTGAGCAGTCAAGAGGCAGCAAGTACGAAGCAGAGAGGCGAGATCAGCCACTGGAGATTAGCGTTGAGGCAGGAGGGGCAGACGCAGGGCTTCTCAGGCAGACGCATGGCTTTTCAAGCAGACACAGATGCAGCAGAAGACTGTGCAGTCACTAGCTAGGCCTGCGTGGCTGACGCAGAGAGGCCCAGGGCTAACGCAGTCAAGCAGGGGCTGACGCAGACGATTTGAGAGCCATGCAGAGGTCAGTCGGGCTGATGCTGGGATTGGGAGAAGTGTTGGAGAATTATTTCTATTTGTGGGTAAGCCAATTTCGCACCCTGTTGTACTGAAGAATTGCTAAATAATAAAATTCTCCCTTGCTGCACCGGTTTTCCCACATTGGGTTTTTCCGGGGACTGTTGTCCAAAATATCTGTGTCAATGCTTGTGCATATGTTTGTCTCTGTATTACAGTGTGATATCTGCAGCAGTATTTATTTTAATGTTTATTGAAGTAATTTCATAAATAACTTATTGTGGAATAAGTAGGAAAAATAAATCAGTCGCTGCAGTGGTAGAATTTTCACATGGTATCAAAGGGAGTAATCCGAGACAAAAAGGGAAAATCAGTTACGGGTCGAGACCACGATGCAGAGGCATCCACGTCAGGGGACTCGCACAGATTTTCAGAAGATTACACAAGAGAAAGAGATTTTGATTTCTCTATGTTGGATTGCAGGTTGGAAGAAGAAGTGGCGTGTATGACTAGTGTTGCATCATCAGAAGTATGGTATATAGACAGTGGAGCTTCGTGGTATATGATGGGAATCAGGGAGTGTTTCTCAGAATATCGAGAAGAGAAGATGAACTTTCAAATCACCATGGGGAACAAGGCAAAGTGTACTCCAGTAGGGAAGGGTACCATACTTTTTCAAACAGAATCAGGAGAACAGTTCCGTGCTACAAATGTGCTGCATGTACCAGGATTGGGGATGAACTTACTTTCTGTGTCACAACTACAAGGCAAGGGCTACGACGCCTACTTCATCAAGGAGAAGGTATACGTCAGACACCCAAGCTGGAAAAAGAAAGTGCAGATCGGGATCAAAAGTAATCGGTTGTATAGATTGCAACTAGAATCACCAATGGCACTGATAGGCAATCATGGAGACAAGGACTTGAACGAACTATGGCACAGAAGAATGGGTTACTTGCACCATGGAGCTCTGGAAATTCTCAGGAGCACTGTAACAGGAGTTCCGAATCTGAGTATGGAACGAGATGATGTATGTATGGGATGTGCTCTAGGAAAGTATGCCAAGGCAACGTTTCCTAGGAGCAAACACAGAACCAAGAGTGTACTAGGATTGATACACTCGAATATCTGTGGACCTATGTCCGTCAAAGCTCTCAGTGGTGCCAAGTATTTCCTTACCTTCATTGATGACCACTCAAGGAAAACTTGAATTTATTTTTTGAAAACCAAGGATGAGGTTTTCTGTCGATTCAAGGAGTTCAAGGCTCTGGTGGAGAATCTGACTGGGAAGAAAATAAAAGTTTTGCGCTCAGATAATGGTGGAGAATACGTCGATAAGGACTTCACTAATTTTTGCGCTAAGGAGAGCATCAGAAGAGAGTGGACAGGTCCATATAATCCGGAGCAAAATGGGGTAGCAGAAAGAAAGAACAGGACTATTGTAGAAGCAGCTAAGGCCATGACGTATGATCAGGATATGCCAAAATTCTTGTGGGCAGAAGCATGCAACACAACAGTCTATGTTCAGAACAAGACTCCTCATCGTGCAGTGGGCAAGATTACTCCAGAGAAAGTCTTCACAGGGAAGACACCTGAAGTCAGTGATTTCAAGATATTTGGGAGTTTAGCATATTGCCGCATACCCGAAGAAAAAAGGAAGAAGTTGGATCAGACTGCGGAAAAGGGATATCTGGTAGGATATAGCGAGAACGCCAAGGCATACAGAATCTATCTTCCAGGGAGCAGGAAGGTAGCAGTATGACGAGATGTAAAGTTCATCGAGGATAGGGCTTTCAGAAGATCTCGGGAGATGCCTTCTAAGGAGCAGTCGAAAGAGGAGTTGTTGGTTAAGCCTCTTCAACCAACAAAAGTAAACAATTCTTCCTCCGGACAAGAAGATTCTCAAGATGAGGAGGGGGAGTGAACAAAAGCACCTGCTGGCAGAGGAAGAACTAGCAGGGAACTTCGTCAGATTCTACGAGATGCAAAGGACTTCATCGGTGCGCCAAGAAACAATAAGAGGGATCAAAAACAGCCAGATAGATATCAGGCATTAGTAGCTCAGGATGGAGAGACTGCCAGTTTCAAGGAGGCAGCTCAACATCAAGTTTGACTACATGCGATGGTAGAGGAATACAACTCCATTATGGTAAACGATGTCTGGGAGGTGGTGCCAAGGCCTCAAGACAGATCAATGGTAGGATCAAGATGGATCTACAAGATCAAATACGTTGCAGACGACACTGTTGAAAAATACAAGGCCAAGTTTGTGGCTAAGGGGTATGCTTAAAAAGAAGGGATTGACTATGAGGAGACCTTCGCCCCGATAGCCAGGTATACATCTATTATGACCGTGATATCTCTTGCAGCCCAGATGGGATGGGAGATCCATCAGATGGATGTCAAAACGACATTTTTGAACGGAATAATAGAAGAGGAGGTATACATTGAACAACCAGGGGGCTTTGAAACTCATGAGAAGAAGTCTCACGTATGCAGATTGAAGAAAGCCTTGTATGGGCTGAAACAGGCACCGAGAGCATGGTATGGTCGAATAGATGGCTACTTGCAGAAGATGGGGTTTGTCAAGAGTGACGCAGATCCGAATATCTATTATCTGATTGTAGAAAACGAGCCACTAATCTTGGTATTGTATGTGGATGATCTCTTTCTGACAAGATCATCCAGACTCATTAGGGACTGCAAGAAGAATCTAGCCATAGAATTCGATATGAAGAATTTGGGACGAATGCACTACTTCCTAGGGTAGGGAGTTTGGCAGCAGAAGGGAGAAATCTTACTTGGGCAAGGGAGGTATGCTACAGAAATCCTTAAAAGATTCGGGATGGAGGATTGTAGACATATGGCTACGCCAATGATCACCAACTAGAAGAAGATTGATGCATCAAAAGACAGGGATGTCGATCCCACCCTATACAAGCAGCTCATAGGGTCCCTGATGTATTTGGTCAATACCAGGCCAGACATTTACTACGCTATCAACACCCTCAGTCAATTCATGGTGGAACCGAAGACGGTGCACTGGGCAGAACCCAAACATGTTCTCAGGTATTTACAGAGAACAGTTGATTATGGACTCTTGTACACCAGGAGTAAGGATATCAGATTGAGTGGATTTACTGATGCAAATTGGGCAGGAAGTTCAGTGGATCGGAAAAGTACCTTTGGGTACTATTTCAACATTGGATCAGAAATGACCTCCTAGTTCAGTAGGAAACGGAAGTCCGTGGCTCTGAGCTCATCTAAGGCAGAATATATGGTGGCAAGCATAGCTTCGTGTGAGGCCATATGGCTTAGAAAACTGCTTGTGAACCTATTCAAAACGAATATGGAGGCAACCAGGATCATGTGCAATAATCAGAGTTGCATCAAGCTCTCTGAGAATCCAGCGTTTCATGATAGGCCGAAGCATATTGATATCCGGTGTCACTTTGTCAGGGACTGTGTCCAACGAGGAGTTGTACAGTTGCGCTACACTCCTACAGGAGAACAACTGGTGGACATCCTCACCAAGGCCCTTGGAAAGACAAAGTTTGACTACTTCAGGGAAAATATGGGGATGGTAAAGAACACGTTTTAGTAGCAGAAATAGGAGTGATAAAAGCAAGGATGCAGAGGGAGTTGCAGTGCGGATGTAGTGTTGGGAGAAAGGACCAACAGCAGCACGAATGCAGAGGGAGTTGTCGTACAAATGCAGCAGTGGAAGTAGCAGAGCCATGGGCAGCAATACAGGATGCAGCGGTGCAAAGGATGTTGGGCAGGGAGGCTTAGCATCAGCACAGGGACCGATGCCAGATGATCAGGGTGATACTCAGTGCGGAGTACTACTAGAGCACAGTCCTCACTAAGAGGGAGTGTTGATTTGGGGTAGCATCGAATGTGCTCTAGCCACGAAAATTGGTGTAGAGGCTAAGGCACATGAGATCTCCAATACCCAGAAAGGGTTTGGGCAAATTCTAAACAATTAGGGAAATATTAAAATTATCAATATTTTTAACGAAGTCCCTAAGTCTAAACTTAGGGAAAATAAAATATTAATGTCAATCAATATAAAACTGTGTTAAAATGGTCCAAAAGTCATGGATTAAGCCAGATCTTATCTTAGCCGTTGATTAGGGACTTAATCTCGGTCGTTGATTTGTCAACGAGAAAAGTATAAGAGGAGGCTTGAGGATCACTTGGAGAACACACTAAGAGAGACCAATCAGTTCAATTTCTGGAGCGGGGTTAGCTGAGATATTGAACCAGTGGTCTGTTGAGCAATCAAGAGGCAGCGAGTATAGAGCAGAGAAGCGGGATCAGCGCTGAGGCAGGAGAGGCAGACGCAAGGATTTTTAGGCAAACGCGGAGGCAGCAGAAGACTGTGCAGTCACAAGCTAGGCCTTCATGGGTGACGCAGAGAGGCCCAGGGCTGACGCAAAGGGTTTGAGAGCCACACAGAGGTCAGTCGGGCTGGCGTTGGGATTGGGAGAAGTGTTGGAGAATTATTTCTCTCTGTGGGTAAGCCAATTTGGCACCCTGTTCTACTGAAGAATTGCTAAATAATAAAATTCTCCCTTGCTGCACCAGTTTTCCCACATTGAGTTTTTTCGGGGACTGCTGTCCAAAATATTTGTGTCAATGCTTGTGCATATGTTTGTTTCTGTATTATGGTGTGATATCTGCAGCAGTGTTTATTTTAATGTTTATTGAAGTAATTTCATAAATAACTTATTGTGGAATAAGTAGGAAAAATAAATCAGTGGTTGCAGTGATAGAATTTTCACAGAAAATAGTGCACCGCTCTTGATGAATCCCAACTGCTGTAAGTAGCTGTCAATTCAACCATACCAAGCTTTGGGTGCTTGTTTCAGCCCATGCAAGGCTTTCTTCAAACTACACACATGAGTTCTCTTTTCATGTGTTTCAAAACCTTCTGGTTGTTCGATATATACCTCTTCTTCTATCACCCCATTCAAGAACATTGTCTTGACATCCATTTGGTGAAGCTCCCATCCCATATGTGCTGCAAGGGATATAATGGATTTGATAGAGGTATACAAAGCTACTGGGGCAAAGGTTTCCTCATAGTATATTCCTTCTTTTTGAGCATATCCTTTTGCGACGAACCTAGCCTTGTACTTGTCTACGTTGCCATCTGTAGCATACCTGATCTTGTAGATCCATCTCGAACCCACAATTGATCTGTTCTCTGGTCTTGGTACAATTTCCCAGACATCATTTGTCATGATGGAACTGTATTCTTCTACCATGGCATCCACCCATAACTGGTGTTGTACGACTTCTCGAAAACTAGAAGGTTCTTTGACCTGAGCTACCAATGCTTGGTACTTGTCAGGTTGTCTATGCTGCCTTTTCTTAGCTCTAGGAGCTCCAAAGAATTCCTCTGCGTCACTCAGAGTCTGTCGTACTTCTCAGCTAGTTCTTCCACTATTGGTGGGAGGTTCCATCTATTCCTCTTCTTAATATTGTACCTGTTGTGACACTCTTGGCTCCTCTTCACTTCAGGAGATGCTAGTACTGGTTACCATGTTTGAACCAAATACCTGTCTTCCTGCCAAATCTGATCCTTGTTGTTGGACCAGAGGAGCATCCTCAACCTGTTCTTCAAACGACATCTCTCGAGATTTCCTGAAAGCTCTATCTTCCATGAACTTTGCATCCCGCCTTACTACAATCTTCCTGCCACTCAGAATGTAGATTCGATACACCTTCGAAGTTTCGTTGTAACTCACGAGATACCCAACTTCGGTAGTTTGCTCTAACTTGCTCTACTTCTCTTCTAGAATATGGCAATAAGCCACAATTCTGAATATCCTGAGGTGAATTACCTCTGGCTTCTTTCCCGTGAAAACACCCCCTGGCATCTTCTTTCCTCAAGCCATATGAGGAGCCCTGTTTTGAATGTGTACAGTCGTGTTGCATGCTTCTGCGCATAAAAACTTAGGTAGATTCCAATCATATAACATCGCCTTTGTTGCTCCAACAATAGTTCTGTTCTTCCTTTCTGCGACTCCATTCTGCTCTGGATTATAAGGTGTTGTCCATTCTCTTCAGATCCCTTCTCTTGCGCAGAAATCTGTGAAGTCTTTATCCATGTATTCTCCGCCATTGTTTGAGCACAATATCTTGATCTTCCTTCCTGTCAAGTTTTCCACTAGAGCCTTAAACTCCTTAAACCGATCAAAGACCTCATCCTTGGTTCTCAAAAAATAAATCCAAGTTTTCCTGGAATGGTCATCTATGAAGGTGACAAAATACTCAGCACCACTGATGGCTCTTGTAGACATTGGACCACAGATGTCTGAGTGTATTAAGCCCAATACACTCTTAGATCTATTGTTGCTTCTGGAATACGCTGCTTTGGCGTACTTGCCGAGCACGCAACGTCTGCATGTATCATCATGCTTGGTAGTCAGCATTGGAACCCTTGTAACAGTTTCCTTGAGCATTCGTAACGCCCCATGATATAAGTGTCCCATCCATCTATGCCACAGCTCGTTCAATTCTTTTTCTCCACTAACATTATTGCTTATTAGTGCCATAGGAGACTCAAGTTGCAACTTGTATAAGTTGTTGCTTCGAGTTCCAATCTGGGCCCTCTTTTTCCACTTAGGATGCTTGACATATACTCTATTACCAATGAAGTACACATCCCTAGCACATGCAGTACGTTCGTGGCCCAAAAACTATTTCCTGCTGCTGTCTGGAATGTAACGGTTCCCTTTCCTACTGGGGTGCATTTCGTCCTGTTACCCATTTTGATTTGGAAGTTCATCTGTTCCTCCTTATAGCTCGAGAAATATTCTCGTTCTCCAGTCATATGAGCTAAAGCCATGCTATCAATGTACCAATTTTCGGCTGATGCAGAACTCAATAAGCAAGCAAATTCCTCTTCCAGCTTGGAAGCTAATTCGAAAATATTTTGATCCCTACTGTTCTCCATGGTCTTTTTCTTTCCTTCCATCTTGCTTGGACCTTGCTCCAATACCATGTAAAAATTTCTTGTAGTAATTGATTTATTTCTCCTACTTATTTACAATAAGTTATTCACCAATGCTTCAATAAATATCAAATTAAATTCAATTGCAGACTTCACAAATTAAGAATTGAAAATTAAAAGGCAAGAGAAGCATCAACATATCAACAATCACATTGACACACTTGTTTTTGGACAATCGTCCCTAGAAAAACCCAATGTGGGAAAACCGGTGAAGCAGATTTGAGGGTTTTTATTATTGGCAATAAATATCTTAATACAATCTGGATGCCCTAGAGAAAATGACAATCCACTCAGAGAAGATAACTAAGAATTCTCTCACACTGATTCTAGAGATTTTATCATGTCCCTAGCTCCTGAATGACCCACTGCTCAATCTCTGCGTGAGCCTACGCAGCCTCTGCATGACATTTGCATGGAGACTCCCTTTGACTGCATCAACCTGGGCTGTTGCTGCTTCTGCTACTAAGAAATCGAGATTTCTCCTGCCAATCACTCTCAGTGATTCCCGGCACTGATCTCTGCTTATCCCCCAACACTTTTGCGTCAACCTCCTCCAGTTTTTGCACTATCCCTCTGCGTGAATCTCCTCCAACTACTACACTGTCCCTTCTTGGTTCAGCGCTAGCTCTATTATCCTTCCTTGTCTTCTCTAATGTATATTCACTGGAACTGGAAATCACTTCCTTCCAGTACTACCTCTGATCCTCACTGCTTGATCACTAGTTCGAATTCCTTAGCAAACCCTACACTAGTAAAATCGAACCCACTGATCAACTCTCTGTGTGTTTCTAACTAAACCCCAAGCCTCCTTCTTATACTTATCTCGTTGAGATTTCAACGGCCGAGATTAAGTCTCTAATCAATGGCTAAGATTAAAACATGACTTGATCTGCCTTCTAGATCATTCTCACCCATATTTTGATTAATACCCATTAATATTTTAATTTTCCTAAGTTTAGACTTAGGAACCCCATAAAAAATATTAATTATTTTAATAAAATACAATCCGAGTGGAATTTCACCAAACAGCTTCTAGGTTCTTTAGAACTCATGTGCCTTAGCCTCTCCACCAATTTTCAAGGCTAGAGCACTTCCGATGCTGCCAAAAACTAACACACTATGCATACATACCCAAATCTTCCATGATCTAGATGGCTACCGCACAGCTAGCCAAGATCATGGCTCTGATACCACTGTAATATTCCTCACGGAAATATTAAGTGAATAACAGAAACATGCAATATAACAACCATAGTTTTAAAAACCACAACCGGTGACCGGACCGGTCAACCTAATAAACTAAGTTTCAAACTAGAACCGGTCAAACCGGGACTAGCCAAATCTCAATGAACTAGTCTTTGAAAAAATACATGAAATAATTAGTTTTTAATTAAAAAACTATTTTTAAGATTTAAAACCACGATTCCAAACCAATAGAGACAAAATATGCAAGGTTTTCTCATCTATATACCATATAAAGGTGAATATATCAAAATGGCACCGAGTGAAAAACATATCAAAAACAAAATACATAATCAATGAGGTCTAAATGGCCTCTAGAGTCCGAAAACAGTGTTCTAATCTATGTGGCCATTGTCCTACTACAAGTCTACATATCAGTGATCAACAACATGATCACTCATCATGATCAAACTCATCACCACTACTAGAGAAGGTATCATCAACATGAGCTACATAAATAATATGGCTCATGGTTCAAGGACTCCTAAAACTCCTGTACAACTTTAGTAGTAGTAGTAGTAGTAGCAAAAATAGACATCAAAACTACAAATCACTGATCAATATGGTCACTCATGAAACTCATCATTGATTCAACGCAACTAGAGATGGGATCATCGACAAGAGATACATAAACATCATCTAGCTCAAAGTCTTCAAACTTGGATTGCTCAACCTTATAATATGATAGAAATTGAAAAAGTTTAACATGCCTAACCAGAGATTTTGGTTTGAGTGAAGCGTTCATCTCCTCAACTTTATAATGTGGTAGAAAAAGATTAGCATGCCTAACCAGTTGTTTTCTTTTGAGTGAAGCATACATTCTTGTTAAGGTCATGGTAGAGGAGTTCAACAATCAATATCACCAACATCAACAAAGTTCAACAATCAATGCCACCAACATCAAGGTTCTTAAAGGGCTTCATGCTCTTGATCAAATGCCAATCTCATACCCTCACGCATGATAGAATCAAATGGAAACATTGCAAACCCCCAAACCTTGAAATCCTTAAAACCATTAAGTTTTCTAAATTTTGAGAGAAATCTAAAATTCAAGTTTCTCCATATGAAATCCAATGAGGTTGAAACCACTCTCAAACATTCTGAGTCATTCCTTGGTAATGTTAAAAATTTAAGTAGAAGGATGGAAATGAAAAATAAAAGAAATGTCACTTTTACTTTAAGAATTTAACATTACCATTAATTGCGAACATTGCTAGGTTTGAGATGTGTCAAGAAAAGGAGAAGGTAGGCATGCTTTCTTGGAGGGGTTGTTTCCCTCCAATAACAACCCCAAATTTCCATCAAAACAACTTCAAAACTCACAAAATTGCATTATGTGGGGTTCGTAGCTACCCTGCCAATAAACCAACCGGTTTGTGATGGAACCGGCCAGTTTGACCATAAACCAGCCAGTTTCGTCATAAACTTGCTAGTTTCGTCCGATTTTTGTGATTTTTTGGCGAAGTCAACCCTTTAACTAGGTTTTTTGCCCGGTTCAACCCAGTGACCTAATGAACCAGCCAATTTGACTAGTTTTCAGTTCATGTCGGTCGGTTTTTAAAACTATGATAACAACAGCTAGGAAATTCAACACATACACAGGAAATCAAAACATAAGAGGAAATGCACCAAAACTTTGAGCCATTTTATTTATTTTGAGCAGAATGGAGTACAATGAGTATGGAAATAGGAAACTGGGCTTGCTACAGCAAGCTAGGCGAAACCCAGGTTGGAAATATGATGCCCAAGTATTGGAATGTCTCCACCAAAAACCTCTGTGTTGACCCAGTAAATCATTGCCACTATTGTTGTGGGTGAACTGAGATTTTGGCCCTCAAATCTACTACAAAAGTTCTGCAAACTTAAATGTAGGCTCTCCACACCAACTCCAACAAAACCCAGAAATATCTCACAAACCCAAGTGGTGGAAATGGTCCCGAGATAAACTGCGCCCTCCAACAATTTATGCTGCAAAGTGGATTTCTCCCCTGAATATTGCTTGGATCACACTGAAAATGCAGCCACAGACTCCTCGCCAAATACCCACAAAATCCCAAAAAAGGTTTGGGTTGATTCTGAGTGATGAGAGAACCCACCAAATAGTGCAAGTGGCCCTCTGGTTACCTACACGCACTGCTGAGAAATAAAGCTCCAGAAACTCACAAATCCTTCGTTGTAAGGCCACTAAAATTCCACACAAAATCCCCTCCAGAAACTGCCTTCTCCCCCAGCCAATCTCCTCCGAAATTAGTTTCCCTCTTCCCCTATGCAAGTTTTCTCTATTGAGCTCTACGCACTACCAGAATGGAGAAATTTGGCCCATCAAATAGCCAAGACTTCTGCCCTACAAAACACTACCAAAATTCCAGTCTCAAGGTAGGAAATCTTTTTGCAAATCACCGTATCTCCCGACTCACCCTAGCTAAAGAAATTTGTGCTCCACAAACTGCCTCTGCGCCCCGGAAGTGCGCAGAACTGGGTGAACACCTGCAATAAAGCTCAAGGAAAGCTCTGAATTGGACTCCCAAATTACTTCACTATGGTGACACTCGAAGTTCTCCGAAATGAGGGCGGAATTCCACTTGGAATTCCTGGTGCTAAACAACACCTTTTTTCTTGTGCTGAACAGCCCCAAGAGAAGATGAAAGGCTAAATGTAACAGTCAAAAGATGATTAGCAAAGGAGCCCATCCTCCTTTTATAATTTCTCTCCATGCTTCTAAACTCCTTTTTTAATCATTATTTTATTAGTGGGGGGCATTTTCCACTAAGTGACTTTTGCCTCCATTTTAATAAAATAATAATTTGCCACCAATCTCCAATAAAATAATACTTGCCACCTTTCTCCAAAATAATATTCGACCCTTTACCTAATATCACCAAAATTAGGCAAAATTCCCATGCTCACAAAATTGGGGTATTACAGAGCCTGGACTCTGCTTATATACCTAGGGAGGTGCCCTTTCATGAACAGTCATGTCCTTAGAGACCTGCCTCTTCAGTATACTAATCATTATTAAATATTAATTAATTATTTATATTCATAACAAATTTTTCCCCTATTTTTTTCATTGTCTAAGAATGAGAATTGACCATAAACTGTGTAGAATTCAGCAACAATGTTCAAAATAAGAGTCTGATACCAATTTGATCCCAAAGCATGCATGGCAAATAAGCACATTCATTATGACAAGTGTGTTAATTTAACACATACATAGTACTAGTCACCATATTATGATAACCCACCAAGGTGTCTAACTTAGATAAACATAAATGAATTTATATAGCAGCATACACAATCGGCACTTGAATATGAGCAAAAATTTTGAATGATCATTAGATGAATAACTTTGTACAACAACAATATGAACAGCACGAAGCTTTCTGGACAAATTTTTAACTATCAACCAACCAAGACTAATAGCTGAACTGAATGAACCTAATTACATTAAAAATTGGCATATAAATAATAGAGTCCGACAGAATACAATGCATTTTGCATCCTGTTGATTCATATCTAAGATGAAGAAGTCAGGAAGATGAAGAGACAGAGAGAGGAGACAAATTCAGGAAGATGAAGAGACAAAGAGAGGCAAAAACAATCTGTTATAACTGTTGAACTTCCAGTCATGACCACTTGTCAAGCTATCCATCCACATCAGCCATTGCACTGAACTAAGTTGCGTGAGCCTGCACCTGGGTCAGCAATGGATGTGCACCACTAAATATAAGCACATCCTAACACAATTGTTTGTCACTCTGATGACAGCAACACTAGCTATGGCAAATGCTCATATTAGACATCTTCTAGGTTGAAACTCTCTTCCTTGTGCAACTCTCAGAGTCAAGGATTTAGTCAATTTTTCCACATGAAGCTATCAGTGGAAGGTGTGCTGTAATAACTTGTCTTTTGTATGCTGATAAGATTTTTCCATTAGAGTTCATTTATGGTTTGAAGCAATGTTGCAAAAATCGGCATCGGGATTAAATCGGCAAGGGTCCGGAAAACCAAAAACTCGTAAAAATCAGGAAAATATTGGTAAAAATCGGCAAACATCGGTTAGGCCAAAAAATCGTGATTTCGAGATAAAATCGGGATGTTATCAAGATGTTCGCAACACTGGTTTGAAGACCAGGGGGGTTTCTCTTTCTCTACAATGTAAAGTTGAACTGTCAACTTTATTCATGAAGAGTTGGCAGGCTATCTTCTGTGGCTGTCGTGGTGTAAGTGACTTCCTACCTCATTCAGTAAGATAGTGCTTGAGAAAGTTCACTGTAACCCCCAAAAATGAAAGAACACCAAGTTCAATTCAGTACAGACACCCATTAAGTGAAAAAATTTACAGACACTACTTTGCTTTCTGGTCATTACAGAACCTTTCAAAATACAGGCAGAGCAATGAAAAAATGTCCCGATATTCAAACAATGGGAATAATTAGAATCCATGGCAGACGACTTTGGGATACTATTAATCTAATAGATATTTCCTTATCATAAAGGTGGAGATGCATGGCCACTTTGATGGGGAACTAAAATGTTTAATTCAGGTGAAATGTCAGCCTTTAAAACTCACCTAGTAGGCCAGATTACAGTTAAATTTATTTATTTTAGGCAAGATATAGTCCATGGAGCAAGAATTTTGATAAAATTCATTGTAGACAGCATTTGGTTCTCAGATGAAGTACTTTAGGATGTAAAGTAGATATTTCTTAATGTAATATAAGATGTATTTTCCTGGAGATAATTATAATAATTTTTAAAAATAAAAATAAAAAGCTAAAAAGTGTATGAGGTTGAGAGGCTCACCCAATAGAAATCAATAATTGCATTTCCAGAGGAGCCTGAATCAGTCGAAGATGGTGCAACATGTCCCTGGAAGAGGGTGGGAAACATTAGACATCTATAACCATGTTACTCACGCTCATATGCAGAGGAAACCACTCGTAAATAATATTTTGTAAAACCAATAGGCAACAAGATAGTAAAAAATTCAGAAACATTTTTACCAAGCCCTTTCTTACCTTAATATATAAAAAGATGCAAAAGATAAAGCTGCCTATGATAAGTGCTGAGAAGATCTCTCCCAAGTGGTCATAGACAATTGCAGGATTAAATAGGCCAAACCTGAGGCATTGAAAAAGAATGCAATCAGTAAGATCTATTGATTCAGAGAGATGCAGTGCATGTCAACAAGGTGAAGATATTCATTGCAACCAAGTAAACTAATCAAACTCATTTACCATATTAAACTTAATTCAACTCATTCCTTTTAGGAACATTATAATGGAATGCATAATGTCCAGACTCCAGTTTCACCACACTTTTGAGCAGAGGCATAGAAAACATTCTCAATATCAAACAGATAATGTGCTAAAGCTGTCACTTATGTGCTCACCACCACTTGCTACCCACCAATGTCCTAGGATGCATAACTATTTACTATAGATATCTCTAGTTATTAGGCTTCGTTTTAACACCCAGATTAGCTCCTTAGCAAATTGGAGGGTTAAAAGCCAGCAGACTTCATCATGCCAGTGTTCAGAGCTATTTCCAGAGACAACTTTGCAGAAGTCAGAGGTAATACTAATACCCAAAGAGTTCAGATGTAGGATGGTTCAGTGATGTGATCCTAGTTCAGAGTTGGAGATTTTGCACAGGTCTTCCATCAGTTTTGGAGAGGATTCATATTTTTAGCAGTTCTCCTACAGTTGAGGAGGCAGGGTTCAGGGGTCTTCATTGATAATTTCTTAATTCCAGATCTGATTTTGATTCCTAGTAATTTTTATAACACGGAAAAATTATATATATATATACATATATATAGATATATATATATATATATATATATATATATATATATAGATCGCCCATGGGGCTTTATATTGATGGTGAATGGGTGCACTGTTAAGGCACTCCTTGCGATAGATCGCCGGCTCAAATCTCTTGTGGGTCTTACCTACAAAATGTATATATATATATATCCCCAAGAGTTAGCTCAAGCGGTCTACAGCCAGATGTGAAGTTCTTTGATATTGTTGCTAGTTGTTGCTGATCATGGATTTGACTCTCTTCGATTCCCTTGGGAGAAGCCCCATAATCAAGACCGACGGTTTACCTGGTTTACCATCTACGAAATGTGGGGAAGTGCTCATGGGTTTCCAATGCATTCATTCGAAGTAATATATATATATATATATATATATATATATATATATATATATATTCTGCAATCACTGAATGCAAACACAATGGAATTTTTAACTCAGAAAATTAAATAGCAGAAACAAACACGGGAAATCAATCACACAGAAAAATATCCCTCCAAATGATCTTCACTTTTAATTCTCAAATCGCTTACTAAGAAAATGGCCCACATTGAAATTACAGAAAATTTACAACAAAATAGAACCTAGCAAATCTGCCCCAGCAAAACCCCAATCTGCACTTTGTTGGATTTTCCTCTGCATACGCAGCCTCTGCAAAGACTAAAACCCTCACACTTGCAGCCTGCAAACCCTCCTGGTCACTCACACATGTGGCCTGATCTAAACTTGCCCATCACACAAGCAGCCTCCTGTGCAATCCTCTTTGCAACTCAACTCGCTCTCATATGTGCAGCCCTTGCAAAAACTAGTGCTCAGAAATTGGTACAACCTTGGCCTCCACTCAACCTCCTTCTCTGGAATTTTTCTCTCATTGCTGCAACACTTCATTTTCCTTCAACATTAAGTATTTGTTATGAATAAAATATATATATAAATAATATAAATATATATAATAATGATAATTAGAATAATGATTAATTAACTAGTGATTAGTATAGAAGAGGCATGTCTTTAAGGACATGACCATTCATGAAAGGGCACCTGCCTAGGTATATAAGTGGGCCCTCATTTATAACATTTTCATCATCATCTCATTATCTCATATCTTCTGTACAATTCATATATAATAAATTATTGTCCCCATCATAGATATTTATATATTTTAAATTTTTTGAGTATTATATTGTGTTTATGAACTTTGCTCGTAACATTTGGTAGCAAAGTTGTTCGATCCTCTGGCCGCTCAATCGTTGCATAGATCCAATATGATCCGGCCTTTGGCCATCAATCTCTGTCAACTTCATTGTCATTGTGATCGAAGTGTTTCGCTACACAGCTTTAAAGATTCTTCATTTCGCCATTAGGCCCTTCGCCATTAACAAAAAAAGGGGAAAGATACAAAAAATAAATAATTAAATTAAAAAAAAAAAAAAAAAAAAAATGAGTTTATAAAAAAGAAAAAACAAAGTTAAATATATATATATATAAAAAGAAAAAGTCAAAAAAAATGTATATATATATATATATATGACAAAAAAAGGGAAGTGAAAAAAAAAATTTATAAAAAAAAAAGTTACAAAAAATTTCAAAAAAATAAAAAACAAAAAAGGGTTACATTAAAATAAATATAATAAAAAAAAAAAGAAAAAAAGAGGGCAGTCGACCGGTTCACCCCACTGCAACTGCCTGACACCAACCCCAGCCTCCACCAATGCCCCCAAACCAAGGTCACTTGGGAGTGGGAGCGGGAGCGACATTTTCAGAAGCTCTCGGTTTGGGAGCGATTCTGAGAGCATTTTTTATATAATATATATTTTTTATATTTTTATATTTTGATGCATATATGTCAACAAAAGCATGTAGAATGATGAATTAGATATAAAAAACATAGATTGAACCATATAACAACAATCATCTAGAAGTTATAATCTTCATCAACCATGTCCACAAGTTAGTAACATACAACATATTGAGTCTCATGATTCATCAATCTTAAAGTTTCAAGCTTTTACAATTCAATATATAACATTTATCATCATTGATCACCAAAGTTGTACTTGTAAGCTAAGTGTAACCATTACAACAAATAATATCTAACATGAAATGAAATGAAACAACTTTCAACTTTCATGAAGCATCATATTCATAATTCATTACTAATGAGTTATAATTTCCAACTTCAAACTTAAATTGTCATATATTGTTTACAAAAAATATCATAATAAATATGAAAGAGTCAATAGTTATAAAAACTACTAGAAACTAGAAAAGACAAGTAAATCTATTATCTATTGCTAATGCTTGGGCCTCTTGCCACCACGAGAAATGTCTAATTTTTTAGTCTTGTTGGAAAATCAAGATCTTTTTCATTAATATCACCCTCTAAGCATTAATATCCAAAGGTATCTTTGTCATTACCTTTGGATCTATATAGGGATTTTTGTCATTAATATAACCCTCTAAGCATTAACATAAGATAGAAAAAGCATAGCATGTCAAGTCAATATTTTCTTTGAGTGATGCGTAAATTTTTAGGAGGTCATGATAGAGGAGTTCGACAACCAATGTCACTAACATCAAGGTATATAGAGGGATTGGTACTCTTGATTAAATACGAGTTCCATACCCTAATACATGACAAAATCCAATGGAAACATTGCAATCCCCCCAATCCTGAAATCCTGAAAAATTGATAAGTCTGTTGGATTTTGAATGAAATCTAAAATTCTACTTTCTCCATATTAAATCCAATGAGGTCGGAACCACTCTCAAACATCCTGAGTCATTTCATGATAAATGTTAAAAATTTAAGTAAAATGATGAAAATGAAGATTAAGGAGAATGTCACATTTACTTCAAGAATTTAACATTACCATGAATCGCATATCAATACTAGGGCCATAGGCTTGATCATTAGGCTGCACCACTCAAAACTTATTTGTTTCTTTGAAAAAAATTGCATTTGGAATATTACTACAAAAAAAATAAATTGCAAAAGAGACTAAACGCTCCCGAAAAGGCGGGTAGCGTTTTCTTTTTTAGAGAGCATGCTCCCAAAAATGCTCCCTCCTCGGGAGTGCGCTTGAGGTGCTCCCGCTCGGAGCACGAATTGGGAGCGGGAGCATGACGGGGGGGGCGCTCCCCCGCAACCCTACCCCGAACAATAGCACACATCTGTGTCGTTGAGACCGCTTTGACCGGTCATCTCCTCCATTCTAGCCACAACCACCATCACAAAACTTGTCACCTTTGACATCCAATGTTAGCCATACTCCGTGCTTTGTACACCTGTCGCACATCCACATTTGTTGCACTAGGTTTCAGCAAGGGGAATAAAAAATGCCTTTGAGGCTCACACAGAAAAGAGAGTGGTAGGTACCTGAATCAATAGAGCTCGGAGAATCAAAATTCACACAGTTGCTACTCAAGGAGTTGTACATGTAACATCATCTAGCTTTCATAGTCGAGTAGCTATACAGTACGCATGATAAAAAATAAAAATAAAAACGTATGAATCAACCGTACATCCATCAAATTGTGACACCACAACTTATGCTGACATTCATCCGTATAGAGTTTAAAAATTGTTCAACATCAATACGAATACTTACCCAGCGAGTACAAAGCAACAAGTCTTATTTGTGGTCACAATAACTCTATTTGTCTGTGCAATTGGTTTTTAAAATTAACTGAGTACCATACCAACCATACTATAATATCAACAACTATACAAATGAATAATTCAAGGTGTGACTCTTTCTAATAGTCATCTCTTCTCATAACAATTCATTAAAGGATAATCATTATGATATTAGATTTATATTTATATTAAGTTACTTTTAGAATTAAAAAAAACAAAAACAGTCGAACACATTTTCATGAAGCAAAAAAGGTGCCACTCCTCAAAACAATTACTAATTATTATTTTTGGAAAATTCTAAAAGAAAATATCTATTATTATATTATTAAAATTCTTATAAAAAGGAGTTTTATTTAAAAGAGAGGAATTCATAAAGGTGTTGAAAGTACATCCAATAAAAAGGGATCTTATAATATTTTGAAGAAGTGGGTCACCCACTCGAAAAATATATAAGCTTCATAAACAAAGTCTCATTTGACAAAATTATCAACAAAACAAAGATGGAGTCAATAACTAACAAGAAGGAAATAAAATCTATAATGGAAAAGAAGGGAAAATTTCTTAAAACCTTTATTAAATGTGTTAGTGCACTATTTAAAATCAAAGGACACTTGTAGGAAGGGATATTATAATCTCTATTGATTCTACTCAAGATAATAATTATGTGAGCACTGAATGTGCTAACCAATTAGTGATCCCTTATCGAATATAATTAAAACGATGGATTCAAAGAGTAATAAAACATAAGCAATCTACAACTAAGATTGGAGATTATACTTTTATCTCACAATTCACCACTAAAACCTTATTTTGTGACAATATTGATATAATTTTGGGTTCACCCTAAATGGAACCACTAGGGTCCATCCTAAATACAAAGAACAAGTTTTTAACATTTTCCTAAATGAAGAAAAAAATAACACTACAAGGCATTACATTGAAATCAAATTTTGTAACACTAGAAGGCATACAAGATATCTCAAAAGTAATTTGTCAATAAAGTAAAAAAGCAATACAAAATATGCAAAGGGAAGTTGACAGAATCACCGCTAACAAAAATGAAGAAGTTTCTCGACTTACAGACCATAGAGAAAAATTACTAACGTAAATTAAGAAGCTCAAGAAGGACAAGAAGTCGTTGGAAAACAAAGTACAATAGCTTATCGAGAAGGAAGCATCGAAATCTTCAAATGTAGACATTCAAGTTGAAGAAAAAGGAATGAATATTGATCCAGTGAATATCACAACTCAAGAAGATGACAAGCCAGTTGAAGTAAAAACATATTTCGATGTTGCAGTTCAGATGATGAAGAATCCAAATAAAAGTTGTGAAACCAATTCAACAAAATCAGTATTTCAATTAAATCAAGAAATAGACACAAACAAGAACTCCTTATCTACACCTGAATCACAAGATCATACATATCAAATACTCTATGTATCTGTATCACTCAAAACAGAAACAAAAGATTTATGTTCCGAAGAATAATGATGTCAGCACAATCCAATCCTATGATAACAATTTATCCCAGCTATCAAGTAATTGCAAATTTCCATAGAAGATTGATTTAGGATTGTTAGATCCCTTCTCAATGTGACAATTTTGTTTAGCGACAAAACTTTCGGAAGAGGAAAGAAATGTTATGAATAAAATATATATAATAATGATTAATTAACTAGTGACTTATATAGAAGAGGCATGTCTTTAAGGACATGACCATTCATGAAAGGGCACCTACCTAGGTATATTAGTGGGCCCTCATCTATAACATTCTCATCATCATCATCTCATATCTCATATATTTTGTACAATTCATATATAATAAATTATTGTCCCTATCATGGATATTTATATATTTCAGACCTTCTGAGCATTCTACTTTGTTTATGAACTTTGCTCGTAACAGTATCACACTCACAAAGAAAATCCCTTTCTCAAATCTTTGTCTTTCTACCCTCCTTGGGTTATCTTTTATAATTCTTTATTCAGATAAATACCTAACCCTAATCTTTAAAGTGATGGATGGCTAAAATTAAATCTTCACATTTGAGATCAATGGTTGAGATTATGTCAGTCACTAAGTAAATAATTAACTTTTCCTTAGATTTTCCTAGCTCAATAGTCGACATTAAATAACTTAATTAATGTGTGTTTCCTAAGTAAGACTTAGGGAAATCATAATAGCCAACTTACTAAATATATTAAGTAAGTTTCCTAAGGAGGCTTTGGACAACTCTTGCAAGCATGACACCTAGCCAATCCAGAAATACCTATCTGCTGCTACAAATGTTATCACACCCTGTTGGTGAAGAAGGTATTCTACACCACCCCTGATTTATCTTTGTAGAAGACAAGCTTCCCCTTCCCCACGAGCTTGGTCAAAATATTTACAACCTACTCATATATGGTGATATACTAAAGCTTCACTACTCTCTAGACCTTGTCTTTGATGAAGTGATATATGATCTCAATATGCTTGGGTCTATCATGGAACACTAAATTCTCCAAGAGTTTGATGCAACTCTGCTTATCACAGTGTATCACTGTAGGCTCCAACTCTTGACCAAACAGTCTAGCAAGTAATTTGCGAAGCCAAATAGCTCACAGCTCACTAAACTTGCTTCCATATACTCTGTCTCTACTAAACTAAGTGCCACAAAATCCTGCTTACTATTGAACCATGAAATCACTATTAATCCGAAGTTGAAACAACACTCTAAGGTGCTTTTGTTATCCACTGCACTCCCAGCTCAATCTCAGTCCTATATACCCCTACACTCTACACAATCACTACTGACACATCTCAACCCATACTCTACCATACCACGCAAATGCCTAAACGCGTGCTTTGTTGCAATCCAATGCACCCATCTCAATTCCACCATGAACTAGCTCAAGGTGTTCACAGCAAAGCAGATATTCGGCATATCGTTGACTACATACATCAAGGAACCAATCAACTGCCTATATAAGATGGGATCCACCAACTCTGAATTTGAAGTACCCAACTTCTTCAAATTGGTGATCATAGGTGTAGTCATAGGCCTACAGTCCACCATCCTGAATCTCCTCAAAATACCAACTACATATTTTCCTTGTCCAAGGAAGATCTCACCTATCTGCTACCACGAAGTAATGCATCAAGGTGATGTCCATCTTGAACTCCGAATCCAACTCATGTTTGCACATAGCAATGAACTTCTCCACACCTGTGAGAAATAAGTCATCCACATGTAGCACCAAGATGAATGGATCATCGCCAACAAGTGTAAAGTACAAGTTAGGATCTGTGTCACTCTTGGTGAAGCCCATGCTCAACAAGTACCCATCAATCCTCGAGTACTACGCCCCCGATGTCTGCTTGAGATTGTACATGGATTTCCTACGTCTACGCACATGAGAATCCCTCACATAAATCTCAATTCCCTAAGGCTAATCAATGTACACCTCCTCCTCAATAACTCCATTGAGGAATGTCATCTTCACATCCCACCACATTACTGAGGCAATGAATATGATAGCTCAAATGAAAGTACAGTTGGCGACTGGAGCAAAAGTATCCTCATAGTCCACTCCCTCCTTCTGGGAGAACCCCTTCACCACAAACCTCGCCTTGTACTTCTCTATGCTACCATTTGCATCATGCTTATCTTGAAGATCCACTCATAGCACAGCATTGACTTTCCCTCTAGTCTCCAAACTACGTCACACACACCATTTTTCATAAAGTAGTGATACTCCTCGATCATGGCATCCCTCCAAACCTATTGGTTTACTACCTCCTCAAAATTGGTAGGCTCGAAATCAATGATGCTACTCATGAGAACCATGTAATTGGGAAGTTGCCTTGACAATCTACTCTCCCTGAGTGTGCTCCTAGGAGCCTCCACATGCTCTTGAGCATCCCTCAATGTTTTCTCTAGTTATTGAGGCCTCCTCCTGACAGAACTAGAAGGAGCCTCCAACTCCTCTTGACCTAAAGATTGACTCCCTGTTATGGGTAGCGATGAACTCTCCTCAATCTTTGGAGCCTGATTCTTCTTGTCTTTTGTCTTTGCTGGAAGGGGCTCATGCAATTGACTGAATACGGGCCTACTCAAACCTGACATCTCAGCTTACTATGGTCTTCCTCTTCCATGGAATGAAAACCCTATATCCCTTTGATGTCTTCTTATACCCCACAAAAATGCCCTTCTCTGTTGAGAGCTCCAACTTTGTCCTCTTCTTCGCTAGTACATGGACATATGCTAGACAATCAAAAATGCAAAGGCAGCCAATCTCCAACTTTACTCCAAAGAAGCTTCTTTTGGAGTCTTGTCCCCTCAGTCATTATGAGGACTCATATTTTGTACATACATTGTCATACCACATGCCTCCACACAAAGGAACATGGGAAGATCCTAGTCATGAATCATCACCTTGGCAACTCCAACTATCACCCGATTCTTCCTTTTAGCAACCTCATTCTGTTGTGGGTTGTATGGCATTGTCAACTTGCTCTTGGTCCCTACCTCCTTATAGAATATTTGAAGTCAATGGAGGTATACTCACCCTCATTATCCAACCTCAAGACTTTAATCTTCCTTTGTGTCTAATTCTCCACGAGAGCCTTAAACTCTTGGAATCTGTTAGCGCTTGAAATTTCACCTCAGGCTGAGAAAGGCAAACTCCAAGGCAACATCAAACCACTTAGCCTCGTAGCTAGCCCTACGGGGAAGGAGAGGGCTCTCTCCGGTATATCTCAGCAAAGATCTTCAAAGGGCGGAGATAACCAATAAAGAACATTGATTTTAGGCTAGTAAACTGATAAAAAAGGTTTGATTTGGGATTTTTAGGGTTTTGGTGGAAAATTGGGGAAAGGCAATTTTGGGTGCAAGGATTGGACACAGTTTTCGCAGGGGGTTCTTTGGGGCAAGTAGGAGATTGTATTGATGCCTTTGAAAGAGTCAGATGGGCAAGAATCACTGGTGAGGAGCTAAGGAGAGCAAGTAAACACCTTGAGTTCTCCTTAAACAGATGAAAACATTAATATTAAGCAAACTTAAAAGCAGAGCATGACAATCATGAATTCTACTTTAACACTTCATTTGCCTAATTTGCATAAGGAAAAGTAAGAAGATGATTCACATAACAAACTTACAAGTACAAAGAGAAACACACCATCAATACATGTAACCACAGGAATCCCAAAAAGGACTGCAAAACCCTGGTCTTTCTTCCTTTGCCAAAATTGCAGAAATACAATGAGTAATACAATAGAGCTTTCTCCTTCAAGAGTCCAACCATGAAAATGACCAAGAAAGTACATAATATAGGCAATCTAACATCTTTCCTTGCCTCTAGGGGTCGAGCTCACTATCCTAGGAGTTGTTTCAACCAATTCTAAATTGAGCACTGAAAACTAGGCAGTCAAAACAACTTGCCTCTATAAGCTAGGAAACCAATTCATTCATTAAATTTTTGCATATCTCATGAATGAATCTTCTAGAAGAGATAAATAAGTGTCAAAATATCATAAAATTACATCATTTACAACAAGGAAGTTCAAAATCTACTCCAAAAAGTCAAATCCAGTCAAAATTGCGTTTTGCTGAGCTGTAGGTGAATTTCTGTGAAAACTGCCCAACACGTCGCGCCCTGATCCTGAACGCGTCGCGCGCCTTTGGAGCTGCTTTTGAGGCACTTCCAGGTGTCCAAATGAGGCAAAAGTGGCTTGTTGGAAAGGTCTGGATGTCTACTTTCCAACCCAAGTGGAATTTCTGAATTTGGTGGTCATTTGCCCCTCCAAAATTGCAATCTCCCAAGACTGCTTCCTGTGTGTCAAAAAGGTGGCAGAAAGTCATTTTTTGCTTGTTTTTTGACTTTCTGGAGGCCCAAAACTTGGTGAAATTTCTTGGCAATTGCTGAGCAAGTGTATCTTTGCATGACAAATCCAAAAATGCTGAGTTTTCTTGAAAAGGAGTTGCCCATCGAAAGGGTCGCGCGCGGCGCGCGACGTGTTGGTGGAGAAAACCTGTTTTTGGCACAAAAAATTCACAATTGACAAAATTTTCTCCAAATTTCTTGAAATTTGGGCTGGGAGTCCCCAATCAAGTACCATGCTCAGTCAAAGAGGCTTTGGCCAAAATTTGGAGTGGATCGGGCCTTTTTCTCCGTTTTAGTGCTTTGCTCAACCTCCTTGGATCTGGCAATTGTATTTTTGACATTTCTCTAAAACCATAACACCTGTGTAAAAAATGAAGGAGGTTTTTCTTCCTTGGCCTGTTGTGGACAAAAACCTCTCTCAGTTTTCCCAAATTCATCTTTGATTGCTCTGAAACATCTTTTGAGTGAAACTGATCCTGATGTGTGAAACAAGGAATTTCGTGGAAATGAAGCGAAATGAAGGGGATAGGGGGCTTCTAAATTCTTGGGGAAATTTTTGGGAGTGGGGAGGGATGTTAAGAAGCAGGGGAAAGTGGAATCGCGGAGATCGAGTAAGGGGAAGGGGTCCAAAAGGGCAAAACACAGGCCAAACCTAGAAAATTGCCAAGTTGTGGCTAGAAACTAGGGTTTGTGCAAAAATGAGGAATTTGGGGGATCTCAGTGATGGAAAGTGTTTGATAAGGTACATGAAAGATAGGGGAAGGTGTATGAACATCTGGATACAAGTTTTGCTAATGATTTGACCATTCAAGAGAAATTAGCTTTCAAAACCCTAGGAGAGGGAAATGACCTTGCCTAGGTGCAACTGAAGCATGAACAAGGTGTAAAATGACCCAATGGAACCTAATATGATGATGACAACCCTCTGAATGATGATACACTCAGCTGAATGATGACATGGACTGACATTTGGGCAACTTTGAAAGGAGTGAAAACAAACCCTAGACCTAATGCCTAGTGGCCAAATTTTGCTTGAAGACTCACTGAAATAACAAAATTTGACCTTGACACCCTGAGACCACTTTGTAAGAGCATATTTGATCACTGGAGGAAGGCTGGAAAGACTGACACTAACATTGGCTCCAATGGGGATGGTAGCTCCTTGGAGGTGCCAAGAACGGCAGATCTTTGGGAGAGCAGACCAGCGCCTTATCCATTGGGCAATGGAGTCAAAAACTCAAGCTGAAATGCATGACTGAAAACCGACACAAATTAACTTAACAACAAGACTGAAAATTGCCTCACACATGACTCAACTAAAAACTGACTCGATACTTAAACACAATCGACCAACTGAAAATGATGCTCAAAGTGGAGCTTATTCATCACAACCTACTCTAACAGTTTCATTCATCACCTGATCAAGTGAAATGAAACAACCAGTGCAACCAAGTAAGTATCCCGTTTGCTGTTCGAATTCTCCGCAAGTGCTCACTTATGAACAACAAGAGAGAACTACTGAAAGGCAACTCCCATGACAACTTAGAAACAAATCCGTAGAATGATATGAATTCTCTCTCCACCTCCAAAAACACTGCATAAGGATCTTGAAGTTCATGCACACTGGAACTTAGCTCATCCAATGGATTACTTCTCTTCTCCTCATACCATGAATGCAAACTTTGATCTAAGCCTTGTGACGAGACCTCTGTTGAAAATGAGAAAGAAACCAGCTGCCGAATCAAATTCATATCAGCACATGTTTCAAGCTCACATGTAGTCAATGGAGAAAGACTTTGACTGCAAACCTCATCCAAAACATCAGCTATTGGATCATGAAAAACTTGAAAACACTGCTGCAATGTATCCATTGAAAATGTATGACATCCTTCTAGCTGTTCATCTTTTTCTTGAGAGATTTTACGAAGATTCTTCCTTATAAACTGAAATGCTTCGAAACAAAAGGGTATAGAATCTTCCTATATCATCAAATCATGTATTTCGTCTTCCACAACTTCATCTGTAATCTGCCCTTCAATTTCATTTGGTGGCTGCAAATCTGATGCTACAGGCTGCTCAAGGATTTTGTTATCCGTCTCATCCTCAACATTAACACTGAGAGATTGCTGATTTGTTATAGGTTGTTCATTTGAAGATTTACTATGCAATCTACCCTTCAAAAACTGAAATGATTCAAAACAAAATGGTACGGAGTCACCTTGAATCATTAAATCATGTGTGTCCACTTCCAAGTTTTCAGCTGCAACTTGACAATCAATGGCTTTTGGGGGTTGCAAATCTGAATATGAGAAGTCTTGAACAAAATTTTCATTGCTCTCAAGATGATTCAAATCAAGACTTGTTGACATTTGATTTCTGATTGCATGGTAGTTATCTCTGATGAACTGAAACGAATCAAAACAAAAAGGCAAAGATCCTCCACTTACTTCAAACTTTGCTGCACTTTCCTCGTCAATGTCATAGCTGATATGCGATGGCCGAACATTGTATTCGAGCTGCTGAAAATGAACTTCTTCCTCCCACAAACTAGCTGCTGATTTGTCTGTAAGATTAGCTTTTGTTTGGAGAACATAATCATCATCATACTGATCAAACTGAGGCAAATCATCGGTATAAAACATATCATCAAGCATGCAGGTCATATCAACAGTGCTTTCTTCGCCAAGGTGATCTACAAAACAATCATTATCAGATCTATGACAACTAGGATAAGAAACAAAATCTTTTGGATCAGCCATTTGTTCTTCTTCATTCGACAAGCCATGGGATTGAACATCATAATCATTCTTTGCGTTGATCTTGTCCATCATCTTTTCCACTGCACTTACCAAAATGTCAAGCTTCACCTCTAGAGATGTTGATTCTTCCGGATCTATGTTTTTCATCTCTTCTTCTTTCAACCTTGCCCTTCAGATCAGCAGATGAGCTTCTACATTTACTGCACTGTTTTGCATCTCGTGAAGTGTTGCAATATCCCTTTCTCTCAGCTGAAACTCCATTTCCGGATCAAAGGCACCCGGATAGTGCAAGAGAGTCGATCTAGGAATAGGCCTTATATCAACTGGCATCGAATAATAAACTTGGTTAAATCTAGCTGAAAATTGTTGTACTGTCTCCCCTGGCAATCTTTTCAGCTGGTTATACTCTTCTACAATCAAGAAAAGGTTCTGCCCGATCATCCACCTATCGAGAAAAACTTTGACGAACTGCTAGAAATCTGAGATGCTCGCATCAGGCAGGGCTTTGAACCAACTCTTGACTTTAGCTTGCAAAGAAAGAGCAAAAAGCCTTATACTGACATCTTCTTCATCAACTTCAAAAAGATCTAGAAAAAATTCAAAATTCTGCACATGTTGCTCAGCGTTGACATTCTTACTTTCACCATCAAACCTCGGCAAGTATAGATCATAGTTTTTGGGGAAAGCATGGAGAACAGAAGGTAAAACAAGAGGTTTATACCGATCTGGAATTTTACAAGGTGTATGGGTATGTACAGCAGGTATAGAATTAGTCTTGGTCTCTTGAGATTCATCAATTTGAAGATGGTCATCACAAAATTCGGAAAAAGGAACCTGATCAAGCTCAAAGGCATGCAAATCTTTGGTTTTCACACTTTTCAAAGGGAAGGAATCAAATGCAGGCCTGGGATCTTTTCTCAAGCATAGTATACTTTGCAATGCAGTCTTGACATTCTTGGGAAAAGAGAAGAAATAATTTATGACAAAGAACAAAATGTCTTGGATGAAATTCCAACTTGAGTACCTGATCTGTCCATATTGTCCTTTCATGTTTTTGCTGGTCGGGATCATCCTCCAGTGGAGTCTTTGGATCTGATCTCGAAAATGATTTAGAGTCGCCAAGTGAATGATTTCAGCCTTTCAAGTGTCTGATCGTTGTCCACCATCAACCATCAGATCTGAACTTGATACATGTACTGGGGTGAAATGCAAATGAAGTGTTGTATTCACAAGCTCACGGAGATGGACTGAAGCAGCGTTTATCTACTTCCGCTTATGCAAAGCAAAAGCGTTTCGAAGGCTACCTGGCATAACTTCAGGCTCCGTCTAAGACTTATGAGACAAACACATCAATCCACAAACAAGTTTGTTCTCCCCAGTATGGTCGCCAATATGTTAGCGCTTGAAATTTCACCTCAGGCTGAGAAAGGCAAACTCCAAGGCAACATCAAACCACTTAGCCTCGTAGCTAGCCCTACGGGGCAGGAGAGGGCTCTCTCCGACATATCTCAGCAAAGATCTTCAAAGCGCGGAGATAACCAATAAAGAACATTGATTTTAGGCTAGTAAACTGATAAAAAAGATTTGATTTGGGATTTTTAGGGTTTTGGTGGAAAATTGGGGAAAGGCAATTTTGGGTGCGGGGATTGGACACAGTTTTCGCAGGGGGTTCTTTGGGGCAAGGTAGGAGACTGTATTGATGCCTTTGAAAGAGTCAGATGGGCAAGAATGACTAGTGAGGAGCTAAGGAGAGCAAGTAAACACCTTGAGTTCTCCTTAAACAGATGAAAACATTGATATTAAGCAAACTTAAAAGCAGAGCATGACAATCATGAATTCTACTTTAACACTTCATTTGCCTAATTTGCAGAAGGAAAAGTAAGAAGATGATTCACATAACAAACTTACAAGTACAAAGAGAAACACACCATCAATACATGTAACCACAGGAATCCCAAAAAGGACTGCAAAACCCTGGTCTTTCTTCCTTTGCCAAAATTGCAGAGATACAATGAGTAATACAATAGAGCTTTCTCCCTCAAGAGTCCAACCATGAAAATGACCAAGAAAGTACATAATATAGGCAATCTAACATCTTTCCTTGCCTCTAGGGGTCGAGCTCATTATCCTAGGAGCTGTTTCAACCAATTCTAAACTGAGCACTGAAAACTAGGCAATCAAAACAACTTACCTCTATAAGCTAGGAAACCAATTCATTCATTAAATTTTTGCCTATCTCATGAATGAATCTTCTAGAAGAGATAAATAAGTGTCAAAATATCATAAAATTACATCATTTACAACAAGGAAGATCAAAATCTACTCCAAAAAGTCAAATCCAGTCAAAACTGCGTTTTGCTGAGCTGTAGGTGAATTTCTGTGAAAACTGCCCAACACGTCGTGCCCTGATCCTGAACGCGTCGCGCGCCTTTGGAGCTGCTTTTGAGGCACTTCCAGGTGTCCAAATGAGGCAAAAGTGGGCTTGTTGGAAAGGTCTGGATGTCTACTTTCCAACCCAAGTGGAATTTCTGAATTTGGTGGCCATTTGCCCCTCCAAAATTGCAATCTCCCAAGACTGCTTCCTGTGTGTCAAAAAGGTGGCAGAAAGTCATTTTTTGCTTGTTTTTTGACTTTTTGGAGGCCCAAAACTTGGTGAAATTTCTTGGCAATTGCTGAGCAAGTGTATCTTTGCATGACAAATCCAAAAATGCTGAGTTTTCTTGAAAAAGAGTTGCCCATCGAAAGGGTCGCGCGCGACGTGTTGGTGGAGAAAACCTGTTTTTGGCACAAAAAAATCACAATTGACAAAATTTTCTCCAAATTTCTTGAAATTTGGGCTGGGAGTCCCCAATCAAGTACCATGCTCAGTCAAAGAGGCTTTGGCCAAACTTTGGAGTGGATCGGGCCTTTTTCTCCGTTTTAGTGCTTTGCTCAACCTCCTTGGATCTGGCGATTGTATTTTTGACATTTCTCTAAAACCATGACACCTGTGTAAAAAGTGAAGGAGGTTTTTCTTCCTTGGCCTGTTGTGGACAAAAACCTCTCTCAATTTTCCCAAATTCATCTTTGATTGCTCTGAAACATCTTTTGAGTGAAACTGATCCTGATGTGTGAAACAAGGAATTTTGTGGAAATGAAGCGAAATGAAGGGGATAGGGGGCTTCTAAATTCTTGGGGAAATTTTTGGGAGTGGGGAGGGATGTTAGGAAGCAGGGGAAAATGGAATCGCGGAGATCGAGTGAGGGGAAGGGGTCCAAAAGGGCAAAACACAGGCCAAACCTAGAAAATTGCCAGGTTGTGGCTAGAAACTAGGGTTTGTACAAAAATGAGGAATTTGGGGGATCTCAGTGATGAAAAGTGTTTGATAAGGTACATGAAGGATAGGGGAAGGTGTATGAACATCTGGATACAAGTTTTGCTAATGATTTGACCATTCAAGAGAAATTAGCTTTCAAAACCCTAGGAGAGGGAAATGACCTTGCCTAGGTGCAACTGAAGCATGAACAAGGTGTAAAATGACCCAATGGAACCTAATATGATGATGACAACCCTTTGAATGATGATACACTCAGCTGAATGATGACATGGACTGACATTTGGGCAACTTTGAAAGGAGTGAAAACAAACCCTAGACCTAATGCCTAGTGGCCAAATTTTGCTTGAAGACTCACTGAAATGACAAAATTTGACCTTGACACCCTGAGACCACTTTGTAAGAGCATATTTGATCACTGGAGGAAGGCTGGAAAGACTGACACTAACAGAATCGACTGAAGAGCTCATCCATGGTCGTTAGAAGAAAATCCACATCCTCCTAGAGAAAATATCAAGGAAGGTCACATAGTAACTGGAAGCCTTCAAAGATGCTACTGACATCTAACCACACATATATGTATGTACTAGATCCAAGATCCCCTTAAACCTGCTCTCGCTGCTTGGAAAAGAAGCCTTGGCATACTTCCCAAGATCACATCCCTTACACACTATGTATTGTTCCATGCTGAACTCTGGAAGACCAATGACAATTTTCTTCAATATGGGCAATGTTCCATGATGCAAGTGACCCATCCTCTCATGCCAAAACTCACATGTCATGAACTAGGGCTTGTACAAGTTGAGGCTTCAACAGGTACAGATTGTTGGGAAATGTAACCAGTGTCGGTGTTCATAATTTATACCATTATGTATTTTACGTAAAAAGCAAAAGAAGAGAAAAAGAGAAAAATTATTATTATTCTTCTAGACAAGCATGTTCTTCATGATTCTAGATTTTGGAGTCAAAGAGTCAAAGTCCTATTTGGACCTAGTGCAAAAGGAAACGAAAAAGAACTTTTAAATATGTATTTTTGGGCCAAAAACCCACTAGATGCCAAGTCAACCTACCTGTCAAGTAGGCCCTACCCCAAAGGGCATGTCTATTCACACCCCCTCTGGACAGTATAAATAAAGGGAAGATGGAGCTCATTTGGACACACACACTTGGATGATTTTCGTTTAAAATATGGCAGAAAGGATAGAGATGAAGAGGTGGGCCGGAGTATGAGAGAAAGAGTTTCTTCTTGAGCTGGAATTTGTAGAAGTTTTGTCTTGGTATATATCTTGTTGTTGGCCTCTTGTAGATTGATCTGCTAGAAAGAAGGAAGGTTTGACTTGGCATCTATAAGTGGAAGTTTTTATGTGGTCATGGGTCTTGGATATTTCAATTTTGATTTGATTCTATAAGAAGAGATTTTTTTTGAGTTTTGCCCTGGCTTGGAGCCTATATCTTGTGTTTTGTTGTTTCTGGTATCTTCATGTTCATGTTATGGTAATTGTTTGATGAAAGAATCAGAATTAAAGATTAATAAGAAGCCAACTAAATTCACAAGCAATTACTAAAGGAAGAGAAATGTAAATTAATCTACAAGCCTCTTGATTTCTCAACATGGTATCAGAGCAAAGGTTTGGAAAAGGAGGCTAAAGATCACATTCTGGTGACATTTAACCTAAAGAAGATCAAGATCTGAAATCTGAAGCATTCAAAGTATATGACTATGGCTCATTATTCTCTGTAGTAACTCATTTATCATGGCACTCTCTCTATAGCATGGCTCGCATTTGATAATAAAACTAAGATTCGCTTCGTTCATATTACATCTAAGGCTCAATTCTCATGGCACATCACATTTTTGTGAATCATAGTGGGTTGCGTTAAATTGTGGACAGTTGTTCATTATGTGTTCACATAAGTACAGTGACATCACAATGTAAAGGCTTAGATCAAAGGCTATTTTGACCCTATAATTTGTTACAACAATGGTTTGGAAAAAGCTAGCTTTATAGTGGTTTGGAAGTTCGGTGCTATTTCATTATTCCCCGTATGATTTGTGATTTGCATCATTGATTTTTCCTAAGGCATCGCTATATACAGAGGTTTGCATTAATGTACAATGGTCATATCTATGGTTTGTTTACATAATTGAAGGCTCGCTTTTATAATTTGATGTGGCATGGTGGTTTTTCTCTATAGACTTTGGCATGGATTCGTCGTGGCATGTACTCGCCCTGAACAGTGACTCACAAAATTACAAGGAATCAATGTGACACATACAATAGCTATAGTGTATAGCCAACAAGCCCACATTTGACATAAAAGTTGGTACCTTGACATATATATGTTTTGGGACTCACTTATATAAAGTTATTTGGTTTGTGAAGTCGTAGCATCACTATAATATGGGTTGTATTGGCATGTTTCAACTGTGGTATAGATCGACATCATCGTAACTCGGATCTGGCTTTACATAGTGACACTGCAATTTTGTCTTGTTATATATTGTAACTCGTGGCTCATGACTATGTAGAAACCACGTAATAAAGCCAACCCACCAATGAATTTTGTTAAAGAAATCAGAATTGCTATGCTTGTATTAACGAATGCAATAAACTGAACGCAGATGGGAACAATGGATAACCTGTCAGGAAATGGATTAGATGAATTCGTTGAAGAGTTTTTGACCTATATATGACATCGCTCTAAAATGGCTTGCACACGTTGATTGATGATTGATATCATGGAGAAATATCCTGGCACAATATGAAGAAAGAGCATGCAAAAGATTGTTGTTATCAAAGGAAACAAAATCTGGCCATCATAATGAGGTAACTATGATATTGATGATTTGGTATTGGTTATCTGGTTAAGATATGGTTTTCCTACCTGGATGAATGTTGCTGAAATGCATAATGGCAATTGAATGCATCTACAACTGTTTGTTCTAAATTCAATTCAAAAGGGCACTTGGATTGAATGAAGAGAATTGGGAATCTTCAAATGTGGCAAAGATGTTTACACCATCTTGGCAGAAAAAGGTAGTAGTACAAAAGATAACCTAATAGTCTTGTTTCAAAGAAGTTCACTTTCCAAGATGGTTGAAGGAAGCTATGACTAGCTTGACATTAATTGGCTCAATATAATGTCTATGTTAAATGAAGGAAAGTGATATGAAAGGTTGATGGCTTGAACCTTGTCATAGTGTTTTGACTCCAGTACATCTAGAAAGGTCGAAGCTCTATTATGATATGATGCAAGATAGGAGCCAATGCAGCTACAAGATAAACTAGTAGTTGATGCATTGTTACAATTTGAGACAAGCTATGACCTTGTGGTCATATCTCCCTAGTTGATAAGGAGTGAGGAAGCTCCTTTATGTTTGAGAGGGAGCTAGGATTCATTCCCTAATGAAAATGGAATGAGGATCTCCTCTTTGGTTAAGAGGGAGTGATGATGGACATCATGTTCTCTTCTTCATGTGGCATGCACTAGTCCAGGACAAACAATCATAAGTCTAAGTGAAGGCCATGGAGGGAGAATGGAGAATGGAGGATTGGATAAGCATCTGAGACCGGTACTCCTTGAGGACTGAGAATCCAAGATAGGTAGTAGTCTTGTGGACCGACACTCTTTGAGGATTGGGCAAGGTATAAAAGATAAGAGTGGTCGAAGAGGACAGATATTCCTTGAGGATTGGGCATCCAAGATAAGAATAGTCCTAGAAGAACATAACCGGTGAACATCTGGATGGGGTATGTGCCTTGAGAGATAGTGTGGTGTCTCATGTAAAGCCTCCCAGCATTATGTTGTAATCTTGTGCAGAGTTAGAGCTTGTCAAAGTCAAGGCCTTGCTATTTTGTTATTTGGCAATGTCGGTCATGATGTTGATGCTTAAAGATGGCTTACTCTTCTTATGAGAATATTTCAATTTGAGAATATCCTTGTACCGGTTGTACAATGATGAATACCTCCCCAGTTAAGAGGGAGTGTTGGAAAATGTAACTAGTTTCGATCTTCATAATTTGTACCATTATGTATTTTATGTAAAAAGCAAAAGAAAAGAAAAAAAGAAAACTATTATAATATTTCTAAACAAGCATGTTCTTCAGGCTTCTAGGTTTTTGAGTCAAAGAATCGAAGTCCTATTTGCACCTATGTAATGACCCATCTCTAATATAGGGAGCATAAGAATATTAGCATGCATATGAGGCGTGGATATGATAGCTACATATGCACTGCACTAATATACATACTAAACTAATTATGAAAAGCCCAAGTATAGGGTAATGATTTAATTATTCAAGTACTAATTAAATACCTAACTCACCGAAATATAACGAATATATTGTAAGGTACTTATTATATATACAACCATCATATATATAACTAGTATATTGTTCAAAAAATAATAATAAATGCAATGGCTTATGCAAATAAAAGAGAATAATAATATGATATATATTATTTATTATTTTAACTAGGAGAGGTTATATATTAACTAAAAAGAAACATGATATATATTATATCAACTAAAAAGGAACTATATATATATATGTGTGTGTTTAAAAAGGACAAATGATAAACACTTCAATAATTAATTATATAAATTTATAAGCTCTTAATTAAGTTAATAAACTTTAATAAAAGGGTATAAATTAATAAATTAGTATTAAATATCTCATGGATTGTAAATTATTTAAATTAGTTGTCACTTGAACTAAATATCAAAATTATGACTATCAACTCTTAAATGCTTATAAAAGTGACAGCCTCGAGAATTCATAAAGGACCCTTCTTGGTGCCAAGTGTCGAGAGAGCACTAAAAACCTTATTATAATTAGAAATGTTGAGACGATGGAAAGGGAAGGAGGCGGTGATGCTTGGGGATATAAGGAGAACAAAGAAGGCATAAGGGGCGGTTTTGGGCGTTTTCCATTTCAGATGAATCGAGGTCGGTGAAAGAATTACCATGAGAGTCACAGACAGAGAGGTTTGAGTAATTGTTCTTGGATTTTTGGGCATGGGGGCTAGAAGACCTCAAATACAGAGTCTTCTAGATCTAGGAACTGGATAGGTTGATCCCAGACAGGCTAGGGAAACGGTTGGTTTGGTAGCAAACTAGGAGCAAAAACAACCGAAATCGACACAAACGAGATTTCCAAGTATTTGTATTTAAATTTCTTTTGTATCAGTTACATTTCCAATTAAATGTAAACTTAGGCATTTTATTTGGAAAAATCGGGTTTTAATTCACTATCCGGCTAATTTACGGAATCTTATCATAAATTTTGTTAAAATCTGTCAATTATCAAAATTTAGGGCTTTAGATTCTACTAATGAGTTGTTAAATTTAGGTTTTCTAGTTAAATTATAAAATTAGGGCATTAAAATTTGAGGTTAATTGTTGAATTTTAGTTTCTCTAATTGAATTTCAAAAATTAGGGCTTGACAACCTATTGTAAAAGAAAAAGAAAAAGAAATTTTAAATATATATTTTTGATCCAAAAACCCTCTAGATGCCAAGTCAGCCTACCTGTCAAGTCAACCTTGCCCCAAAGGACATGTCTATTCACACCCCCTCTGGATAGTATAAATAGAGGGAAGATGGAGCTCATTTGGACACACACACTTGGATGATTTTGGTATGAAATATCGCAAAAAGGATAGAGATGAAGAGGAGGGTCGAAGTATGAGAGAAAGAGTTTCTTCTTGAGCTGGAATTTGTAGAAGTTTTGCCTTGGTATATATCTTGTTGTTGGTCTCTTGTTGATGGATCTGTTGGAAAGAAGGAAGGTTTGACTTGGCATCTAGAGGTGGAAGTTTTTTTGTGGTCATGGGTCTTGGATATCTCAATTTTGATTTGATTCTATAAGAAGAGAATTTTTCTAGGTTTTCCCCTTGGAGGGGTTTTTCCCTAGCTTGGAGCCTATATCATGTGTTCTATTGTTTTTGTGATCTTCATGTTCATGTTATGGTAATTGTTTGATGAAACAATCAGGATTAAAGATTAATAAGAAGCCAACTAAATTCACAAGCAATTACTATAGAAAGAGAAATTTAAATTAATCTACAAGCCTCTTGATTTCTCAACACAGATTACCCTCTCTACCTCCAATCACTTGTCCTGAGTCAAGGCTAGAATCTCTTGACTGAACGAGAACCTGGAAATAGATGACATAATCCTTGTCCTCCATGGCTGATATTGAGAGTAAATTCTTCGTTAGCCTCAGAACAAGTAACACATCCTTCATCTTGAAAGAACCTCTTGACTTCAACGAAAACAAAATGGTCCCAACACCCTCTACACCATACTTAGCATTGTTGTCAAGGTCCACATGCAAATCTAAGTCCTTCATTGACAAATTGGTGAATACCACCTATGACCCTATCATGTGACAAGAAGCACCACTATCCATGAACCAGAAACCCTTGGAAATTGTGCCAAAAAGGCAAGATGTCGATAAGAACTTCTTGAACTTTGCATCAAACTCATTGTCTTGAGTATCTGTGAATGTTGCAACTTTCCCTTACCCTTCTTCTTGTTTAGAAACTATGAATCATAATGCCCACTTTTGTGGCATGCAAAACATTTTACTTTGATCAAATCTTTCTTCTTTCTATCTTGTAAAGTAGTCTTTCCACCTATATTTTTCTTAACCTTCCCTTTGTCCTTTCTTGCCTGACTAGCAGGGGAAAAGTTCTAATCATCACCCTTCTATTGACCTCCTAGAGATTCCTCTACAATCTCCTCCTAGAAAAAATCCCCCATAGCCTATCTCAATCAAGAGGACGCTCTCATGCAATGATTCACTTGATGAAATGGGCCCATGGCTTGGTGAAGCCATTCAAGGTCGTTCTTACCATCTCTTCATCTATCACGGTCTTCCAAAATGCTGCCAACTCATCACATACTTGAGGGGTCTTGGTGAGATAATTGGTCACAGTATCTGATCTGGTCATTTTGGTGTTCTTGAGTTTCTCTCTCAACACAATCTTCTTTTTTTGTTATCATTCTAATAGCGCTTCGTCAAAGCCTCCCACATCTCCCTTGTTGTCTTGTTCTTTGATTGGTGAGGAATCACATGATCCTTCACCACATCCAAGATCATCCTCTTCGCTTTCACATCCTTCTAAATGTGGATGACCAGTATTGCAACATATGTAGATAAGGTTAGTTTGGTGTTAGCAAGCTCCCATAAACCATTCTCCATCATCATCAACGTAACCCTCGTCTTCCAGTGAATGAAGTTTGATGTGCCCTCCAACTTGTCTTCAAATCTTACCCCGATTGTCACCATCTCCCAAATCAAAAATTTCACTGAAAAAATTGTTGTTGGAAATTTAGATTTGTTGTAAACCTGTATGAATTCTACTTACTCCTTTTTGTTAGAAAATGATAAAGTGACAACTTATTAAACTTATTTTCTTTATGTGAAAAATTCACCATTGAAATCCTATTGCAGCAACTGGAATTAATTCTTCTAACTGTAAATTAATTAACAATTTATTTGCTATGGAAAATACAAATAAATCACACTACAACCTTCACAAATAAAAAATATTGTGGAAGATAAACTGGAATCTGAGAAAATACTAGCACACAGACAAAAATGTGACACAATTATTTTTGGACAAAAGTCCCTGTAAAAACACAACTTGGGAAAACCAGTGTAGTAGCTGAGAGTTTTTATTATTAAGCAACAGTGAGAAATTTGAGTACAATAAATATCACCAAACTGACGAATCTATCCAAGATAAATACTTGCCAAAATTATTTGAGGCATATTACCCTCACTCCGAGCAATCTCAGCACTTTACTGCCTCTGAAATGCTAGTCGTCCAACTAGCTCTATGCAAGCCCTGCATCACCCTAGCGTGGTCCCTAAATGCTCTACCTGAATCAGCTACTAATCTAGCCGTCTTTCCTGTTGTTGCCTGGGAAAATGCTTTTTCGACCCTCTGAAAAACTTTACCGACCTCTAGAACTGAAAAATCCTTCCTCTTCAGCTGGATCGAAATGCCTTCTTGATGCTCTTGTGCTGCCTCTACGCATCCTCCTAAATAAAATCTTGGCCTCCTCTTTCTGACTCTCCAGAATTGGAAAATCTTCCTTCGGAATCACTGTCCCTACCCCTCTTTGTCTCTACTTCCCTTCTCTAGCTCGAACTCTTCCAGCAATTATTGCTGCTCTCTGGAAAAATTGAATTACCCAAGGAAATCGATCTCAACTGCCACAAGTGTTTTCTTCCATCTACCAATCGACCTCATCTTATAATCTCCAGTTGGGGCTCCAACGGCCAAGATTAGCTCTTAATCAATCGCTGAGATTATTTCCTAGTCAATCTATGTGAGTTTATAGATAATTCTCACCTTTGTCAATTAATACTAATTAATTAACCACTTTTCCTAAGTTTAGACTTAGGAAATATTTAAAAATTAGTTATAATATAATTGAGTCATTTCTAGGTGGAATTTCCATAAACGATTTCTGGGTTATGAAGAACTTTTGTGTTTTAGCCTCTCCACAAACTCTCGAGACTAGAATACCTCCGATGCTACAAAAACTAACACTTCCTCTTAGCGAGGAAGGTGTTCTAGTGTTGAACTGTTCCAACACCTTGTCTCTACATCATCCTTTGTACGTTGCTGATGTCTGGCCACTGTGACTCCCTGCCACTGCCCACCAACCACTGTGCAACTCTGATGTTGCATATGTGTTGTTGCTGACACTGTTATACTGCTACCAACTCTGCATTTGCACTACAACTCCCTCTCAACTGTTGTTGTCGCTACTGCAACTGCAACTGAGAAGCATCTGAAATACCAAATCAATTGGGCCTCTGCTACATCTATCTCCTAAGCATATCGCTGCTACTAGCACCTACACTGTCGACTGAAGAATTTGCGTTGCTGATGACTCTACACTGAGCTACCTACTCTGCTGTCAACACTGCATCTGCGCTCCTCAGCACCTAATTGCACCTACTCTGCAACTATCACTCTGGAATATGACTACATCAACTAACATTGATCCATCCTGCTATTGAATATTGTGGGCCCCTGTAGCAAGGTAATGATCCATAAGGAGGACACCTCAATGGACCCTACCCATTTTTGCGCAACCCTGGGACTATAGCTCCATATCGCCCCACCTCACTCCTAGAGGTATAGTTGCAAACATGGCGAAGTCTTCCTCCAACCTAGAGGACAATTTGTCTATCTCTGCGGATGTTTCCGCCTAGTCCTGCTTCTCCTGCTTGTCCTTCTTCCTGAGAGGACATTGAGTACTGTAGTGGCCAAACTCACCACACCTGAAGCACTTGACCTTAGATATGTCCTTCTTCTTCTTATTCTCCCCCTGTCCCATACTAGGACCCTTTGATTCAAGGGCCACATTCTCCTCTTCCTTCTCATCCTTAGAACCCTTACTATTGCTTCTGCTGATGGAGCTCTTTACTAGAGCTCGCCTCATCTCTTCCTGTTGCAAGTTTGACAACAACCTGTCCCACCTAGGCAATGTGTCTCGGCCCAAAACACTTTGGGCAAAGACTTGCCACTCCTCTAAGACACTGTTCAGTGCCAAACGTACAAGCCTTGTAGGTTGACGTGCTTCTCCAACAGCTGCAAGTTGATCTCGGATCTTCCAAATTTTGGTGAGGAAGGAATCTATGCCTTCACCCTTTTGCATCTTGTTGTTTCTCAACTTCTCCTGCAGGAACATCTTCCGCTGCTCGGAAGGATTCTAATATAGTTGAACGAGAGCATCCCACATATCCTTGGTCGTTCCTTTGTCCACTATATGTGACACTATATGATCTCGGACTCCATCCAAGATCATTCGCTTTTCCTTCACCATCTCTTTCCTGTATTCCTTCAACTGATTCGCATCTCGAGGTACTGCCACAACATTGTCTGCATGGGTCATCAGGCCAAATTCATCTAGCAGGAAGGACGTCCTAACGTTCCAGATAACATAGATAGAGGCTCCCTACAACCTATCTCGATCTATAAGCCCAGATGTGGCCATCTCTGAATATGAACTGGAAACTCCCTCTTTCACCTGCTCAGTTGGTGAATCTGCTATTCGCACTCCCTTCTCGAGGGAGACATTATGCTTGCAGCTACTGTCGGTTGCAACTAGACAAATTTGATTTCTAGGCTTGAAACCCTCTGAGAGAAATTTCCCTCTATGTGTGCACTTTCTCTACTACTCGGCGCGATTTGCTCTAGCAACTGCTACAAAACCCTTCTGCGCCCAAATAAGGAGTCTGCTCAGCGAAACGCTGAGCTATAGCTACCCCTCTACCTACTGGAATCACTTGAACTGGCAAGCAGAATTTTTCTGCCAACATGTACTGAAAAATCGAGTTGCTCAAGCAATTCGCACTACCTAGCTAGACACAGCACAACCCCCAGAAATTCGTCTTGGTGCTCCCTCTAAACAGCGAATTTCTGCTTCCACTTCTAAAATTCCCTGTCTACTCAAAATCGCATCTGATACCATGTGAAAATTTCACCACAGAAATCCTATTGCAGCAACTGGAAATCTTCTCAGCGAAACGCTGAGCTGCAACTACCCCTCTACCTACTAGAATCACTTGAACTGGCAAGCCGAATTTTTCTGTCAACCTGTACTGAAAAATCGAGTTGCTCAAGCAAGTCGCACTACCTAGCTAGACACAGCACAACCCCAGAAATTTGTCTTGGTGCTCCCTCTAAACAGCGAATTTCTGCTTCCGCTTCTAAGCTTCCCCATCTACTCAAAATCGCATCTGATACCATGTGAAAATTTCACCACAAAAATTCTATTGCCACAACATTGTCCACATGGGTCATCAGGACAAATTCATCTAGCAGGAAGGACGTCCTAGTGTTCCACACAACATAGATGGAGTCTCCCTCCAACCTATCTCGATCTCTAGGCCTAGATGTGGCCATCTCTGAATATGAACTGGAATCTCCCTCTTTCACCTGCTCAGTTGGTGAATCTGCTATTCGCACTCCCTTCTCGAGGGAGACACTATGCTTGCAGCTACTGTCGGTTGCAACTAGACAAATTTGATTTCTAGGCTTGAAACCCTCTGAGAGAAATTTCCCTCTATGTGTGCACTTTCTCTACTACTCGACGCGATTTTGCTCTAGCAACTGCTACAAAACCCTTTTGCGCCCAAATAAGGAATTTGCTCAGCGAAACGCTGAGCTACAGCTACCCCTCTACCTACTGGGATCACTTGAACTGGCAAGCCGAATTTTTCTGCCAACCTGTACTGAAAAATCAAGTTGCTCAAGCAATTCGCACTACCTAGCTAGACACAGCACAACCCCCAGAAATTCGTCTTGGTGCTCCCTCTAAACAGCGAATTTCTGCTTCCGCTTCTAAGCTTCCCCGTCTACTCAAAATCACATCTGATACCATGTGAAAATTTCACCACAGAAATCCTATTGCAGCAACTGGAAATTAATTAACAGTTTATTTGCTACGGCAAATATCAAATATATCACACTACAACCTTCACAAATAAAAAATATTGCGGAAGATAAACCGGAATCTGAGAAAACACTGGCACACACAAAAATGTGACACAATTATTTTTAGATAAAAGTCCCCGGAAAAACCCAACTTGGGAAAACCGATGCTGCAGCTGAGGGTTTTTATTATTAAGCAGCAGTGAGAAATTCGGAGTACAATAAATATCGCCAAATTGGCAAATCTATCCAAGAGAAACACTGGCCAAAATTATTACAGGGAAATTACCCTCTCCAAGCAATCTCAGCACTTGACTGCCTCTAAAAAGCTAGTCGTCCAACCAGCTCTACGCAGGCCCTACGTCACCCTAGCATTGTCCCTCAAACGCTTTGCCTGAATTAGCTACCAATCTAGCCGTCTTGCCTACTATTGACTAGGAAAATGCTTCTCCGACCCTCTAGAAAAATTTCCCAGCCTCTGGAACTGAAAATGTCTTCCTCTTCAACTGGATCAAATTGCCTTCTTGAGGTTTTGCACTGCCTCTGTGTAGCCTCCTAGAGAAAATCTCGACCTCCTCTTTCTGACTCTCCGAAACTGGAAAATTTTCCTATGGACTCACTATCCCTGCACCTCTCTATCTCTGCTTTCCTTCTCTGGATCGATCTCTTCCGGCAACTACTCCTACTCTCTCAAAAAATCAAACTACCCAAGGAAATTGATCTGCACTACCACAAGTGTTTTCTTCCATCTACCCATCGACCTCTTCTTATAATCTCCAATTTGGACTCCAACGACCAAGATTAACTCTTAATCAATGGCTGGGATTATTTCCAAGTCGATCTATGCGAGTTTCTAGATAATTCTCACCTTACTCAATTAATATTGATTAATTAACCACTTTTCCTAAGTTTAGACTAAGGAAATATTTAAAAATTGGTTAATAATCTAATTGAGCCATTCCTATGTGGAATTTCCAGAAACGATTTCTAGGTTATGGAGAACTCTTGTGTTTTAGCCTCTCCACAAAGTCTCGAGACTAGAACACCTCCAATGCTACAAAAACTAACAACCTTGATAGTTGCTTGTGAATCTTTATCTTCTTTATGTTCTTTTAGTTAGATCTTTTCATCAAACAATATCAAAAAACAACAACAACAAAAGAGGGCAGAGATGTAGGCTCTCAGCCAGGGCAAAACCCCTCCAAGGAGAAAACCAGGAAACTCTTCTCTTCTTAGAATCTTCTTCAAATGAGATACAAAGACCCAATCCTTAAACCAAGTCCTTCTCCTAATACCAAGTCATACCTTCCTTAACTCCTTGAATCTGGACCAAACTGCTCCACACTGTAAAATTGACCTGCCAGCTACAGCACTGCTACTCGACCTACAACTTCAACCCTGTAATTTCGGCTTGTAGCTCCTGAATAAACCCTAACTCGACCTCCTTTTGGGACCTTCCAAGAGCAAGACAAGTCTTCCTAAGGTCAGCGAGGTGTAGTCAGAGTTTCCTTCCTCACAACTACAACTTCGGCCTCTTCTTGCATCCCAAAAACCCTAGATTTTTGCATGTGTGTGAGAGATATAGCCCAAAAACCAAGAAAAATTGTCCTTCCTTCTCCTTGATTTTTGCTCTCCTTTTCTAGTTTCCAAACTACAAATCGAACTCTATCTTTAGATATCAAGCTTGTGAGTGAGTATTGCACCACGTGAAGTTGCACTGCTCTTTATATAGCCTTTTCAAAGGGTCAAATCCCCTCCTTTATGCCGACTTGAGGATCTCAGGGCCAACTTGTCCTCTTGGAGATTCCATGACTTTCTAGACCCAAAAAATAATTATTTTTACACTTACAAATTGCCTGGAAGGGTCTTATACAATGATGTTGACTCTGTTAACTCGTGACAATAAATCCTAAGACCTAACAAACCCTAGAAGCACGAAGAACATGATTTTACCTAGAAGACCATCAATAATGAGCATGAAACCCATGCTTTAATAATAATAATTTTCTTTTCTTTTTCTTGTTTGTTACATAGGATACATATTGAAATGAGTACAACAATTATGAAGACCGAAACTAGTTACATTTCTCAACGCTCCCTCTTAATTAGGGAGGTATTCATAATTGTACAACCAATACAACATCATATCTCAAACTGAAGAGTTCTCAAGAAGAGTCGGATTGATAAGCCATACTGTAAGCATCATCATCATGACCAGCACTATCCCTGAGGCCTAACTGGACAAGCTCTTCTTTAATCAAGAGCATTATGTTGGGAGGCTTTATGTGTGATACCGCACTACCTCTCTAAGGTACATACCCCATCTAGATGTCAACAAGGTATGTCCTTTTAGGACTATTCTTATCTTGGATCTCCATACCTTAGTCATCAAAGAATATCAATACTCTTCGACCACTATTCTCTTGGATTCTTGTCCCATCCTCAAAGAGTGTCAGTACCTTTCCTTTCTTGGATGTTATATCCTCAAGGAAACCACAGATTCTTATCCAATCCTCCGTCATTCTCTCTTCATCACCCGAAGAGGAGAATGCACATGTGATGTTCATCATCACTCCCTCTCAACCAGAGAGTACATCCCTATTCTCCCTTAATCTTGAGAATAGAACTTTGCTCCTTATTCAAGGAGACTCCTTTTTCTCCCTCTTAAACCAGAGGAGATTCCTTCCTTCTAATAATGGAAGCCAACACCACAAGTCTTTACAACTTGTCTCCATCAAAGTATCAACTACTAGTTCCCCATAGCTACATAGCTCCCTCTTTCCTTCACATCCCTTGTATTGAGATTGCTTTCTTTCGAGGTATCATGGAGCCATCTCCACTCTTCGTTCTTATGACAGGATCCAGGTCATCTTTTCTTGCTCATCACTTTCTTCTTTAATCATGAAGGCATTGCATTGAGCCTTCTCGATCTTCAATCTGATCATGAAAGTGATCTTCCTTGAACTTCAAGTTATCTTCTCATATAGCTACCCTTTCAATTCCAAGATGGACTCATCTTGACTTCATAATTGCCAGATACCAGACATTGAGCTCTCAACATTCTTCATCTATATAGTTGAACTTGCCCCAACTATCATCATGTATTCTTGCAATATGCTTTTCCTGGTAGCCAAAAATAATATGTTAGCTAGATAACCAAACCATAAATGAAATAGAATTACCTCACCATGGTGACATTCTCATACATCAACATCTTCATTGAGCATCTCCACTTGATACTTCCTTCATACATCAGAGTACCCAAGGATCGAACTTGATTACCAAGTTACAACCTTTCTTTTGGAGATTATACTTGGATGTTTAAATTATCATTTTACATATTCTAAAGAAATTCCTAATCTTCTATACATTCTTAAGTAAGTCAAATTCTATTATTTTCCAGCGTCATTAATACTTAAGCATATCTTCATAACCAACTTCATTCCATAAGATTCTTGTACATGTGAATCTTATCCAAAGTTTACTTTCAGCATACATTCCTATGCTTTCATCCAATCATCTAGATATCCACATATTTCACAAAAAAATGTATTTGGACCCATTGCAATCCTTCATCCCCTTTTACCAGTATGTTTCCACATTACATAGAATACATACTATTCCTATCATGATTTTTTTGCAAGGACTACGCAAAATGATAGTCCTTCCCGGATCACAATGATCCATTTAAGCAAGATGATAATCTCTAACATAATGCTAGATAATATCTAGATGAACAATATACAAAATGGTTTATCATTATATCCTAGATGATCTCTACTAAGCAACTTAATCATGTAAACTTCCAAAAATGTTACTATCATATGCTTCTATCCTATGATGCTTATCCAAGACATATCATTTAAAAGGAAAACCAATATTCATGAAGAACCTAGAAATCAGTGAACCTTCTTTTAGTAGTAAAGATCCTTCACTTCTTCCTTCTTTGCCTTCTTCTTAGGTTCTCCCACTGCTTCGGCTACATGAGCTTCACTCCTATCCTTTCTCTTATTGTTCTGTTGATTTGGACAATCCCTCTTGTAGTGTCCAAACTCATTGCACCTTGGACATATCTTTATTCTTGGACTTGCCAAACTTTCCCTTCTTCATCTTCTTGACTCGAGCTAGAAAGGCTTGAGGCTGCTCATCTCACCCAGTATCATCCTTGACCTTGATCCTTGACTTTTCTAGTATGCCTTGTACCCATAACTCATTAAATGGAGTTGAATCCTTCTTGGAGTAGATACTTGTTGCAAAGTTGCTCCATTCTGGTGGCAATGCATTTAAAACACATATGGTCACCTTTGAATCAGTGATTGGTTCCCCAAGTCCTTGCAAATGGTCTCTTAGCTGAGAGACTCTCATGAGGAAGGATGTCATATCCTCATCCTTCGATTTCTTCATTCTATATAGCTTGTTTCGCAAAGACATATTTTGACTTGTTGTACTTACAGAGTACAAATTCACTACTAGCTTGTCGTATATGGCCTTGGAAGTCTTCAGATTTGCAACAAATGGAATAAGATAATCCTTAATTGATTCAACTATGATCCTTTGAGCTCTTACTTCCCCTTTCTTGTACCTTTCTAGTTCTTGTGTCTTATCTTTCTCAGGTTCAGTAACTTCTCCAGTAACATATCCCATTACATCTTGCTCTGTGAGTATCAAGTCAATCCTTTTCTTCCATGCTAGATAGTTTGAAGCCCCAATGAGCTTATTGCTCTCCTTGCAGAAAGAACCTACATGACTTGAAGATTCAGCCATTATGAAATAGTGTGATACTTGAATACCACAATGATTCTTGATGATAATATCTCCAACTTTCTTGATGTCTTCAAAATCCTTGAGGAGATTTCCTTAAAGGATATTTCCTAGAACAACTCAACACAATCCTTGCGAGATTGATGTAGTCTAGATCTTCTTAATGTAGAAACCCTCGATTAATAGGTCTTCTATCAATAAGTTTTAACCAGATCCCTTCAAGAGACAATCTTCTTGTTTTAGGCCTTGAGAGCTTCCTATGCCTTGATCAACAATTCTTTCTAGTGACCTTCCAGCTACCTTCCTTGTTCACCTTAGCTTTGATACCATGTTAGAAAATGATAAAGTGACAGCTTATTAAACTTATTTTCTTTAACCTTGATACATGCTTGTGAAGCTTTATCTTCTTTATGATTTTTTAGTTAGATCTTTTCATTAAACAATATCAAGAAACAGCAACAACAAAAGAGGATGCAGATGTAAGCTCTCATCCAGGACAAAACCCCTCCAACGGGAAAACCAAGAAACTCTTCTCTTCTTGGAATCTGCTTCAAATGAGTTACAAAGACCCAATCCCTAGACCAAGTCTTTCTCCTAGTACTAAGACGGCCCTTCCTCAAGTCCTTGAATCTACACCAAATTGTTGCACACTGTAACTTCGACTTGACAGCTACAACACTGCTACTCGACCTGCAATTTCGACCTTGTAGCTCCTGAAGAAACCCTAACTCGACCTCCTTCTGGGACCTTCCAAGAGCAAGGCTCTTCCTAAGGTCAGTGAGGGGTAGACAGAGTTTCCTTCCTCCCAGCTACAAGATGATGCAATTCATCATATTGCAACTCGGTCCTGGAACTTCGGCTTCTTCTTGCAGCCCAGAAACCCTACATTTTCACACGTGTGAGAGAGATATAGCCCAGAAACCAAGAAAATCCATCCTTCTTCCTTCTCCTTGACTCTCGCTCTCCTTTTCCAGCGTCCCAGCTAAATATCGAACTCTTTCTTTAGATATCGAACTTATGAGTGAGTATTGCACCAAATGAAATCGAATTTCTCTTTATATAGCCTTCTCAAGGGTCAAATCCCCTCCTTTAGGCCGACTTGTACTCTTGGAAATTCCAAGGCTTTCTAGACCCAAAAAACAATTCTTTTTACAATTACAGATTGCCCAAAAGGGTATTATACACATGATGTTGACTCCATTAACTCATGACAATAAATCCTAAGACCTAACAAACCCTAAAAGCACAAAGAACATGCTTTTACCTAGAAGACCATAAATAATGAGCATGAAACCCATGCTTTAATAATAATAAAGATTTTCTTTTATTTTCTTGTTTGTTGCATAGGATATATATTGAAATGAGTACAAAATTATGAAGACCAAAAGTAGTTACATTTCTCAACACTTTTCAAAGTTGATGCTCTAGTACCATGTTAATTTCTTGATTCCTGATCTGGTTTTGATTCCTATTAAATTTCATAACCCAAAAAAATATGTGTGTGTATTTTTGCAATTACTAAATGAAAACACAATATGTTTCTACAATTACTAAATGAAAACACACTGGAATTTTTAACTCAGAAAATTAAATAGCAGAAGCAAACACAGGAAATCAATCACATAGAAAATATCCCTCCAACTGGTCTTCACTTTTTATTCTCAGAACAGTGAGGGGGCTCCTTTGGAAAATGGCCCATTAAGAAATTACAAAACAATTATAGCAAAATAGACCCTGACAAATCTACCCTTGAAAACTCAATCTACACTTTGTTGGATTTTTCTTATGTACATGCGACCCCTGCAAAGACTAAAACCCTCACACTTGTGCCCTGCAAACCCTCTGGTCACTTGCAAATGCAACTTGATTTGAAGCCACCTGTCACATGTGTGGCCTCCTATGCAAGCCTCTTTGCAACTCAACTCGTTCTCACACATCTAGATCTTGCAAAAACTAGTGCTCGGAAATTGTTACGACCTTGGCCTCTACTTAATATCCTTCTCTGCAATTTTTCTCTCATTATTGCAATAATTCTTTTCTCTTCAACCTTGACTAACACATTCACTGAAAAAATCCCTTTCTCAAATATGTGTCTTTCTCCTCTACTTAGGCAATCTTTTATGTCTTTATTGAACTAAATCCCTAACCCTAATCTCCAAAGTGATGAATGGTTAATATTAAATCGTAACCCACTTCAGATTTGTTGGACACCTAATCCTCTAAGGGTTATGGTGTGGAAGATAAACAGTCAAAGGGAGTCCAAGAGACCTTGGAATATGAAATCCGACGGTCACTCCAATGTATTATAAAATGTATATCATGTGAATAATATATGCATTCAATGTTGATCATTCAGATTCTTGTCTTCACCATGGTTGCCTTTAACATGGTATTCAAGTCAGCTCCCAAATTAGTTTATGTGTTGTAACTCCTGTCAGTTCTCTGCCATATTTTGTTCTTATATTCCCTAACATATTCTCTACAAGATTTTGTGCATTCATATTCCTCAAGGTTGCAGCGAATATCCACTATGAGCGTTTTGTTTAACGAGTTGTTGTTTCTGTGGAGATCAAGCTGAGACTTGCCCACTCTTCAACAGTCTACATGGAGGATGAAAGTTGAAACGCCTGTCTAGTGAGAGTGGAGATTAAGCGGTATGTTTGTGTATGTTGGTGTTATATGTTATATGTTATATGCTGGTATCTTGGTGTTACGACCTTCTTCCTCCCTGTGAGACTGTTGCTCCATGTCCTCCCTGCGTAACTGTTCCTCCTAGTTTTTTACACTAAGTTGAATATTCCGCTCCATACTCCCACACTACGTTCTTTATATAATCTATTGCCATATGTGTTTAACATCACTGTTCATGTCCACCCCCGAATGGTATCAGCACTCTCGTTTCTCACCGCTCACAATCGACTTCACCACTCACAGTCTGACTCCTATCACACTGGTCCCTCGACTCCTCGCTCTTCCCACTGCGTAGCGGAACCCACCTCAACTCACCTTTGTTGAACGTTGCCTCTGTTGAACACTGCCCTCGACTAGCACGCTCGGTAGGACACGAACAGCACCACTCCACCATACCACCGATTACACTCATAATGCTGCTTTAAATCTGTTGCCTTTGTCACGCTATCAATACCACGCCTCCCATACACCACCATACCAATACATAGCTCACTCCATACCACTGCAATACTACACTACCTTCATACCACTATCCAGATCCTGCCACTGCAATACCACTCCACCGCCATTGAATACCACTGTAATGACCCATTTCAATCTATAAGCAAAAGGGTATTAGCATGCATACGATGTATGCATATGATAGCTACATATACACACTCATATGCATATATCGCATGCCTTGCACTAGTATACTTAGTAAATAATTAGGAAAAATGTTTAAATGAATAAAAGGGGCTAAATACCTAAATTATTGAGAAGAGAAGAACCAGGCTAAATACCTAAATCATCAAACTCCAACACTCAAAATGTACATATTAAATATTCTGTACTTGTAAGGTTGTTAAATAAAATTTACAATTCCAACCCTTCTAATGTAAATATTGATCACTATAGAATTAAAGTTATAAAATAATTATTGTTAATATATAAATATATATATATGTAAGTTAAAATTTCTAAATTCATACAAGAAACCTTTGATATGTATATATATGCATGCTTATTTCATTTATTATATATTATAATTAAATTTTATTAAAATTAAAGTTATTAAATTTAAACGTGACAGACACAGCCATGTAAACATACGTAACCTCACCTCCTGATTACACGTAAAGCTATGAATGTCAATAAAAATCTGTTGAAGGGGTGGTGACCACCTAGGAAGGGTATTTATCCCAAGTACGCAGAGCCACTGAGGAGGATTTTTTGGGTTGGAAGAGAAGGACGGGGAATGATAGTTAGAGATCTGAATCAGAGTTGGGTCTTTTTCATTATTCTTGAAGCTTTTGGGCACGGGGGACCGAAATACTCCAATTGGGAGGTATTTTGGAGCTGAGTACCAAGGTTGTGCTCAGCTTGGCTGGGTGGTTTTGGTCTTTTGGTAACGGGAGCAGGAGCGGGAGCAAATTGGAATTGTCTTCAAGCTAATTTCTAGGTATTCCTTTGCACTTAATTTTCAAATTCAATATCTGGTTAATCATAAATTTAAGGTAAATCATGGATTCTGGCACAATTGTTAGAATATATATCATATTCTAGTAAAGTTAACTATCATATATGTGTATTGTGTAAAATAGTACCTCACAACCACACTTCCCATACGTTGGATAATACGCTCTAATATATACTCTGTAATATACAACGCTCCATACGATGTAATATATACTCTACTACCGCCACTCCTGTGTTAATAGCACAATCATATAACACATATATCACCCTCCTGTGTTATCGCTACCCCTGTGTTATTATCACAGGCATATAACACTCCACACTGACGATTGGCGCCCGCCGTATTTTGCAAACTTCTATGGCCAAGATTTACCAATAAAAAGGGTCGAATTTATATCTAGGAGGCTAAGTCAGCTTGTCTATCTGTTGGAGGTTTATTTGTTGAAGTGGGCCAAGTTCCTCCATTTTGAAGTTGGTCAAGTTCCTTGTTTAAATTGGGTCAAGGTTCCCTTACCTTTCAACTGCGCATGGCTCCCTTCTATTGGTCGTGGAATTCCTCTTCAAGTTCGACGAATTCAATATTAAGTGGCAGCGTATTTACTTGCAAAGATTAATTCCTTGATGTACATGCATAAGGGACACTTATTATCAGCTCAAGGCAGCATTCAGTGAGCTATTTCAAACATTAAAAAAAAAGTTGAGTCATCATTAAATTCATGGGCTATCTATTCCCTGTACGTGGAAGGAGTCTGTTTGTTGAGGTTGCCTGCTATCTGAAGGTTGAACACTTCCCTTGTTGGCTAGACAAGTTGTTATTCTCACTACTCATTCCTGGTCGAGTTTCTTGTTGTGGGTATCACAATTGTGTAAATGTTAGTGGTTGAATAAATTACAGAGCATGAGTTGTGTTGTCGCACAAAGTGTCTAGGCTCCGCAACAACGCTCAGAGTAAGGGTTGTCACTCTAATCCTTATTCACTCCATTTAGACTCTCTCCTAGACAAGTCAAGGGGGGTAGTCCCTAAGGTGAATGAATGAGAATAGCTTGTGGAACACAGGCTCTAGGAGACTTAAAGATGAACAACTTGATGAATGTGAAACAAATCTTGGTTAACCGAGATTGATAAATCTAGCAATTAAGACAAGTAAGACACAACCACAAGATAGAAATGATTTTAGACCAGTGTCCTTATACTCAATTAACCATAGATTAAATAAAAACAAGTTATAAATAACAATTCATAAATGTGACGAATACTGGCGATCATGAACGATTAAATGTAAATGCTCAAAACTTTATCATGCCAGATATTTTAGCAATTAAATGATTCTAGATTTAACATGATTTTCTTCAATAACCCCAAATCTAGAAAAAATTATCTTTCTCCTGTATAAAATGATTTTAAAACATTAATCGCACTTTTGACAATAGAGAAATCACTACCACAAAATTTTAAAATTTTTATACTTAACACAAAAGACACCAAGGATGTTTATTTCGATGTTTACTGTGTAACACTTTAAATAACTTGATTCAGAAATTAACATGTAGGAGAAATTTAATCAGTTGTTAGAGTAGGGATTCAAGTCACTGAATTTTCACATGGTATCAGAGTACAGATCGTAATCCGGAGAGCTCAGAGCAAGAGAGGAGAAGGAGGTTCGAATTTCTGCATAGGCAACAATTCGAAACCCCAAAGGCAGCACAGTACTTGGGCCAAGAGGATCGAGTTTTGAGGAAAAGTTTATTTCTCTGAGTGAGTCGACATAAAAATTAGACTTTCCAAATCAAAGCCTACCAAAGGCAGAAGAAAGCAGCGGTATTTTCCTTGCAGAGCAAAACTTCATCTGGGACGCAGATTTTGCATCAGTTTGCTAGTGCAAACAGCGTCAAGTGGAAGGAAGAGCACACACTGAGGGAACTATTTCCTCAGGGGACTTCTAGACAAGAAGTTCGAATTTTCCTAACAGAGCAGCAATAGTTGTGTGCAGAATTTCTCTCCAAAAGGGAGTGCGAATAGCTGGGCAGCAGCGACGCAAAGGAGAAGAGGACGAATTCGACATTTTCTAAGTGATGGCATCAACTGGGTTGAGAGATTAAGATCGATTAGAGGGAGCCTCCAACTATGTGATCTGGAAGGCTAGAATTTTCTGCCTTCTAGATGATCTCAAGACTTGTATCGATAGCGTGGTAGTTGTACCCGCCAATGCAGATCTGCTTAAGGCCTACAAGAAAGAGATGGCGAAAGAAAAGAGGCTGATTCTCGATGGGGTTCGAAATCATGCGGTATCTCACATAGCTAGCAAAGACATTGCCCGGCAAATGTGGGAGGCACTTGCTACGTTGTACAAAGGATCTTCCGAGCAATGGAAGATGTATCTTGAGGAGAAGCTGAGATGCATGAGGATGCAGAAAGGGGAGCGTATAGACCCCTTCCTTACTAGGCTTCAGGATGTTCGGGACCAACTGTCTTCAGTAGGGTCAACGCCCCAGCCTACAGAGTTGGTGTGATTAGCTCTGAATAGCATTTCCGAAGAATGGCAAGTTTTCGTCCAGAGTATCCTGGGCAGAGAAAAATTGCCAGATTGGGATCGTATGTGGGTTGATCTGCAACAGGAGGAGATGAGGCGAGATCTGGTGAAGAGCACCATTAGTGGTAGCAATAGCAGCAGTGGGACAAAGCAAGTAAAGGAAGAGGAGAATGCGACCCTCGCATCATAGGGGCAGCAGGAGCAACGCAGGAAGAAGAAGGATGTTTCCAAGATCAAGTGCTTCAGATGTGGTGAGATTGGCCACTACAGCTCTCAATCTCCTCTCAAAATGAAGGACGAGGAGGGGAAGCAGGATCAGCAGGCTGCATCCACTGAGATCAATAAGTTGTCCTCCAGATTGGAGGAAGAGTTTGCCATGATCACCGAGATACCTCCAGGAGAGAGGTGGGGTGATTTGGTTTTGTAGCCCCAGAGAGCTACAGGATGGGCAGGATTCTTGAGGAGGTCCACCTCATGAATCAATACCTTGCTATGGGAGCCCATAGCATGCAGTAGCAGGATGGATCAGTGGCAGTTGATGCAGTCAAGTGCCAAAGTGACAGATGCAGTAGCTAGTAGCGGTTAGATACTAGGCAGCGCAGTGCAAAGTTGGAACCAGTGCAGTTGGCACAAAGCAAAGTCAGCAACAGCGCAGAGGCTTCAGTGATAGCGCAGAGTCTAGCAGCAGTGAGGACTCGGGTGATAGATGCATCATACTAACCACAGTTGGTTCAGTATTTTGGATGCTTTTCCGTTGCAGTTGTTGCAGTTGCAACAGCAGCAGATGGAGAGGGAGTTGCAGTGCAGATGCAGTGTTGGCAACAATTCAGCAGGGCCAGCAGCAACACGGATGCAGAGTTTATCAGAGTTGCGCAGTAGTTGGTGGGCAGCAGCAGCCAAACATCAGCAGCGTAACAGGAGGTGGTGCAAAGACAGGGTGTTGCTTCAGTGGGTTGCAGCGCTAGAACACATTCCTTACTAAGAGGGAGTGTTGATTTTTGTAGCATTAGACGTTGATTTGGGGTAGCATCAGATGTGCTCTAGCCACGAAAATTGGTGGAGAGGCTAAGGCACATGAGATCTCCAATACCCAAAAAGGGTTTGGGCAGATTCTAAACAGTTTAGGAGATATTAAAATAATTAATATTTTTAATGGAGTCCCTAAGTCTAAACTTAGGGAAAATAAAATATTAATGTGAATTAATATAAAACTGTGTTAGAATGGTCCAAAAGTCATGGATCAAGCCAGATCTAATCTTAGCCGTTGATTAGGGACTTAATCTCAGCCGTTGATTTGTCAACGAGAAAAGTATAAGAGGAGGCTTGAGGGTCACTTGGAGAACACACCGAGTTGATCAAGATTTCGACTTTCTGGGGCAGGGTTTGCTGAGGAAGTCGAGAGAGTGATCAGAGTTGCAGCTGAGGGGCAGTGAATACAGAAGCAGAGAGGCAGAGATAGTGCCAGGAGGATCAGCGCAATAGCCGAGAAAGCTGACGCAGAGGGCAGAAGCCGGAACTATCGGGAAAGCTAACGCAGAGGGCAGAAGCCGAAATTGTCGGGAACAGCCGGAACTACTAGGAGTTGTCGGAACAGCCGAGAAAGCTGACGCAGACGGCAAAAGTCGAAACTGTTGGGAACAACCAAAACTGCCGAGAAAGCTAACGCAGACGGCAGAAGTCGGAACTGCTAGGAACAACCGAAACTGCCGGGAACTGTCAGAACAGCCGGGAAAGCTGACGCAGAGGGCAGAAGCCGGAACTGCCAGGAACAGCCGAAACTGCCGAGAAAGCTGACGCAGAGGGCAGAAGAGGTTGACGCTACGGTTTTTCATGGGGCAGATTGGAGCTGAGGAGCTGCCAGAGTGTTTATCTGGGGTTTCAACCAAGCATCTGTCTCCGAAGGAGAGGTACTACTGCCGAGATTATTCTCTGTTGGGTGAGCCGGTTTTGGCACCTAGATTGTATTCAGAAACTGCATAAAAATAAAACCCTCAGATAATTGCACCGATTTTCCCGCATTGGGTTTTTCCGGGGACATTGGTCCAAAAACAATGGTGTCACTTGTGTGCTTGTTTTGTTTCCTTCAGTTGATGATCTGTAATGTGTTGAGCATGTACTTGTATTTATTTCCAGTATTTACATGGTAAATAACTTGTTAATTAACAGAACAAGTAGGTAGGAATAAATCAGAAAGTACATGAAGGGTTTCTAACAGGTTAGACTTAGAAATTCCAACATGGTATCAGAGCATGGTTGCAGATCACAGGAGAACTGAGGACATCAGCCGAGCAGAGCAGCAACAACAGAAATCAATTGTCCCGAGTGACAGAGCTGATCCTTGCAGAAGGCGACAGAGGAAGGAGTGACGCAGAGGGACTGCATCATCATTTTGGGCCAAAGAAAGACAGCACAGAGGCTAAGGGAGGCAGAATCAGGCTCACGCAGAGCCACACAGAGGCCAGGAGGGCTGACGCAGTTGGCTGGGGGAGCTGATTTGTCGGTGCCGGGATTGCGCAGAGCCAAGTGGCTCAATCCTTCAGTTGCTGGGGTATAGGAGGTTGTGGGTAAGTTGCAGAGTGAAGCTGGTGGGGTACTGTAGTCAGAACAGTACCTAACAGGGCAAGACCAAGGGGAGGGAGTTGCTGCCGAGGTGGATTTCTAGCCAAGGAATCCAGATCAGTGGTGCAGTTGCACAGACGATCGAAGAGGGGCAACTTGACGGTTGGCAGAAGGATTTCCAGGAGGGAAATCGAGACTCAGAGGGAGTCCAGAAGAGAACTTCCAAACGGGAAGTAGAGAGACTCGGAGGATTCGAACAAAGAACTTCTAGATGGGAAGTAGAGAGACTTAGCAAGAGTCGAACCAAGAACTTCCAAGCGGGAAGTAGAGAGACTCGGAGGAGTCGACAGAGAAGAGTAGAGAGATGGCCATGAATGGGATGAGGGATCAAGATAGGCTGGACGGAGCATCCAACTTTGTGGTCTGGAAGGCCAAGATCCTGTCCATTCTAGATAAACATTGTATCAAGGCCTTCGCCTTGAGGGATGACGATTGTGCCATGAGTACTCATGTGCCACTTGAGAAGAAGTGGAGAGACATTGAGTTGTAGTCAGGTGGACTACAGGCGATGAGGGGCAGGATCCTCGAGGTACCCAACCTCTTGGATTATACCTTGCTACGGGAGCCCCAATGAGGAGTAGCAGTACTGGCAGATGTCAGTAGAGACGAATGAGGATGGAGCAGCAGAGGGAGCGACAATGCAGGATCCCCAGGACAGCGCGAGGCTAGCAGGGATGACGATTGTGCCATGAGTACTCATGTGCCACTTGAGAAGAAGTGGAGAGACATCGAGTTGTAGTCAGGCGAACCACAGGCGATGAGGGGCAGGATCCTCGAGGTACCCAACCTATTGGATTATACCTTGCTACGGGAGCCCCAATGAGGAGTAGCAGTACTGGCAGAAATCAGTAGAGACGAATGAGGATGGAGCAGCAGAGGGAGCGACAATGCAGGATCCCCAGGACAGCGCGAGGCTAGCAGGCTGCAACAATGCGAGAGGCACAGGAGTGTTGCACCAGTGCAAGATAGCACAGAGAGGTCTGCAACGTTACGAGATGCAGGGAGTTGTTGCAACAGAGCAGAGGCCAGAGAGTGAGCACTTGCCAGTGACAGAGGGAGCTTTAGCATCGAGAGTGTCTCTAGCCTGACAGAGATGTTAGAGTTGGGAGATCAGTTACTTACTTCTCAATAACTGAGTTGCAGTGCAGTAGTTAGCAGTGGTGGTGCTATGGGGAGCATAATGAGAGGGGATGCAGTGCAGACGCCGCAGTGGCAGTGGCAGGGCCATGGGCACAGCACGGATGCAGAGGGAGTTGTCGTACAGATGCAGCAGTGGCAGTGGCAGAGCCATGGGTGGCAGTACGAGATACAGCAGTACAAATGATGGGCAGCAAGCCTAGCATCAGGGACCAATGCCCGATGATCAGAGTAATACTCAGTGAGGAGTATTGCTAGAGCACAGTCCTCGCTAAGAGGGAGTGTTGATTTGGGGTAGCATCGGATGTGCTCTAGCCACGAATTTGGTGGAGAGGCTAAGGCACATGAGATCTCCAATACCCATAAAGGGTTTGGGCAGATTCTAAACAGTTTGGGAGATATTAAAATAATTAATATTTTTAATGGAGTCCCTAAGTCTAAACATAGGGAAAATAAAATATTAATGTGAATTAATATAAAATTGTGTTAGAATGGTCCAAAAGTCATGGATCAAGCCAGATCTAATCTTAGCCGTTGATTAGGGACTTAATCTCGGCCGTTGATTTGTCAACGAGAAAAGTATAAGAGGAGGCTTGAGGGTCACTTGGAGAACACACCAAGTTGATCAAGATTTCGACTTTCTGGGGCAGGGTTTGCTGAGGAAGTCAAGAGAGTGATCAGAGTTGCAGCTGAGGGGCAGTGAATATAGAAGCAGAGAGGCAGAGATAGTGTCGAGAGGATTAGCGCAACAGTCGGGAAAGCTGACGCAGAGGGCAGAAGCCGAAACTGCCGGAAATGCCGGGAAAGCTGACGCAGAGGGCAGAAGCTGGAATTGTCGGGAACAGCTGAAACTACCGAGAACTGTCGGAACAGCCAGGAAAGTTGTCTCAGAGGGCAGAAGCCGAAACTGCCGAGAACTATTGGAACAGCCGAGAAAGCTGACGCAGAGGGCGGGAACAGCGGGAACTATCGGGAAATCTGACACAGAGGGCAGAAGAGGCTAACGCAGTCCCTAGAGGCTGACGCTGGGGTTTTTCGTGGGGCAGATTGGAGCTAAGGAGTTGCTGGAGTGTTTATCCGGGGGTTTCAGCTGGAGCATTTGTCTCAGAAGGAGAGGTACTACTACCAAGATTATTCTCTGTTGAGTGAGCCAGTTTTGGCACCCAGATTGTATTTAGAAACTGCAGAATAATAAAACCCTCAGATAGTTGCACCGGTTTTCCCACATTGGGTTTTTCTTGGGACATTGGTCCAAAAACAACAGTGTCACTTGTGTGCTTGTTTTGTTTCCTTCAATTGATGATATGTAATGTTATTGTTTTGAGGCTTCTGCGATCAGTGCGTTGTGTGTAGTTTTCTTCCGGAGTTCTCGCATCCATAATTGTTTGCATCGACGTTTCGAGCCATCCACCGTGGCTCATCATCAAGATAGATCAGTAATTGTGTAATGTGTTGAGCATGTACTTGTATTTATTTCCAGTATTTACATGGTAAATAACTTTTTAATTAACAGAACAAGTAGGTAGGAATAAATCAGAAAGTACATGAAGGGTTTCTAACGGGTTGACTTAGAAATTCCAACATTAGATGTGCTCTAGCCACGAAACTTTGTGGAGAGGCCAGAATACATGTATTCTCCAAAACCTAGAAATCGTTTGGGAAAATTCCACCTAGAGATGGTTTAATTAAAATAATTAATCATTTTTAATGTATTCCTAAGTCTAAACTTAGGAAATGTGATTAATTAAAGGGTATTAATTAAATTTGGTGTGAATCTTCTAGATAAAGACGAGGATCAACTCCCAGTTAATCTTAGCCTTTGATTATGTTTTAATCTTGGTCGTTGGTGCTCCAACGAGAGATTATAAGAAGGAGCTTGATGGGCACTTGGAGAACACACCGAGATAGTGAGATCTAGAGATCGAATTCTCAAGAGTAGCAGCGTTGAGTTGTCGGAGAGAGATCGAGTGATCTTCTTGCAGTGAGGGGCAGGGATAGTAGACTGGATGGGATTTTCTAGTCCCGGTGAGTGCAAGGAAGAGAAGGCATCGAGAGGTCTAGAGAGGCAGCGCAGTGCCACGTAGAGGCAACACAATGCTTCAGAGGGAGTCTGCAATTTTGCTAGGGAGCAGTCGAAATCCAATGCCAATGCCAAAAGTCAGGGTGTGAGTCTCGAAGTCCAGAGAGTCGAGTTTCCAGTGGGCAGAAGATCAGAATGAAAGGTGACACAGTTCCTTGAGTTGTGACGCAGTGACTGCGTGAGCCCACGCAGAGACTGCGCAGAGATAGCATAGGGCAGCTCATCCAGAGCCCGAATCAGTGTCAGATCTTTAGTGACAGTGTGAGATATTTTCTCACTACCTCTTTGCCAGTTTATTCTCTGTATCAGATAGCCAGTTTGGGCATCCAATGATTTGTACTCAGATTACTATTGCATAATAATCAAACCCTCAGCTGCTGCACCGGTTTTCCCACATTGGGTTTTTTCGGGGATGTTTGTCCAAAAACAACGGTGTACTTATGTGTGTGTTTATTTCTCTCCTATGCAGTATTTTATGTTGTGAAGGTTGCAATAGATTTTATTTCAATGTTCATTGTGTAACGCTGTAAATAATTTGATTCAGAAATTAACAAGTAGGAGAAATTTAATCAGTTGTTGCAATAGGGATTCGGGTCACCGAATTTTCACATTCCTCCCGCAGAAGACTTCAGCTTCTTGCCAGTTTTGGAAGGGTTCCAGGAATTGCATTAAGCATTCCAGAGTTGGCAGTCATCCTTAAACCACCGCAAGTTGAGACCTCCCTTTTCCAAGTTGAAGGTCTCCCTCTTCAAAGCATTAGGAGCACTTCCTCTAGCAGAAGACTTCAGCTTCTTGCCAGATTTGGAAGAGTTCCGGGAATTGCACTAAGCATTCCAGTGTTGGTGGTCATCCTTAAACCATCACCTTATACCAACATTTCAGAGAGCAAATTCAGCCTAGTGCTTCCATGCATTTTTGCATATTTTGTATTACAGCTCTCTTCTTGGACTCATACATACCCCTTCGGATTAAGGGGGGAATGTTGGACACCTAATCCTCTAAGGGTTATGGTGTGGAAGATAAACAATCAAAGGGAGTCCAAGAGACCTTGGAATATGGAATCCAATGGTCACTCCAATGTATTATAAAATGTATATCATGTGAATAATATATGCATTCAGTGTTGATCATTTAGATTCTTGTCTTCACAATGGTTGTCTTTAACAAGATCAATGGTTGAAACTTGAGATTATGTCTAAATCACTAAAGTAAATAATTTACTTTTCTTTAGACTTTCCTAGCTCAATAGCCAACATTAAACAACTTAATTGATGTGCTTTTCCTAATTTAGAGTTAGGAAAATCATAAGAGACAACTTTCTCAATAAATTAAGCAAGGCATTGGACGATTCCTACATGCTTGACACCTAGCCATTGCAAAAAAACCTATATGTTGCTACAAACATCAACATGCATGGCAATGACAACTACGTATTTAAGATCTTTGCAAGCCCTCAAGTTTGATGAGACTTTTTTGGAGGACATTCATGATACTTACTATTTTTAGCAGTTCCAGTTTAGTTCAGAGGCTTGCATGTCAATTCTAAGTACATATTCAGACTCCTCACAGAAAAACAAGTCCAATGAGCATAATATCATGTACATGCAGACATTTTCTATTTTTAGCAGCCAACCATACAAAGTAACACATGTGACATGACAGTCTTGATGGTGACATGTGGGATCTTTTAGTGGTGACAGTGACATGTGCATCTTCTAGGATGGGCAAGTGATAAGTTCTGGATGAATGCGTGAAGTGCCAGTACACATGCATGAGACTAGGAAGAGCACATGCATGGCTTAATTGAAGATAATTGGGTTGCATGCATGGCTTAACTGAAGACAATTGGATCACATGCATGGATCAAGGAGTGAGGTGGCACATGGATGAGTTAACTGGATGCATGCATCAATTCATGTCAATTTATCATCAATTGGACTCAAGAATCTCCAGTCGGACAAGCCGCATGGCCACTTCATCTTAGTCTACCCCCAGTTCAACAAGTGTGAATCCCTATAAGACTAGTGCACATGGATATCACTCCACTCCATTGAGTTGGCAATACGCATCTCTAGAGGACAAAGCGCAAACTTTAATTTACTCCATCTCTCACTTAGTCGACACCTCTTGGACTAAGCACTTGACTACTCCAAAGAGCATCTTTACTTGGCTAAGTGCACAGGGGATGGACGCCACTCAAACTAGAATCGTGGCTTCACTTCATCTCATGTCTATTCAACAAACCTCCACTTGGACTCAAGCACTTGGACACTCCACTTCAGTCTTTCGTTGAGTCAACAAGACGCATCTTAACTTGGACAAAGTGTACCTTCACTTGCTATAGAGTTGAACACTAGTTCGCCTTATCTCTTTCCCTAATGTACATGGGTTAGAGGAGACCTCATGCATTCTTAATGCACATTATAGGAATTGATTAAATGAGGGCATGAAGGTGTTGGTGTTGGATTTTCTTCTAAGCAGCAGCATATCTCTCTTGTTTTCTCTCCTCTTCTCTTCTAGCTTCTATACTTTGTGCAAGGACTATCATTGGACCAATTCTGTATGTCCTTATCAAACAATCAACCTCTTGACTAATGCAGAATAAAGTTTAATTATGCTCTTTTCTCCAGCTCTTCAAGCTTGTTGGTACTTTGCGGTCTCTTCATGCAATGTTTTAGAGGTTTAATGAGGCCTTTATTTTGGTAACGTTTACCACTTAGAGCACATTCTTCCCTTCTTTCCTTCACCATTTTAACACTAATGCATGAGGAAATTTCCACATCAAATTTCAAATTGCTTTCATCTTTGGCTGCTTGATTTCATGCCAAAGAACTCTCTTTTGCTAGTTTTTTGCAAGTTTGTTACACAGATCTACAAGGTAAATTTCAGTGCATGCACATTTAGGGACACCCCCTGAGATTGGCAAACACCATCCCAAACGGGAAGAAGATTTGTTGGTGACAAATTGGGCAAATCATCCTATATGTTACACTGGTTTCTCACAGCAGATTTTAAGAGTTATTTATCCTCCGATACTGCATATTTCTGCACTAACACCTCGTGACTGTGTTAAATTATCAAGATATATGGTGAGCAAAAAGGAAAGAAACATGATGAAGCAGAATTATGCAGATCATTTCTGGATGTTGCCATAAATCTTCAAACTTCCACAACCATGAATGACTTAAGGTGCTCTGACACCAGGATGTGATTACACTGTCTATTTCTTTCTTTTGTGGGATTACAACTGTTTTTATTGTTCCTTAATCATATAAGATTTCTAATATAGAACCTAGATATATGGAGGGAAGGTATGAACATTTGTGTGATATTATTTACAGGTCATCTCAAAAATCTAGGATATTGACCAGTATGGTCAGGGTTTTAATAAATCTAATATTTGTATAAACCCACCTATGCATCCCCCAATCCAATCAGATGTTTATAAATCTAATCCAAGATATCAAATAATTTAGCAAACGTTTAACAGTATTAAAACATTTCAAATATTTAGCAGAATTGTGACAAGTCCATCCACTCATATTCTCTTATCAATTTTTATGAAGACATCCATACAGTGATCAACTAGCACCCAAGAGAATAAAGCTACATGATCACAAATGATTGGGACTACGTATTAACACAGTGTAGAACCACAGGTACAAAGTATGTGCTATTAAAGGCCCGCTGTTCGTCTTCATTAAGGAGTCAGTAATTTAATATAAATACAGTATAAGTCCTCTATCCTTTTACTAATGTGGGTAGTTTACATTGGTTATTTTGAAATTTTAAAAGTAAACATGTTCCAAGCTAGATTATCCCTGACCATCAGGCAGCCAAAATTCTTCATACTCCTCTGTGAATCAGTCAGCATGCTGGTATCTTAATATGATTCATCAGATGTGCCTAGCATGCAAAACTATCAACATATACAAGCTTTGAATGCAGCTTGACAAGATTACAACTCGGAAACCTTTCGAAGTAGATATAGAAAGAAATAACTATGACATTTGAATGAGATATTTATCATCCAACACAATCCCCAAAATACAACAGCTCTTCAGTAACAAGAAGTTTGAGAAATATATTTAGGACAACAGAATTATTGCAGATTCCTACCACCAGATAGCAATATAAGTTGTCAATGTGACAAAGTAAGCCAGCACTCCATTTGCCTGCAAATGGAAGAGGAATCAAGTGAGTAACAGTATTTCAGACAATTTCTTCATATGGACACCAATAAAATTGCAATAGTGAATCAACGACTAGGTCATTCCATGATTTTGAATCATGGTTAGTGTTTGCCAGAGATAATGCAGAAATGCTGCTGAAACAAGAAAACGCTGGAATTACAAATACCAGTAGCACAGGTAAAACTAGATGGGCATCAATTCAATATCCATATGAGATAAGTATGCAAAACTCCCAAATTACTAATCTTCAGTGATTTTGGCCTAATGATTAGAGCAGTCATATTGGCAGTAGTCCACATGCCAACCTATGCTCTTCTAAATCATGCCAAGATTGAATATGTCATAAATGTCTTACCATAATGCTGGACCAAAATGTCATTACAACTAACTGCGATGTCTGTAAAATGCAAAAATGAGACAACAACTACGCCAAGCTGATATATCTGAAATAATTGTATAACATAAATCTCAAAACATAGAAATAAGTGCAGACAGATTTACCAATATGCTTAAAAAAGATAAGAGGTATTCACTGTATATACATTGACATGAAGTTTGGCTAGAGCCTAGAAGTTAGAACCTACACACCCAGGATTGCACCTACAAATCCAATTTTGTGCAGAAGGACTTCTCCAAGCAATATGTATTGAAAGAGGAAAATAGATTTCATTGATTGAAAGAATGATAGGAACAAAATAGGGGGAGGAAACCCTTATATATAAGAAAGAGAGTGAATCCCTGATTTGTGCCCAGACTACCTATTATGGGGTAATTAGGCCCTTGTTTATCTTAATTAAATTAATCATTCTAAATAAGTTTAATTTAACATAAGTTGTAATGATAAAATAAAACATCCCAAGGACCCAAGGGCCAAAACCATAACTTTATGATCTTCAAATACAAAATCACGCACTTGCATGCAAGATAGCTTGTGTACATTGATTACTTGCATAATAAAATGTTTTATTTAGGTGTTCTCAACCAACAGCAAATTTTGGCTCATGTTTATGACTCATGAGACAAAACATGGACATGGAACTCAGCCCATATTTACTCTGAGCTCCCAAGACGATTAAACCTGCCAGTTGTTTCTTCTATATGTTTTGTGTAAAGAAAATAACTCTTTGTTTGTTGGAAGTTAAGTCACAGACTCCAAATCCAAAATTACCATCTTTTGTCTTTCATGGTTTAAGCCATCAAATTGTGTCTCACATTTCTGGACCACATGGAAAGCAACCTTAAGTGTGCATTTTGATTTCAAACTTCAGGGAGCAACAATTAAAGTATTAAAATAAATATTGTCTATCTGGAATAGTTCGACTGTTTTAGCTTGAGCACTTCTGTTAATAGCAAATATATAAGCTTTAAACTTCTGCAAGTGATATAGAAGCCCTAATCACAATGGTTTCATATCCAGATACTATTTCAGATGATTACATGCTTAATTACTGTATCTCTTAATATACTAATCTAAACATAGATTTATTAATCATATAAGGATACTTGACTTGCCAGATAATAGTTATGCCCAAAGACTTTTGAATCAATTAAACTTTGCATGAAGTAGACAGTAAATGACCTAATGGAGATGGTCTAATCTATCCCTCCCATAAAAAGTTAAGAAGATTCTACTCTCTTTTCCATACCCGACCACTAGCTTGATATTTGACTATTTATATTCTCACACCACCATGTCAAATATTTGGCCACCATGAGTTGGTCATGAAGGTCTTCATCAAGGAAATGGGTAGCAGTTCTTAATTACAACCTCCTTAAACACCCTACAATTTGTTGGAAATATAACTAGTTTCAGTCTTCATAATTGTTATTGTACTCATTTCAATATGTATCTTATGTAACAAACAAAAGAAGAAAAGAAAAAGTTATTATTTTAAAGCATGGGTTTCATGCTCTTTATTGATGGTCTTCTAGGTAAAAGCATGTTCTTCGTGCTTCTAGGGTTTGTTAGGTCATAAGATTTATTGTCATGAGTCAATGGAGTCAACATCATGTTTATAAGACCCTTCCGGGCAAGATGTAATTTGTAAAAGAATTTATTTTTTAGTCTAGAAAGTCCTGGAAGCCTCCTAGCACAAGTCGGCCTTGGCAGAGACAAGTTGGCCCAAAAAGGGGTATTCGACCCACACAGAAAAGTATAAATAGAAGCAGTTCAACCTCATTTGCTCACCAATTCAATCTGCAATCAATGAACTCGATCTGAAGTGCGAAGTTGAGGAAAAAGGTCAAGAAAAGCAAGAAGAAAGGGAGAAAGAAACATTTAAGTTTTGCATTATTTTTCTCTCACACGTGCGAAGTTATTGTGTTGCTCTAGGGGCCGAAATTTCTGAAACTATGAAGCTGCAAGTCAGAAATTTTGTTGCAGCAAGGACGAAATTCCAAGATCGGTGTAGTTCTGAAAGGGTTTGTCTCTGGTTGATTGATTTGACTTTGACCTAATTGGAAGGTCTCTTTGAAGGCTGACTTGGTGCTAGGAGAATGACTTGGTCTAGGGTTTGGGTCTTTGTTGTCTCATTTGAAGCAAATTCTATAAGAAGAGTGTGAAAATTTCTAAACTGAAATTCTATCACTGCAGCAACGGATTTATTTCACCTATTTATTATTCTCAATAAGTTATTTACGAAATTCCTTCAACAAATATTAAAATAAATTCTACTGCAGTTATCACACAATTACCCAAAGAAAAAAATACATGCACAAGAATCAATCACATCGACACAGTTATTTTTGGACAATTGTCCCCGGAAAAACCCAATGCGGGAAAATCGGTGCAGCAGATGAGGACTTTAATCTTCAGCAGCAATTGCTTTTACAAGGAATGATTTTACAGAGAAACTGAAAGAAAACACTTGAGACTTTCCCTCTGAGACCATCTGACACTTTGGAGACCTTGCTCCCACTTCTGCGTCACCCCTGCGTCACTCTGATTGACCCAGCGTGGCTCTGAGTGGCTTTGCGTCCCTCTGCATCAACCTGCGTAGGCCCTGCGTCTCTCCTCTAGACTGTGTCTCTCTTTCTTCTGCGATGTCTTCCACTACCCCTGCGCCACCTCCTCCTCGATCTCTACCTGCTGCTGAAGCCCTCCTCTTCCTCCACCCTGCAACTCCCTCTGAAATCGATCTCCTCTTCCTTGGGAATTGAATTTCCTATAGATATTGAGTATCTGCCTGTGTATCTCCAAATGACCCTCAACTCTTCTCTTATACTTTTCCTGTTGACGATTCAATCATCGAGATTAAGTCCCTAATCAACGATTAAGATTAGACTTGGCTTGATCCTCGTCTCTTAGAAACTTCTCATCCTTATCTTTATTAATACCCATTAATATTTTTTATTTTCCTAAGTTTAGACTTAGGAACCCATTAAAAATATTAATATTTTAAATAACTCCTCATCCGGATGGAATTTCTCAAAACAATTTATGGGTCTTGGAGATCTCATGTGCCTTAGCCTCTCCTCCAAATTGCAAGGCTAGAGCACATCCGATGCTACCAAAAATCAACAAAGAGAAGAGTTTTTATGGGTTTTCCCCTTGGAGGGGTCTTGTCCTGGCTTGGAGCCTAATATTTGTGTCCATTCTCTTTACTGTTTTGATATTGACGTTTGTTTGATGAAAATATCTAAAAAAGAAACACAAGATAAATAAGATTCACAAACAAGTATTAAGGGATAAGGAAAATCTGAATTGATAATTGCCATATTGTATTTTCCAACATGGAATCATAGCTAAGATGAACAAGAAGGCAGCTGGAAGGATCATCCTGTGAACACAAAGAAGGGTTTTATTTACCAAAAAATAGGGTTTCGGTAGCTTCAAGGAAGGCCAAAATTGAAGGTCTGAATTGTAGGAGATTGAGTTGTAGTATCAAGTTGCTAAAAGAGTACATATTTTGTTTTGACCTTGTCAGGTTCTTTAGGAAGTTGGTCTTTCCTTTAGAATAGCATGCATTGTTGTTTTCTCTAAGAGAATCTTGGTTTTGTAAATACATAGCATCATAGACAGAAGCATGTGATAGTAGCATATTTAGAGTCTACTTGATTAAGTTGCTTTGTAGGATCATCTAGTCTTTCAAGAATGAGAAGTTTGGACCATTTTGCATAATGTTCATCCATACATTGTCTAACATTATGTTAGAGGTAGTCATTTTGCTAAGGTGGATCATCATGATCCTATAAGAACCATCATTTTGGAAGGTTCTTGGAAGAAGCATTATGACAAGGTTAGTATATATTCTATGGAAACAATACTCTTGAAGGATGAAGGCATGCAGTTGGTCATGTTGAAGATTTATTTTAGGGTATATAGCTCGATGATTCAATGAAAGCATAGAATTGCATATTTGGAAGAACCCTTGGGTAGGATTCATGCATACAAAATCCTGTAAAAGAAAGTTGGTCATAAAATATGCTTAGTATGGTTATATGATGCTTAAAAGAAGAATTTGACTTACTCTAGAATGAATAAAGGATCAAGACTTTCTCACTAGATTATATAGAATAGTAATCAACATCCAGTATAGTCTCCAGAAGAAAATTGAAACTTGGTAATCAAGTTCGATCCTTGGGCACTCTAATGCATGAAGGAAGATTCATGTGGAGATGGACCATGAAGATGTTGATGCCTTGATGAGAAGGTCATCTTGATGAGGTAAGTCTAATATTAATATTTCTTGTTGGTTATCTGGTTAACATATTGTTGTGCTACCTGGAAGGATATTGCAGGAATACATGATGACAGTTGAGGCAAGTTCAACTGTATGGATTGAATATGTGATTTTGGCAATCATGAAGTCAAGATGTTTTCATCTTGGAATTAAAAGGTAGCAGTGCGAGAAGATAACCTGAAGGTCAAGTTCATACAATAACAAGGAGATCACTTTCATGAGGAAGCTATGATCAACTTGAAGATTGGAAAGGCTCAATATAATGCCTTCATTGATGATGACAAGATGAAAGTGATGTGCAAGATTGATGACCTAGATCCTGTCACAAGATTGAAGAAAGAAGATGGCTCCATGATACCTCAGAAGGAAGAAAGCTCAATATAATGAGATGTGAAGGAAAGAGGGAGCCATGCAACTGTAAAGAACATGTAGTTGATACTCTTATGGAGACAAGCTATAAGGCTTGTGGTGTTGACTTCCCAAATAGAAAGGAAGTCTGGAATCTCCTCTAGATTTGAGAGGGAGTAAAGGAGTCTCCTTAATAGGAGCAAGGATCTATTCCCTAGTCAAGAGGGAATAGGGATATCCTCTCTAGGTGAGAGGGAGTGATGTTGGACATCACATGTGCATTCTCTTCTTCATGTGTTAAGCACTTGACCAGGACTAACAACCGTAAGTCAAGGCCTTGGAGAGAGAATGGTGGAGGATTGGATAAGCATATGTGGTTTCCTTGAGGATAAAGCATCCAAGAAAGGAAAGGTATCGACACTCTTTAAGGATGGGACAGGTATCCAAGATAAGAGTGGTCGAAGAGGACGGATATTCTTTGAGGATTGGAATCCAAGATAAGAATAGTCCTAAAAGGACATACCTTGTGAACATCTAGATGGGGTATGTGCCTTGTAGAGGTAGTGCGGTATCACACGTAAAGCCTCCCAACATAATGCTCTTGAATGAAGATGAGCTTGTCTAGTTAGGCCTCAAAGACAGTGTTAGTCATAATGTTGATGCTTATAGTTGGCTTATCAATCTGACTCTTCTTATGAGAACTCTTCAGTTTGAGAATGATGTTGTATTGGTTGTACAATTATGAATACCTCCCTAATTAAGAGGAGTGTTGGAAATGTAACTAGTTTCAATCTTCATAATTGTTATTGTACTCATTTCAATATGTATCTTATGTAACAAACAAAAGAAGAAAAAAAAAATTATTATTTTAAAGCATGGGTTTCATGCTCTTTATTGATGGTCTTCTAGGTAAAAGCATGTTCTTCGTGCTTCTAGGGTTTGTTAGGTCATAGGATTTATTGTCATGAGTCAATGGAGTCAACATCATGTTTATAAGACCCTTCCGGGCAAGATGTAATTTGTAAAAGAATTTATTTTTGAGTCTAGAAAGTCCTAGAAGCCTCCTAGCACAAGTCGGCCCTGGCAGAGACAAGTCGGCCCAGAAAGGGGTATTCGACCCACACAAAAAAGTATAAATAGAAGCAGTTTGACCTCATTTTCTCACCAATTCGATCTGCAATCAAGGAACTCGATCTGAAGTGCGAAGTTGAGGAAGAAGGTCAAGAAAAGCAAGAAGAAAGGAAGCATTAGCTAGAAGAAAGAAAAAATCGAAGTTTTTCCCTAGTTTTCTCTCACACGTGCGAAGTTGTTGTGCTATTGCAAGGGCCGAAATTTCTGAAACTGTGAAGCTGGAGGGCTGAAATTCTATTGTAGGGGGTCAAAATTCTAAGATTGGTGTAGTTCTGAAAGGGTTTCTCTTTGGTTGACTTTATTTGACTTTGACCTAATTGGAAGGTCTCTTTGGAGGGTTGACTTGGTGCTAGGAGAAGGACTTGTCTAGGGTTTGGGTCTTTGTTGTCTCATTTGAAGCAGATTCTATAAGAAGAGAAGAGTTTTTTTGGCTTTTCCCTTGGAGGGGTTTTGCCCTAGTTTGGAACCTATTATCTGTGTCCATTGTCTTTATTGTTTTGATCTTGATATTTGTTTGATGAGAAGATCTAATAAAGAAAAACAACATGATAAATAAAATTCACAAACAAGTATTAAGGAATAAAGAAATTTTGAATTGATAGCTGCCATATTGCATTTCCAACACAATTTGTGCAAGGATACCACCACTCATGTTGCTCCTTGGAAACCAACAAGGCCAAAGATTCACGAGGGGATTTGTTAGGCTTGATATTTCCATCCTCCAAGAGTTCTGTGATTTATCCCTCAATCTTTGCACTTTCCTTAGGAGGAGTGTGTGAAAGGAAAGGAAATTGGCAAGGAAGAACCAGGACTAGCTTTATCTCGAATTTTGTATGTTCTAAAGGGGAAGTAAATCCTTGGGATGTATGAGTCAGAGGGACGTAGCCTCCTTTTGTTGTCTTCCTTGACTTTGTGAACAAAGCACAACAACATGAATTTGTTCAGAGTGGCTTGTTTAACAACCAGTGGAAAGAAATATAAGTAGGACAATGGAAAAAAAGTGGAAGTGTTTATGTATGTCTTAGTACCTTTGTGCAACCTAATGGTGTTGCGGTAGCCATCATAATATGCATGTCTAGGAGAATGATATGGCCTACCTAGAATCAAATCAAAATAAATGAGTGACATCGCTCTCCACTATGTCAAAAGGGTCCAAGTGAAAGTGAGATGTTGCGCCTCTATGTGATAAAAGAAAGTTGTCTAAATTCCTTAACCCATTTGAGCTAATACAGTTTAGAGTGAGATTTGGCAATTGCAAGTTTGTGAACAATTATTGGGACACCAAATGCTTTGAGTTGCTATTGTCCATGATTATAAGAGCCAATCTATTTAGGTCTAGCAATTTTGGGAGAACAGGGGCTTCATATTCACTAACTATATAGTTCTATCTCTTCGCCATCCAAACTAGGTGGGTATCTATTGTTGATGGTTGGCAACATCTTTGTTGAAATCACTAAAAAGAGTTGCCCATAAACAGGGGCATGTGCCTTCTTAGTGATTTTGTCCTAAAGGACATTGCATTCATAGTTAAAATGTCCATACTTCTTGTGATAGGAGCACCACTTCTCTTTTGTCCCAGTAGTAGTGTGTTATGGTCATGGACCTCGAGATCTACCCACTAATATTGGGTTGTCGAAAGGGTTGAGAAGAGAATACATGCTTCTTTTGACTAACAGAATTGGTCTTAGGAAGTTTTCACTTCTATTTTGGAAGAAAGATAGAAGGTGTGCTCAGAGGAAGTAACAAAGAATAGTTGCAGTTCCTTCCTTAAATGCAACACTAACCCAAAAATGAACTTAAGGGTTGTTTTCAGAGTTGCGTACCTCAAGCTTGATGTGTTTTTTTTAAAGATGTAAATAAACTATTAGAACAAATATCCTTGGATTTATCGAATTCATAAACACTTTCCCCCAACAAAGCATCCTTGTACCCTAATGGGTAGAACCTCTTATGAACAATATCCTTGAAGTCTCCCCAAGTGTCAATCAAGGCTTGGTTGTTCATTTCGAA